>CAWUFW010000003.1:2865000-4297500 GCA_963921515.1 Calotriton arnoldi | reverse complement strand
ACCAGTAAATCCCCGTAATAATTATGCTCAGGTGAACCAGGTGTCTTTAAGACAGACCAGGACGACGCGTTTCGACCACGTCCGTGGTCTTGGTCACATGACCCTCGCCTCCAGTGATTTGCATTTAAAGGTAAGTGCACGTGATATAATAAACATAAAAGAAATGTTAATAGCACATGTCAAAAAAAAACGTGAAGGAAATAAACAGTGAAAACAGACGCAGCTGTTTGAGATGAAAATACATTGCAATATTTCATTGATTTTCAAGTCGTAAAACCCACATTAGTAAAGCATTTTTACAACAACCACCTAATATAGTAATTCAGCATTGGCAAAATATTTTTTGTTGTTCATTATGCAGTGAAGGGACTAATGCCCTATTTACCGGTTTGTAGTGACTATGGGAATACTTCATGGCTGTGTTTCAACATCAGATAGTTCGTCGCCAACATTTGTAAAGCATTTATAAAACAACCACCTTATCTAGTAATTAAGCATTGGCAGAATATTTTTTGTTCATTATGCAGTGAAGGGACTAGTGCCCTATTTACCAGTTTGTAGTGACTATGGGAATACTTCATGGCTGTGTTTCAACATCAGACAGTTCGTCGCAAAATAGATCTAGTACCCAAATGTGTACGTGAAGTGACTAGGAGTTGGGTGGGTGATCATCACAACTGCAGTGCTCTTATATATTTGCCAGTGTGTCGCGGTAGTTCACAGCTAATATTCTGCAAAAAGGATCAAAAGTTAGCATCACCATGTCACATACTCATGTTATATCATGTTATAAACTGTTTACATAAGGGTTGTCGAGCAATCAAGGAAACTCAACATTCAATTAGCAGTTCAATTATAAGTCTGTTTTATCCATCATAGCAACATGTACATAGAGGAAACAGTAAGTGCAATTAGAGAAAAAATTAAAAAGATTGAGAAGAAAGGAGGAGAAAATAGGGTGTGAGTATACAATCAGGGCTATAATACAATTGAGCAGTGTATATCTTATAAATGGGGAATATAATTCCTCATCCTGATTAAGGCCATCCGGGTACTTGGTTCCTGCTAGTAGTATCAGGCGAGACTCCCGTTTGCGGAGGGCTGCACTGCGGTTACCTCCTCTAGGGTTGGGTGCAATTGTGTCTAATCCGAAATATCTCGCTTTAGTCCAATCTGACTCGTGTTCCCTGGCGAAATGCCTAGCAGTACTGTAGGTTTGATCTTGATTCGTGATTGCCCGCCAATGTTCTAAAATATGTTTTTTTACAGCAAATGTGGTAGAGCCAATGTACCAGAGATTGCACGGACAAACTATCACATACACAACATACTCTGTTCCACATGAGATGAACTTAGGTATTTTCCATTTGGTCTTTGTTCTTTCAAGTATCACCTGTGATATGTTGCTGCTGTTTTTACAAGCTTTACATTTTCCACATTTGTGGAAGCCCTTAGTTTGTTTCAACCAGCCACCTTCTTTCGGTTGGAGGTGGCTGTGGACCAGCATATCCCTTAGGGATGGACTTCTCATGTATGTCACAGAGGGAGTCGGGTTTATTTCATTTCTCAGAATGGGATCCCTCCTGAGGATGTCACATCTATTTCTGAGAATGTTTCTTATCTGATGTGATTGATTGCAGTATTTGGTGATGAATCTAACTTCACTTTGTGCCCTTGCTTTGGCGTAATTTCCACCTTGGAGTGCATCCCACCTAGAGGCAACTCTTTTTGTGTGTGTGTGTGTGTGTGTGTGTGTGTGTGTGTGTGTGTGTGTGTATATATATATATATGTGTGTGTGTGTGTGTGTGTGTGTGTGTGTGTGTGTGTGTGTGTGTGTGTGTGTACCAACACAGTGCCGCATAAAGTCGATCCCCTCCTTTCGACACCGGTGCCTGCTGCGGCAGCCGCTATTATTCGATTTACAGTAGTACATATTATGATGCATTTTGACCACAAAGGAAATTTTTCCACTTATAATGTCCCAGTATTGTAAATTCTGAGCTTT
Source organism: Calotriton arnoldi (assembly GCA_963921515.1). NCBI lineage: Eukaryota > Metazoa > Chordata > Amphibia > Caudata > Salamandridae > Calotriton > Calotriton arnoldi. Next base: position 4,295,494 of record CAWUFW010000003.1, on the reverse strand, counting down.
AATTCATGTATGTTTTATATTTATTCAACTTGATTTGCCATGAATTTACGAATCGCATTGCATTGATATGCATTATAACAAAGTGTTTTTTCGCTGTTTATTAACCGCGCCCTGTATTTCTATGGGGAGTAGGGCGCAGGTCAGTAACTTGACACAGGCTTCGCCGAAACGCGTCGTTTGTAGACACAAAGTAATTGTGTTGTCCTTTGGTGTGCCGCTTTGCTGATTTTGGGATTTCTCAAATTGCTATGTGGATTATATATATATATATATATATATATATATATATGTATATATACACACATGTGTATATATTCGTAGAAAATCCTTTTCCGACGAATTTCGGTAAAGGAGCCACTCCAGATTTAGATGCTTCAAGAGTTAGGTTTATTTGGCAGAGAAACAAGACGCGTTTCGACCTCACACGGGGTCTTGGTCACTGTGTGTGTGTGTGTATGTATATATATATATATGTATATATATGTATGTGTATGTATATATGTATGTATATATATATATATATATATATATATATATTTTAATAGTGCCTATTTTATAGTTTGTTATACGTTTGTTTGAAATGTATCTTGCATTACATAGGATTGTGCTGTTTGATATATAAATTCGTTATTTTTTGTTTTTCTTTAAACGGGCATATATGATATTGTGCCTATTTTAGAAGAGACCATAAAAATCAATGTCCTGAAGAAGGTGGTTTAGAAAGAATCTAACTCCACCGAAACGCGTCGACGCCTCCTTTTACATGGTTAAATTCGAGGAACATTTGAGCCTGATCTAATGAGAATTGATAGACTCTAACTAAAATTGATTCAGTCGAATTAACATAGCCATGATGACTTTTAATGTTTCACTTGTTTTTTGTCTCTCATATACATTGTTATAATTTTTACTTTGTTTATTTGTATAAATCTGTGGACGCACAGTCTTATATTCTGTGTATCTTACGGTTTTATCAATTGTGATTTTAATAAATGACTTTTTCATGATATCAAATATAAGTTGTTTTGCTGTATGTTTATAATTGCTGTACGGGTCCTTTAATCCCTAGGGGATTAGTATTTTTTGAATGCTTTGAGCTTGATTGAGCGTATGGTTGATATTCTATAAGTCATTACCCAAGAGACACTTCTCTTTTCACATTGACTGTTTTTCGCACCCCTTCTCTTGGTGAGTGGGGCCACTCCCTTTCTATTTTATACACCTTCTCCAATAGACAGTCCAGCCTGAGCTGCCAAGCCAGGTCCTCTCTGAACCGGAGCACAAGCACCCCAAGACTGGTTTCACCCTGATTGGAGCTCTTCAGATGGGTGTAGGTTGGTTCCAGTGGCACAGTGTGCGGTACCCATGAAAACACGCTGACTCTGGCACAATGGTGGTAATTACTGGTGAAATGCTGGCCCACAGTGGTAGTAATCCTTTGCACAGTGTTGGCCCTGGCACAATGGTGGTAATTCCAGGGAAAATGCCAGAGTTGGCACAATGGGGGTCATCCGCTAAAAGATGCGTGACTACCACAAGGCCTGAGAATTATTAAAAAATACAGCGACACCCTGGTCAAATCCACCTTAGTATTTGAGGTGGTGATCGCATAGCAGTGAAAGGGGAGACGTCTGTGGAAAAAGACACTTCTTCTCAATGGGGTGCAAAAACATAGTACATGGTGGGTGCCTGTCACACTTGGTAAGGGTTGTAGCAAGGGGGCAATGAAGAGAGGCACTTCTGAGCCAAACGCCCTCATGCGCACAAGACCAGGCCTGTCACTCAGAAGTGCTCCGCGGTAAAAGAAATAGCGCTCTGAAGCCCAATGAAGGCTCCTGTATTTGAAGTAACACGTTCAGCTACTAATGTTCTTTTTTTGATGCAAAATAGTTGCCGCGCGAGCCGCCTGTCGGTCACTTGGCCGCCACGACTGAGGAGCGTGCACCCCAAGAGGCCATCGGGAGTTAATAACCTGCCGGCGCTTCACCTCATAAAAAAAAAATATTAATCGATGGATTCTTCTCCGTAACTTGACTAGACTTGGCAAGCTGCCCGCAGTGTTCACACTGGCACCCTTTCCGCCGTTTATCACTGGCGGATCAATAAAGGGGGGGGAGCTTGCCGCCCTCCAATGATGTTGCCATTGATTTTTCAATTCAGGTTCATCGTTTCTTTGGAGAATGAGGCGGTGTCTCTGAAATGCCAATGGGCCACGTGCACAGTTATCAACATGCCGTGTGTGCCGTCAGGCTAAGGGACAGTCCCTGATTGGCCTGTGCCTCTGCCATTCACATGCCAGGCTTACCGTAGGGCCAAGAGATAGTCCCTGATAGGCCTCTGCCCTCTGAAAGGCTGTTAGTGCTAAGAAGTCAGTCAGACCCTGGTTGGGTGCTGGAACCCTTGGAGCCGGAGTGTGCGTGCCAATTTCTATGACTGAGTTTCCAGATAGCTACCTAAATGCGTTCCACTTAGCTTCGTTTTATGTAAATGCATCAGGTATGGATGGACATCCTGAAATGTGGCATTATGGTTTTTTTGTTCTCTGTAATTTCATCTCCTTCAGTGACTTCGAGGCAGTTTAACGATTCTCTGGGTCCCATTGTGGTATTACTAGGGAGAGTGCGGGGCTGGTGCCCCATCTGTAAACATCCTAGCACCCCCCCGCCCCCCCCACCTCTTAGTGCCACATCACCTGGCGTCAGCTGCAGCTGGAAGATGGTTGTTTCCAGTCTGAAAGTGCTGAATCTGTTGTTCCTGCTTACATTTCAATTTGTATGTTCTCTTGCACTTCCTAAGAGTATTTGTATTTGCCAGTATCTGTTTCTGTAGAATTTATTCATGCAACATATTATTCATGTAAAGTGTGTGATGTGAAGAGTTGCCTCCATGTATCTGAGATTTAAAACTGTTAAGAGCCACGAGTGAGACCTTTGGAGTTCAGGCCGAATGTCTCACAGTGGGTGATAAAGGGGATCAGCACTCGTGCTCATCCAATTCTTGGCCTCTCTGCAGAGCGCACAGAGCAGTGCTCAATTGTGCCATTTGCAATTGTGATTTTATGCGAAAGTGTCAGCGGTAAACGGCTGTCTAAGTATTTGACAGGGAGAAAGTTGAAGTAAAGGTAATGCTTACAGGTGAGTCGGTGTGTTGTGCGAGTGTGGGTGGGTGGGTGTGTGGTGAAGTGACGGAGCTACTAGAAGTACATGCAGTGGAGACCGTAAAGAGGGTGTAGAAAAGGAAAGATTCAGTGTGAGATATGCAGATGGAGGATTTCAGAAAGTTATTATTGGAAAAAGGTCACATGCCTAAAAGACTGCAGAAAAGAGTGGTGTGAAGAGAACGGGAGGGAATTAGACACTCCGCCTCGAGGGGGGGCGGGTGCTGGTTGCGAGCTCCTGCGTCACACCGGTTCAGCTGCGGCTCATCACCGCGCCACCCACAGGCCCCGTGATGCTATTACTGAATATAAATCGAGTTAAGGCCCGAGGCTGCAGGTGGCCCTTGCAGCAGCCTGGCCTGGGGAGGAAGAGCAGAGCAGGCAGGCCGGGCACTGGAGGCGGGGTGTCGAGCAGGCTTTGTGCCACGCAGGCCCAGGCTTTGTGCCACGCGGGAACGAGAGGCTCAGTGTAACCTCAGAAGACTAGTTCTGGAGGGGGTGGCGGTGGATGTGGCCTGTTCACACTACCAAGTATGGAAGCGTCACCGACGACAGTAACGTTAACTCACACGTTTAAACCCCGGGCCTTTCGTCTGGTTTTATGTTGGTGCTATAATGCCAAAGTTTTTGTATTTGATCTGGTAGTCTAATGCAATGTTTGTGTGTGTATATAGTGCCAAGTTTGTGTGGTTTTGAATTACTGGCAGGTTTCTGTGTATTGGTGCTAGAATAGCAAGTGCATCAGCGCTATGTCAGTTGTGTGTGCTGGAGCTGTAATGTCAGTTTTTTTGTGTGCATTCGTGTTGCAGCAGCCATTTTCTCACCTGGCGCTGTAAAAGACCACGTTTGTGTGCGAGCTTGTCTTTTAATGGAAGGCTTGTGTGAGCATTGGTGGTGGTGTAATCTCTAGTTAGTGTTTCAGTGCTGTCAATGTCCGCTTGGTGTGTGTTTGCATATTGCCAGTCTTCTGTGTTGATGCTGTTGTAAAGCCATGAGTATTTGTGCGATAAAGTCAGTCGTGTACATGTGCGATGCACTGCAGTGCTTAATTTGAGCCAGTGGTTTCCGGTGCGCACCAACACTTCTCAGCACAGGCTCTGACCATTTTCCACATGGTGGAGCTGTCTAATTTTGGGATGAGCACAACAACAGTTGTTTAATCATTCAATGTACATTAAAAATGAATATTTCCTGCTTCCGACACCATTGTTTTACCTTTGGATGGCTGGAATAGTCTGAATTGTCACACTTGTAGGAGTGTGGTGGTTAGTAGTTGTGTTGGTAATGACACTGGCACGTACCTTTTTACAAATTAACCCCTGCTGTAATGACTGGTCTGTGTGTGAACTGGTGCAGTAGTGCCAAGTTTGTGGAGGCTCTCCAATGACAACTTTGTGTGTAACTGTGGTGGTGCTATAACACCAAGATTGTGTGTGCATTGGTACTGCAATCAGGGGCGGCTCCTCCGTGAGTGGAAGAGCGTCGCCTCTCCACCTAAATTGCCCTCAAAAGCCTTAAGATGGAAAAATAAAATGGCAAGAAATTAACTTTATTATCACTTTATTCTTCATCCCCCTGTCCTGAACCGAGGGTCCGGACTGGGCGCGGCCAAGCTTGCTGTGTGCAGGCAGGAGTGTGGGCTGCCTGGGCACTTTTCAAAGTGTGCATGTCCCTTTGGCCGGCCGAACTGCGACGGCCAGCCTGACGTGCGCACTATGAAAGCTCTAACCTGGCTGTCTTAAGACAGCTGGGTTAGAGCACATGCAGGGCTCCAGTGTCCTCAGGAGCAGAGAGGCCGCTCCCTCCAATCCTGGTGCTTCTCTCATGCTGGTAACAACATGAGCAGCGGCAGGCTTGGTTAAGGCAGTTGGCTGAGGCCTGCGTCTGATGGCAGGAGAAGGACGTGCAGCGAGGAGGAGGCGGTGTTGAGGGGAAGTGATTTTTTTATTTTTTCTTTGCCCACTCACCACTTCCCATAGCCGCGACTGACTGCAATGCCAGTCTTGTGTTTCAGTGATGTAAACTCTGGCTTCGGTGTGATGGTCCTTCTGCGTCAGTTATTTGGCTCAACAGCTATTCGTTGGCCCGAAAGTCTCTTATGGACAGTGGCGTAGGAAGTGTGCCGAGGACCCTATTGCAAGCATGGAAATGCCCCCTGGGGGGTTTAAAAAAGACACCATTGGAGAACGGAGGGCCTTTCACTGTCCTTGGCCCCGGTGCCACTTCACTTTTTGCACCATTGAGAAACACGCACCAGTTAATGAAAGATGGACTGTGCCGTCCAACCTCCACTCCAAGCTGTGCTTTCTTGCTGATGTGCATCATTTGTGGAGTGGCCTCGGGCACAGAGTACATTGAGGGATGTTTCGCTGTGATTTCGTTGCACCCCAGCAGAGTGCAACACTGCTGGACTGGGATCGACCCAGAGTGAACAGCCACCCACAGTAGTGCGCAACTTGTGCCAGTTCGCCAGACTGGGGTGAGATGGAGGCATTCTACCCCTGGGACAGATGTCTAAACCTCTTGATAAATCTGTAAATTCTCCCATAAGTGACACCCATTACCTTCTCCTGAGTGTTGTGGTAGTGTCTATGTGATGTGCACAATAACCTGTGTATTCTGGTGGCGGGGGGAGGGGGACGGAGCTCACTCTGCTTCGAAAACCTGGCATGAAAACCAGGTGGGCCTAAACTGATCTGCCAAATGTGCTCCAGGATCTGCCTGAAGTTCACTTAACCCTGCTCACATTGTCAAAGTTATGATAACCTACTTCTCGGCGGCCATCTTGGACTTCCTTTATGCAGAGCAGTGACATGTCTGGGAGTAAGAGCCTCCATTTGGGGAGCCTCTCCTGTAAATACCATCCTTTCCTGATTTTACATCTGCCCTTGTCCCTTCTTGGTGGAAAAACCTCGAAAGATGGGTCCAGAATGGAGTTCTGATTTATATTTATTGAATGTAGGCAACGTTTATTTGCGTCTTTTAACTGGCCCACATTTACTATAGCCATCCAGATAGATAAATCTTTATTCGGTTTAAAAAAAAAAAAAAATAACATAAGATGCAAGCTCATACAATTTATACGTCAGAAATCAATTGTACATACTCCCACACGTGTCAATGTTATATATCAAATCAATTGATGCTTGCCATAAAATCTGTAGAAATCAATTGTAAATATAACGCATTGCGTTCAACCAGTAATGCTATAAAACCATGTTCAGATATTAAGATGTAGCTTCAAATCATGAGTTAATAAAGTGCAGGTGCAGCGGAAGTAAATTGTTCACTTGCTAATGTTGGTAAAATCAGAGTGGAACAAGAGCCATGCTAAGATCGATTATACTATATTGTGTTAAGAAAGCACTATGCTCTGGCGGAACCTCCCTTCCTTGGTTGTCGTACTGACATACCACCTTGCAGTCTTACAGGTCTCATAAGTCAGGTCGTGCTCATCACTTCTGCAATCCAATTTCCCTCCGCCCCCGCGGATCAGGACACGAGCTGGCGAAGGACGAATGGTGTTTGAGAGCCAGAACACCCTTCGTTACTCCCAAAGATAGGATCAGGCCTTGAACACTGGAGCCTACCTACTTTGAGCTTTGCTCTGGAAGAGCAGCGGTTTGTGTTCGAGGATTGAAAGATGCCACTATAGAGTGCGAGGAGCACGCATCACTGTTGTCGAGCTTATGTGGCCAAACCACTAGATGGCGCCAGACCACCTGTTTTCTAGTTCCTTGGGCTGTATGTGCATGCATGTATACATTTTCATTATATATCCTAGAAATTCACTAAAAAAACAAAGGTTAAAGTGACATTTAACATGACATTTTCAATTAATTACAAACACGCCCTTTTCCTCTTACCCTGCTTGAATGGATCACTCCGAACCGTTCTAGAAAAAGGCGGAGGTGAAAACATTTTTTGGGAAAGTTTTGTGAAGATTCATCAAACGGTGCCAAAGTTAGTAGCAAACCAAAACAAGCATTTGCAATGCAATAGGTCTCGCATTTACGCAAGTTTGAGCTATTGACATTGCAAATAAGAATGCCTTTTATTTTTGTTTTCGTTTTTAAAACATAAATAACAAGCATTGGCATAGCCAATAGGTCTCGCTTTTGGGACCTTATAAGTATTTAGTTACGCAGCACAATATCCTTGGGGCAACAACATTAACTGTTGCATGGTTAAACACTTATAAGGTCCCAAAGGCGAGACCTATTGGCTATGCCAATGCTTGTTCATGATTGTTTAACTTCATGCATGTTAGCACTCATTATATCCTCAGTAGGTATAAGTGTCCTATATCGGCAGCTTGTAAGTTTACATGTTGGCACCTATTAGTTTCATGCCCACTTGAGGTTCGGTGCGTTTTTTGGGCAGTATCTGCCTGAGCACCATCTAGTGGAGCAAAGGGGGTGGAAGAAAATTTGCACGTGATGTTGCTGAAGGTGCCACATTGACGGTGCCAGTGCCTAAAAAGCCAGTATAATGAAGTAAGGTAAACCGCACACGTTTTCTCTAGCTTCACCTTGCACTGCCGGATTGCTTCCTTGTGACGCGTTTGCACTTTCAATGTCAATTTCCTAGAAACTACAGCCCCGGGGCTGCAGGGTGTGGATTGTGGATCCGTGAGCTGTCGAAATGGCGCCTCTAGCAGTCGTGCGACAGTGCTTTGTGCAGCAGGACTTGGCAGGTATACTGGCAACAACCTATTGTTGTAAAGTGGTGGTGCTGTGTGTCTGACTGAGTCATAGACGGAGTATTCATTGGCTGGCAGTAGTAAGCATGCTTAGTACTGCAGCCAGGCTTCAGCAGTCTTCAATCCTGATGGTGAGTGGGACAGTGGCAGAAGCCTCGCTCATCTGTCTTCCTCGTTCCGACTCCGACATAAGCGCACGGTCAGTTGTGTGATGCTGGACGGTGGACGCTCATTCTTCCATATTATAGTGCACTGATTTCAGTGGCACTTTAAATATAGCAGGCAGCACACCTGCCACTTTTTGGTGTATGGCCTGCGCAGTCCAGTTGCAAAAAAGGCCATAAGGATAGGGTCTGAGCTGATGAGTGAGCACTGCCAGCTTTGGAAACAAGCACGGAGGAGCGGGGGCGAGCGAGCGCGGCAGCCTGCAAAGCAGTACCAAGAAACGCTCGTGCGTCGTGGCTGGCCTTTGGATGAGTACGCGCGGCAGACATGTGTTTCCACTTATCGCGCCCGCGTCTGGGCACGATAATTGGAAACACATGTTTGCCGCGCGTACCCATCTCAAAAAGGCCAGCCACGACGCACGAGCGTTTCTTGGACTGCTTTGAAAACTCACTTACATTAAGTCTTCGCCTCTAAGCAGAGCTTGCGCGCTACTCGAGGCTCGACCTAAAAAGCATCGTCATTTACAATGCCAATAGCTTGAACTTGTGTAAATGCGAGACCTATTGCAAATTGATATGTAACTATGTTTCATGTACATTTTTGAAATGTGATTTGTAACTGTTTCATGTACATTTTTATAGATGATTGTTGTCATTAACTAGAGTCCTGAAGAAGGTGGTATATCGATTTCCATCCACCGGAACGCAGCGTCGACAACTTTTTATTGTATAATTTTTTTGAACACCACTTGTGATTATCTGATGAAATTTTGTTTACTCCTTTTGCTTATTTGCACTTGGTAAAAATCATAGACCTTTTTTCAAAGAAGATCAACTGGTCTTTATGTTCCTCTGATCATACTGAATCAGTACATTGATGTAAAAAGAAGGGGGCAGGGGAGATCATGCGCAAAGTGGAACTTGATTATATGATGTTTTAGCATATGTACTTTTTAATGTTTTAATTGCTTTTTGTACATGTACTTTGAATTAACATAATAAATATCTGACATTCTTTGCATATAGTTGGGTTCAGTTTGTTGAGAATAGTGAGGCGATGAGAGTCTGTAAGTGATGCGTGATTGTAGTGTCATTAGAAGTAGATTCCCCTTAGTAGGGGATATCCTCTTGTTTAAATTGCAGTGCACCCTGTCCCCTACGTGTAATAGGGTACCTCTCAATTTGTGATAATAGGCTGCTACAGCCAAGACAGCAATCCAACCCGCCGCCAGGAGGTCTTAACTCTCTCAGAAGTCAAAAACAATGGTCTGGATAGGAAAACGGTGACACCTCCCTCCCTGACAGGATGGCTAGTGAAGTGGAACATCAAGGCGGTGAGCGTCAAAGCATTCACTGCCTCTGATATACATCCAGGCTGACTCGCAAAGGAAGGAACAGCCATTCCCCCTGCCCCCAGGGACATTTGCACCTGGGCAGGCAGGAAAATTACGTAGTCAAGAGGTGTACACCCCCAGAAGGCTAGCCACACATCTAGGGCGGGCTACCTAGCCTGTACAGCTAAGGAAGGATTCTGACTGTGGCAGAATAGAGGTTTCTCGATAGAAAAGGTGACACATACCCCCAGATGTGGTCACCTCAGGGGCGGATTAGCCGCTAGGGCTAGTAGCCCATTGGCTACTTGTGCCATGGCTACTTGCACTCACACCCTTACCGCCCTCAAATCTAGGATTTAAGGGGCACCCTTGACACCAGAACCTCAGTTCTAATCTGACTTGCAACGGGCACAGAAGAGACCAGAGTCTGCAACAACAGGAGCTGTACAAACCAAAGGCGTGATACCCTGGCACCTGTGACAACCTTCCTGGAACTGCACAACTGCGACTTGTCCCAGACTAAAGACCGGTTCCCCCAGACAGAGGGACCCCTTTGAGAGCCAAAGGCAACTCCAGACTCCCCTGGACTAGTGGCACTAGTCCCCTGCAGTCCGCACGTAAAAACAACGTACGTGAACGAAAGAATTGCTGGCCATCTTACCATCCGAGGGACCGCCCAGATGGTCCAGGGCATTGTGTGAAACATAGTTCTGACCTCCAGAAATATTCAGGCAGCTACCGTTTCCCCCCAGACCTCCAGTCGTTGAAACAACTTCTTGCTGACCTTACCGCTGCCGAAAGCTTGTTGGTGGCCAGTTCGGCAACCACCACCTTGACTCAAAGCTGCAACTCGAGGAAACACCGCAACATCTTCATCAGACGCCAGTAATGGCCCCTTTGTCTAATTTTTGTACCCATTTCCTCACTAGCAACATGTAAACGATAAAAATCAGCTCTCCTGCTGCTCCCGTTTCAGCACCATGGACAGCCAGGACAACTCTGCACCCTGGCTTCTCGAGCCAGGTAAAACCGAACTGACTGTCATGGCTTGATCCTGGGACCCACATCACCTTAATCCATCTTGTCTCCCACGCAACTCGACCTACAAGTGACCGATTGTCACTAGTGCTTTTTACCATTGACCGCAATGCTAAAGTTTTGCAGTATTGTGCACTCATTTAATTTTACTCCTAAAATCCATAACTCCGGTTAAACTATCGGATTGACTTTGTTTGGGTATCTAAATTTATATAAAAATCTGCTTTAATTTTATAAATTGGTGTCAATTACTTATCATCCATGTTGGTACTCTGAAATGCTTAACACATGTTCCTCTAGTAAAGCCTGACTGCTCTTTGCCACTCTACCAGGACTGAGCTATGGATTTATTATTGTGAATCCAAGGACCATCTTTGGGGTATTGCAAGAGTATTAAATAGTGAAGCCTAACCAGCCTCACTGACAATATTCCACTTTCCAACAATATGGAAATGCTTTGGTACTTAACAACATTACTACCCAACTGTTGGAACGGGAACCTCTCCTGTATTGTGTATAGTGGTGTTCCCCTGCCCTGAGTGCCCAAAAGTAAGCGCCTAGTACCTGTTTTTTTTATTATTAATTCTGGCCCTGCCTCACACTAATATAGTGTTTGCACACAGGTCTATGACTGTTGCATGCCAGGAATGAGGTCCGGAATCTGTTCTGTGACCTGGAGGGGTGCACCAAGTGTGCCCTCGTACACTGACAGTGGATAAACTACCCTGTCATCAATCAAGGATTTATAGACCGCACTACTCACCCGTAAGGCTGCCATAGGATCAGTGCCTTAAGCTGTGGCCTTTTGGTAATCCAAATGTTACCAGACCTGCAGGTCTAGTGACATGAGTAATCTACTCAACCTAACTGCAATGCACTTAACTCATGAACTCGTCTCAAACTGACTGATCCTAGGCAAATATTTTATTTCACCATGTTGCCTTTTTCTTCATTATCGCATATGAGAGCACCTTCAAATATATCAGTTTAGCATGTCGGCTGTACATAAAACTCTTGTTTGATTTAATAGATTAACCTTTTGCTCCACGTATAATAAAAATCGTGCCCCCATGGAGGGTACACATGACCCTTAACTTGCCTCTTAGTTCACTAAGAGCATTGTTATCAGGGCCGGGGCAGGAATGTTTCTCACTTCGTACTTAAAAACTCCTACTTTTAATAAATATATTACTAAAGCACGATGTGGTAGTGTACTTTCATTTACAGACAGACATTTTCCATTGAAATGATAAACTTTCCCACTGACATGCAGATTTACTGATAAAACTATATAGTGTGCAAACCATAATGTGTGGAAATCAGGTTTCAGCAAATATATACCATTTGCACATCACCAAGTAAAGATTTGTTTCAAGCCTATTAAAATTTTTGTTTCCATTTCACTTCAGAATTACAAAAGTGCTTTGTTGACTACTGAAATAAATTTAGAAATATCTATACAGTTCATTTACAATTTATTTAAATATTGTGTGACTATCACGGTTGCCAGTTTACAAAATCATCTAACTTTGCAGAGAAAGAAAAGTAAAACGCCAATCTCCAGAATAAAGTAAGCAGCAATTTGATAGAAGATATAAGCTGCCATTTGACCTCTGTCTTTGAATGCACAGCAAATGTGACAAGATAAAAACAAGATGATTTAAATGCATCTTTATTGCTCATTCACTTTCTGAATGAACCGAACACCTGTTCTGTGTCAGCTCCAGACCTGGCCAGTAAGCCCTAAAAATATCTTGCCCTGATAAAATGTGACTCCCCATTGCGAGTGGGTGACTAGATTTCTCGAGGTATGCAGAGTGGAGGCCTACGAGCCTGTTTGTGAAAAGTTTCTATGCCCTAACCCAGAACCTAGTAGTGGGCTGAAACCAGGTTTCAGATGTCTATGGAAAGGCAGGGTGACAAGTATAGGAGGTATAACAGAATGGGATCAGTTCATTATGTGCACGAGAAGCTTGATCGTCTGTGTGGTTACTGATTGAGTGGTCCCAGTAACTAGTTACTCTGCTAATGTTAGTAGGCCTGATGTCAAGGAGGGTAGTGACTTACTGCAAGATCAAGGGTGCCCAAGTAGAACCTAAATTTTGGGGTGATCCAAATTATGGGGTGCTTCAGAATATTGGAGTTCGGGTCCCAAAGGGCACAACAAATGAGATCTATGGGCTTATCTGAGAGTGGGGGTATTTCGGTCTGTGGACAAATGCATACACTACAGAAATATGCGTTTGATCTCACGGACAGAGGTTCAAATCTCGGCAAGCCGAATCATAGTTCCATCCTTACGAGGTCAGCCAAATGAGTACCATTAGGTCAGGTAACAATAATCACCTGTCGTCCTGATAATGTCAGATGTGTAATTGTGATAATCCATGCTGTCAAATGTCCCTGGTTTTTTATTTTTGCAATAATAAAAAGATATATATAATAATAACAATAATCACCTGTGTACAAGATGGTAAGACAACTATGTCACCACTTTTGAGCTTTCTGAGAGTTGCTACCTGGTTTAGTTGTTGAACCAACACATTAAGATTTTTTAAAGTAAAGCTTGGGACTGGAAAAAAGTGCTGTGAGGACACATACAGAACTGGCCTTTGTTCAGAAAACACCCTAGGCGAAACAAATTTGGCACCCCCCTCACACTCGCCCTCTTTAACTGTCTGTATATTGAACATTTCGGATGAGTAAAAGGATTGCGAAGTGGGCACGATTAAGATTGAGAAAAAAAGAGGCAAAGGGGCCAGCAGCTGTCAAGAAAAGGTTTTGAAATACACTTTATTTGGTCATACGTTGTAGAGACACTGCTGCGGGAAGCTCCAAAGCCCCTCTGGAGGTTGCCGGCCTGGGTCCAGCTTGCACATGCAAAGGTCTGGTCCTGAAATCATAGCTTACCCTGACTGAAACAGATGGTGGTGTTGCATGCTATCTAATAGCTGAGCATTGCCCTCATTTGTATGATAGTGACTTAAGAATCGCGATTATGGGCTCAATATCAGGGACCCCTTCCCTTTAGCTCATCTGCACTGCCCACAACCTTAACTGGGGTGCCCAGCTTACCCTCCAAATAATTATTTAATGCATAAGCCCCGCCCCTTCACACGCCCCGCCCCTCTTACCCTCTCCCAAGTCCAGGCACGTATCCGAGCAGCGCTGCCATGCCGAGGAAGGGCTTCTTCTTTTTGTTCATGGTACCAGTAAGGGAGGCAGTCAGACCGGAGGCTCCCCAGCAGCCACGGCCGAATTCCCGGGGCCCGTCGGCCCACCACTAGAGGAGGACATTGCAGCCATTCTGCCGAACACCGGAACTGCGCGCTTGTTTTCACATAGGCATGCTTTGCGAGCGGAAGTGTCTGGCTTAACACCTGTGACGTATTTCCGGCGACTGTATAGACAGGAAAATAAAGCGTGTCTGTTTCTATGGGAACTGCCGACGAAAAGCCTAGAGTTTTCAATCAGAAAGAGGATGAGAATATTAAACAGAGGAAGCTACCACTTTAAGAAGTTGCCACACAGTTAGTGGCAGCTCTAAACAGTTTTAAAGGGTGTAGCACCAAGGTTGGGATTGCACAGCGTGAGTGCGTTTTCAAAGTTTTGGTATGTGCCTTCATTTAGTTCCAAGTCATTATTTTACAGCTAAATAAGCAATTCTCTTCTCAGTGTTTTAAATGGAAAATTAGAATTGTAGGTACTTTGTATCCCATAGTGCCTGTTTACTATTTAGAACTGCAGGTAATATACCATTAAGGGCACTGCACCCCTGCTGAAAGTTGCTGCAACTGTCCCTTTCAGATTTAGCAAGTGTAGGTACTCTGCCCATCAATGGCTGCCCATTAAAAACATAAATTAAAGAACAGCGTCCCGCGAGTGGTGTGCGGACGCTGGGAAGAGAAACCAGTGGTGCGCGCGCACCACAGCGGAGCGGGGGCTAGAGAGCGCGGCAGCAAAGCGAGACGAACGCGCGCTGCTGCGCGTTCTGGCCACCGTCGGGAATGGGCGCGGCAAAGGCGGGACTTCACCCGCCTTTGCCCAATCGCGTGCCGTTTTTTCAAAAACAACGCACGCTACAGCCAATGAGGGCTTCTGAAAACAAAACCACACGCACGAGCGTGTGGGTCGTTTTCAGAAGCCCTTTCTAGAGGTCTCGCGCTGCGCGAGCAGTGCTGCGCACTGCAACGCTAGGCGCGAGACCTAAAAATGCTTTCCTATGGAAACAAGGTCTTAATTGGAACTAGTCGGTGGCAACTGCCACTGGGTTTTATAAGAAAATTGAGTTTTTTTTTTTAATTTTTTTTTTTTTTACTTTTTACTACTTAAATAGGTGCTGCTTATCACACCTTTGTAACACAGAAGCATCAAGAGGGCCCCCATAAAGATTTGGCCCCAGGCTTCACACTAACTTCTGGCAAGCCTGGGCCTAGATTGTGGTGAACACACCTATAAACACAAGTCTAGCGCAGGTGTCATCAGTAGAAATATGTAGGAAGGTAAATTTCCAAACATTAAACTCGCTGTTTGATTCAGTTATTGAATTGTTGATTCCCGGAGTTGGAAAAAGTGAGGTAAAGGGTTGCTAAAACATGTCACTAACTGCTGCTGTGCTCCAGTCTGGCGAGACAGCATGCATTTATCTACAAAGAGTCTTGCGTGGAAAATCGAGCTCTAGAACACACACAAAATTCATTTGTTTATTAACTATGAAGCACTATCAGACAACCATCCTTTACGTGGAAAGCTGCAGCCTTTCAACAACTCATGCATATTTGATCCAGAGGCGCCCGGTAATTGAAGATGAAAGCACCATCATTCGTCGGGCTTATTAAATTCTACGAAGACTGGCAACACAAACAGATCTAGAATTAAATACAGAATTTGACTCCTAATTTGGCAAAACAGGTGTGTATGGTCCTTCGTTTGACGACGAACAGGTCAAGGGAGAAGACCCAGCCTTGAGCAAGGGGGAGCCATTTGCATTTTTTGCTTGTAAAACATTTGTGTGCCTCTTAAGATCTGGCTTGTGTGAATGTAGGGGCAGCTGTCTTGCTTAATTTGAAATCCGTGCCTTTTAAAGATGGTTTGAGATCTCTGGTGGCTAAAGGGCTTCCTGTACCCTAAGATCCGGACAGCAAGTTTAAGAGTAATTAATCCCTTTAATAAGGTTCAATCCAGACCGAGGGGGATCATCTTCTAGAAAGTGAGGGGATGCTGTGCCCGTTCGGTTTCTAGAGTCCTGATGGGTTTATCAGGTGGGAGAGGAGTGCACACCAGTTTGAATGTTGTCGGCGAAGGGGACAACTAGGACTTCTAAATGGCATGGTGAGCTTCAGCTAACGACCTGTACCAACTTCTGGGCACCAATAAGTCTGGATCAATTTAAACCAGCAATCCAGAAAACCAGAAAACCAGAGTGTTTCACATGGTGTTTGAGCCTGTCAGGTATTCATTCAGTGGTTCCAGGTTAGCACGAAATCAATCCTCCCTCTGTTGCAAAGATCTAGCCAGGCTGCCCACAATTAAGCAAGGAAGTACACGTGGCCAGTGAAGTAATTCATGGCTGACCACTTTACCCCCTGTGAATGGTGTGTACGTTTTGGAAGATGTTAGTTGCCACTGGAGTAGTTTGTTCGATTACGTGATCTGTGCATTAGTTGGAGATATTTGTTCTAAAAATTGACAATATATTTGTTTTTGAAGACTTAATCTGTGTAATGCGCACAAACCGCTCTATGGCTGCGAACACTGAATCCCAGACTACGTATCTTTTTGTATCAACCATATGGAAACCAACCACTGATTCAGAGCTTTATAACAGTAAAAACAGAGACCCCAGCTGTAGTGTGTTGGGCCCTACGCCCACATGCTGCAGTAAGAACCACACACACACACCTATTAAGTGGTACTGGAACTGCCCTAGGGCACGTGCGCCCGGCCCCTTTTATTTGCAGGGTCACCTGACCGGTGACGCCTGTGATGGGTGGGTGTATAGTGTGGGTTAGCACTAGGCAAAACACTAGAACGTGTCTAGCAGGACACCTCATCCCTCCCAAACTTTAATGAAAAATAAAAAAACGAAAAGTCCAACCTATGAAGAAAACAAACCACAATACACAGCACTAATGAGTCTCTTCAGGCCAACTGCTGGGCAGTGCTGGAGCTCTGGACCACACGGTCAGGAAGCTTTGGTCCGCCTCGCCGATGAAGTTCAGACCAACCTGGTCTCGCGGTGTTGGAGTCCATTTACAAAGTTCAAATAGCGGTGCATCTGGTGCGGTGGTGAAGTCCACTTTGGAGATCTTCTTGCAGGCGCTCAGGCTCCGGTGGACAGCTAACCTGCAAATACGGAGGATGACCTTGGTGGATGAGGGCTTTCCTTGGAGGCGATGAAGCTTTCCAGTTCCCGATAGCCGAGCAGCTTCAGACTTCCCTCTCCTGCCTGGACTCCCCTCTCACAGGAGTCTCCTGGAGTGCCTTCCTGCTGGGCTGCCATGGGACCGTGTGGACTGTGCGGGCCTCTCGTGGGCCTCATGAAGGCATCTCTGAGGAACTGCCAACAGGGCCACAGCCAAATCGCTCATGCAGCCGCAAAGAGTGGTGTCTCAGAGTCCGAGTGCTCTTGCCGTTAGGATTGAGGTTTACATGCCTCCATCAGATGGTCTTTAGGTTACCAGTCTTCGTCTGTGACCTCCATGCATCCCGGTGCCTGTCGTGGAGCTGCTGCAGACACATCTCTCCGGTTCGGATTCCCCTCTAACAGGAACTCCGTTGAGGCCCTTGCCCTGGATTGCCACGTGGGCTGTGCGGGCCTTTCACAGGCTGCGCGGAGGGGTCGCTGCAGAACTCCCAACAGGGCCACGGCCAAACCTCGTGTAACCCCAAGGGTGGATAGTCCAATGGTCGGGAATGCTCTTCGGCAGGCTTCAGGTCCATTGGGGCACACACAAGGATCCTGGGTGGCTAGCCTCTTTGAACTCCGGACGTCTTGAGCGTTCGGATCCACTCTGGTGGTGTGATGCTCCTTGGATGTTCTTGGTGATGATGCACCTGGATGATTAATATGATCATTTTCTTTCAGTTGGGCAAACAGGCAGCTATCTCTTGCTTTCGGTGACCTCGTGGAGTGAGGAGGACTGGAGGAACTTCGTGGCCACTTACGGTTGTCTTCTGGCAGGTGCACTTGCTAGATGTGGTGCCATCGATGTCAAGCAGCCGGTGACGGGTAAGTGGACGGTCGCACTGTGAAGCGTGGGGCCTGGACGCAGATCGCGATTGCTAGCGGCTTACGGTTGGTCCTCCTGCGAAGCTGTCACCAGTGACGTCCCTGCACCCCGGTGGCTGGCTTGTGCTGATGAACACCTTCTCCAGTGCTGGCACGAGTCCTCTGTCCTGTCGCTCTTCTCCTTTTCCCTCTTGCGTGCCTGTGGTGGTTGTTTGCCCTGTGGCGTCGTGCCACTCCTTTCCTCCTTCGCGTAGTGGAGTCCTGCCACGCTCTTCTTCCGACCAGGTTTGTCACTTAGATGTGGCGTCCTGCCACGTCTCATGTTTGCACCACATGGACATTTCGCTGGTCGTGTCTGGTTCTTGGGACGGTCTTTCCTTTGCTGCGTACCTGTCGCAGGTCTGTCCTGTCAGTAAGACTTGCTTCTTCTCCTTTAGGACCTTTCACGGGCTCCATCTCCTCCTCTGGGCTTTTCGCGGTGCACCTCTGCCAGGATGGCAGGTTACGTTCTTCGCTCAAGGGCGTCTTGCTCGAGCCTGCGCTGTTGTGGCGCCTGCTCCATCCTCCGTTCAGGCATGCTTGGCTGGTCGGTCACTTCATGTGACATGCACCTTTCTTGCTGTGCGATGTGGCGTCCGGCCACGTGTCGCCTGTCGTTGGAGCACATGTTGCAGTGGCAGCTTGCCACGTGGCGAGTGAGACTCTCCTTTTGCCTGTCTTGGGTCACTGGCGACTCCGTCTTGAGGCAGTGTGAGGGAGGACACTGCTGTCTTCGGCCCGCTGCAGGGCTTCGCTGGTGTGGTGGAGTTGTAGAGGATCTCCCGGCTTCCTTCAGCATTTCTTCTTCTTTCGGAGAGGTCTCTCTCTCCCAGGCTCCTGCCCGTGCTGTCAAGTTTCTTGGTGCTCGCGTCAGCGCACCTCTGACTCCGTGCTCTTGGTCCTTCTTCAAAACGCCCTTTCCACAGCCCGGGCGGCGTCTCTGGCTCCGCGGCATGCACAATGGGTTACTATGCTGTCTGGTGCTTCCCCATGTGGCACCCCTTCGTTGAGACGACTATGACCGGCTGGGAAAGTCTGCAACTGCCGCCACAGTTAACTTTGAATCGTTTATAGAATTCCAACCTGTAGGAGTTGCTGCAGCACACTGGTTGCGGTTCCCCTTCTGTTTCCCACAGAGGCAGCTCAGGTGCACAGCATCAGGTAGCGGGCATGATGTGTTGGGCCTCCTCCTACCACAACGGGCCAAAGCGCATCTGATGTCGGCGCTGTTTTCTCCTTGCCCTTTGCACTTGGACGCAGTCTCCGTTGCCCCTCTCGGGCGTTGCAGATGCGAGGTCCGCTGCTCCCGGTGCAGGTCTACAGCCTGCAAGCGCCTCGAGCCATGTGCTGGCGGTAGCGCCTAGCCTCACCACTGCTCTCTGTTGGGAGCAGCTGGTGTGGGGTGCCTTATGTGTTGGCTTGCCTATCTCCTACGAGGAGCGACAAACGGCGTCCAGCAAACACGCGGTGTCAGACCCGCTCGTCGCCATTGTAGTGTGTTGGGCCCTAGGCCCACATGCTGCGGTAAGAACCACACGGACCCCTATTAAGTTGTACTAGAACTGCCCTAGGGCACGTGCGCCCGGCCCCTTTTATTTGCAGGGTCACCTGACCGGTGACGCCTGTGATGATGGGTGGGTGTATAGTGTGGGTTAGCACTAGGCAAAACCCTAGAACGTGTCCAGCAGGACACTACACCAGCATGTACAAGGAGGCACAGAACAGGGGAAGGGTCTTATCAATGCATTTAGCTAGTCGCGTTCCAGATAGATACATGCCACGGAAAGCTGGACTGAGTCTGTACTATAGCAATATGCCCCAGGACGGACTCTTTCATCAAGGTTTATTAAATCATGGGGGGCCCAAGCAGCACTGGGGCTCCTGGGATCTTACCAATCGTGCAGGCTCAACCAGTGAAACTATGTTCTAAGCACAGCAGATAGAGCAATCCTAGCGTATCTAATGCCCTATGATGTGTTCCTCTTCTTTCGTCTTTCCTTGTGCAACTGGCGCACAAGGTGACGTCATTGCCGGGGTATCGCTGAACGACTGACAACAGCTGAGCACAGTGGCTGATGCGTCACACTATGGGAGTTGAGGCTTCAATGAACTACAGGAAATCTTATGATGAGCCACAATGTATGCATAATGTTAACTGACAAAATGAACACTGTGGTCGTGGGGGGCAGCTCTAGCAGTGTGCCTGCGTGAAAATCACTTTGTAATTAACGTTTGGCGAAAGAAATACTAATCGCCCTAGGAAAAAGTTCGGGGGTTTCTCCCACACCACCTTTCTTACACTTGTGAGGCAGCCATCTTGGAGCGGGAGCACGTCCCTTTCATTACTAAGATTTCACCAGCATAGTTATCAGCGGAGAAGTTGCAGAGGCACCAGAGCCCTTGGGTGTGAACGGCCCACTGAACACCAATGATGGCCTTTTACTACCCTACAGGGTGCCGTTTTCCTTGCTTGCACTGGGACCCTTGGCCACTGAGAAACCACAATACATTCCTCTTTGTTAAGGAATCGGAATATATACAGGTTTTTTTTTTAAGCCACTTGGCACAATATCTCAGTATGACATGTTACAAAGAATGTAGCAGCATTTTTTCCATAGTTCTTGAGTAGCGCTGTCTACAGCACAGCTCAAACCTTCACAACCGCTTGCAAGCTGAATGCCTGAAGAGGTGACTGCCACAAGTCACTGGTGTAACACCCCTCCCACTGCTATATTTACATGGCCGTGTCAGCTCTTCAGGGCACTACCTAAGACTGGACAGTGATCAGGGCTGGCTTTAGCGCTGGTGGTGCCCGGTGCGACAGTGTTTGTTGGCGCCCCCCCATCCATTGTGGAGGTGGTAACCACCTCCACCACGGATTCCCTCAACACCACCTTTTTAACAGTGCCCCTCAAGTCTCCATTACCACTCTCTCTCACATGTCTTTAATTAGTTATGTAGCACTGCTGCCGCCACTCATACCAGTGTAGGGTGTCAGAGCACTTTGCATCACACACATTACACAGACAATCATATGTGTGTAAATCAGCGTATAGGAAATGTTACATAAGCCAGAGGTCTACAAGGTGTAGGAGTCACATGTCATCCATACTGGTAGGCAGTATAGTTTGAGTACTTGGTCTCACTGAGTCTCTTCAAGCAGTCCGCAGGACAGTACTGGGTAAGTGGACCAGTGCAGCTGGTAGCACCCAGACATCACAGCTCGCATCCATGATTGTGCCCAGAGTCATCTGGTTAAAACACGATGTAAATGGAGTTCAGATGCTTTGACATGTTTGTTGAGGTACAGTTCACCTATGCGATGTTTGTCGGTCATGCCTGTTCTCATGGTGTTGGAGTTGATGTTAGTAATTCAAACTGGGGTGCATCAGGTTCATTAGTGTAGTCCGCTGCAGAGGTTTCTTTTGGGGCATCCTGGGGCTGAAGATCAACCCAGCAAGGACTGGCATCTTCCTTCGAGGCCCCAGTGACTCTGTACCAGTCGGTGGAGCAGCTTCGAACTCCTCTCTCGTGCCGGGATTCCTTCATTATGAAATTCCCTTTAGGTCCCTTTTCGCTGGGTTGCCACGGGACTGCGTGGGTGTGTAGGGCTGCATGTGGGCCACTGCAGAACCACCAACAGGGCCACATCAGTCGCTCGTGCCACCACAAGGGTAGATTACTCTATGGTCTGGTGTGCTCTTGTCAGCACGACTTTGGTGCAAGTGGGATCTAACAGTCTCTGGATGATTGGTCCCTCTGCGTGCCAGGAGTGCCTCCTTGGTCTCTTGCTGGTTCACAGGTGTATGGCTCCACTCTGGTGGTGAGATGCTACTTTGGTGGTTAGGGTGATGCACATGGCAACGATGGTGTGGTTGCCATTTGACAAACCGTACGACAGGGGGCGATGACTTGCAGGCAGTGAGGGTGACTGGAGGGACTTCACAGCCACGTAACTCAGTCTGTGGTGCAGTTCTTCTTTGGCATGTGCGGTTGCTAGCAGGGATGCCATCTGCATCAAGCAGACGGTGACAGTGGCTAGACAGTTGCACTGTGAAGTGTGGGGCTGACACTCTGTTCACGCATTCATGCTGCTTACTGTAGGTTCTCGTGCGCAGCTGTCACCAGTGAAATCACTGCATCTCGGGGGCAGGGGGCTGGCTTGTGCTGGTACATGCACAATTCTCTCCTCCTTTTCAATTCTTTCACGATGTCTCGTCGTGCCACACTTTTCTCTTTTCCCGTTCTCTCATTGCAATGTGGTGTCTGGACACGTGTCGCATGTTATCTTTGCATGGAACATTCGCTGCGCTCATCTGGTCTACAGGACCATGCATCTTTTCCCATCGTGGACCTCTCATAGGCCCGGTCCTGTTTATAGGACTGTCTTCTCTCCTTGTGGACCTCTCGCAGGCCCTGACACTTTCTCCAGGATCTTCTTGGTGCTCTGCTACCTGGGTGGTGGGTCACCTTTCTTCTGCCTTCGCTCAAGGGTGCAGTGCTTGCACCTCAAGGCTGTGCTGTCACACAGTGCTTGGTCTTGCCTAGGGTCATGCGTGCTTCGCAGGGTTGGTCACTTCATGTGACATGATCATTGACGGGCCAATATTGGCCATCCGGTGCTGGAGATTGGTTCCTTTAGCTGGCTCATGCACCCAGGATGGTTCCTTTGGTTTTTGTGTTCTCTTTAGTGAGTTGTGCTTTAGACTGTGGCAGTGTTAAACTGTGGACCTCACTTGTGTAGGGGTGGCCAGATGAGCAACTTGCATGCGGGATGTGCAGTTGGATTTTTTTTTTTCTTTTAACCTCCTGTAACTCAGTATCTTGTGTGCCTCACTTCGTCCCAGGCTACTTGCGTGCTGCTGTTGAGCAGTAGGGCTGCATACTGTAGGTAACAATCTCTGCTCACCAAGTCTGTAACCGTTTTATGGGTTTGTGCTTCAGTACCATATGGTGTGGCTGCTCTCCTCCCCAAGATGTGGTGGGCGTGGAGGCACTTCCTATGCCTGTTCTCTCTGTGGGCTAGTTGCTTTCAGCACTATAGTTCCGTGGACCTGTTGGAGAATGGTGCAGCTCTCTCAGGGTCAGTCTTGGTTTTCTTTCTCACATACGTTGGGCGCACCTTTTGCCCTGTGGTTCTTTATGCTGCATTAGTGCTGCATTCTTTGTACTGCCCGCACAGCTCCTCTCGTGCTAGGGAACAGGGCACTGCAGATATGTCACGGTTGAGCGGGAGGCAACAGTGGTTTGCTCTTGCTATAGTGGAGGAGCAGCAGTGGCTTGTTGCCACTAGGGGGCACGCAGTGCATACCGTGCATATCTCTGCTTCACATTGCAGACCACCAGCACTGAGGGGGAAGCCAGGCCATTGCCGTACACGGGTGAAGGTATGAGGGGGGCACTGTAGGCCTTTACTTGGCTCATATTGTGCACACTTGTTCCATTGGGGCTTGCCTAGTTGTCAGACACCCTTGTCAGGGCCGGGTGTGGTGCAGCGAGTGACTGCTAGGTGGCGCTACAGCCATCTTTCCTCTCTGGCTGCGGCAGTCTTCCCTGAAACTGCAGGCCACCGGGCCTGGAGATGCAGGTGGTGGGGGTGGGGCCTGGGGGGGGCATGCAATGCAGGTGCGACAGTGAAGCTAGTCTTGTCACACAGTTCACACCGTTTGGAGGACGCTGCATAAGAGTTTCTCAGGTATGTGGTGCTGCCACTTCAAAGATAGGCCATGGCAGCCTTCCTAGTACTGTGGGCCGGGTCTTTCCTTGCGGGCTCTGTACAACTGGCTGCAGGAGGCTGACACTCGCACTATATGCAGCTGCGGGCCAATCCATGGTCCTCTCACCTGGGGGCGGGGCATCATCTGGTAGTCTATGTGCCCGGCAGCGTGCTTCTCGTTCTGCTACTGCACCACTGCTTGCCTGGCTCTTCCATTTCTTTCACGTGGCTGGGGGCATTGCAGGCATTATGGATGCAGCAGGGGAGGCCGCCCGGACTTCTTTCACCGGCAGTGGTGGCTGGCCAGGGGTGCACAACTCTCTCAGCGATCATCCTGGTTCTGCGGGTCGCTTCTCCTGCACTGGCGCTGCAAAGTCTGGTGTGAGGCTTCCTTCAGTGTTGGTGTGGCCCTGGTCTTATTGGCCCTGGCGCCCGTTCCCTGGTAGGTGCAGTTTTGTTGCCCACACGGCCAGTGCAGGAGGGAGGGTCCGCCTCGTGCGGTATGAGTCGGCAGTGTGCATGAACCTCTAGCACAGTGCTCGCTACAGCACTCCACCTCCTTTTACAAATCTCTCCCCAGGACCGGTCGGATCGGCGGGTGTCTGCAGGGACATTAATGGTGGACAGTCTTACTCGCAGGGAGGCCTTTTCTTTGCCCCATCAAGGCATGCTACGGCCTTGGTGTCTCAGTTGTTGTCCTGCTACCAGCAGGTGCAGGGGTGGCTCGGGCTGCATTCCCCCCCCCCCACCAGGAACTGCACAGCTGCTGCCAGCACACATTTGGGGGGGTCAGACCACCTCATTGCCATTGTAGGGTTCTGGGCCCTAGGACCGCATGCAGGTGGAAGGACGACAGACACTTTAGGACTCTGCAGTTGGGTTAGACTGTACCCACGACGAGCAGGGTCAAGACTGATTTGCATATGGCTGGGTCTAAACTGGGGTAAAATGGTGAACAAAGGAACCAAGTTGGCTGCCAAATAGGAGCTCTTCCAGGGAGCTCCCGGGTTGGGGATTACCAAATCGCTAGTTATCCCTATGTTAACCCGGCTATCCGCCATCCTCCATCCTACATCTCATCCCTTCTACCCTACTCTACTGGAACTCGCTCTCTGCTCCACTTAACTGCTGGATCGTTGTCCCCAGGGCATCACCTCCTCTGCTTCCACTGCTGTTGGTGCGCCCTGGAAGGGGTGAAGTTCGTGCATCCCATAGGAGCGCCCATCAAGAGGAATCTTCTGCTCTGGTGCTGGACTGGCAGTGCTACACAGCCTCCTGGCCGCGGTGGTGCGCGGATGACCGGGACCCGCACGGATGACCGGGACCGGGTGAGTGCCTGCTGCTGCCTAACCTGTAGCTTCAGCTGAGGGGCGGTTCTCAATCCTGCCGGGGAACAGCCATTGACGGGCTGTGCTCCTGGTGTGAGGCCGCCGCTGGCCTGCTGCCACGATCCCCGCCGGGCACCGGCCAGCCCGGGGGCGAGCTGGCCCTCCACTGTACACCGCAGGCTCACTGCTTCCCTGCCGGACCCAGCCAGGGGGCAGACTGCTTTCCCACCTGTGTCCGCTGCTTGCTTGTCAGGCGGACCACGTGCATCTTCAGGATCTGGCACACAGAGGTCTGTGAGCCCCACCCTGCTGCATCGACTTCCGCCTCTGCACCCTTTCCTTGCCCGCGGGTAAGGCGCGCATGCCTGACTGAGCACCTCCCGAGTGCCGGTCTTTCCTGGCACACATGGGGCCACGAGCTCACCCTGCTGCATCAGCATCTGCCGGCCATCCTGGAAGGAGCGGGGTGAGACGCGCGTGCCTGACTGAGCGCCTCCTGAGTGCTGGTTTTTTCCGACCTGGCCACCATTTGAACCGTTTCTGGATGCTCTTTATTCCTCTTGCTCTTCTCCTACTTAAAATGGCCACCCCAGAAGGATCCTGATCCCTTTGCCCTTCCACCTTGACTGCCAGCAGTAAGCAGAGAGAGGCCCACGCTTTCTCTCATTGCTTTTCCCTTTTTTTAAAATGGCCGTCCTTGAATGTCCCCCCCCTTCCCCCCGTTGCCCTTCCACTTAGTCTGCCAGCAATAAGAAGGGAAAGACCTAAGCTACCTCCAGTCCCTAGAAACAAAAATAGTACTCGAGGTCTGGACCCCCCCTTACAGCGAAGCAGCCATGTTTAAACTTCCTCACTCACAGTACAGAGGGCTTTGAGGCTGAGATTCTTGCAATTCTAACACACCTAACTCAAAACAATCAGAAAACTGAACTTGTGTCAACATAAATGTATTCTTTTCAGTCTTGAATAATGACAACAGGGCTGACCCATGAGCCTCAAAGGTAAGGATTATATGGGAAATAATGGTTCTCAATGTTTAACCATAGCAGAACAGTGGCTTTTCTTAGTGCTTATCCCCTTAAGAAGGCAGGACCACGTGAGTACCATTATTGGGGGTACTCAACATGATTGAAGCGGCCACCTTTAAACGTCCTCATGCACAGAAAAGAGGGCTTTGAAGCTGGGATTATGGCCTTTCTCTTCAGATCCCAGTAGCATTTTTTTTTTTTTTTTGGACCTTGTTGCATTCACCTGACGTCTGATACTTCCTACAACTCTGGTTAGGGAACTTACCAGGTTCATAGCCTCCTGGTGTGTCTACTCTCCGATTAATTGCACCCCACTTCATCTTCGCTTTTGGGCTGCCTGACCAGATTGCTAGGAGAGTCACTGTATAAGCAGATATTCCTATTTCTGCTCAACTCGCCTTTTCTCGCGCAAATTCCTGTCTAGGGAACTCACTGAGATAGCTGATTGAATCAAGAATCATTACGTTCAACTTTTCTCCCCCCACCCTCTAATCTCGCTCACCAGCATGGTAGGATCTTGCCTGAAAGCTGAAGGATGCAACTCCTACACTATCGTATACCCCCAACCTATCCAAGACCGCCTCAAAAACCTTCAAGAATAATCTTCTGAGAAGACACCCTGAGACCCTTATCTCCGACCCACACTATAACATGGAAAATGGCACCGTTGTAAATTACCTAATATTTTACACCAGGAGAACAGCACTATGGCGAGCAGCCTTAACTAACCTACTAAACGTTATTGAAACCAGAAACATTCCGTATGGCACCAACATTTTGATCGTTCCTTTACTACACCTAAGAGCGGACCTTAACGTTACAATCTATAAAACTGGCACCGTTCTGATCCAAGCACCAAATAAGGATCTCATGAAATTCAATGTCCACTTCACCACCCTTGGAGAGCAGGTGCAGGGCTTTAATCCTTCAACACACCCACAGCGCCCTCTGTCTCAATCTAGCTCCCGTTGGAGCAATGTCCACTACAGTGCAAAGCCTGTGGTGAGGGGTAAAGGCCTCACGCCAGAACAGAAGCCACCTCCTGAAGCCCCTTACCAGCCTCTCCCAGAGAATGGAATGGCTCACATATCCCCAAAGTGATGTCCCTACAGCACGGTAGTCAGGGCAGCATCTCCCCTAAATCCAATAGAGCACCAACCACCTCACCCCCCCCCCCCATTCCCCTAATTAGGCTACACCTGCAACCCCATCACCTGCCCTTCATCACAATCCATCATACATAACGGCAAGCACACAGTTCCCCCAGAGCTCATCGCCTACCCCCTCTTACAGGCCCTCCGGCCACCCTGCTGAGTGAGACAGGCCCTTTGCACTCTTTTCACAAAAATGCAGCCATTAGGAGATCAAACTCCAACTCCTCTGCCAGAATTTCCGAATCCACTAGCAGACCAAGCCCTGATCCACGGGTCCTTTCGCCTCTAGTTCAGTCTACACTAACTGACCTGGAAGCTCTGAACGGCCAGTATAGCTCAGAGCATCCATAATGCTATCCTCCAATTGAAGAGCATCCTTCACCTCACCGTACACTCTCTCTATAATCAAGCACACTCAAAAATCTATACTCAATCGCCAAACTAAGCCCTTCCTTCAACCGATTGCTCTAGCCAATAGACACTATCGCCCTTGCAGACAACTTGGCTACCTATTGGAGGATGAAACACTAGCTCTTCTATTATCCTATGAAGCAAATCCGGCCACTCCCAAGTCCCCCTGACAAAGACGATAACAAAATTCATACGGTTACAATCAACACAAATAGAACGTCCACACTCAGAAACAGAAGGGTAAAAAGCAACAACTTAAAGCGTTTACCCTTATTCACCCCAACTCTCAGCACACCCCTGGGGAACTCAGTCTCACCACTCTCCGGTCTCCTAATCAATTGCCGATCGGCAGTGAAACATGCATCCAACATTGCCGATTTCATACGGAGTCATGATATTGACGTGGCAATCCTAATCAAATCTTGGCTTAACAAAGCATCCTCGCCCTGCATGGACCTATTGGTTCCTCCGAACTACAACATCGTAAGGTTGGATAGACCGATAAAAAAAGGGGGAGGTATCGCTTGCATCCACTGCTCTGACCTCTGTTACCCAACTCTGTGCAGACCTTCTTGACTCTTGCGAATATCTTGCACTCTCCATAAGTAATGGCTCTAACCAGCTGTGCAAATTGCAGTCCTACCAACCCCTGGGTAAGAATGACCTATTCATCGACCACCTCATGGAAATCATTAGAGCAAATGCTCCCTCCTCCCCCCCCCACTCCAATGATATATTCCTTGGTGACGTCAATCTTCACTGGAATGACCTCAATGACATTCAGATCAACATACTCAGACTTCTTAGCTGACCAATCGTTGCCCAAGTCTGCACTCTACCAACTCACTCGAAAGGCTCCACGTTGGACTGAATCCTCTCCAAGGAAATGACGGTCAGGCTAACCTCAATTGCTCCTTGCGACTGTTCAGACTACCACACTATTACCTTCCTAATACAGGGTGTACATAAGGAAAGATCGGTGCAATCAGTGAAACCGAAAATGTGGCTCAGGGACACAAAAAACCTAGACTATGAAGCTGGCAGCTCGATGCAAGAAGGATCTCTTCCTTCCCCACCCCCCCCCCCCCACCAAGCTATCTAATGTTTGCTACCTTACAAAGCACTACAACTCCATGTCGGATATAATTGACTCTCTTGCTCCGCCTAAACTAAAAATAATTCAGGTTAAAGACCCACATCCCTGGTTCAATGGGGCCCTAAACAAGGAAAGGGGAATTTTTCGGCTAACAGAAAGGAAATGGAGACAACACCCCTCCTCCCCCAAGCTTAAGCTTCTCAAAGACCAGAAGTACGTACAACAAGAGCATTCACAAATCAAAAAAGAATTCTGTAGACTGGAACTGGAGAGCGCTAAGAATAGACCTCGCAAGCTCTTTGAAATGGTAAAACAACAATCAAACAAACTGACAAACTGCTCAATAAGTAACTAAATCCCTAATAAACTGAGTTCTCCTCCTTCTTTGCAACCAAAATCAATTCCCTGGGAAACGAGCTGAATTCCGCCGCTCGTGCCCATTCTCTTCCTCCCGCGACACAAACCAACATCTACACTCTCCTCCGCAAGGCAGCACCCAAAAACCAAGCTCACTGGTCTACCTTCGACCTATACGATGACCATATAATCTCGAATCCTAGCATCCATTAAATCGAACAACCACTTCAATGACCCGCTCCCCTCCAGCTGCTTGTCCGCAACCAACCAATTTATCATACCCATTTGGACCACAATAATCAATGCTTCTCTAACTCAAGGGTCCATACCTGAATCTAAAAGCTGGGCAAGTCATCCCCATCTTAAAAAAAACCCACTCTGAATCCTGCTGAACTGAACAATTTCAGACCTATATCCAATATTCCTCTTCTAGCTAAAGTTCTCAAGAAATTCGTGCAGCAGCTTAGCCAACACATCGCCAAATTCAACCTGCTAGACGTATGCCAATCAGGCTTCTGGCCAGATCACAGCACTGAAACTACTATTCTCCACATAGTAGATGACGCCCATCTAATCCTAGACCAGGACAAAACGTCTCTGAATTCTTCTGGACTTATCATCGGCGTTCGACAGTTAACCATGAGAAGTTACTAGAACGTCTTGAAAATAGGATGGGATTAGGGGGAAATGTTCTCGAATGGTTTAAATCCTTCCTTCGTAACTGCTCCCAAAGATTCTTAGTTAATCGAAAGCTATCCACTCCTTCTCCAATCACGATCTGAGTTCCCCAAGGTTCAACTCTCTCACCTATGCTTTTTAACCTCTATCTGGAACCGTTAGCTGAAATTCTGCATATCGCTAACATCTCTTTCCACATGTATGCAGATGACACACAGATCTATATCAAAACCTCATCCCTAGAAGAGATCAAAACAATGAACTAGGCTCTAAAGCGAACTGTGCAATGGCTTGCTAGCAACCAGCTCAAGCAAAAAACTGAATTCTTGCTAATCTCCCCTCTAAAAGTTCAACTGACCTACTGGGATGAACTAACTCGATCACCGTGCTGAACTGCACTCCGACCATAGTAAAGTCTGCCAAATCATTAGGAATCACACTGGACAAGAACTTGAATATGAGAGCCCACATCAACACACTGACCAAAAATGCAAGGTTTCACCTGAGCTACCTGAGAAACCTAAACCCATCCCTAGATGCATCTGACCTTAAAATGGCAGTTCAGGCAC
Organism: Calotriton arnoldi; assembly: GCA_963921515.1. Classification (NCBI taxonomy): domain Eukaryota; kingdom Metazoa; phylum Chordata; class Amphibia; order Caudata; family Salamandridae; genus Calotriton; species Calotriton arnoldi. The sequence goes on along the minus strand of CAWUFW010000003.1, from coordinate 4,265,489 downwards.
TAGTTATTTCTAGGATCGAGTACGGATGCTCAACCCTCTCTGGACTACCCAAGGTCTCAATGGCTCCCCTAAAAGCTTGTCTCCACGCAGCCGCAAGACTCTCTTAACAGGTTCAAAAAATTTCGACCACACCTCTTTATGCACCTCAAAGCTCTGAACTGGCTTCCGTACGAAGCCAGAAAACACAAATTGGCCTGTGTCACACACAAAGCGTTACACTCTAACTCTCCAGCGTATCTCGCCCAGAAAATTGTGGTCTCCGGAGGAGATGGGCACTCCCGGTCTGCCAGGGCTTTTGTCCTGAAACCTCCCCACTTCCGGAAGAAGAAAACATACAACTGAGCTTTCTCTGGGGCAGCACCCAGAATCTGGAACTCGCTGCCACCCAGCGCCAGAAGAATACCTTGCTTGTCTAGATTCAAAAAGGAAGCGAAGACTTTCCTAATGGGCAAATTCCTTCCATAACACTCAGCACATATACAGCTCAGCTGCCTAGCGATATGCTCTCCTTGACCTCTACCAGTGTATGCCTAGCTGGATTTCCTTGATGTACCCTATGCAATGTCTTGTATCATGGTTGTTGCTATTTCCTTTTTCTTCATTCGTACTTCACTGTCACTTTATGGAGCAGAGTCTGGTGCTGTACAGTCTCTCTGTTCCCGCTAATGTGTTTTTTTTTTTTTTCCTTAAGTTGTGCCCATGTTGCCTATTACCTCTCATTGTAATATCCTGTTTATCACAGCAAAACGTTCACATGATTTCGTCGTTTCTGAACTTTTGTAATCATTTTGCTTAGCCTTGTAAAGCGCTCAGAAAGCCTAACTGGTCACGTTTGCGCGCTATAAAACACTAAATAAATAAACAATGGATTTAACCCAGATATCTTGACTGGGGGTGAATGTTTAATTTGTTCCACATTCCGTCCATCATTTGTGTCTTTTACAACTGGCCCAGGGCACGTGCGCCTGGGCTCTTTTATTGGCAGGTGCCACGTCACTCGTGATGCCTGTGTTGTATGGGTGTGGGGTGAGTGGGAGACCAGCCCTCGGGTAAGTGGCTGGATACAGTGACGTGTCCAGCAGGACACATCAACCTTCATAATGCTTATGAGGATGTGGGGCTTTGGGCAGATCATTACCAGACAACCACCTCAAGCATAAAAAAAAAAAGCTTGCAAGGCTGTGCTGATGTCCTCGAAAGTTTGCAAAACTTCAGTGGGTCTCAGCTGTGCTCAGCCTACACCCAATACATTGGAAAAAGTTCTCTGCTGGGGTTTCCAACTTAAAATCTCTTCCACTGTGTGATATCTGCTCCTTACCGCGTGGTTTGGCAGGTCTGCAATATGGATTCAAGACATAAATTCAATCCATTATGTCTGTCTCCACCCCCCAACAACACACTCAGTTGCTATCCTGTGAACTGAGCTAAAATATGAGTGGCACTCCATAGGAAAGTGCTGATGGGAGCGACCGAAAGCCCCTCCTTATGTTCTTATTAGGGCAGACATTAGCCAAGACCTATTGATTTTACAAAAATTGTGTGAAATGTACTTAAGCATTGAGGCTTTTACCCACTCTTCATTGGTTTGTTGCTTGTTTTCATTTCAAATTTTCTTCCACTTATTACATCATACAGCATAGGGCAGCCCATTTCAGCCATTGGCTAACTTCAGTGAGTGACAACAGCCTGTCCGTTCACATAAAGCGCTTCCACGCTCCAAATAGTTCCTTTTAGTGCTAATAATTACTATGGCAATGTGTGCTTTTTTAAACAAACTGTTTTACATTTTAGACATTTGTTCTTTTGTTTTTATAGATTGAGGGCATAGCAGCTTCCTCGACAATGTTGTACAAAAGCAGCATAGACCAAGCCAAAAACACTGGCAGCCAATACAAGACCTATTGGCTTTGCCAATGCATGTTTGCATGAGTTGTACCAGTCCGCTACCACACTTACTCCACTCCTGAAACAAAGCTAGTGGGATGCAGGTGCCTGTTGGTGAATGGTCCAGTGATTACAAAGCGTGTTCTTCAGTACCAGTATCAATGCTGTGTTCTATGATTTCATTTTCACTCAAATCTGTGCTTAACAATCTGATTTGTTTGTCCTGTTCCCGGAAATTTAATCCGTGTGTGATTGTTCTGTTGCTTTTTATTCGCTCCCCAGTGTATCGCCTGGTATTTACTTTTGTATTAATGTGTGTTGGTAGGTATCTTACATGCCAACAAAGAAGCAGCGAAAGAAGACACCCGGAAACATCACCTATTTATTTTGCCCTCTGGCTCAAAAAGTAAACTTTCGCTAACTTTTTTAGTTTAACTGGTACTAATTAGGTGAAATATTTGCAGAGACAGTGTTAACATGTGTACAAGTTACAAAATAATGACGTAATAGTATTAAAGTAGTCCGTTATGCTGCACCTTACCACCCCTACTTTGGATAACAAGGTAATCCTTTACAAAGTCCAACAGTCATGTCCCAACATCCTGTATGTCAGACTGGAACGAGGTGTAAATTAAAAAAAAATACATATATATAAAATTCAACATACCTCCTCGCCGCGTCTCACCTCTGCTGGCCAGAACAAGGCACCAGAAGCACCCTGGCTGAAGCGGGAAACCGCGTTTACAACGCTGTCATTGCATCGCGCTACCATTACAACGCGGTCGTTACAACGACCGCGTTGTTAGTACGCGATGCAATTACATCGCAAGTCATTACAACGACTTGCACTAGAGGGCGCTCAGGTATTGGAAATAAATTCCAACACCTTCCCTACTGTTGCTGAAACTGGAGTAGGAATAGTAATTAATACTATTCCTAAGACCAGCGCGCCCCCTAGTGCAAGTCGTTGTAATGACTTGCGATGTAAATGCATTGCGTACTAACAACGCGGTCGTTCTAATAGTACGCGATGTTATAGCATGTGTTGTAACATGCTATATTCGGCTGAAGCTCCCCTGAGCCAATCACAATGCTGCATTGCAGCGTTGGGATTGGTCTTAACGCCAAACCACGGCGCTCAGACGGGGATAGGGAGCCTGGGCATGTTCTCCACCCAGACTGTAATGCAGCCTAGGTGGAGAACATGTTAAGTGCGCATGAATGTTTGACTGGCCCCAGAGGGCTGACCAAACATTCATGCCCACTTTAGGGAGTGCAAACCACTTCTCCCCTCCCCTGTCAGCAGAGCAGCCCCGCCCGGCAAAGATCTTGTGCCTGCAATAGGAAAAAATAAATGTTGATAACTTTGTTATTTTGTTTTTCCTTCCACTGCTGAAAAGCAGTGGGGCGACACTCCTCCGCCTTAGTGGAGGAGCCACCACTGGAATTGATACTTTTAGTATTGATTCCCATGAATGACCAAGTTGTCTATACCCTCAGATTATAAATAAGGCTCCCAGTTTTCAGTTTTTACTGTTTTTGTTTTTTTTTTATATATTTTTTTACAGATAAATACAGACGGAAAACAATGTGTTTCCTGTCTATTTATTTTTAAATGTGGGAAAAAACTGAAATTGTGCTTCTTGTGAGACTCTCCATGCTGTCTTTCATGAATTCCAGTCAAAAGCTGAGCAAATAGACAGCATGGGGAGTTAAAAAATAACAGGATGGGATTTCCTTAAATGCAGGCATATTTTAACATATTTTTGTAGTATATATAACGCTAATATATGTTCCTGTGGGTGGTTTGTTTTGTCATATGTGGCTGCCTAATTTGCTTTAACGCGACAGGAATCCACGTACGAGTGCACGTCTAAGAGTTAAATGTGGAAATATACCATTTTACGACTTTATTTATTCTGAAAACCGAAAATATATATGGATAAATACCAATAAGATGGCCAATAAATAAATATGGAAAAATACAGACGGAAATGTTAGAAAAAATAATAAGTACCATAAAACCAGAAGTCTTAATTATAAATGCTTGTAAAAGGGGAGTCTGGGACTAGATCCTTGTCCTGTGTTGCAGTGTCTGTATCCTTTTCAGTCACTGGAACCTGACCCTAGTGTCCCTTATGGTGGCCAAATTACCATCGGTTTTCAGGGCACTTTGTGCCCTGTCATCACTTTGCATGTGTGGAGACCTAGAATCATGCTTGTTGGGAAGCAGGGTACTAAGAATCACAATGAGCAATTTGGGGATTTCATTCTATATCCCCCTCTCAATCAGGCCATCTTAAATTATATAACTTGCCCGGATATTGAGCTTATCGACTGAGATTAGCCCGTTTCACCTGCTGCCACAGTTGCCGCAGGGGGGAGACCACATCCCCTAGGTTTCCACGCGGCCGGCGTGCCGCAGCAGACGCTGCCTGATCGCGCCCAGAGGCGCTCTTAAGCACCTGGGTTCTCCCGCAGCCCGGGAGCCTGTTTCACCTGTTGCGACAGTTGCCGCAGGGGGGAGACCACAACTCCCAGAATTCCACGCGGCCGGCGTGCCGCAGCAGATGCTGCCTGATCGCTCCCGGAGGCGCACTTAAGCACCTAGGTTCTCCCGCAGTGCGGGAAGCGCGTGGGCGTGCCCGGGCCAAGGGCGGGCCCCTCTGGGCCCATTCACGGCCGAATGAGGCTGGGCTGGGCCATCCCCCCCCCCCCGCCCCCTTGGTTTTGTCTCCGGATACATTTATTGCAAAAGTCCACGGGCCCTGGGGGCTTTTTGCTAAATTACTGGTGGATCCCAGCTGGAAACAAGGTATGGCTTTCTAATAACAATTTGCTATGCAGGGACAATATATATCCTGCTGATGCAGTGATTCGCCTGTTGCAGTTGCCTATTACTGTGGAATTATCGGCGCCACAAGCTAAGTTTGGCTACCATCTAAGCACCCTGGCTGAGTAGAATCGTAAACCTTTGTTTAGATACTTTGAGCTCCATCTATGTGAGAACAAGACCTTGGGACGATAACGCAAAGGATATCGCTGTTTTTATCTTGCATTAATTTGACCTGTTTAAATATTACTTTTTTAATTTGACCTGTTTAAATATTACTCTTTTATGGTGATTACCCTAGTTGCATTAACCAGATCCTTTTATCGTGTCTTATTCTGTAATTTTAATAGAATAGACCCCCCATTCTGTACTTGCACTTTACTACCTATCCTTGAATACATTTACTTTAAGGTCTCAAGATGGTAAAGAGGAAGACACCAGCTAAAAACACTGCAACTAATACCCCTTGTGCAACCATTGGCTCTTTCCTGGTACGTGCGGTTAGCACAATATCTGATTAAATAGATAGGACTGAGCGTCGCCTTTCTATTGGGTTAGGTATGGCTGCAGGAGGGCTACCAGGAGATGGTGGTGGGTTAGTTTTGGAAGGTGGTGTCATTGTGGAGGAACCAACACTTATTTTGAGCCAATGAGCCCTTGAGGGCCCGGCAAGAGTATTAGAACCTGAGCCCGAAGCACAACCTGACCTCCATTGTGTTCATACGCCAAATGGTACACCTACCCCAAAGAGAAAGAAATGGGGCAGGAAAGTAATGGCGGGTGTTAAGAGTACGAAGGGTTCTACCTCAAGATCTGGCCCAAGGCTCACTGCCCCAGCTTGTAAAAGTACAATTGAACAAGATATGTTTACAAATGTACAAATGACACAAATCACAGCAATCATTATAAGCAAAATAGAGGAGTTGCTAATCCAGATTAGTGATAAACTTCGTAAATTATCTAACCAAGTCGCTAAGATCAGTGGCCCACTTAAGAACATAAGTACTAACCACGAGAAGGGTATAATGAGGGGAGGGGGTAACAATCATTATCACAAACAATTGGCCCCTCAAACAAGGTATCTAGTAAATACACGAAAAGGGAAGAACCAAGGGGCCCAAACGATCCATTAAGCTCAAGTGAAATAAACGGGAGGCTGACCTTAGTAAATAACTCCAGTCAAAGACAGCAGGCAGGGGCTAACCGAGTTGAGCAAGCCCGTATGTACAGGCCCGACCCGGAACAGTCCCTTACTATAAACACAGAGGGAAGATTATAGGGCCAACAAGGGTAGAGTAGATGTATCCATAAATCTACCACCGGAATGCAGCTCCTACGTGGCAGTTATGGTTAATGTTCCCTCACTGCAGCCAGGACAAAAGGAGACTCATGATAGTCTTAAGAACAGAGTAGTACACTGGCTAAATAAGACCGGTGGATACCCAGTGGCAGGAGCTGATCAAATACTCCTAACGCAAAGAGTAAGTTGGATAGGCCCCCTACGTAAGACTCGTAAGGGGATTGTATTATTATTAATTTTAAAAACCCAAGATGGGCAAGAAATACTTTAGACGGAGTAGGCTCGTCTAGGCAACACGATCAGAACATATCTTTTACCCCTTGGTTCCTTCTATAGGCACCTACGGTCGACTCAATTGAGGTTAGAAGAGCCCAGCCAACCATGGGTGCCCTTTGATATGATAACTTACCCCCAATATGCACTATCGGTCTCGAATAGATACCAGGCTTTGAGCACTGTACAAGATATCGACTGACAAAAGGGTGACTATCCCCCCAGTACTGATATCAACTCTGCTGGATCTGGGATAGCATACGGTCGCATGGTACCGCAAGCTGTAATTGTTCCCCCCCGACAGGGCCCCATTTGATATCACAAGGGCTGAAAGTTTTCCTATTGATTTCAACGATATAAACAGGGATACTGACCGTAATTTGGAGACCCCTACTGCTATCCTGGGGAGCAGTATAGGAAATGGTTACAAAATAGAAACTTGGAATATTGCTGGATTTATGAGTAAACAAGATACGTTCGGATGGCAAGATTTCATCAATAGGCTCGATGTGATCTGCCTGCAAGAAACCTGGTGCCCTGACCCAATATATATATAGAAGGGTTCTCTTCATATTGGCCATCCACCGCCGGAAGAGCGAAAGGCGGGCTCTTGATCCTTATCTCCAACAAATTACCAGTATGTGTCAAAAAAGTAGTCCCAATTGGAGCACACTCAGATTCTATGGTTGCACTGCAAAGAAGGGAGGGATGTGGTTGTGGTCAAGTATAACAATGTGTTTGATACTACCAGGAGTAACATAACTGAGCTGGATAAAGAGCTTGGTACTTTTTAGACTCCATTAGTAATATGGTACTCCTATCGGTTGGAGATTTCAACACCCAAATATGTCCTCTTGCGCTACCCAAGTTTGTGGTATTAATGACAAAGGGTACAATTGTATACATTTTCCACACAATGGATATGGGGAAGTTTTGAACACGATTGCCAAATATGATCTTGAACTACTGCAGTGTGCTCATGATACTGATGGTGACTTAATACCAACTTTTATTGGTAGGAATGCTACATCGATCATTGATCACGTCCTAGTTTCATCTAGTGTTACCCATATGTGACACCCCGCGGGTCGCCCTACTATCACTTAGTGACCACAATTGCAATGTTATGTCATTTCAATTGTGGGGCGTAAAAAGACCAATGCACCAAAGTACTGTAACATTGTTCCTCATAGACCCAATGGGACCTGTATTAAATGGGAGAGAGTGGAACCCCAAAAAGTCCTATATGATATCGTCCTACAATGCAATAAAGATTACCTACTGTCTAAAAGAGGAGGTAGACCCCAGTGAGATGATTGCTAACTTTGTCAAAATTAATAATACTATTGACAGGATCCTAACGGCCTCCCATTAAGGAGGGAAGGAAGAAAATAAAGGGGTGGTTTGATCACACTTGTACTGAGGCACTAAAGCAACTGAAACCAGCCCTACACTGTAAGACAAGAGATAATGTATTAATTAAAAACCTACGATACAACTATAAACTTGCCCTTGAAACAAGGAAAAGGGAGTTGCAGGAGTTAGCATGGCATAAACTCTCCTTGGCAGCGAACACGGCAAATAAGCTATTCTGGGATACTGTAAACATGCTGTTTTTTAAAGAATGATTAATTCCCAGAACGGTTATCCCATGCCACATGCAAAGCCTGGGTATCACATTTTAGGGGCATTTTTAATCCGACAGGACCGGAGGTATGCGTGGTGCAAAATCCAATACAGAGCAAGTGGCATGTCATACCATTAAATATTACAGTGGAAGAAGTGCAGGAAGGATTGAAGGGAAGCGGGGGAGGTAAAGCCCCGGGCCCAGATGGAGTTCCAGTAGATGTATACAAAGCTGTGGTTGATCTATTGGGGCCAATTCTTACAAGAGTTTTTAATCTAGCGGTGACGGAGTGCATACCCCCTTCGTGGGGTCAATCAGTTATTGTCCCTATTCATAAAAAACGCGATGGGTCAGAAGCCAAAAATTATCACCCCATATCGGTCTTAGACTCATCTGTAAAAGTGATGAGTAAAGTTTTATTAATGCGACTGGAGGAATGGGTAAACGATAATGATATACTTTCCCCAGGGCAATATGGTTTTAGGAGAGGATTAGGGACTACAGAACAATGTATTAATTTAGAGCTTCTAATGGGTAAATACCCACGTGCTAAAGAAGGGAAACTATACCTATGCTTTGCCGATCTTAGTAGTGCCTTCGATCTAGTTGATCATACAATTTTGTGGCCTACTTTACTCCACCTCAGTGCACCCAAAGGCATTTATTTCCTTGCTAGGCTTTATGAAATGTTATCCTGCAAAGTGCGATATGGACAACGGGGCGAGTGCACTCTAATTGTTTTATGTAAAACATGGCATTCGCCAAGGTTGTGTCTTTGCCCCACTACTTTTTTCGCTATTCATTAATGAGATCGATAAAGTGTTGCAGTTGGAGAAGGTAGACGCCCCACTAATATCGGGCATTCCCATATCTATTTTATTATACGCAGATGATGCAGTACTACGTTCTAGGACCCCTGTTGGCCTACAACTCATGGATAAATTTAGCAAGTTTATAGCTGAACGAAAACTGCTAATTAACAAAACAAACGTTTACCATGATATGTGGCACCAAACCAATGAAATGTAAAACTTTTTATATTGATAGCACTCAAGTCCAAACTGTCATATCGTTTTGCTATCTAGGGGTAACCAATTTGGGCAATAGGAAATGGAATTGGGAATTATCAAATGTTCGCTCCAAGATGGCCAAGAATGCACATGGGGTTTTTAGATTCACATCTAAATTGGGTAACCACCCCGTAAAGGAAATATTGACAATATATAAGTCGAGATGCGTTGCTACAGCCCTATATGGTGCAGGGGTATGGGGCTATCATTGTTGCCAGGCCCTGCAACAAGAAGAAAATGTATTTTTAAAACGACTTCTAAGCCTGCCATCTTCATTATCTCCTGAGCTAATACACCGGGAGGTCGATCTGACATACCTTTCAGACTTGACTTCTATGCGGCCACTGCTGGTATGGAGATCTATATGGGCTAAAGATGAGACCGCCTTTACTAAATCGATCATTAAAGATTGTTTACTCGAGAAAAAATCACACATCCCATGGCTAAAATATATTAGTGATATATGTAGTAAGCTATCTAATCTACAGATTTTTGACTACCCGGGACAGGTGGCTTCTTTAAACAAAAGGGAAATCAAGGATTCATTCTTGGCATACAAAAAGAAACCCGTAGGAGCGCCATAGAGAAACACATTTTGCCAATCAATTGAATCCAAAAGAGGAATCCAAGACTATCTGATCACAGTGAATAAATCTTCACATCGCTATGTATTGACTAGATTGAGATTAGGCATAGTGCATCATCTAGTCACTTTCCCAGTTATGAAAACATGCCCCTTGGATTCTACACCCTGCCCTTGCGACAAGCTTTCCAAACAAAGCACTGTGCACTTTATGCTCTTCTGTAATTTTTACCTGCATTTTAGATGTTTTTATCTGAAACCGCTTTTTATAAAAATGCGAGATCGTATCACGCCGCTATGAACTTACTTCTTGCACTGAATGATCCGGGAATTTGCTTTTATGTTGCGTCATTTATTTTAAAAGCAATTAATGCGAGAAAGGTATTGTCCCTGTTAATTGATCAAGAAATGGATATAATGCGAGATCGTACAATGTTATGATCTGCCATTGTTAAATGGCTTTGGAATATGCTATTATATCGCGCTATTGATTTTACAAAATGTTACCATTGTCCTTCATGATTATGGAATATGCCATTATACTGTTACTGATTTCAAAAGTGTATTTTTAACTCTGTAAATGCTTTTATGGTTGGTTCAACAAACCGAATAAAGTATATTGAATCGAATCGACTGTGATTACTAATTGTACTGCATTTGAGTTCCAATCCCTTCACCAAGAGTAAGCCTGGACTGCTCATTATTACCACTTTTGAGAGATTAGTTTTCCGAATGAATGCTGTAATCCAAGTGAAATGAAAGTTGTAAGCCCTAAAATGTCAGTAGTAAATGTCAGTATCCACCATGGATACTGCCCAGTAACCACCTACTGCTCTCGGACCCAGAGAAAAGGTGTCACAATCTATTCATATTTTTCCCATTATATGAAAGTATTTGGAACGCTTAGAAGCAGGGTCAATACAGGTTATCAGCACTATAAAAAAAAAAAAAAAAAACCTTGACAAGACTCCTAATAAGGTGGGTAAGCCACGGAGCGGACAGACGACAGAACTAGGTCTGGTTCAGTGTTTGTTTTATCTGTAGAACTAAGAACTTCACATTTAATGTCTGTTTTACCACTTCGCTAAATATGCTTGAAATACACTATACAGTCTAAAGCTATGTAGGGACCACAACACAGTGACACGTCCCTGGGATGTGTAGACCCTTGGCTTTGCTATCAGAATCACTGCCATCCCAGTTGTGGTCTAGTCTGAAGCTGAGGAACAAGGAGATGTGGTTTTTAAGCACTGCCTTGTCCAAATTGTGTGCTCTAGGGCAGTCAGTTGTTGAACATTCATTTGATCCATTTTTTGGCAAGATTGGAATGTATTTGGAATCAATGTAAACAAAAAAGTGAGTGTAAAAAAAAAACAAAGGGAAAAAAAAAACTGAACTGGATAATACCGGAGGGAGGGCTGGCAATACACAGTCTCATGGTATAGTCTCCCAAATGCAATCTGGTAGTAAATATATAGCCTTTGGAGCAAGAAGCAGTAGGCTGCAGCATTGGATCTCCTACTTTACCAAACTGTTTGATCTTGGACAAATCCCACTCTTCCTCTGCCTCAGTCCACTAATCTGACAATATCTGAGCACTATCAAACACAGTATAAGACCCCGGCATCGTTTCCACTCGCACATTCAGGGGTGTGTAGCAGCTAGTGGCTGCACCGGCATCTCTGTAGCAGACTGTGCTCCAAAAGTTGAATTGTGCCGGACACTTCCTGTGCTCCAGTTCCTTCCTCCCAGCCACTTGCATGCACCTCTTTTACAGCCCATAAAAGGCTGACTGAGGGAGAATTGGCGGCCTGCAGTGCCTCTGAGGGTAGGACAGGAGCAACAACTGGAGATCAACCCTACAAAAAACAGGACTGTTGCCCACCCTAGTGGTACACCATAGTTTGGGGGCAGGGGCACTGTTCCCGCCCGCAAATACGCCACTAATGCTCTCCTGTGCCTTGAATGTCTTTATTATACAAGTCCTCCAGTGTCCATAACTAGGGGGTTGTTTCTTCTCTCGCGGTCTTCTGTATCCGGATTACAGATACTACTTCTGTAATATTGAGTTGTCTATGTGCTCGCCTTCAGCCACACTCGCCAGATCCAGTACACTCTTCCTCTTGATGTATCGCTTCAGACAAAACCAATCAATTGCTGCTACAAAGAGCTACGCTTGAGCTCCTGATGGGAAGGAACCTTATCGCATGAGTAGCCCTGCTCACCACGAAGGCCTAATTCTCAAATATTTACACACTTAAGATGCACATAGACCATTACAAGTGCAAAGTCGTTTTTATGATGCAAAATGCAAGTTTGCACTCTTCAGCGACTGCACTTTCACGGATAATGTCCTTATGGCCGATTTACTTATTTATTTTTTAAATAAACTTCATAGGTGTGCTCAAGGTAGTTGAAGGGTGGGAATGGCTTCAAATTTTGGTGGTCACCCATAAATTCAGGGGTTTGTGGGGGCTCACGGTTGGTCGCACTTTTAAGACCCTTTTACAAGAAGGGGAGCAGGGAGGTACAGCCACAAAATTGTTGGGGGGGGGGGGGGGTAGAATCCTGGTGGCAAAACTTGGTGAGAACAACTCAGTTCAGTGATGGAACACTTATAAGGTACACTGCTAAGCTGCAAGATTGTGGAAACAAGTGCCATTTGGAAAATAAACTCGTATCTGCACCTGTATGTGGAAAAAAGTTGACTCGGGTTAAGGCTACCTTTTCTCATGAGTGGGGATTAGTCTGGCCCATACAAGGATGGAACCTCATGAGTTTTGGGGTTTCAAAAGTAGGCCACTGGGTCAGGACCCACTCTTAACTTTGTTAGTCTATAAGGTTTGAATGTTTGTGTTTGAAAGAGGTCTTTGTCACTCCGTTACTTAAACCTGTATCCTTTCCTGTGCCCAGATGCTGACCCTGCAGTCCTTGCGCGTGAGAGCTGGCCTGAGGAGAGGTCTTCTGGCTGCTGCCAATGTCCGGGCTGCCCACAGCCACGAGACAGTAGGTAAGAGAATCAGCTTGTACTGGTGGAGTGTGAAACCTGTGCACATCGCCTGCCGTAGCCATTGACACACCATATGTTAGCAAAAATGTGGACCTGATCAAGTACTTTAGCATTTCCGTGGTGGAAATAAGGGTAAATAAAAATATGGAGTGGAAATCGGTAGCACCAATGTTAGAATATTAATGTTTCTCTATTCAAAAAGTAATAAAATGTATTTGCTCTTATTTTAAACATTGCATTTCTTAATGTAAAGGAACTCTGTAGTGGTGGTGGTCCATGCGTTGAGGTGACATAGTAGACGTAGCCAAGTAGTGTCTTTGAAGGATATTTATTGAGTCCATAAGATCTGTAGTAACCGCCCCACCAGAAGCAGCCTGCTAGCTGCTCAGCCCATCTTCCAACTGTCAATACTCACACCAGGCACCCAAGCATTCCACTCATGTCCATCACACCTACATTCCACACAGAACACTCACACTGGCTGAGCAGCTAGGAACAAGGTGAAAGGGAACATTATAAACATAACGAAGATACTACAAACTCATTTAAGTATGTTCTCTACCCTGATCTCCTCGCCTGAATATCCTCAGCCCTCCATTGTGAGTTCTTGTGTCACAATCTGTGCCCCCTCACCCATCCCCACACCAGGCATCGCTCGTTAGGCCCTGTGCCCTGATGCCAGGGTCTCTGTACTCTCCCCTCACTGCCTCATGGCAATTGTGTGCCATCAGAGCACATGGGTGTTTGCCACATTCAGTGCTGGGAGGTAGAGTAGCCGCCAGGGGGTGACTAAGTGAGTCCAGGTTGGCACCGTTCATGCCTAGAGTCCGCTTATAAACTCTACCACGCTGCCACTGAAAGTGGCACACCAGTCAATGTCGCAGAACTTCTAACCTATGGTTCAAGAGGCCTCTTATGACCAACCTCCTTTGCCCCAGTTAATTCTCCTCCCTTTCAGATGCTTCTGTAATCTTTCTCTAGGTCTGCAAATTGAGCAGTGATGCAACTAGCATGTCCTTTCCAATGTCTCCAAAATTTTCAATATCCAAGAAATATTTCAAGTTTTTGTAAATTGTTAGAAATTATGCAATCTGTTTTTTGCAGGGAAAGCTACACCATAGGCTTAAACAATGGTCTAAACTTGTGGTCCTGTGAGATTCCTTGTATGATTCATAATTAGAAAGAGAATTGGAGAGGATTTACCGGGAGAAACTATCAGATCAAACCATGGAATCATCATGCACCGCCAATCCAAGGTTTCCTTCCCGCAAGGGTGAATGCCTTCCACCAAAAACCCCCTGGAAAGCCAACATGCAACCATAACTGGTTTGTGTGGTTCAGATTCAAAGTGATCAGTTATGCTTCACTGAATCAGACTGTGGAGTGGTGAAAACTAGCAACGTTCTACTAGTAAAACAAATATCAGCTTAGCCCAAACAATAACCAAGCACACAGTCCAGCTAGAACATTATATGCACTAGTTTAGTATATGGCCAATATCCCACATGCCTGGCATTAGTTAGTAACCATCTGTAACTGGTCAACTGCGAATCTCACCAGCAACAACTCTTATTTGGACATGACTGAACCCTCAGGTTTTCATTTTGAAGCAATCATAGGGGGCAGGGGATGTAATTATGTAGCAAAATGTGCCCTTAAAAGCGACTTTGCTCAAAGCACGTAGCAGTCCTTAATCGCTGTTTGGCTAACCCAGATCTGTTCCACAGTCTGGTAACTGCATCAGCAATGGAGATGCAGTGTGGGGATTTTGACGGAGGTCTGCTTCATTTGAAAACTAGAAAGGTGGGTCTCAACATCAAAAAGTCCTATATCCGTCTTTCTACACAGAAGAGTAGTTATGTGATGGAACATGAATGTTGGCATTGTATTTCTTTCTGCTCTCTGGCCGTAATCATCTTTTGCTACTACAAATCTTGAGTTACAATTTGAACATGGCTGGACTGGAAATTTAAAATCTGCTCTGGCAAAAATGGTATAAGCCGCCCCATGCTGAAGAAGCTGTGACTAGAATGGAGCCTTTATGGCATGGCTGGGGCATAGCTGCCTATTTATCTTTGAAGGCAGCCTTCTAGCCTGGAACCTACTGGGGAAATGTCTAAAGGACAAAATAGCAATTTTGGTCAAGGTTTAAGGGCCTGATTTAGATTTTGGCAGATGGGTTACTCCGTCACAAGGGTGACGGATACCCCATCCAGCAAAATATGAATTCCATTATATCCAGTGGGATTTATATTTCTGTGGACAGGACATCATTCACCTTTGTGATGGAGTAACCCGTCCGCCAAGATCTAAATCAGGCCCTTAGTCTGTTTTCTCATCCCACCTAGATGTGCTACTGAAACCCATGTTCTTGGACTCTAATGCAATCAAGGAAACCCACACACCACAAAGGTGCCCTTCTGGACCTGATAATCTCCAATTCCCCCAACCTACAGTCATATGACCCCATTCCAATTGACAGTCCAACCACAAGCAGATCCTGTTCTCACAGTCTGGCTCTTATACCAAAACATCCAGGCAAGCCACGAAAATGAAAATATGGTCCAGGGACATATCCACCCTAGACACAGAAGCAATGGACAACATGGCCATTCCTAACCTAATTTTGATTACACCTCACCTTGATATTAATGAAGCCACCCACATGTACAACTCCTTCATGGAATCCCTTCTTGACAAATGTGCACCGCTGAAATTTAAATTATCCAGACTAAAACCCTATAGTCCTTGGTTCTCTAAAGAAGTTTATGAAGAAAGGAAGCTCATCAGAAAATGTGAGAATGCAGACTAGCGAGGAAACAATACAAAGACCAAATCCTCAGAGCCAAATCCTCCCATATCCGAGCCCTTGTGAAGTCTGCAAAGGACTGAGTGAAGCACCTGTTCGAGGTCATCCTGCAAACTACAAACCCCTCCACCACTTCAGCTCCTAAGTCATCCATGGCCTGCTGCATCAATTTCGTGGATTTCTTAGATAAAAAAAGTTGGACAGCCGTATCTTTCTACCTACCGATGATTCCCCAGAAACGGTGGTGATTCTTCCTGGCAAGGCGCTGCATTTGTGGTTCTTTCTTCCCAATCTCTGAACTGGACCTACAGTAAACAATCTCCAAAGTGAAACCCTCGAACCACCTTTAGGATGCCATTTCACTTTCTATTAGCAAATCTCTTGCCACACACCTCCTCCCCCTATGGACCAATAAGGTCAACTTTTCTCTTCAACAGGGCCTATTTCGAGAACGATTAAAAGTGGGTCAAATCGCTCCTCTCTTGAAAAAACAATCTCGATCCAGAGAACAGGAACAACTACCGCCCAGTCTCCACACTTCCATTTTTAGGCAAAGTCATTGAAAGTTGCATAGCGCCCCAACTTGCTTCACACATTTGAACAAACAGCATCCTAGACACTCCAATCAAGTTTCCGCCAGAGCCACAGTACAGAAACTGCAATCCTCCAAATAGTCGATGACTCCCTTACAATCCTCAACTCTGGTTATTCCTGCCTCCTGGTCCTCCTGGATTTGTCTGCTGCATTCATCCTTCAACCATCAGGACCTCCTACGTACTCTAAAACAACGCATGGGATGTGGAAGCACAGTACTCAGCTGGTTCTCCTCCTACCAAACCAACCATTTCCCAAATTGCTAAAGTGGGTAACTTTTTTTTCGACCAGTCCGTATACATCAAGGGGTCAAGGCTTGATCCTCTCCTTAACCATCTTTAACCTCTACCTTGAACCATTATGTGTGATTCTCAGAAACTCTGGGATTCTCTTCCATCTCTAGCAGTTACCTTTGACCAACTGCTGTAATTATCTCATGTGGTAACTCCTGCACACATCCACCGATGTGAACGTTGGTTTAATACTGTAACGGAAACTGTTACCCATGTATCCTTCTACTGTTAAGCGTTCTGATGCTTTCCGGCCATGTCTGCGCTATATAAAATTGCAAACAAAAGTTAAGGAAAATCTGCCCCCATTTACCCTGTTTGATAGGAGCTCACAACTATCAGTGGGCCCTCAGAACCCTGGGCCCTGGTGCCACTGCACCTGATACACTATTGATAGTGGAGGCCTTGAACACCCCCCATCCCATCGCTCTTGCAGTTAGGCAGGGTGATCAGATTTTGTGACCCAAAAACCGGGACATTTCGCAAAAATAGAGGAAGGATTTCAATTTTACATTAACGAAGTGGCAAAGAATAACAGCCCTCTTCAACATAGAAACACAGAAGAAACACTAACCAAATAAATAAAATGTCATTTTTAAAACCAGCATCTTACCTGTTATTAAAAGTGCTTACTTATAACAGCTGCTAACTAGCCCTCCTTTGGAACGCCTAAAAAAGTGCCTCTCACTGTTTTAGTTGACCCTTTCTCAAAACCGGGACATGAACCAAATATGCCGAAATCTGCTGGGACAGCTGTTGAAAACCGGGACTGTCCCGGCAAACCCGGGCGCCTGATCACCCTGCAGTTAGGGAACAGCACAATAATAAACCAAGTTGAACAGTATCAGAAAATGTTTTTTCAGGAAACAGTTGAACCCTTTCCATGTTTATTGAAAACGGACTTCATTTTTTGGCTGAATTTATAGAAAGATCCCGATGTCCAGTGCTTTAATTGATCTGCACGTCAATTGTAAAAGGGAGGGCACTTGCACATCTCAGCATTGTTGCAATACATTTAATGGGAAAGTACCAACAATTCATCTTTAGGAGTACCAGTTTCCTCCTGAGGGGTACCTGTACTTCTATATTTCCATTGAAAGCACTGTAGATATCACTGCATGGCTAGCGCACGTCTCACCAGCCGACGGCTTACATTTTTTGTATTACGTTTTTAGGTCTCGCCTAGCGTTGCAGCGCGCATGCGCTGCTCGCTCTGCGAGGCATATTGTATTAGAGGAGATTTCAGAAGTGGAGTTGAAGCCCCGACCATCTTTTTTATTGGCTGGCGTCATCGTTTATGTTAAACGCTGGCTTGTGATTGAAAATGAGGCTTCTTTGTTACCGCCCTGTCTCCTTTTGGGACGGCCCATCAGGACTGGATCTTTTACTTGTGGCGTTATACAGTCTCAATTACTCTGAGCACTTTTTCCTCATTCGCGCAATGGCGACCGGTTATTACTGTGTGCCGCCATGGCACCCGAGCATAACTTTTATTTAGATGGGCGCCGACTCTGGCCTTTTGACAATCCCACCCCCTCCCCCCCATGCTTCTTAACACTTACCCTTTCCTCTTAGAGAACTATTACGCTGTTCGCTTTCTGTGGTTGTTAAAAGAAAAGGGCGATCCTGAATTTACTTTTCACTGGTATTTATAACTTCCCATGAAGCGCCTGCAGCTGCCGAGCCTGCATCCAGAAGCAGGGCCGGGTCAGATTCCCGTGTAGACGGTGCTGTAAGCGGGTCACTGGGGGATCGAAGGAGGGGCCCTCCGCTTACGTCA
The DNA here is from genome assembly GCA_963921515.1 of Calotriton arnoldi. NCBI lineage: Eukaryota > Metazoa > Chordata > Amphibia > Caudata > Salamandridae > Calotriton > Calotriton arnoldi. The sequence goes on along the minus strand of CAWUFW010000003.1, from coordinate 4,247,436 downwards.
TGGCTTCAACATAGGCATTACATGCTTTCCGTTTACGCAGGTCTGATGTCGTGCATGTTCGAGCCAGGAAGCGCTGTACTGCGCATGTCTGCTGATAGGAAGTGAAGGATTGGGCATGCGCGACTTGTTGCTCTGTGTAACTTGTACTGAAGGCGCCAGCGAGAGCTGCTGTGCCACTCGTGTCATTCCTCGCCATGAGTGAACCCGTTAGCATTACCGCAGCCTCCAGCACCGTCACTGAGACCACCTGAGGCATCAGCCAACCGGTAGAATACTGTTTCTTTGATCACATTTTCTTCCGTATGCCTGCTTGTGTTTACAGTCTAGAAGTGAATGTACTGTCTGCTGATGCACGTGCTCTCAAGCCCAGCCTCTCTTGCTCCTGCAATGCTGGAGCAGCGCAGGAGCTTGTTTTTGTGAGCTCACATGGGCTGCCCGCTCATGGTCACGTGACTCCGCACTGCAGCGGGCACCTTCGGGTCTGTGCGCTCAGACACATAACCTCTCTTCCTCACAGCCAGATCTGAGTGAGGCAAGGAAATCCGGGCATCGACGCAGCACTGTTGGGTTCACAGCAGCTGGAACAGGTCCAGCAGAACCCATCTGGAACGTGCAGAAACTGAAAAAGACGGAGGTATTTGCATTGCTTTTCAATGTCTGTCAGACGCTCCAGTCGCAGGAGCTGCTCCGGAATTTAAATGGTTGTTTCATTATCTTGTACCACCACTGGCAGAGCGACTGTATCCTTTCTGCTGTTATTAATGGATCAAGCCATCCAGGGCTTGAAGAGCACTTCCATGCTTGAAGTTGTTTGTGTTCAGTTTTTCAACGTGTGGCTGCCTGGGCATAAATATGTGTTGAAGTGCTCTCGAAATCCCCTGAAGGACGCATTAAATTGCGTCTGTTTAGCACGAAGTGAAGAGACGTATCGTTCATGTTTAGAGCTTAATTAATTCTGTCTGAGAAAGCGCGTAGTTTGTTATTTAGCCTGCCTTTCAGAGGATATCTGTTTTATGCATCTGGGCATTTTCAGTAGTCGACAGCCTGTGTTTTCCCAGGAATATTGGTTAGTAGAACTTTGTCCCTGTTAGCAGCTCTCATCAGATAGCTGCTTGATCACATGCCTTGCAGGCAATTTTATTTTCCAATGCGAACTCTTGTGCTACTATAGCTATTTGTTTACCTTCCATTCTTCAGTGTCTTCTTGAGCATTTCTGTCACGCCATCTGAAGGTTATGTGGGACTTTCACACAGTGAATGCCAGTGTCCTACTCGTGACATTTGTTTGTGGACATCAACTCTTTATGCACTAAATACTGTTCCCTAGTCAGCATTCTTGCTATGCCACCCACAGGTTGTGTTTGTTCGCATGCGATTCTCATGGTGGTTCCTGCTATAATGCCTGGAGGCTGCTTGTATAGAAGAGCATCTCATGCAGTGGCAACTCCCATCATACAAACGTTATGGGAAAATAAGTATTCCAATTAGTCCACCACTTTATATGGGTACTTATCTTACTTATTTGATGTAACAATGATCACTGTCTATTCTAAGCCATTGTACCCATTTATTTCTATTGTATGGCTAGAGGACCCATATATAACATACATTTGCACATGAGTAACTGAATAAAGGGAACGTTATTCACCTCCGGGTTCTGAGTGGCATCATAGACAAGTTGCTCTTAATGTCACTTAGAACCCCTCTTTGAAAAACATCACTGTTACTCACAGGTATCCATCTACAATTCTGAAAGCTCTTTCCACGTATAATTCTTAATTCTAGAAACGCACTGGTCTCTAATATTATGCAGTAGATTGTAGGATCTGGAATGTCAGATTGAGAGTTTTTTGCAACTTTGGTAGAAGCTAGTTAGGGATAAAATGACTACCACACTGAACTGGACTTTGTCAATTATTTGCTCTATAAATGACCAATTGAATTATAGCACTTCTGGGAAAGAAATTTCTTAATTTAATGCATTGACTTCTCTGACTCATCTTAATCTAGAGCTTATTTTTGTTACCATGCTTGCCAATAGTGCTTTATTGAAGATTTGAAAACATCTCAATGTAAAGGCTTGTCTAAGTTTGATGAATAAATGAAATAGGTACTTATAAAGCGCACGGCTACTCCAGAGTGTTCCGGCGCTGCAAAAGGACCACTGAAAGACATGAAACAGAGCTCGAAAGTCAGGCCACGGCAGAAAAAGGAGATTACTGCTGGAAAAGCCAGGTTTTTAACTGTCTTCTAAAAGTCATCAAGTCCTGAGACTGCCTAAGATAGAGAGGCAGCCCGTTCCTTGAGCAGGCGACCAGCACTTGAAATGAACGCCCGCCTATCCGAGAGCGGGCATACTTGGGAATGTGCATCAATGACTGTCCTGAGGACCTCAGGGCTCGTTGCGTCTGTGTTGAACCCTTCTCCTAAGATATACGGCCCCTGTGCCGTGAAAGGCCCGAAATGCTAGAACCAGCGCTTTAAACTGGATCCTTTTAAGTACCGGAAGCCAATGTAAGGCCCTCAGGTGGATAGTCATGTGTGCTCTGGGTCCTACCATGAGAGTGGCTCTAGCCGCTGCATTTTGAGCCACCTGCAAACGGTTCAATAAATACTCAGGAAGGCCCAGGAACAAGATGTTAACATAATCCAACCGGGATGTAATCAAGGCTTGGACTACTGTCTTCCGGTACTCGACCGGTAGCAGAGGAAGAACATTTTTTTAACATTTTCAGCATGCCGAAGCACGTGCCCACCACGGTCTGGATTTGGGCTTTCATTGTTAGGGTAGTATCTAATTTGACCCCTAAGTTCTTCACAATGCCAACAGGAGCAGTAGGAGGGGACATATCCCGAGGCCACCATTGGTGCCATGATTCACAAGGCGGGCAACCAAAAAAGATAATCTCAGATTTTTCTGGGTTGCATTTTAGTTGATTAAGCCGCAACCAAGAGAAAACCTCCGTAAGACCGGTGTTAATCGCCTCGCCTCTAAAACCAGCGCCTTTGTCGCACGTGAACAACAGTTGTGTCTCATCGGCATATGACACTATCCTGGCACCGTGGGACTCCACTAGAAGTGCAAGAGGAGCCATGTAAATATTAAACAATGACGGGCTCAGGATAGACCCCTGCGGGACCCCCACCTTCATAGGCGGGATGGGAGCCGAGAAGGATGAGTTCTTTTATGTGGTGAAAAGTGAGATATTTTGCAGAAAGATAAATCGGACCTAGGTCAAATTTGGAATAGCAAGAAGACTTTGTACTTCTAGTAAACTATACTGTTCTAGTGTAGTGCAAAGTGCGCGCTTACGCACCGCTTGCAGGTTTTCAAAACATATCAATGAAAGGCATTGTCATTTACAATGCCATTAGCTCAAACTTGCGCAAAAGCGAGACCTATTGCATTGCAAATGCTTGTTATTTATTTCAGATTCTGTGTTTCGGTAGGGTTGTCGTTTCGTCAATTGAAACGGATTCGGTCTCGGGTCTCCCATTGTTTTCGGGGGTTGCTTCGGGAGACGCTCCCTCATGGACAACGTTCGAAGTTCCTTGCTGCAGTTTGAGGATTGGCCAGCAGATGGCGCCAATGTCACACGTTAACCGGGTGCCCACTATTTGGAAGTAAAGAAAACACTCCAACCCCAGCAATTTGATGGAAAATTTATTTTGAACAGCTTAGTTATACTCCGAGCTGACAAATGGTGCTTTTGTTGCTAACATCATGTTTTGTAACTAAATTATATTCTGTCACCATCAAAAGGATGAAAACCAGTCGGGCATGCTGGTATACGAATTCTGTAGCTTTATGTAAACCTTATTGCATGATTAATGAAAACCATTGTAAAATGACCATATAAGGTAAAGACTAGCTTACTCTTGGGGGTCTACTAAGTACAAACCCTAAAATGAGGTTAGTCATACGGGAGTAAACTAAATTGATAAGACAGTAAAAACAGGAAGATACATTAAATCTGCTGTTTGTATTTTTTAGAGCAATTGACTGGCATATTAAAAATGGGATTGTTAAAACTTTCAGGGCAAGTATAGTGGTACTTTGTCCATTTTAAAATGGTTAAACGTTAGCGGACTAGACCATGGCAAGTGCGTAAAATGTGAATCGGGGATTCAGCTCCATCGCAACAAATGAGACAGGTTAAGGTCTCCCCAGATTGTTTCCAGTCTGATCTGAAATCTAGTAAAGAGAAAAACGGAGCCTCACAAATGTACGTCTTCGATCAAAGGATTATGGTGATCTTGGATACTGCTGCTGCTTCCTAAAAACCTAGGAGTCTATAGTCTGACAGATATTGTTCCTGCGTGCCTCAGGGGGCGTAACACGTTTTGGGGGTCGGATGCACCTTTTCTCTTCACTTGGCTACGAGACCCATTTTCTTCCATCACCTAAAATTATGTGAATAACCATATGGGTGTCAGGTGGTCTTCTTCTCTGGTGTGTAAAAAAGGCACTTGACAAAATATAGTGAATTATACGAAATATTGTTTATGAAAATTCATGAACCGTTTTTTGTGCATCAATGAATAAATCCATGGATTGTCACAATTTGGATGGTTTACCCTAGGTTTTTGCATACCACATACAGCTTTGAGTAACAAAATTCCGTCAGTCATTCAGTTACATTGCAAGCATCTTGGCATGCCCCTTTGTTAAACTGGTTAACAAAGGTCCAGTATTTTTCAGGGTCATTTTCTTTACAGACTGTAAATGGTTCTAACCACCTTTTTTGGTTGGTTTCGACTTTTGCTTGCTAGATGGCTTTATTATACTGTTCTTGTTTGCATGAAACCTATTTAAAAGAATTTGCTGGGACACACTGTGCAAAGCTGTGACAGGCCTGACCTAACTAGAGATTTGCCAGGACCAAGAGTGCTTTTAAGAGGCAGTGGGTTGCCTTTCTCAGTTTGCAGAGGGTACTAAACCCACTGATCTATTTAATCTGTTTTGGTGATGAGTGATCCAGTACTGAAAATAGAAACTTACTCTCGGAGCCCAAAGTGGGAGGCAATAGGATTCAGTAGAAAAGGGCGGAGTTAGGAAGAGCAGAGTCCAGAGAGGAGTCACAGACAACTAAGTCACTCATACTATGGACTGCTGGTGTTCACCTATTTTAAAAAGTCTGTCTCAAACATATTAGGCCAAATTAATTTATTAAAGCTGACTGACTTATTTAATCAGTCATTGCATTTTACGATGGTGGAAGGGGTGTGTGTGGGGGAGGTGAGGTAGAGAGACACCTGCTGTAGACATCGGTCTAGCCAGCAAGTATAATACTTGTAAGATAGCTCAGGTGGGTAATGCATGTGAAGCAGGTGTGTCTAAGCAATTGCTCGGCATAAGGTTTGAATCCTAGTACAGTAGTGTAAAGAATTAATGTGCCTGCTCCCTGCTTTGCTTATAACCTGCAGGTCAAAGTGTGGTATCCTAGTGAGATAGTTCAGCAGGTGGTGAATATGTTGCACAGATCACTGCGTGCAAGGCACGAGTTCCAATCCTGGTAAAACTCCAGACACTTGCCATTCAAGCCTACTCGTGTGTAACGGAAGTGCCAAACCCAACGTTGTGTAGACTGCTGTGCGTCCACACATAGGAAGGAACCCGTAGTCCAAAATGGCTGCTAAGAGACAGAGGTCAGTCAAAATGGAAGAAGGACCTATTCGCCGAATTTTTGACCCTTTAGAGTGATCCGTACTTCTTTTTTACTTAGGGCAGTCCGCAGTGAAGGGCGGGGTCAATCTCTGACCTGTGGGGTTCACCCAGCAGGTCACTACCTCTGAACACCTGTTTCACCAGACCGGCGTTAGGGGCGAGCAGTTCTTGAAATGAAAATCTAGAAGTGCAGGTATTAAATATCCCAGGGTACCTGTGTGCTGCTGAAGAGTACTAGTACTCTCTTTATGCAAGTATTGCACCCCTGCTGAGAAATGATGGCAGTCTGAGGGTACGTGGTAAATGTAGCACTGGGGGCCAGGGAGGGGGAATCCCCACGTGTACTTGTATGCGAGATCTCTTGCACGACGCTTCCTCGCTTCCCAAGATTATAACTAGGGTGCATGTCTCAGTCTCTCAGCAGGTGGACGTCCCAGGGAAGAACTACTTCGACCACAGGATCTTCCCGCTGCAGGATGTCCCGTTCCAAAAGGAGCTTACGGCGGAGCAGAAGGCGCTGAAGGAGAAAGAAAAGGGCTCCTGGAAGCAGCTGAGCAATGAAGAGAAGGCGGCAAGTATGTAAAGCTGCTGCGCCGCCCTGCTGACGTAACACGGCACTGCTGACGTGTTACATTACCTCACCGGTGACGTAACAATGCGCAGAGATACTTCTCCTGTACAGTCTTAAATCAGCAACTCTGCTGCTGACCTAACACTGCACACAGCATAAATAACGTAATACTGTGCAGAAATGACGTAATACTGTGCAGCAATACTGGCGACCTAACACTGCACACAGTTTTCCTGGAGTAACACTAGTATGTGCAGCAGCACTAGTGCTGACTTAACATTGCATGCAGCAAAGCTGCTGGGCCCATCACAGCACCTAGCACTGCGCGCAGCACGTCAATCGTCCTGATGTAACACTACACAGCCCATCGCTGCCGCTGACCTAACAAAACACTGAGGCCTGGTTCACAAAGGTACACTTAAACTTTTGTTGAAGTTTACACTTGCTGTAGTAACTTTACTACTTTTCCGTATTCACAAACTGAGTGTAATTTTGCTATTCGTGAAATGACGAGCAGTAAAATTACGATTGCAGTTTGTGAAGACCAATAAATAGTAAAGTTACTACAGCAAGTGTAAACTTGAACAAAAGTGTAAGTTTACCTTTGTGAATCTTGCCCAGAGAGTCTTGGACAAGAACAGTTCTTTTGAGCACTGGGTTTGGAGTATTGTTGTATTCCAGGGTTCTCTGTGGGGATGAGCGAGCGGTCGAGGCGGCTGAGAGGTGGTGTGGAGACGTGAGATTTAGAGTTCTGGATTCGGGCATAACCAGTGATCGAAAGGGGGTGGACGGTGATTAATTTGAGCCGGAGCTTTCTGGTTCTGAGCACCGGCACTTAATTGGTTTCCGGTGCTCGGCACCGGCACCTAATTGTCAACACCACACTTAGGGCAGTCTGCCACTAGGTGGCGCTGCTCATGTAATTTAGAGATGAGCAGTATAACAGTTGTTTAGGAAAACAATATACATTAAAAAATTACTAATACCTGCCTCCCCCAGCCATTCCTTTAGCTTTGGGGACCTGGAATAATCTGAACTGTCGCATTTACATGTGAGAGAGATGGTTAGTAGTTTTGGCAGCGATGACGGGGGCGATGGGTGGTGCAAGCTGCAGTGGCCTCCTGGTCAGAGCCCTGGCACTTAATATTTTACAAATTAAGCACTGGGGGTGGAGGGATTCTGGCAGCCACAACGTGCCCATACTTTTTACATTTTACAAAAACAGTTACCCTAGTTGTGAACAGACAACCGTCCCGGGACCGTTAATTTCATTACAAGACTGGAGGCTGACATTATGCATTATTCTTTTAATGCAGTCCAAGCAGCCGCATACATCACAATATTAAAAGGTTCCAGAACAGAACATTAGCAACACATAAAAGGCATGAGCCATCAACAATCTGCCTCTTTTAAATGCGGCTCCGAGCAGATAATTTGAACTTTTCTTCTTACCAATAATTGTTTGTTGTCACTATTTTGAACTACCCTCGTGTGTGGCTTATCCCCACCCCCCTTACCACTGCCTCTATACCGATCTCCAATTTACGGAGATCTCCTTCCACCCCTTTCCCTAGTCCCACCCTTGCGTGGGCACCCCCTCCCCCTTTTCCCTAACGGTGACCAGATTAATCTGTTTATATTTATTCAGCCGATTATGTAATATTCAAAGCTTTCGCCGATATTACCCTTATAACTATGATCGCCTGCTATATTTAAGCTTTTCATTCTATTGTCCCCTCCTTACTCCTATGCGCGTATCGCAAGTTTCGTATGCCCTCTGAGTCAAGCCCTAACGCCCTATTTGTCTTACCGGACATTTAGTGTTTGAAGTCCCGTAAGCTCCTCTCTTCCCCGATGCAGGCCGCTGTCTCTAGCGCGGCTCTGCATCTCATCGAGGATTAGAGGAACGCTCCTTGGCAACGGGGACGCCACGTCCACCCGTTGCCAGGAGCCTTTCTTCACAACATTGTCTCCCGGCCTCCAGCTGATCGCTTACACGATCGCGCTCGAGGCCGGATTACACCATGGAAACATAGCAGCAGCTGATCGCAAGCGAGTGTCAGTTACTCGACTCAAACGCGACCAGCTGCTGCTCCGAAGACTACTGCAAGTGCTCTCCTTATTAACTCTGCACATAAAGGATAAAGGGAAGAAAGGTTCTCTTGGCTGTATTTTACCCTATTGCATACCATTTAAATGGCATTATCACTATTTTAAAGGAAATCTACTTTACTCTGGCATTTCCTTACCATATCATATATCGTTCAAAGAACTTTACTACTAATTTCAAAGGGGAATTCCTACAAAAACTAACTCTTACAACCTTAGAGGGGCGCTCTTGCAAAATCACAACTTAACCTTTTTATCTGCGCCATGTCTGACTCTGACTCAGATGAGGCTTCCGCCCCTACTCCTAACATAGACAATGAAGCCCTCAAAAAAATCCTACATAAGGAAATGAGGTCCTGCATGATTGAGACCTTGAGTCAGGTCATGTCCTCAAAAAGGTCACTCCCTGAGGAGGAGGAGATCACAGAAATGTTGAACCCCCACTACTCTGACAATATCACCGAATTAAGGGGTAAAAGACTAAAGAAAAGTAAAAATATTGATCATGTAACCCCTAAGAGCAATATGGGAGGTCCTAGCACCTCATCAAATCAGGGAGGTCTTAGCACCTCAACTACTAATGGAGGTCCCCGCACCTCGAACTCCCTGGGTGTCCCTAGCGGCACGACTTATCTGGGTGTCCTTGGCGGCACAAAACATCTGGGTGTCCCTAGCGGCACAAAATATCATACTGCTCATTACAATATGGGAGATAACTAGTTTAATGATGAGTCCTCAGACATACCTGATGAGTATGTCCTTGATCTTGATGAGGACGATAGAGAATTCTACAGTCCGGAAGAGGAGCTCCCATCATCCTCAAAGGACATTATCTTTGACCCCTTGGGGAAGAAATGTTTTCTCCATTAAACCTCAAACATCCCAGAAGTTCCGAGTCGTGCCCACAAGACCACGTTGCAAAATTCATCAAAAAATGGGTAAAAAACCTCTTGGAGAGGGACACTCGTAACATTCTTAGAGCTGAATGCTCTAGACCTTCTATCGAGGACAAGACCTGCCATACCCCCAACTTGGACCCCGAGCTGATTAAATTCCTCTTCAAACTCGGAAGCGATCCAAGGAAAGGGATGGAAAGATCCCTGAAAGGGTGCCAGGACCGTCTTCTCGATGTATTGGGTCCATTAGCCAGAATCTTAAATTCCGCTGAAGAAAGCCACATCAATGGCACTCCTCTCAACACCAATCTGATCAGAGGCTGGATCCAGAGGGCACTAATACTCCTGGGCAATGCCAATGCAAGCATGAACGCAGAAAGACTAAGTCGTTCTGACTAAAATAAATCCCAAACTCAATGATATGGCGGATAGAGAACCATCACAAAACCCAAAAGGATTACTCTTTGCAGAAGATCTCATTAAATCCTTGGGGAAATACGTCTCTACATTCAACACCTTGGATAAGGCCCAACAAACAACTCAAACAACCCTACAAGTGAGTACTCTTCCCCCTCTCCCTTCTTTCCCCCAAAAAGTGGGTGGCAGACTCAAATACTTTCTTCATAATTGGAGATTGATCACTCAAGACCCTTGGGTTTTAAACAGTCAGGTGATTTATGATAGATTTTACTCATACACCTACACAAACCTCTTTCCCGAGAGACATGCCTCTCTCTAGATCAACAAAAAATAGTAGAGGAGGAGATCTCCTCCATGCTTCAGAAAGGAGCAATAATAGAGGTCCCCTTAGAAACGTTAAGATTTATAAGCACACTCTTTCTTGTAAAAAAAATAAATAAAGGACAAGGGTTGGAGACCTGTCATAAACTTAAGAGAACTAAACAAATATTTGGTCTACAGACACTTCAAGATGGAGGGCATCCACCTCCTGAGGGATATACTATTATAGGGAGATTGGCTAGTCAAACTGGACCTAAAGGATGCTTACTTCACCATTCCTATGGCCGAAACCCACCAACCCTTTCTTCAATTTGTGTGGAAAAACCATCTATACCAATTTCAGGCACTCCCCTTCGGACTCTTCTGCCTCTTGGTGCTTCACCAAGGTCATGAGAACTGTCGCCTCATCCCTAAGAGTAAGGGGCATTCGTCTAATCATATACTTAGACGACATACTTATAATGCCACAAGACCTTTCACAAATAGTCCAAGATCTGAAGACTGGGATGGATCTCCTAGAAAGCTTAGGTTTCATCATAAACAAAGAAAATTCAATTTTGACCCCCTCCAGAACTCTGGAGTTCCTAGGTTTCACAGTAGATACATCAAGATGTCTCCTTTTACTCCCTTCCAAAAAAATTACCAAAATCAGGAAGGAAATAAGACATGTCCAGAAACAACAAGACTTATCTCTGAGGGAGCTAGCCAGATTACTGGGTCTCCTCTCCTCCTCCACCCAAACCATCTTTCCCGGTCCCCTAAACTATCGGGCCCTCCAAAGGGTAAAAGCGAGAGCCCTAAGATCTGGCCTCTGGTACGGAGATCGGATTACTCTGGATCAGGAAGCCCAATCGGAACTAACTTGGTGGGTCGAGATCCTGGACGCGTGGAACGGCAAAGCGATCTTTGGTTCAAAACCAGAGTTTGTTTTAGAATCCAATGCGAGCCTTCATGGCTGGGGAGCTTGCCTTCTCAATCAGAACACTGGTGGTATCTGGTCGCAAGAGGAATCCTCTCACCACATAAATTATTTGGAACTAACAGCTGGCCTTTACGCCTTGATGAGCTTCAAACACTCTCTCCAGGGGAGGTCAGTCATCCTAAAGATGGACAACATGTCCGCGGTAGCCTATATCAATCGTCTGGGAGGCACCAAATCTGCAGACCTCTCGAATTTAGCAAAGAAACTATGGATGTTCTGTCTGGAGCACAAGATCGCTCTCAAAGCGGAATACCTCCCGGGGTAATCGGACATCTCTGCAGACTGGAACTCCAGATTCCTGTTAGATCACAGCGATTGGAAACTCAATATTTCCGTGTTCAGTACCCTGAACAGAATCTGGGGTCCCCTAGAGATAGACTTATTTGCGAGCAGACTAACTTTTCAATTGGAGAAATACTTCAGCTGGATGCCCGACCCGGGTGCTCTGGCAGTCAACGCCTTCCTACAGTCTTGGAAAGGAGTCAGAGCGTACGCCTCCCCCCCCCCCTCTCTTGCCATGATTCAGAGAGTTCTTCAGAAAGTGAGACAGGATCAGTGCTTCCTTGTCCTGATCACTCCCTTTTGGCCATCTCCGGCCTGGTTCCCCACCACTCTAGAACTAGCTTGTAAGCCCCCCCCCCCTTTTTAATTCCTACCTTAGAGAATCTTCTAACAGACTTAAATGGAGGAGATCACCCCCTAATTGAGAGCGGGAGTTTAACCCTTCTTGCCTTGAGTGTCAGGAGATCCAATGAAATCTCAGGGCTTTCGGCAACAGCTGCAACTCTCCTCGGAGAGTCTTGGGCCCCAGGCACTCACTACAGATATAACAACATATGGAGAAACTGGGTACGTTGGTGCCTGGAAAGCAACCTGGATTCCTTGGAGGCACCTATTGTTGACATAGTTAACTTCCTTGTTCAACAATTTGAAAGAGGTCTCAGCTATAGAACTATCAACTGCTATAGATCGGCCATCTCTGCTGGCCATGTCCTTGTCAACGGTAAAACGGTAGGTAAAAATGTCATTGTTTGCAGAGTGATGAAAAGCATTAGTTTAAGAAGGCCTCCTAAACCTAAATATGAAAGTCTCTGGGACGTCAAGCTAATCCTTGATCTTTTCAATAACTGGCCTGATAATACTCTCCTGAATAGGAAAAACCTTTCCATTAAGCTTGCTACTCTGCTATGCCTAATTTCATGCAGAAGGGTCTCCGATGTCAAAGCCCTGGAGATTACGAATAGATCCTATAACACGTTTGGTGTCAAATTCGAGATTTATAGAAGAACAAAGACTGTCTGATTCAATCTTTTATCCACGTTTTGATTTATGCCCAAAACTTTGCGTTGTGAACTGCATGAGAGAGTATGATCGCAGAATGTTTGCTCTTAGTCCCCAGGGTATGAACCAATTACTTATATCCTTTGTTAAACCCCATAAAGGTATAACCTCGACCTCTATTGCTAGATGGGTTAAAACTATTATGAGTTTAGCAGGTATTGACTTAAAGAAATTTCAAGCTCACTCCCTTAGAGGTGCTATGGCCAGTAAATCTCTCTGGTCTGGAGGTAAGTTGGATGACATTCTCAAAGCGGCTGACTGGTCGAACGCTAGCACCTTTGCACGACACTATTGCAAACGTATCGAACATATGTCTGATGTAGTTTTACAAAGCTACCAACATGCATAATGTAGCCTCCGTTCTTGTAATGAAATTGCGATTCTCCTATTACCATGACTAGAGAATCTGGATTTCATTAAAGACACAGAGGCTGACATTATCCCACCCATTGGTCTTACAGTGAATAAATGTTCTTTTTATTAACAGTACTAGTATTATCTCTTACCTCTTCTATTAGCTCGTTAAGTTTTATACTATTTGTTATGTTCAGGAGGTATTTACTTCTCTCTCTTTTCAGGTAACCCTTCTTAACTGCGAGACGTCTGGCCTTTGGATTTACCCTCGTTCTTCCTTCATTTTGTTCACTCGAGGATCGTTTAGAAGTTTCAAGTTTCATGGACTTTTTCTTTTCTCCACATTTAAAAGAGGCAGATTGTTGATGGCTCATGCCTTTTATGTGTTGCTAATGTTCTGTTCTGGAAATCTTTTAATATTGTGATGCATGCGGCTGCTTGGACTGCATTTAAAGAATAATGCATAATGTCAGCCTCCGTGTCTTTAATGAAATCCAGATTCTCTAGTCATGGTAATAGGAGAATCGCAATTCCTACAGTTTATATTGCTTCAGCTGAAATGTAAGGCAGGGAGTTGCCTCTGCTGTGAAACCGAGGGAGGGGCAGACAGTTAAACAAGCCACCTTGACAGGGCGCCTGCTTGGCTGAATGAAATGTAAATGTGCACAGCTGGTTAATCTGCACATGTAAAGGGTGCCTTGAAGCTTCCGGGTGATGCAGTTTATTCTTTTTGAGATGTATTGTAAGGGAGCTACCAGCCAGACATGTGCTTTTAAAGATGGTTATGAAAAAAATTTGCGCTACATACAGTCTGGGTATTTCCAAAATCTCTATTTTGGAAGCACTCTTTTTCCTTGACCCTTTTTGTGCATTTTGTAGCAGCCTATCTTATACAGTGTGTAATGCAACGTTAAAATGACTTGCATGTTCACAGTGCTTTCCGTCACAGACTGACTTCGTAGCACTAAACATACACAAGGCTCTATTCTCCCCTGCACCAATCAGGGTTCATTTAATTTGTCAGATTGAATATTTAAAAAATCCATACACAAGCATAAAAAGAGAATAAAAGTACAGTAAATATCAGTGAAACATACCGACCAATAAATTGACATCCAAAATAGCAATACATAGATAAAACAACCAAAATGTATAAAGTCAGAATAAAATAAGTCACAACTTACGATCAATTTCAAAAATCGATCAGCACAATTAAATCAATCGTAGAACTGCCAGGAGGGTGCCAACTGTGCAGGGAATCCAAACTGCACAATTGACAGCTGGACAAACCACCTCGCTCATCAAAACTGATGGCTCGGCACAGGAAGTGGAAGAAAGTGTGCTGGTTGACGCCCTGGACACTGTTTCCGAAGCAGTGTCCTTATGAAGGGCATGGACCAGGATGAAAGGCCTCGCTCTCTGGGGAGGGAGTTCCACCCAAGGAGTAGTGCTAGATTCACCTGAAGTTAGTACCCGGGGTGATAGTCTCACCATATGGATTGTAAAACATGTGCCTAGCAATTCCTTTGCTACTCCTACTAGTTGTGACGGATGTACTTATTTGTTTCACAAGTGTCTGGCAGCTTCCTGGCCACACTGGCTGGAGAAGACCCGTGCCTGGCTGTAGCATAGGTTAGCGATGGAGTGCAAGATGGCCAATGGGTTGGAAGATATAGGAAAATTGGTAAGAGTCAGTCGTCTAGAAATTGAGTAGTGCAAATCTCTAAGCAGTAGGGATAGCAGAAGAGGAATCAAACTGGCATAAGCCTAAAGGAACTCTCTGCGTCCCTTTGCTAAGGTGGCGGTAAAAAAAACAATGGCAGAAGCTTGATTGTATCAGAGTAAATGACAAACTGACCCCTGGAGGACAAAATACCCTTAATGACAGTGACGGAATGAAAATTAATGACACAATCACCAGCAAAACATTTAGGCATGGACCCCACCCAAGCAGCTCTACGGGTCATCAAATGCGGTCAGCCTCCTCCAAGGAAAAATCCAAATTTCTATAGAGCCAGTGAAGGACTTTGTTTTTGAGTTGTTCAAAGTATTCAGACCTGTTAAGAGGTAGGGGCAGAACAATAGCTAGGCAACATCGTGGGGGGGCAGGCTGCTGGGGGAAGATGCATTGCAAATGGAGGGGGGGGGGAGGCTCACAATAGTCGGCAACAGCTGCAGCACCATCACAGTCCCTCCCTCTCTCTCTCCCATCGAGCAAGTAGATAAACCAGTTACAATACCAAGAGGGGGATTATGAACTCCCTCCAGGAATCAATTCTGTGGCTCTCTGGTTAGACACAGAACTCTGCAGTGTATTAACTAATAGAGGTTTCATAATGTACGATAGTGAATTTTCCACTGATTAACATAACTTGCATTTAATTTAAGCTGTGCCTTATTTTATATGTAGTTACCTAATGGTGAAAGACAGAAAAAAGTTGTTGAATATTTTGTTTTTTAGCCACTGTTTTGACCCTGCCCCATTGCGCTCTGCATCATAGGTCCCATACTTTAACGCACTTCGACCACTAGGTATAACCTGCGTACATTCAACATGTTTTTCTTATAAGAGATCACATAGTTCACACTGTTGCATGCATTTTCATAGAAGCGTCCGCCTGTAATTCTGTTGAATGTATTTCGCATATTTCTTGCACTGTAGACATGCGTGGAATATGTGTCACCTCATAAACATGCAGTGACTGAAAAGTTGCAGCAACAAGAAAAATTTGACTCAAAGGTTTTTTTTCCATTTATTTTTTTAATCAGGAGAACATGACCCTGATTGAACCTCGCTCACTTGAGTGTGTGTTAATGATGGAAGACAGTCATGAAAAGGGTTTGTTTACTGATACTGCGTGCAGCGCCATTACACCAGTGACCATTAGGTGGCCTTGCTGCGCACAAATGGAGGTGGGCAGAGAATTGCATTTAATTTCTAGAAACAATCGGGTGTGACTAGACTTGTGCACACCCGGGCAGGAGTGCACGGCCCTATAACCAGTGGCGGCTGCTCGTGATCCGAAGCAGTAGGGAGGGGGTAGGGAGTTACAAAAATAGGCACAGACAAAAACAAATATAAAACTTTACTTCCCTGATGCTGTGTCCGCTCAGTCTTCTCCTTTCCTGATCCTCGACTGGTGCACACTGCGCAGGCTCCCAGATGCCAATCCCTGCGCTGCTCTCATGCTGGAAATTCTATTCCCAGCATGAGAGCAGCCCTGGGATTGGTCCGAGCAGCCTGGTTTGCCTCTCAGACAGTGCCTGGTAGCCTGTGGCTTTTCTCCACTTGGCTGTACAACACAGCCGGGTGGAGAAATGCTAAGTGTGCATTATGGTTTGGCTGGCCAAACAGTCATGTGCACTTAGTAGTGCCCATCCCCCCTACTCCCCACTGTTGTCATGCATTGCATGGCCCCGCCCTGCCCTATGACGCAGCTCGCTGGCATCCTGCAAGAGGTAAAAAGAAAAAAAAAATGATAAAATTGGTTTATCATTTTATTTTTCATATGTTTACATCTGCTACCACCTAGTGGGGCGACGCTCCCCCGACATAACGGAGGAGTTCCCCCTGCCTATAACAACTTACTTTCAGATTAGCACAAGGAACTGGTCTACTGGAAATGTGACTCTGTGTACCTGCCCATTGAGAGCATTCACATGAATGAATACATTAAAAAAAAAATGTGTAAAGACAAAGCATACCAATTGAGTCAGAGCTTGTATGACGCGTGGAATCTGTAAACCTCTTTTTCTTTCAAGGAGTGGATGAATGTGTGGGTAATACATAATTTTTTTTTTTTAAGTTTCTTGTGATTTTTTTTTTTGCTCCAGATTTTTCCCCTAAAATGACTTACATTTCTTGACCTTTGGGATTGACAATAGTGCAGATAACTTTCAAGTGGCTTGTATTGTAAACACCTCCTGGCGGTCGTGACTTTGTAAAGCAATCAATCTTGTCCACACATCCACTGGTTACAAAAAACTGAATGCGGAGTACCATCGGCTAAAACAGAATTTGCTCAGTCGCTTATGACTTGGAGCGACTTAGCATCTGTCACTGTATTCAACTGATTTGATTGACGTCACTGTGCATACAGTAGCACCCGCTTGCATTGCGAAGTGGCGGGCCGGAGGTGGGAGGAAAATACAAAACAAAAACATCACGGAAGACAGAATTAAAAATAGATAAAATTGCACTTACCTACCGCTCCAACGGCCACCACCTTGCTCCCGATCCTAGTCTCCCGGACGTCAAAAACTGCTGCACACTGCGCAGGCTCCCAGATGCCAATCCTAGCACTCCTGTCATGCTGGGAATATTATTCCCAGCATGAGGGTAGCGCTGGGATTGTTATGAGTGCCCTGGTTTGGTGCTCAGACAAGGCCTGAGAGACTGATTTTCTCCACCTAGCTGTACAACATATCTCGGGTTGGAGAAAGGATAAAAGTACATGACGGTTTGGCCGGCCCAGATGTCCGGCCAAACTGCCATGAGCACTTAGCAGTGCTCACCACTCCTCCCTGGTGCTGCAGTGTCAGTATGGATGGCCCAGCCCCTCCCTCGGCTGGCAGCCTGCAAGACGAGAAATACAATTAAAATAAAATTGTTTAAAATTCTATTTTTCTTGTTTGCCTCTGCTGTCTTCAGCAGAGGGGCGACACTCCTTCGCCATAACGGAGGAACCGCCCCCGCTAGCATAGAATACCTTGATGCAGCATCTAACAGTTATTTTTTTTTTTTTTAGAACACCTGTACTTTTATTTTGTCTTTATATAGCCCCGCTTTCCATGAATGGCCCTGAACCACTAACCACAAATACAAATCAGCTCAAAGAAACATCTGGCCTTCTATTAGGTACATGTTTTATTAACCTTTTCTTGACCAGTCTGCTGCTCCAGAAAATCCGTTTCTCTGCTATCTATCTTAATTCTCTTGCAGTGGGGAAGTGCCCTTCTTTGGGCAACTCCCGAGTGTTCCATGATGCTTTTCTGGGTTTAGGAGGGGGTGGATCAATTTCCAGCTGTTCTCCTTTCCGACATCACACGTCGTCCAGAGTGAACTCTTGATTACACTCGTACAATGTTTAAGATATTAGTATTATCCCCGAGTTCTGGAGGTGTGCAGGGGGGGGGTGTGAGCGATCATCCGGCCGGGTGCAGAACAGCCCTGGTGCCTCTGTACCTGCTGCACCACTGGAAGCTATGCCCCCGACCCCAGAGTTGGGTCTACAAAGTATTGAAAGGTCCGATAAAGTATGAAGCCTCAACCAGGCCCCAGACATTCCTGCTTACCAAAACAGGCAATTAAAAACATGTTCTCTGCATCTATCCTGAATAGTTTAGTTAATTGAAAAAGTAGTTTCAGAGCCAAGTTGGAATTCCTAACTCTTGCGCACAAGATCAGTGTGTCAGAGGGCAAAACACGTGAAATGTTTAATGGTTACTCCTCTCCGGGCACCCTTCGCCTCGACCGCGCTTTGTCATTGAAGGAGCACGCTGCCTACACTGCCAGCGGTTGCTTTTATGTGCTGGGATTACTACGACGAGTCTTCCCACTCCTCCCGGACTCTACTTGCAAAACCCTTGTTCAGACCATGGTTATGAGCCGATTGGACTACTGCAATGCTCTCCTGATCTCTGCTAATGAGTCCTTGCTAAGCAGATTGCAGGTGGTCCAAAACACGGCCGCACGTCTTGTTATGAATGCCCTGCCGAGAACTCCCTCCCTTCCCTTGCTTCAACATCTACACTGGCTGCCCATCCGCAAGCGGGTTAAATTTAAAGTTTGCTGCATCGTACACAAGGACTTGCATAACAAAGGTCCTTCATATATCTCCAGGAAACTTAAGCCATATGCCCCTATCAGGACCCTCAGGTCTGGAGACAAGGCGCTTCTTGTGGTTCCTCGGGTGAGGAAAACGAGGCTAGGCGGGAAATCTTTCTCCTACCTCGCTCCCTTTTACTGGAACCAGCTTCCCATCGACTTGAGACAGTGCCCTGACTATCTGCGTTTCAGCAAACTTCTCAAAACCGCCCTATTTCCATAAGGTCTGTCTGCCTGTCTAGTGTTCCATCCTATGCGCAGAGATACCCTTGCGGGGGTGATTCAGGCGCGTTATAAAACCTATAAATAAATAACACCCCCCCCCCCGGGTTTGCTGCCAGCCTACCCTGCTAACAGGAATGAAATGCGCGTGCCCCCTCGCCCCCGTGAACCTAAAGAGTTACCCGAAGAATGAAAGCTATGCAGGCGGGAGTGGGAGGTGATGGTCTGGCTCAATCCGCAATCGACGCCTGTGCTCCCAAATTGTCATTACAAGACTATAGAGCATTGGCAAAGGCAATAGGTGTGTCCTTGGCAGGCTGTAACTCGTTGCTATTTTTGCAAACCTATTCAAAAAGGTTTCAGTGTAAAAGTTATAAAAAGTAAAATAAACGCTGCTCTCTAAGTGGCGTGCATAAGTTTGTAAAAAATACATGTTAAAAATGATCCATTGCAAATATAGTTCAAAACATGAAATGAATGCAGAAAAAAGCGGAGCTTGACCTACCAGCACTGACACTGAAGTGGACTACTTAGGCGGTTGTGCACAAATAATATGCCATCACTGACGGTGACTTTTTACCCCACATAAGGGATAAGTGCAGTCACAATTGCCCCATACCCTTCTTCGCTGTGCCATTGCACCATGTTGTATGCTGTGGTGAATGAAAATAAAATGTGAATGACAGACCAGTGGATGAAGAGGGCAAACTTAATGCTCCAATATATATTTTAATGTATGTGTGTGTATACATGTGGTGCATGTGTGTGTATTTATATAATTTTGTTGTAACATAAGGCTGAAAGAACGGCTAAAGCTGGCTCTAGGCCACACCTAGTAAATGTCAGTTTCTCGCGAGCAAGACACGTGACTTTCAGTACCTTGTCTCGCTCCAAAATGTGCTTAGATTTCGGAGCCTCTGTAAATGGCCTGGCCGGATCACTCCCATTGGCAGTTTCTAAGAGTGTTTGATACATTTGTTATCATATGTTCTTTTAGTGTCTGCACATGATGGGACTTTGCAAGCGTTTGAATACGTTGGCCCGCTCATCCTGCGGGGCCTGCTGGCTCCTGATAAGGCCCCTATGGTCGTTAATCTGATCTTTTCTGTTCCTTCCGAATAATCCAAACCGCTTCTATCAATGGAAAGCTTGCTTCTACTAGGGCTGTAGGTTGGACTGTGTCCAAACCATCCATTGAGTGGGACTAAACGCTCAGCCAACCCAAAGAGGGTTCTTGATCTATGGTCAGGGACTCCGCGCTGTCCGGCCTGGGCCCTTTGATCAAGTCGAAGCCTGAAGCCCCCGATCCTTTCTTTGCTATCGTTGAACACTCGGTAAACTGAGTCAAAGGAGTTATTCTGGTGCATTCTGTTTAATTCATTCTGGAGCGTAGTTAGTTGTTTACGGAATCCAAAATTGTCTTGACTCTGTTGAATATACTATATAACATTTAAATCATCCAGACATTTTCCTTCAAAATGAATTGGATTAGGTTGCTGGCAAAAAAGGAGACCCATGGTGATTGAAATGCTTGACGCACCTCCTGTCCACCGGTGGGTAGTGCCGGCCTTAAAATAGTGACCATTCACAGCGCTAATTCCAGGCAGCACCTGCTTTGCTGTTTTATTCCATGCTCTCTAATCCATGAAGATGCAGCTGGGTCTCACCGCTATCCCCTCCCAAAGCGAAGGGTATCAATGCCGTGTTGGTGTGGTTATACCTCACGGAGAAGGTCTGGTTTTCTGCACTCCGGTGTTTGTTCTGGGTCCAGTGCTTTAAATGGAAATATAAAAGTGCAGGTACTCACTGTTTAGTGTACCTGTTTGCTCCTGAGAAGTGCCAGTACTCTATTAAATGCATTTCAGCAGTGCTGAAAAGTGCAGGTACTCTCTCTTTTCAAATTAAAGTGCAGGTACTGAGTTAACGCACTGTCTGGTTCCTTCCTGAAACCAGCGCTAGTCCTCTTCCTGGCCACCAAGCCCTGTTCCGTACATTACTCTGGATGCCTCGCTACTCTGAGTGACCAGCCTGGACCTCCTGGATAGGTGTACCTCCTTTCACCTAAGAGCAGCGAAGAATGGCAGATCTGTTCGCGGAGTATCGGGTGCTTCGTGTTTAAACAGGATGGACTGTAAACAGTGGTCGAAGTGCATTAAAAAAAAAACTATGGGAACTGTCAAGCTGCGCGCAAGGGGGCGGATGGGTGAGCATGGGGGTGAGGTCAAAGGCATGGCTAAAAAACAAAATATTCTGTAACTTTTTTAGGTCTTTCACCTTTAGGTAACTACATATAAAGTAACTCCCAGCTTAAAGGAAAATTAAATGCAAGGTATGTTAATCAGTGAGAAATGCACTATTGTACATTATGAGTCCTCTGTTAGTTAATGCACTGCACCAGAAGGCCACAGAAATTGAATCCTGGTTGGTGCACAGGAGAATAGTGACTTGTGTATTTTTAATGCTAAAAGGCCCCAGTCTGTGACAAAGCACCGTGAACATGAAAGTCATTATTTTAAACTTGCATTACACACAGTATAAGATGGACTGCTACAAAATGTACAAAAAAAGGTTTAAGCAAGTGTTTCCAAAATATAGATTCTTTTGCAGACTGTAGTGCAATTTTTTTTTTATAACTGTCTTTTAAAAGCACATACTTTGCAGCTTATTAGCTTCCTTACAATACCTCTCAAAAATAATAAATGTGTGTCATCCGGAATCTTTGAGCGATTCCATCAATTGAAGCCCATACTGGCTTCTAAGCACCCATTATATGGGCAGACTGACCAGTTGCGCACATTTACATTTCTTTCAGGGAAGCAGGCACCCTGGCAAGAAGGCTTGTTTAGCTGTCTGCTGCTCCCTCGGTCTCACAGCAGAGGTGACTCCCTGCCTTCCATTTCAGTTGTCAAAATTAACCGTCCCGGGACGATTGTCTTGTCACAAAAAGTAGGGGAACGGTTTTTCTAAAATTATAAAAGTATGGTCACGTCATGCCCCTCAGATCACTCCCACTTTGACCACTGACTGAAAGCTTCCCCCTCACCCCAACCTCCTGTCTTCCATGCGCTCAGGTTTCCTGCACCTTTTCCAGCCGCATCCAGTAAATTGATCCGAATTCCTCACTTGGACATTGTTTACAAAGTAATCCCTCGTTCCACAATACCCGGCTCTGATTCACTTCAGCGCAGAGAGGGGCGATCACGCTTAAAGTTATCACACTGAGGCTTTCAGGGATGATTAAAACCAGATTACCTACTATGGGTAGGGTTCCAGGTTCACAATCCGGATTTACTCCCAGCCCTAGTTACTTTATGCACCAGTAACCATGCTCAGAGGCTGCTATTGGACTCCCAAACCAGACTGCTTGATACAAACCCTAATGCTACACTCCGGCCGCCCTAGGAAAAGAGGCGACTTCATGAGTAGGAAGACTGAGGTGCAAGAGGTTGGGGGCACGGTCTCCCTCACTCTGTCTGGCGTGAAGGGATTAGACTGCCACAACCTAGGGTCTGAGAGCTAGTGGCTAGACAGGCGGTCTAGTCCTGTAGTTAGTAAGCCTGTGTGAAATTTTCGTTAAAATGGTCTAAACTTGTGTAATTTCAGAATTGTGCTGACTCAAAGATAGAAAATGTTCGTTTTGCAGAATGCGAAATTTCCGCAGGTTTTTATTTTTTTCCTCCCTCTTCCCCACCCACCACCCCATGGGAGAACGATTTGAGTCGAAAATGACTTCCTGACAGTCACTTTTTCCTTGAGGGAGACAATTTCTCCTCAAATCAGTCTCCTGCTGGAATCTTGCGACTTTTTTGTATGAGCAACATCACTGCAGAGATGTTACCAGAGAAATAGATTTTCCATTATATGTAGGTTTGTCAAAAAAGTTCACACATTATGCACCCCCATAGTGTCTGCTTGGACTAAGCCAGGGTCCAACCCTGGAAGCCCATAGAGATGCCGATCGTAGTGCTCTTCTCGACACAGTGACCACTCACAGCGCAGCACCCTCTCTGCTAAAAAAAGACCTGGGTCCAGGCTGCTTCAAGGCCCCCTTCAGACCTCCTTCATGGAACCAGATTTAAACATTCTGATGTGATGCAGAAAGGCGAAAATGGTGCAAGCTCTTCAGCTACCAGGTGTAAATATTCACCTAACTGCAGGCACTCACCAAATCAGTGATTCATTTGCAAAAGAAAAAAAACATAAATAAGTCCCTCTTACTTCTTTCTTCCACCACATACACTTTCTATCTTTATATCCTCCTATTGTCGGTTCCTTTTTGTTCCCGAGTTTCCCTTTGTCACGGTTTTCCTCCTTTTTTTTTTTTTTTCTTCTTTTTCTGAGTTTTTTTTTTTGATATAGCGTGAACTTGACCCGAAGGTATGAGCGCTTTATTTGAGCACCAGTTGCGTTACACAAGGACACATTCATTTTTGTTAGGTACGGGGAGATTAAGTGATTTGCCCAGAATCACAGTATTTTGAGGGTCATTGCCGAGACTCGAACCTGGTTCCCCAGATTTTAGGTCGACCGCCGTAGTTGTTAGACCACATCCTCTCCCTTTTTTCTTCCTTACTCTTTCTTATGGTCTGGATTAAAGTCTGATGCTGGAAAATGTCTAGTCCCCAAAAATGAGTGACAAGCGCCACCGCCTTACAAAATGAAGCACTGTTCCTTGTTCTTTGTTCAACTCTTTCATCTTCCCCTTACTATAGTGTTCAACTTTCTTTTGTGAGTGGAGACTCCTATGGCTCTGTACTACCATCTCAGCCTTTACTTACCTGACCCTTTTGACCAGGGAAAATATCTTTTGAGAAGTCTGTTTTTTTAGCTCTAGCTCAGCAGAAGCCTAAACAGTGCCTCGGCTTCCTTTCTCCCCAATTCTTGACTCTCCGCATTCCACCTCAGCCACCCTGCTCTGTTTCTGGCTGTCACTTCCTACGTTGACCATCTTGTGGACGTTTCTCAGACGCTACTTCCGGTGTGTGCCATTTAAGACAATCTACATGGGTAGACTGTCTTTCCCTGTTTTTCCTCCACTCTGGTTCAGAGTTTTCCATGTCTATTGTTTTTTTAGCTCTGGCTGGACAGTGTGGCTCTTGCTAGACCTTATGTAATCAACTGAAAATGCTTTCAGAAGCGCTACGGAAGGAGAGGTTTTGGTTCCACCCACGTTTGTTTTCTTCAGTACAGCCTTTGAGTTGGCAGAGGTGGTTTACTTTCTATCTAAGAGTCCTTGTATTGCACTTTTTTCCATATAAGAAAGTTAATGCTTGATACAGCATCATTGAGTTGCTTATGGTGACGAGCCAATGATGAAGGCTATAGGCCAGATACTTTCAATTGAAAGTTACAAGGACAGTAGGCCTGACTTTTATTGTGAAAAGCATTGAATCTCAGATTACTGTACTAGGCAAGGGATAGGATTTGGAGCGGATCACCAACTTTGACAAAGTTTTGGCCTAGAAGATTTGCACTGACTGAATCCTTGTAAGTCACCCTTATGCAGGATTTCGTTGTATTCTAATTTGATTATTGTATACCTGATGTTTGCATTGTGGGTAAACTTTTCCTTATAGTAGGCTTGAGTTGGTTATTGTGATAAGCCAATGATAAAGCCAATAGGCATATTTGGTTAATTGGTAAAAATGATGTCAGATACCATAGGTCTGATTGGTTTATTATGAAATCTTGTGACTAAAACAGCAAGCCTGACTTACTGAGACAAGCATTCATTAAAGGCAATACGCTTTTAGAAATAGCGGATTGTTATCACAGTGTGTTATAGCCCGTAGACTGGTATTTTGCTACATGGATTCTCTGATTGCCTTAGAGGGCAATGGGTTTGGTATTGATTACCGCCTTTGACAAAGCCTGGGGGTAAAATATTTGCACCACAATAATACTTGCGAGAACATCGTAGAAGGGTTGGACCAATTTAGGTGACTTCTAGGCTCATTTAGTAAAAAGACCATTTCAAATAAATACATACATAGAGGGGCTTTGGAACAGCCCTCTTCTGCTATTGGTCTGTTAGAATGTCATTCATGCTTCAGTCCATAACAGTATACTGCATGGGGCAACAGTCAGCCTATTTCAGCCATTGGTTTAATTGCCCTTTGAGTGGCATTCTGCCTGACTACGTGTGCACATCTGCCTAAAAACCAATGCCAGTGCTAGTGGGCCAGTCATTTAGTTTTCGATTTTCTCCTTTTAAAAGTCCCTTTTCATTTCCTCTCCTCTGTTTTTTCTTTTTTTGAGCATACGGCAGACCTCCATACACTACTACTGAGCTTCTCACTTGTGCTCATTTTATCTGCGGTGTTCCCCATGCCGCGCTTCCACCTCTTCTAAATCAGGTGGCCATCTTGTCTATAGGCAAGGCCACTGGAATTATGCAATATTGAGGTGTGTTCTGCATAATTATGGTTTTGCCACATAATCCTTATACTGCATAATATGCAGATTTTTATAAAAAATTGTTTCTAGGGCAAATGCTTGAAAAGTTACAAAAAACGCTGCATGTGACTCCACACAGTTCAGACGTTTTGCCAAGAGTAACTGATCATCTTTCAGTAAGTGATTGCTGCATACAGGTGTTACTGGTAGAATGTGGTGCAACTTTGTCCACACAGTATAAATTGTGTAAACATGCTAAAATAATGATCTAATTGTGCCACATTATGCCACATAATTTCCTATTTCTTGTCACATAAATGTATCAACTCTGCTGCATAATTTGGTCATCCAGTACTGAATAATTCCAGAAACCCTGTCTATAGGGTGGTATTGTTATACCGTTGTTGCTTCTAAACTAGGCTACAGCGTTGGAACTTCAAATCCATGCTATAGTATGTCTGATAACATCGTATATGTTCATCTTATTTTGAAAGCGTACACACCATATTTGCGTGATTGCATGCCTTCTTTTTTCTACCATTATTTTTTGTATTAATCTTACAAATTAATTCAATCATCCTGGCTCTCCTGCATCCATTCATTCACGGACTCATTCTTGCATTTCTCCACACACAATAAAACACACACCATCTCAACCGATTGTATGCATGATGACTTTAAGTTCCTACACTCGCAAGCGAGAGTGACTGCCTTAGTCGCTTGTAAGTCAGGCCTATTTGCACTGCCCATTTTTGCTTTAATTCTAATAAGCCAGTGAACCTTCTTTGTACTCGAGCTACTTCTAACTAAAGCTAATAAACGCATTGCAGTGACGCCCATTCTTATCACACGCGTTCTTCCATTTTAATTCTCTCTCGGGCACATGTTCCGGTTGAAGTCTGGACCCCTCCCTGCCTTGGAGGTTCTGCCGCACTAACTTGCCCGGAGTCTTGACAAACAGGCACTAAACACAGCGCGAGCTCCCTGCACGCAGCTACTCCGTGCGTCTCCTCACGCGCTCCTCACGTGACTCCTCAGGCGCGCCTCACATCCGTCCAGTGAAATCATTAATGCGACCCCTCCCAAAACAAATAGGTAGAACAATATCACTGGGTGATCTTAGCATCCGATACACCTTTACTTTTTAGTTTCAAATTGGAGACTCGAGCTTGCAGCGTGCCCAGTGCGGTTTTATTTTTGCATTGATAACAATAAAGATTAAAAATCCGTTTAAGAGTGATCTTTTAAAAAAAACTGGGCAAGAAACAAAGTACAGTGCAAAAGAGGAACATAGTTTAAAAAAAAAAAATGTTAGCAGTAGGCTAGAATCCATATGGAGTTTCGGCAAATCCGATTTCATATGTAGGAGAGCTGCAGAGTAGCCGTGGGTCTATCCCTTTGACCCACGTCCAGTGGGCAGCCTGGTCTCCGCTTGCTTTGCATCTCCCATCTGCATCAGTCATGAGCATTGTGGCCGTGAGAATCCTTGCAGGGGACACCACAACAATTGCTGAAACTCCAAAAAGAACCCTTGCACAATCACAGCCAATGGTCAAACAGAGCTCTTTAATTTTTCATGCAGTTTCCTTACCCAGCAAAGTATCTTTGATTCGCATATTAGTGTTGTACAACTCCATTCCCCACGCACCCCACCAACACGTTTCAGGCTTCTCCAGACCTTAGTCCTTCCTCAGAGTATTGCAGGAGCCGTGATCTATGAGTTTGTGAAGGATTCTTGGTCGCTTCCATCATCGATGAATTGTGGTGCCCTCAAACACTTCAGCGTTAGCTTATCAAGCGATGCCACAAGAACCTTGCTGCTTCACTGGCACCTAGTGATGACACCTACAATTCAGCGTGGCACAGATTGGGCATTAATTGAAATCTCCCCACAAGATAGATTTTTGTGAGCATGTCACACTCTAGCTTATCCACTCTGGTGTGAGAGGGGTACATGCCTTGCTGGGAAGCACCCTCGCACTTTATAGCAAATTTTCATCCTCTCTGCACAACAGCATGTCCTGGCACCAGGCCCTGCAAGGGTCCCAGATCTCCTGCGGCTTGTAGCACCAGCTTTACTAATGTCAATACTTTGAGACCAGCCATCACATACTGGGCATTTCACTCGCATGCGATATGGAGTCTAGTTCTCGGACTTTCTATACATATCTGGAGTTAATGGGGGAGGGGTCTAGTCAATTCCAGGAAGTGACCTTGCTTCAACAACCCTGGCAAAAATGTTCAAACCAGCCCAGCTTCCGTTGTCCTTGCTCTCATCTTTTCTCTCCATCCTGAAGCCCCTCGTGTGCCTCCTGTAATTACCTGAGGAAGCTGGAGAAAGTGACAGACGCTAGGCGCTGGACCCTGCCCTAAAAACTGACCTCCAAGGGTGACCGCCCATTGGGGAAATAGCCAGTGGATAAGTCAGTCCAGGCCTGCCCTGGACATGCTGTACACTCTGGCTTGTATGCTCCCTGCATTCCCTTGTGCACAAGCGGAGACGAGCATGTCCATGGTTGGACACCACTACAGCATTCCTTCAGATCACATGTACTTGCCACACACTGCTTCAACACATGTTGTACCTGTACGTGTTGCACCCCCTGGGTGCTTCGTGGGCTCCCTGCATTCCCTTGTGCACAAGCGGAGACGAGCATGTCCATGGTTGGACACCACTACAGCATTCCTACAGATCACATGTACTTGCCACACACTGCTTCAACACATGTTGTACCTGTACGTGTTGCACCCCCTGGGTGCTTCGTGGGCTCACTGCACATTTGGTTGTGCACAGCAGGTTGCCACAATTGACTTGTGCATGATCAGCGCACCACGGTGTACAAAAAAGAATCCTAAACTGCATATGAGAAACAGTTCAAAACAACCTAATGTATGTGGGGACTGAAATGCATTGCTGTGCTGTTCGTTATATTCATTAATAAAATAGTTTATAAAAAAAAGCCCAGATTGGTCATGGTGCTTTTAAAAACAAAAAAACAAAAATTAACAGTTGATAGGTGGGAAGTTGTTTCCTATCCGCAAAATACTGCCTCTGAAACCTGTCTGGTAAAGGAGTCCTGCCAATTTATGAACCCACTGCACATTGCTCAGCATTTCATTATCACAGCATTTCACCATATCTCAGCAGTGCCTCCAGCAAAAAATCTAGCCAGTTTTCCTCCTGCCCCTCTGGGACCCGCTTGGATTACACTGACTGCTATAGTTATTTTCTCCCCTCCACCTCCTCCTGGGCAACTGAAAGGACACTTGTGTAAGAATACAGGAGAGGGACATGGCTGGATGTATATGTGCGACAGGAGTTGGACTGGGTGATAACATGTAAATTCCCCACCCCCATTCCTACAGCCCTACCCTCTGTTTCATGGGTGAGAACTCCTCACTCATTGAATCTCTGGCGGCTCCCTTCCATTACATTCCTTAGAGGGCATGTTTGTTCATTATTTTTTTTCATTTTCTATAGTGCGCTTCAGTTGGTATTACAGCACTTTACATGAACCATTAACTGCTTATACATACATTTACAACTACAATTGAAAATCTGCCAAGCCGGTAGATCAGGAGGGCTGGGGTGTGTTGTAGATGGAGATTGGCACAGGGGGTCTTGTTGACAATCACTAATATACCATCTGCTAGTGTGACGTCGACCTACACCTCCGAAGCACACCAATTTGGGACTTGTAACTTGTATATAAAGAGAGGGTGCCATCGAGTATGAAGCCAAATGATTTGCCTTTGTTTGGCGGGACAAGACGCACCTAGTCTTTAAGCATAGCAATTAATACTCGTCAATTTTTAGGTTTGATCGGTAGGATATTATGAAATCCGTTTTTTTTAGGGTTATCACAATAACCCTTACTGGGGGGAGGGGGGATCCTTCTTTGGTAGTTAAGACTAAATCTAGGTTCCTATATAAACTGTATGTTCACACTAAGAAAATACCAATCCCCTGCATGCTCGTCGGGCGATTCTTTCAAGCACACCTTCCCTAGGGCCAAATGTTGACCTATTGGGCGCTCCCTCCAAATCTACCTAGAGGCCAGGTTGCCACAAACCATACTCCTGCAACCCCAGGGGGTGAACGGACTTTGCAATTCCATGACCATGGGTCTGTAGGCCTAAACCATTGGAGAGCGTGTAGACGCCTAACCCGGTGAACCACGATCCTGCTAGAGCCAGACACGGGGGGTCTCTATGGCCTTACCTAGCTATCAATTTGTTATTCCTAGCAGTCATCTTGCCAGGCTGCTAACTCTCTGCCCTCACTTTGGGATACAGAGCATTTTTCATCCACTGAAGACGCAAGGGTCCCAGAGCAATGGGCACTAAATCTGTGGTGCTCCTCTAGTCCGCTTTTTTGGGGAATCCCCAAGGGTGAGGAATTAACTGGGAAATCAAGTGCTCTCTAGACGAGAGATTAACAGCGAATCACTCTGAAAGGCTCATGAGCTCCAACGGACTCATCGGACCAGTGATGCAGGAACAACTTTCAGACTGAGTGCTGTGATCAATGTTACATCACAGAACTCACAGGGATTATGAAAAAATCCAAGTGTCCCACAAAGAACAAATGTCGCAAATGAGCCGCACCCATTCAACAGGAGAGTGGTGATGGTGTAGTATGTAGCTGGGGCTGCATTTAGGAGCATAGTCACAAATCTATTTAAATATATTTATAGAGTATGGTGTGGTAGTGCACCACCATTTACATTCAGCACATTTTCCTTTGAAATTACCACCACAATTGCAGTTTCACTTCTAAAACTGAATAACGCACAAATGATATGTAGAAATCTGGTTTAAGTGAATGTTTATCATTTGTGTATCACCAAATAGTGTCTTGATTTGACCCTATTAAAGTCGGTTTCTGTCCCACATCAGAATTACAAAAAAGTGCTTCATTTATGCTTCCCTAACTGTTTATTTTGAAATATTTGTACAGTTCATTTATAGATATTTAGATTTTTAGAAGAAAACTTCATCCCACAGATTTTCCTTTCACACCAGCACAATTCACATAGATCATGTCATCAAAAACTCCTCGCACTTTGTGTATTCTTTTAACATGGAGACTAGGGTTTACTTTTCTTTCTCTTACTGCAGTCATTTGTCAGACCCTGGCTGACATTTGACCTGTCTTTGAACGCCAAGCAAATGTGACAAGATAAAAAAAGTCATCTTCAAGCACATTCACCTTTGGAACTCCAGCATGATTATTTTTGGGGCTGTTGCAGCACCACCCGCACCCCTACTTTCCAGCACCTCGCTCTCAGACAGATAGATCACTCTAACTGCTTCAAACCCTCCAACCTTCTCCTAAAGGAGATCTGGCTCCCTGGCCCACTCCCAGTCCTGGCTGCTGTACTCTTGCCACCTAGCATGCTGACCAGTGCAGGGAGGTCTCGCGCCCTCTCGGGCACATGTAGACTACTCACAACCTCCAGAATCTGTTGTAGCTCGACTCTTGCAATGAAGAGATTCACACCTTTTACACCCCTCCCCCATGCTAGCGATGCGGTCTAGGAAAAGACCACACTAAGTCCAACCCAGCTTAATGGACAGCAAAGTCCTTTGGTCCAGTCACATAAAACATCACAAAGGTATTTACCGGGATCAAAAGCACTTTACTTTCACAATAACCACCAGAAACTAATGTTAAAATAAATATTTAACACATCTTTACTAACCAAACACAACCACATACAAACGACCAGCAGGCATCATTAAAGGTGAACCCAGACTAAAATCCTTTTTGTGCCTTGCTGATTCCAGAAGGTGCTGTACAATTATTGATAACAATAGGTCTGAGCCTTAATGCTGGCCGCATCTCCTGATCCAGCCAACACTGACCAGAGATGGTTCTCATGCAACGCGATGGTGAGCTCCAAGAGGCAGTGGGTTTTATATTGCGCTTAGAAGCATCGGATATGGGCCAGTTGGAAGGGAAGCACTGGTTCAACTGGTGCATCCTCCTCCTTGTACCACCCTCCGGTATGCCCGTCGATTGCTTTGTGCGTCAAAGCAAAATCCGTGATCAGCGCGCTTCGTGTTCTTGTGCGCTTAGCATTCAAAGCGCGCATTATCCAGGCCCTTTCCCACGCATGGACTTTAGATTGAAGCTCTCGTTAGCCCCTGCAGGCCCTGGTAATCCCATATCTGCTTTACCGTCTTATCCTAAACCCTCGAAATTGACAACCCACAGTGGATTTCTGCTTCTCTAAGTACACATTATGCATCAAAAGCTATTCTGCTTAGCTCTCGCTATATTCAACTCTTTTTATTTATAGCTTGTAGGCAGAAGAATTCCTTAATAAAAAGGCAATGTTGTGCTTGCAAGATGTGAAGGGGAAAAGATGGATCAAGGGAGCAGTTTGTGACTATTTTGCATTTGTATAGTGGTATGGCTTTTAACGTATTTGCAAAGGTTTTATTTAATTGCGCTATACACATGCACACAGTACAGCTCTAATGTGGCTTAACGGCTAGAGCCGCCGACTTTGAAGCTGGGGAACCGGGTTCGAGTCTGGCACATTCTCAAACATCCAGTGATTCTGAGCAAGTCGCATAATAAAATGAACGTGTCGGTCTGTAAAGCAGTGATACTCAAAGTACGGACCATTACATGCGGCCCCCCTGGTGCACTAATACTCAGAGAAAAAAATGTTAAACGGACAAGCTTTTATTAACTTGCAAATAAATGCTTGCCCGTTTATTTAACATGTTCTAAACTGGAAACAGCGGTTTCAACGCGGGTAATACCACGCGGGTAGGTTACAACGCGGACGTTACATCGTCCGTGTTAGCACGCATGGCATTACATCGCAAGTCGGTTCAACGACTTGCGCTAGATGGCGCGCAACACCAGGGAATGTGTTGGATTTTAAATCCAACACATTCCCTGCTGTTGCGCTAACTGGAGTAGGAATAGTAATTTATACTATTCCGAAGTCCAGCGCGCCATCTAGTGCAAGTCGTAGAAACACCTTGCGATGTAAAGCCATGCGTGGTAACAACGCGGACGATGTAACACCTACCGCGTGCTATTTGCTCACGGTGTAAAGAGACATATATTCGTTTTAAACCTCCTTACACAATCCCTGGCCCACCCAGTACCTCCCACCCCACCCTGCTGGCATCAGTGTGGCCCTTGGTCACACCACAGACAGTGCTTTGTGGCCCCTGGGCAAATGTTTGTGAGTACCCTTGCTGTAAAGCAACTGGTCTGGTGCTCATGTAAAGTGCTCTGATACCTTCGTGTCGAGTTCGTGCTATATAAAACTGCAAAAAACATGAAATAACATAATTGTAGGTTTAATGTCGATAAATTACAAAAACGTGTACATCTTGGAGAAAATTCTAGTTAGCCCCACATTGTTAGTGTTATATTCTTTTTGAAGAAGCACCATCTAATAACGTTATCAATGTATATTCACTATTGCCATTAAATTGGGATCAAAATGTATAGCTCTAAGAATAAGCAAATCACAACTTGATAAAGTTTTGGTGAGTCCAGTTCCTTTAGGCAGTGCTGACATTCTTTCATGTCTGGGAATTCTTCCCCTCCCCCCCCCCCCTCCCCTCTCCCCCCCAAAAAAAACTCCTCCGCTTTTCAGGAGGTACAGTTGGCTGTCCCCGACAAAGAATAAATCTAAGATTACCTGAAAACTAATCACGTACTTGGTAAACCAACTGATGAGACCCAATTCCGACTCCAGAAACTGGACGCCCTTGCTGCAAACTGCTACCACCGCCGCCATGGATAGAAGTTCAAATAAATGTAACTTTCAAGACCTCGTAAAACAGTTTGACTCAAAAGTTGAATGTAAACAACATCCTTAGTCCAGACCTAGTCGAGAAGATGGACATGGGTCCCAGACCCGATGTAGCTTCTGTTCAACTTGAGGCGGTTTAAAGATAGTCGCTGCCTCGACTTAAAATGTCTCGGAGGTTTTCAGTCGACATTGATTGTGACCAGTGTGTGTGACAGCAAGTCACGGCGGTGCTGCGTCGGTGCCACTTCAGAGCACTGGCTTACAGCACCACCACAAGAGGGCGCCAGATGGCAACACATGGCCTAAAAAAGGCCTTGTCGGTAGGAGAAAGAGCACCACAATGGCAAAATGTTATTGTGCTTAGGGCTCTGAAAAATAACTGTGCAACATTTTTTTGGCAGATTTCTTTCCAGCACTGATATGCCACCCTACAGGTGTTTGTTCTATTGCACATTGCATTGGGCTGTGATTTACTTTTCCTATCGCTTATAGTGGTTTGGTATTTCCTTGTACTATCACCTGAAAGTTTTTATTTCTAGTAGCAGCATGTGACGAGAAGTGAGGGGGGGTGGGGTGCAGGAATGCCACAATGTACCTCAGCTAAGAACAATGCAGCCTTCTTCGCCTCTTTCCTTGGAACAAACTCATATTATGTGCCACACGTCACAGGCGCTGGAATGTAAACCAGTCGGCTGCAGAAACACGAGTTTCAAACTTTTACCCTCTGGAAGAAATTCCAGTTGCTCAGTAGAGCGTGCCTTCTGTGGGTCCAGTTATCGGACTGCGAGTTTTTGGACATCTCTTCATCTGTTTGAAAGACTATTTCAGTTGATTCTATTTAAACCTCGTAATTGGTAATCGGCCTCTAATGTTTTCTATTCCATTCAGTTGTTTGTTTTATTTTGCTTTCATGTTTTCCGCGCTGACTAGCTCCACCCTGAAGCCTGCAATTAGCAGTGTCCATGTTTTCACCCGAAACTTAGTTGTGCCATCAAAGGTAGGGTTGGTGTGTGCTCGCCTCCAAGGTTTAGAATATGCCTTCACCTAAATGCTGGGAATGTGGTTACCCACAATTCCCTGCTTGGCCGTGTAAGTTCTGCTGCACGTCAACCATTGTCCAGGTTATTTTATTTGTTTTAGTGGTGAGATTTTGCAGGGCTTTCCTTGTGGCTGCCACTAGAGTTTAATTTATGTTTAAAAAAATGTAAAAAAAAAAAAAATAGCTTCTCATCAGTGCTGCCGAACACCAAGGCTGCCTAGGCTGGATTCCATCCACCTCCGGCCTCTTCTGGTCTCCATCTCATTCTTGTGGTGTTCTTCAGCCATGTTTTCTTCCCTTCTTGTCTTTCTCTTCCTGCTTATTTCCATTTCTTCTTCCTTTCTCGCTCATGCTGTGAGTCAAAGTCTGATAGTGGAAGGGAAGTCTCGCTCTGCAGTAATGAGTGTTGGGCCCGCCACCTGCAACCATCGGACACACTCGGCGCTGGTTGCCTCTAGTTGTTGTCAATGGAAGGGTTTGCCATTGGTGTTAAGAACGCTTTAGGGCTCCACGGGGTCTTCTTGGTCCATGAGGACTTGTTGTCCTCAACAGCTTTTTTAGGGTTCTACACACAAAGGATGGTGGCTAAAAAGTGATCCGAACCCATTCGAATACAAACCAGTAAAGATAGTATGTCACCACCCCCCCCACCTTATTTTACCTGCAAAGTGAGCCAAAAGGCTGCCTTCATCCCCAAGTGTTTGCCTTTTTCTTTTGCTACTATACTGTTGCTTCCTATGAGGTGTTTTTTCTGGTCCTTGGGCAGTCAGTGGTTATTGGGCAGTTTGTGGTGGGTTCTGGTGTTTGTCTTGTGTTCTTGAACTTCGGGTTCTGTTGCATTGCAACTGGACGTGCCAAGACTCCATATGTGCACTTGACTCTCAAGAGACAGCTTGGTCGAGCACTCTAGAATTTTTTTATTGAGTTGATAGAAAATCTGAAATTTAATCCTAGACACGGTTTGACACCAGAAATGATCCCCCCCCCGTCCCCCAATAAAAACCAATGTGCAATCTGTGCCATATAAAGAATTCCTGGCAGAGAAACTAGAAGGTCCTAGCAACCTTTAAAGCAGAGGCGTGACCCAGAGTAGCACTGTACTGCATATACCGCTAAGGTTTATAGTTCTGGTAACATGCGGTTCCACGGACTAGGTTAGTGTACAGAGCGGGATCTCTGATTTCCCTCTGGTTGTTGTTGAGTGTTAGCGGACTCTGGCTTCCAAGCTCAAGACTGGGAAGTAGGTGCCAGAACAAACCGCACAATGATCCTACAAGGTCACTAACACAAATGTCCTTTATCCTGGGTCATTGCAGCCTGGAGCATCGCTCAACGAGTCTAAGCTGATACCGTGGTGCCCAAGGCAAACCCACTGCTCCGAGTTAGAGCGGAATACACCCCCGAATTGATTCATAGTTTACTGGTTACCCCGGTGAAACTGGCCAGCCTATTTATTGAAGGGATGTTAATCACTTGGGGGTAAAACTACCCATTGAATGAACTGTGAAGCGTCAAGTGCAACAAGTTGTACATAGTATTGTTTATTAACTGTTCTTGTTGTGCATAGTAACTAAATTATTCTCCCTTCAATACCGGTCTATTGGTAGTGGCCGTGGCATGCTCATGGCATGGTTGGGCCACCAACCTGTACTGAGGGATTGTATCCAATGCTAGTAATAGATTACACATGGATCAGAATGCAAGGTTAGATTAGTGCTTGGTAAATGCGAAGATGAATCGTGGATCAGTCTCAATATTAGCAGAAGGTGGAAGACGATCTGTTTTAATACCTGTGCATGGTGGTTAAAGCCTAGCACGAAATCTCACCAGGATACACGCTCCGTTGAACACAGGCACTAGCCTATCTGAGATTTGCTGGTAAGAATCTAGTGAATAACAGAAGGTATCTGGAGCAAAGAATTAAAAGATGTTTCTTCTTCCTTACTCTCTGGAAGAGAATTCCTCTTCCTGGATCCATCGGACTTGAAGAACAATACCTAGGGTTTCACTCTGCGGTAGAAAATCTTGCCTTTAAGCAATCGTCTGCTTTGCCAGCTAAATTGAGCTTTTGTGTACATTGGAGGAGATTTGGCACCACAGTACCAAAACTGATGTAGTATGCTCTGTCTAAAGTTTATCCATCCATCTATCCATGCTATACTGGTGCCGTAACTGGAGATTACTGCACACAGTTCCATGGACGCGTTATGGCCCGGACTGGACTCTAAAATTTCAGGTACCATGGGTCCTAGAAAAAGGAAGGGAGTCGTACGGTTTGCGAAAGGTGGCACCCCATGGGTCAAGATCTTAATGAGTCAAGACTTTTAGTTTATCAGGCTCGCAGAGATCAGGGAACATGCAACGGACTGGTTGGCACTCACCTGGAGTATTGGGCACCCTAGAATAGGGTGTCACCTGGGTCCATTCCCTGATAAGGTGGGCATAGAAAGTTGAAGACAATGGCTGTGATCAGTGTGGCCTGTCATACAAAACTGACCACACCCCCGTGGTCCTGGGTGAAAGGGGAAACTCTGAAGTTCCTCCAACTGCAGCAATTGGCGACCCAGGCTCCCACAGCATTAAGTGGTGGTGGGGGGGGGGCCATTTACTTTTCCACTGTTGAAACCCTGGGCCCATGAACATGTCACAAGGCTGTAGAACAGGCATACAGGTGAGTGGGCAGTGCAGGGCTATGAGGACGGCGGATTCCTAAGGATGGACAGAAAGGTCTACACAGGCATGAATCTGGTATCCACAAATGATGGGGACCGGTACAGTAGGGAGTGGGGGACACAGGAGAACCTAGAAAAAACCACTTCAGCCACCAGTAGATTTCAACAGCTCCCTTGGGCCTGCTGTCGGGCTGCTGCTGAAATACAAAATCATCATGCTAAAGCCTATAGGCAGGACCACTGCAATTATGCAGCAGGGTTGACTAAATAATGCGGCAAGAAAAGGCAAATTATGCTGCATAACGTGGCACATTTTTTGATAGTATTTCATTTTGTAATTTTTACACATGGTAATAGTGTCTGGGCAAAGATTTCCCCTCACTCGTACCAATATAACAACCGGATACAGAAAAGAGCAATTGAAAGATGACCAGTTAACCTTTGCGAAGGGCCTACCACTGTGTGCCACATATCACCACGTTTTTGGTAACTTTTGACCCGTTTGAGCTGGAGATGACTTTTTTGGGTTAAAATCTGCAGATCATGCAGCAGATGATGGATTATGTGGCAAATGCAGCAAGACCATAATTATGTGAAAAAAGCAGCAGCATAATCACATAATTCCAGTGTGGTCCTGCCTATAGGTGTGGCTGATTCATGAAAGTGCAAATCGGCCTTTTAGGCTTTGCCAGTGCTTGTTTTTCAAGGGGGTGCAGTACTGATTTGGCGACCCACCCTTGCCTCCTGCATCTCGTCCCTATCCTCTCAAATGTTAATCCTGACCACGCTTCTGCAAGCCCCGAGCCCACAGCTTGACCCCTATTTGACTTGCATATCTCGGTTTTGGTCCCAGCTCTCAATCGGGTTAAAAAAGCAATCCATGTTCCTCTTGTATAATGTAAGTGGGATACTCTCTTGCTGCATGAGGTGAAGCGGAGGCGTGGATTTTGTGCTGGTGAAAAATGTTGACTCGAAAGCAGTGTGGCCTGAAGACCTCGGTAGCAGACCCTGATGCCCACCGTGCCCTCCAGCTCCTGCTCCTCCCTCTGTTCACCACCACCACCAGCTTCTGTGTCCATCAGTGCATTTCAGGCAAGCCCCTAATGGTCCCATTGAAACTCTGACTTCACGCCCATTTAATACTCTCTACAGAAACCTCAATAGGATTGTCCGCTTCACGTCCACTCTTGCGATGGCTTTTGCAGGAAAAGTTATGGAAAGTTTTATTGATTCAAAAACCCAAACATACAACCAGGAAAATAGTTCTACATAACTAAGGGAATTGAGGATCGTAAGTAAGAGGATCTGAACAATTCGCTGCCATTTGTTAAATTTCCAAATTAGAGTCGAAATATGTCCATTCCTGGCTAGTTCCGGTTAGCGAACAGTGCTGGGTGCCACGAGTGCCACATACAGGATGTTCTTTTAAAGTTTCTGGAAGTGTCGCTTGAACCCACTTCCATGTTGCGTCATACCCTGGCCAGCCGGCCCTTCCCCTATTCAACGTTCTTCTGCATTTGCAGTTTTCTTTCCTGTGTCACAACAAGTCGGGTAGGTTTCCCTTTTCTTAAGTTGGGGTTTCACATCCTGAAATCGGATGTCCGTTAAATCATCGCACTGTAGTATGTCACTGTACCATTGCCCTGAAGTAATCTGTTCCGTAAGAGCTGGCAGACAAATTCCCAGACTGCACCGGGGTGTTTGGAACTCTGGCATACCCGGTGGCTGGTTGAAGCAATCAAAGATGCACAATTGCTGACCTGCAACGCAAGTAGTACGTCTCATTCTCTCAAAGACTTTACGCTCCTGACCTCTGCACCACAACCAGACTGTGGCCGCCAACCAAACCAGTACATCAGTTGTGGGGGCTTTGGTTAGAACCAGAAATGTGCTCAGCTGAAGCAAAATGGATGGATGGAGGTACTGGTCAGATCAAAGTAGTGGCTGGTTGGTGATTGGGTGAAGGTAGTAGCCTACATCCATGCACCGAGCTTTGGACGACAGTGTGGTAGTGGGCAGGCAGCTCAATAGCTTGGACCGTACCAGTCATTGTACTATTGGTGTGGGGGCATCTTTGATGGAGCTTGTCCCTAGAACAAGAGGTTCTGGCTGGCTTGTGTCCGGTGGCATCTGCTGGCCTCCAGATGAGAATAAACTGAGTATCGGGATAACCATATTGGTTCAGGGTCATGATTATGGAAGATGGATCTAATTTACTTTTGCCTCGATTAACTCAGCAGACGGACAGCTCTCAGATTGTTTGAGGTGGGGTAGACCCTGAGTAGATCAGTTTCAAACACTCAGTAACCCATCAACTCTACTGGATCTCTGTTTGTCCAACACGAGGTTTATTGTGGAACCAAATGGTAACCTTGAATAGGAACAAATGGACGGTCCAACCAAAGACTACCACTTTCTATGGTTCATTGTGCTGTCCATCTACCCCCATCCAACGGGAGTGCAGGGGCCGCTGAACTCCGCCACCTGGTCCTTTGAGGGAGATCTGAATCCTGAGCCTTTGGATGTCCAGGCTTGTATGGAAATAAAACAGTGGTTCACTTTGGTGGTATTTACATAGCATGCCGGTACTCCATTAAACAATGTGGGTATCTTCTTAAATCAATTGCTGAATTAATGAGCAAACGCCATGCAGTATTGCAGGGAGAAACATATTTAATTTTGTTTTCATATAGGTTCCCTATATTCAGAAATCGGGTGGTCATAATATGAAGTAATGTCATGGTCAAAAGGAAGAGCCAAATTAGTGTTTATATAGAACTTAAAGCAATTGACAAAGTTGTACTTACTTTTTGGTTTGTAAACATTTAAAACGGCTAATCCCACCAGACTATACCAGACACCTTGACTTGAGCCAAATCACCTTAATGTCAACCGTGTTTCAACCCATATATAATTCAGAGGTCACCATCAGGACATGTCATTTTTGTAGCACACTAAGAACATTGAAAAGGCAGTGGACCAAAAGGCCCCTGAAGATCAATTCCAGCATAGATGCAACAAGGGACAGTCAAAGTGTAGAGGGGTCTCTTGAATTCAGAGGAGATTGGGCAAGAGTCAGTACTGTAAAACAAGTGCTCTTCAGAATCGCCCAGAGAAGGAAGAGGCAGTCAGCAGGGCGGCAGTCGCCATTTGTGGAAGGAACTGACCAAAGGGGAAACCAGAGCAATGATTTTAGATGGAGCCAGAATGGGGAAACCTCTTGACTAGATTTATTTATTAAACAAAAGTAAGTTAATAGGATGTTAGTTATTTTTGAATGTCTCCGGATGAGTGCCGACTGAAATTAACTAGCCACTGACTCACTGCCCACCCTTTGTTAACCCAGCCTATTGCGTTCTTGTATCAACTTCATCATCCACGTCAATATTGTGGGCATTTTTCATTCCTTCACTGTCACCCAATGTTTTTTCTGTGTATAAAAAGGGTAACATTCATGGCTAGGAGTAGCAACGATCTTGTGGTCAATAACTGGTGTTCAGTTCATTGTGAGTGACTTGGCGTTTGAGATTTCCTGCCTTCCTCTTTTGTGAAAGGTCTAAGCTGTTCTGCATTCTGACGAAATCAAGGCATCAAACGTGGACAGTCTTAGCCGGGGAAAACGCCTAAATTACAAGAACCTGCAAGAACAGGCGCTCGCGTTGGCTCGACGTTTGAGGCGTGAGGGTGGCTAATTGAGTGGGTGGGGTATGCTTTTTTAAACACATAAAAACAATTTTAAAATTACCACCTTGGATTGTTGTGGTCTAATTCTCCAATCTAGAGATGATATTCTGATCATATACTCTTCCATCAGTGATGGTCAAAAGTTGGAATTTTCTTGCCGAAACCATGTATTTTTGGGAATTGTTGCTGGAGCTGAATTTTAACAGTTCGTCTTCAATCCAAACCATTACAGGATTTGCCATCCACCTGAGACGCAACTGCTTTTGGCTTGCAGGGATTAAATATGAAAGTGAGTTTTCGTATTAAAAACATTGTCCTAGTGGTACATAAATCAGTAGTAATTGGAAGTTAATCCCACCCAGAGAATTCTAAAAGCTTTGGTTTGTTTTGAGAAGTGTATTGTTTATCCAAGCGACCATAATATTTTGTAATATTTCATCTTGCGGCTGTGGTTGCAGTACTAGAAAAAACTGTCACAGTGGTAGTGATAAAAATAACCAAAGCAATAAAAAAAATCCTTGAGCAACATAGAGAAGAGATATCAGAAACAAACTATTTCTGTAGGTGCCTCAATGGTTATCCGTTGTACTAATCTGCTTAACCTTGATGGGTCCTACTGGGTTGCAAATGTGCCCTCCAGCTGGTGCCCAGTCAGCTCAGATGCTGATTTTTCTGGAACTCTTAATATCCATGTTTTTAAGAAGGTGGATATCCTTCCTGAGTAGTCTACTTGCCTGTATTTTCAACACTACCACATACCCCTCCTGTGAAGTCTACGGCAGTAAACAGCATGTGATACGATCGTGTGAAACTCAATGGAAAGGTCGCCTGTGGGTTTTAAGAAGACCACTGCTACATAACAGTGCTATGCATGCCAGTCTCGGTCTCCAATATCGTATTCTCAATGAGCAACATGTGTCCGGCTCATATTGGCTCAGTGATGGGTGGTTTGTCTCCTTCTCTGCAGTTTACCGCATCAAGTTCAACCAAACGTACACTGAGATGAACCAGCGCGGTAACGAATGGAAGACTGTGCTTGGCGGTATCTTCATCTTTGTCGGCTTCACCGCATTCATTGTCTGGTGGCAGCGAGTGTACGGTAAGGACAGAGGGAATTTTGGAATGTCCTGCCCAATGGATGTCTGAGATTTGGCAAAGTAAAAGGAGTTGGACAGAGGACACAAATGTGGTTGTAAAAACTAGAGACCATAGTTGTGTTGAGGGTTTGCGGGGGAAGACGTGATTTAGGATAAAGGGCAAAGGTTACTAGGATGAGGGATGCAGATCTCACTCAAATGTTTTCACCAAAGGGGGATAGAGCCATAAAATTCGGGGTGGGAGCGATGCAGGTCAACAGGTTCTTACCGCAAAACTCCTTGTAGTCCCTGTCCACGCTTTTCTTCCTTTTCATACTTGAATATTCCAGAGGTATTATCTGTACTTCAGAATACCACCCCTCCCCAAACCGCATCAACTGTTTCCAAAGATCCAGTTCACCCATGTGCGTGGTAGTCTGGCACCTTAATGATGCGGCCTACTGCTAAAAGGCGAATGGACCCCTCCCATTCAACCAATCCTATTTCAGGCCTTTGCACTTCCACCCATGCCTCCTCGTCTACCACCAGTTGAAATTTGTATATTTTTCCAGGCCAAATGCGAGATCGATCCCTAAGCTGTGGGTTGCTTGCTTTTTCCTCTTGTCCTTTGTAATTTTGTTTGATTCCCCTCACTCCCCCTTCTCTTCATACCCCTATTGCCCTCTTTTTTTCCATTTTCTCTTCTCCCTCCTCCCCAGCTGTCCATACGTAGTGGAGATTTTTACCATTTCAATCACCTCTTTTTACAACCTCTGAATCCCCCCTCCTCCAGCTTGCACTGCCCATCTTTGACCCTACCCTCTTCTGCCTGGAATCTCCTAGTTTCTCAAGGTGTCATGCTCTGCAGCACAAAAGCCTCTAATTTCTTGGTTTTCTCTTGCAGTGTACCCACCAAAGCCGCACACGCTTGCTGACGACTGGAAGGCCATGCAGACCAAGCGGATGCTGGATATGCGTATAGGCCCAATCCAGGGCTTGTCATCCAAGTGGGACTATGAGAAGAATGAGTGGAAGAAGTAAATCTTTCTAGAGCAGGGTTAAAGAGCTAGGCTAGTAGTGGTGGATCGGCGCGGTCATTGAACTGAAAGTGAATGTCAGATCGCGCCTTATGCCAACACCAGTAGTGTAGTGCCTTTGCACAACATATTCTTGCCAAACTCCCTTTGCACCTTAATTGTTTGCATGTAAATAGTGTTCTAGTGCACGTTCTGGTAATTTTTGTAGACCGAACCAATCCTTTGTTGGTGGATTTTGGGGAAATCCTTATCGATCTGCATCCTTGCCCCAAGTGCTACATACGTGTCTTATTTTTGTAGAACAACTTCTCAAGTTGGAGCAATGTAGTTTGTAACTCTGCCAGCCCAATAAGTGGAAGTAAAACACGTTTGTTACCTTAATGTGTCGTGTCTTTGTATTTTGGAGAAGGTCTTTTGAGAGGCGACTCCACCTGCCAGTCAGTTCATGGTGTGCGCAGTCTCAAGTGTGCCCTGAAGCAAAGATAAACCTTAACCTTTCTACTTTAAAGAACATTTCCAGTTGCCCTTTTAGGCAATTTCAGCTTCATTTGAGCAGTCAATTTGTCTTACTGTGTAGTTGTTACTGGGAAGGGTCTTATCACAAAGCGCTTGCTGAAGTTTCATGTTGAAGTTTATTTGAAAAAGTTGTGGTATATACATCTAGAGGTAGACCAGCGTGATGAGCTTATGTGTGTGTATATTTATGTGTGTGGTTGTGTGTGTGTGTGTGTGTGTGTGTGTGTGTGTGTGTGTGTGTGTGTGTATATATATATATATATCGTATCCAAAGCCCCCCACAACGAAGGAGCAGGCACACACAGAGGATAGTTTGGACCAGCGGTTTAAATGGATTGGCATAATGCATTTCGGTTGAATACCTTCCTCCGATGCCTTCCCTGACCAGACCATGCAGTCAGTGTCCATCTTTAAAAAGCGCCTACTTCACTCCGATAGGCGAAGGTGACACAGTGGACGTAACAGGCAATTGGGCGCCCGGTAAGTACCTTCCCCCATGTGGGTGGCGTTCCCAATTCTGTCAGTTGCACCAATCACTCAGGCGCCTCTCCGCCGGTCCCACAATCCAACATCCAGCTGCTTTTCTTTTGTGGGAAGTCCCGACATGGAGTCCTGGACCGGAGTCCGTCCCAACCATTGTTGCTGAATCTCTCAGAAAAGCGGCGGTGCGGCGTTTTTCCAAAACCTTGAAAAGCGTCCAAGTTGCCACTTAGCCCGCCGCACTGCTTGTGGATGGGGTGCCCAAGGTGCTTAGTGGCCATGCACCGCAATATCACATCCAAAGCCCCCCACAACGAAGGAGCAGGCACACACAGAGGATCGTTTGGACCAGCGGTTTTAATGGATTGGCAGTTCATGGTGTGCGCAGTCTCAAGTGTGCCCTGAAGCAAAGATAAACCTTAACCTTTCTACTTTAAAGAACCTTTCCAGTTGCCCTTTTAGGCAATTTCA
This sequence comes from Calotriton arnoldi, assembly GCA_963921515.1. Classification (NCBI taxonomy): domain Eukaryota; kingdom Metazoa; phylum Chordata; class Amphibia; order Caudata; family Salamandridae; genus Calotriton; species Calotriton arnoldi. The sequence continues at coordinate 4,203,564 of CAWUFW010000003.1, read as the reverse complement.
GCTTCATTTGAGCAGTCAATTTGTCTTACTGTGTAGTTGTTACTGGGAAGGGTCTTATCACAAAGCGCTTGCTGAAGTTTCATGTTGAAGTTTATTTGAAAAAGTTGTGGTATATACATCTAGAGGTAGACCAGCGTGATGTGGGTGTGGGTGGGTGTGTGTGTGTATATATATATATATATATATATATATATATATATATATATATATATATTCTGAGGCATGGTGGTAAAGGCTTCCTAAAATTGGATTTACATCTGCCCACAAAGCATTATATCGGTCTTTTGAATGGGTGGAAGGCAGATGGCCCAGTGGCAAAGCAACCTGCGCTCCACCATTAGTCTGTCAAGTGTCTTAGTTGAATTCACCAAATACCAGATGTAAGGTGTTCACCATTACTGGTGCCCCCTGCCACAGTCGGAGTGTCCACACAGTGGAAGGCCATCATCCAAAGCATGGTGATATTTTGCAAAATGGCAGTTCAGGTGTCCCTGATAAGCTGGTAATAAAACAGCATGAGACCAGTACTCTAAGCGTGGAGACTGGCAAGGTCCTAAACGAGTTACATTCACAGCGCCTACGTGTGGGTATCTGACAAAAATGTCAGTTACCTATGGACCTTGTGAAATTTCATTCATGGAATCTCTCCTCAGACTTCCTGCTACATCAAGTGGATATTGCTATGTTCTCTGGAGTCCCACCTCAAGTGCCACCGGTGCAGGATTTCTAACCCCTGGTGCAAGAACTCCGTCAATGCACCAATGCAAATTATAAATCCAATTGGGCTGCAACCCATCCATGAACCACCGAGCAATACTGCACAGGAAGGGTTTCTGGTAGCGATCAGTCCCACAAGATTGGTTCAGGTACTCAGCGGAACACCAAACCCTTGTTCGTCAAATGAATAACTCACTCAGAATAGCACTAAGAAAACAGAAAAGGGACTTTAAAATGTTTATTTTAAAGTTCTAGCCTAGTGTATAAAATATGATCGGTAACCTCACAGAATACAAAAAAAGAATGCAGCAGTGCACCTCCATGGTCAGCAAAAACAGCAAATACTTTTCTAACCTGGTTAGCAAGTTCTTAACATCCTAACACCATATAGATATTTATAGACGCTGTGCTAAATTTTAGCTAAAGCACTAAATAGCAAGCCTGCGTTTCAAGTTTCTCAGATGGTTCTCACAGCATACCTGTTTTTGTTAGAGTAGCCGAGTTGCTAATTTTCTATCAAGGCATTCTCTTAGAATGAAAAACTGAGTTGGGCTGAAGGCCCCTTCTCTGCACTGCTCCCACTGTTGCCCCCAACTGAGGCTAGTTGGCGCTGCAAACTGATGTGACCACTGGCTTGATAGTCTCAGCATGAAGTCCCTCTAACCTATGGTCCGATTCCCAATTTGTTTATAGTATAACAGCTGATTTTGTCTTTAATATCTGCAAATGCAGTTTTGTTTATAAATAAAAAGCATCAACAAGACTAAACAACATGGTCATGTGTGGTTAAATGTGGTCAAAATGTCATCTCACTTCATATATCCAATATATTCTTGAGTAACTAAAAACAATGAAAACATGTTGGCTACTACAGTGAACATCATATTTGTTGGACCTGGCCCTCTCTGCAGGGTCATATTAAGACTTTTTGCCGTAACACTCCTGTTTTCTGAACTAGTTTTTGTTGGCTTTTAAGACTCTGTGCACTTTACTACTGCTAACCAGTGTTAAAATTCTTGTGCTCTCACCTTCAAACATGGCAAAATTGGTTCACACCCAATTGGCACATTTAATTTACTTGTAAGTCCCTAGTAAAGTGGTACTGCATCTACCAAGGGCTTGTAAATTAAATGCTACTAGAGGCCTTCAGCACTATTTGTCCCACTCACTTAAGTAGCCTTTGAAACCTGTCTAAGGCCTAGCTTCCCAGCCTGTGCGTGCAGTTTAAGCTGCCATTTTGACCTGGCAAAATAAACCCTGTGCCAGGCCTAAACCATCATTTTTAATACAGTATCACAATAGAGTGAGTGTTGACAGGATGGGTCATCCTGACTTAATTAGGGAGCGGAGTTGTCACCTGGTATACTTGCCCTTCAAAGACTCTACCTTCTCTTGCACACAAAGGATTTCACACTAGGCTATTGTGCCCCTAGACAGACTGGGACCAGGGCAGGATGGCAGGAAAATCCAGTCACCTCTGTAGCGGGGGAAACTCCAGAAGCTTTTCACACTTCAAAGGAGGCCCTGGGTATAAAAATGGGGCCCACTCTTCTGTACACTCCTGGATACCTGTGGATACTACAGAAGGACACCCTGTTGCTTGAGGCCTGCCCTGCTTGCTGAGAATGAAGACCAGACCTGCACCCTTCATCCCAGGCTGAAGTTACTTCAAGGATCAGCTGGCTGACCTCCTGTTCTGAGCTACAGGGACACAACCAGCTCCATAGGCCTCTTTGCAACTGCCCTGCTGCCACTGGACCTGGCTGAGCCCTGGAGCTGGACCTGCCTGCGCCCTGCTGGCCTCTGCTGGAGTGAGTTCCTGAACCTCAAGAGGTGACTCAGGTCCTGGTCCCTTGGTGAGGCATTAGTTGAGGTCCTCCTTGAAGAAACGGAGAAAGCCTGAAGTTTTGGGCTCCTAGCGACTGAGTTTGGACCTGTTTTTCCAAGATCTTGTTGCCTGTCAACGTGAGGCTCCAGTGACCCCCCCACTCTTCGTGCTACAGCCAACAACGTGAGATCTACACTTCGCGTTACAGCATTTACAGCCTGCGGTGACTGCTAACGCGAATCTCCAGCAACGACCATCTGCATTGCCCGACATGCTCTTCGTGCTACAGCGATGACCATCTGCGACTCTCTCCCTCCTCCTTGTGGCCTCCTTCTCCTGGAACTGGACTCTTCGTGCTGAACATTAGCAGGTAACTTTTTTAGCTGGGACCAACCTGGTCCTTGTATCCAGCCCATGCTCCATCACGTTCGGTCTGAACTTGTGACTTTCAAGCAGTCTTGCACGGTCAGATAACCGCAAGTGGCGCTTATTGCCTTTAGGCGCTATACTTACCTGGAATCTTTAAAATTGCATATCTCTGGTTCCACTGATTGGATATTTGTCATATGGGTCTCAAATAATTTGTTAATTTTCACTCTTTTTCTAAATTAGTGTGATTTTTCTTGTGCTATTTTTACACTTTATTACTGTTTATGCACTGCATAAATAATTTACACATTGCACAAAAGTAGTCTGGCTTAACTTAGGGGCAAAGTTACCAAAGGGTTAAGCACAGGTTCATTTAGTGACTTTTTGTGGGTCACACTGACAAGGATTGGGGCTGTTGCGTGAGTAGGTTTTCACAACCCACAACCCAATTTCTAAAAGTATTCAACTTCTTTGGATCCACTTTCTGACCTGCACCATCCTCAAAGCCAATGGCATCACCACAAAGCCATTGTAACCAGCACCCTGGTCTATCTGACTCTCAGTACACCTCGGGTAACATGCCACCCCAGATTGGAGCCAAAATGCTTAAAGCGAAAGGTCATCTCCAACAATGCACCCAGAATCTGGAATGACAACCTTGTATCCATTGGGACCAGCCAACCCTGCTTCAGTTTAGGAAAGTTCTGGTGTCACACCTTCAAAGAACACTACATTAGGATGCAGTAAAGTTTGACTTCTGCTCTCTGAACCCAGCTCGCCCTCCAATTGCTGGTTGACTGTCTTTACCTTTGATCCTATACAGCACTCTGTCTCTTGGCTAGGTTCATGCTATACACATACCATGTGCATACATAACTGGGGAGGGCCTCAGCGCTGCAGAAGAGAAGTGCGCGGATTTGCTAATATTTGACATTGGTAGTCTGTTAGTAGTTATAGACCTGAGGAATTCAAGGTGCATTCTAGACTTGGAGTACTCGAAGTTCCCTTGCATTTGGGGCTGGAGAGCGTAGATCCTGGAAGATGAAGAATCTGATTCAGCAGAATTCAGTTTTGGCAACTGAAGTACCACCCACTGATGCACAGCAGTTGAAAGTCCGAGACTTGTTTCAAGAGGTGGGGAACAAGGAAGGGAAAGAGAAATTGTAGGCGTCAATAGCGGACAAGTGGTATGAAAAGTCAAATGAGATGTCACTGAAGGAAGTGGCGTATTAGCAAATATAGAGCTAAGCTTCACAGCCGCCATAAGGCACAGCTGTGGGTGTGCATGCATAGTGAGAAGAGTCCAGGAGCATAAAGTATCGGGGAGAAATACTGCGTTCCAATCAAGGGCAGATCCTGTGAATTGGTGTGCAGCAAGAGTTGGTCAGTGATGCATCAGTTCAATAGGGTGAAACTACAAGGGTAGATGGCTTGATCTGTGTTGAATAGGTGGTGAAGTGCAGTGGTTAATTTGAAGAAGGAAAAAAAATACGTGCGGGGGCTCTTGCACCAGCTGCATCTCCTGTTCCAACTACTAACCATGAAAGTGAGAGGATGTGGCGTAATGGCCAGAGCTGCCGACCTTGGAGCTGGAGAACCAGGTTTGAGTCTCTTCATCGGCTCAGCATCCTGTGATTCTGGGCAAATCACTAAATCTACCCGTGCCTACCATAAATGAATGTGTCCTTAACTGGTGCTCATGAAGCGCCGGTGTTGATTAAGTGCCAGTGGTGAGCACTGGAAACCACCAGCTCAAATTAAGCACTGGTGACGTGTACTGGTGATGAAGTTCAAAACAAGAAAAAGGAGTGTGTTCTGCCGAGTGATTGACACTTAAGCTGGGGTGGAGAATTCAAGGTGCTAAAGCGGGGCTTGGAGGTGGGGCAGTGGTTTGAAGGAGAGACGTGGTTTACAAGGGGGAGGGAAAGTAGCTGTGGGCTGATGGTGTTTCTCAGAAAGGACAGCCCAGTGTAGTAACCATCTAAATAAACTATGATCATAATAAATACCAAAAGCTGCTCAAAGCGGCCAGCCTACTGAAAACCATACACTGCGCATCTATCTCTTCACGCTTCTTCATCCTTCACACCGCTCAGCGATGCGTTCCATAACACACTACGTCACCTTGGCGATCATCACACATGACATGGAAACACTTCCCATATTGGATCAAAATAAAGAGAATGTACTTCCACCCACACACTGTACACAGTGTAGCATGCTGCCCATGTAGGCAAGGGCTTCAGTGTCCCACATAGGACTAGTAAGCGCTATAAAAATGTTGCAATAGAATACACGGTGCATGTCTCATGAGAGGGGAGAAGTTGAGTGTTGGAGGGCGGTGAAGTAAAGCTAACTGAATAGAGAGGAGGGGAGTTGGCCTAACGGCTAGGGTGGTTGACCTTAAATCTGGGGAACCAGGTTAGTCTCGGCAAGGACGCGCAACATCCTGAGATTCTGGGCAAATCACTTAATCTCGCTGTGTCTAACAAAAATGAATGTGTTCTCATGTAACGCAACTTGTGCGCGTGTAAAGTGCTCTGTTACCTTCGGGTCAAGTTCACGCTATATAAAACTCAGAAAAAGAATAAAGTGACTCCCTGTCTTAATGTGTGATGTTTACGAGAAAATGAGATTACTTAAGTGATATCAAGGCGATGTGTTAAAATTTGAGTATGTTATTAAGGAGATACCATAAAAATATTTTCAGACCATCTTCGTAACCTAGATTTAAAAAAATATATATATTTTTATTAAAGTTTTCTGCAAATACATGGTGCCTAACAACGCACTGATAAACCATAATCACATGGGAGTGGATACATAGTAGTTCAAAGGTTACAACAGCACAGTCTAGTGTCAATGATTTCACAGCTGTACTGCAGCAATCAGGCAGTGCATTACACCACTGATAACCTAGATTTGTTAATATTGACCTCAACATGGTGGGTATTAGCTCTGACGCCGTTTCCACTTCCTAGTTGTGCACTGAACTTTCTCAAAGTCTCTGATCTGGTACAAGTAGAGGAAGTGGGCAGAGATAGCTGCTAAAAAAAACAAGCATTTGCAATGCATTAGGTCTTGCATTTGCTAGACTTAAAGCTATTGCTTTTTTAAAAATATAAAAGCCAACGCTGCGCTCAAAGCGCAGTGTCCGTGTTGTAAATATAAAAGCGGGCGCCGTGCACAGTAATTAAAAAATGATAAAAGTGGGTGCCATGCTAAAATATAAAGCACAGTGCCCGTGCATATTTAACTTATGTGCATGGTGGCCTGTGAAGTGGGCACCAAGGTAATAAATATGAACCCGGGTGCCAGAATACCAGTAGCACAAAATTAAACAAGTAGTCCCTAAACACAACACATGAACACTTACAGCGTAATAAAAATGTAGTTGGTCGGCGCTCCTTCTAATAAAATGGAAGTGTATCTAGAGCACCAACCAATAAGGAGCCTGGAAAGAAGAACAACGCAGGAGTTAACCAATGGCAAGCAGCAGGCAGGATTACACTCGCTATACTGCCTACAGCAGGTCTTGCAGAGAATGCATGTACGCTGCCTAGACTCGACATAAAAATTCTGTGGACCTCTGGGAGGTTCTGCTGAGCACAGATGCTAGGCTGAGGACAGATGAACTAGCCTCTACAAAAATAAGGAGGATACATGGACAGTCTAATTCCCCAACAAAAGCCGTTGGGGCTGAGACGGAGTCAGTCCTAAATCTGCGCCAGGTTTTTAGAGACACTGACTTAACTGTGCATGAGCCCTCCTTGATTGTCGGTGGCACCTAGGGCTTAAGATATAAAATAAGTGCAAAGCCCGTTTTTTCTTAGGCGCTCTACTGGTGCTGTTGAAAGGCCAATATTTCTGAACACTAGGGCTACCTAGTCTTTCAAGCATCTTCTTCCACCATCCTACACTTCTGTCTCCCTTTTCTCTTTCATGCAAGTTTTATCATCCCTGCGTCCTCCCGATGTTCCGATGAGAGGAGATGTGATCTAACGGACAGAGCGGCCAACCTTGAAACTGGCAAACCAGGCGTGATTCTGTGCAAATTACTTACTTTCCAATTGGGGGGGAAAAAAGTAGTGTAATCGGGTGCTCATTTCAAGTGCTGTAATGTCCTCGACCCAAGTTAATGCTACATAAAACTATAAAAGTAACACCTTTTCCTTTCTCTCCCTTCTTATTCCAGTTTTTGTCTTTCTCTCTCTTGATTTGTGGGTCAAAGTCTGATTGTGAAAAACAAGTCCCGGAGCTCTCCACCTGCAGCCACCGGCACAAATTAAGCACTGGTGGCACATTCCATCCAGGAGCTTTTTTTTACTCCTATCGAGGCAATCCTGGGTTGCAGCAGAGGAGAAGTGAGATAGAAAGAGGACTTCTCTAGTACATAGAATGGGCACATGTCTTACTAGTAGTAACTGCATAACCAGGTGTAGAAATTCTTGGTGTCTTATTCCACTTTCTCTATTGTCAAATACAGTGAAATTAAATAAGCAGTCAAATCACCTTTCCTATGTATGTAAAAGGTCAGTAAGTCGCAATGTACTGACCTACTACGGTGGTCAGACCCCAGGCCAGCCTTTACTCAGACAGCACCCTGGGCAAAACTAAATTTGGCACCCCACTTTATCCCCCCCCTCCCTTTAGTGATCATGGTGGGGGCCCTTTTGTGTTCACTGGTCAGTCCTGGCTGAATACCTCAGACCAGTGAACGGCCTGTTAGCACACATTTGCTCCTTGTTGCCTCACCTTAATCACCTATTCAGTTGCTAAACTGTAGGTGAGTCCAAGGAAGGGGTGCAGGAGAATGTTAATTGGAGGGATGATAGCAAAAGCATAGAGCCTGCACTCTGGAGGTAATGAACAGAATGGTGGCCTGGAATGAAAGCCTTATAGCAGCTCGGGAGGTGATCTACGTGTGCGCCTCTCTAACTGTAGGCGCCCTGGGCCTGCGCCCAGCTTGCCTATGCCAAAAGCCGCCTCTGGCCGGACCCAAATTACTACTGGTTCTATCCACAGTAATAGATGCAATTGTGCGAGGCTCATGACGTACTTCAGACTTTCTGGAAAGAAGGCGAATGGTTGTGGATGTCAACATCACCAATGTTAAGGCAGCCCCTTCGACCAACCAAAAACAAAGAAAATGCATTTATACAGTGCGTCATACGGCACTGCAAATTCGTTTTTGCACTATCCACATTGATGGTACTCATTCGGCCTGAGGGTGGATTGAGGGCAGCGTAGACTTGGTCAGGATTCTCACCAGAAACCCTCTACGCTGCCATTTCTGTGGCAGAGGCCCGGAAATTTCACCGTTGCATTAAAGGTGGTTTCTGTTTTTCTGTTGGTAAAATGCCATGCACATTTCAATGCATTACTTTCGCCGGACTTAGACAGGCAAGAACTCACATTGCCCACTGGGACCCAACACTGTCCAACTTTATAACAGCCCTTGGTCTAGCAGATACCTGGCGCACACGACATCCGACAGATCGTCAATACACCTTCCTTTCCGGAGTTCATTTAAGCCTCTCTAGATTGGATTATATCATTACACAGGTGACTCATCTGGCTAAAGTAGCTGAGGTACGACACTTGGACCGAGGAATTTCAGACCACTGGAAAGAAATATGGGGACGTGCCAATACAGCCCAGGGACCACAGCCCATCAATGCCTGGTATCTGCAGGATGCCAAGTTCACTGAAAAGTTAGATAAGGCACCGACCACTTACTTTGAAATTAGCGAGGGATCGGTGACTTCCAACTCAACCCTCTGGGAAGCCTTTAAGGCATTTATACGAGGCCTTGCCTATTCACAAATAGTGGGACTACGCGGAGATCGAGCAAAAGCACTTCTCGCACCAGAGACCGAAATACAGTCCTTAGAGGCAGGGGGAGGCGTCGCCCTGAATGAAGGTCAGATGCATACCCTCCATCTTCGCCAGAAAGAATACAGAGATTTAATGGAACAAAGGGCGAAACACTTATACGCTTTGTCCCAACGACGTATTTATGAAGCCGGGAATAAAACAGGGAAGCTGCTCGCGTGGCTCAAAAAGGGACCATGTACGAGAATGGGTACCCCAAATAGTGACTGGGTCGGGTGAGACTGTCTCCGATCCTGAAGGGATTTCGGAGGCATTTGCACAATATTACGAGCAACTATATTCACCTACTACTCACTGGTCCAATGCAGAGATCCATGACTTCCTCAGAGACATTAAGCTCCTGACCCTCTCGGACGATCATCAAGATTTAGAGGCAGATATTGAACCAGGCGAAATAGAACTGGCAATCCGTGCACTGAACTCGGGCAAGGTGATGGGGCCTAACGGTCTCTCTATTGAACTGTACAAAAGGTTAGCATCCAGGTTAATACCACACCTACGCCACATGTGGGAGGAGGCTGGAGAGGAACATATACTCCCATCAGATCAGCGCCTAGCCATTATAGTTGTTATTCATAAGGCCGGAAAACCGTCGGAAAGATGCACTTATTGCCCAGTTTCTCTCCTCGATGTGGAGATCAAGGTTCTGGCCAAGATTCTGGCTACTAGATTACGAAAGGTTATAACTACCCTCGTACATCCAGATCAATCGGGCTTTATGCCCAATAGAGGAACGCGATTCAATTTACGTAGGCTATATGGAGTGATGGCAGGCTCCAGAAACGACAAGATATCTACCATGGTCTTGTCGATGGACGCCTCAATGGCGTTCGACACCTTCGAATGGAGATATAGGTTTGGAACGTTGGAATGTATGGGTTTCGGTCCAAATTTCCTGGATTGGATGCGATACTCTACACAGCCCCTATGGCCCAGGTTAGGGTAAATGGCATACTATCGCGTAGCTTCCCTCTGGGCAGAGGAACTAGACAGGGATGCCCTCTTTCACCCTTAATATTCACGTTGGCCCTGGAACCATTGGCGGCGTGGGTCCGACAAGACCCGATAGTGATGGGAATCAGGTGGGGGGAATCCTGGGAGGAACGCATTTCTTTATATGCGGATGACATACTTTTTTGTGTCCAACCCCCTGCCACAATTACCCGCCTCACACACATCTTTCGTATCTTTGGCCTGTACTCCGGATACAGGATAAATTGGGGGAAATCCCTTATGCACCTAAAAACAGGTCCCATGCCCAAGCTACCCAGAGGGGAGGAGCTGCCTATGTCAACTGGATACTTAAAATACCTGGGCATATGTTACCATGGACCCTGCCCTGTTCTATCGCTTGAATCTATTCCCTCTCTTGGAGTGTTTTATGGCGGATGTCGAGCAGTGGAAAACACTGCCGCTCTCGCTGTTGGGACAAACAGCGATGTTTAAGATGAGGACATTGTCCTGAATGCTTTACACTTTACCAAACACTGGTCGCCAGAAAATGTTTCAAATCCATTGACTCCCTTTTATGCTTTTTGCTATGGAACGCGGCCCCGCCGAGAATTGCTCTAGCCAAGTTAGTATGCGGGGTTTATGATGGAGGTATTGGCCTTCCAGATATAAAGAAATATTACTGGGCGGCACATCTAGCGATAGTGAATGATTGGGTGTTCACCCCTTGGGACGACCCGAACTATAGGCTGGAGAGGCTATCCATGCGAACTGCAGGGTTTCAAGCTATCCTCTATAGTTGACCGAAGGGTAAAAAATTGTTTCCCCAAACACACACAATAGCTCAAATATGGTGCACTGCCAAGTCCTTTTTGGGATGGAAAGGGAAACTGACTGATATGACCCCACTATGGCATAGTGACGCACTGTCACAGTTACGTGACCTACGAGGGTTTAAACCATGGGACTTAATAGGAATCTCTGCACTGGGAGATGTTTGGAGGGATGGGAAGATGCTCACTTGGGAAGAGTTAAAGACCCAATATGAACTGGATGATACCGAGGTCTTTAGGTACCTCAGGCTCCGACATGCCCTCAGAGTGCATATACGTGGGGAGATCCCCTTGCCAGAATCCTCCCCCCTTGAAGACAGAATCCTAACAGAAGCATTACCAAAAAAGACAGTTTCTCTGATATATAGAAAATTTCGAAACAACTCCCCGATCTCCTAGTTGCGTGAGATCCAAGTGGGAGGCCGATATTGGAGACTGTGATGACGGGGGAATGGGAGGAGGCACTGGGGACATTCCAGGAGGTTTCTATACAGACTGGGTTCAGATTGATCTTCCTACGCATACTGCACCGATCTTACTATACACGCACAACTCTTAGGCGTATGGGGCGTGCCGTCACAGGCCTATGTCTGAGAGGCTGGGGAGTGGAAGGAACTTTCATCCACACATTATAGACATGCCCAAAGATTCAGACTTTCTGGAGCGACTTACAGAAAATAATGAGAACACAGTAATTGGAGAACCCCCCCGACCACCGCAAAGAAATGCATTTTAGATATTTGGGGAGAGGAGCCACCACCAAAATATGCCAAGATCTGGCTCTCATCGGTCCTAGTAGTGGCTAAGCGGAATATAGCGAGATTATGGGGAGGGGTTGAAGCTCCCCAGGTGGGGGACTGGGAGCGGGACCTAGACTGGTGTATGCTTAATGAAAAAACAATATATCAGGGAAGGGGCTGCCCACGCAAATGGGAGAAAATATGGACAGGCTGGTGATCATACAGAGGGCTGGATCTGGAGCTCGCCCTCGAAGGGGACAATGATATGAGGGACACACCCTGAGCCTAGTGATGATGGGAGGGGTAAATGGGCAGATTGCCTTATACAACTTTCTTTCCTGATGTGATTGCTTGAGGTCTCCACTATGCACATGCTGTTTAAAAAATGCTTTACACATGTCTCTGTATGCTGCTTTTTGGTTTATGTATTTGTATGCTGCATAAAACGAAATAAAAAGATTTTTTTTAAAAAGAGGAGGCATTTAGTTCAAAAGCCTGGTAGTGCAAGTAATGAAGCTCCTGCCCCTCCCCTGTTAGATCTCTTAAATTTGGGTACGCTTAGGTTGCGAGCTTACGATGTCTAAGTGACCTGCTGGGGACATACCATTGAAAGCGATGTTTTAGATGCTGAGGTCCTACATTATGCATCCCCTTAAAGGAAGTGCAGCAGGCCTTAAAATCTATACTTTTTTTTTTTTATGGGCAGCCAGTGCAACTGAACCAGGCCATGAGAAACAGATTGGAATTGGGGATTCCCAAATGGAGTCGCGCAGCAGCGTTCTGAAGAATTTGAATTTTTGTAAACCTCTTTTCTTAATGTTAACAAATAGTGCATTACAGTAGTCTGTTCTTGAGATAAGAGTAGTGACTACCTTTTTACGCAGCTCTTGCGGAATAAGAGGAACTACTTTCCTTAGAGTCTTAAGCATATAAAAGGAAGTTGAGGCTAGGGTGTTATGTCCCTCAAAAGACAGGTTACTGTTGGCCTGGGATACAGGTGTGGGTAGAGTTCCAAAATCCTGAGGCCACCAGGTGGGAGACCAGAAGTTAGTGTTCCTACCAAATAGTACTACCTCAGTTTTTCGTGTTAAGTTTGAGGAATTTATGCAACATCCATTTCCTGGTTTGCAATAAGCAGTCATGGAATCTTGAGGCAGTGTCGCTATGGTTACTGGCCACCGACTCCATGATCTGTGTGTCATCAGTGTAGGACACAACTGCAAACCCAAAAGACTTTGAGGTGTGCCGGGGGGGGGTCACATTCAGGTTAAAGAGTGTAAGGCTCAGCGATGAGCCCTGTGGGACCCCACGTGGAAGGGTGAAAGAGGGAGAATTGAACTCCTCTAAGGCAAGAAACTGCTATCAATCTGAGAGAAAAGACTTCAAAAGCGGAAGGGCCTTGCCCCTGATCCCTAATGAGAATAAATGGTCTAGAAGAATGCCGTGGTTTACGATGTCGAATGCTGCAGAGAGATCTAGAAGTATGAGAGCAGCATTCCCACCAGCGACTACAGTTTGTCTGATTTCTTCTGAGGCCGTAATGAGGGCTGATTCAGTACTGTGCTGACTTCTAAAACCAAATTGGCTGTCATTAAGGAGATTGTTGGTTTTGATAAATGCTGTGAGCTCTAAATTGATGGCCATTTCTACAACTTTTGCTGGAAAGGGCAGACGTGAAATAGGGTGGTAGTTATTGGGATCTTTGGCATCCAGAGTATGTTATTTAAAGAGGGAGAATGGATGCTCATTTCCATTCTTTGGGAAAATATCCCATTTCAAACATCCGATTGAAGACGTCAGTGAGATATCTGGCTATCATTTCTGGTGCCAAATGCAGGATTCTGGGAGGGCACGGATCCAGATTTGATCTGGCAGATTAGAGCCTGAACATCTGCTTCAGATAGCATAGAAAATGGGCAGAGCCTCGAGTTGCCAGTAAGAGGCAATCCTTCGGGTGCATTGGAAGAAAAGACTAAGTTATTATCCTGATGAATTAACTCAGTGGAAGAGATGTCCATTGTATCTATGAAGAAGGTAGGAGATAGGCTAGCTGAAAGAGAGTTGTATATGGTCTCCACCTTGGACTTAAAAAACAAGGACACTGTATTACACAACTCTTGGTCTGAGAAGTTACTTTTAGAGTCGGCAGCCTTGGTTAAATGTTCAATGACAGTGAAGAGTTCCTTAGAAGAATTTGCAGAAACCTAAATCTTGGCTGTAAAATGAATAGCCTTAGCTTTCCTGATCATCTTCTTGTCGACTGGGATGGCTTGATCTTTCTCTAGGACATCAAACTTAGTCTGCCATTTTCTTTCATGTCTACGACATGCTTGTTTTTGTTACATTAATTCGTCATTGAACCAGGGTTCAAATGGAGAAAGTCTGTGATTTTTACTCATTTTGACTGGAGCAATGGAAGTTATGGTGTTATTGATCTATTGAGGGCAGTGTTCAGATCTGGGCTCTTCTCTGGTGCTGATTGAGCTAGGGAAACCCTGGGGGTATCTGAGTTGATTTTATGCCAGGAACGGTATGTAGTGCTAGTCGTTGGTGGGCTGTAGTAAAGCATTTTTATACATGGCTTTAAGTGAAACACAACTGCATAGGGGTCAGAACATGGTAAAGGAATATTTGTTGAAAAGTTGCAGATAAAGATGAGATTAGACATCAGGTATCCTAGTTTCATGACTAAAACACACCCACTGGACCGGAAACCACGGCAGGAGGTTGTTACTAGGCAATATGAATGGTAGATCCTGATATTCAACATTTGTGTTTCAAAGCTTAAGACTATTTTATACCATTTGCCTACCAGAGTTGTTCATTTCCTAAACTTGCCTCTTAAAAGTTGCAATAGCGAGCTACTCCAGAAAGTGGTAAAGGGATTAGAACTCAATAGTATGATTACAAATCCCACTTGATAAAGTCAATCTCCATCTGAGTTCAATATTTTAAAATGTCCTGCTCAAACAACACTTTTAACCCCACAATGTAGCAATGTCTGCTGCAGCTCAATTATGTTTTGTCAGGTCACAGACTGTCATTCAGGGTAGGTCAGGGCATTATAGAAAGAAAAAAAAGAGCATTTGCAATGCAATAGGTCTCGCATTTGCGAGAGTTTAAGCTATTGGCATTGTAAATGACAATGCCTTTTTATCTGTTTTGATAATTAACACATAAATAAAAGGCATTGTCATTTACAATGCCAATAGCTCAAACTCTTGTAAATGCGAGATCTATTTTATTTCAAAGAAGCGGCTGCCTTTGTCCTGGGCTGCTTGGAAAGTGAAAACGCTCATGACGCGCTGAATGTTGCAGAAAAGCATATCGTGCCTGCAGTAGAAGAAAATTATTAAAGAAAATAGCGCTTACAGACTAAATAAGACATACCGTGTAACAACCGAAGTAAAAGGGCCAGTCCTCATGGGAGGTTACAAATGAAGACAAGGCGGTACTAGGGAGGGACTAGCAAGCCTATTAATGAATCAGAAGCCAGCATTTACAAAGGACAGTGACACAAGCCAATGAAAAATATGGGTGGAGAGTGGGTGGAGTTTCAAGTCCATACTATAATACAGCTTGCCTCGCAGAGCAGCGCATGCACTGCCCAGGCTGGACCTAAAAATAGAGGGGCTTTCTCTCTCCTGCATACATTCCCTCGTTCCCTGCATTTTTGAAGTATTTTTTATTTAGCTGTAAACACCACATTTATAAAAATTCCCTATAGGTCTGTCTTCATCCCTTTCCTCCATCTCGCACAATTTCAGATACGAGTTGCTTCTATTCACTGTTTGACTCTGGCATCAGTAAACACTGATATATCTAGTCTCACAAATGAGGCTTTGTGACCCACCTTGAGTTGTAGCCAGGGTCACATATTTAGTGTGAAGTCAGTAAGGGTTTTCTTTTTGCATCTCTAGTACCTTTGTTGATGGAAGGGATATTGCATGTTCTGTTTAGACCTATTTCCCAAGCTGTTGCTTTTTCAGGCTCATGGGGTTTGAGCAGTGGCAGTGTGGAGAGTGCAGAACTGGTCATTCTGATAATCATTTCTGTGTTGATTAGTGTCATTTTTGTATAGCTGGGTCTGTATTTGTACTGCAAATCTTCATGGAGTAGCGTGCTACTCCTCTGAAAAATACGTCCACACGTCATCAGGTGAAGTAATTGCCATATAGATTCACAAAACAAGTGTTCTTAATTTACAGGCAAAAAACTAGATCTGGTTCTTGATGTATGCAGTGTGGGTCTGTCCTGTGTTGTTCACCAATGATAAAGCAAACACAAGGAGATGATGGACGGACTGCTGAAACTTTTCAGACACTCACCCCCAGTCACAGATCTGGGTTGAATCCATCATCATTCTTTAGCTCACTTCGCCACCCCAGTTCAGACACAGCTATATGCAAATCAGTCTTGGCCCTGTGCCTCATGGGAACAGTCCAGCCCGAACTACCAAGCCATGTCTTCCCTGGACCGGAAACAAGCATCCTGGGACCGGTTTCGGGGTAATGCCCCTCTTCAGCCAGGCTAGCTTGACTCCAGTGGCAAAGTAAGCAAGGGACCCACGTCTGGTCATACCCTGCCAACTTAGGGCAAACACAAGGAGATGATGGTCAGAGCGCTGAAACTTTTTAGACACTCACCCCCAGTCACAGATCTGGGTTGAATCCATCATCATTCTTTAACTCACTTCGCCACCCCAGTTCAGACACAGCTATATGCAAATCAGTCTTGGCCCTGTGCCTCATGGGAACAGTCCAGCCCGAACTGCCAAGCCATGTCTTCGCTGGACCGTAAACAAGCATCCTGGGACCGGTTTTGGAGTAACGCCCCTCTTCAGCCAGGCTAGCTTGAATCCAGTGGCAAAGTAAGCAAGGGACCCACGTCTGGGCATACCCTGCCAGCTTAGGGCAATGATGGCATCACTCGAAATTCCTGGAAGCTGTTAGTATTGATGCTTGATTTACCAGCCTGCTAGAACCATAGTTTGAATGTCTGAATTCTGCTCGGCGTGCCAGTCTTTCAGTTCCACATAAACTCGTGCCAGCTTCCACACTGTCATGTCAGTTTACACTATCCTCACTGCCAGGCGCAGCCGGCACAGGTAAAAGGGGTGGGGCGGGGTGGGTGGGGGGAGGTGGGAGTCGACAGACAGAGTAGGTCAAATTAAATAAAAAATAAATAAAAACACTTACCTTGCGCTTGCCGCATTGCCGACTCGCCGATCACATGGTAAGTAGTTTTTTGTTTTTTTTATTTTACTTATCCTGTAGACTTTCCCGCCCCACCGCTCTTACCTGTGCTGGTCGTGCCTGCTCACCTCACTTATTCGTAAGTTAAGTTTCTAGATTTTCTCCATAAAATTGCCCTGTCCTTTGATGTAGTATTTTCCACGTACACCATGTACCCAGTAAAGAGGTTTGGGTCTGTAGTGAAACACTGCAGGCCCAAGCAGCATCTTTTTTTTTATAGGTTTGTTTCACTGCGTTCAGGCTTTGTCAGACCTTAAGAAAAGGGAGAGGTTGTCAGTGTCAGACATTAGTTTGATACAGATATGAATTCCATCTACCTATTGAAAATGAGGTTGCTGAATTGGTTATTAAAGGATAGTATCTCCCATGGTACAAAAAGAAAGCAAATGGAGCCGGTGTGTGCTGGAGACTTTGACTCTCCTGTAGCTCCACCTAATGGTACTAATCCTCATTCTGGTGGCAACAATGCTGCTGAAAGTACTGTGCACCATTCCGGTGAGTTTCTACATTCTTCCAAACAGCTCTGTACTTTCCACTACTACAATGAGTGAAAACAGGTGGATTTCTCTGGTTGTTGGAACGTTGAAGAAATGCAGTTTTTCTGCAAAGAATATAACTGGCTTCTTGTTAGAAATAAAAAAAAATGATTGGGCTGCTCAACATGCAGACAACTGAAAGCACTGGGCATAAATAAGTCCCAGGGTGTAAGAACTGCACGCAAAAGGACAGAATGTTACTTATTATTAAAAAGACAAATGCGAGAAATAGATCACAGGACATACATTTTCAACTGCTCATGTCACTGTAGATAGAATTGTTGTTGAGTCAAAGCATGGAAAATCATGCACATTTGATGTATATCATAGGACAGGAAACACACGCTGTGCTTCATACAGCGTACAAAGTATGAGAGCATGGGCGTCCCTTTGTTGATATGCCACTGGATGTAGATGTGCAGAAACTTAACAGATTGAACATGGGCAGTGTTCTTCTGAACAACAATGTGCCGGCTGACATTCTAGACCACATAGCTTGAGGAAAAAATAACAAAGGACATATTAAAAAACATATGTAAAATATGCATTTTAATTGCTCAAGCACATTTAGTGAAAAATCAGTGCTTGCATTTTGCTTGCGTGGTGCTGTTGCAAACAATTCTGAGCTTGATGGCAACAGATCTTCTGATACTACTGCTGTGATTGAGTGTCTACAATAACTTGCCTTTCATGAGGACTTTCTACTAGAGTGTTTGATTGCATTGGTCTGTGATGGTGGGTCTGTTCTGCTGATGCTGGAGACGCGGCTGGTGTTGCAATGCAGCTTCAGAAGCGTTATCCAGGTGTATTTGTTTGCCAGTCTAGCAGTCATTGCTTGCACCTGACTGGGTAGATGTATTGAAGGAAATTTCAGGGCTAAATCACTTTCAGATTTTCTTGGGTGAATTATATTCTCTGTACTATGTCTCTCCTAAAACATCAAAAAGCTGAGGCAGCTTAAGATTAAGCAACGATTTTTGCTATCGATGTATCCTTTCCATGAGCTGGGTTGCTTCCAGTGATAGGAGTGTAAAGGCTGTCTAGCAGAGCTTTTGTTCACCATCCCAGCATTTCTCATCAGCTGGTGCAGACAAAGAAACCGGATTCCACAGACCGCAAAATATGCTGGCCTGGACCTTATGCTTAACTCTAGTTCGTTATTAAAGAATGTTGGAGTTATGTTGGATGCACAAGTAGACTTTTTACAACACTTTTCTCTTGATTTTTGAACAATATGGAACGTCGTACATTAGATACACAAATTTCAAGTTATTACATTGACATTTTGAGGTCACTTCAGCTTGCAGCCTTCCAGCTGTCCATGATCCAAGCAATGATGGCATTCCCACACCTTGCAATATTTCTGGGGCATCCCCTGACCCTGTAGATAGTCCTCCGCATTGTCAAAACAATCCGTACCACAAGTCCATTTCCCCATGTGGGGGCATCCTGTTTGATCACCAGTGATGGGCAATGGGGATCAGCGTACCCATTGTCACCAAATGGCTTGTGCCCCACAGGCCACCGCAGTCATCCATGAAAGTGAATAGCACCATCTTAAGATCAGGAATGATAAGTCTATCTATAATTTGTCAGTGTGTTGTGTATGTCAGACCAGTATTGTATGACTGGGCATTTCCAGCATGTATTGAAGAAGGTACCCAGCCCCGTACTACACCTAAGACCGTGTGTGCCTCTTCATCGTGCTAAGTCTTCTGGGGCTGCAATAAACTCAATGAAAGTATTTAATTTGAATAAGTCTCAGATGCACAAATACAGCAAGGACCTTAGGGGCCATCTATGCCTCAGTTTAGTCTATTTCCTGTAGAGGGCCCTCATCTCGCTCCTATCCCATCTAAATGTGGGAGGAGACGGGTGTATTGGCCACCAGTGTGTGGTATATTTTTGAAATACCCTTCCCCTCCCCTAGCATTGCATCGTAATCCTCGACTCCAGGGGCTGAAATAGGGCAGCGCAACTAGGCTACCCCTATGAGCTTCCAGGACATGACTATGAATATCAATTACAACTGTGATTTATGCAGGTCATATGCCTCTGTCAGTTGTGCAAACCATCTTATCACCCTCCCATATTGGAGATGCCAATGAGGTCCCAAGGGCAAGAGCCTTTTAGGTACACCCTGTGTCTGAGCCATGTGGCACACCACAGTGGGCTCTCGGGACTCAGAATGCCCTCCAATCCGATACATCAGAGTGCCTGAAGCCAACAGAGCAGTACTGCTTTGATGGCTGGAGGGAAATCTGGGTATTTTGCTAGGCCATAAAGCAAATTGAGTACACTAAATCTCTTTACACACTCCAGCTCAGAGCCAACACAGGGGCTGCCACTGCCTGTAAATGGACAACCATTAATGGGCACCAGTTGGTCAGCCCAGTATTGTAATTTGACATCTGGTGACCCCCATCCACCTTTGTATGGAGAGAGTACATGTTTTAATGCAATATAAGAGCCTGTGATTGCTGACTGCAGCGATTACAAGGAACTTGGTGGTATGTTGTATGGGAACTTTTGTAAGACATAAAGGAGGAAGGAAAGGGAGATCATTTTAAATAGGGCACCTCCACTAGCAAAATTAAGGGGGAAAGAGCACCATGCCTCCATCTCCAATCAGACTTGCTGAAGCAACAGTGCTATGTTCAGATTCCAGGCTCTTTGTTTATTGTGTGCAATATATATATTTGCCTAGTTATTGAAAGTGACCTGTTGACCTTTGTAGGCTAAATGTCACCCTGAGATAACTATGGTCACCTATCTCTGGCTTGGTTGTCAACTGGGACAAAGTCTATGTGCCAGAGGTCTCGCCATGCCCCTGCAGCATGTTCATCAATCTGGGCATAGAGGTCACGGGGGCTTGCCCATAAATTAGGATATCGTCAGCATATAGTGAAAT
Source organism: Calotriton arnoldi (assembly GCA_963921515.1). Taxonomy (NCBI): domain Eukaryota; kingdom Metazoa; phylum Chordata; class Amphibia; order Caudata; family Salamandridae; genus Calotriton; species Calotriton arnoldi. Next base: position 4,183,529 of record CAWUFW010000003.1, on the reverse strand, counting down.
TCTGACCTCTTGACATGTCCCCTCTAAACCCGTTAAATAATGCGGGTCAATGATCAGGGTAAATAGCAGGGGTGAGAGTGGGCACCCCGGCCTCATTCCCCCTGCACACTGAAAGGAGAGAAAAAGATCCAATTTACTTTTACTTGTGCCCAGTGAGCCGTATACAAAATCTGGACATATCTCTGAAGGGAATAACATTTGGTCCTCTACTTAAATGACTGAAACGGGCCAGTCTACTGAGTTGAAAGATTTTTTCAAACTTCACAGAGATCAAAGCCCTGGGTTCCTGCAAACGATCCAATCAGTTGAGTGCAATATTCAAACGCAGAGGGCAGTGGTGTATACCAAGCCCTGTCGTGAACCCATTTTAATCGTAACGTATGAGGCTACAGATCATTGCATCGGTTTATTGGCGAGGGTTTTGGCGGAGGACCTTTGTTTCAAGGTTAGTTCATACACAGGTCGACAATAGGGACAAACCAGGGGTTTTAGAATTAGACATTATTGTCCTGCTTATAACATAAGGGAAATAGCCCAATTCTAAGGGCTTCTCATACATAGCTAAGTGGGGGGGGGGGAATCAAGTGAGATGCAGATCTTTTGAGGACCTCAAGCAGAAAGCCATTGGGGCTCGAGGTCTTCGCCTCTAGAATCTCAACCTGCAGAGGTTATTCCAGCTTTTGACAGTCCGCGTTCGAGAGTCAGGGCATCATTAGGCCATTAACAATAGGGTTACTACACTCAGTCAGAAGTGGCACCCAAGCCACATATAAGGACTGATATGAAGCAAATGCCTGCTCTTTAGTGTAGGATCCATTAAATTGTGTCCCGTGGGAGTGCGGATACATGGCACCAACCAGAGTACCAGATCTCTGTTGGCGAGCAAATAAAATAATTTACCAGCTTTATCCTCCAGCTCATATATTTTATATTGAGTTGCAGCGCAAGTTAAATAATTTCTGCCTAAGTGATAATTGCATTACCTCCAGTCGGTGCTGGACCCCCTCATCAAAGGCCTCAGCCTACTCTATTTCCAGATTTTGGATGCTATTATCTAGGTTTTGGGTTTCCGTGTCCCTTCATGTTTTTGACCCCACTGAGATAAGACAATGTCTTTCCAAGCAGGATGGTTTTAAATGCCTCCGATATTGTGGTCACCAAGGCAAACAAACCTGTATTTAGCTCAAAGTAGTCCACTGCCTGCTGGTGCACGTGTACCATAAAATCAATGTTATGGAGCCACCATGCATTCAGTTTTTTTTAACCGTTGCAGTCATCCCCCTATCGGGTGTGGCCTGTCAGAGCACGTGGGAGGATGCAAGCCTCCACAATACATGCTACATTTACAGCTGGGGTATAAAGGTAATCTATTCGAGAGGAGGAATTATGTGGTGCTGAGTGACATGAGAATTCTCTATTATTGGGGTGCAACACTCTCATAGAATCAGACCGACAGAGCAATCTGGATCACATATTCGGGGTGAAGTACCGGCGAGGTAGCGGTATACCTCTTGTGTCTCTAGTGGGTACCATAACGGAATTCAAATCACCTCCCACAACTGTTACACCTAAAGGAGACTAGAGCAGCAATGTCATTAGTACCTTTAATATATTATTTACACAAAGTGGGTGGTGCGTATACACAAGCAAGTGTCCACCTCGCATTCCTCATTGTACCCACATCGTGGACCTTCAAAATTTGTATGGGGAACTGTTTTTTTAATTAAAATCGCCATGCCTGGAGAGCCACTCGTGAAGCCAGAGTGATAAACCCTTTTGTAACCCTGGTGGGCCAGAAGCCTGCACCTAGAGCCTAGCAAGTGGGGTTGTTGCAGGCATACTACATGTGGTGAGTATCTGAGGTATTGAAATACAGCTCCTCCCCTGATATTATTAAGGCTGGGGTGTGATTGTTCTATATTGTGGATCTAAAGTGACTGTACATGCAGTGCTGTACATAGAAAGTCAAAAACGTAATAAACAACTCTGATCCCAAAGCCACCCTCCCTACACTTCTGGAAACTGAAGTATGTGTCGCCACAAATAAACATCTTAAACATTAACAGTGGGGTTCTGTAGAGAGAAGCATTCTGAGCATCAAGTAATACAGGAGAAGTAATGCTGACCCAGCAATCTTTCGAATCCACCTCCCCCCCCGAATTCCTGGGATTTAGTGATTTTATACTTGTAAGCTTCAGCGCCATGGTACAACTCTTCAAAATGCTGAAAAATTGCTGATGGGGCAGTCAGGGTATTTTAATCTAGAATTACACTGTGGCACCACACTCCAAAGAGGCGATGGAAGCCTGCAGCAGCTTTCCTTATAGGGGTGCAGGTCGGCATGACGAGCAAATGCCTAACGATAAATGCGCCTCAGTTCTACAGGAGCCTGTCAGAAAAACTGAAAACAAGATTTGCCAACACCAATCAGCACTAAAGTGGTAGGCACTACTCAAGGAGACAACATGGATTTCTTTACTCGGTACATAAAACCACCTTATCTAGAAAACTGGACACAAGATGGCATGGATTTTCAATATGGTGACAAGGATGTGAGGCAACTGTGCTAAATATTAAGAGTAAATGTGGTGGACAGTTTCAGGTGATTTAGAGAGCACAAGGAATGTAATGCTGCCTATTATCTCTTGATTTTAAGCCATTGATGAAACTAGTTAAGACCGCTGCTGTGTCTACCACAGAGTGTGAAAGTATTTTTAGCTGTAGAATAATCTGCTCACACCAAAGAGAAATTCCATGGCCACAAACTATCTTCTCTTCCGTAACTGAAATGTGTTTGTCCAACGAGTATGAAGTTTCAAACCACTGCTGTATGTAAAAACATGGGTGAAACAAGGAAGGTCACTCGCACAAACATGGGGAAGAAAGGTCCCAATTTGAGTCTATGTGGATAATTTTTGTACCATTCAATGTTGTATTTATTTGTAATATCTTAGCCATCATATTGAGTCTCACAGCCTTTTGTTTTTGTTTAATTACTTTACATCAATGTTGTTCCTTAGTATGACTTTTTAATTAACCGGCGCCCCATCAGATGAATACAATTTTGTTTTACTGGACTGAGTTATAGACGTAAAGGGAAATCTCAAAGATGTTAAATTGATGAGGCCTCAATAAATTTAACATCTGTTAGATAGAACTGGATCATGGTATAGCCATATCCAGAATTTTTCTTCTAACTGCCCACAGTAGTCATCATTTTGCCTAGTGTCAAAATTCCAATGTTTTTCATGTGCAGAGGCAATCTGCACATATATGAGATTTTAAAGAGAATCTTAAAAGTATCCTATTGTGCATGCAAGGGTAACCAGAATACCCTACAGATGGCAGGAATGTCTCTATCATAATGCACAGCGAGAAAACATAAATCCCATTAAATGTTTGCTCCTTGCTTCACCCTTAGCCATGCCCTCTGTTTAATTTGGTGGGTTGCTGCACTTTCCTTCTACCTCCCCCCACCCCCCCCCAATGAAAGCACTGCTCATACCAACTGCCTCCCCCTGCCCCCCAAATGAAAGCATTAATCATACCAACTGCCTCCACCAAAACTCTAAGTGGAAACAGTTATGGGGCATTAACAACTGGAACATCAGAAGGTAGAATGTATGGCAAGGACAATGCAACTCATCTCTTGTCCTGGCGACTATGGGCACGTCCAGGAGGTTAGTCCCACCTACACATTTGTACAGAAGGGGGTTTAACACAACTGACTGGCATCTGGCCGGCTCACTCTCTCTGTTCAAGAGGATGGTGCCTGGCAAATTCTCCCACCAGTGTGGACTGGACCAAACCTACCATATCCTTTGGCACTGAACAGCCCCGACAGCCTCTCATCTCTAAGGCAGGTGGTCATCCATGGGTGAAGTTGAACAGCTTATGGAGAGAACCTGCCTGGACTGCTTTTCTGATCTTGGTCAGGAGCAGATAATGTTTGGCCCTCTCTGGTGCCTAGACTGACAGATGGACGATCAACATTTTGTTTCCCTCATGTCTTCAAAATACTTTTACCTTACTGCATGTGTTTTTTTTTTTGCTCCCTTTCTCCAAAAATCTATTCTGCAGCTGGTGTGTTTCAAATCTTAGCCAACCTGTGACAAAATGCTTCACAGCATGTCCTCCAACACCATCAACATCTATGAGGTTACCACAGGCAGCGCAGGAATTCAACGCTTGTTGGCCAGTCAAGACTACATTCACAGACTCTGGGATTTGGCTAAGGATAGCGGAGCATACTAAATTGATGAAAGGAACGTGTATCAACCATCAAGAGGAACAACCAAGCTAATTTGGATTGCTGATATGTTTCTAGTGAAGGGTTGATAGTCTTACCCACTAAACTTGGCAGACACGTTTCACAGCCATTAGTGCTTCAGAAGCCTCTAGTAGGCCACATGTGGTATTTGAGCCTAACCAGTGTGCCCAATATTGTGGAAGCGTGGATAATCTGTGATCGACTGTATGTCGAAATAGCGTGGACAAACACATCGGCCTACAAATATACCAACTTCAAAATATAGATTATCACTATATCATCAAGGTAAGCAACACAGGGAAGTATAGATTTACTGTTCTTAACTTCACCTTTCTGCACAAAAACAATCTTCCGATGCATATTCCTCTATGTGTGCGGCAGAATGCAGCACACATAGAAAGAGGAAGTAACAAGAAGAAATAATGATATTTCTCCTAGTTACTCCTCACTTGAGTAGGTGTATCATTTTGGCGCATTCCCAGGTCTACTAGCAATGGTACATCTGGAAATGTGTCAAAATCCATGGGTGTTGCGTGGGAACACCCACACAAAGCCCATGGAATGCCTTCCCAGGGCAGAGTAACGCAACGCAGCGATTCAAACTGCATTGTTATGTTTCTCCTGATTTATCAAGACACTCGGGGCTATGCAAAGTGTCCTTGTGTGGCTGAATAAATCGTATTTTAGAGTTTGCGTCGCACATGCACCATGTTGCGTCGTGCAAACGCAATACAAACCCTTGATAAATATGCCCCACAGTATTTTAGTACCACACCCTGGGATCAGAATCCTGGCCGTGGCAGTTTTAGCTCCACTAGAGGGAGTCCCGTTGACCTGGTTCCCCGTCTCTTTTCGCCCATTCGACAAAACCACCCTAGGGTTTTATTGAACTCAACCACTGGGAGTTACTAGTGGCATGCTTCATCATAGAGTCTTCATCCGAATACCGAATGTATCTGGACAGGTTCAACCTTGAGAATCAAGGGAGCTCTTTGGTATTTAGGGGGTGAAAGTGGGGTCCTAAAATTAAATTGTCCAAGTTGTTTTATTTCAAGAACACCTTGGCAATGATAAACAGGTGGGGGCACTTAGTGAGAGCGTTCGTATTGCTAGTGTCCTTGGCTCAACATGTTTAAAACCATTTCCTGACAGCTGGACACACCGCTGAAGACCTCAAGTGGGTAGTGATTGAACAATTGGAGTCCAATGACCTTAAACATTCCGAAAGGATCCTATTTGAAAAAGAGCAGAAATGGATACACCGTTCATCCACCCACAGAAGTGGATTAAACAATAAATCCCCATAATCGATATTAACTAATACAAATACAGTGGGGAACATGGGTCAGATTCTACTTTCCTTGCCGCCTGTATTCGTTAGATCAACACCACTTTAAATTACTATAATCTGAGTGAGAGAGACTGGTCACTGTATTTAGAAAATAGCTGTCAGAATTTGGGTTATCACATCTTTGCCATCAATCTAATTCTTAGGACTATGATGCCAAGTAATACAAATAGAGTGGTCTCAAGAGCGCCGGGATTGCCATTACTTCTTTAAAAGCACTTTTACGCCCCAAACATAACATTGAGGCCACTGCTGAGAACTTGTGTGTGTATTTCTAGGACATAATGAGGTGGAAAGGCTCAATATTAGACAACCATAGTTTAAAACTAGGGATGATGTGTGACACGTCATCATGTAGCTGTGTACGCCAGTCACACGAAAGCAAAGGCGTCCGATAAATGATGCTGGTTAACTGGCTACCGTTAAGATGTGGGGAAGAGAGGAACCTAATAGGTCCGAGGCCGGACAAAGACCTTTAACAAAGTAAGTGGAGCAGGAAGAACACATTCTTTCCTCAGTGACTCTAAATATAGGGATCTAAAATCTTTGTCACACTCTAGTAGTGGAAAAGTCGAGAGCAAAGTCCTCCGACCTCCTTATACCCATAGAGCTGTGAAATACACATTGCTGAGTAAGACAAATACTTGGTACGAGGGTGTTAATGTGCATGGTGTGTGATGTGCACAACACATTAAACTTTAAAATGTAAAAGACTCGCACTAAATAAAGTTTTAGTGCACGTGTTATAATAATAATTCCTATTTGTAAAGCACCAACATATCACCCCCTTAAGGGTTTCAAGGTGCTTGGGGCCGGTGGGGAGATTAAGTGAGCTATTGCCCAGAGTCACATGATGCTGAGCTGCCACTGGCGATCAAACCGTGAGCCCCACGCTCTGGAGTCAGCCTCTCTGGCCACTACGCCACACCTCTCCTCCGTATAAGAGTTTAGCCAAATTAATGTGCTTGTGTTTGGAATCACATATTTGTCCTACTCTGGTGTATCAATCTGTGAACACTGTACACAGAGTATACAATGGCTACTTGTTCTAATTGTATATCTCTCTTGTACCTACAGAGTAATTTTTTAAAAAGTACCAGAATAGGCTAGTGTGTAAGGCATGCTTGAAAGTTTGGATGTGCAATTCACATACCAACAAAGAGTAGACCTAAATATTGGAATTCAGTAAGGGATTTCTTATAGGTCCTGACGAACGCCAAGTAACCCGTTGAGATTTTGATGTGTTGGCTGAAACATTTTGACCCAGGAACTCAAGAAATACTAGCAGCTTCCTTGCATTACATTTCATCACAAAGACATGTAAGGCCACACAAATTAGTCCTTGCGTTGCTTTTGAAGTATTACTGAAGCCTTTTGTTGCCCTTGTGTTGCCTTGCGTGACACAAGAACAACGCAAAGGCGTCACTAGATATCTCGTCGAGGTCTCTATAATGAAGCATGCCACTGTTAACCCTAGTGGGTGAGAGTCCTAATAAAACCATAGGGTGGTTTTGTTGAATGGGTGAAAAGAGACCGGGAACAAGCACAATGGGCTGTCTCCCTCGTGTTGATTCTTCTGCTTGACGTTGGGAAGGTGAGCAGACTCCCTTGAATACTTCTCACTCCCTCATTTTTTAGTAAATTCTAGCTCCGTTCCAAACATGGGTCAAACTGGGGAAACTTTTATAAGACACGCAGCAGGCGACCTGACATTCTACAAATTTCCAGTACTTCTACAACTTTGTGGAATTTGCTTTTCTTAATATAATCTGTTTTTACTGCTTAGGTAAACCTGCACAACGTTGTCGGGTCCTTTTTCTCCTGGTCCACTCATAGGGCTTTAGACTTCAAATTGAATACATGAGGAGGAACTGTGGGACACAACTCTCAGTAAGGTGCTGACCATGTTGCACGTCAGGAGATATAACTGGCAATGAGAGGGAATGTAAATTTGTTGTGATTGATAGGTTTTGGAATATATGAAGGATCAGATCCGGAGTAGTTTGTTTGCTACAATTTCTTTTTGAGAATGGTTACTTCATGGATTTGGTGGTTATGGATTTGGTGGATATGAACCTATAGTGGTCAGATCACAGGCTGTAGCCCTGAAGAAGCTCCATGGAGAAATCCCTTAGAAACATTCTGGCAAGAACATCTATGAATTCTTTTGTACAGACAAATTAAATGGAACTACAACCAAAAAGGAAATATGAAATTTCCATGAGGAAATTTGAACATTATTTTCTAGGTGTAAATTAGGAGTACTTATTCCATGAACATTTGGGGGTATGTTGATACACTTTGGTGAGGAGATCACTCATAGGGCTGCTTCTGGGCAATATCATTGGTGACTGTTGTCATTTACCAAATATCTGTCCGAGACACGTGTACTATTGCTCTGTAAATGATTAGCCAGGACTAGCTTACCTTCTTTGAGTCTCCGAAGTTTGATGAGTCAAAACCTACACATGGGTGAGAGCTTTAGACAGAACTTTATTTACATACATAAATATTGGCTAGGTAGAGTAAATTTCATGTACTGCTTTCACTGTTACTCACTGCTATGACGTAACTACTGCAGGAAACAAAAGTTGTTTCACAGGGTTGCTACCTCAAAGGATTTCCAGGCTGATCTGACAGGTCTGTCTGAAAACTTCTCAGTGAGGCTACGGGTCTTTACTCTGTTCTAGAGCAGAAAGAACAGCTTCAGGAGGAAAGAGAGTGGGAATATCATTGAGGGTGGTAGATGTCGGTAGCAGAGTCCAGGTATTTTTTTGTTTGATACCCCGTCTAGCAGTGGAAATCGGAGATAGATGATTTTATGGGCCATACATAAACTAAACGTATCAATGGGTAAAAAGTAAAAGCATGTTCACCTCCACGTTTTGTGTGCTATAATAGCAACTGAAGCTTCACTCTTGTTATGTCTCATGTCACCCAAAACCCCTCAGTGGACAACATCCTACTATCCACTGTTACCCATCTACAATTATAAATATCTTTAGAGAAAACAAGAATGTTTTAGCACGTCCTAGGTGCCAAGATGCATCTCAAACCATTTTATAGGATTTAGACGGAACCATGCTGGAGTAGTTTCTTAGTCTATCGCTAGGCGTTCATTAGGCTTCCAAATTTTTCAGGGGATCGGGAATGTGTAAATCAAATTCTCTAAGCATCGTGGAAGCATAAGTGAAGGTTTCAAAATCCAAAGATGACTATTGTAAGAAATGTCTGTGAGACCCTTTTCTTAGTTCCCGTACTTGCTCTCAAACACAAAAACAGGAACTGGTACCTTATCCCAAAATTGGGTGCTCTGACAAAGCACTTGAACAAAATTCAAAAGAATGATTTTTTCCAGAGAAGCAAATTCCTTTAACTATGGTCGGTGGGCAACCTGAGATCAACGGTATCATCTGGATGTCACAGAACTGACCATGCTAGGTGTTACAAATGGCCTAACACTAATAGTACACCCCCAAAAGTATTAGCAAACTTCAAGGGCATGTACCTATGAACTGATTAGTTATGATTTTTCAGTGCAAGGGAACCCACACTGGAAGAAGTGGTATCCACTATAATCTGCTTTTGTTTGGATGCACCAGCATCTGCTAACCATAGAACTAGGTCGTACAGAGATGGTTCAAATGACCTCAGTTCTGTTCGACCAGGAACACATGCTGAAAGACACTCGAACAGTTTTGGATGCAAGTTGGAAATTGGTGTTCTTAGTGGGCTTAAAAACAGGTGATGCAGGAACCTCCGGTAAACCAGGGGATGTGAGTTCACTCAGCACCAAGGGGAAACTCATGGAGTTGCATTACCAGCACCCCCAGGATACAACTTCCAGTGTGCTCGAACATCCTTAAGTAGGGTTGTGTGCTAAGTATTTGTCTGATGGAAGACCAGGGCAAACAAGCTTACAGGTCTGAGTCAGTAGCCTTGCACACATCTGAGTTTCTTGCCAGCCGTGCAGTATATCATTGTGACATTTCCTAGAGGTGGTCCTCAATGCAGGATAACGTTCAGCTATGGTTTTGATCTCCAGATTAGAGCCCCATGGGGCAACCAGTTTTTCATCTGTCATATAGTTGACAATAGCTGTTGCATTGTATCAGATCCAGTGGCTTTGTCAAGCCTCACGGTGCCTCATGCTTGTATTTTGGTTCCTTTCAACTGATGCTGCAGAGCTTCCTCTTAAAGCACAAATAATTTATTATTTTCTAGATGTTCGATACCAAACATCCATATTTTCAGCGAAGCCATAATGTAGCTGGGGAACTCGTTTTCACCAGTGTCCAGTACATGTACTTAAAATGGCTGCCCTGTTCACTTGTACTGGCAGCAATAGAGCTGAGCGGCACAGAAGCATATATTGGTCATGCAAATATGTCCTCACATATAGTATAGTGCACCCTGCCTTAGGGATGCAAGTTCTGCTCTAGGGCTGACTTACCTATACTGCATGCACTGTCTGTGTGCATGGCACACAGGGATGTGTGCCATGTTGTGTTTCCACATTTTGTCTACACCAAGAGACGCAGCCTTCAGTGGCAGTCTGTATGTGTTTGGTGAGGGGTCCTTTAGGGTGGCACAATTCGTGCTGCAGCCCTTAAGGCCCTCTTTAGCCTCCTTGCTCTAGGTACCACTTACTAGGGACTCACAGGGAGTGCCAAAGGTATTGTCAATTGGGGTACAATTGCAGTTTTGGGAAAGAGATCTGGCACTGGGGACCTGGTTAGCAGGAACCCAATGCACTTCCAGTAGAAATCACATCAAATACCAGGCAAAAAGTGGGGTGACCATGTCAAAAAGGGGCCCTTTCCTGCAGCAGCCTTCACAGCCTTATGCGCTATCCCCAGGAAATGCCCCTCTAAATCACAGGACAGATTTAGGAAATCAGATAGAGATAGGGCTAGGCCTCTGCACATATGATTAGGTTAGCATACCACCAAAACAAAAGTCAGGATACCAGATATCCGTGCAGTTTGGCTCAGGGCAGGGGAACAACATGTTGAATGGCTTAATTCGGACTGCTGACCAGATGGCAGCATAAGGTATGCGGGGAAACCATAGATGGCTTGGCATACTTAAGGCATAGTACACACTAATACAGACAAAAGTTAGATGGCTGACTAGATAGATACTCTGGAGGATGTGTGATGAAATATGATCAAAGCCTACCTAACATTCACTCGGATTTAAATATTATATGACAAGTTTTTTATAATCATAATTCTGATATACTTGATTTGTAGACTAATGCTACAAAATAATTACTGTATAGTTGTATAATACAAACCACTATCTGTATGTACTGATTTTGGGGTACCAGGGCGGAGATCCATCTATCATCACCCGCACAGAAGAGATTCTCAGACTGGTTTATTTGATCAGTAGCAAAGCATAACTCGCTGGAGAGGAAATGAGAAACCTGCCGGTTCCACTTTTCTCTGAAAAGGGTACTGGGGGTTGGGGGCGGAGGAGGGTGCATGCAAAAGGATATATTCGGTCTGACCCCAGAAATTTTGGGGCAGACATGACAGCAATGTACCACATGCTGTGAATGATTTAAGATTAAAGTCTTTAGGAACTAGTTCTGCCATGCAGTTACACGTTTGGTCAATGAGCCGGACAATTTCTTTCTCAAAGTCAGCCCATGAGAGGGTATATTTCCAACATTTAGATAGTACACTTGGCCTTGATAAAAAAAAGTCCAATGATATCAAAGAAAATTCCATCACACCAAAGAATCTATGAACCTGAGGATTTGGCACTTGCTATATTTAAACCTATGCTACTTGAACCCTTAACATCTAAATAACTCTTCAACTTCAGAAAGGTTTAATAGTGAACCACAAATAGATATTTCACAATTATATGAACTTTTAGGAGGATAATAGGCACCTCTTTCTGAGGAGCAGCTTTTAAGTCGACCTACCAGGTCTTGGGGAGTTCTATTTTGGCACACACTAGGTTTGAGGGATACCAGCCTCTAAATATTTTAGAACTCGGCATATCTCTAGATACACCACCCAAAGATCCCTTTCACACTGTTGTGTATGTGTCTGAATTAATGAGCGACCTAAATATGTAATTCCTTGAACACTGATAGCATCAAAGAATGCAACATTAAGAACTTACGAACCAACATGATTATACATAAGTGCCAGAGGAATTCCTACCAACTCAATCAAACCAGTGTTTTGTTCCCAGGTTATCATCCTGTTCCTAATTGGAGGTCTGTAACATTTGTAAGAAAAAACACTTAGGAAACTGTTAAACTAGTGGACCTTCAAACTTTCCAAAGAAATGTATGTACTCCCAGATTCATATTCATGTCCAAAACATTTATTAATACAAATGTCTTTAGTTAATAAAGAGTAATTACATATTTATACAATTTTATCTTTACCTAATCGATTTAGAAAGGTGGAAAAACATTATAGGTCTATTTCTACAATATATAGTCTCTAGTACAGATGTTCTTTCATACTCCCACATTCATCCAGTGCCTAACATTTCATTGATGTGATTACGAAAAAAGATGATTATACGAAAACTTTTACTTTGATAGGTACATTAATGATTCATATATTGTTCTTCTACACACACTATATGCATAGTTTCTAATATTTTATTGCTTACTGATCATTTGGAGTTCTCACTGATAGGTAATCTCCAACCGATTATAAATAATATAGTACAACCAAGTGGGGTCGGAACATCATGGTATATTGTATTGCTAGAGAGAAAAATACATCATTCCCATGGCTGAAAAAATCGTGTCCGTGTCCTACGCGCATTTCGGCTGTGAGCCTTCATCAGGAAGCCATGAATTATTTAAGACCTAAAATATATTGAAAGACATCTGGGTTACAATATAGAAGTCCTACTTTAGCTTCTACCTAAAGAGGGATGTATGTTAAAACTTAAGAGTGTGTCACAGAGGAAAATTATATCTTTAAAAACTCTTTCAGCCCAAATGTGGGTAGAGAAGTCAAGTGTCACCAATATTGTGCTAGAGAAAGGTTTGAAAAAGTTGAAGAAAAAAAGAGGAAAGAGACTGAAAAACGTGCTCATGCTATTGGCAAGATTCCTGTGTCATTCCGAAAAAGGTTGGGCCAAAGGTGATCAAAGGCAATCCCCTTATTTCGACATAGCATGCTGCATAATCCCTGCGTGCAGTTACCTTACAGCTGTACAGTGTACAGAATATTTAGGGAAGATTGTTCGATGACTGTTATTTTTGTTGATGGATGTTCTACAACCAAACAGATATATGATTATGTAGACCTTGGTCTCTCCCTAACAAGTCGATTCCTAGCAGAAGCCTGGTGGCTTACCCAATAATTTGAAGAAAGGTATACCCGCGAGGGATAGAGACACGTTCAGTTGTCTCCTGGAAATAATGGAGAAAACCGTAGAGTTTTTAAAGAGGCTAAGCTGCATATATACCGCACTGCTCTACAGCCTTAATTTATCTTATTGCTAGTTGTAGCTCCTGTCTCATTATAAACTCTTACCTGTACAATTAATCTGTGCGGTGTATCGTGTGTGTCACTCCTCTCTAGACATCACGGCGCCGGATAAAGTGTCTCAGAACCCGAACGCACTATGGCTGTATGTGCACGGCGTTGGAGGTCCACACGATCGTTTAGCATCTGCCGAGCGGGTATCACCCGCTCGCTCACAGGAAAAGCCAGTGTGGTTCCGCTGTTTGCGAAGGCTGAAAACGTCCCCACGCACTTTTTTAAAATATCGTGTATCGGACGGGCATACCGTAACTGGTTAATCTCCAATATGTGGGTGGTTCCAGACCGCGCATTAACCAAGGGATGTCCTATAGACTGCGGCGGCCATCTTATAGTGGCCGAAGTATCCCTCTGTATCTCTGATTTTAATGAGTCGAATAGTCAAATCTATTTACGTATCTACCATGGTTATGCTACATTTATTGTTAACCCGTTCCGCGCTGCGCGAATTTTCGCGCTGTGCGGGCGTTTTGAGTGGGCGGAGGTCGGACGGCCCCCGGCCGTCCTCCGCACACACCCACCGTGACGTCGGACGCCGTCCGAAGCACACAAGGGGTTCATATTGCGCAAGATGTACAATCACTCTATTTAGCCACATCTTCCTGTCGTATATGATCCACAGTACAAAGACCCTGTAAACGGCAGCCATCATATGATGGTAGAGATCTCATAAAGGGGAATTACCCGTCCATATATGTGATGGCACTTTTATGTAACATGGATTACTATTATATGTGGAGGAGATACAGGAATATTATTGCAACCGGAGCATATTTCAGGTCTTATTCATAACTGAAGCACAAGTTACTAACTTGTGTAACGATATATCTGTAAGAGACAGTAGTTAGTGATAGATTCCTTACCTTAGAATATCCCCAGGCGTCAGGCTGGATCCGGAAAGTTTTGCGTAGCAGTACCCTTGCGCGTCGGTAGGCGGCGTCGTGCGGCTCCGCGTCCGTCGTCGGCGTCGTGATCGCCGGGATGACGTTGCGGGCAGTACTTAGGCGCCGCCCCTGCGCGCTGACGTCAGTTCTGTACACGACTTTCCGCGCCAGGAACGCAGAGCCATGCAAGAAGCTGACACAGGTGTCTGAAAAATACTAGGGCCCTGAAAGGGATGTCCTTAACCCTAGAAATCAGTTCGCAGAACGGGGAGGATGGGTGGGGCGGTAAGGAATCTATCACTAACTACTGTCTCTTACAGATATATCGTTACACAAGTTAGTAACTTGTGCATCTGAAAGAGACACGTTAGTGATAGATTCCTTACCTTAGAATAGATACCCCAGCAATACCAACCCCGGTGGTGGGTCTGCGAACAAAGATCAGACAAGGAAGTCCTGGAGGACAGAACGGCCAAAGAAGCCGTCCCTCCGGACCTGACTGTCAAGGCAGTAATGCTTAGTAAACGTGTGCAGCGAGGCCCACGTAGCTGCCTGACAGATAACCGGCAGCGGAACACCGCGGCCCAAGGCCGTGGTAGCAGCCGTTGCCCTGGTGGAATGGGCACGCAGCCCAACAGGAGGCTCCTTCTTGGCCAAAGAATAGCAGGTCTTGATGCACAAGGTAACCCAGCGGGAGATGGTCCTCTTGTGCACCGCCCGACCTTTTTGGCGCCCACGTAGCCAACAAAGAGCTGGTCATCCACCCGGAAGTGGTTTGTGCGGTCGATATAGAAGGAGAGCGCACGTTTTGGGTCCAGACGGTGGAGCCTCTCTTCCTCTCTGGAAGGATGCGGAGGCGGAAAGAAGGTGGGCAAAGTGATGGTCTGCCCAATGTGGAAAGCAGTAACCACCTTTGGCAAGAAGGACGGACGCGTCCGAAGAACAACCTTGTCTGGATGAACAGACAGAAAGGGAGGTTTGCAAGAAAGAGCCTGGAGCTCACTCACCCGCCGAGCGGAGGTGATGGCCACCAGAAAGGCTGTGTTTAGAGTGAGAAGACGAAGAGGACAGTTATGCAGAGGCTCAAAGGGAGCGCACATTAAAAAGGTAAGAACCAAGTTCAAGTCCCACTGAGGCATCACAAACGGAACAGGAGGGAAGAGGTGAGTAATGCCTTTTAGGAACCTGTTAACAACAGGGGACTTGAAAAGGGAGGGCTGATCAGGGAGCCTGAGGAAGGCCGAGATAGCACAAAGATAACCCTTGATGGTACCCAGGGCAGAACCCTGTTGGGCCAGAGAGAGAAGGAACAGAAGGACCTCAGAAAGAGGGGCAGAAAGGGGATCCACAGCCTTTGCTGTGCACCATGCCACAAATTTGTTCCACCTGCAGGCGTATACCACCTTAGTGGAGGGACGCCTGGCTGCCAGAATCACATCACAAACTTCGGGAGGCAAGTCGAAAGGAATCAACTGCCGCCGCTCAATCTCCACGCAAGCAGGTGTAGACTGGACAGGTTCGGGTGGAGGACCGTCCCCTGCTGCTGCGACAGAAGATCCTCCCGAAGAGGCAGACGGATCGGGGGATCTATGCTCATATTGAGTAGCTCGGGATACCAAACTCTTCGAGCCCAGTCCGGAGCCACAAGAATGACTTGGGCCCGGTCGTGCCGAATCTTCTTCAACACTCTGGGTAGAAGTGGTATAGGCGGAAAGGCGTACAACAGACCGCAACTCCACTCGCGACGAAAAGCGTCGCCGAGCGAGTGCCGCCTTGGAAATTCCAACGCGCAGAACTGATGACATTGCGCGTTCTCTTCGGTGGCGAATAGATCTAACCAAGGCTCTTCCCACTGTAGAAAGAGTCCTTGCGCCACTTCCGAGTGAAGACGCCATTCGTGATCCATCATGCACCTGCGGCTGAGTTCGTCCGCCCTGGCGTTCAGAGAACCTGCCAGGTGTTGAACCATCAGGAACATGCCCTGATGTTCCAGCCATGTCCAGAGGCGCAGAGCCTCCTGACAAAGGGTCCAAGACCCCACCCCGCCCTGTTTGTTGCAGTACCACATGGCGGTGGTGTTGTCTGTGAACACCTGCACTACCTTCCCTTTGACAGAGGGAAGGAATGCCTTGAGTGCAAGCCGGATCGCCCGGAGCTCCAGAATGTTGATATGGAGCCGGGACTCCGCCCGGAGACCAGAGGCCTCTGATCTCCGCCTCTCCCATGTGACCGCCCCATCCCAGAAGGGACGCGTCCGTCACAACTGTATGCTCTGGCTGGGGAAGGGAGAGGGATCTGCCCATGACCCATTGCCGGTTCGAGAGCCACCACTGCAACTGTTTTGCAGTCCCCTCCGAGATCTGGACGTGATCGGACAGGTTGCCCTGGTGCTGCGCCCACTGGAACTTCAGGTCCCACTGCAGAGCCCGCATATGCCATCTGGCATGATTGACCAGCAGGATGCAGGAGGCCATAAGGCCCAGCAGCCTCAGGGTCATCCTTACCGAAACCCAGGATAAAGGCCGAAAGATCGGAATCATAGCCTGAATATCCCGGACTCGCCGTTCGGGAGGATAGGCCCGAAACTGCGTCGTGTCCAGAACTGCTCCGATGAAAAGGAGCTGTGGAGAAGGAATCAGATGCGACTTCGGCACATTGATGGAGAACCCCAGCGAGTGCAGGAGTTCGGCCGTAGTCTGGAGGTGGGAGACGACTGCCTGGGACGAGCCCGCCTTCAGCAGCCAGTCGTCGAGGTAGGGGAAGACTGAAACCCCTGCCCGGCGCAGATGAGCTGCGACCACCGCCATCACTTTCGTGAACACCCGAGGGGCACTGGTAAGGCCAAAGGGGAGCACGGTGAACTGAAAATGCTCGGGGCCTACCGTGAACCGAAGGTAACGCCGGTGGGCCGGCAGGACGGGGATGTGGAAATACGCGTCCTGCAAGTCCAACGCTACCAACCAGTCTCCTGGGTCGAGGGCAGTCAAGACCTGAGCTAGGGTGAGCATCTTGAACTTCTCCTTCCGGAGGAAGCGATTGACGTTCCGGAGGTCCAAGATAGGACGCATGTCCTCCTTGTCCTTTTTGGGCACCAGAAAGTAGTGGGAGTAGCAACCACGCCCTACTTCTGGGGTCGGAACATGCTCGATGGCCCTCTTGGCCAAGAGGGCCGTGACTTCCTTCTGTAGAAGCACCAAGTGATCCCCTGACATGCGGTGGAATTGAGGTGGCATGGCTGGGGGGGTGGTCTCGAAGGGGAGGGAGTAGCCCCTTCGGACAATGTCCAAGACCCACCTGTCCGAGGTGATGGTGCGCCAGTGGGGAAGGTGATGGCGGACCCTGCCCCCTACTGGCGTGCTGTGCACCTGAAAGGAGGGACTAGGAGGGCTTGGAGGCCGCGGACGGGTTGGAGGTGGTGGCCTGACCCGCACGCTGGTTGCCCGATCCGCCACGGCGGAATCCACGTCCTCGGCCACGCGAAGACGCCTGCTGCGCGGGCCGGTGGCTGGGCTGCTGACGTGAAGGGCGCCCCTACCGTGGCCACGATAGGGGCGAAAAGCAGAAGGCAGCGGAGGGCGTGTAGCAGTAAGGCCCAGGGACTTGGCAGTAGCCCGTGAGTCCTTAAAGCGCTCCAACGCATGGTCTGCTTTGGACCCAAAAAGACCGACTCCATCAAAGGGCATGTCCATGAGAGTATTCTGGACATCCCCTGAAAAACCAGTGGTTCTCAGCCAGGCGTGGCGTCGGAGCGCCACCGTCGTTGCAATCGATCTGCCCAGCGAGTCGGCGGTGTCAAGGCCACAACGGATAGTGTATTTGGCCGCATCCCTTCCTTCCGCAATGGCGCGGGAAAGCAGTGCCTGGACCTCCTCAGGGCACTGGGGCAAAACATCCGCCACCGAATCCCACAGGGAGTGGGTATATCGGCCCAAAAGACAAGCGGTGTTAACGGACCGCAAGCCAGCACTGGAGGAAGAAAAACCTTTCTTCCCAAACTGATCCAGGCGTTTGGATTCCCTATCCGGAGGGGCGGTAGGGAAGGCGGTTTGGGAAGCGGAGGCTTGGACAACCAAGCTCTCAGGAGTGGGGTGGACAGAAAGAAACAGGGGGTCGCCCGGAGCAGGGCGATGGCGTCGTGAAACGTTCCGATCCACAGGAGCCCCTGTGTTGGGCTTGGACCAGGCGCCCAAAAGAACGTCAGTGAGGGCGTCGTTAAACGGCAGCACAGTCTCCGCAGAGGAGGCTGCCGGCTGAAGCACCTCTGTCAAGATGTTAGGCTTGACCGTCAAAGTAGGGAGCTGGAGACGTAAGGCCCCAGCAGCCCTACGCAACACCGTACCAAAATTGGCCCCCTCCTCCGTAGCCACGGGAGGAGACAGCATGCCAGTGTCAGGGGAAGTATCCAGACCACTGGCCTCCCCTAGACTCTCTGTCCAGTCCTCATCAAACTGACAGTTGCGCGTCAGAGGGTCATCAGACCCCTCCCAGTCCTGCTGGTCCTCCTCTGGTGCAAAATAAGGAGGAGGAGGAGGGACATTTGGGACCCAAGGTCCCATCGGCGCCGGAGCCGGCGTCGAGCGACGTCGCTCCGGGTCCATGTCCGGAGCCGGAAGGAACTGGGGACGACGCCGCCCGGAGCCCAGGGCGGCGTCGAGAACGGCACCGGAGACATCGGCGCCGGCGGAGGCGTGGTTAGGTCGACCGGCGTCGATGGGGGTTGTGGAGCCGGGATCGAGGCCGGGGCCGGAGCCGGGATCGAGGCTGGAGGCACGGGCGACGCCGGGGCCGGAGCCGTCGGCGACGCCGGAGCAACCCCATCAGGGCCCGCGGGGCCCGAAGGCGCACCGGAGGGGCCTGAAGGCCCGAAGAGGCGGGCCATGGCCGACAGGAATTCCTGTATTTTGGCCGGATCCGCCCCCGAACCCGGGAAGGGCGGGTATGACGGGGGCGACTCCACAGGCATGTCCGGGGCCGCGGGGGCGGGGACGGTGCCGGGAGGGGCCTCAGCCGAGTCGCGAGACCGGCGAGGCGAAGTCCTAGAGCGATGATGCTTTTTGGACTTTTTGTGCTTCGACTTACCGGACGAAGAAGACTTCGACGCCGACGACCGGTGTGGACTCCGCGATCGACCCCTGGACCTCTCACGCGACCGGGCCTTCCGCGGAGCCGAATGCCGGGCCTCGAGGAGCTTTCGAGACCGCTCTCGCAAAGCTTTCGGGTGGAGGGCCTGGCAGTCGGTACAGGACGCCGTGTCGTGGCCTCGGCCGAGGCAGAAGAGACACTCCCGATGCGGGTCGGTGACGGACATCATCCGCGCACAGGCGCCGCATCGCTTGAAGCCGGGCATCCCTACGACACCTCGAAAGATGGAAAAACAGTGAAAAATCACCAAAAAGTATGGTCAAAAAATGACCAGGGCACTGCTCTTCCCGGATCTGCGCTTGCTGGCGCGGAAAAAGAAGAACTGACGTCAGCGCGCAGGGGCGGCGCCTAAGTACTGCCCGCGACGTCATCCCGGCGATCACGACGCCGACGACGGACGCGGAGCCGCACGACGCCGCCTACCGACGCGCAAGGGTACTGCTACGCAAAACTTTCCGGATCCAGCCTGACGCCTGGGGATATTCTAAGGTAAGGAATCTATCACGAACGTGTCTCTTTCAGATCTGGCTGTTTTTACCGTAGGTCTGAGTCTGTATTTCTCTGCTGGCCAAGAGAGAGTGTATCCGTATCTGGCGGAAAACTATTCCCACCAAGAGGAAAGGTACATGGAGCAAGACCATCCAGGATACAATAGACCACCTAGAAAAATAACTACCTTCTCGGACACCTCGGATTCAGAGGGGAAAGGACACACACACATCAATGACCAGGGACATAATGGAGCTATGTCCGGGGGATCTAGAGGAGATCGCCCTTTTTTAGCCAGGCGAGGGAATCAGAGAAACCAGTGGCGAACGAGAAATCAACCAAGGTTCCGAGGGAATTACCAGCAACCTCAGAATCCATACCAACAAGGACACAATCAATACCAGAACGACAACTGGTATCTAGTTACCAGGCACGGCCAGTATTGGCGAGATTAAATCAAATACCCATCTTTATTCTCAGTAAACAGACTATGGAACCATTTACTGAATCTCTTCTTACAAAGGGGTTGTCCTTTGTTCCCCATGCTAAAGTTAATTGATTTGAAATTTTCCGAAACCTAATGATTATCTTCAGGAAAATCAGGTTACGAGCATTCTTTGAAGGTCAGACTGATCAAACATTAACCAATATTAACAGGTCAGGGCTTACACCTACATCTACTTTTCTCCCGACACTAGACCAAGTTGGTCCAGAGATAGCGATCTTTGAACACTTGGTTTTCAAAAAAATGAAGGCAGTTATGAAATACATTCCTGAACCCATGTACAATATATCCAGGGAAGAACATGTAGCACAACAGGAGTGAACCCATAACAAAAACCAAACTATTAAAAACTGTGATAAGGGTGGAGGAATCGTCCTGCTGGACACAAATCAATATGTTCTAAAAATGCAGGACATGTTACAGAATGCACAACATTATACACCTATCAAGATCGATCCCACCAAACGTGTCAAAAAAGCAGTCCTCGATATAACTACGCAAGCGCTCAGACAGAACTATATCTGTGAAAAAGAATGGGAATACTTAAATGTTGAAAAACCCAAAATGCCAGCTATTTACGGGATCCCAAAGATTCACAAACATAGCACAGATCCGCCCTACAGACCCATAGTTACCACCACTGGGTCTGTTACAGAACCCCTGTCAAAATACGTGGATGCTATACTCAGATCCCATACACCTAAAATTCAATCATATGTCCAGGACACACGAGACATAATTAGTAGAGTGGAATATTTACCATTCAATGCCATGAGAGACACTATGGTCACCATGGACATAGAAGCCCTCTACAGTAACATCCCCCCAAGTGGGATCCATTGAGGCAGTTATATGGTTTATGGAGACATTACAGATTGACTGTCCTAGGATGTTCATTGTGGAATGTTTAAAAGTTATCTTGCAAGAGAACACTTTTGAGTTCAACGGGTCACTGTATAAACAAACCAAAGGAGTAAGCATGGGGGCATCTTGTGCCCCCACAGTTGCAAATATATACATGGCCCAGTTTGAATCCAAATATGTATATAACGGGATTGCTCCATTCAGCGAATCCATCAGTAACTGGTCTAGATACATAGACATCTTTTTTATCTGGGCAGGCAACCAAGAAGATCTCCCGGAATTTTTATCTTGTTTAAATCTGTGTGACAGTAATCTTCATTTCACAGCCTGTACTAGTAACATCAGTGTAGAATTCTTGGATATCATCATCAAACACAACCAACAACATCTAGAAGTGGACTTATATGTTAAGCCCACAGCCCGCAATACACTCCTACACTTCAACAGTTACCATCCTCAGTCACAAAAAACAAGCATTCCTTTTGGACAGTTCCTGCGTCTCCGCAGGAACTGTATTAATCTAGTTGACTTTGACCAACAAGCCATAGAAATGAAAGCGAAATTCATTGCCAGGGGGTACCCGAGGCGTCTAGTACGTGACTCTTACAAGAGAGCACGTTACTATGACAGACAACATTTATTGAGCCAACAAAATCCCAAACAGAACTCGAGATTGGTGTTTGTCACGCTTCATTCAACCATGAATGAAAATATTTGCTATATTGTCAATTCTAACTGGCACATTCTAAATGCCGCTAGAGAAAAGGAGAACCATATACCAAAACCTCTCTTTGCGCACACCAGGAACAAAAATTTGAAAGAACCTGTAGTATGATCCCGCATGACAACCACACTAAAAGTTACTACCCAGACATCCCTGACAGGCAATAGGTTTCCGGTTGGGAATTACAAATGCATGGCGTGCACAGCGTGCCAATTTGCTGTGGAAACTACCACATACACCATCAATGGAGGCAATATTTTGCTGAAAACCCTCTCCAACTGTAAAACTACCAGCATTGTATACTTAGTTCTGTGCCCCTGCAATCAGGGGTGTGTAGGGGAAACCTCCTGTACGATGGCAACTAGGTTGACAGAACATAGGTCAGCCATTCGGACAAAGAAAAGCAATGCTCCCTTAGTAAAACACTACATTGAGGCACATACTACCCAAGATATAAGATGGCTCATTCTTGAGAAGATGCACACAAATACAGGCAGCCTCAGTACAGAAATACGGAAACGTAGAGAGGTCTATTGGATTTTCACATTAGACACTTATAAAAATGGGATGAACAGTGAAATCCCATGGGGCCAGGCAATTAAGTACAACAACATATAATGCAATGCAGGATAACTTCCTGCATTCATTATACATACCTTTGGTCCCCGTTTTCCCCTATTATCCAGTAGCTTACCCAATAATCTAGCTAAAATATTTTGGGGAAATAGATTAGGTTTTTGACACAGAGTATTCACTGTTGGAATAGTGAAAGAATTGGTTTAAACTAGCCTAGAGGCAGTCCAGTATTGTACATTTGATCTTGTGCCTCACCATTGTTATCCTGCCAGCAGAGAAATACGGACTCAGACCTACGGTACAAACAGCCAGTTCAGGCATGAATAAGACCTGAAATATGCTCCGGTTGCAATAATATACCTGTATCTCCTCCACATATAATAGTAATCCATGTAACATTAAAGTGCTATCAGATATATGGATGGGTAATTCCCGTTTATGAGATCTCTACAATCATATGATGGCAGCCGTTTACAGGGTCTTTGTACTGTAGATCATATACAACAGGAAGATGTGGCTAAATAGAGTGATTGTACATCTTTCGCAATATTAACAATAAATTTAGCATAACCATGGTAGATACATAAATAGATTTGACTATACGACTCATTAAAATCAGAGATACAGAGTGATACTTCGGCCACTATAAGATGGCCGCCATCTATAGGACATCCCCTGGTTGCTAATGCGCGGTCTGGCACCGCCCACATATTGGAGATTAACCAGTTACAGTAGGCCCGTCCGATGCACGATATTTTAAAAAAGTGCGTGGGGACGTTATCAGCCTTCGCGAACAGCGGAACCACGCTGGTTTTACCTGCGAGCGGGTAATACCCGCTCGCAGATGCTAAACGATCGTGTGGACCTCTCCAACGCCGTGCACATACAGCCATAGTGCGTTCGGGTTTTCTGAGACGCTTTATTCAGCGCCGTGATGTCTAGAGAGGAGTGACACACACGATACACCGCACATATTAATTGTACAGGTAAGAGTTTATAATGAGACAGGAGCTACAACTAGCAATAAGATAAATTAAGGCTGTAGAGCAGTGCGGTATATATGCAGCTGAGCCTCTTTAAAAACTCTACGGTTTTCTCCATTATTTCCAGGGGACAACTGAACGTGTCTCTATCCCTCGCGGGTGTACCTTTCTTCAAATTATTGGTTAAGCAACCAGGCTTCTGCTAGGAATCGACTTTTTAGGGAGAGACCAAGGTCTACATAATCATATCTGTTTGGTTGTAGGACATCCATCAACAAAAATAACGTCATCGAACAATCTTCCCTAAATATTCTGTACACTGTACAGCTGTAAGGTAACTGCACGCAGGGATTATGCAGCATGCTAAGTCGAATTAAGGGGATTGCCTTCTATCACCTTAGGCCCAACCTTTTTCGGTAAATGGATGAATGACACAGGAATCTTGCCAATAGCATGAGCACGTTTTTCAGTCTCTTTCCTCTTTTTTCTTCAACTTTTTCATACCTTTCTCGAGCACAATATTGGTGGCACTTGACTTCTCTACCCACACTTGGGCTGAAAGAGTTTTTAAAGAAATAACTTTCCTCTGTGACACACTCTTAAGTTTTAACATACATCCCTCTTTAGGCAGAAGCTAAAGTAGGACTTCTATATTGTAACCCAGATGTCTTTCAATATATTTTAGGTCTTACATAATTCATGGCTTCATGATGAAGGCTCACAGCCGAAACACGCGTAGGACACAGACACAATTTTTTCAGCCATGGGAATGATGTATTTTTCTCATTAGCAATACAATATACTGATGTTCCGACCCCACTTGGTTGTACTATATTATTTATAATCGGTTGGAGATTACCTATCAGTGAGAACTCCAAATGATGAATATGCAATAAAATATTAGAGACTATGCATATAGTGTGTGTAGAAGAACAATATATGAATCATTAATGTACCTATCAAAGTAAAAGTTTTCGTATATCATCTTTTTTCGTAATAACATCAATGAAATGTTAGGTACTGGATGAATGTGGGAGTATGAAAGAACATCTGTACTAGAGACTATATATTGTAGAAATAGACCTATAATGTTTTTCCACCTTTCTAAATCGATTAGGTAAAGATAAAATTGTATAAATATGTAATTCCCGTTTATTAACTAAAGAAATGTTTGTATTAATAACTGTTTTGGACATGAATATGAATCTGGGTGTACATACATTTCTTTAGAAAGTTTGAAGGTCCACTAGTTTAACAGTTTCCTAAGTGTTTTTTCTTACAAATGTTACTTATGCCCTGACTTAGGAACTATTCTCATTTTCAGGGGTACCCCTTTTTTCTACACCTAACTGGAGGTCTGACCATTTTTTTTTTCCTGAACGAATATGCCTCGCTTATATTGTGTTTTATGCTCTATCATTAAGGCAGCCCAGCGTCTATGCTAGGTTTTTGCCTGTTAAATGCAGGCGGCGTGATAAAATGTGCTTCACCGAACGACTGATGGAGCATACTTTTTCTCCAAAGCAGCTCCACTTAGGTAAATGAATGTCTTGTGCCCGCTCAGCACTTAGATGCCTCTTTTTGAAATATTGAGATACCCAATTCCATGATTTCAGGGGCCACACTGCTACGTTTAGGGATTCTGGATCACCATTATTAACATCACCTGCAGTAGTCTGAGATGCACTTGCATTCTCTGATGCCAAGCAACTGATATCTATACTCTCTGTGAGTACCATGCCTTCTGTGCACACAGTTAGAATCAGAAACATATACACATATGCCTTCTCTGAAACACTTGATAGATCAGTCGAGTTGTTGAAAAACATGAGAAAACGTTTTGTACAAACTTGTCAAAAGTGCACTGCCATTGAATTCTCGTTGCACGTACTGTTTTCTCTAAAAGCAAATAGGTCTAGTTCTGGGACCCTTCTACTTCTTTATTTAAAAAAAAAAAAAAACCTGTAAGGTAGACCGTCTATTTTCCACTGGTGAGATTAGGTAAAGGTTTGATTCAAGGACCATGCTACTTCATTCTTTATTCCCAGGGCTTGTTCTTCTCTTAGTTGAGGCATATGTGCCCATCAACCGGGGGACTGGGGCTATCTGCTGTGATGACACTTGGGTTTTATGGCTTGTTAATTACCTCCTCTGCTAATTATTGTATTGAATGTACTATTTTAGGGAGTGTGTAGCCTTGGGTGAACAACAACTAAATTGTCTCAATCACAAATATTGGCAATCCTTGTCATTGTAACCACTTGAGGAAGAGAATCTATCATTTGGATTCCGTTGAATACACAAAACAAAAATTCACACAATGTTATCACTTGCCACGCTGCCCTAGATTAAAGTCCGGTAATGGTGAATTGGCTTCAGTATGCACATGATCACCTCATTTGTAGGCAATGTGATTACCTTCTGTGTGCTGTAATGACCCTCAGAACATTTCTGAGCTGTTATCAGATGCAATTGTCGCCATTTTCCTTGGATGGTGGTTGTGTTCCATATAGATTTCACCCTGGCACCCAATCAGCTATGTAAGGATGAAAACGCCTGCCTGTTCTTCTGAGAGGAGCAGATTATATCACAGAATTTTTTTTAACTGATGACGGAAGCTTATTTGTGGTCGAGTGGCAAAACTGTGAATGGATAGCATCTTCAACCTATCGTAAAGGATCGGACTTTCTTTCATCTTCCGGCATGCGTATAAGAAAATCATTGTCCTGCAGATCTGCTCTCAATAGTATCATGTCCTGCAACTAAGTCACATGAACTTTTGGGCCCCTTCCCACTGTTTGCTTTACACTGCCTAGGGTCTAGTATTGACTTCAGTGTCAAACCCTTCTCTGGTGTGGGAAATAAGTAAAGACTCCCGGTCCCACTCATGCAATGGTAGGTCCTCTATAGCTCTGTTTGGTAACAATACTTTCACTGTAAGTCAAAGAAAAGAACAAGATTTTGGGAATTATGGGAAGAGTGGGTTACCAACTTGGGTCTTGTGACTTCCTAGTTTATACAAAAAGTCCAATGATTATGAAACAAGTGAGTTTTTTTGGGGAAGATGGTTTGTGCAGAAACCATGGGCTCGATATTATACTGGTTAATTCCCAAGTGTCTTGCGATCCGCGTCCTCGGGGACCCTTTGAGGTGGAAAGAGATCTACAGGGTGGCGTGTCCCCTCTATCGGGTCCAGGAGGGCGCTATGGTACTGCTTTAAGACCATTCACTTTCTTTCATGAGGACAAAAAAAAGAAGAAAAAAAAGAAACAATACTTTCACTTCTTCAAGCAGCAATGGTAAGTGAGTATCTCGACTTGATAGGCCTGTGATTCAGTGGTGTTAGAGTTCTTGAATTGGATACAATATTCCCAAGACACAGCTTCCTGTACCACATGATAACGGTTATTGTCATGCATTTGAATAACCTCAACATCATCCCCTCCGCCAGCTAGGATGCGGTTTTCATGAGGTGATGGATCAATAAGTCATGGCATGGGTGTTGGTATCCTTTGCGGTACATTCTCTAAGCAATTCTTCATCCTGTGGTAAGCAACGATTTGTCCCTCACTGGTTGTCGTATGCCACTTGTGATGCTTGTAGAAGTGTCGTCCACTTATTCATGCCATCCCAATGCCCAGTCATAACATTTTAGCAAAGCATTAGCAATCCTCGTGTTTTAAGATGTGGAGACCCTGTGTTAATAACTAGAAGTCTGGCTACCAAGATATATAGACTGTGAGGCATTTGGGCAGATTTCTTTCTGATCATTCGCCTCTCATGAATCACAAAATCCTGACTTGACCACGTATACCAATATGCAATTAAACCCAGAGGCCCTTTGAGAAGTAGTCTTTGGATCAGATATTAGGGAAGTAATAAACACATAGAAGAGAATAAGTGGGGCACAACTGAGGTAAGAGCAAATGAATAGGAGGCTGTAACAGTTGTACTGAGATGGAAATGTATGAGTAAGGTGTATAGTGTTAATCAACAGCTAATGCCACGTGAGGCCAGAGCCACCAGTTTACAGAGACAGGAGGCTCAGAACTCCATGGACAGGAGAGACTTTGTGAAAGCTATACGTGCAGTGACCTCAGCCTGGGATGTACCTTACCTAAAGGTATATACGTGACGTATACGGTCACATGAAGTGACCCCGGCCTGGGATGTACTTTACTTAAAGGTATATAGGGAGGAACTGATTAGGGAAGGGGATACATCGAGCAGGCTCTGGGAACGACTGGGATGAGAACAGGGGATGGTCTTGATATATGGATGTTACCCTATACACCGCGGTGAGGGGATAATAAATTCCTCTATTCACTGCATAACTGTTTTAATACCGTACAGTTGCCCACCTTATTAAAATTAATTAGACAACTGTAATGGTTTTTAAAATCACATTCACTATGTACGGGCCCCACTTAGTTTAGAAGTGCATCCCTGTCATCAGGTGTATGCCCGCCCTCAATCAAACCAAGTTTTTAGAGGGCGAGGACGGCCAATGATGAAGCATGACACCAGGTGGTGTGTGAGGCCAGTCCTTCACTTTTTGTGAGATGCCAACACTCACAGTATGAATTTGACTTCTTGAGCACTACTGGTCACTCTAATCTGGGAGCAGCCTCATTTGTGTGTAACATTGAATGTTGGAGGCTGGCTAGCTCCTGGCGCCCTGTGCCTCTAGTTCCCTCCCCCATCTATTTGCCGGGGCTATTGTGGTTTACTTGATATATGAATGCCTTCACTGGTGCTGCCTTTGCAGCGCTGAGACAGAAGTACAGTGACAACTCAGACTAGCATGATTGAAACCCTACGGCAATACTTTTCAACCATATAAAGGCAATCAATGCCAGTCCAGGTGGAGGATGCCTCAGAGGAATCACACCTCCTGAAGCTTACAGAAGATCAGAAAGCTGAATTAGACTTGGATTTCAAACAAGAGGGATTAAGTAAAGCAATAAAGAACTTACTAAAGGGGAAGACCTTAGGTGCGGTTGGTCTTGCTTCTGATTTTTTTTAAATCAATTTTGCACTCCACTTTCACTGAGACACTGTTACAGATATATAATGAGAGCAAACAGCTGGGTAGGTGCCCAGTCACTAGGAGGGATGCAATCATAGTGATAAAGCATGATAGGAACCCATAAAATGAGGGAAGCAATCATGGGATAGTGACAAAGCATGATAGGAACCCGGGGTGGAGGGGGTAAATCACTTGGGCCTCTCTCAACGTTGATGCCAAAATACCAGCAAAAGTCTTGGCTAACAGACTGGTGGTTTAGTGGGCTTCTTAGTGTATGAAGACCAATGACGCTTCATCTTGGTCGCAGCACAGCCTTCAGTCTCGGGAGAGAAAGTCATGTACTACCCAGCAATGCTATAAGAGACTGATGGGGAGCTAGTTGTGTTTAATATTGAAAGAGAGTTTGATACATTAAATTGCAAGTTTGTTTGCTGTTCTCCAAAGAATGGGGTTCGGTCTGAATTTCCAGAGCTGGGTAAAATTGCTGTACACGGACCCGGTAGCCAGGGTGAAATCTGGCAGATTTATATTGGATCAGTGGAATATAGAGAGGAACCAGGCAGGAATACCCCCCCTGTCACCATTATGGTTCACCCCGGTAATTCAGTCACTCGCAATCAGACTAAGAGAGGTGTTGTAGGAGTAGGATATATGAATGGGAGACGTAGTGCACGCGATGTCGATGTATGCAGATGACACATTAGTGTACCTTCAACATTCTGATAGATCAGTACCTATACTGATATATGAAATGGATAGATTTGGTGCTGGCTGCGGACTGCACTTTAGCAAGGACAACACAGTGATATTTCCCCTGGGTAACCTGAGGAAAGCCCCCTGAAGGAAACTTCCAGATGTGGGACTACAATGGGAGACTGATATGTTTCAATATCTGGGAATACAGGTAGTGCACATGGCAGAAGACCACTACGTGTACAATAGGGGCATAGTACTCAGGGGCCTCAGAACTTTGGTGCAGATTTAGAACACACTCCTGTTGTCCAGGATGGAAAGAATTGCATTAGCAAAGATGGTGTTCCCACTCTGTTGCCTATATAACTTATAAAATACATTGTGATATTCCACTGTCAACTTTTAAGGAGTTGGATAGCGTGCAGATCTCTTTAGTTTGGGTGGGGAGGAGAAGAAGAGTATGACTGAAGACACTTAAGCAAGGGGGGAAAAAAGATTGCTTCTTGCGACAGTGGAAAGGGAATCTGTACCAGTGCTTCTAGTGAGGGTAGTGTGCCTTAATAGGGTCCTAGTAAAGAGCGTCAGACAACTTGTGAGTCTGATCTGTAGTGAAGAGGGTTTTGAGACACCTTCCTTTCCCTAAATCTTTGAAGACATGGCGGCCCCAAAACTTACAAAAATATAAGTAAGGATATGTTCATAGCAAAATGGAGAGAGGGTGGTGTACCATCAGAAATCTTTACTCAGGAGATTAGTTTACCTCATTTAGATAGGTGCAGAGAGAGTTTGGTGCAAGACCAGAACAGTTACAACATGTAAGCTTAGCCAGGACTGCCCAACAGATCTGTTCGGAGCGCCCAGGTACTCCGGCCACATCTGCCAAGGTTACGGGAACAGTATAGTAAAATAATCTCTCACATTTATAAAGCCCTAAAACATTTCAGAAGGACAAAACCATTGGCAAACAGTCAGTTATGAGATGCAGATTCAGACAAACTGTTAACTGACACTAAATGAAAGACTGCATGTGCCGAAGTCCAATAGGTGTCCAGTAATGCACGTTTTAAATTAATACACTTTAATTTTTTACCACCGTGCTTATTTAACACTTAAGAAAGTGAATACGATATACCCAAATAAGTCTTGTGCATGCCCAAGATGTGGAGCAAGCGAGGTCTCATTTTTGTTTATGATATGGTCTTGTGTGAAATTAATTGAATATTGAGCATATATAATAGCTAGATGAAGACAGTAACAAAACAAACATCGTTAAATTAGCGAGTCCTGGGGATTATACCCAAACCTAAGAAATGCGATGATCCAATATATGTTTTTTTCTTAATAATACCATTTTACCGTCTTGGAAGCATCCTCTTACTTTTAGTTATTGTCAACCCATAAGTAACCTATAGTAAATTATTATGTTGATAAATTGGATGGTGCATTTACTTAGCTGTCCACCTGATTTGAGATCACCTTCCACAGACTTCACTCGGTTTTGTCTAGGGTACCCCCAGAAAAGCGATTCCAGCAAACTTGAATTATTTTTGTCTCCAAACTTTGAAACTATCCTTATTCATTTTCATTTTCTATTGACCTTTTACAAGTCTTTTTAATCAAAGGGGAATGAACCACATGTCTTGGAATGCCAGGGTCTACAGGTGTTGTACAGAGGCCATCATACACTCTAACTATATAGGTAACGGTATATCTTGATTCTCCGTTTGACGAAGTTAGGTAGTGTTTGATCATAGGGTCCTTTTCCACCCGAGTTTCCCGTTCTCCAGGCAGTCAACTTTCCTCCACCAGAAGGGAGACCATCTGGTTCTTTGACGGTCGCAATTAATACGTGAAAATTAGCGAAAAAAGTGTAGAGTTAAAAATACCTCCTATCCTGTAAAGAGTATTTTATTGATCAGGAAGGGGTAAGGTTAAAAACAGTGCCAGGTGCTGTAGTGGATGTGTAAGTGGTCTACTGCACCTATTTAGTATTAGTATCGGTGGTTGACATGTTTCAGTCCTTAGGTGTCCCTTAGGATCGGCGGACTTTCATAACGACCGAGGAAAGAGCGGTGTGAAATTAGTGTTTGTGATAGGACAAGATTGGCAAATGACAGTAGGTGAAGTGGATGTCCAGGAATACTATCCAATTTCCACACTGACTGCCAACATAATCTGGCTCAAGGACAGCATTTAGAACTTGCCATTCCGAATCAACAGATTCAAGAGGCTAAGGTCTAGGATAGATATCAGGACTCTGCCCTCCAAAAAGTAAAGGGAGTAAAATCATGTCCCCCTTTCCTTCAGGTGTACCAAATCTGCAACCACTCTATTCAGCAGGGAAAGAATCTCAGTCTCCAAGATCAAGATGAGTGCCTAGCGCACATCCTACAGGAAGGAAAGGAGGCAGTCTAGTCGGGAAGGCAAGTGTGTAGCCTTGTGGATAAGCTGGAAGATCCAGAAAAGTATTGTGATAACTTTCCTAATGGTGGAGAAATGCCCCCTCCACTAGATGCATGTGGTGTTAAAAGGTGGGAGAAGAGTCAAAGAAAGTTTGAGGCGGCAGAGCAAGA
Source organism: Calotriton arnoldi (assembly GCA_963921515.1). Classification (NCBI taxonomy): domain Eukaryota; kingdom Metazoa; phylum Chordata; class Amphibia; order Caudata; family Salamandridae; genus Calotriton; species Calotriton arnoldi. Next base: position 4,151,917 of record CAWUFW010000003.1, on the reverse strand, counting down.
AGAGAATGACAGGAACTGGATCTGCTGGTTTCGATATCCCCTAGATCAGGCTTCTCCAACGAGTAGCTTGTAAGCTACTGGTAGCTCTCCAGCTACCTGTAAGTAGCTCTCCTGTGTGCAGCACAGAATGCTAAATCAGAAACTTATGTTTGGTTGAATTAATATATGCGTCACAAATTTGAAAGGTGTGTCTTTGCAATAAAAATTGTGTGTGTTTTCAGGACTCATGATAACGTTTGGAGAAAATAGATTTCCTAAATATATTTAAAGCTTATATTTGAGTGATAAATCACGCAATATTACTAATATTAACCTGGTGACAGTAGCGGCTGGTGCTGTGGAAGAGTGGCGGGTGGGGGACAGGGGTCAGGGACACAAAAACCCACATTTTTTAAAACGTATCTGCAGCTGGCCGCGCTCTTCTGCACCTCTTCTCACAGGCACAGGATTGGCCCAAGCACTCTGAATTTGCACTCCCAGTGGGACTGGGAGTCTATGCCAGCTCTCTCCAACCTGGCAACGCAGCTCGGGTTGGAGATCTCTTCAGTGCGTGAGATGGTTTGGCCAGCCTGAGACAGCCGGCGAAACAGTCATGCACACTGACAACAGTGCCCACCAGTCCTCTTGCAGCCTGTCATTCCCCAACGCCCAACCCTCAAAGACTCGCAGGAAAGGAAAAACTGTAATCAACACTGAAGTGACATTACATTGGATCACACAAACAGCCTCAATTTGGGTCTCCCCGCCTTCCTGATACATAGGCTACAGATCATACAGAATGCATCCGCGAGGCTGATTCGATGGGTCCCATTTCACAATTGTATCTCGCCTCATCCGAAGCAGCTACACTGACTTCTGGTGGCAAAAAGGATCATGTTCAAGGCTCTGACCTTGGTGTTCAGAGCCCTTGCAGGCAAGGGCCCTCACCATTTGGGAAATAGACTAGGTCAGCACCAATAGGAGAGATCTCCGAAATCAAACCACCTCTGACCCATGCACATTCCCCGGTTTGCCAAAGGAGGACCGGGTGGCAGATCTTTCTCAGTACTGACCGCTAAACTTTGGAACACCCTTCCAATTAACCTCCGCATGAGCGAGTCGCTTCAGGAAGGAATCAAAAACCTGGCTTTTTGACCAAACCAAGATTTATTGTTCGGCTTACTCTGTGTCCCTGCTTTGAGTGCCGAGACGCTTCTCAGAGGCAGCCGTGCGCTGTACAACTGCGGATGATTAATTGATTGGTACAGGATACTAAAGAGAAACTGGCTCAACCTTTCAAAAAAAGGGATTCGGTCAGAGACCTATTTACTGTTTTGAGGAATTTAGCATGGGAAACCTGATCAACCCAGGATGCTTGGAAACTTTCAGTGAAGTTTCAATGCAGGAGCTCCTCTGCAGTGCCAGGTGAACTGCATCAGGCGTGAACAGCTTTGGCAATTCTCCTCCAGGACAGTTTTTCCAAGTAAATGAGTCTAGTGTTCCTGCTCCTGAAAGGGCAGTATAGGCCAAGTAACAGGCAAGACAATATGTTGGTAATGCCGGCTCAGATGTCATTCAGTTTTCTTCTGTATCAGCTCCTTCTGGGATATCAAGAGAGATGAGCTCCAGCACAGAAGACTCAAGAACTCACCAAATGACCATTTACAAACACAAGCATGTTAGTCAGAGAGTGTCGTCCGGCACTCCTTGTGGCATGTATTATAATATACACTATATGAAGTATGTTGTGAAGTGCATGCCCAGCACAGTGAGGGGATTTCTTAAACATTCACTCGAAATGAAAAACATAATCCAAAAGGGTGAAGATACTAATCCATAGATCCTTCTCAAGAAGGTGCAAAACAGCAACTGATTGGCTGTTGGACATGCATATAAGGGAGTGGAGCTCAGCTGCATACTCTTAACTCCTTTGAAAGAGACTGCATTCTTTGAAAAGATACATTTTCCGGATCTGCCTGGCAGCAGAGACATTTACAAATCAGTTTAGAAATACCGAGCATGACAGTCAGTTGACTGCTCCCAGTGTCCCTGCTGATGATTCAGTTCTGTAGTCATATCACACATTCCTCACCTCGCCCATAAATTGAGCATCAGCCTGCAAAACTTGTGACTGCTCGTGTGTGTGTGTGTTACTGAAGTAACCTCCCTTATGGTGATCTTAAAAAGAAAGAAGGGAGGGGGGAGAGGGGGGGGGGGGGCTGGGTTGATGCTTCCAGAACAATGTTGGGCCAAAAATCGTTTTGAGAATGAGAACATTAGGGAATCTTCCTCAAAATCATAATATTAATTTGCATCATCTCTGACATCCATTTGTTTTACCTGGTGCAGAAGCCTTCCGGTTAGATATGACTTAAATCTAGTGGATTTTTTTGTGTCGCTAGTTCTGCATTTTTGATTTCTGCAAATAGAATGATTTGTGTCGATGGCACCTCAGGTGTCGTCTTTAGAACCGAATGGGCTGCATGTTCTTCAGTGAGTGTTGCTCTTCTGTGTGCCTGCCTGGTGTTGCTCAATAAAAAGCGCCTTGCCGTGAGTCCTCGAAGAGCATTCGCAGTAGGAGTGGTGATCTTCACTGTGAGTTCAGTCTTCACTGTATACTGGCTTCTTGGTACCATAAACCCTTTCACCTCCCAGCAGTTGTAAGCAACTCTGGTTCTAGAAGTGCACCTTGGTAGAGCGGCCCTGCCACCTTTACTTATTTTGTCCATCAGCATTAACCACCCGTGTTTGCTGAGCTACAAGCACCTATCAGACGTAAGCAGTGGAGTGCCAAACTGCTTTAGGTGCTCAAGAGTTTGATTTTCCAACAAGCAGCGCACAAGGATCCTTGATGAGGCCGTGGTAAGTACTGCACACAGTTTCAATGCATACTTATTCAAGTGAACCCTTTTCATAATCAAAAACCTCTGCAGCTCTTCAAATCGCCAAATTATACTAATAAATGCAACTTTCTGATATGGCAATTTATTGGAACCTCAGTCCTTAACAGTAAGGTTGAGGTCCTATCTCTAGCTAAGGCTTCTCCAACGAGTAGCTCGTGAGCTACTGGCAGCTCTCCAGCTACCTGGAAGTAGCTCTCCTGTGTGCAGCACAGCATGCTAAATCCGAAACTTATGTTTGGTTGAATTAATATATGTATCCCAAATTTGAAAGGTGTGTCTTTGCAATGAAAATGTGTATGTTTTCAGAACTCATAAGATAACGTTTGGAGAAAATGGATTTCCTAAATTAATTTAAAGCTTATATTTGAGTGATAAATCATGCAATATTACTAATATTAACCTGGTGACAGTAGAGGCTAGTGCTGTGGAAGAGGCGCGGGAGGGTATTTTCTTTTTTTTTAAACTTACCTGCAGTCGGCTGCGTTGCCCTCTTCTGCTCCTCTTCTCGCAGGCACAAGCTCCCAGAATCCACAGCGGCCAATCCTGACACTGCTCAGAGCAACGTCAGGATTGGCCTGAGTACTCTGAATTTGCGCTCCCAGTGAGACTGGGAGTATATGCCTGCTCTCTCCAACCTGGCAACGCAGCTCAGGTTGGAGACCGCTTCAGTGCACATGATGGTTTGGCCGGCCTGAGACTGCCGGCAAAACCGCCAATCACACTGACAATAGTGCCCACCAGTCCTCTTGCAGCCTGTCATTCCCCATGGCCCTACAATCAAAGACTCGCAGGAAAGGAAAAATAAAACGATAATAAAACGTGTTTATTATTGTTTTATTTTTCCTTTCCTGCCCTTTTGAGGCGATAGTGGAGGAGCTGCCGCTCCCTGGTGACTGGGGCATTGCAACTATTACTGCTCAGTATTACCCATGTACAGGAATTCCAAATTGAAAATACTTTTTTACATTAATGCTAGCAACTCTGCATGATGCACGGAGGTGATCATTGCAGGTAATCTTGCTTGAGGGTGGCCACTACAGTAATCTCATCTTACGTGGTCCCTATTACAACACTAATAAGATTAGTAGCTCAGGATCACTTTCATTGAACGTAAGAAGCACTAGTTACTGAAAAGGTTGGAGACCCCGCCCAGATCTGTGACTGGGGGGGGGGGGAGTGTCTGAAAAGTTTCAGCGCTCCGTCCATCATCTCCTTGTGTTTGCTTTGTTCGCCCTAAGTTGGCAGGGTATGCCCCGACGTGGGTCCCTTGCTCACTTGGCCACTGGATTCAAGCTAGCCTGGCTGATGAAGGGTGTTACCCAGAAACCGGTCCCAGGATGCTTGTTTCCGGTTCAGGAAAGACCTGGCTTGGCAGTTCGGGCTGGACTGTTCCCATGAGGCAAAGGGTCAAGACTGATTTGCATATAGCTGGGTCTGAACTGAGGTGGCGAAGTGAGCTAAAGAATGATGATTGATTCAACCCAGATCTGTGACTGGGGGTGAGTGTCTGAAAAGTTTCAGCGCTTCGTCCATCATCTCCTTGTGTTTGCTTTGTTCGCCCTGAGTTGGCAGGGTATGCCCAAACGTGGGTCCCTTGCTCACTTTGCCACTGGATTCAAGCTAGCCTGGCTGATGAAGGGTGTTACCCAGAAACCGGTCCCAGGATGCTTGTTTCCGGTTCAGGGAAGACCTGGCTTGGCAGTTCGGGCTGGACTGTTCCCATGAGGCACAGGGTCAAGACTGATTTGCATATAGCTGGGTCTGAACTGAGGTGGCAAAGTGAGCTAAAGAATGATGATTGATTCAACCCAGATCTGTGACTGGGGGTGAGTGTCTGAAAAGTTTCAGTGCTCCGTCCATCATCTCCTTGTGTTTGCTTTGTTCGCACTGAGGTGATCATTGCTGGTAATCTAGCATGAGGGCGGCCACTAAAGTAATCTTATATATGCGTGGTCCCCATTACAACTTTAATAATATTAGTAGCTCTGGACAGGGCCGGACTGGGAACCTCAACCAGCCCTGGTTGATTGCTCCTCGAATGGCCCTGAAAGCAGGGGGGGGGCCGGGGGGGGTAGGAGGGTGACCGGCCCTGGGAGCAGGGGCAGATATTGCTGTAAAACCGGCTCCCACAGGCGCAAAAATGCCCGGTGCCCGCTACGGCCAGTCCGGCCCTAGCTCGGGATCACTTTCATTGAATGTAAGTAGCATTAGTTACAGAAAAGGTTGGAGGCCCCTGCTCTTGCTGTATATTGTACCCAAAGATATTTTGCAGGCATCCTTCGTGAGTGACCTAACGGAGGGAAAAAAGTATTTAAAGAAAGCGGAGACACTGAAGGCTTTGTGGAGCACTAGTTTACATCATGCTGAAGATTCAGTACAGACACTACCATTGTTAATGACCAGAGGAACATTTTGCGGAACATAAACTGCACTTTTCCTACTAACAAGAACAATGACGAATGTGTGAATCTTTAACAGGTTTATGAAGCAGAAATAATGCCCATGGCATCAAAAACGTTTTAAATGTAAGCACACAAAAAGGGCATCTAGAGAAGCAAACAAATCTCTGCTGCAAAACTTAACTTGAAGCAAAAATAACGAGGAGGGTAAAGTCCTAGAATCGGCAATGCTTGTTCAGCAGATGGTAAATAAACTTTGGGCTCTTCTGCAGTATGCTAGGGGAATGTGGTATGTCATCCTACCTAAAGAAGGGCTAGAGCAGCCCACTTAGGGTTTTAACCCCCCTTAAGCACTAATGATGTTGTATGTTGTTTTCTTGTTGAGAGTACATATGTTAATACTATATTATATACACACACATACATATATATATATATAACAGAAAACTGGTAACCCTCTAATATGGTCCAATATTGCCATTGTGGGGGTGTGGTGAAATCATAAACCAAAAGGCAACATAATTTGAATCCCAAGATGGCAATATAGGGCCATATATACGTTACATGCTATGTATTTTTTTATACTGATTGCTTCTTTTGGACAGTTACCACAAAAAGGTGATTCTGTTATGCCCACAGATAAATGTTCATTAAAAACGGTGATTCAGATTACTGGGCAAAAGCATTGGCTTATCTGTAGTAAAAAGAAGAAGAAAAGTAGTTCAGAAAGTAGATAAAGTAGAAAAAGCAGCTAGCAATGAGCACTGACTGCATCTACAATGTTTAGGTTAGCTTAACCTTCAAAAATAGAATGTGGATTAAATAGGAGCGAATGGTTAAGCTCTGCATAATGGTTTGGGTCGATCATTACCTAAAAGCACAGTCTTGCTTTAAGACTAGTTAGACAGAAAGAAGTAAATCAGGCTGAGACGGTCCCTCCACTATTTTCCCCTCAAGAAAAGTTATAAGTAGGCTGTGGAAACCCTGGGAAATATCATCTCTGCTTGTGAAATATGGTTAGTTATAACACTGCATTTTGGGCAATACAAGCACCCAAACATGTATTTATGGTGCTTATGCAGCTAAGAAATTGAGCTAGAATTGAATGTAATTGTTAAAAAAAAAGGAAAATGAGCAGGTTCACACGACATTTACAAACGTTGTTTGAACACTAGAAAACTGTCCATGGGGATCACACTTATTCTTGGGTCAATGAAAATCTAACAGTGGGAACTGCAAGAGGAATAGAGAAGAAAAAAATACTGTGCGCAAAAAAAGCACCCAAGTGGGAGGTGAAAATGGTACTTAATGTGCTAGGCAAAAATATATCCAGTCATATGCAGCGTAGAAAAGGAACTGAAGTGTGAAAAACTGAAAGTCGTGTTGGGTGGGGAGAGGGGTCTGTTCTCGCTACAGGTAGGATGTGCATGCGTGTCTGTCCCAGCACAATTGCGATTTGATTCTCAATACTGTTCGTAATGGGCATCCTAGCATTCACAAGGGAGGGATATTGAAGATAGCACTACAGCCCAACACAACTAAACAAAAGCACTTATGTAGCACATTTTATGGGGAACATCTACTCAATGAAGTAAGCAACACAAGTTATGGGGTCCACCACTAAGTAGAGTTATCCTTCAGCTCATAATGTATATAGCAGCTAAATACAACCTGGAATAAGACTAATCCTGCAAATTCAGCAACAATCATCATGAGTGGGCACAAACAATACGATTCGAGGACAGCAACATAATTCTAACCATGAAAGGACACAAAAATCCACAAGGAAACATATGAGAGTTTTTATTGGTGGATTGGACGGTTACCTTCACAAAAACTTCTAACAAACGTGCCCCAAACAAAAGGCCGGAACATGCAGGAGGTGGAAGAAGAACCAGCGTCTTTCCCTCCCTTGAGGTCAGGAATTATGTCCCTCCTAAGACTGTAAAGTAGAAACTGCTGCAACCTCTCACCTGACCCCACTGGGTTGTAGGAACTGGGTGAATGCCTCCTTCCACCTCACCCTGAAGCATCAGGGCAGAAGCCTACAGGCCTTTAAAGAACTCAGGAGATGCTCCCACCGACAGGTGCCTCAAAGTTAAGCAGGGGCAACTCAGTCTCCACGTCTACAAAGCGTGATATGGTGATAAACGTCAAGGTCTTACAGTGGCATTTGCCGGTCTGTAAATCTCTTGGTTTCGCTATAGGCCAATAATCCTCTACATAGCAGCAGAGAAGTCTCTTCTTCCCTTTTACAAAGTGTATGCAAATTGTCCACTCCATAAGCTACACATATAAAGGAGTGTCGGCAAACACCAAACAGGGAGTACAAGATACTCGGTGGGGAAGAAATATTGGCTGTGTTAGAAAGCACTCAGGCTGAAACTATGCCATGTCTCATTGGGCCAACTGCTATAAAAGCAGGACATGGCAGAGAGCTCACTCACCTGCGTCCCCTGAGTTGACGAATTCAGAGCAGCAATCTTTACTTCGATAAACCAAAAAAATAAACACAAAAAAAAACACTATCCCTATAAAAGGACGAATCACCTTTCCAACTCTTTACAGCACATCACACATAATGTAGGAGAATATCTTAAAGATATAAAACAAGCATCTCAAATAGGTTAAAGGCTAACATTTATTTTCCATATGTTTGGTTAAACTCTCCCAGCTGTGGATCTGCTGCAGACTAGAAGGTGTTCACGTGTGTGCTGGACCAAGGCGCCAGAGCTGGTCCATCTCATGTGCTGGATCCAGAGTACGTATGCCCATCATCATTGACAGAAACTGGCCACCTCTATCTGCGACTCAGGTAGGAGCCCAGCAGGAGGGCTCCGGCTACAGTGAACCCAGTGAGCAGCCACTTTCCAAATCTTTCCTTGCTCCTCCGGTCATCTGCTGCTGCATCGTTGCCGTACATTTTTGCAAAAGTGTCCTGCAAAGAGAAAAGCAAGGAGGTGAGAACACAGGTCACCCATGACTTTAGCAAACACAAGGAGTACACAGTACAAGTGAGGGTGGGCGGTGAGAGAAGACAAATGCTCCATAAAGCAGTGATTAACAGCCTCAGAGTCCCCAACCTTCATTGCAAATTGGTAAAATAGTAAAAAGCTACAAATGGTTATCCAATAAAATACCACTAAAATGTTACAATTACATGCCTACGTTCAGTGATTTCAGCCTGCAGAGACATCATGAAGTCGACCCCTCTCCCATTTCATGTCCCTCCTTCCAAGGTACTCTCTAGGCTCCAACAACCAGGCAGCCTTTATATGAGGTGTTCTAATATTTATTGAGCTGTTACCCACATTCCTTTAGCAACCTATGTTTGTTTGACTGCATCATGATTCATCTACCCTCATTTTTATATAAAAATGTATTTAGGGCTTAGAGATGATCGTTCTGGCCCCAGCAGTTGACTGAACATTAGTCTTCTGGTAACTCCACTGGATACCTGGCAAAGGGTTTGAGACATTCTGCTTTAGGCTGAACGTCAACCGGCCACATTCTGCAAAGTTCACTAGTGATGTGTCACAAGCTATGTGTGGTGGAACAGAGTGTTCTGCTATGTTTAGAGTGGAACACTGAGCAGACCTTGGGAAGTATGATAATGTTCCTTGGTGTGCTCATTTGATATGGGCATCTAGAGCCTCGTGTATCATATGGAGCCAATGGTGGATGGGATCAGAAATGCGCAGCATCAAAACCTTAGTCAATAGAACGCTAGTACACCTTGAAAGAATGTTCAAAGTCACTTCGTCCCCTCAAACAATCCCTCCTGCGGACAAAAAGTGTCAACGGAGTCCAAGAGGGCTTGACACTCTCATAGTTCATTTCACACACCACCGGCTGCAACAAAAAATGTGGGATTAAATGCAAATGAGCTGCAGTATGCCTATTTCACGTACAAGAGCCACAAAACAAGCAGAAGAAATTAAACAGTGAAGAGTCGATGCTTTTGGGGCACAAATCAAAACGTGCAAACTGGGCCAAGTCACCCTTCCTCTCTTCATGCCATGAAAGGGCCCTATGCACACTAAGCCTAACCATTTTATTGTCAAAGGTTCGTAAATACCCAACTACTTCAGAAGTATGGTCTAGACCAACCAAAAAACCTACTGAAACACCCTTGAGATCATTGCAGCAAACAGGCTGGCAAGCAAAGCCCTCTAGGGTGAATGCCAACCTCAAATTGAAGCAAGCAAGGCGCACTTATATGCAACCATAAAAATAATGAGCTTCAGTAAGGTCTAGATTACTCCAGTGTAAACAGATGTCAGCTAACCACTTTATCTACCGCAACATCTAGTGAGGTCAGTGTTTAGCACATGTGTAGCACACATATGTCACTAGCAAGAACAATAAATTGCTTACCTTTGGTAAAGGACTTTCTGGGATTTTCTATCTAACCACATACTTCACACCCATAGAATGCTCCTAGGCGCCAGACTGGATCCAGATGAATTTTTTTGTAACGTTCCTGCGCCCCATTAGGTGGCGCCATGTAGCTCCTCAGTGACTCTGTACTGCCCCAGAACTGACAGTGCTTAGGGCATATGAGCACAACCCCTGCGCTCTCATCAGTTTCTTCAATCCTTCTCTTTCTGCACCCTCAGACACTGAGCATCTCACAAATTGATGCTGACAATGTGCAAATTCATAACTTGGAACCTTATTATGATGTTCAGTGTCCACTCCACAGAACAGGGAGGCAGGACGGGAGTGAGGAATCTGCAGTTGGATAGAGTATTCACCAGAAAGAGCATTACCAAAGATAAGTAACTTGTTCTTCTAATGGATACTTGTAGCCGCAGATTATTAACCTGTAGAATTGATACCGCAGCATTACTTTTGAAAAATACGAGGGTCTGTATAATAAGTGGGCTCAGACCAAAAAGTCTGCAGGACCGAGTGGGCTTAGTGACCTTCCCGCCAGACCAAATTGTCAAAGCAGCAGTGCTTTGTGAAAAGCAGATGTCCAAAACCTGTACTCCTCGTCCCACTGCAGTCGTGGTGGCCTTTGCTCAGGTACAAGGAGTCCGCAGACTTTTAAGAGGCTATTTCTTGGCCAGTGTTTAACAGATTTTGATGCAGAAGTCTGTCCACCTTGAGACGGTCTGCTTATGCACCGCCTTTCATTTCTTCACTCCAGAAAACCCTACACAGAGCTGATAAGTCTACACGATGATCCTTGAGGCAGTGAGTCTAGAAGCTCAGCGCCCTTTTATGGTCTAGCCGATGGAGCCTCTTCTACTCTTTTGAGGGGTGAGGCACAGTGACTGATTTGCCGATGTTAAAATGAGTCACACCTTTTGGTAAGAAGGCCTGCAGAGTCCTTAGCACCTCTTTGTCGGGGAAAAAGGCGGGGTCAAGAGGTTGCACTGAAAGCACCTGCAGTTCATTCATGCTGTATGCTGACATGATAGCAATAAGAAAGATTAGCTGGATCTTCGGTAGTAACAAGCAACTGTGCAGTGGCTCAAAGGGTGTGCACATGAGTCAAAGTTTTTATTAAACTCATCACATCTGGCGATTGGAATAGAGAGTGTTGGCCAGGTAAACAAAAAAAGGCGGACAAATAACCTATTACTGTGCCCACCGCAAGTCCTTGCTGGGATAACAGAAGGAAAAAAACCAAAGCATCTGAAAGTTTGGCATGCAAAGGGCTGGCGAATCAGGCATGACCATAGACAACAAATTTCTCCCAGCACCCTGTGTGGATGGACACCATGGAAGGGCAACTGGCCGCAAGGATGACACTAACCAACTAGGTCACCTAGTCGAAAGTATTTGATTGCCGCTGCTCAATCTTCACACATGAAGATGTAGGTTGTGGAGATTGGGGAGCACAGGCCTGCCCTGCAGCTGAGATAGCACTTTCTCCTCAAATGGTAGTACAGAAGACCCAAGTCCAATCACAGTCAGAATGCATCTGCTAATGACTTTCCTGGAGGAATCTTCAGTGCTCCATGAAGTTGACACTGCATGTTCTCAGCAGTGGCAAACCGATCTAACAAGGACATACCCCATTGGTCGAAGATGCCCCACCTCTTTATGTAGATGACACTCGTGAACTGCTAGCCAACGTCTGCTTAGCTTGTCTGTTCTGGCATTCAGCAACCTTCCTAGGTGGATGGCTATCAGAACGCTGGTCCATCAACTTCTATACGCATATGGCCTCCTGGCACTCAAACAAGACCCCATTCCACTCTCCTTGTTGCAGCACCACATGGCAATCGTGTCCCCTCCGAGGACTTGCACCTACCTCGCCTTGATGGATGACAGGAAAGCCATCAGGCCAAGTGAATCACCTGAAGCTTCAAAAAGGTTAATGTGGAGCTGGCTCTCCGCTGGAGACCAAAGACCTGATTTCCAACTTCTGCAGGTGACCTCCCAACCCCAGCAGTGTTGTGCCTGTCACAACTAATAGGTCTGGGCAGGACGGGTGGGGGGTGAAAAAGTCTACTGCAGGTCAGGCTGGCATTTGTCTGCCACCACTGAAGACCCTGAGCAGTCTCCTACAAGTTCTGGATGATGTTGGAGAGTGTTGTGTGGCCCATCGTAACCTGAGGTTTCACTGCAGGGCCCGCATGTTATCCTGCGTTCGAGTCAAGGAGGATGCATGAGGTCAGGAGTTCAGAAAGCCTCAGAGCCGTCCTCACCTATACCCCGGATTGAGCCTGAAACATCAGAAACATATTCTGACGGTCCCAGACTCACTGCAGCAATGGAAAGGCCTTGATCGCCACTGTGTCCAAGACAGGCTCAATGAAGGGAATCCTCTCAGTGGGGCATTGATGGGACTTATATTTCCTTATAAAGGCAGCAGTCCATCATAGGACTGAAGTCCAAGCCTTTCTTTGCATAAGACAGTACCACAAGTAGCACCTCTCTTCTCACTCGCAGAGTCTTGCACCTGCGCAATAGCATCCTTGGACACGAGAAGCAGGACTTCTTGCATCAAGTTTGCAGTGTGATTCTTAGACAGTTGATCTGATGTGGGAGAAAGATGGGGCAGGGAAAGGATGAAAGGCAAGGTGTAGCCCTTTTGAATAGTCTGCAAATCCTACCTATCTCAAGTGACAGTTTTCCAGCCGGGGAGGAAATATTGTAACCTGCCTCCTACGAACTAGTCCTGAACCTGTGAGAATAAACTAAAAGGACTTGAAAGCCGCTGCAGCAGGTGAGGAAGAGTTGGAGGAATGCTGACCCTGCAGGTGCGAGTTGCCTCTGCTGCTACCGCATATTCTGCCTTGAAAAGACGGGGTCTGTTGCTCTAGGACAGGTTGTAAGGGCTTTTTTTATGCAGTCTGTGATTTCCAGGGAAGCACGCAGCTGCGTCCTGGACATGTTATATTGTTTGGGCAACCGAGGCAGAGGTTGTCCGGGACGGCTGGCAAGATTTCGCTGGCCAGGGCTGACAAAGCATGGTTGTAGCTACCCAAAAGGTATCCTGCATTAGAGAGGTGAGGGATGAGCTGACCAACGCAAACGTTTTCTTTCCAAAAGTGTTAATCCAGTAAGGCTCTCTACCTGAATTATTGGAGCGAAAATAATTCAGGTTGACCTGAATAGTTGAAGTCTGAACTAGCGAGCTTGTAAGTTATCTAGTCAGGAAATTTGGATAGCTGGCTCAGGCTTAGCCCACTAGCTAAAGGGCGACTAACCAGAGGAAAAGAACATGGCTTAGCCAACATATCTATCAAAGTGTCAGTAAAGGCTTCAGCAAACGGAACGAGTGGCCAGGATAAAGTTTGCCCACGTTGGAGAATTTCAGGTAGTAAATTTGCCTTAATCTCAATAGTAGGCAACTGCAAGTATAAGTCTTCTGCTGCTCTTCGTATCACTACAGCAAAAGAGGCAATTTCTTCCTTCGGTGACCTCAGTGGAGAGTCTAGCTCCATCACAGGGATCGGGTATAGTCCACTGGCATTTTGTATATCCAAATATAATCCATCATCAGTGTAATGGGGGGTGGGGGGAGTAAATTATCAGCCTACTTGTACTAAGCATCACGAAGAACAGTAGGTATGTTCCGAAAAGCATCAGAATCAGTAAACCTCAAGTCTCTGATAAGACTGGCATCGAGGTGGAGGCTAAAGATTAGAGTCTGGTTACATAATAACTGGCTGAGATTTTGTAATCTTGTACCACGATAAAGGCCTGGTGCGGACCGATGTAGGTTCGGGGTTGGAGAACAACATTAATGCCCGATCAGGCACAGAAGGAACCAGCATGTACCTGGGGGTAGTGTGGAGGTCTGAAACGGTGTTGGTACCAGCCCAGTAACAGATCCCAAGAAGCTAGTCGACAGAAGTCCAACTGGTGGTCCCTGCAGTTACATGAGGCCTAAAGGCGCACACCAGAGGGAACAATAAGCATTTGCAGCAAGGCCTCTGTGAAGAATGCTATCAGTTGCTTGGTCGACAATGGCCCAGGGAAACCTGGGTGCGCCGGGACCAGTTGGGGGAGCAGGTCTGATTCGAGTGACACTGGAGGGCTTAGATTTTTCGCTTGATGCCCTTACACCACATTGTCTGACTTTGGCTGGTGGGATGGGGTAGAGTCCTGCTTAGCTTTTTTCATGCTTATGGAGCATTTTTGGCTTGGAGTAACTGGAAAGACTTTGAACTGTACGTCGACTTTTCGCAGAAACGGCCTCATCACTTGACAACTTGAAGTGTATACTTCGAACGGAAGCTCCTCTTATGTTGGGTGTCGTAGAACTTGGCCTTACATTCCCAGACCAAATCGGGTGCATTAGAGCAGATGCAAAGAAGTTTTCCAATGTTGAGAGGACATTCTGAATACGGTTGATTTTGGATTAAGCTTTCACATTTATGTCAATAACACCAAATTCCCATCAACAGTAGAAATCAACTTAAACTACTATTCTTCTGTGGGTTCTCTCTAAATTCTACACCCAGACGCCATTGTTATTACATTTTATTTTCTATTTAAATTGATTTAATGGTGATGGAATCTTGGTGTGGACAGGATCAATTACATTTAATTGTATTCATACAAGGGGACATTCAAGTTTTGAATGTGTTGCTGAACTTCTAGATCTCGGATTGCGTATGAAAATTGTAAAACAGGGTGTTAAGAAGCAAAAAAAAAACAAGCATTGACAAAGGCAATAGGTCGCACCTATGTGAGAGCTATTGACTTTGTCAATGTCTTTTAGCCATGTCATACAGCAGCATGGCTGTGCAGCACGGTTAAAAGTAAAGTTAACAAAAAACGCTATAATGTCATAGCACTATTATTTTTTACTTCACCGTTAACCATACTACACAGACATGGGTAAATTGCATTAGTTTCGATGATTTACGGAGAAAATGCAAAGCTGCGTTCAGTAAATTAAATGAACCGGGCTGCACTCACGCATTCAAAACATCTCAAGGGTCACAAGCCAACTGAGAGGCGTGAGTCCAGTGAGGTTAGCTTAGCATCCTGGTACTTATAGTACTGCCTTTAATAACAGAAATGCAGAAACACAAGTCGCAAAATGCGAAGGAAAAAGTAAACAGGACTAAATAAGCTATTTGTACTCCACAAGGCACGACTTGTAATCTCTGCACATGGCGGTTGAATTATATACTGGTACCCAATGTTTGGATGTATTTGCCTATTTTCACTGCAGCTTTTAAAATTCCAAGTGGACTTCTATGTTTTCCCCATTTATTTTTACTGAATAGCCGCCAAATGCCCACATAACGCAAATGCTGTGCAAATTAAATCACTGCTGCGCTAGGCCTATGCTGGCTGGCTCGAGTCGTTTAACAATAATTCAATAAACTTTACACATGCAGATGTAAAGGAGTCTTATACCGTTACAGACATGCCATTTAATTTTTTTAACATGTTTGTTTACTGAGCGCCAATATAAAGGTGGCAACAAAAAAAAGGGATGGGTGGAAGGAGAAAGAAGATATAGTACCTCAATCATTCATGCCCATTGGCATGATTTTTGCACGCCTTTCGTGAGTCAAGTTGATCATGTTTCTCATGCGTTCCCATGTCCAATGCAAATTATATGGGAGGCATGTGATAACGCGTCACCCATTATTGAAAACCGGGTGCTATTAGCCGATTATAGTACTATGGTATCTGAATATGGGAGAGTCTGCTTCTGATAAGCACAGATCAGGGTTTTCAGTGTTGGCTTTATATAAAGGCTCATGCGCTTTCTGTCTGGTTTTGAGTGTGTCTGGAAGCATGTCAAATGTAACTAGTACTAATGTAAAGCGCTCCATTGCCTTCGGATCGGATCGAATAGAGTTTACGGAGGGGGCAAGAAACAGTATCATCATTCGGGAACAGCGGACGGGCACTGATTACGTTGAATTAATCTGTACTTGGTCCCTTATCCACAGAAAGGATCGGAAATGAAGTTTGGCCAGCACTGGCCAATTAAGGTGTCTGCAAAGTAGAGGGACCCTGCAGCCAACAAATAGTAAGCAATGGGAGGGCTCGAAGCCCTTTTTGTAAACAACAGTGTCTCGCAAGTGAGACCCTAAAAGGGACCATTGAAGGTTCTTCATCTAATCAACGTCTTCCTGTAATTCGGTAGAATTGTAGGCGCAACATTGAAGTTTTAGGCCCAGTTGATAGATTTTAACTTTTTTCCATGAACAAGTGTGGTCGATTTTGAGGTATTCTCTTTTGAAAGAAGCATAAAGTCTTGTGTTGTGGTTTTATTTCTTCTAGAATCGGTAACCAGTGAAACTTTAGTAAAAACAAAACAAAAAGGATATCTTTTCTTTAGCTTCAGCAGGGGTCATACTGGAGTGTTCTAGATTATGGAGTCTCTGAAAAGATATTTTGTTATGACCAGGTTAGGCGGCATTACGTTTGTCCAAATGTGCCTATAACAATGCATTAATTGAGGTGAATTTGTGAGGAAATGGCAATAGATTAATTGTCTCCTGGATCTGTAGCTGATAACTACTGCTCTTTAGTTTGACTTAATATGCAGGTCCAATGTCAGCTATGAAATTCAGGGAAAATCCAGAAACTGTACCAACTACAAGTTCTGGCAGAATACCACAAAATGACAGTGACATTTTCTCCAACCAATCATAAAGTTGACAATAGAGCATAAGCCTTATTGGGGATCACTTAATGACTTATGTAAAATCCTTATTCAATCACTGCCTGGCAGGCATCATTTTCGTTTGAGTTTTTCCATTTTTGAACAATAATTGTGAATCATCCAAAAACAAAACTCAGACAAATCACTTCACCATCTAACAGGGACATCTTACTATTATGTAGTAATGGGGAATGAGTAGAACCATTTGGGTTACCACAGGATAGAAAAGGATGCAAAAATGGCCTGGTGTTGAGATAGACAGATACTGGCACTGATCTGCTGCAAAGTATGGAATCCAGGATAGAGTGGAGTCCTGGATCCAGAATTTGCATATCATGTTGAGAATTGGATCTTCTACACAATCAAAGGCTATGGATAGGTCTAAAAAGGACAAAGCCTGCTGTTGTTACCCCTTATCGGTTTGCAACAATAGATCATCAAGAACCAACATCACAGCGTTGTTCTCATACCTCATCTAAAGCCCACTTGAAATGGATTAAGCCAGTTATTTGTTTCAAAGTATTTCAGTTGCTTTGCTACAACTTTCTCCAACCCTTTTGTTAGCTGGCATCTGTAGGTCCAGGGTAGCTTAATCAAATATGTTATCACTAATGTCTCTTTCAGAGAATCTATGACATTTCCTCTAAATAAGAAGGAATTCATTAGGTTTTAAATTCCTTCACTAATCATTGGTCCAAGATTTTTCTCAATTTTAGCAGGACATGGATCTAGCAACTAGCCAGTTGGAAAACGTTTATTTAAAAGTAGTTCGATTTGAGCCCGGTCTCTAGTTCAAAAAGTTGCTTTCTGGGACTGAGGCTCGTGATGGGAGGCTGGGAACAGTCCAGTGTAACAAACTTCAAGATTTATCCTAATAACCTCAGTTTTCTCCTGTAAACAGCTAGTTCCTCAAAGATGTCAGCCCTTAAGCACAATCACCTAAACAGCATTTTTTATTGTTTGATGCAGTAATAATTAATAGGGTAACCCTGTGTCCCTCACAACCTGGACAGATTACACAGTAACACAACATTGTTTCTATCGGATTTGTCCATTATAAATTCAAATTAGTAAGAGAGCCTTACCCAGTGAACACAGCGGACATTAATCCAAATAATGGACTCACAATATTGCAAATAATAAAACATTAAAATATTCATAATATATTTAAGTTAACCAGCAATATATATGGTGCTTCTAAACCAGAAGCGAGGCACATTGCACTCGAGTTGTGACCAATCATGCGCATCATTTTGCATTACGTTACTGACTCACAGAAAATCACCCCATTACAAAATGCAACACAGTCTCAGAAGATAGCTTTGCTTATAAAAAGATAATCAGGCTTCTTGTAGTTTTAGGAGAGGTACTCAAATGCCAAAGCGCCCACAACATTAACGCGACTAGAAATGGGTCATGAGCCTGCAACAATTCTCACTTATGATCTGCAATTTCTGAACAGCAGTCGCTCTACACACCAAAAGCGGTCTACTGAAACTGCAATTCATCAAGCATACAAGGACACACAATGTCTGCACTAGTGTGGGGAGGGGTCTTGCAGAGAAATGTTAAAAGGGCATGCATTACAGAACTTGGTGAGAGACTAGGGGAGCTATCTAGGGAGGTCAGAAGAAGAAAAACAAGCATTAGCTAAACGATTTGCTTTTTATTTGCCAATACTTGTTTACTGAGGATACTGACTTTGCCAATGCTTGTAGAATGGCAGTGCAAGCACTGGTAAAGCAAAAAGAAGCAGGCAGCCATCTTGGAATGGTACTTTATATACTTATGTAACTGTGGTCACGTTTGTTCTGAAAGCAATGTGGTGGCCGTCTTGGAAAGACCAAAGAGATGTGTAAAGGTGGGCAGACTGGACATCTTTGCCTCACCTGGCCACATTAGTGCGCAGGATGAAAATTGGCTAAAAGTCGCTTTTAAAAGGACCTCCTGACTAAAGACAGGGAGGAGTGTGAATTACGGAACCTGCAAACAGAGTCCCTTTTGGTACAAACCACTCTGGGCATGGAACCTTACATGGCTACGGTGCAGAGTGGAAGGGACAGGGTTATCCTTACCAGGTTTGGCTGGGACTGATTAGGTGTCAACTTACATTCCCGTTTGGCCAGTTTAATCCAAAGGAAATCCTGGTCTGCCCTTGTGATGAGCGCTCCCTGCAAACTCTAGCTCATTTCACCTTTTTTGTTGTTGTTGCATGTTTTATAATAGCGACGCCAGGATGTTCCTTATCCCACTGTTAAGGGGCACTCCTCACTCGTGTCAAATCCCGGCCCTCTTGTATTTATAGTCCATCTCGAACCACAGGATCTGTTTTGGTGTGGCCACCTTTCTTAAACATGCTTTACAGTTTAGGCAATACCTATTGTTAAATGGAAAAATAGAAGTGCAGGTACCCTGTCCCAGAGTACCTGCTTGTTTCTAAGAAGTGCCAGTACTCTCCAATTAAAAGACTTAGGTCACTCTTGAGAAGTGCAGGTACTCCCCCTCTCAAAATTAACAAGCATTGGCATAGCCAATAGGTCTCGCTTTTGGGACCTTATAAGTGTTTAGTTATGCAGCACAATATCCTTGGTGCAACAGCATCAACCGTTGCATAGCTAAACACTTATACGGTCCCAAAGGCGAGACCTATTGGCTATGTCAATGCTTGTTTGCATATGCGGGTCTGAATGTATTAAAGGCTGTGCAGGGACACACGAGGGGCTGCACAATGTCCGCTGAGCCGCAAGCTTTTATAATGAAAAGTAAATCAATGTTTGTATGTTAAGCTTTTTCTCTCGTATGACATGAAAAAGGTTTTTTATAATAAATGAAATGAATTGAACTGATCTCATGGAAAGTAGTTTGAACCTTTGCTGGAACTCTATTATAGAAGTTTGTGGCTAGCATGGCCGCTACATCTGATCTTTTGGCAAACAGAGGCAGACTTACCCAGCAACAAATAGGTGCCATTACAACTGACTGTGGCCAGGATGTTGGCAGAGGACCCGAGTCAGCCGCATGTCACTCATTTTCAGGATATTTTATTTCTTTATTTGACAAGTGGGAGAAAGATCAAGTGATTTTACATCAGGGCTGGCACCTCTGAAATGCTGGAGGGTGGAATAGATTCAGTCACACATCACCCTTCCCAATTGTGTGTCTACTTCTTCACTTCACAATTTTTTGAGTGAGCTACTTTCTTTTAACAAAATTACAGTTCTCCCATTGCTCCCAAAAATGCACACCAGTGGGAGGTTGTAATATATCACAGACTGGCTCTGAAGTGCGTTGGAAACCATGGCTAAATTCAAAATTGATGCTCTAAACAGTAATTATATTGTTTTTCAGAAAACCTGGAAAAAGATGGCTGTGGGCAGAGCCAGATTTTTGGAAGGTGTACGTTAATGTTTCCGTGTTGAATAAACAAGGTGCTATTTACAGAGAAAGCTTTGTAATTATAATCTGCTGTATAAAGAAGCGCTTCCTTTCTAAACAAGGTTTGCGAAATAAACCTCTTTCAACAAAGCAACGAGCGACGGAAATCATGTGGGGAGACATGGGAACGAGGCAGCGAGCGACGGAAATCATGTGGGGAGCGGGGCCGCGAGCGGTGAGCCGCAGAAGGTGAGCGAAGCCGGAAACTACGGGGCGCATCGGGGGACATGGAGCGGGGGCGAGCGAGCGCGGCAGCCTGCAAAGCAGTCCCAAGAAACGCTTGTGCGTCGTGGCTGGCCTTTGGATGAGTACGCGCGGCAGACATGTGTTTCCACTTATCGCGCCCGCGTCTGGGCGCGATAATTGGAAACACATGTTTGCCGCGCGTACCCATCTCAAAAAGGCCAGCCACGACGCACGAGCGTTTCTTGGACTGCTTTGAAAACTCGCTTACATTAAGTCTTCGCCTCTAAGCAGCGCTTGCGCGCTACTCGAGGCTCGACCTAAAAAGTGCTGGTACTCAGTACCGGCTCATTTAAAGCACTGCCTATTGTTTTAATTCACTGTATTATGTTTTGTTTTATGTGTTCTTGTTTTTTGGCCCGCTTTTAGCCTTTTCTTGACACTGTGTTTTTAACTTTCTTCAGCCTTTTATATTCATGGTTGTTCTTTTTAGGTCTCGCCTATGCAGCGCGCATGCACTGCTTAGGAGGAGACCTTTAAGAATCGATTAGCTTTTTCTGCCAAAAACGTGCACGCTTTGCATTGCTTTCAATGGCAACGTGTGCACGTTTGGAGATTCCCTTGCGAGAGCGAGCTTTGGCAACATCTGTTTGTAATTAACTTTCAAACAGATGGTGCCCCTGCTTGCTCCCGCAAGGGAAGCGCTGTGTGTGCTCTCGGCCGCACTCCCCCCCCTCCCACTGTGGTCCGTGTCACTTAGCTCGTGCTTCAAAAGCTTATGCTTTTGCCAGCTAGCTCGTTAGCAGCTTTCCTATCGCTGCTTTTAAAATCCCGTATTTTTTTCTAGCTCCTCTTGCGGCGAACCAACAAGCTCACTCGAAATGCCCAGAACGTGTACTTGTTGCTGGGAAGACATCTTGGCGGGTAAACGCGCCTGAAGCTGTGATGTGTGCGTGCCTGGATATCTCTTTGCCAGTTAGACGTTTCATCCATAAAGGTTCAGAATATTAATGCTCTATTGAGTCCGAGTGCGAGATGAGTGCGTATCTTCAGATGTCGCCTCGGGCACAAACAGCCGGCATTGCCGAGCCGCTGACAGACTGCAGACTTTCTGCCCTGAAACCTCCCTCCGGCTCTAGGATCGACACATTCCACCCCTAAACCCATAGTTGTGTATTTCCCCTCCTTCCCAATGACCCCTCCCCCCCAAATCACACACTGTTCTACACCACAGTACGAGGTCACGCCTACACGCTTCCACATCATGCCTCCCAGGGCGTCTGAAGCGCTTCGATGCCATCAAACAAGCGCTGCTCTGACTGCACTCCCGTTACATACAGCACTACGAAATGCAGCCTCTCTGTGGCACGCGGTATAATTATCACTCAACTAGAAATGCACGGGCTGAGTGAGCCACGTTGACATGCAAGGGAGTTTGTTTACAGCTGCAGAGAGGAGCGCGGTGGAGAGGGGGGCTTGGGAGCGCCTGTCAGACTGCGCCAGGTTTGCGCTTGTATCTTGAAGGGGCTCGCCCCCCCTCTCCCCGTGCTCTTTCTCTCTCTGCTCGTTCTTGCTCGCTCTCTAGCTGCTCTTGCTCGCTCTCTCTCTCTCTTTCTCCATCTTTTTCTGTCTTTATCTCTCGCTCTTTTTTTTTCTCTCTCGCTCTCCCTTTCGCGCTCTGCTCTCCCTTTCCCGTCCGCTCTCTGCTCTCCCTTTCCCGTCCGCTCTCTGCTCTCCCTTTCCCGTCCGCTCTCTGCTCTCCCTTTCCCGTCCGCTCTCTGCTCTCCCTTTCCCGTCCGCTCTCCCTTCCCCGTCCGTTCTCTGCTCTAGTGTAAAACAGCATATCACACTTCATGTGTCTCACTCGGCGGAGGTTTAAAATCCAGCGGGTGGGGCCCCGCCTAAGAAGACATGCAACAAGGCTTTGCACAGCTGCCAACAGGTTTGCAACTGGAATCCTGAAGCAGCAATACCAGCAGATTTTGTTTGAACCCTACTGAAAGGGCTGGGGTGGTACGGAGGCCGGCGAGGGACAGCAGACCCCCGCCCCTGCAGTCACAGTCTAAATTCAAGGCCTGTGATACACGAGGCTTTAATGCGGAGTTAATGCCCTACTCTGACTCTTTCATGAGAGGCTGGACGTGGGGCGAGATGAGAAGGCCAGAAAGGGAGACACTGACACACCTCGCACCTTCAACCGTGGGGCAGTTATGGGGTCTTTCTCGATATCGCTCGTCTACCCCCCCATCCGTTCCATCTTTTCTTTCTCACTCTGTCAGTCTCTCTCTCCCCTTCTTTCCCGCTTTCTCCAGTGTCCACCTCATGAGTCTCTCACTCGCCCTCCCCCTCTTCAGCCCAGCGTCCACCCTCTGTCTCCTCCTCTCGTGTTCACCCCTCCTCAACCCCATCTCCACTCAGTCTGTCTGCTTCTCGCTCGTCGACTCTCTTCCTTTCACGCTCTCTCACTCTCATCCTCCTCTTCCTCCCGGTCTCTCCACTTCCCTCCCCTCCTCACCGCCCTCCCTCCACCCATCCCCGCCAGCTCTTCCTTCCGCCACGAACAGTAAAAATGTGCCAGCGAAAAAATGTGCCAGCAAAAACTACCGGAATAGAAAAAACAAGGGAAATTCTCAAAATAACTCTATAGCTAGGGAAGAAAATTAAAATTACATTACGTTATTCTTTAGAAATATTGCGGGGACCGCAGCTCCCACCAGGGCGCATTCTCTCTCGCTCTCTCTCCTCTTGCTTTCTCTCTCTCTTTCTCTCTGTCTCTCCCGCTCTCTCTTTCTCTCTCTCGCTCTCTCCCCCCCTCTGTCGCTCTCTCTCTCCCCCTCTCTCTCTCTCACTCTTTCCCTTTCTCTCTCTCCCTCCCTCTTTCTCTCCCTCCCTCTCTCTTTATCTCACCTCACTCTCTTTGTCTCTCCCGCTCTCTTTCTCTCTCTCTCTCGCTCTCTCTCCCCCTCTCTCTCACTCTTTCCCTCTCTCTCTTTCTCTCCCTCCCCCTCTCTATCTCTCCTGTCTCTCCCGCTCTATCCCTCCCTCCCTCTTTACCTCTCCTCTCTCTCCCTCTTTATCTCTCTCTCTCTCCCTCCCTCCCTCCCTTTCCCTCCCTCCCTCTCTCTCTCTCTCCTCCCTCTCTCACTCTCCACTCTCTCCTTTCTCTCTCCCTCTGTTTATCATCCTCCCCCCTCTTTCTTGCCCCCCCCCCCGCCTCGGGATGTCTTTATGTCTCTTTTAATCTATCCATCGCTTTTCTCGATTCTGTTCAATGCTGCTTTATTGATTTGTTTTTTAGCTAAATCCAATTGAATTATGCGGCAAAGGACAATTATATGGCGGGTTGACTTGCTACATCAGGAGGAAGGACAGCAATCTGGTCACCCAACATTGAGACTACAAAGACCTTTAAGAATCGCGTTCCCATACAAAGATGGCCGCTATCTTTTGATAGAGCATTTATCCAGACAACATGCTACGTATAATGTTGTGGTTTGTCTTTTGATTTCCGTGGCACTGTCATTAATCGTTGCTCTACAAATGTAGCTTTGCTTGTAAACCTGCGGTAAATGTAACAATCAGCGCGTTTAACGTTGACAAGGCAGTATCCTCACTGTGCGATGGGCGATGAAAAGATAAGAAGGGTCTCTGTTTCCCTTTTGATTTGAAGCATGACTTCTTCTTCCCACAGGCAGATCAATCAGATGGGCAGCCCGTCTCCACCAATGAGAGCAAGGATTGCAGCTGACACAGCGTGCCCCCCATTGCATATCAGGATGCAATGACAGAAACAGCAAAATACAAGTCCGGTGGCACACTATGCCAAGCACACAATTTTTTATTACTGTGTTTTTAAGCCACGCCCTTAATTACATTGGCCACGCCCCTTTGAGAGACCCCCCCCACCCCCAGTTTTTTCATCCCACTTAATAGGTCTCGCCTTTGGGACCTTATTAGTATTTAGTTATGCAGCACAATATCCCAACATCAACTGTTGCATGGCTAAACACTTATAAGGTCCCAAAGGCGAGACCTATTGGCTATGCCAATGCTTGTTTATGTGTGTTGCTGAATTACTGGGCCTTACTGTATTTGCATTGTGCTGTATGTTGCTTTTTTATTGATTAATTTCTTCTATATTTTATGGTGTTACCATGCTTTTATGGTTTATTCCAAGAACTGAAATAAAGCCGATGAATTGAATTGAATTGAAAGGCCATTCCGAGATGGCTGTCAATGTGAGTCTAGATGCAACATGGCGGCCTTTTACATGTATACAAAATAACATTCGAAGAGAGAGAAAGAGAGCGAGATAGAGAGCACAGAGCGCACTGCTGCTGTGTCAGTGAGGTAAGAGGGGCAATGATACTGAGGATGTGTGTTGGCTGGGGGTGGGGGTGCGGCATCGGTAAGAGAAGTTGAAGCAAGAGAGAAAGTGGTCCAGGACATGCACTCCCATCGCGGACTAAAGCTCAAATGCCAAAGATAATTTTAAAAAGAAATATAGTTCCTGACGTTAGCAGTGGAAGGCCTCACTCAACCAAACAAAAACCAGGGTGAAACCTAAACGCTCCAGGAGTGTGAAACACAAGAAGGCGCATGAAAGCCATTGAATCAGAAAGAGCAGGGAATTGAAACAGACAAGAAACCCATCCGATCACGAACAAGGAGCAAATCCAAAGCCCACTCCAATTATAGATTTGTTTGCGTATTGATTACAATGCTGTGTGGCATGAAAGCAAACACCGTCCAATCTACTTTGCTGCTCCTAGTTTCTGGCTGCAGCATAGGTAGGTGATCACAAGCTGCTTGACAGGTCCTACTGCTTACCCTGCATAAAGAAACAAAGTGAGTACGGTCTGATAAACAATACACAGGCACAGAGGCTCTGGCTCGAGTCTGACCCCAGTATAATCTTAAAATCCTGGCTACCATGACAGGCAATGCACGAGAATGCCAGCTTAGCTACAGAGACGCAGCAGTCAAGGAGTCCTGCTCTGTGATGAATGGACGAGGCTCCTGCAACCCAGCTCCCCCCCCCCCCCCACCCGGCACTGCAACACTCAGGCTGTCTACAGTACGGCTGGAGAGACAACGCAATCCATAGGAGAGGGGTACACATAAACGAAATAAATTAAATTAAAAAAGACAGCAGAAACCAGCTAAGCAGCGTTAAACAGCAGCCACTCAGAGCAATGCCTTCATCCATAGCTCACTGAAGGCTACACTGTCACCCAACCCGAGATACACGAGACCCGCAACATATCACCAAAGAAAGGCTCAGTCTGCGATGGAAAGCCCAGAGCGGCACCTCTGGCTAGCAGACAGCGGTTTGAAGCGCGCATAGAGGCAGCGCTATGAAAATGCTAATAGAGTAAGTTACACAGAGACAATTTCTCAGTCTTCACACACTTTCCTTTCCCTGCTGTGCGGTGTGAATCCAGGTGCTGAGAGAGCTCAAACACCAAGAATGGTTGTATTTGGCTCTGCACATTGCACATTATTTACTCAAAATTACGGACAATTTGGGACACTTTCCTAAATTTGCAGTCACTCACTGCTAAAACCAAACAAGGATTGACAATGGCAATAGTTCTGGCGTTGGCCGGCAGTCTTTGGGCTTTCTTAATTGTTCCATTGTCATGATTATAGCAAGACTTTATTGTTGGGGAAACACGGACTAAAAGTGAAAATATTTTTGGGTCTCAAAAAAGATACACTGACCTAGTAGTCCCTGGCAATGATGGGAACTTCTTTGCGTGCGGATAATGTCCCTTGTGAAAGGGAAGGATGCCATCACTCATAGTGAAGTTAGCCAATGGTTAAAGTGCGCTCACCCACTGTCCCATGCTGTAGTAACAAGCATTTGCAATGCAATAGGTCTCGCAACTGCGAGTTTTGGAGCTATTGGTATTGTAAATGGTATTGTAAATGACAATGCCTTTAATTTATGTTGTACAAACCAAAACATAAATAAAAGGCATTGTCATTTACAATGCCAATAGTTTAAACTTGCGTAAATGCGAGACCTATTGCTTTGCAAATGCTTGTTTCAGGAGGATTCCTCCTCGCAGGCCCCCAAATACTGTTTCGTTTCTTCACTGTGCCAGTTTGTTGTCCCGCTCCCACATGCACTCCGGACGTTTTATTCGCACCCTCCCAACTGTGAAGCATTGTTCGCTTCCTGTCCAAAAAGTGCTTGCAAAGGTGCAACATTGTCACAGTGACTGGTGGGTTTGAGAGGGGTACTAGGTATGTCCAGGAGGGGTAGCATCTTTGCAAGATTTTCTCTGTAAGTGCTGATCCCATAAATGCACTTTAACTTACTGTGTATACATTTATCTTATGTAGCTATCCCCAAAATGTGACAGGGGTGGGCCAGTGCTCAATTTGTAAAGAAATAATTGCCAGGGCTCTCGCCAGGAGGCCACTGCAGCTTGCACCACCCATTGCCCCTGTCAAAATTGCCATTACATTACCTGCACAACTATTAATCATCAGACTGCTACCAGTGTGACAATTCAGACTGTTAGAGGCCTCCACAGCTATAAGAATGGTTTGGGCTGCAGGTATCTGTTGTTTTTAATGTATAATGAAATAATAAAACTATTGTTCTGCTTATCTCTAAATCACACAAACAGCGCCACCATGTGGCAGACTGTGATAAGTGCCGATGTTGACAATTAATTGCTGGTGTCGAGCACCGTAAACTACTGCCTCAAATTAAGCACTGGGTGGGGCCCTCCTGGGTCTATGTTAGACATCCCTCGCTGAGGAGTTTGACATTCTGAAGTAATCTGGGGGCCAGCAGAGCCCCGATAAAATGCAGGGAGTATTACTGCCCCAGAGTGCACCTTGTGGGGGCAGCTACTGAGTGTTCCTGAATGGAGAGACCAGCTGATGTACCAGGAGAGGATGTGCCAGGAGGCGGGAGCTGTACCTCCTGCAATGGAAGCCACCCCCTTCCAGATTCTTCTAGCCAGGGAGGTAGGGCAGGGAGCCTAGGAAGAGCACTCTAAGCTCGCTCCCCCACTTGGTGATGGTGTGTCAGAACACATAGTGACTTGAGAAGTCTGGGTGTAGTACATCCCACTGGTAGTTTGTGTTACGGACTTATTCCTAGACATTTAAACTCACATTTAACCCTGAAGTATGAGACACCCTGCATTGGAGAGTTTCAGTGAGGAGCAGTTGGCAAAGTGGTGACACTTAATAATAAAAAGTCCCTTGTATTGTAAAGCAATAAGCAAATATAATGCACCAACTTGACACTTGTACGGTGTTCCAACAGTGCACATGTAACACCTTAAGCACATTTTATGAATATGATATATCACCCTTATAAATCATCTGTGCTTCAGGAGTCATTATATGTGTATAAGGATCAAAACTGCCACAGGCACACACATCACACACTCACACAGTTATCTACAAGCATCAGACATCCACAAGCATCAGGCATCAGACATCCACAAGCATCAGGCATCAGACATCCACAAGCATCAGGCATCAGACATCCACAAGCATCAGGCATCCACAGGCATCAGACATCAGGAATCAGACATCCACAAGCATCAGACATCAAGCATCAGACATCCACAAGCATCAGACATCCACAAGCATCAGACATCCACAAGCATCAGACATCCACAAGCATCAGGCATCAGACATCCACAAGCATCAGGCATCAGACATCCACAAGCATCAGGCATCAGACATCAGGCATCATACATCCACAGGCATCATACATCCACAAGCATCATACATCCACAAGCATCAGACATCCACAGGCATCAGACATCCACAGGCATCAGACATCCACAGGCATCAGACATCCACAAGCATCCACAGGCATCCACAGGCATCCACAGGCATCCACAATTATCAGGCATCCACAGGCATCAGGCATCCACAGGCATCAGGCATCCACAGGCATCAGGCATCCACAGGCATCAGGCATCCACAGGCATCAGGCATCCACAGGCATCAGGCATCCACAGGCATCAGGCATCCACAGGCATCAGGCATCCACAGGCATCAGGCATCCACAGGCATCAGGCATCCACAGGCATCAGACATCCACAGGCATCAGGCATCCACAGGCATCAGACATCCACAGGCATCAGACATCCACAGGCATCAGACATCCACAGGCATCAGACATCATCAGACATCCACAAGCATCAGACATCCACAAGCATCAGACATCAGACATCCACAGGCATCAGACATCAGGCATCCACAAGCATCAAACATCAGACATCCACAAGCATAAGACATCCACAAGCATCAGGCATCATACATCCACAAGCATCAGACATCAGGCATCATACATCCACAAGCATCAGCCATCAGACATCATACATCCACCAGCATCAGGCATCATACATCCACCAGCATCAGACATCCACAAGCATCAGACATCCACAAGCATCAGACATCAGACATCCACAGGCATCAGACATCCACAGGCATCAGACATCCACAGGCATCAGACATCCACAGGCATCAGACATCCACAGGCATCAGACATCCACAGGCATCAGACATCCACAGGCATCAGACATCCACAGGCATCAGACATCCACAGGCATCAGACATCCACAGGCATCAGACATCCACAGGCATCAGACATCCACAGGCATCAGACATCCACAGGCATCAGACATCCACAGGCATCCACAATTATCAGGCATCCACAGGCATCAGACATCCACAGGCATCAGGCATCCACAGGCATCAGGCATCCACAATTATCAGGCATCCACAGGCATCAGGCATCCACAGGCATCAGACATCCACAGGCATCAGACATCAGGCATCCACAAGCATCAAACATCAGACATCCACAAGCATAAGACATCCACAAGCATCAGGCATCATACATCCACAAGCATCAGACATCAGGCATCATACATCCACAAGCATCAGCCATCAGACATCATACATCCACCAGCATCAGGCATCAGACATCATACATCCACCAGCATCAGACATCCACAAGCATCAGACATCCACAAGCATCAGACATCCACAAGCATCAGACATCAGACATCTACAAGCATCAGACATCAGACATCCACAATTATCAGACATCCACAGGCATCCACAGGCATCAGGCATCCACAATTATCAGGCATCCACAATTATCAGGCATCCACAATTATCAGGCATCCACAATTATCAGGCATCCACAGGCATCAGGCAGGCATCAGACATCCACAGGCATCAGACATCCACAGGCATCAGACATCCACAGGCATCAGACATCCACAGGCATCAGACATCCACAGGCATCAGACATCCACAGGCATCAGACATCCACAGGCATCAGACATCCACAAGCATCAGACATCCACAAGCATCAGACATCCACAAGCATCAGACATCCACAAGCATCAGACATCCACAAGCATCAGACATCCACAAGCATCAGACATCCACAAGCATCAGACATCCACAAGCATCAGGCATCCACAAGCATCAGGCATCCACAAGCATCAGGCATCCACAAGCATCAGGCATCCACAAGCATCAGGCATCAGACATCAGGCATCCACAAGCATCAGGCATCAGACATCCACAAGCATCAGACATCCACAAGCATCAGACATCCACAAGCATCAGGCATCATACATCCACAAGCATCAGACATCAGGCATCATACATCCACAAGCATCAGCCATCAGACATCATACATCCACCAGCATCAGACATCATACATCCACCAGCATCAGGCATCCACCAGCATCAGGCATCAGACATCCGCAAGCATCAGACATCCGCAAGCATCAGACATCCACAAGCATCAGACATCCACAAGCATCAGACATCCACAAGCATCAGACATCCACAAGCATCAGACATCCACAAGCATCAGACATCCACAAGCATCAGACATCCACAAGCATCAGGCATCCACAAGCATCAGGCATCAGACATCCACAAGCATCAGACATCCACAAGCATCAGGCATCATACATCCACAAGCATCAGCCATCAGACATCATACATCCACCAGCATCAGACATCATACATCCACCAGCATCAGGCATCCACCAGCATCAGGCATCAGACATCCGCAAGCATCAGACATCCGCAAGCATCAGACATCCACAAGCATCAGACATCAGACATCCACAGGCATCAGACATCCACAGGCATCAGACATCCACAGGCATCAGACATCCACAGGCATCAGACATCCACAGGCATCAGACATCCACAGGCATCAGACATCCATCAGGCATCAGACATCCATCAGGCATCAGACATCCATCAGGCATCAGACATCCATCAGGCATCAGACATCCATCAGGCATCAGACATCCATCAGGCATCAGACTTGAGGCATCAGACATGAGGCATCAGACATCCACAATCATCAGGCATCAGACATCCACAAGCATCAGGCATCAGACATCCACAAGCATCGGGCATCATACATCCACAAGCATCAGCCATCAGACATCATACATCCACCAGCATCAGACATCATACATCCACCAGCATCAGGCATCCACCAGCATCAGGCATCAGACATCCGCAAGCATCAGACATCCGCAAGCATCAGACATCCACAAGCATCAGACATCAGACATCCACATGCATCAGACATCCACAGGCATCAGACATCCACAGGCATCAGACATCCACAGGCATCAGACATCCACAGGCATCAGACATCCATCAGGCATCAGACATCCATCAGGCATCAGACATCCATCAGGCATCAGACATCCATCAGGCATCAGACTTGAGGCATCAGACATGAGGCATCAGACATCCACAATCATCAGGCATCAGACATCCACAAGCATCAGACATCAGGCATCAGACATCCACAAGCATCGGGCATCAGACATCCACAAGCAACAGACATCAGACATCCACAAGCATCAGACATCCATCAGACATCCACAAGCATCAGGCATCAGACATCCACAAGCATCAGGCATCAGACATCCACAAGCATCAGGCATCAGACATCCACAAGCATCAGGCATCAGACATCCACAAGCATCAGGCATCCACAAGCATCAGGCATCCACAAGCATCAGACATCAGGCATCAGACATCCACAAGCATCAGGCATCAGGCATCCACAATCATCAGGCATCAGACAGGCATCAGACATCCACAAGCATCAGGCATCAGACATCCACCAGCATCAGACATCAGACATCCACAAGCATCAGACATCCACAAGCATCAGACATCTACAAGCATCAGACATCAGACATCTACAAGCATCAGACATCAGACATCAGACATCCACAGGCATCAGACATCCACAGGCATCAGACATCCACAGGCATCAGACATCCACAGGCATCAGACATCCACAAGCATCAGACATCCACAAGCATCAGACATCCACAAGCATCAGACATCCACAAGCATCAGGCATCCACAAGCATCAGGCATCCACAAGCATCAGGCATCCACAAGCATCAGGCATCCACAAGCATCAGACATCAGGCATCATACATCCACAAGCATCAGACATCAGGCATCATACATCCACAAGCATCAGCTATCAGACATCATACATCCACCAGCATCAGGCATCCACCAGCATCAGGCATCCACCAGCATCAGGCATCCACCAGCATCAGGCATCAGACATCCGCAAGCATCAGACATCCGCAAGCATCAGACATCCACAAGCATCAGACATCCACAAGCATCAGACATCAACAAGCATCAGGCATCCACAAGCATCAGGCATCCACAAGCATCAGGCATCCACAAGCATCAGACATCCACAAGCATCAGACATCCACAAGCATCAGACATCCACAAGCATCAGGCATCAGACATCCACAAGCATCAGGCATCAGACATCCACAAGCATCAGGCATCATACATCCACAAGCATCAGACATCAGGCATCATACATCCACAAGCATCAGACATCAGGCATCATACATCCACAAGCATCAGCCATCAGACATCATACATCCACCAGCATCAGACATCAGACATCATACATCCACCAGCATCAGACATCATACATCCACCAGCATCAGGCATCCACCAGCATCAGGCATCAGACATCCGCAAGCATCAGACATCCGCAAGCATCAGACATCCACAGGCATCAGACATCCACAGGCATCAGACATCCACAGGCATCAGACATCCACAGGCATCAGACATCCACAGGCATCAGACATCCACAGGCATCAGACATCCACAGGCATCAGACATCCACAGGCATCAGACATCCACAGGCATCAGACATCCACAGGCATCAGACATCCATCAGGCATCAGACATCCATCAGGCATCAGACATCCATCAGGCATCAGACATCCATCAGGCATCAGACATCCATCAGGCATCAGACTTGAGGCATCAGACATGAGGCATCAGACATCCACAATCATCAGGCATCAGACATCCACAAGCATCAGGCATCAGACATCCACAAGCATCAGGCATCAGACATCCACAAGCAACAGACATCAGACATCCACAAGCATCAGACATCCATCAGACATCCACAAGCATCAGGCATCAGACATCCACAAGCATCAGGCATCAGACATCCACAAGCATCAGGCATCAGACATCCACAGGCATCAGGCATCCACAAGCATCAGGCATCCACAAGCATCAGGCATCCACAAGCATCAGGCATCCACAAGCATCAGACATCAGGCATCAGACATCCACAAGCATCAGGCATCAGACATCCACAAGCATCAGGCATCCACAATCATCAGGCATCAGACAGGCATCAGACATCCACAAGCATCAGGCATCAGACATCCACAAGCATCAGACATCCACAAGCATCAGCCATCAGACATCCACAAGCATCAGACATCAGACATCCACAAGCATCAGGCATCCACAAGCATCAGGCATCCACAAGCATCAGACATCCACAAGCATCAGGCATCAGACATCCACAAGCATCAGGCATCAGACATCCACAAGCATCAGGCATCCACAATCATCAGGCATCAGACAGGCACAAGCATCAGGCATCAGACATCCACAAGCATCAGACATCCACAAGCATCAGCCATCAGACATCCACAAGCATCAGGCATCATACATCCACAAGCATCAGACATCAGGCATCATACATCCACAAGCATCAGCCATCAGACATCATACATCCACCAGCATCAGACATCATACATCCACCAGCATCAGGCATCCACCAGCATCAGGCATCAGACATCCGCAAGCATCAGACATCCGCAAGCATCAGACATCCGCAAGCATCAGACATCCACAGGCATCAGACATCCACAGGCATCAGACATCCACAGGCATCAGACATCCACAGGCATCAGACATCCACAGGCATCAGACATCCACAGGCATCAGACATCCATCAGGCATCAGACATCCATCAGGCATCAGACATCCATCAGGCATCAGACATCCATCAGGCATCAGACATCCATCAGGCATCAGACATCCATCAGGCATCAGACTTGAGGCATCAGACATGAGGCATCAGACATCCACAATCATCAGGCATCAGACATCCACAAGCATCAGGCATCAGACATCCACAAGCAACAGACATCAGACATCCACAAGCATCAGACATCCATCAGACATCCACAAGCATCAGGCATCAGACATCCACAAGCAACAGACATCAGACATCCACAAGCATCAGACATCCATCAGACATCCACAAGCATCAGACATCAGACATCATACATCCACCAGCATCAGACAACATACATCCACCAGCATCAGGCATCAGACATCCGCAAGCATCAGACATCCGCAAGCATCAGACATCCACAAGCATCAGACATCAGACATCCACAGGCATCAGACATCCACAGGCATCAGACATCCACAGGCATCAGACATCCACAGGCATCAGACATCCACAGGCATCAGACATCCACAGGCATCAGACATCCACAGGCATCAGACATCCACAAGCATCAGACATCAGACATCATACATCCACCAGCATCAGACTTCATACATCCACCAGCATCAGGCATCCACCAGCATCAGGCATCAGACATCCGCAAGCATCAGACATCCACAGGCATCAGACATCCACAGGCATCAGACATCCACAGGCATCAGACATCCACAGGCATCAGACATCCACAGGCATCAGACATCCACAGGCATCAGACATCCATCAGGCATCAGACATCCATCAGGCATCAGACATCCATCAGGCATCAGACATCCATCAGACATCCACAAGCATCAGGCATCAGACATCCACAAGCATCAGGCATCAGACATCCACAAGCATCAGGCATCAGACATCCACAGGCATCAGGCATCCACAAGCATCAGGCATCCACAAGCATCAGGCATCCACAAGCATCAGGCATCCACAAGCATCAGGCATCCACAAGCATCAGGCATCAGACATCCACAAGCATCAGGCATCAGACATCCACAAGCATCAGGCATCCACAATCATCAGGCATCAGACAGGCATCAGACATCCACAAGCATCAGGCATCAGACATCCACAAGCATCAGACATCCACAAGCATCAGCCATCAGACATCCACAAGCATCAGACATCAGACATCCACAAGCATCAGGCATCCACAAGCATCAGGCATCAGACATCAGGCATCCACAAGCAACAGGCATCAGACATCCACAAGCATCAGACATCCACAGACATCAGGCATCAGACATCAATCATCATACATCAGGCATCAGACATCCACCAGCCACGTGTGCACTCACTACTGTCACAGAGTACACGGCGTGCACGACATCGCAGCCGAAGAGGGAAACGTGTTGCAGGACATGTTCAAATACCATCAGCGCGTCTTAAAGCGTCTAAACCGTTTCACTCAAATCTATTGTTCTTCAGAATGCAGGAAAACACCAATATATGTTTTGGCGGGATATATATACTCTTTATCTACAATGATGAAAATACTGAGTCCCTTTTACATTCCCACACACACGGCATGTCTGCCTTCACACACGGCACAGACTTCCCTGGATAAAAGCATGGATAATTATAAACTTGGCTTGTTATTTAAAAAGGCGGGCGAGGGCTTTTGAGCGTGCAGCAGCAGTCCTTATGCTGATGTGAACTCCGGTGACAGACCTGGCCGCGAGGACGAGTCTCTGGCAGACGGAGCCGTGAATCACCGGAAACCGAGGCTGCCTCGGGGGCGGGTGACACGAAGCAGCTCTGGGGGCTATTCCGCAGGGGCGCGGGGCACATGAGGCTTTACAGGCACTAAGTGGCCCGCATCCTTTCTCTCCACGCACACGTGCTTCCTGTCTCAGGGAGACAGTGGAACATGTAAAAACCCTCGCCCACAGCGAACAAGTAGCCTGAGCATAATATTCACCTTCCAGAGCTCCCTGCGGCACCTCCAATGCTGTACTGCTGAATTTGGCCAACGAGAATGGCAGCAGGGGTGCTCCCCGTCAGCTGCAAGATAAAGCAACGAGGAAGCACTGAAGTGGATGCCTGCTTGTGCCCCGGGGGACTACTGAGTGCACGCTCGAGCCCGATAAAGCAACGAGGAAGCACAGAAGTGGATGCCTGCTTGTGCCCCGGGGGACTACTGAGTGCACGCTCGAGCCCGATAAAGCAAAGAGGAAGCACAGAAGTGGATGCCTGCTTGTGCCCCGGGGGACTACTGAGTGCACGCTCGAGCCCGAGCGTATGAATGCTTTTACCGAGGCAAGTTAATCGCACTTAGCCCAGCATCCATAACAGACACCGAGCCAAATTAACAAGCCCTGTCGAGTGCGCCGTGAGCAAGAGACGCCGTGCGCGTGCACATCGGCTGTCCGGGCAGCTGAAATCGTTTTGAGCGACGTCAGTTGCGTGGCGCATGGGCGGCGCATGGAGCGCGCGGCCGGAGGTGTCCGGGGCTCCCGTGAGCTGAGGGAGCCCCGTGTGTTGGAAAAGTGAGGCGGGAGCCCACCCCGCCTTCGTGAATGCCGCATGGTGCGGCCGGAGCAAGATTCAGCGCTGAGTCCCCACAAGAGCCGGTGAGTGGGGTTGAGCGGGAGGCATGCTGGACGCCGCGCCTGGACAGGACATGTGCACGCGTATGGTGCGAGCAGGAGTTGTAAAAGACGCGAGCCGTACGCGTGCACATCTCCTGTCTGTTAAGTTTGAGCACAGACAGTCTATGTGCACGCGTACGGCTTGCGGCATTGTTACAACTTCTGCTCGCACCATACGCGTGCACATCTCCTGTCCAGGACTTGCCGTACGCGTGCACCTGTCCTGTCCCGCATCGGAGCAAAAGTCGGCAACAATAGATCTCGCATAGCGAGCAGCGCTTTGCGCTGCATCGCTAGGCGAGACCTAAAAATGTGAATGACACAATTACAGACCAATGGAAGAAGAGGGCAGGCCAAAATCCCCACTATGTGGGTATATTACATACAATTTTAGTAAAATCAAAAGGTCTTGCTACCGAAAGACCTAAAAACGCAGGGGAGCAGGGATATATAAACCTACAGTAAGCGTCATAAAGCCACCAAGACTGGGCAGTCAGCTGCCATCCACCTATGCACGAGCATGGCAGCATCCACAGAGCTTAAAATGTAAAGAACAAAGAATACTGAAGAGACTGCATAACAAAAATAGTTATTAATTAATAATAAACATTCTAAATGACTCCCACTGTCTAATGGCTCTGGGGCCAGTCTTGAAAAAGAGGGTTTGGGGGGGCAAAGAGGCAGGTGAGAAAGAGATGTAGACAAGACACAGACAAGTGCTGCAAGCTTATGATACATATACAGCAGCGCTATGTGATCTTGAAGTTTTGAACCCCGGGCACACACTTAGCTTACACTGCACCACTGTGCGATACTTCACGAGAGAGGGCAATGAATTTATTTTAAGCAGAATATAGATTCCTCGAACATCCAGAAGGCAGATTCTGAGAAGCAGGCTTTGCAGCAAGTCATGATTCTAAGAAAAGGAACTGGATGTGGTAGGCGATAAGGTCTCGCTCTTAGCATGGTGTCTATCGGGCCGTGCAGGCACCATGACGCGTTGGGGTGGAGCTCACTCTTACAGAAAGGAGGGCCATGGTTAAAGATGCATGATCATGAGGGCAGAAGGACTGAAGGAACCAAAGCCCTAGAGGGCAGAAGGACTGATCTGCTCCCCTTAAAGGGCCAAAGCCCTAGCTGAGTGAAGCAGTCAGGCTCCTGGCCACTGGTTCCTGAAGCAACTGTCTTGATAGGCAGGTCATAATACAAAATCCAGCATACAATGCTCAGCTAGATGTGGGAAGCTCTGGAGATGACAGTCATCGAAGCCGTGCAGCACTGAATGCAGAGCCTCTTGCCCACAGGGTGCTTTTGACAATCAGGGAAACCCCTCACTTATAGTTTTCTCAGTGGCTTCTGCCAGACTGGAACACATCTAGTTACAATCCAGACCTTGCTAACGATGACAAGGACTACTTATGTCAGAGACAAAGAGATGCTGATGTAATGTGTCTACCGAGCTTAGACTTTGCTGAAAAATACCAGGCACTTTCTGCACAAGGGCTTCTGAGCTCTAGCAGGCTTCCCAACAAGTAGGAGACACTATATTGCAATCAACCAAATTATCCACAAAACTTGTCACTGAGAGGTTCTTACGTTTCGCACCGCTTAATGTAACGACTAGTGGAATAGAAGACAGCAAGTTCTTGATCAGAGAAGAACATGTTTTTGTTTCACGTGGGTCTACAGTCTGATTCACCTTGCATGTTGTGACCCCTTTCACCCCAGTCAGCATGTCCTGCCATTGACAGTCCCAGATGCCATGTGGAATGGCCAACATTTTTGCAGCTTGCGTACCTGTTGGCCTTGCTTGTGGTGCTCCCTTCCACATGCAATCAGCATGCCCTGCCCCAATCATAGTTAAACAGACGTTCCTACTGCCCCAAGATTGGCCAGAATAAAGACTTGGTTACTGGCTGGCCTTGCTTGCAGCGCTTCCTTTCACATGCAGTTAGCATGTTCTTCCCCAGACAATCATACTTCGGCAGACGTCCCTCCTGCCCCTATGGTTGGCCAGCATAGAGACTTGGCTTCTTGGTTTTGTGACGTATTACCTGGTGTGCTGCGTCCCCATCCATCCGATCAGCATTTCCTGCCGCCAACAGTGATATCTAAGCAGATGTCCTCTAGTCCAATGGTATGACCAGCAGAGAGACCTAAAGGGTCAAACCCTTAGCTGACATGAGAATGCAATATACTGTACATACAAAAAATGAAAACTGTGCTATCCAGGAGGCAGCCACGGGAGTCACCATGTGTACAGGAGCAAATATTAAAGCCCCCTTCTTAAAAAAAATCCTTGTCGTGAGTATGTGGACGTTCTGTTCCCATCACTTTTACTGCAAATGGCCAAGGTTTTGCCCCTTTCCGGTGGTC
Source organism: Calotriton arnoldi (assembly GCA_963921515.1). Taxonomy (NCBI): domain Eukaryota; kingdom Metazoa; phylum Chordata; class Amphibia; order Caudata; family Salamandridae; genus Calotriton; species Calotriton arnoldi. The sequence continues at coordinate 4,113,539 of CAWUFW010000003.1, read as the reverse complement.
AGTAGCAGACCTATGCATAAATACACACCGCCCACCTGGTTGTTTGAAGCCATTCTGAGTACTGACATACACTCGGCCCCAGCAGCTGTGATGGCATTAACAGCACAGACTTCAAAACCCAGTCCTTGGACAGGCGTCTCACAGCTTGGAGGAGGGTCTCATACTTCGCCAATGGGGGTGGGGGGGGCTGTAAAATCATTACCTTTTGCTCCACCCTCCTTTGTTCTCTCTGATGTGAACGGAGTTTGATATGTATGAGTGCAGATCAGGCTCAACTGGGCTTAGTGACTGCCAAGACCATCAAAGGATGAAGTTCGCAGTCACCCAGGTCACCGTTGCACGAGTGACTCGCCGCTGCCAGTGAATGGCTGCCCTGTACAGTCACCGTGAATGGTTGCCAGGGCTTGACTGTCCACACCATGATCCTTTCCATTACTGAAAGTAAACTGGGCCACACAAGATTACAAGCAACAGTCAACCCAGTAATAGAGCCGAAGACTGCTTGAGACCTGCCCAGTGACAACCTGTGGGGTACAAGTACAGAGCAGCATCCTGCAGAACACCAGACCAAGGGCAATCATTCAGACCGTCACCCACCAGCCTGGCTTCCTTCGGTATCAATCCACGCCAGGAGCCCGAGGCCACGCTCTGTTCACACAATCGCCTCCTCTGGACCAGTGGGTGCCCAGGGCATCAGAACGAGCCCACTCCCGGGTGTGAGTGCCAGCACAAACTTGTCCCAACATGTTCAAAGCTGAAAGCTTTCGGACATCCAAGTCAAATGTTTGACATTCCTCAGCAGTGACGAATGCAGGGTACACAGGGAGACACCTGAGCCTCCTCTCGCAGAGACTCACCCAGGCACCCCCTAGGGTGTGTACAGAAGGAAGACTGACACACAAGATGCCTCGCACTCGTCAGAAGCATGTACACGCACCACACGCCCGCATTCACGCACGCAATACCCTCCACGTCGAATACGTCACTCTTCTAGCTCGGGCCACACTCGCACATTTCAGAAATTCTTGCACTCCCTACCTTCCTCCACAGGTTGTACTTTTGTTCCTGTAACCATGGTTACACACTTAACTCAGCGGAAGTAAAACTACTTACTGAATTAGTCAGCTCATTGCTACAAGCCAAGAGGGGCCGAACTGGGCCAGGCTGTGACACATCCCACAGAAAGCTTTATTCCATTAGGTTTCACCAGAACTGCACCTTATTCGCACCCGTGCATTGTGAATCGGGTGCGTCCGCAGCAAACCTACGTTTCAAGCACAAAGGACAAGCCAGGCTTTTGTTGTTCTTCAGAGCCTGCCTGCAGGGCAATACCAAAGAAACGCCCATAACATACATAGCTTAGTCGAACCTTGGAACCAGAAGGACATCACCGCTGCACCGTTCAAAGGCCATCACCGCTGCACCGTTCAAAGGCCATCACCGCTGCACCGTTCAAAGGCCATCACCGCTGCACCGTTCAAAGGCCATCACCGCTGCACCGTTCTCAGGCCATCACCGCTGCACCGTTCAAAGGCCATCACCGCTGCACCGTTCAAAGGCCATCACCGCTGCACCGTTCAAAGGCCATCACCGCTGCACCGTTCAAAGGCCATCACCACTGCGCCGCCGTTCAAAGGCCCTCACCACTGCGCCGCCGTTCAGAGGCCCTCACCACTGCGCCGCCGTTCAGAGGCCCTCACCACTGCGCCGCCGCTCAGAGGCCCTCACCACTGCGCCGCTCGTTCAGAGGCCCTCACCACTGCGCCGCCGTTCAGAGGCCCTCACCACTGCGCCGCCGTTCAGAGGCCCTCACCACTGCGCCGCCGTTCAGAGGCCCTCACCACTGCGCCGCCGTTCAGAGGCCCTCACCACTGCGCCGCCGTTCAGAGGCCCTCACCACTGCGCCGCCGTTCAGAGGCCATCACCACTGCGCCGCCGTTCAGAGGCCATCACCACTGCGCCGCCGTTCAGAGGCCATCACCACTGCGCCGCCGTTCAGAGGCCATCACCACTGCGCCGCCGTTCAGAGGCCATCACCACTGCGCCGCCGTTCAAAAGCCATCACCACTGCGCCGCCGTTCAAAGGCCATCACCACTGCGCCGCCGTTCAACGGCCATCACCACTGCGCCGCCGTTCAACGGCCATCACGACTGCGCCGCCGTTCAAACCCCATCACCACTGCGCCGCTGTTCAAAGGCGACTACCACTGCACCTTTCAAAGGCCATCACCACTGCACCGTTCAAAGGCCATCACCAGTGAACCGTTCAAAGGCCATCACCAGTGAACCGTTCAAAGGCCATCACCAGTGAACCGTTCAAAGGCCATCACCAGTGAACCGTTCAAAGGCCATCACCAGTGAACCGTTCAAAGGCCATCACCAGTGAACCGTTCAAAGGCCATCACCAGTGAACCGCTCAAAGGCCATCACCAGTGAACCGTTCAAAGGCCATCACCAGTGAACCGTTCAAAGGCCATCACCAGTGAACCGTTCAAAGGCCATCACCAGTGAACCGTTCAAAGGCCATCACCAGTGAACCGTTCAAAGGCCATCACCAGTGAACCGTTCAAAGGCCATCACCAGTGAACCGTTCAAAGGCCATCACCAGTGAACCGTTCAAAGGCCATCACCAGTGAACCGTTCAAAGGCCATCACCAGTGAACCGTTCAAAGGCCATCACCAGTGAGCCGTTCAAAGGCCATCACGACTGCGCCGCCGTTCAAAGGCCATCACGACTGCGCCGCCGTTCAAAGGCCATCACGACTGCGCCGCCGTTCAAAGGCCATCACGACTGCGCCGCCGTTCAAAGGCCATCACGACTGCGCCGCCCGTTCAAAGGCCATCACGACTGCGCCCGCCGTTCAAAGGCCATCACGACTGCGCCGCCGTTCAAAGGCCATCACGACTGCGCCGCCGTTCAAAGGCCATCACGACTGCGCCGCCGTTCAAAGGCCATCACGACTGCGCCGCCGTTCAAAGGCCATCACGACTGCGCCGCCGTTCAAAGGCCATCACGACTGCGCCGCCGTTCAAAGGCCATCACGACTGCGCCGCCGTTCAAAGGCCATCACGACTGCGCCGCCGCTCAAAGGCCATCACGACTGCGCCGCTGTTCAAAGGCCATCACGACTGCGCCGCCGTTCAAAGGCCATCACGACTGCGCCGCCGTTCAAAGGCCATCACGACTGCGCCGCCGTTCAAAGGCCGCCACCACTGCGCCGCCGTTCAAAGGCCGCCACCACTGCGCCGCCGTTCAAAGGCCGCCACCACTGCGCCGCCGTTCAAAGGCCATCACCACTGCGCCGCCGTTCAAAGGCCATCACCACTACGCCGCCGTTCAAAGGCCATCACCACTACGCCGCCGTTCAAAGGCCATCACCACTGCGCCGCCGTTCAAAGGCCATCACCACTGCGCCGCCGTTCAACGGCCATCACCACTGCGCCGCCGTTCAACGGCCATCACCACTTCGCCGCCCGTTCATAGGCCATCACCACTGCGCCGCCGTTCATAGGCCATCACCACTGCGCCGCCGTTCAAAGGCCATCACCACTGCGCCGCCGTTCAAAGGCCATCACCACTGCGCCGCCGTTCAAAGGCCATCACCACTGCACCATTCAAAGCCCATCACTACTGCGCCGCTGTTCAAAGGCCATCACCGCTGCACCGTTCTCAGGCCATCACCGCTGCACCGTTGAAAACCCATCACCACTGCACAGTTGAAAACCCATCACCACTGCACAGTTGAAAACCCATCACCACTGCACAGTTGAAAACCCATCACCACTGCACAGTTCAAAGCCCATCACCACTGCACAGTTCAAAGCCCATCACCAGTGCACCGTTCCAAGCCCATCACCAGTGCACCGTTCCAAGCCCATCACCGCTGCACCGTTCTCAGGCCATCACCGCTGCACCGTTGAAAACCCATCACCACTGCACAGTTGAAAACCCATCACCACTGCACAGTTGAAAACCCATCACCACTGCACAGTTCAAAGCCCATCACCAGTGCACCGTTCCAAGCCCATCACCAGTGCACCGTTCCAAGCCCATCACCAGTGCACCGTTCCAAGCCCATCACCAGTGCACCGTTCCAAGCCCATCACCAGTGCACCGTTCCAAGCCCATCACCAGTGCACCGTTCCAAGCCCATCACCAGTGCACCGTTCCAAGCCCATCACCAGTGCACCGTTCCAAGCCCATCACCAGTGCACCGTTCCAAGCCCATCACCAGTGCACCGTTCCAAGCCCAACACCAGTGCACCGTTCCAAGCCCAACACCAGTGCACCGTTCCAAGCCCAACACCAGTGCACCGTTCCAAGCCCAACACCAGTGCACCGTTCCAAGCCCAACACCAGTGCACCGTTCCAAGCCCAACACCAGTGCACCGTTCCAAGCCCAACACCAGTGCACCGTTCCAAGCCCAACACCAGTGCACCGCTCCAAGCCCAACACCAGTGCACCGTTCCAAGCCCAACACCAGTGCACCGCTCCAAGCCCAACACCAGTGCACCGTTCCAAGCCCAACACCAGTGCACCGTTCCAAGCCCAACACCAGTGCACCGTTCCAAGCCCAACACCAGTGCACCGTTCCAAGCCCAACACCAGTGCACCGTTCCAAGCCCAACACCAGTGCACCGTTCCAAGCCCAACACCAGTGCACCGTTCCAAGCCCAACACCAGTGCACCGTTCCAAGCCCAACACCAGTGCACCGTTCCAAGCCCAACACCAGTGCACCGTTCCAAGCCCAACACCAGTGCACCGTTCCAAGCCCAACACCAGTGCACCGTTCCAAGCCCAACACCAGTGCACCGTTCCAAGCCCAACACCAGTGCACCGTTCCAAGCCCAACACCAGTGCACCGTTCCAAGCCCAACACCAGTGCACCGTTCCAAGCCCAACACCAGTGCACCGTTCCAAGCCCAACACCAGTGCACCGTTCCAAGCCCAACACCAGTGCACCGTTCCAAGCCCAACACCAGTGCACCGTTCCAAGCCCAACACCAGTGCACCGTTCCAAGCCCAACACCAGTGCACCGTTCCAAGCCCAACACCAGTGCACCGTTCCAAGCCCAACACCAGTGCACCGTTCCAAGCCCAACACCAGTGCACCGTTCCAAGCCCAACACCAGTGCACCGTTCCAAGCCCAACACCAGTGCACCGTTCCAAGCCCAACACCAGTGCACCGTTCCAAGCCCAACACCAGTGCACCGTTCCAAGCCCAACACCAGTGCACCGCTCCAAGCCCAACACCAGTGCACCGTTCCAAGCCCAACACCAGTGCACCGTTCCAAGCCCAACACCAGTGCACCGTTCCAAGCCCAACACCAGTGCACTGCTCCAAGCCCAACACCAGTGCACCGTTCCAAGCCCAACACCAGTGCACCGTTCCAAGCCCAACACCAGTGCACCGTTCCAAGCCCAACACCAGTGCACCGTTCCAAGCCCAACACCAGTGCACCGTTCCAAGCCCAACACCAGTGCACCGTTCCAAGCCCAACACCAGTGCACCGTTCCAAGCCCATCACCTGTGCACCGTTCCAAGCCCATCACCTGTGCACCGTTCCAAGCCCATCACCAGTGCACCGTTCCAAGCCCATCACCAGTGCACCGTTCCAAGCCCATCACCAGTGCACCGTTCCAAGCCCATCACCAGTGCACCGTTCCAAGCCCATCACCAGTGCACCGTTCCAAGCCCATCACCAGTGCACCGTTCCAAGCCCATCACCAGTGCACCGTTCCAAGCCCATCACCAGTGCACCGTTCCAAGCCCATCACCAGTGCACCGTTCCAAGCCCATCACCAGTGCACCGTTCCAAGCCCATCACCACTACGCCGCCGTTCAAAGGCCATCACCACTGCGCCGCCGTTCAAAGGCCATCACCACTGCGCCGCCGTTCAAAGGCCATCACCACTGCGCCGCCGTTCAACGGCCATCACCACTGCGCCGCCGTTCATAGGCCATCACCACTGCGCCGCCGTTCATAGGCCATCACCACTGCGCCGCCGTTCAAAGGCCATCACCACTGCGCCGCCGTTCAAAGGCCATCACCACTGCACCATTCAAAGCCCATCACTACTGCGCCGCTGTTCAAAGGCCATCACCGCTGCACCGTTCTCAGGCCATCACCGCTGCACCGTTGAAAACCCATCACCACTGCACAGTTGAAAACCCATCACCACTGCACAGTTGAAAACCCATCACCACTGCACAGTTCAAAGCCCATCACCAGTGCACCGTTCCAAGCCCATCACCAGTGCACCGTTCCAAGCCCATCACCGCTGCACCGTTCTCAGGCCATCACCGCTGCACCGTTGAAAACCCATCACCACTGCACAGTTGAAAACCCATCACCACTGCACAGTTGAAAACCCATCACCACTGCACAGTTCAAAGCCCATCACCACTGCACAGTTCAAAGCCCATCACCAGTGCACCGTTCCAAGCCCATCACCAGTGCACCGTTCCAAGCCCATCACCAGTGCACCGTTCCAAGCCCATCACCAGTGCACCGTTCCAAGCCCATCACCAGTGCACCGTTCCAAGCCCATCACCAGTGCACCGTTCCAAGCCCATCACCAGTGCACCGTTCCAAGCCCATCACCAGTGCACCGTTCCAAGCCCATCACCAGTGCACCGTTCCAAGCCCAACACCAGTGCACCGTTCCAAGCCCAACACCAGTGCACCGTTCCAAGCCCAACACCAGTGCACCGTTCCAAGCCCAACACCAGTGCACCGTTCCAAGCCCAACACCAGTGCACCGTTCCAAGCCCAACACCAGTGCACCGTTCCAAGCCCAACACCAGTGCACCGTTCCAAGCCCAACACCAGTGCACCGTCTCCAAGCCCAACACCAGTGCACCGTTCCAAGCCCAACACCAGTGCACCGTTCCAAGCCCAACACCAGTGCACCGTTCCAAGCCCAACACCAGTGCACCGTTCCAAGCCCAACACCAGTGCACCGTTCCAAGCCCAACACCAGTGCACCGTTCCAAGCCCAACACCAGTGCACCGTTCCAAGCCCAACACCAGTGCACCGTTCCAAGCCCAACACCAGTGCACCGTTCCAAGCCCAACACCAGTGCACCGTTCCAAGCCCAACACCAGTGCACCGTTCCAAGCCCAACACCAGTGCACCGTTCCAAGCCCAACACCAGTGCACCGTTCCAAGCCCAACACCAGTGCACCGTTCCAAGCCCAACACCAGTGCACCGTTCCAAGCCCAACACCAGTGCACCGTTCCAAGCCCAACACCAGTGCACCGTTCCAAGCCCAACACCAGTGCACCGCTCCAAGCCCAACACCAGTGCACCGCTCCAAGCCCAACACCAGTGCACCGCTCCAAGCCCAACACCAGTGCACCGTTCCAAGCCCAACACCAGTGCACCGCTCCAAGCCCAACACCAGTGCACCGCTCCAAGCCCAACACCAGTGCACCGTTCCAAGCCCAACACCAGTGCACCGTCTCCAAGCCCAACACCAGTGCACCGTTCCAAGCCCAACACCAGTGCACCGCTCCAAGCCCAACACCAGTGCACCGTTCCAAGCCCAACACCAGTGCACCGTTCCAAGCCCATCACCTGTGCACCGTTCCAAGCCCATCACCAGTGCACCGTCTCCAAGCCCATCACCAGTGCACCGTTCCAAGCCCATCACCAGTGCACCGCTCCAAGCCCATCACCAGTGCACCGTTCCAAGCCCATCACCAGTGCACCGTTCCAAGCCCATCACCAGTGCACCGTTCCAAGCCCATCACCAGTGCACCGTTCCAAGCCCATCACCAGTGCACCGTTCCAAGCCCATCACCAGTGCACCGTTCCAAGCCCATCACCAGTGCACCGCTCCAAGCCCATCACCAGTGCACCGTTCCAAGCCCATCACCAGTGCACCGTTCCAAGCCCATCACCAGTGCACCGTTCCAAGCCCATCACCTGTGCAGCATTTTCAAAAGGCCGTCATCACTGCGCTGTTAAAAGCCCATCACCACTGCACCGTTCAAAGCCCATCACCACTGCACCGTTCAAAACCCATCACCACTGCACTATTCACGGTGCTGTACAATCACTTGCCGCAAGCTAGGACCAGCTGAAAACAACCTGGAGTAAGCAAGGACCCAATACCCGGAATTATACGATCTCTGAAGCTTCAAGTTAGACCCTCGGCTCAGTCGGTGGTGCTGGCAGGTTGAGGTTTCTGGAGTCCAGCGGCACTGGACCGGAGGGGATACCATGGCTACAAAGTGACTCAATATCACGTGTGATTGCCACCATCTGGGCAGTCCTGGATTTACAACAACAGCACTCTGGACTCTACTTTTACCACTACGTGATTGAGCTTAAGAGTTCCAGAAGACCAAAGCAATTGGCTAAAAACCTGGTACTGGCTTAGAGTTTCGTAAGTTACATGGGGTCAGTAGGCAGCAATGAACTGCTACGCACCCTAATGGCCTACGTGCTCCAGTGGATGTCGCAGAGGATCCCAGTGTTGCAATGCCTTGCTGTCCGTCATGGGTGTACTCACTTCCCTGCTGCCTCGGGATGCCCTGTCACGGGTATTCCTCCTCTGTGGACCTTACAGAATAGGTGGATTCATCAATCTCATGTGTCCTTCAGTAAGAAGGCAGCACTCCTCACTATGCACAGCTTACAAAGGTAGTTGGGAAGGACCCATGTGCAGGGTTGCAGGTGAGAGTGGTGCCTTGCCTCTGGAGGACAAAGGCTCCCAGTCTACCAACTCAGCAGCACATAGGCCACTGCCTAATTAATTGCCTCTGAAAACCCTGCATCAGCAGGAGTGCTGCACAGTATGAGCAAACATCTGTCATCTTACAGTGAGAGGGCAGCTCTTAAGCCTACGTAGAGATGTCCCAGGCCCTGGGATCTTCCCTGTCCTCTGTTTCTGTACCAAGGTTTCCATGGTGATCATGTTCGTAAATCAAAGTAGATATGTGACTTTTCATAAAGAGTTTCAGGAGCATTGCAGCTTTTTTCAAACCTCTTCTAGACCATTACATTGCACAAAGGAGTAATTTCTGAAATGTATTCCAGTACACTGACATGGTTTATTCTACCCTACATAAATTGTCACTCAAAGTGACTCACGCAAGGCATTGAATGTCACATAAACTAACACTGTAAACGATATCGCACAAACTGAAAACTTGTCAGCTATGCAATAAGGAGTATAACAGCATGACACTCTTGCGGTGATGAGTTGGTTATGAGTGTGGTTTAGAGGCCTTCTCCGGGTAAAAATGGAGGCAGGCTGACTGAGATCCTTGAAGTAATGGAGCAGGCCATAGCTGATACACAACAACCTCAGAAACGAGGAGGTGTAACCACGCGAACACTACATGAGCCACAAGAGTTTGGCAGAGTGGCAGGTGCGCTGGTAGGCCCACAGTTACTGATGTGATGTTCGGCCAGAGTACGGATTGCATTACCAAATATTAGAACACACTAGAGAAGCTGCACACCATACAGTTATAAACAAGTGGCCATATGGACTACAAGGAGAGTCAGCCAATAATGGATAGGATTGCAGTGGGTGAGAAAAGAGTATAGGCATATACTTTAAGAAGTCAAATCTCTCTCCACACTGCAGACAGATGTTAGGATGTTCCTGAATTTAAGGAAAACAAACAGAGACACTGTGGGTGAATAGGTTGACCCAGACGACCGCCTATGGGGTGGAAGCCAAATGACAGAACTGACTAATCTAAAAGATTGTTTAAAATAGGACACAAACAGCAAATAAGACATCTGGGACAGAGATGGACCCATTCATTTGATAACTTGGAATCTGAATTTTAAAAATTAGATGACTAACAATATTTCGAGTATTTATGACTGGGGCATGCCACAAGCAGCCACATCCTGACAGCTTTTGATATTCCCATTAAATAATCTCTAGAAATTCGACTTTTGGTGCCTAGACTAATCAGAAAAGCAATATCCCTAACTTATAACATACTAGTTGACAACACAACTAAGCAATTAAGAATCCCAAGGTCGCACTGGGAAAGAGATACAGGTACGCTGGATGATACATTAGGAGAGGATGTTCTGGCTTATCAGAGGAGATAACCAATAGGTCAGGCCTTGTCTGACCCAACTTAAGGTCCTACATAGATCAAATTATTCAATGACGCAGCTTTATAGATTTGCAATCAGTCAACAACGTGCCTGCATCAAGGCTGTGGTATTAGAGGAACCTTTATTCATATATTGTGTGGATGATCCATTCGGCACAAGTTGTCACAGATGAAACAAGCATTGGAAATGCAATAGGTATCGCATTTACATGATTTTGAGCTATTGGCATTGTAAATGACAATGCCTTCGATTTATGTTTGGGGTTTTAAAACAAATACAAGGCATTGTTATTTACAATACTAATAGCTTAAAAAATGCAATGAACCTCACCATCCATACCAACAGAAAGGGCATATCAGGTCAAAGAGCAAACACCCCGACTGGCGCAGATGAAAGCACCTCAGAATACTGAACGGACAGCAACTTCACCTCAAAGCAGACATCGTTTGTCACAAAATGAAGGGACCCGTGCACCGGTGGTATTTCATCTTAATGGAAGAAACAGGAGTTGTCAATAAAATGCACAAACAGCAGCTGCTCTTCACACAGTTGTGCTGGTGCTTTCATTGGCAGCGCTGGCAGGGGCAATAGGTGGTGCAATCTGCAGTGGCCTCCTGACGAGGGCCTTGACACTTATTGTTTTTACAAATTAAGCACTGTCCGACTGTGATATTCAACAAGCTGCACCCTACTGTCAAACTGCACATTCTAAGCTCTACTGCACAACACACAAGCTGCTGCATTGGAAATGCACCATGTCTCGCATTGAGTTAGAGCTAATGGCATTGTAAATGGCAATGTATTTCACCTACCAGGGGAGGAGAGATGGAGCAGTAGAGAGACACTGAGGTAAGGGGCTTATAAATGGAATGCAAGAGAGAGGAGTAGAGAAGATAGAGGGGAGTAGGTAGGAAGACAGGGGTGGGGTAAAAGACATGGGCAGGAAGAAAGAGTGAGGTAAGGAGAAAGAGATGGGAATGTCTTTCTAAAAAACTATTGGCTGCGGAACATGAGAAATGCAGTGAAAGAGTGCTTGAGGGTATGGATCAAGTGACAGGTACGAGGAGCATAAGACTGGGAAGAAGAAAGAGAGCATAAGAGAGAGAGAGAGAATGGGCTAGAGATACACGCACACACTGTAATGAGTGCCCAAGACACAATGGTAGGTTTAGACTCAGCCACTGAGCCATACTGGCCGAGGCTTCCTTACCAATTCCAGCTGGTTGTGGGGGAGGGGATGGGCATGAGAGGGGAAAGAAGATAACAGTGCAGCAGTGTGAGACACAGATAGGTGCAGCCGATCTTTGAGAGAGAGCAGCACCGAGGCGGCGGCAGGCAATTTATTTTATAGGTGCAGGCACATACATGGAATAGTACACGGATGAAAAAGACAGAATGATATTGTAAAGACAGACACTGGGAAAAGAAAAATAGGAGATAGAAGGATAGACAGAGGAACGAAAACACACCACCCCCCAAGCCCTATAAAATGCCCCTTCTCTTGTTAAAGCCCTATCTCCTGCATCCCACAGCCGTGTTTGAACAGCGCTGCGCTGGTGAATGTTTGAAGCAATAATAGGTTCCACACTTGGTAAATACAGGCCTACCAGTACCAGAAAGCAAACAAAAACAGGGCTGTTTGAGCTACACCTAGCAAGGTGAAAAGAGACACCAACCTGTTTTTTTAAAAATATATTCTGGTACTTGTAGTTTGGATTTTACTCCTAAATGCAGATTTACAAACACTGTACCAGGATCCAAAGAAAATAGGACTGACCGAGCTACTAATGCACGACATAAGGAAATTGTAATCTATTAAAACAAGTTAAATGGACACACATTCACATAAGGAGTTTAGCACCAAATCAAGGAGTGAACAACAGCTCTGGCTGTTAACAGTTTTCCTGCAAAGCAGAACCCTCAATTTAAAATCAATAATTTCAAGTAAAAATTCCGAATAAAGTCATAGCCTAAAGCCATTTCTGCTGTGAAACATTCACACAACCGGAGCAGTAGCTGCGGCCGGTGAGATCACATGCAGTCACCCTCTAAGGAAGCAGCATTCCCAGTGTAGGGGCCGGGGGGCTCCCAGCTGACCCCTCACCTGAGTCCCCGTGCCTTCAAGGCAAGGTCATATATGGTAAAGAGTCCACTGTGCTAAGCATGGGAGGGGGTTTCACCCCATACTTACAATCTTAACCAGCATTGGCAAAGCCTATAGGTCTGGTTTGGATTTCTTATAACCCATAAATAAGTCTGACTTGGAATTTTGGAGACCCACTTGGATTTTGGAGATTCACTTTGCCAATGCTTTTTCGCAGAAGCATGGCAGCAGGATAAGAAGGGACCAGTAGACACAGTGACCAGTATAGCTGTAGGGAAGACCTGGTCGCAGGTGGCATTCATCTTATGGGGCGTGCCAGCCTGTCCCGGGAGAGGGAAGAAGAGCAGAGCAGGGCAGGTCCAGGGCACATTCAAATGGGAAAGGCGCTGGATTCCGGGAATATGCCTGTTCCGGGAAGAAACGAGCGTGGAAGAGAAATGTAGAGGGCGCTCGAGGAAAACGGAGGAGCAAACGCGGCGTGGAGAAAAGGAGGAGCAAATACGGCATGGAGAAAAAGAGGAGCAAACGAGGCGTGGGGAAAAAGAGGAGCACGAGGGGTGGGATTGGGGCAGTCAGGGAAGCTTAGAGGGGGCGCGCTGAGAAGCAATGAGGGAAAGAAGTTGGGTGGAAGTGGGCCGTGGAACAACGGGAGAGAAGGGAGCATTAGAAGAATGCCAAAGAGGGAGGTGTGAAACTGGGTAGAAGAAAGACTGGGTGAAAAGAGACGAAGAGAAAGTAGAAACGTGTAAGAAGAGAAACACAAAAAGTGAAGTGAAAAGAAGAGAAGAGAAAAACAACAAATATAGTGCTCGTGGTCCCGAAAGTGAAAGCGGACCGCGCATGTAACTTAAAAACAAGCACTCGGGGGGGGGAAAAAAAGCAAGGCACATTAAAACAAGCGTGGCCGAGGCGGCCCACGCTCAAAATGACAAAGAAAGAGTGCTTCCAGACTTATAAAGGAGAGCGTGTAACTCCGCGAGTACACGATCCAGTCCAGGTGGGCGGGGCCAAAAGTGGACAGGGCGGTAACAAGGAGGGACTAAGAAGCCTCCTTTTCAATCATGAGCCAGGGTTTAGCATAAAGGATGATGCCAGTGAATGAAAAAGATGGGCGGGGCTTCAAGTCCGCTTCTGAAAGCTTCTGAAACCATATTGATTCCATGAAGCCCTCGCAGAGCGAGCTGCAACGCCAGGCGAGACCTAAAAATGAGGGAGGAATATTAAAAGAGCCCTTGCAGGTTGAGGTGGTTTCCAAACTAGTCAGTGACAGTTACCACTAAGATTTTATGACGTAGCAAACATTATTCGTTAGCCCAAGATTGATGTTCACCAAGAGAAAAACTGCACGAAGATGGTGGTGGCGTTGACCTACCAAAGATCGAAAACTGATTCCGACATATGAACTGGTGTATGCAAACAGAAACATTGATTCACTCAAGCAGAGAACTTACCAAAAATAATTGATAAGATATGGACCACGTTGAAAGAGCAGAATTACATGAAAAATTACAGATATAATAATGAAAATATGATGAAGACATCTCAATGGGGCTCCTTATAATGGCAGGAAGGAATCAGGGACATATACTCAGATGCTAAGGCTCACACCATAGTGAGGCATGTATATAAGCAACAAGAATCGCATCAAGAAATTCCTGTAAGACGCTGTAATTATAAGCAGGCTGTGAATGTACTGGGACAACTCTCTCTTTATTTATTATTGTAAGTCGCTAATATCTTGAAAATTGTATTGGAAAAAAAATCCTGCTGCATTCCATGACATACACATGAATGCGCCTTGCTTTACCATTAGGCCACAATAGAAGGTTTTGGGCGTACAACTAATGATCTCTGACCAAAGTCACTTTGTAATATATTTTTCACAATGCCGTAGAATCATCACACCACACTCTTCACAGGCATGCTCTGGATCCTCCCCAGAATATTCACATCTATGATCACTATCTCTTAGTTCGACCATAAACTGTTTTTCTTAGGTGTAATCAAGGCAAAATACTCATTTTTCAAACTTTGTCCTATTTGCTGTCACATGAGCCCTCAATTCTTTCCCAATAAGGATGTTGTTTACCTTTCTCACACTAATACAGCAGCTCAGGCAGAAAGATATAACCTACAGTGTGCATTTGCTCATCACACAACATCAAATATCCCTTCGCTTTCATCACCGCCATCTCAATTTCCACCTCTGTAGGAAGCGGATTCTCAATATAGTGCAATAAAAAGAAGTACACTGTGCAGAGAGTCCAGTGAGTCCCGGATTGGTATACAGAGGCAAAAGTAGATAATACTAACGCTCTATTTGTGGTAGTGTGGGTGAGCAGTCAGGCATATCAGAGGATAATGCTAAGCATTTGTTGTACTCAGAGGCAATAAATGAGACATGCACTCAGGAATAAATCCGAGACCAATTTTCAAAAATAACATGTATTTTTATATAATTTTTCAGACCAAGAACTTCGTTTACATGTAAGCACTTAATTTCTTATTAATTGCTAGAGTTCGAAAAATAGATCACAGTTGTGTGCAATTACGCCCAATGCACTCCTATAGGAGAAAATTTTAAAATGCATAGAAAATCGTGCACTTGGTTCTAGGGGTTCACCTTCGAGGGTTAGTGTAGTAGCAGGCCAAGGTCCACCAGCGGATCATTGGGAGAGTCCCAGATTCGGCCCAGAGCAGGGTGCTGAAGGCATTGGTAGCTGGTGCGCTACGAAGAAGGGGGCCACCTAAAAACAGGCTGAACAGGGAAACTTGTAAGCAAGTCCGAGAGCTCCCAAACAGGGGCTAAGGTTGCAAGGGCTCCAGGAGCACAGCCAGTTCGCCAATATCCAGGCCAGGCAGGCTGGATGCAGAGCAGGTTGGGCAGATGCGCTTTGTACGTCAAGATGGTCTTCGCGGTCAGGAAGAAGCAGGTTGCAGGGACGATTTCTGGACAGCTGGGTCACAAAGCGGGTCTCAGGGGTTCCGACATCCGTCGACGGGTGCTTGCTTCCTGGGCAGTTGGAGTCAGGAGTGGACTTTTTAATTGTTGTTGGTCACAAGTGGTCTGGTACCCCAGTGATTGGTATGGTACAGCTCTGGTAGGTCCTGGTGTCTTCACACTCGGTATGGAGACAGATCTGACCTTCCAGAGCACGAGTACTTCTTCCTGGGCGGCTGCAGCGTAGGTCGGGCCGGGAAGCTGCTGGTCGGTAAGCTAGTGTCTGCGGTCTGCAGGGGAGTAGCTTCTCTATTCAGTGAGAGTTCTTGGGTGATTGTTGAAGGGCTGGAGGTCCTCTGGGGTTGTTACACAGCAGCAGAACAAGACAGCTCACCACGATGGTCGAGTCTGGCACCGGCAGGCAAGGTTTCACACCCAAAGTCCATAGCAGGCACTCTGTTCTCCGGTTTAGCAGCTCTTTGCCCAGTTTCTTCTTAGGTCATCGAATCTGAAGTTCAGGGTGGAGGGGTGCCACCTAAATATTAAATTTAGGGGCGTTAAAGGGGGTGCCAGGTAGTGTCCAATGGGCTACACACCATTAGGGTATCTACACCCTCTATGTGACCTCTTCTGGAGGGAAGGGACACAACCCTAACCCCGATAGGCTAATTCTCTCCAACACAAGATGGAGGAATTTGAAAAGTGGGGTCCACATCACCTGCCCCACCTTGGGTATGGTGCTGGCTGAATGTGGACACACCTCCTGGTCTTACAAATGTTCACTGTCTGCCCGCCAAAAGTGGGGTAAGGACAGGGGGGTTGGCATCCTCCACTAACTGGATGAGCCTGGGTTGCATTTCAAAAGCAGCATCGGCTTTGAAGTTTTTTTTATGGTGGATTTTTAACCGAAATAACTACCGATAGATTGACTCCATACATTACCATTCAACTTTTCCAGGGAGGGATTATTCTTTCTGTGGCAACAATCTTAAGAATAATTGGCAAAGAGCTGTTTAATTTGTCTTGTATAAGAACAAACACTGGTGCAACCAAAGATTTGTCCCCTGGTCTTCCAACTGTCAAATTGTTAATTAACTGTATTCGATCAGTTCAAAACACAAGAATACTGATTTAACACACTTTACTTCTAAAGTGATATTTTTACCCAGTACTTACCACTGCAGTTTTACAATATTAGCGTGCAAATAAAAAGGTTTATTCCCACCAAGGTTAATGCAATCATTTATAGGCATCAAGAACTGCGCGGACTGGACTCCCTTGCACCCATCAAATCCAACAAGCATAGTAGCTCAGACATGCAGGCCCGCTGGAACACCAAATGATACTAAACAGCTAGAAAGGAAATGGAAAGCCAGCTTATGACACTACCGACAGAACTGCCTACAAAGCTGCACTCAAACGCTATCGCCAGCAAATAAGAGACACCAAGAAAAAACACTAGTGGACCGCATAGAAGGAAGCTCCAACAGCTGCATGGAGATCTTCTCGTTCATTAAGGATTTCACCTTGCCCTCAGCCACGGTCAACAACATTCCTGACTCTCAACAACTCTGCTACAATCTTTCCAACTTTTTCCACAGCAAAAACACAAACATCTACAGCTCCTTCGCACACCAACCAAACCCCAGAGAACTTGCTGCTAACCTACCCACCATCAACCAAGACAGCCACCTGGCCAAATGAACAACCCTCACTAGAAACAACACAGCAGCAGTCATGTGGACCATCCACTCAGGGGAACCAACAGACCCATGCCCCCACTAAATGTCCAACCTGGGAACATAGCCAATCAGCACTACCCTGACCCACATCAACAGCTCCATCACCTCCTCCCCTTTCACGGATGAATGGAAACTTGCAGAAATCAATGCCCTCCTCAAGAAGCCAACAGCCAACCTGAACCAACTGAATAACTTCCGACCCATCCCCCTGCTCCCCTATCCTGCCAAAGTGGTTGAGAAGGCCATCAACAAGCAACTCACAACTCATCTTGAACTTCACCATCTTCTAGACAGCACTCAATCAGGATTCAGAAAGAACCACAGCACCGAAACAGCACTTATCACAGCCACCAATGACATTCGAATCATCCTGCAACCAGGAAAAACAGAGGTACTCATCCTGCTCGACCTCTCTGCTGCCTTCGACAGTCTCCAATAACACTCTCATCAGAACACTCCACGAGATTGGCAAACAAGTATCCGCTCTCAAATGTATCTTTTCCTTTCTCACGGGAAGCACCCAAAGGGTCAGGTCACACTGGAGACCAAGAAATTGATATGCGGAGTCCCACAGGGATCATCCCTCAGTCCCACCCATTTTAATATATACAGGACACTGCTCGCCAACATCATCCCATCACAAGACATCACCATCATCCCCTACGCCAAGGACACTGGATTTCTCTCTCCCTGATGGACAAGACAACCACCATCAGAACCAACTTCACCAACTGCATGACTGTGGTAGCAGACTGGATACAAACCAACTGCCATTTCAACAAAAGAATATCCCCTACTAAGCAAAATCTAATTCTAGTCACTACCGTCAAGCAACACTTGTGAACACTCATTCACTCACTATTCTCAACACACTGAACTCGTATATATGAAAAAAATAGTCCAAATTTTATTATGTTGATTCCCAATGCATGTACAAAAAATACTTAAAAACAATTAAAAAGGATAAATGCTATACCATCAATGCACATATTCTTACCACTTTCTTTTACATTAAAATGCTGGTTCAATATGACCTGAGAAACATATAAACCAGGTATTCTTCGTTATAATGAGGTCTTTGATTTTCACACTGCCTGCAGCTCAACTCCAACAAGATGCAAGTACTGGTCTTCTGCAACAAGACCTCCCCATGGGAATCTACCTGGTAACCGTTGGAGCTAGGACCAACAACCCCAGTCCACGCAAGAAATCTAGGGATCATCTTAGACAACAAGCTTCATCACCAGCAGGCTGAGCTACGGCAACACTCTCTACGCTGGAATCTCCAAACAACTCCTACACAGACTCCAGTCCATCCAGAACACCGCTGCAAGACTCATACTTGCACTCCCACACCACATCACACCGCACCGCACCGCACTTCAGGAAGCTTCACTGGCTCCCCATTCAAAAGTGCAGCCAAATCAAACTTCCCAGGCACACATACAAAGCCCTACACAATCCAGGACCAAAATACCTGAACAGCTGCATACACCTTCACCAATCCACCAGACATCTAACCTCTCCCTCACTTGCAACCATTCCTGCATCCGCAAAAGCAAAACTGTAGGTCGCTCATTCTACTACATTGCACCCAAGACATGGAACGACCTTCCTCAACACATCAGAGCCTCCTCCTCACTTCTTGAGTTCCTCAAGAAGCTGAAGACCTGGCTCTTTTTATAAGCACTTGGGAACCGCACACTTACACACCTGCCATAGCGTCTGGATAACCTCCTGGGTGATTAGTACGATATACAAATAAACATAACAATATTAGTAGCTGAATGGGTTACCCCAAATACAGGAGCCTTCATTAGGCCCCTGAGCATTATTTCTTTTTACACTGAGCACTTCTGAGTGATAGGCCTGGTCTTGTGAACGCAAGGGCGCTTAGCACAGGCTTTCAGGCTCAAAAAAGCCTCTCTTCATTACATTACCCACTCGTTACAACCGTTACCAAGTGTGACATGCACCAATGTACTATGTTTTTAAACCTTATTGAGAAGAAACGTTGTCTTTTTACATAGATCCACCTCCCCTTTCTTTGCTGCGAGATCACCACCTCATATACTTAATTGAATTTGACCAGGATGTTGCTGTATTTTTGAATAGTTCTCAGAGCCTGTAGTAGTCACGCATCTTTTTAGCGGATGGCCACCAATGTGCCAGGACCAGCATTTTATGAGGAATTCTCTTCCCTGCCCAAGCGCCTGGATACCCTCTCGGTGCATAGTGCGCTATACAAAATCAATATAACATAATACCAGACGCTTCTGCAGGGGACAACCAAATGTAATCTTTGTGTCAATGGTTGTGTGTTTGTGGCAAATTCCGATAAAAAAATGTTATTTGGTGGCAAAATTTGTACCTTTGATGACCGGATGAACTTTCATTCGATACCAGCCCACCTAGAGAGCTGGAGGAGGATGACGGAGGAACAGAAGTTGTGTAAGTTGGAGAAACAGAAACCTAAGAGACAACTTTATGCATCTCAGCAACACTTGACATTCCGAGAAAAATTTCACAGCGAATTTCAAGTGCAATAAATCCTCACTGCAGGTTCAGACTTTTGACTACAGAGTGAGAAAAATCTATTTTTAAGTATTGGTTGAATGCCATCAGTGACAACTACTCCTCTGAGGGATTTTCACATGCTTACATTATGTCTGAAGGTTAACTTTGGCCGACTGATGTCAGAGGTTGATCTGGTGAACAGTCTCATCCAGCCCAGTTCCATCTCCACCGCAGAGGCTCTTGCCTCGCAAAGCCTTCGGATCATTCTTAAAAACATTTGTTCATTGCTCTTTCATTTTAAAGGACAACTAGAACATAGTTAAAATAGCTTATGGCAAATGGCTGTGTTTATTATGCATTGCCCTGGGGATATTATTGCTTTATTTTGCCAGTATGGTATACAATAATAAATTCAGTTATAGTAATTCTTTATTGCCAATTAATTAAAATCTTTGCAATGTAAAACAAAAATGTATCAGCTAAAAGCATTAATAAGATTAACATGTGATAGGTCAAAACAAATGGCCGCATTGAAACATTGAGGCGTGGCTGCATTGTGGACTGCAAAGGATCAGGTTAAAATAGATGATTGCATTGGAATAAATGCCCCACTCAAACTAGACAACCATAAGTGTACAAGTAGTAAAGCAGAATGACACGGTTGTAGATGACGGAGCGTGTCAGCATACTGAAACTCTCCGCTGAGGGGCCCTGTGAAATAATGTGACCAGTGCTAATTAACCCATAATGTCTATCATGAAGATTGAATTTAATTGAAGGGGGTGCACATTTATTGCTAAGGGGGCGGGTGGGGATCGTCACAGGCATGCCGTTGGCCACTGTCTAAAATCCGGTGCAGACTACATGCTGTTCTTTGCAGCTTTTGCACAGTTTTTTTATATTCTAAAGTGCTTAACTTCGTACTGATTGTTGCGGCTTGCACGGGATTGAACAGAGACTACTTTGGACTTAAATTCATTCTTCGGTGTTAGTTGAGGGAAGCCGGAGTTTTTGCTGTGGAAGCAGCTTTGCTACATAAAGCAGAAACCTGGTAGTTTTGCATGATAACTGAATGCTGTGTCGATTCAGAAGTGTCATTACTGCGGGAATTAAGACCTGAACAATTTGCTTGAAAACAACTTTTTTCCCTTAGACATTATGTTCTTCATCGTTTTGTCAACTGTGAGTGATGCTGCTCTGAACATTAACAGCCTATTACATCTTGCACTAATCAAGCCATTGGCTACCAAGCAGTGAGCTGGATGTGCCTTAAAACTAGCCATCTCTGATCCCAATTAGGTGCGTCAAGGTAGAGGAGGACGGTTTTCATTGTAGGGAATTAGCTTTTAAACCCGCTCCCACCCACCAGTATATAATAATATTTGGTTTTTATTAAATTTTGTAAAAAGTGAGCTTTCACCACACAAACTACTACACAGCTTAGCATGAAAAACTTGAAAGATCTCAAGCATTTAAAATAAATACTTTTATTAGAACAAAACAAATTAGAGCATATTTTGCAGTTATGTTAATTTTTAAAAATAGAGGATTCAAAAAGTGCTTACGAGCAGGCTTCAATTCATGTAATACATAAATAACACCCCTGACATCTTAAAACAACAGCTGAATCCTACCTTGCTAAAGAGAGAGGTCTATAAATCCCTGAGGCACAGATGCTCCAAGTCAGTAAAGTATGACGGAACCACAGACGTTACCACCCAAGTCTTTACGTGGTCATTACAACGACCGCGAGACTACAACGCAAGTCTTTACCACGCATATGCCTTTACAACAAAATTTTGTTGTAAACACATGTATGGTAAAGGCATATGCGTGATAAAAATGTAACTGGTAAGTATATGTATGTATGTATATATATATATATATATATATATATATATATATATATATACACACATACATACACACACACACACACACACACACACAAAGCATACACTCGTGCCACCCCTAAACTCATACCCACCCTAAACACCAATTAGCACCCAAAAACCCATATCCACCCTAAAAATACCCTTGCCACCCCAAAACCCATACCCACCCTAAACCCTAAAAATACCCGTGTCACCCAAAAACCCATACCCACCTCAAAATTACCCTTACCACCCAAAAACCAACACACCCGTAACCCTATAAATTCCCTTACCACCAAAAAACCCAAATCCACCCTAAAACCTAACAATTCCCTTACCACCAAAAAACCCTAACCCGCCCTAAAAACTAAAAATTCCCTTACCACCCAAAAACCCAAACCCACCCTAAAAATTCCCTTACTACCCAAAAACCCATATGTGTAGAAAAACACTTAATGCTTACATGTACTTACCTTTAAAACTCTAACAACGAATATGCCTTTAACAATCATGCTTTTACAACAAAATTTGTTGTAATGGCATGCGTGGTAAAGGCATATTTGTTGTAAAAAAACTTGCGGGGTAATAGCATTCGTCGTAGTGTCACATGCGTGGTAAAGACATGCTGGGTTTCGGCTTCATTGTAAAGGCTATTCACCAGTAAAACATGGCCATGTGTACATGAAACCTATCATCTCGCAACCAGTCCTAAAGGTAGAATGCGGAAGAGAAGAACGTCCCAGAATCGAGCAAGTGGCCTGGTACATGGAGAGGCATAGGCACCTTAGGGGGTGGCACTCCATTGGTGAAACTACCAGGCGTCCAGTATCTGGTCCACCATTCCAGGGCAAATACAAACTGCAGAGGCACCAGAGCGACATGGTGAAAGAGACAAAAGGCTAGGAGGATTAGAGAACTGTGAATTCTTCTCTCCGAATACAAGTGGAGCCTGGGTCGCCAAACAGCATGACAGAGACTTCAGAGTTTTATGTTTGAGAGCGATTAATCCTGAGAAGTTAGGCAGCATAAACAAGGTTTAAAGACAGGGCGGCGTAAACACTGAGCAGGTTATATGATAAACCCCATTGAACCTCCAAGTAAGAATCAGACCAGGAGAATTGGAGGGGAGATTACCCTTCTCTGACGTCATTTTAAAGAAGTCTTACAGCCATCATTCGATGCAGAGACTCTCTGGGACCCAAGCTCCAGCACTGAAACTTGTATATCTGAAAAGAGGAACACGCATTTATAACGTAAAAGAATGTGCATCTTAAAAAGAATTTCTATCAACCAAAAGGGAAGAGTAAGTTGCTTCCAGCTGACTGGGACTCGGATGAGAGTGCAGAGAATGTCTGACCCTGTGCATTGGAACTGGTCAGAAGAAAATCGTATGAGGATATACGTGAGCAAAGACTAAAGTGACATTAAATTAAGGAGGCGTCATAAGCCAAATTAAAGAAAATACGTATGCATGTTAGCCATGAGTCTGGTTTACTTCAGGGTCTCAGGACATGTTAAAAGGGCAGCCAAAATTGACGAAAGGGTTAAAATTGAATTTTCAATCAATACCTCAAAGGGGCTCTGTTGAATAAGTGAACCAAGGCGAAGTGTCCACAAGATTTTCAGTTAAACACATATCCATCGTCAGGAGCCAAGGCTGTAGGGTTAACCTGGGCCAATGGCGTACCATGGGCGCCATGGGTCATACTGTAAGCAAGAAAATGGGCCCGGTACCCCCTGGGTGGGTAGCAAACGGCAGTGATCACAGGAATACCGTGGGCTCCAACAACTATGGGTCCCGGTGCAACCGCACCTGCTGCACCAGTGATCGCTACGCCCCTGTTCCGGGTTACCTCACCATGGAGCCTTCTCCCCAGCATGTCGTGTCCTCGTGGCGGTGTGCTCTCCACCCACGCGAGAGGCTGCTGCGTCAGCAGGCGCGTGGGGAAGCTCGCGGGTTAACTTCAGGACAGCTTGGATTTACTAATTCTGTCCTGGAGCCCGGACGCCGTCCGTCCGGCAGCTCGCTCTGCTCTTTCACCTGCCCCGGGGTCAGTAAATGACGTTTCCTTTTACTATTTTTAAAAAGGAAACATTGCTACCGTCTTGCAAGACACAATTTAAGGTGCACTTGGCGCGTCTCTCTCTTCTGGGCATGCCAGGGGAAACACCTCGGGTTTCAGGGCCTTCTTGTTGAAGCGCCTCTGTGGTCCATGTGTGGGGTAGGATTTCACGTCTCCACTGATCCGGCCAACAGCCTGGCCACTCCGCATCTATAGAACCCGCTCACCCCAGTACAGTGGGCTGCAGAATTGGACATTTATTGTCAATCTCCACTGGTAAATTACTTGTAGAGCTAGTGCTCACTTTCACCCTCTTACACAGGCAGCAAAGTCTGAGCTGTTTGGGCTCGTCTCCATCGCCAGTGGGTCCCTTGACCTTATGTTATCAACACTGCTTAGAGGGAGGGGCTTTGACTCCGCCCACATGTTGGTCGACTAGAGTACGTTTTGATTGGATTGACAGCTTGTGATTCCACAGGAATAATGCCTCCTCTCCAGCAGCTATGATTAAATTGTTTGTTTAACCAGAGACGTTTTAAGGCATGGGCAAAGTGGGCTCTGGCTCAGAGCCCCTGCCCTTCAGGGGGCCCCCTGATAGCGCCAGACTGTTCTGCAGAGTCTTGTCCTGATGACCTTAAATAATTCATAAACTTGTTTTAAATATCGTTTTCTTTTAATTTATTGTTAATGTGGGTGATGTGTGAGAATATATTACAGACAATTTGCAGAAAAATGTGCTTATGTTTTATGCAACAGCCATAAAAAAAAGTTTCCTTTAGATCAAAACAGGGCCTCACATATAACAAATGGGAAGGTGTCACGGAGATTATTTGCAGTAATATTAGTGATCTGTTGCTATGTTACAATATCGAAAACACACATCAATATCCCTGAATATTATGTGTAAACACACTAAGAACTTGGACAATTGTGCCAGTGCGCCGTCAGTGACCTGGTCAAAGACGGCATGAAAGAGCTGAAATTGGATCATAAATTCAAAGCTGCTCTGAACAGGGGCCCCCAAAATATGTTTGGCCCAGGGCTCCCAAAATCCTCAAGATGTCCCTTTGTTTAACTAGCAAAATAAGTCTGCAGGAGTAGGGCAGCCAAGGGAAGGTTCAGTAACACGCATATAGTATCAAAGGTACAAGGGTTGGAGACATTCAGAGACATGCAGACGGCATTGTTCAAGAGTTTTAGGTAAGAAGATAATTAACATGGGTTGTTTTTCTCAGGCAGCACTGATCTCCACGCCTTTTATCATTAACTTTAGACTTCAGAGTGCAGGTGTATTTTTGAGAATGGTATTGGATGCCCAGGGCTACAGTAATCTGTATGCATTTTTAGGTCTGGCTTGAAAGTGTAGCTGTTACCTGAACTTATGCGTCCAAAAGAAATGAGATTTCACAGTACTACTGAGAGAGGTGCTTAGGCTCCACCTACATGTTAGTTTCTTGAGTAGAGGATCCGATTGGGCCAGACATGTGCTTCCAATAAAAAGAGTGCTTGCAGTGCACTTTTTGCTTGACACAAAGCTTATAATCAAAATAGCAGGACTAAGTTGGTCATATTGGCAACCCAATGATCATGGCTACGGGCCTAATCTGTTTCTTATGAAATGTTACGAATAAGGCTGTATATCTGATTTATGTATTTTAAAGAGCATATGTTATTTATTTGTTTGCAGTTTTATATAGCGCGAACTCGACCCGAAGGTAACGGAGCGCTTTACATGAGCACCAGTTACATTACACAAGGACACATTCCTTTTTGGGAGGTACAGGGAGATTAAGTGATTTGCCCAGAATCACATTTTGTTGAGCCTACGCAGAGACTCGAACTTGGTTCCCCAGCTCCAAAGTCGGCAGCTCTGGCAGTTCGGCCACATCCTTTCCCCAAAGAGGGAGTCAATAGGCATTTAAGGATGGATTGCTGTTGCTCTATATTAAAACCTACACTTAGATATTTAGTTACACAGAATCTCACAGATTACCATAGTAGGCAAGGGTTTTTGTGCACGTTATCCCCTTTGACAAACTGTTGGTATAGTAGATGTGCACTATGAAAATCACTGTTAAGCCCTCTTAGGAGGGGATAGTGTTTTGTTTTGCCAGCTGTCATTTTATGGTAGTATGTCCGATGGCTACCTTGTGGGAAAGCTTATGCTCAGTACAGTAGGCCTAAAGTGGTTAAGGTGACAAGCCAATTACAAACACCTATAGGCCTGACTGGTGCGCAGGGGAAAAGTTATGTCAGATGCTTTCGGTTTGGGCTATTTATTATGAAAACATAGGACAAAGCCAATAGACCTCTAATAGCTCATGTTCTAGTTGCTCACATTATTCCTGCGCTATAATTTTGCCATGAATGGCAACATAATAATGCACTGGAGCCTAATTTCGGGAATTTCACATAACACGCGTAACTCAAAAATCCCCAATTTCACTGGCGTAATTGAAATTTCACTCTGGCTTAGTATTTTGTTAGATGGAATCTTGCAGATTACCATAGTAGGCAAGGGTTTCAGTGCCCCGCCCAAACAAATCAGGGGAATTGAAGGTTTGCACTATGGTAATCCTTGGTAGTCTCTATTAATGGGGATTTTATATTGATTTGACAACTGTCACTTTGTACATAATTTTACTTTTATTACAGTATACCTGATGGATGCCTTGTGGGAAAGTTTATGACCAAAACTGTAGGTCTGAGGTGATTAAGGTGACAAGCCAATGATAAAGGTTACTGGTTTTAATGAAAAGTTACAGGAAAGGTAGAAGGCTTGGCATTAACTGTGAAAAGTATAAGTTAAAGTCAGTAGGCATTTATGGGTGAAATGTCATTATTCTTTATTAAAATCTGCAGATAGACATTTTGTTAGTAAAAATCTCAGAGATTACATATGTAGGAACCCCACCACCACCGTAGGTGTCAAAGATTTCCACTGTAATAGTTCTTGCTTGAATCTCTTCAGAAGGTATGACAGGCTTAGTCAACACAAGGAGATGATGGACGGAGCGCTGAAACTTTTGACACTCACCCACAGTCACAGATCTGGGTTGAAGCCATCATCATTCTTTAGCTCACTTCGCCACCTCAGTTCAGACCCAGCTATGTGCAAATTAGTCTTGACCCTGTGCCTCATGGGAACAGTCCAGCCCGAACTGCCAAGCCAGGTCTTCCCTGAACCGGAAACAAGCATCCTGGCCCAGATCTCTGTACTGGGGTGAATGTATGACAGGCTTAGTCGCCTGCCAGGATCTCATAAAATCATATTATATGTGACTATACACACATATTCAAAAACACAGATACATATAATGCCTTCGAGGCAGCCTTCTTCTGCTGTCTGTCATTTACACTCTGCTTCCATCCATGAAAGTGTACTGTATAGGGTAATGGTTTAGTCCTCATCAGTCATCAGCTCGCTCTCTTGCCCTGTGAATGAAGGCACATGTGCACCTTTACCTGAAAACGAATGCATTTCAATGTCAGGCCTGGCCAGTCCTTTAGTCTTCAAATGTTCTCCTCTTATAGTTTCTCTTTCATTGCTCAGATTTTCTTCTTTTAATTTTTCTTAGGAGGATACCATAGCTCTTAGGGCTGTGCTAACCGCTCCCTTCCTTACCACTCATTTTATCTACAGTGTGTGGCTTCCCATAAGGCTATGCCCTTTAAGCCAGGCGACTACTATGGAATGCGGATGTCCAGCATGTATTATTGTTTTACCATTCCAATATGGCCAACATGGGGGTTTTAAACGTGGTGGCCATACTGGAACTGTAAAACAATGTTAGACATACACAATGCCTCTGCGAGAGAGACACCTGCTGCTATATATAGTTTAAGTTTTGCAAACACATGCCTGCCATGATGAGACTCAGCACATTTTCTTTTCTTAAACACATTATTTTAATTTATTTTGTATATGTTACTGCATGTGTGTTTTATTATGGTTGTGTCAGAGGGTGAAAGCAAGAACGAGTCAGAGGATGGATGAATCGATGCAGGAATGAGTGAAAGAGTGCATTTATGATGACATATGCAATGCCTAGAACTATCAATGGCACAAAGGCTCTTTCATTGAAAAGCCAGACCTATTTGCATTGCCAGTGCTTATATCGACTAAGCATCTCAAATCCGAAACAATGAAATTGCTATTGAACACTGATGCTAAAAACACAAAAAAGTGAACTGTGGTGACTGATAGAAACCCTCTGACCCCCAAATGTAAAATCAAGTTTTGGCTTCCCGAGTGAAATATTTGCACACTTTGCCACTGGATTCAAACTAGCCTGGCTTAGGAGGGGTGTTACCCCGAAACCGGTCCCAGGATGCTTGTTTCCGGTCCAGGGAAGACATGGCTTGGCAGTTCGGGCTGGACTGCTCCCATGAGGTACAGGGTCAAGACTGATTTGCATATAGCTGTGTCTGAACTGGGGTGGCGAAGTGAGCTAAAGAACGATGATGGATTTAACCCAGATCTGCGACTGGGGGTGAGTGTTTGAAAAGTTTCAGAACTCTGTCCATCATCTCCTTGTGTTTGCAGTGCTTGTTACTACCCACAGAGTCAGACCTCCTTTCCTCAGTTGCTCGTATTACACTACCTTCATGGCCTGATCTGTCTAAGTTGCTATATTTCGCCTGCAGATTGACCACTGTAATAGGACCCCAGCTTTCTGTTACTCTAATTCCAAAGCGTGGCTTGCTTCTACGTCTCCCTATTACACGGACTGCAAAATGGGTCTGCTTTGATATTCTCCGGTTACACTGCCTGGAGATTCTAGCCTTTCTCTGTTGGTTTAATTTCCCCATGGACCGGTTTCTATGTTTGCTGCACCACTGGCAAAACCTGACCTCTGTGAAGCCATTTCCCTCTTTCTCAAGTGACAGTGACCTCTCTGGGTCTGTTTAAAGCTCTCCTAGTTAAACTGACCGCAGAGCCTGGCCTCTCTCGGCATGTTTTCATCTCTCCTTATTACAACGGCTGCAGAACATGGCCTTTCTGTACCGGTTTCTATCTCCCTATGGGCATGTTTAGGTCTCGCCTACGCAGCGCGCATGCGCTGCATAGGAGGAGACCTCTTGGAATCGATTCGCTTTTAGGCCAAAAACGTGCACGCATTGCATTGCTTTCAATGGCAACGCGTGCACGTTTAGCGATCTCTTTGCGGGAGCGAGCTTTGGCGACATCTGTTTGTAATTAACTTGCAAACAGATGGTGCCCCTGCTCGCTCCCGCAAGGGAAACGCTGTGTGTGTCTGGCAGGCCGTGAAACGCCAAACGTGCTTTAACTTTCGCTGAAAGTGTTTGTGCGAAGACATCGCCATCATGTTCACAAAAAGCAACAGCGGATTTTTATGCGAGGAGGCCTGCTTCACGTCACAAACAATTTTCTAGTCGAGTCCCTGTGAGTCAGTTCTATCTTTCACAGGCGACAGAACAGCCTGAGCAAAACAGCAATAAACTTCGGGCAATTTAAAAGCTAATCACATCCATACTGCAAAGTCTGCATGAAGCCGAGATCAGGCAGAGGTCAGCTTCCAGCGGGTTTCAATTTCTGGCTATCAGTTTAGCAATTCAGATGTCTGGGTCAAAAAGCAGGTTGGCAGGCTGCAGTATTAATCTCCTAGGCCTACATTTCGAATCCTGCATGTATAAATATGGCTTAGAGAGTGAAAGAGGGCGTTAGATCTGACACCATCAGCGGCGATCACTTTGCATATTTGTATGATGTTATTGTATACGTGAGCAGGTATAATCCCCAGTTGGGCAGCCCCCCCCCCCCCCCGCCACGTGACCTTCATGTTTGTGTAAGTTTGTCTTACATACACGTCTGCCATGGTCACCGGCGCATCGGTTTATTCCAATGAACCACACTAGTGACCTGTGTGTAAAGGTGTACTACAGTTTCACTTTAAAGCGCTGTGTTATTTCCGCTGCTTAACAGGACGAGGCGGTGTTATTAATGATGCTATAAAAATGTGAGTTCAGCAGCACGCACAGTGACAGTCTTCCTCATCTTCTGAGCTGCCGCCTGCGTGCCCCATTACAGCGGGGAACTGCTCACTGACAGTTTTAGGCTATGTTAGTAGTCGCATCCACTAACTCTTTTGGGGTCGGGTGAATGTGAGAGCCACTGTGGTGCCTGTCAATGTAACTTCTTAGCATGCCTAACGTCACGAAGTAGAGCTTGTAGGAACAGGCTGCAGCTGGTTTGATGGTGACTGCCGCCCACAGGGCTCAGCAGGTAGTGGGCGGCGCGCTG
This sequence comes from Calotriton arnoldi, assembly GCA_963921515.1. Classification (NCBI taxonomy): domain Eukaryota; kingdom Metazoa; phylum Chordata; class Amphibia; order Caudata; family Salamandridae; genus Calotriton; species Calotriton arnoldi. The sequence goes on along the minus strand of CAWUFW010000003.1, from coordinate 4,083,933 downwards.
GACTGAGGCGAACCGCTCGGTCAGCTAATTTGTTTGATGAGCTTATTTTCTTTTGGAATAATACTGCAGGTAGCATATGATGTAACTCTTCTTGGAGTTTCTCATTGCTGAGATGGGTGTAATTGCTTTTATTTATAAGTTTCCCTCGTCTTTATTGCTTGATGTTGCTCGCCAAAAAGTGTCACTCGTAGTCGTTGAAATGTCACTCATATTTACACTGTAATTATGAAAATGTTACACATAGCAATCTAAAACCTTGGCAGCTATGCAGGCACCCCTCCAAGCTCGCCTCGTGAAAAGCAGACAAGCTGTCCTTCAAGCGTGTCCAGTGCAAAGCAGACTGGACCTATTCTCAAAACAAGCATTGGTATAGCCAATAGGTCTCGCCTTTGGGACCTTATAAGTGTTTAGTTATCCAGGACAATATCCTTGGTGCAACAACATCAAGTGTTGCATGGCTAAACACTTATAAGGTCCCAAAGGCGAGACCTATTGGCTATGCCAATGCTTGTTTTATCTGTGTTGCATTACCAGCAAAATCAGCCTTTTCATGGCATGTTTCCATCTCTCCCAGCTACACCGGTTGAAGAGCTGACTGAGCTTCTATGGACAAGTTTCCCGCTCTCCCAATCACACCGGTTTTCAGTCTGGGCTCTTTGGGCACATTTCCACCTCTCCCAATTACAGTGGTTGCAGAGCCTGACTTCTCTGGGCCGGTTTCCATCCCTTCCAGAAACACCGGCTCCAGAGCCCGACCCCTTTGGATGTTCCCACTGCCTATAAGGCTTGGCCTCTCAGGCCTGTCTCCACCCCTCCCAATACCATACCACTTGAACCTGGCCTTTCTGGGTCCATTTCACTATACATGTGTGAGGAATTCACTAGCAGACTATAAATGGGCAAGCTGTCAGAGGTTCAATTAGCCTTAAGTAATCCCCCTTAACAATTAAACAAGCATTGGCATAGCCAATAGGTCTTGCCTTTGGGACCTCATAAGTGTTTAGCCATGCAGCACATTATTCCTCACTCAGTAAATTTCTGTAACGGAACTAGCGCTTATGTAAAGCGTTTTGATACCTTTATTTGCGCTATATAAAAATGCAAAAATAAAAAGGAATGAAAGAAGTGCTTGCAGGTTCTTGAGGTGGGAGAGCGAAAAGATGCACTCTGCAGAGTGATTAATAAAGCATGTTTGGATGGGAGGGCGATCTGGCTGGGTTTATTGGGAGAGGGGAAGAGGCGAAGGAGGGCAGAGGGAGTAAAAACGAAAGCACAAGCACTTTGTGGAATGCTTAAAGCAGTCATACTCAAAGTACAGCCCGGGGGCCCCTTGCAGCACTCTTGACCTTTACATGCGGCCCTCCTGGTGAACAGCAGCACCACTAATATTCAGAAAAAAATGTTAAATAAACGGGCAAGCATTTATTAACTTGCAAATAAATGCTTGCCCCTTTATTTAACAAGTTCTTTAAACCTCCTTACACAATCCCTGACCCCCTGCCACCACCCTGCTGGCATCAGTGCGGCCCTCGGTCACGCCACAGACCGTACGTTGTGGCCCTTGGGCAAATGTTTGTGAGTACCCATGGCTTAAAGCAACAAGATTCATAGTAACTTTCCAGCTTAACTTAAAAACATACCAAAGATAAGCAGGATGGCTTTGAAGAGAAACAAGCTATGAAGTGCTTGGATCCCCGCACCCTGCTTCTATGTGCTGACTAATGGGGAGCTGCCATAAAAGAGCAACAAATGCTTTTAAAGATGCAACAATGTGCAGATGAGCTTCAAATATATTTAGATCACAATCTACGTATATATTTTTTCTCTTAAGTACCCTTTTTCACTGGTAATAAAGCATCAGGTTATAACATTTTGAACATATGTTGCAATAAACAGCTTTTTTTTTTTAAGTATATTGTCATTAAAATCTTTAAACACATACCAACTCTTCCCCAAGAACAACAATCCTAAGCAGCACAAATAACTTAACTAAACAGAATGTAACAAAATGTATTATACGTGAAATCTGGAGTGTACAGCTAGTTTATTTTGCTGCAAACTAGGCTACTGAAACCACACGTATTTCAGATTAACATTAGTTATGATTGGAAAGTCATATCAACCACGGAACAGATAATGTGGCAGTACCAGCTAAATCAGCAACAAAGACAAACAACACAATATTTGTGTGATGTTTTTGACTTGATGTAGGCTGAAATAATAGTCAATTAAATATGGTGGTGGCTGTGGTGCACTGGAGAAAATTGTATGCACACATCTTGAAACATACCGTTTTAAAAATGATGAACTTTCCAAACGATCAGTCAACTACCAGTGACACAAAGGCAGTGTGTGCTGCTTTAGTAACAGAATTTATCTTTTATCCAGACCTGTACGACATTAAATAGTGTTGTAGTGTGCTTTGCCATATAGTCGACATCCCCAATTGCTGAAAAGAACAATGGCTCAAAAGCACGGTAAACCATTACAACAATGTCTACAAAGAAAAAATATTGGGAATGTTAAGAAACAAAACAAGAGTGAATGAATCAAATCTAAGGCTGGAGGCAGTGTGAAAACCCAGGCCTGACACGGGCAGAAATGGTGGTCGCTATCGGCAGTGAAACACCGTTTGTGTCTCTTTGCGAGAGCTCACAAAGGAATTTATCACCCTGGCTTACTTAACAAAATCAAAGACATAGCCGCTTTATGTAAATGCTAACTGCTAAGCATAGAACGAACCAGCTTAGTAAATGGTCCGCGTCAAGAGCACCACTTTTACATTGTGGGTGCTTCGGTCTTCATAAAACCAAATAGATTAGGCACCTATGAAACCTTTCCGCTCCCAGCGTGAGAGGGAGTAAACCATTTATTTACTCATGGAGGGTGAGCTGGGCAGGAAAACAACAAACCTTTAACGTGGAAAAGGTGGATTGAGAACCGAACTCCACGGAACCACTGTTCCTTGTTGTGAAGGAAACGTTTGTGTGTGTTGGCAGAGTTTAATTTAGTTGCAAAACCGGTATTTAAAAATAAGCATAAAACTGTGGTCCCATCCATTCGCTGGTGTAAGCAATACCTGCGACCTCTTCGTCCCGGGAGACCCTATGCTGCTCTTTGCCACGCCTTTGCCTACTGCGGCTACCGCACTTTTTGATCGCGGCTCCTGGACCATTTGTGACTTTCCTATGACCAGCAGAAACGTGACAAGCTGCTGAACAGTGGCCACCACCCACAGCTGTGTAAATGATGCCTTAGTAAATAAATAGGTGGTGGGCGAGTTGTGCACAACAAAAGAAAAGGCGTAGGGCCGCCATGCTTAAAGATGAAGCGCAATGTGCCGCGCTGCCAAAAAACACCTAGAATGTTGCCAAATTAAATAAATAGATGGCAGTGTGAGGAGGCGAGGAAATAGAGAAAAAAATAGTGTGCAAACTACGTAAATGAAGCGAAGAGGACGGCCACATGTAATCGGGGGAGTCTCCCTGGGAGGGAACAAACCACCATAAGGCGGGACAAATAAAACAGATGCACCTATGAGGAGCACCAATTTATGGATGGCATGAAAAGGAACCAATGAAGAGTAATGGGAGTGGTCGAAGTCCCTAGAGCCAGATACAGCATGTCGAGAGACAGCGCATGCGCTGCCTAGGCTCGACCTAAAATGTTATTCACGAGGCGAAGTTTGGACAGAAGCTTCCCCCATAGTGTCCTAGACTCATCTTTTGGTAGCACCCCAAAGCGAAACTCCACCTGTGATGCTAAACCGAAAGTAAAAGCCTAGGCAAATATAAAGAATGGTAAAAACAAATCAGATGGGGCCTCATGTTCAAAGCTATTTTGTGGTCGCAAATGCTCTAATTTGCAAAATTGGAGCCTGTGCGATCACAAAATAGCTTTCGGGTATGTTCAAAACGCAAACTGCGATTCGGTAACCTGTTACTGTATCGCAAAATAAGGTTTTTAATTACATACCAGATTTCAAATTGAAAGGATTGTGTTTAGGGCGGCCCTTCCAATTTTATGTTTCCTATGGTATGTTTGAATGGTTTGCGGTCGCAAATCATTGACAGGATATCAGCACCTCAAAGGAGGGGATAACGCATGCGAAAATGGGAAGGCATCCCTTCCCCATTGTGAATATTTCTTTAAGGGAAATGGGCTGTGTTAAACAAAAAAATGTTTGCTTTATTTCAAAGCAATCACATTCATGGTGGTCTGCTGGCCACCATTCCTGTGATGGGAGCGATCTGTAGTGGGCAGCGATTTACGACCTATCTCATGCATATTAATGAGGTAGGTAAAACTGCGACCCCACCCCATATAAATCGAATTTTTCAAACCAACACGTTTGAACATATGTTGGTTCGCATAAAAAACAATACATTCGGGTAAAGTCGGTGCGCAAATTGCAACCAATTTTACCAAATGCATTGTACGAACATAAGGCCCATTGTTGCCACTATGAGGGTAAAAAAAAAAAAATCTAAAGTACAAAAGATCATTCCAGCGGGATAGAAACCTCTGTTTTACTAAAAATGGTGACAATATTAAAAATATGAGAACTTTACAAGAATTGTTAGGAAAACATTCAACTGACGACAAAAGGCACTCTGATGGGGCCTCACACAGGCAAGAAGAGCTAGGGATAAGTTATCCAAAATGAGGATGGAACATTTAAATAAAGTTACTTTTGGAGTTGCACTTGGCTTCTGTATGATGAGGCTCCTTTTCGTCTTCACCTTTGTAAGCATGAAAAACAAATGCACTTTATAGTTTTTGGTGATGAAAAAGATACATACATCAAGGTTCTTAATTCTTCTGCCTCTAGCCATAAGCGTAACAATGGTGCATAAAGCCCAAATTACAATAAAGGCACTTTGAATGGGTGCTGGCAACATCTAGTAGGGTCCTGCAGTCCTTCCTTTGGCCTGCAGGCTCATAAGGGGAATTTAGCAGGATCTGTTGGAGGTATGCCCTTTGGGTTGGCAGGTGTCTCTCCTGGTTTTGGGAAGGCTGGATGTCAGGCTAGGAAACCTACTCGGCAAAAGTAATATTCCTGGTCAATCACACGCTGTAGACGTTATACAAGACCAGGAGCTGGCATCATATAGAAGCTTCTTTAAATGCCACTTCCTGGGATCATAAAAATTCAAACAACTTGGAATAGGGGCTACGAATCTTTTATTCCACATGAGTACTGACCTCCCTCTCCTTCATCTTCCTCCTCAAAGAGATAAGTACTTTGTCATGTTTTAAGTCCTAGAAATAGCTACAATTATTATGTACACTTATTGAATTGTTATTCTGTTTGATATTTCTTACCACAAGTTCAGAATTGGGTATGGTTTAAGTAGCTGTGTTCATTTTGCTTGAGTTATTTATGGCAGATTTTTGGCAAGTATGGCATTCAATGCTTTGTGGTGTATCGGTCAGGGTTTGGTGCTGGGGTTTAATCTTACCAAGAACTTGCCAATTTTTTTTTACTAGTGATATCTTTTTACGGCAAAATAGAGGCAGAGTATGCTGCCACTACTTGGCATCATCAGCTGGAAACTATCATGTCACCTGCAGCGGGCTTGGCGCACAAAGGTTCCTAAGCTCTGCGTAGAAAAACAAGAAACAGTAAGGAAGATCAGGGCTTAAGTCGGTTTCAAGCCCAAACTGTGTGTATGTATGTATTCTTGTGAGAAAGATTATTTGGGCAGGACTGCATCTAAAATCACCTTCAAGGTGTAATGCATGATGAGTTTCTCGTACCACCATTTTGGTTTGGGTTTACAATTACAAGATTAAATGGAGGCGTTGAAGTCACCCAAGGTTTACATCAGCAAGACTTGGATAGAATTTTTTATACTCCATTCCCATGGTGTTCCAGAGCTAATCGGAAACACCATCGGCAGAGGTTGGTTAATAACAATTGTGTTGCGAGTGAGATATATATATATATATATTCACTGAAAAAACCATAGGTTTTAGGGACAGTTATAGTTAGTTGGACATTTCACTCGTACAAAACCATAGAAATTCCCCCGTTATAGTTAGTTCAGCTAACTATAACTCGCGCCACCACAATGCACTGCTGATGACGTCACATATTACATCACTCATGACATGGTCAGTGACATCACTGATGACATCTCAAATGACATCACTGATGACATCATCCAGTGACTGTGTGTTTCTGTAAAGTTTAAATATGTTTAATATATATACGGAAAGGCGTATTGAAGAATGAGTGGGTGTATAAGTGTCTGAATGGATGATTTAGTACGTGAGTGACTGACTCTACAAGTGAGTGATTAAATGTATCTTACTGAATGCATGGGTTAGTGACTAAACTGTGTGAATGTCTGTATCCGTCTGTCTGTTGGTTTGTAAGCGGCTGCATGGCTTTCTGAATAGCTACATGAGTGTCTACATGGGTTATTGATTGATTGTCTGAGTATCTGTATGGGTGCCTGAGTGTTTGTGTGGGTGGGGTGTGTGTGACTCTGTGCATAGAAGTGTGAGTTGGTGATTCTCTGGGTGCATGGTTTCAAGACTGCATCTGTGATGGACTGTATGGGTGGGTGAGTGTGTGTATGGGTGTGTTAGTGATTGAATGTATATCTCAGTGGTACATGTGTGAGTAACTACATATGTGAAAGGCAGTATATATGTGTGTTGGAGTATATAAATGGCTATAAGTGAGAGTGTGTGATTGAGAGAGTGGCTGTATGGATGAGTGTGTACTTGTATCAGTGATTGTATAAGAGCGTAAGAATGTGCTAGTATTTGTATGAGTAAGTGAGCTGGTGTGTGTATAACTGTATAGGTGAGTAAATGGGTGTGTGATTAAGTTTTTTGCATGACTGACTAGGTGTGTGAGTACCTCTATGGATGAGTGGCGGTGTGTGAGTGTTTATATAGGTGTATGAGTGCATATGATAGTCCTGTACTGAGTGACTAAGTATGAGTGACTGTACGGGTGAGTGAGTGGATGTGTGTGTAGACCTAAGAATCAGTGAGTGGGTATGTAGTTTTTGGTGTTGGAGTGTCTATGGTTTTGAGAATGGCAGTCTGTAATTTAGAGTGGGTGTATCAAAAGTTATATTAGGGTGTGAGAAGATGCATGAAATTATCACATGGATGATGTCATCAGTGATGTCATTTGAGATGTCATCAGTGATGTCACTGACCATGTCATGAGTGATGTAATATGTGACGTCATCAGCAGTGCATTGCGGGGACGCGAGTTATAGTTAGCTGAACTAACTATAACGGGGGAATTTCTATGGTTTTGTACGAGTGAAATGTCCAACTAACTATAACTGTCCCTAAAACCTATGGTTTTTTCAGTGAATTTCAAAGGTTTTTAAATGCTAATTTCTAACTATAACGTGTCTGAAACCTATGGTTTTTTCAGTGAATTTCAAAGGTTTTTTAAATGCTAATTTCTAACTATAACGTGCCTGAAACCTATGATTTTTTAAGTGAATTTCAAAGGTTTTTTTAAATGCTAATTTCTAACTATAACGTGCCTGAAACCTATGATTTTTTAAGTGAATTTCAAAGGTTTTTTTAAATGCTAGTTTCTAACTATGCCTACAGAGGTAGGACATGTGAAGAAAGAAGAAAAAACGCACAGAAAGAAGCAAAAGATGTGCAGAAAGAACCAACAGAGGAGCAGAAAGAGGCCTTGTTGCAAAATCATCCTGTGCCCACAACTTTTTCAGACGGGTACTGGTGGTAACTGACTGACTAACCAGAGCCAGTGCTATGCTAAAAGACACTTAGAATACAGTGAAAACACCTACATACACTAGGGAACACTATGCGTTGGGGTACCCCTGTGATTAGCATGAACTCCTCTGCAAGTCCCTAGTACATAATAGGGCTGGGGGATTAAAACTACCTCTTAAAACGCGCTACAGGGCGCGTTTGCACAGTGGTGAAGGGAGGGGGGGGGGCCTGAGGTGACGTGTGCAAACGCACCCCGTGGCGCGTTTTAAGTTGCGGGATTAAGTCCCCTTGAATCCTGAGGGTCCCTGGGGCCCAACTAGCCCCCAGGTACCTACAGTTAGGACCACAGAGCTGAGTTGCAGAGAGGCGTCCCGAGGCCACGCACCTTTTTCACCTCTCTGCAACGCAACTCTGTTGTGCTTACTGAAGGTACCTGGTGGGCTAGTTGGCCCCCAGGGTCCCTCAGGATTTAAAGGGAATTAATTCCCCAACTTAAAACGCACCACAGGGCGTGTTTGCGCACATGTCACCTGAGGCCCCGCCCCCTCCCTTCACCACTGTGCAAACGCGCCCCGTGGTGCGTTTTAAGTTGGGGGATTAGGTCACCTTGAATCCTGAGGGTCCCTGGGGCCCAACTAGCCCACTAGGTACTTCCAGTAAGCACCACAGGCCTGCGTTGCAACGCCTGTAACAAATTGTGCAGTTGTGCTTAGGTAGTGAAGAGGGTTGTGCTGGGGGTAGTGTTTTAGGGTTTAGGGTAGTGCAGTGGTGTTTGTGTAGTGTAGGGGGTCATGCTGGGGGTGGGTTTAGGGTAGTGCAGTGGTGTTTGGGTAGTGTAGGGAGTCGTGCTGGGGGAGTGTTTTAGGGTTTAGGGTAGTGCAGTGGTGTTTGGGTAGTGTAGGGGATCGTGCTGGGGGTAGTGTTTTAGGGTAGTGCAGTGGTGTTTGGGTAGTGTAGGGGTAGTGATTTAGGGTAGTGCAGTGGTGTTTGGGTAGTGTAGGGGGTACTGCTGGGGGTAGTGTTTTAGGGTTTAGGGTAGTGCAGTGGTGTTTGGGTAGTGTAGGGGTACTGCTGGGGGTAGTTTTTAGGGTTTAGGGTAGTGCAGTGGTGTTTGGGTAGTGTAGTGGTTCGTGCTGGGGGTAGTTTTTAGGGTTTAGGGTAGTGCAGTGGTGTTTGTGTAGTGTAGGGGTAGTGTTTTAGGGTTTAGGGTAGTGCAGTGGTGTTTGTGTAGTGTAGGAGGTCATGTTTTAGGGTTTAGGGTAGTGCAGTGGTCTTTGGGTAGTGTAGGGAGTCGTGCAGGGGGTAGTGTTTTAGGGTTTAGGGTAGTGTAGGGGACCATGCGGGGGGTAGTGTTTTAGGGATTAGGGTAGTGCATTGGTGTTTGGGTAGTCTAGGGGGTCATGCGGGGGTAGTGTTTTAGGGTTTAGGGCAGTGCAGTGGTGTTTGGGTAGTGTAGGGGGTCGTGCTAGGGGAGTGTTTTAGGGTTTAGGGCAGTGCAGTGGTGTTCGGGTAGTGTAGGGGGTCGTGCTGGGGGAGTGTTTTAGGGTTTAGGGCAGGGCAGTGGTGTTCGGGTAGTGTAGGGGGTCGTGCTGGGGGAGTGTTTGAGGGTTTAGGGCAGTGCAGTTGTGTTCGGGTAGTGTAGGGGGTTGTGCTGGGGGTAGTATTTTAGGGTTTAGGGTAGTGCAGTGGTGTTCGGGTAGTGTAGGGGGTCGTGCTGGGGGTAGTGTTCTAGGGTTTAGGGCAGGCAGTGGTGTTTGGGCAGTGTAGGGGGTAATGCTGGGGGTGGTGTTTTAGGGTTTAGGGCAGTGCAGTGGTGTTCGGGCAGTGTAGGGGGTCATGCTGGGGGTGGTGTTTCAGGGTTTAGGGCAGTGCAGTGGTGTTCGGGCAGTGTAGGGGGTCGTGCAGGGGTGGTGTTTCAGGGTTTAGGGCAGTGGTGTTCGGGCAGTGTAGGGGTCGTGCTGGGGGTGGTGTTTCAGGGTTTGGGGCAGTGCAGTGGTGTTCGAGCAGTAAAGGGGGTCGTGCTGGGGGTGGTGTTTCAGGGTTTAGGGCAGTGCAGTGGTGTTCGGGCAGTGTAGGGGGCGGTGCAGGGGTGGTGTTTCAGGGTTTAGGGCAGTGCAGTGGTGTTCGGGCAGTGTAGGGGGTCATGCAGGGGGTGGTGTTTCAGGGTTTAGGACAGTGCAGTGGTGTTCGGGCAGTGTAGGGGGTCGTGCTGGGGCTGGTGTTTCAGGGTTTAGGGCAGTTCAGTGGTGTTCGTGCAGTGTAGGGGTCGGGCTGGTGTTTCAGGGTTTAGGGCAGTGCAGTGGTGTTCGGGCAGTGTAGGGGGTTGTGCTGGGGCTGGTGTTCAGGGTTTAGGGCAGTGCAGTGGTGTTCGGGCAGTGTAGGTGGTCGTGCTGGGGATGGTGTTTCAGGGTTTGGGGCAGTGCAGTGGTGTTCGGGCAGTGTAGGGGGTCATGCTGGGGCTGGTGTTTCAGGGTTTAGGGCAGTGCAGTGGTGTTCGGGCAGTGTAGGGGGTCTTGCTGGGGCTGGTGTTTCAGAGTCTAGGGCAGTGCAGTGGTGTTCGGGCAGTGTAGGGGGTTTTGCTGGAGGTGGTGTTTCACGGTTTAGGGCAGTGCAGTGGTGTTCGTGCAGTGTAGGGGGTGGTGTTTCAGGGTTTAGGGCAGTGGTGTTCAGGCAGTGTAGGGGGTCTTGCTGGGATTGATGTTTCAGGGTTTAGGGCAGTGCAGTGGTGTTCGGGCAGTGTAGGGGGTCGTGCTGGGGGTGGTGTTTCAGGGTTTAGGGCAGTGCAGTGGTGTTCGGGCAGTGTAGGGTGTCGTGCTGAGGGGTGGTGTTTCAGGGTTTAGGGCAGTGCAGTGGTGTTCGGGTAGTGTAGGGGGTCGTGCTGGGGCTAGTGTTTCAGGATTTAGGGCAGAGCAAAGGTGTTCAGGCAGTGTAGGGGGTTTTGCTGGAGGTGGTGTTTCACGGTTTAGGGCAGTGCAGTGGTGTTCGTGCAGTGTAGGGGGTGGTGTTTCAGGGTTTAGGGCAGTGGTGTTCAGGCAGTGTAGGGGGTCTTGCTGGGGTTGATGTTTCAGGGTTTAGGGCAGTGCAGTGGTGTTCGGGCAGTGTAGGGGGTCGTGCTGGGGGTGGTGTTTCAGGGTTTAGGGCAGTGCAGTGGTGTTCGGGCAGTGTAGGGTGTCGTGCTGAGGGGTGGTGTTTCAGGGTTTAGGGCAGTGGTGTTCATGCAGTGTAGGGGGTCGTGCAGGGGGTGGTGTTTCAGGGTTTAGGGCAGTGCAGTGGTGTTTGGGCAGTGTAGGGGTCGTGCAGGGGTGGTGTTTCAGGGTTTAGGGCAGTGCAGTGGTGTTCGGCTAGTGTAGGTGGTCTTGCTGGGGGTGGTGTTTCAGGCTTTAGTGCAGTGGTGTTTGGGCAGTGTAGGGGGTCTTGCTGGGGGTGGTGTTTCAGGCTTTAGGGCAGTGCAGTGGTGTTCGGGCAGTGTAGGGGGTCTTGCTGGGGCTGGTGTTTCAGGGTTTAGGGTAGTGCAGTGGTGTTCGGGCAGTGTAGGGGGTCGTGCTGGGGCTGGTGTTTCAGGGTTTAGGGCAGTGCAGTGGTGTTTGGGCAGTGTAGGGGGTCGTGCTGGGGCTGGTGTTTCATGGTTTAGGGCAGTGCAGTGGTGTTCGGGCAGTGTAGGGGGTCGTGCTGGGGGTGGTGTTTCAGGGTTTAGGGCAGTGCAGTGGTGTTCGGGCAGTGTAGGGGGTCATGCTGGGGGTGGTGTTTCAGGGTTTAGGGCAGTGCAGTGGTGTTCGGGCAGTGTAGGGGGTCTTGCTGGGGGTGGTGTTTCAGGGTTTAGGGCAGTGGTGTTCGGGCAGTGTAGGGGGTCTTGCTGGGGGTGATGTTTCAGGGTTTAGGGCAGTGCAGTGGTGTTTGTGCAGTGTAGGGGGTCGTGCTGGGGGTGGTGTTTCAGGGTTTAGGGCAGTGCAGTAGTGTTCGGGCAGTGTAGGGGATCGTGCAGGGGTGGTGTTTCAGGGTTTAGGGCAGTGCAGTGGTGTTCGGGCAGTGTAGGGGGTCGTGCTGGGGGTGGTGTTTCAGGGTTTAGGGCAGTGCAGTGGTGTTCGGGCAGTGTAGGGGGTCGTGCAGGGGGTGGTGTTTCAGGGTTTAGGGCAGTGCAGTGGTATTCGGGCAGTGTAGGGGTCGTGCTGGGGCTGGTGTTTCAGGGTTTAGGGCAGTGCAGTGGTGTTCGGGCAGTGTAGGGGATCGTGCAGGGGTGGTGTTTCAGGGTTTAGGGCAGTGCAGTGGTGTTCGGGCAGTGTAGGGGGTCGTGCTGGGGGTGGTGGTTTAGGGCAGTGCAGTGGTGTTCGGGCAGTGTAGGGGGTCGTGCTGGGGGTGGTGTTTCAGGGTTTAGGGCAGTGGTGTTCGGGCAGTGTAGGGGGTCTTGCTGGGGGTGATGTTTCAGGGTTTAGGGCAGTGCAGTGGTGTTCGGGCAGTGTAGGAGGTCTTGCTGGGGGTAGTGTTTCAGGGTTTAGGGCGGTTCAGTGGTGTTCAGGCAGTGTAGGGGGCATGCTGGGGGTGGTGTTTCAGGGTTTAGGGCAGTGCAGTGGTGTTCGGGCAGTGTAGGGGGTCGTGAAGGGGGTGGTGTTTCAGGGGTTAGGGCAGTGCAGTGGTGTTCGGGCAGTGTAGGGGGTCGTGCTAGGGTTGGTGTTTCAGGGTTTAGGGCAGTGCAGTGGTGTTCGGGCAGTGTAGGGGGTCGTGCAGGGGCTGGTGTTTCAGGGTTTAGGGCAGTGCAGTGGTGTTCGGGCAGTGTAGGGGGTCGGGCTTGGGGTAGTGTTTTAGGGTTTAGGGTAGTGCAGTGGTGCTTGTGTAGTGTAGGGGGTCATGCTGGGGGTAGTGTTTTAGGGTTTAGGGTAGTGCAGTGGTGTTTGTGTAGTGTAGGGGTCATGTTTTAGGGTAGTGCAGTGGTGTTTGGGTAGTGTAGGGGGTCGTGCTGGGGGTAGTGTTTTAGGGTTTAAGGTAGTGCAGTGGTGTTTGTGTAGTGTAGGGGGTCGTGCTGGGGGTAGTGTTTAGGGTAGTGCAGTGGTGCTTGTGTAGTGTAGGGGGTCGTGCTGGGGGTAGTGTTTTAGGGTTTAGGGTAGTGCAGTGGTATTTGTGTAGTGTAGGGGGTCATGTTTTAGGGTAGTGCAGTGGTGTTTGGGTAGTGTAGGGGGTCGTGCTGGGGGTAGTGTTTCAGGATTTAGGTTAGTGCAGTGGTGTTGGGGTAGTGTTTTAAGGTTTAGGGTAGTGCAGTGGTGTTTGTGTAGTGTAGGGGGTCGTGCTGGGGTAGTGTTTTAGGGTTTAGGGTAGTGCAGTGGTGTTTTTGTAGTGTAGGGGGTCATGTTTTAAGATGCAACGCTCCAATACCTGACCAGTCTGCACTACATAAAACTGCAAAAAAACTAAAAATAAAAAGTGTTTTGCACACTTTTGTCATTGGGCTATATGTGGGCTACATCTGGGTAATATTTGTGCTACATTTGGGCTCTTTTTTCACTGGTGGCCATCTTGGAAGACTTCTTTGTTATGAAGTTTCCTAATTTCCTCATTTACTGCAGTCTCCTCAGTAGGAAATGCTTTCAGTTTTTACTTTGATTCCATCAAGAAGGCATTCAGATGTGTCACACATTTGCCATAAATTCAGAATGTTAGCACTCTAGTTGTTCATTAAATCACTGTAGTAAAGCTACTGCTCACCAAGGAGTTAACTGGAAGTCTACTGCTGGTATTGAAAGTGATTGTTTCAGTCTGCATGTCAGAATTTTCTAATGAAATAGAAGAGGATTTGAGATCTCACTTAAAACATGCACTAAATTTTCTTTTTGCAGCACTAACCATAATTTCTATGGCAAAATGAACCCCCTCATTTTGTTCCTTTTTAAATTAAATGTTTTAAGTGTTACCAGTTTATTCCAATCAAGATGGCTTCAGGTGTGCCATACTTTTGTCATAAGTAAGGCTGTTAGCGCTCTAGTTGTTCTTTAGAACACTCTGGGAAGCTGCAGTAGAACACAAAGGCATCAACTGACAGTCTCTGCCCTTGTTGGATGTACATGTTTTACTGAGAATGTCAGACTTCATTCTCACATGACTGAGAAAGATAATGTGAATTTACAGAAAATATGCTCTCATTTTAGCTTCTGGAGCACCTTCCAAAACTGTATGGGACAAGCATGTGAAAATAGTTTTCTCTCAAACATGATTCATGATATCCCAGCAGAAGGTTTTTCACAGGGTAAAATCACCTTAGAACACACCACAATTCCTGAAATTAGTATGGTACCATCAACAAATGAATTCTAATGTAACTAAAGTCTGTTATCACCCTTTATAGTTCTCCTTTTGGTAACCCTCAAAATCTTTGATTCACTACAATACATTTCAATGGGGTTCTATCATGTATATTGGTCCCAAGATGGCTGCCAGCAATTCCAGGATGAAGTGCTGACAGCCAATCAGATCTCACGATGACATGTGTGGTTAGGCTCCGCCCAGATATATATGTGTTTTTACTTTTGATTTTCTCCGCAACTACTGAACGGATTTACACCATTTAACAAAAAGGGTTCTTTCTGAACCAAGAACTACCTCTTTGCCAAATTTTGTGTAATTCCGTTCAGCAGTTCGGGCTGTAGCCGTGGCTAAAGTTTCCTATGGGAAAATGAATGGGGAAAACACGTTTTGGAACCCCCTTTTTCTCGGCCCCCGCTTGACGAATCACCCCGAAACTTTCAGGGTAGGAGCGGACCGGAGTGGGCCATAAAGTTTGAAAATTTCGCGAAGATTCGTCAACCGACGCAAGAGTTATTTCAAATAGAATGTTGCGGATTTCCTATGGAAAATAGGTCCTAACTATAACTATCTACTGGCGACCGCCAGTAGATAATATATATATATATATATATATATATATATATATATATATATAGGATTTTTTTTGTTTATAAAAACATTTTTATTATTTTAAAGAGTACAACAAGTTGCTCTCTCAGAATAAACGTCACATAACCGGTACCGCTTGTACCCCGCCACACTCCCCCGCCCCACCACCAGTAAGATGTGAAATACTATCTGTGTCCACGACAGCCTCATCCGTCTAGATCGTGATATGCCCATTTGTTCCAAACCTTCTCATATTTCCGGGGACACCCCGAGCAGTGTAAATTTCCTCCATCATCTTGGCGCACCAGTCCATGCCATTCACCCAGGCCACGATAGAGGGAGCAACAAGAGAGTTCCAATTCCCGGCTATATCTCTCTTGGCCAACAACGCACCCAGCCCCACCGGTGTCCTGTCTACCTGGGCCCCCCCACCCCATGTCGTCCAGAATACCCACAAATGTGAGCCTAGGGGTTGGCTGGATGTGTAGTCCCACCACCTGGACTAGGGTAGAGAGAATAGTTGTCTAAAAAAAGGAAATGTTAAACAAATACTTAGTAATGGAAAAATGAGTGAGGATCCTCTAGCACGCAGGGTCCGTTTCAAAGCAACCTGGTGAATTGTCAGCAGTGAGTCAAGAGGATTTCAGACAGGTCGTTCACAAAGAGATTCAGGTGTGAAGCAGAATGGATTCACAACTGCAACCGGACAACCTGGTTACCTCACAGCTGTGAGGAACAGGGCACTACAACTCTCAGGTACTGCTTCTTCTGGGCCTCCAAGTGCTCAGCCTTTAGCAGCAAGATCAAATCATTTTCTGTTGCAAGATATCACCCAGAAAGCAATCGGCTTAGGCAGGGAGATGGACACAAGGAGTCAAGAAGATGCTCAAGAACAGCAGGTCACAGTCTGACTTAATATTTTAACACCCAATTCCAATGGTGGAATTTCAAGCTGCAAATTAGACAATCAATGAATTCTTGGACAAGACACCTAACCACCATTTTCAGTATTGTGGAACTCAGTTTCTGGCATACACATGCCGCTGTTCCCACAACTCCCTGTTCCGTTTACTGTACGGCATAGATCTCGAACACTGGCCGCCTAGCCGTGTCGACAGTCTCTGCGCCAATTTGGTCTCATTACCAAGTTAGGGCCCCTCATAGGGAAGCAAACTAAAGGCAGATTTTGCTCTAGGTCAGAGTTGCATTTAAATGGCATTTGCAATACACTAGCATAAAACTTTTATTACAGTAGCAAGAAAATGAAAAGAATGTTTTCTGGGGAACAAATGTGACACCTTAATGCAGTTCTACAGGTTTTACACATAGTGCTCTGTGTGCAATCACAATAAAGGAAATGTAAGAAGCCACAGGATAGATAAGAAATGTCAATTTAACGCAGAGTTCAGATTAAAGTAAGGTCAGCAGGTTTGCAAGCTTTACGCGCGATGTGGACTCAGCACAAATGAATACCACGGCACAGGAAAAAAAGCTAATGTAGATCCGGGCGTCCACTTGAAAATGACTCTGTAGCTAGGCTGCCTTTCTTGCTCCATGTTATATGTGTTACCCGCCGTTTCATGAACATGTGTTGTGGTATTCCAAGGGCAGAGGTGGGATGTGTGCCTTACAAACGCTTTGGGGGTGGGAGGGGATAATCTTGCTCATCTCCTCTTCAGATCTCTTCCCTCTCTCTGGCTCACCTTAACAGCCCCGCTGTGTTTTTCATGAACCCCCCTTTTCTCCCTTCTTACCCTGCAGGTGCAGCGCTTCAGGTCAGAGTGCATCAGAGCCGTTATGCAAATAGCAAGGCCTCCCAACGCAGCTGTTCTTTGCAACCACACGAGCCTGCAGGGGAGTCGAGGGGCCACCACCTGTAGAGCAGGTTAGACTTACAGATACAAGAGCTGACACTGCGCTCAGAACAGACTGTCTGGTACAGCCTAGTGACCAAACCCTGTGCGAAGCTGTGGAATGAATGAAGGGGCGGGGCTTATGGACTGAATGAGGAACGAGATCAAAAAGTAATGACGTCACCGGTCACCGCGCCTAACTCTGCTGCCTGTGGGTCCTGTGTGATTGTTCAGACAAGGTTCTTGTGGCTGATGTGAGACTACACCTCATGACAGTGCCTGTCATGCGCACACTGCTGCCTCCTGCCTATAGATTGTGTCCAGCTGACAAGCCATAGCCCCGTCAAGGGAAGGGGAATACACATTTGTTCTTGTAGGTGCTGACTTGATTCATTCCATGAAGGGGCTGTGCAAATCTAGACTTCTGTTTTCGTTTCTAACAGAACAAACACAGCCCTTTTCATTTACTGGGGTTTAGAAATCACATGACATGTGGTGGTTGCACAGAAAACATACTTTCAGAGTTTTCACAATACTTTAGTTCCCTAAGAGTAATGCCTAGGGTATCATGTGACCAGCTAAGTCGTGAGTCCAAGTAGGATCACAAGTCAGTGCACCATCATCAGTATGACACGGCAGGCGGCCGACTATGCCAAATCCCTAACCCATTAGGATCAAGGAATGTAGAAGACCAGGATTGCATCAGATCTGATAACTGGTGACCATGCACACAATGACAAGTCACTTGATCCGAATGTCACAACATGCTGCTAGGTAACACATGGTCTTAGGTTTCTTGGCCAAGACAGAAAACAAGAACCAGCATCCAAAAGTACTGGTTAGCCAGGGTCGGTGGGTTGCATTTTGTAAACAGTGCAGAATCACACAGCACCACACAGGGAATAAACAGAGCGCAAAGTCATACAGCCAGACCGTAAGCACGTTGTGACTATCTCATGCCTCTCAGCCAAACGGAAAGTTTATTTGTCACCACTAGCCCATAAAAAAAAAAAAAGAACAAACGAAGAAGCTAGATGCAAGAAACGCAAACTGATGGGACAAAACTAGTCCTTTATCTGATCCCCTTTTTACTATAACTTCCGTTAGAACATGGAAAGCTCACAGGGGATTTAGAAGAAGGGCCTCAACTCCCTCAATCTCCCTCACAACCTTGCTACTTGGCTTCAAGACCATTTCTGCTGTTGATGAGGGATGTGTCCACCTAGAAGATGAGGTGACAACATTAGCTCAATGAAGGTGGGAATGAAGGGCATGTGCACAGAAGGTATCCTCACAGTGCATATTACTAAAATTTAACAAAAATACAGTTCATCAATGTAAATGAAGCGTTGTAACTCAAGGAAGGGCACAAGGCACCGCTGATTAGAGTTAGAAAGAATATTATTTTTATATACAGTTAGAATGCTCAAGAGAAGGTGAGAAGCAAGAAGAATTGCCGGAGGAGTAAGAGGCAAAAGCGTTTATCAGCTGGCAGTAAGCCTTTTGTTAGTTACCACATCCTCTTGACACGAATAAGCCACAAGGCTCTGGTTTCCCCGCTAAGCCCCATTTACCATCACTGAGCGGAAGCCACACTAGGAAGGACATCTGTACTACCGCCTGGGCAAAAGGTCAGCCGCTGACTTAGGAAACAAAGAACTTCCCCCATGAGGAGTTTAGTTTGAGTCAACCTTTGTGTCAAAGTCTCCAACAATGGATATCATTTTAAAGAGGCGGGCTAAAATTACTGCAGTGGGTGGCTATTACCACAGCAATTTCATAACTCAATTCATATTTCTCATACGCAGCCCACAACTGATAAGGGTGTGGCGATCAAGGCAGGAAAAGAGCAAGGGTACATGTCATACCACTTCAATTCCTGGAAAATTGTAAGTGGGATGTCATAGGTCACAGCTAGGGGTGGAAAGCTGTAAACAGATCTAAAACATGGGCTAGCTGGTAGGGAGGTGCCTATTCATTTGCTTTACAGTGGTTTTTGCTGTTGTCGTTAGGAAACATGCCTGATTTCAATCAATACAGCCGACTGTTAGCAGCATCGAGGGCACGCGGAAAGCAGCTGATTGAGCGCTCAATAACAGGAAGCACAGGCCACTCGCGCCCTGGGAAAGCAGTGGGTGTGCTTTAACCAGCAAAGGCAAACCCAGTACATAGTGAATGTTAAGGGGGACTCGTGGGATGAAACAGAAGAAAGATGGAACAGAGGTGAAAATTAAGGCCCCCCCTGCAGCTAAGGAAGAAAGAAAAAAGGCTTACTAAAGACGTGGACTCGATGTAACTGCTCCACAAGAGATGGGGCTACATATTACCATCCAACTGATGCGAGAGTTAGAGAGTTTTAGGAAAGAGTGAAACAGAGCGAAATAAAAATGTAACTTAAAACCATTAGAAAAGAGGAGACAGGTCTATGGGGTACCACACAACTGAGCTAGAAGAGTTTCTACTAAGCCTAGGACAGGCCTAGGAGATATCTCACAAAGTTACAAGAGAAAGGATAGATTCATTGGACACCACACAGGTGAACTGTGAGAAGTGGTCTACAATATCAGCAGCTGGCCCATGCGGGGTTAGTGGCAGAGAGCCAGCGCTTTCCAGTAATCACTGATAGGAAATTACTAGCTACGGTTAGGGCCTATAAGTAGTGCAAGCCTCAGCCATGGCTGATCAGGCAAAGCCGTCAATGATCTTGGTCTCAGCTGTTGCCTTGCAGAGAAGATTCCGACTATGGTGGGACAATCCTAGAGTCAACCTTGACAACATCCACAAGTCCCTGCTGCTGTGCTGGTCTGCTGCTACTGGGCCTCAGCACGGAACCATGAGAGAATCAGAGGACCGGCCTGAGGCATCACCAGAACATAATTCAGGGGACATGGTACGTATAAGCGCAATTCCGGCTATCTCTGGCTTAACTGTGACCCATCCATACCATACTGTACCAATTCCTTGTGTCATTCTGGCTCTTGCTGGCAACTTTATCACAAAGGTGGCATTGTTGTGTGGATTTTACTGAAATGGCACGTCAATGTTTTGTACAAAATAGTGCATTTTAAAAATATTTTTAAAGTTGATAATTTAAGGAGAATGGACACCCCATACTACAGTGATTGATATTGCACGCCGTTTGTTGAGGAATTTCATCATCTACTTTGATAAAGCTTTCAATGGTATCACTGCTGTTGCTTTGGGACCGACGATATAAGATTGGCAAAGATGGTCATCCCACTAATCCTTCAAGCTCTTAATAATGGAGGATTAGCACTGATGTATGAGGATGTAGGCTTTATCTTACTCTGCGGTCTACAGTCTTTGTTTGTGAGATAGGTATAACTACTATTTTTCCTATCCTATGCAAGTAGATTCTCAGTCATACCATATGATTAAGAAAGTAATTGGAAGGGACAACACCTCCAGGGAATGTAATGGTCATTTGGCAAACCACAAATATATAGGAATACATTATTGCAGCCCCTTCAGAACATGTGGCTTTCTCCCAATTTGTGACAATTGTACTGTAAAAGGCCGTTTTCGTTGCAAAAATGTTCTTGGAAGGAAATCCATCCTCATGCCGCCCCACAACTCGCAAAGATAATTAAGGCTCGTTCTGCCCCAATTTGACGTAATAATTTCAGCTTCTTCGCTATCAAGTTCACCAGCCAGCCACGGCCCACGAGATACCCTTGCTTGTAAAGGCAAAGGACACATCTATGGGACAATTCGCATAGGAGATAACAAGAAGGGACATGCTTAGGTGGTAGGCCACAGTGACCAAGAAGATCTTTGCACTATTTTAGTCCTGATGTGGATAGAACAAAGGTTAACTGTGGACTCATTTCAAAATTACATTCAATAATATGCAGATGCTATGGGGTAATGCATGCCATGGCAGCGAATCCTACTGAACTAACCGCACTATTGTCCCTAGAAGCCCGCATGGCATTTCACAGCATTGAATGGCCCTATCTACAAGCGGTCTTGGCTAGGCTAGTTCTTGGGCCGAACTTTTGTGCGTGGGCCCGCCTCCTGTACTGCAATCCAAGAGCCCGAGTGCGGGTCAATGGAGCAGTGTCGAGGTCCTTTCCGCTACATAGAGGCACGCGGCAAGGGTGCCCACTCTCCCCAATCATCTTTTCGATGGCGATTGAACCACTCACAGCATGGATCCGGGGGGATCCCATGGTCCGGGGTATAGATGTCGGGGGGATGGGGAGAGTGTATTTCGCTATACGCCGACGATGTACTACTATACGCATCCAGACCAAGACAAACGTTCCACAGGCGCATCAATATACTCCGACTCTTTGGCTCATATTCTGGGTACCAGATAAATTGGGACAAATCATTAATTTACACCCTATAAGGGGAACCCCCACCGCTCACATCCGACTGCGTGGCCATGGTACAACACGGCAAGTTCAAATATGTGGGCATATGTATCACGGGGTCGGCGGAGGAATTCCTACGCCTAAACATATACCCTCAACTGACGAGACTACGCGAGGAAGTTGCACACTGGCGATGACTGCCGGTGTCTCTCATGGGTAGAGCAGTGCTTTTTAAAATGATGGCCCTCTCGCGCCTGCTCTACACTCTGCAGAATACACTATACAAGATTCCGAACACTTTCTTCCGTACCATAGAGGGGGAACAACGAAACCTCCTGTGGGAGGGATGTAAACCATGCATAGCATTGTGCAAACTCCAGCGCGGGGTCTATGAGGGGGGGGGGGACGGCGGTACCAGACGTCCGAAAATACTACCTAGCGGCCCAACTTATCAACGTCAATGGATGGGCCTTTGCACCACACTCAACCGCCATACCGGGTAGATCGATCCACTATGGGAGAAGGTGGGCATCTAGCAGCCCTATATCATAGCAAAACAGGGAAAGGTCTCTACCCACACATATACAAGCGGTGGTGCGGGCAAGGCACATGGGCACAAAACTGCTGGGATTGCAGTCCAGACTGACTCAACAAACACCACTCTGGGAAAGCGACTTACTGGGCGACGTGGGGCGCCTACAGGGATTCCGTGGATGGCGCCTAATTGGCATTGACTCACTAGGGGACATATGGAGAAATGGGAATATGATTACCTTTACAGAGCTCCAGACTGAATATGAAATGGTTGGCAGCGAACAGTGCCGCTACCTGCAGTTGAGACACGCCCTGAGACGCCATGTGTCAGAGGGGGAACTGCTGCCCGAATATTCCCCTCTGGAGGACAGACTCCTACTTGACCCCATGTTAGATAAAGCGGTCTCCCTCACATACCGTAAGATAATGAATAACCTCACTGACCCCCTGGGCCCATTGAGAGAGGCCTGGGAATCAGACCTAAGGTTGCTCAAAAACGACGATTGTCAGGCAGTGATCCAATGTCCCCGAATGGTGGCTATACGGGCAAGATTCAGACTAATTCAGCTCAGAGTCCTACACAGATCATACACCCCCAGAACACTCCATTACAGACTAGGGAGATCAGACACAGACCATTGTGCTAGAGGGTGTGGGACGGTGGGCACCTTCTTCCACATTATGTGGTGGTGTCCCAAAATCCAGCGCTATTGGTCAGAAGTGGCTGGGGTGATGTCAGAGGTGCTAGGACTCCGCATGCAGCTTGATGCAAGATGGCACCTTTTGGGATTCATATGGAAGTCCACTTGGCCCAAGCACACAAAAACTTGGCTTATGCTAGCCTCAGGGGTGGCGAAGCGTAATATTGCAAGACTGTGGGGGGGGGGGGCTCAGGAGGCGCCAAGGCTTCCTAGTTGGAAGCGCGACATGGACTGTTGCCAACTCACAGAAAAGGTGGTGTATGAGAGTAGAGGCTGTGCCAACAAATGGGGAAAAATCAGGACTCCATGGGGGAAATATAGGACCTAGCTGAGTGGCAAGGACAAAAGCGATGGAACTACAGATGAACAATACAAAAAGAGCCATGGGCTAAATTAGAGATGCCTTCCAAGTATACATCACACTGTACCTCGCATCCTGAATGTTGTTCAAATAATGTTATTCAATGATCATTGAGTGTAATGGTGGATCGAATACTTGTTTCAATAAAAAGATTGTTTAAAAAAATAATAATAATATGCAGATGCATATTTCATCCAGGAAGTAAGATCAATCTTTAGAGCATTTTTACCGAACAGTTGAGTTATTACATACATTTCTTTGTATGTACTCAGTATTATCACCGGTTAAGCACTCTGAAAAGTGATCACACTGTGCGACAAAAGTGAAAAAGTACTGCGTGTATATATAAGACTACAAATTAATTAGGACTCCAGAAAATTGTTTAAGAACGGTGGGCAGCCAGTCTATGTTGATGGCATTTCGACCTCTATAATAAGTGAGAGGTCATCATCAGGACTGGGGAACATAGGAAAGCACTATGGTAACAGCCAAGACCACTCTGGAGAATTGACTGGTGCTGCAGGGCTACTAGCATACATCGGACTCCAAACAAACAAGCCGAGTCATGTCATTAAGTTGAATAAGGCGAGGATTATATAGACAAGTATCTCAGTGGTTCTCAAAATGGTGGTCACCAGGTGGTAGAGTAAGAAAGCATCAGAAGTCAGCTAAAATGGTGTCCGCAAGGGCAGACCAATGCAGGTTCAGTTAACTGAGTAGGTTTGCCCTCAAAGGTAGCCAGAAGACAATGAATGCAAGAAGTGAAGTAATGCCTAAGTAGCAAAGATTAGGGCCCCAATGCAGAATCCAGGCAGAGTATTCAAGTAAGTAAAGGAATTTGAGAGAAACTGAAGTCAATCACCAGTCGCTCTCGTCTTTGCTCCTGGCCTCACCAATTGGAACTCACAAAACGGTAGCTCTGATACCCCCATCCAACAGAACAACCATCTCACTCACCACCGATGGCAGACACACCTTCTACAGATTTTGGCACATTCTTTTTAAGCTGTGGACTACTTCTGCTGAGGGCAAAGGCCAGTACTAAGCCATGAGAGTTGCATCTTCTTGATAGGCATTATCATTAAAGGCAAAAGGCTAATAGTAGTATTCACCAAAAAGTGACTTCTTAAATAGCATACTATTTGTGCTTGAATAATGCTAGCCAACTAAGCATCCGGGTCTAATCATCAGAATGCTGCTCAATTCGCAGAAGTGTATGCATCTGAGAGCTCCAGCAGAACAAACACTCTAAATGAGTGGCCAACAAGATTCAGCCATTGAACAAATCACAGCTGAGCGCAGCCCGTTTAGTTCTGAAGGCTGCATCTCCAGAAAATGAAGGACACTACAGTGCAAGGTGTGTAGATAAAATCGTACGATTGATGGTTTATGAAAATAAATGTGTACAGAGTGAATGAGAGAGGGTGCAGTGTTAAGTATCTCACAGATACAAATTAAAGTTGTGATGTTGAACATGTTCTACATGAGTTGTATCCTGATCAAGTGCCCAAGAGATGAGACTTGTCAGGAGATGCTGAAGAGAAGCTTCAGAGCTGCTGTTGCAGGGAATCCTTTTCCAGCAGAAGTGGTTAGAGCAAAATCAATAAAAGAATGCCAAATGCTTGGCAATTTGCTACAATCTGTGCCTTGTGTAGAATGCAGGAGGAGTTGGACAGTAGACATAATTGTATTTCATTTATAATACGCTCAATCTGCAGTTATTAGGGCATGGCCAAATGGTTTGAGTTTCTGCACTAGGTGCTTCTGGGGTGGGTGTGTTGGTTGAAGTTGTGACAATAAGACAAATTGACGTGCACTAGAAGCAAGTGGAGTGGTCTCTATATTTTGCCAAAGAAGGCCCGAGCAGTGCTATAGCAATGATTAGTGGGCTCCGATGAAGGGGACTATTAAACCAATAGCACATTGATTAACAGCACAAAGAGACTATATCAGAGCTGAAAAGTAAGAAAAGTCAGCCTTCCTCGTCATCTGTTGTGGTCTTTGCAGTTGTAAACCAGATGGAAGCGATTAACCCCGACAAGAAGTGGGTGGCTAGCACTACTTTGAAGGGGCCATCCGGTCAACGAAGCTCAATATGTCTCAAAATCCCAAGCAGACATCATAAAACAAAGGAAGAGTCTAGAATGCCTGTTATTCATGAATGCAGGACTGGGTAAAGAGAACTACCTCTTTTCTTTACACTTGGGGCCCCTTTAAGCAACAATAGGGGGGCTAAAGAAACACAAGGGTGGGATACCAAGCCACAAGTGGGGAGGGTGTGTTTGGGACACCCTCATCTGAACTTGCAGGGCTATGTAGCACAGCGTGTGTTTGGGACACCCTCATCTGAACCTGCAGGGCTATGTGGCACAGCATTAGCTCAATCCCATGAACCATGCGAAACTTTACTGCTAGGCCCCAGTTCTAGACAGAAAGTAGCACCTCTGCAACGCAACTCCAGTCGTGGTAGGCTACCTTCGATCAGCCAGCCACGTCGGCCGCCGGGCGAGGCCTGAGTGAGAAGGGACTTTTAAACTCGTGCTGGCTGTGGTTACTGAATCGCCCTGCCCTCAAGGACGCCGAACAATGGCATGCCAGACATTCCTTTCTGCGAAGGAACACGCACTCCCTTTCAACTTCCGCCCCTCCAATAAGTCACTTATTGCAGGTCTAGTAAAGCTTTAAAGCCCATCTCCCAGGCAGCGCTATGAACCCAGGAGGCACCTGTTCATAGCAACCACGGCACAGTAGCTAAGGCTGGCAGAAGGGAGAGGCGCGGGCAGAAGGGAGAGGCGCGGGCCCAAGGGACTCGGCACTCGCCCTCTGCATCCTGCTGAATAAGCAACTAGTGGGTCGAAAGGATCCCGAGAGGCGCGCTGGGAAATAGTGAAAATGAGAGGTTAGCCCGCGGGCCGGCGCGCCTCAGGGCTGACAGGGTGGGGCAGAGCCAGGGGTGTGACTGACTCAGCCCCATTCTACAAGACCAGATCTTCTGCAGGCACCTGTCTCGAGAGGTACTCCCGCCTGTCCACTAATCTGCTCCTGCGCCTAAGGGAACAAAAGAGCACAGTGCCAGGGCTGGGGGAGGGGCAATTATGTCCGACAGCCCCAAGAGGCCGGCAAACAACACAAGCGAGGGTTGTGAGGGGTGGGCAGTCGGCACCAAGCAAAAAGCTAAAGGGGGGGAGGGGGGGGGGGGAATTCTATACCAAACAGCATTAATGAGTCAGCTCCGCTCACCAAAGCCCTGGACACTGCAAAGGCAAACGGCACTGGAACCAGGTCCTCAGAAGAACAATAAGGAATAGCGAGCAGCGCCCTTTCTAGATTCGTACCACACCTCGACCAGCACGAGCCTGGAGAAGATTCTGTTCACAGTTCTGTACTATTTTAGTATATATGGAGATGCAAAAGGCGAAATATGCAACTTACCATCACTGTGTGTAGGGAGAGCCTCGAGAATGTTATGAAGTCTGTACCACCCCACAAACAATAATATTAGGCTATAATATTCTGCACATCGGATTTACGCCATGGGATTTTTTCCATCAAAAGGCATTTAACTAAAACAAGGATTCAAGGGGTAACATTTGTGCAGTTAGGTACAAATCACATTGAAGAGGCCTCGTGATTATTTTGAGAACTGTTTCCCAGTGTAAAGTTAATGTTACATGCAATCTGTGAGACAATACACTGTTTTTTTCTAGTGTCAATTAAGGTTTACTGTAGCAATAAATTCGAAACTGACCTTTGAACGTTAGTAATAAATGGGTATATGTGTTTATTACTACAGCTGATCTAGATAACGTTATTGGGCAGCATTTGTATTCAATGCTTTAGCATAAACCAGATTTCTCTCGTTCATTCGTATAGCATGCAGCCTAACAAAGGGCTATATGGAGCTAGCGTTTAGTTAAAGTATGTAGGTAGATACAAATTGTCAATATCACCCAGCTCTTACAATTTATCAATGCCAGGGTGAGTAGTATCACAACAGGTTTTCTTGGCCTTTCTGGTAACATCTGAACGCAGGTGAAACAAGACACTCGAAGCTATCTTTTAGCACACAAACTAATAAAATAAACATCAACTCGATGTATTCGAATTTTGTTCACCAAAAAATGTTTACATTGAGCCCAGGCATAGAATAAGCTGTCAGAAGCATTAAAATTCTGAATTTTTCTGCTCCCAGTGCAACTCGACCATGCTTACAAGATATATGTAAATCAGTGTCTCATCAATCACTGAATTCAAATTGTGTTTAAAGCATCGCTGCCGCAAGAACACCTGCCACCCACAAGGTCCCCTGATGCATTCTTACTCCCGTGACCCGGGGCAGCGCTGTAGACACCACCTGGCACAGGCTGACAAAAAGGGAACAAACCCTAGATAAAAGAGGAGATTTGTGGAACCCCACGCCTCTAATGGCCTCCTCAGCTCCTAACAACCCACCCATTACGTGACAGGATCCATGCAATCTACCGCAACACTGACCCACAGCGAGAAAGCTTCGGTCCGGAATACTAAAGCCAGTGCAGTGGCATCTGGCAGCTTAAGGGACAATAAAGCCCATCCAACCCATGCAGTTTCTTCCCATTCACAACGCCAAGCCTACATGAGCCTAAATATATTATAGAATGTATCACACTCCCAGCTCTCTCCCTCACATTTGCAGAGAAAAAATCCCATGGATTTATCACCAATTATGGTCAAACCTGATAACACACGAGGTAATAATGAGAAGCGCATTCCCCCTCCAGTTTCATTTTGTGACCTCTAACCTTCGGAGCATGTCATTTGTACTGATGATTTCAGGTGGTCGAGCTTAGATCCGGGAGGGCTAGATATGGTCAGATTATCAGGATATCCACATTAAGCAAAGACATCGAACGTACATGAAGCTCTTTTACAAAATGAGTCGTTAACCGCAAAATATAGCATAGATACAGTACTCCTATACCTACATCAAACACCCCTGCTTTATTCCCTTTAGAGGGTAAAGTCTCCTGTATAGGGCAGAGTATTTGTGTCCAGGTCAGCCATCTGTAAGAAAGTTCACAGTACCCAAAGCCCCACCCTTGGCTGACAAGAGAATAGGAATCTAGAGGAGATCACTGAGGACCTGGAGAGGTGACAAATGTCTGAGTGACATCACAAACATATGGAATCCAAAACTGAGACAAGAATAAGAGTCAACTGGAAAACTGATGGCTGACTGACCTCCTACTATTAGAAGTTGGATAAATAAAACAGACATAATTTACCTAAAGATTGAAAGGGATAAGAATGGATTCCTTACCCATCCTCCATTTTCCTGGATCCAAGGATCCAAGTTCCTGCTCAGGTATGTGGACATCCATGAAACAATGTTCGCTACAAGTCCCTCCATCTCCTTGTCAACACTTTCGACGCTAAGGGCGCCTCCAAAGGAGAAAAAGGCCACAATGCGGCCCCAATTCACCCCATCTCGGAAGAGTTCGTTCACGACTTGCTCAAAGCTCTGGTACGCCGTGTCTGGGGTGATATGAAGCTGGGAGGTGAGGTCACTGAACGCCCTGCAGTACCTCAGTTCAAACTCATCTCCAGCATCACGGAGTGCCATCTTCACTGCGTCGTTGGCACTGGTGCTTGGGAATGAGACGTCTGTCATCACCTGGGCAGCAGCAGACTCCCAGGAAGGACTCCCATTAGGTCGGCCATCGCCCTCACCTGCCTCTGGCAGCTGTGTCCCATTTTCATGGCCACTGGCACAGCACAGGTTGAAGGAGTATCCCTTCTGCCCCAACTTGTGGGATATAAAGTCAATCACGAGTTCTCGGTTACCATCCGACATATTCACACAGCATGTGGGATCCGAAAGTCCATGGTTCAGAAAACTAAGCTGAGCAAGATACTCAGTGGCTGAGTTCTCTTTCAATGTCCTTAGGAGAGCAGGATCAAGACTGCAAAGAAAAACAAAAGGTTGTGAGTTCAAAGAAGAAACTCACAGAAAATACCAGGTAAATGAGACAGAAGCAAGCAAAGCACAGTCAAGTACACAACATTGCCGCACAATAATAGGCCTCTGTGAAATGCAAATACCCCAGTTCTCATGGGCTTCAAAGCCCTAACCACAACTGAACCAACCACCACAACTGCAGGGTAACATGAGATCTACCTGCACTCCCCAGGCGTGTACCGGTATAACAAACAGGTCTGGCCTTGTGGCGTCGACACCAGGCGGCTCTGCGAGTCGCCGAAGGCTGGGGGCTCTCAGGTGGCTACCGAGCAATAGTCAGAAGGCTTGTGTCCCAGAAGAGGAGCGGGCCAGCCTGGTCTGACAGCAGAAGGCAGCCCTCCCCTTCCCATCAATGCCCCGGCCGCCCTGGGAGCTGGTGGCCCTGCCTTCTCCCCGCCCCCGCCGTGAATCAGAGTGTGCGCTCAGTGCACGGCACCAGCGGCCCCGCCCGCCCTGCTGCCACCGCCGCCTCGAGGATGACAATATTATGGTACAGGATGTGAGCACGGGACGAACCCTTCCGACTGCTGCTGGGAGGCACAGAGCTGCGCCTGTGATTTCACAATGGGTGGAATGCGCCCTGGAGCCTGCCCAGCAGTGGTGATCCGTGCGTGTTCTGCCGCTGAATCACCGAGATAGCGGATCATTAACCCTGGCCAGCACCACAAGGCGGCTATTCTTCAGCCAGGGGCATCGGCAAAGGGTAGCCCCAAGCTCCCCCTGCCAGACACCGGGCCATTGTCTTCCACTGAGTTGCCCGCCCCCTACCTACTCATCCATTTATTTGGACTGGCTAATTAATGGGTGACATATGAGACAAGTCCTAGCTTTTTAGCCAACAGCAATTGGATGCTGGGGATGTAGTTTAATGTTTTTAAAAATATCAATCAATCGATTTCTTTGACTGACGCCACAATCGCATAAAACAACGTGCAACTAAATTGCAGGTTTCTTTACAAAATAAGCAAGCGTTAAAATACATTAGTTTCACGTATTTCATTAGAATTATGGGCTTAAAGGCCTCGGAATTCCTATTTTCTTATTCCGAGCTGCGCCCTCAGGGCAGCACTTTCTGCCATTCAAAATTACTACTTTGCCTCAGCATAAAGAATTGTCGGTCATGAAAATACACCCATCGTGATCTTATGCACACCACACACGCATACCTACCCACAACAGGGCTTTATTAGGGCGACAACCCACAGGCACAAGGATATAATGTGGGTAGGCAAATGTTCTGACCCACCCCCAGGCTGGTGTTCGCCATGGTCCTTCGCTGAATAACGCATCAGACAGTTGTGAGAAACTTGTATTTGGGAAAAATGTAAATGACCCACACAAAGATGTAAGCTTCAAGTGGCCACTTGATCGCAGCTCAAAGAAATTAACTCTTTAGGGTGTGCAGAGCTGGTCTAATAAAAAAAAACTGCCCTTCCAGTGTCTCAAAATGTGCTGTTTGTGTTTCTAATGTGAACATGGAGTCTTAAAAAAACTTTCACAAAGTGTGTATGTATATATAAAAATCAGATTTCACCATATATCAGATGTATCATATAGCAAAGCATATTTTAGAATAAATAAAACAATTAAAAACAAAGTTGGGCTTAAATTCTCCACATAGTTCATAATACTGGTCAGAGAAGATGGTAAAAAATATTAGCACTTATCTAATACAATTCACGTACCTGAAAAGGCTCCAAACCTACATGCTGTGCAAGTCTGTGTGGCTACCGTAACGCTCGTATTCGCTCATTAGTGCCTACTTTGTCACTAATTCTCAAGTTTTCGCCACCTTCCTTAAATGTCTGTAATATTCCCATGACAGAGTACATATCACGTTCCCAGCCTACTGTCAGACATCACTTCATTTTTGCCACTTCAACGCCACATGCGAACCCTCCGTGAAGTGTTCAATGTCAAGCGTGTGTTGGAATTTCTGATCCGAGGCAAAATGAAGTCTAGCTGTAACTAAGTTCATACCAAAGAACAACAATCATGTGATATTTCAATGCTGACTTATTAAGGAGCCTGGTCCCTACCAGCTACTTTATCCTCTAAATGGTCACCTGTGGATTTAAGATCCCGCTAGGGCACACTCGCCAGGTAAAGAAGTCAAAAAATATAATTTAGTTTTTACAGCAGCTGGATCTCCATAATTCACAGGTCACTGATACAGTTTTCAGGTGTCGATAACCCCCAGACGAGTTTAAGCACAAAGAAAGTTAGGTACAACTTGAGGTGGAAGGCATTACAGATTTCTTTATCCCAGTTGCCCATGGCACAACTATGTGCATGCCTTCAAGAAGCAGGTAGAATGTACTCAAAAAAATGGGAAAATATCTATGTTCAAATGCTGTACAGATTAGTACATTTGGACTATATCTTGGGGAAACAGGAAAAGCTTCCTGTGAGCGAACACCTAAAAAACCCTGAAAAACATGAAAATAAAAACTTCTGTTTAAAACCCTGAAAACACACAGCATCTAATTGTTGAGTTTAAAGTAATACCTCAAGGTCTGTCCATCAGACCTTCAACATAAATAACCAGTAGTTTTGGCAAACACTGCTGAACTTAAGACTGTAGGTAGTCCTGCACCTAAGCACTCCCAAATGTGGTACCCGTGGGACTTAAGGTAAAGAAACGTGTGTTCTGCATCACACAACCTTAAGAGGTAAAGCAGAGATCAGAGTTTCAATTAAGGTGGTTATAGAATAAGCTGCACCTCCGGTGTGGTGGCCAAATGATCCAGAAGGTCTTTCAGTCAACCGACTCCTGTCTACTTCCTATGTCTCACAGACTTGGCGCCAGATGTACAAAGCTTTTGTTTGTTCGCAAACGGCATTTTTCAATGTACAGTGGCCCAATTTGCGATTCGGTAACCTATTACCAAATCGCAAACTGGGTTTGCGATTCAGTATTAGGAAGGGGCGTGTTTAGGGCGTCCTTCCTAATACCGAATCCCAGGGTTATATGAATGTTATGCGACCGAAATGCAGTTGCAAAACATTCGCATTTTACCACTACTTTAAGTGGGTGGTAACCCATTCGCAAATGGGAAGGGGTCCCCAAGGGACCACTTCGCCTTGGTGAATGTTTGTAAAAACATTTTTTAAGAGCACTGCCTACTCTTTAAAAATGGAAAGAAAACTTTCATTTTTCTTTTTTAAACATCCCGTTTTCCTGCATTAAAAGAAAAAAAATTGCTTTATTGAAAAGCAATCACAGACACAGTGGTCTATTGACCCCAGCAGGCCATCATCCCTGTGATTTTTGCGATTCCCAATGGGTAGCAAACCGAGACCTACCTCATGAATATTAATGAGGTAGGTCTATTTGCGACCCCCTGGGAATCGCAAAATGTGTCAGACACATTTGTGTTTACGATTACCAAATAGCGAATTGCAAAAATGTGCTATTTGGTAATCGCAAACGATTACCTACGTACATCTGGACCCAAGTTCCTATGAATGCCCCTTCGCGTTATGTGGCAAGATGTACCATGCAAGTTATGTCATCTTACCCTACAGGGGTCACGTACCAATACCCCTGCATCTCGCATATTTGTCTCATCATCTCTGTCCAGCATTCCAGGACAACAAATAGGGAACTTATAGAGCCTTATCACATTTCTACTATATGTTTCGTTTACTGTTGCAAAATAAATTCCCTTAACAGGAACATTCACCATACAGGAGCAATCTAAAGAGGCCAGATTTGAATCTACAAAATACAAAGGGAAGTGTGGGTCATCCCCACAGTTTTAAGACCGAGAAACCTAGAGGGCTGAAACCTCGCTAGTACAGTGAGGTGTCTCCGGGGAGTGTATCTGGGGTCTTCTGTTCAGCCAAGAACCGTGATATCAAGAGGGAGTTATACATACGAAGCATGTTCTCTTTAGAGATAAGATCCGATAAGCAATTCCATGCACACTTACCTGACTCACCCAATTAGTTAGGTAGCATGATGTTTCACCCTCCACCTCAGTTCTAGCGGTCCAAATATCACACCTTAGCGATAAAAAAAGACTTCGACAGGTGGCCTGGTCACTTCAAGCCCCACAACACCACGTTTCCAGATCTATTCTTTCATTTTATAAACTAGTGCATTCTGGTGGTTGCAGTCCTCGCTAGTTTCAATGGAACTAGACTAGCTTAAAACAATCGCTTGTATATTGAAAATTCTACTCTGGAAACACAGTATCCTGTATTTCAGCAATCTGGCACCCCTACTTAAAGTCTCACCTTGCTCTTAACAGTCACATGGAAACCCTGCAAGGTTGGCACCCAAATAATAGGTCTCCCACCCTCTGTTACTCGACAGCCCTTTATTTGAGACTGGAATTAATTTTCCGTTAATACTCCTTTCACAGACGTCTTCTGTTCGTATTCACGGGAAAGCGGAGAACCACAGCTTGGGGGGGGACACACCAAGGTACTCAAAACCAATCATATAAGAGCAAACATATCGGATTAGTGATCGGAAAGTGTGCATACCTTGTATTGGTTAAGGAACTCCTTATCATATGATTGGAGAGAGGAGTTCTCGTTGGCCATTCATTGGACACGAGGCCTCTGAAGCTGTGCAGTGGCTTGCCACTGGCCTAATAAACGCATGTCAGTTGTTCATTGGCTGAGGATTGTGACGTACCATGCTGCAGAAATTTCCACTGTAGTACAGCAAATTTCCTTCCTTCAGCAGATGGACTCCCCGCTTCTTCGCATCAGGACTCGATCAGCCTCTCTTTCAGCCTGTCTGTATGAATCGGCGCGCGGACCGCGTGAACAGAATCGCAACACGTGATCAAAACCACCAGAAGGCGGCCTTATGCTAATCGGACTAATAGCTCCGCCCCAAAGCAGCTTCTGTAACGATTTCCGTTGCCAAAAGCCACCCGGCTTGTACGCCAAGAAATGTTACTTCCTGCATGTCTTCCGTTCCAACTGCGTAGCTCGCAGTGGGCGGCTTTAGCTCCAGGAGTTCGAAGGTCTTGTAAATGCCGTGATTAAAGTTCGAGCCAAGGCTGGCTGTTAATTTAATTGGAATGTGGTTTTCCGCGACTGTATAACATTGGCACGGCAGGCTTATAATCTGAATTTGCGATGTGCTGAAAAGGCTGGAGTGCCGTACGTGTTTCAGCCACGACGCAAGGCCTCTTGGTAGCTATACTGCACCTCACTGTGACGCAGCCTCTAAGAGAGTGAGACTTGTGCGTGCCGGTCTCAGGCCAACCTCCAACCTACCAGATGTTTTGGAAATTATCTGACATGAATGAATTTGCCAAATGAAAGCGTTGGTCTTGGTGGAAAAAGTAATTTTATATTGCTGATTAAAAAAATCAACTTTGTACAGCGCCCACTACAAATTTAGGCCTTTGAGCATTTACATATTTGCCATCGAGTAGAAAGTAAAGGGCCAAATATGAAAATTTTAAGGTTCATGTAGAAAGTCTGTAAAACATATGTCTGTTTCCCAGTTTTTGATGGTGTGTTAGGAATTTGAACAAGGGTTTACCTATTTCCATCCCCAAAATGTTTCTGATTGAGCTAATTGCAAGATAATTATGTAATACAACTTGAGGACATGGAGTTTCTTCTTTGAGACACTTGATAGCGTTACATATGTCTGCATATAGAAGCTCCAAGGTCAATCGGAATGATACTTCTTTGGCAGTACCTACTACAAATTGCATGTGGGCTTCCTGAGCAGGACAAGAAATCCTGAGACACGCCACAAACACTTGTAAGTGATAGGTGTTGGGAAAGCATTACCGAGCTATCTCCTGTTGCTCCGTGGAGACAAAACCTCCTGCTAAACGTCATTTGAGAGTAATAGAAGAGAGTTGATTGCTGGTGCATCTATTGTCCCTGGGACGGCACACAACGTCCATTGGGCTATCGCAAAACGGGTAGAGAAATGTAGGCCCTGATTACTAATTGTTCTGAATTTTCCGACCCCATTGTAAACCGCTGTTTGTGCAGGGTTCCGAATTCCGAGGTGGGTGGCATTTACAACATCAGGTAATTATCAGGCGCTTTAAATATCTCATGTGGTTACATTTTGGCAGATCATATCTGGAATTCAACGGGGGAGAAAGTATTTGGTAAGCACCAAAATCTGCATGTTATTACCCCAAACTCAAAATAGGTGCTATTTACCACACCATATGATCTTATAATCGCATTGTCTTTTATATTATTGTCTCATTAAATTTTGTATATACTGTGTTTTTGTGCAGGGGTATCATGCTGTAATATTATTTTGCAATTTTGTAGAGTTTGTCTTATGTGATGCAGTTTTTATAATATTTTTATGTTGGGATCATTTTCAATATTACTTAAGTTTATGTTGTATGTAATGTAGTACTTGAACCTTTGTTAGGATTCTAGTCTTTACTTTGCCCCAGGTTCGGGTAATAGGGCTGCCCCTGTTTGTTGTAAAAATCTGAATCCGGGCCCTAATGTTTAAGATAAAGAGTGCAACCTTTTTTTTGTTTCAATAAGTTTCCATTGGAACAGTGATACTCAAAGTACAGCCCGGGTGCCGCCTGCGGCCCTCCTGACCTTTACATGCGCCTCCCTAGTCAACTGCAGCACCGGGCTGCTGTTTACTTGATTCAGCACTATGATTAACAAGATGTTAAATAAACAGACAAACCTTCATTTAAACGTAAATTGAAGTTGAAAAAAGGAAGTAACTGCATTGCCTTGCACTGCTTAACTTCAGGAGCACCTTCATTTTAAAAGACATATTGCAGCAAAAGTGTAAAAATATGATAATGTCTCTTCAAAAAGTGTATTTAATTAACATGTAGAACCATTTCACCTTAGTACATCAGATTATGTTAGTGTATTGAGAAGTATTTTCATTTTAAGTAATAGTTTTCAAAAATAAATTCAGAAACATTCATTCCCCCCCAACCTGAAAACAATGCCAATAATGAACTAAGAGGCAAGTGTGTTATGTGCACTGTGGGTAGCCTGGGTGCCTATTATACATGAAAAGCATTGTAGTTTATTAAATCAAACACAAGAGAAGGTTTTGTACAGTGCAGACCCTGAACCCATGCAGTTTGAGATTCTCTTAGATGCGATAATGAAGAAAAAGGAGGGAAAGTGAAATGAAACAAGTGCCTAGGATCACACAGTTTGGTTAAAGTGGCGAAGCTGGGATTAATCCCAGGTTTTCTGGTTTCACATTGTGCAATTCAGCCACCAGATGTATATGCTTCACTTCCCCTACACTCGCCATACTGCCACAACCCCCACCTCCCAAAACTCCCATCAATTAAAGCCCTATACTGGCTTTCAAGCAGCCTTTAGAATTATTGCATAGCCAGTTGCACACATTTAAATTTCTTTCAGGTTGCACGCATTCTGGTGACAAGGCTTGTTTCTTCTTTCACTGTTTGCCACTCCCTTAGCTTCACTGAACAGATAGAGGTAGGTGAGCTAACAAATTAAATGGGAGAATCGGGCAAAGGGTCTGCCTTGGCTGTAAGAGCCTTTGTACAAGCTCAGCCATGAAAATATTTGGCATGTAAATCAAGCTACAAATATCTTTAACATGCATCAGCGTTTCACCTTAGTGCATCAGTGCATTGAGAGGCATTTATTAAAAGTGATAGGGATACGTTTTAAACAAGAACTTGGGCACATTCATGTCTCCCACATCCCCACCATGACAACAATGCCACAAGAGAATTAAGAGGCAAGTCAGTTGTCATGGGTTTCCCTATATGTGTTGTAGATTCTTATGCATGAACCAACGTTATACTCTATTAAATCAAATGCAATAGGTTTTTGCACAGCGTACATACTAAATCACTTTTTTGAAAGTGCTCTCATATGTATAATGATGAAAAAGATGGCACACTGAAGTAGAATATTTGCCTAAGATCACATAGTTTGGTCAATCCGGGATTGATTCCAGTGTTTCTGGTTTCACATTGTGCAATTCTGCCACCAAATACATATATCTTGTTGTTTTTTTTTTTACATCAAAGTTATCGTTTTGTTAGGGCGAGCCTAGCGGCAACGCGCATGCGCTGCTCGCTCTGTGAGACTGCTGTAGTAGAGTATGGGAGAGAAGCCGCGCCCACTCTCCTCCCATATTTTTCATTGGCTTGTGTCATTGTCTTGCGTAAATGCTGCCTT
Source organism: Calotriton arnoldi (assembly GCA_963921515.1). Taxonomy (NCBI): domain Eukaryota; kingdom Metazoa; phylum Chordata; class Amphibia; order Caudata; family Salamandridae; genus Calotriton; species Calotriton arnoldi. The sequence continues at coordinate 4,047,388 of CAWUFW010000003.1, read as the reverse complement.
CGGATTCGTTAATAGGCTTGTTAGTCCCTCCTTAGTACAGCCTTGTCTTCATTTGTACCCTCCCATGGCGACTGGCCCTTTTACTTCGGTTGTTACATGGGACCTGTTATTTAGTCTGTTTGCACTATTTACTTTGAGTTTCTCTTACTGCAGGCCGGACATGCACTGCTTCAGCTGGAACTGCTTGTGTTTTCTTTAAGCAGCACGGCCGCCCCCATAACACGGGTGCCTTCTTTCAATCACTTTAACCCAGCATTATCTTGTGTCTGTATCAACCTCCCCTCTCTTCCCCCTCCCTCCCCCCCAGTAAAATGGATTTAGAAATGATTAGCGAATTAATTCATGTGAATTCCAGGTAGCACATAATCGTGTGCTAATGGGCTGAAGCTGACAACAGCACATCTGTGTTACATGTCATCTGTACTAAAGCCACCTGAAGGGTTGTTTTCAAAAGCCTGTTTTATTAACAACACCACCACCATCAAAACCACCACCAATACCACCACCACCAATCCAATACCACCACCACCGCCAATACCACCACCACCAATACCAGTACCACCACCAATATCAGTACCACCACCACCCATACCAGCACCACCAATACCACCACCACATCAGCGCCTCTCGCTCACTAGTAATAGCAGGGGCAATGTACGAGGCCGGAGCTGCAGCCGAGACCGTCCCTCCCTCCCTCCATGCCTGCCATAAAGCACAGCCCGCCCTGCACCAGGAGGTGAAGCCAGAGCCCTACTACAGCTGGAGTGTTTTTTATTAGGTCAAAGATAGCAATGACATTACGCAATGCCACATTCCACACTCAAATCACGGAGAGGGCAGGAAATAGCCCCTCCCGCTCTTCCGCCTGAGCCGCGACAGTATAATCACAGAGCGAAAGGTGTTGGAGCGCTTTGTTAGGGTTTATAGCTCGGATCATATGTAACTCTCACTTCACACTTTGTGTCTGTGTAATTTACAACACTTACACATCTTCTTCACTGCACTATTTATCACTACTTTGAAGACGTCGCAGGCCGGTCTCTTCCTCTAATATTTACAATCTAACAAGCGGTCGAGAAGGCCCTTTATTGCAATGCAATAGGTCTCGTATTTGCAAGAGTTTAAGCTATTAGTATTGTAAATAACAATGCCTTTTATTTATGTTTTAAAACCCAAAACATAAATAAAAGGCATTGTCATTTACAATGCCAATAGCTCAATCTCTCATGAATGCGAGACCTATTGCATTGCAAAAGCTTGTTTTTATTATATCTTTGTGCATGAGGCTTGTGCATGGGTGGCAGGCAAAAGCCACATAAAAACGTAGCTCTGTTTGGGCTTGAGGGTCCAAGAGGCCCTTTTGCTGAGCCAGTCAGACAGCAGGCTCAAGCTTGCCTCAAACTTTCACTGGCTTGTCTGCTTCTAAGAATAGAAGACCACTGCCCCTTCCCTTTCAGCCAGGGGCACCTGAAGGTCTGCATTCTTCTTTCTGAAACAGTTGCTTTATAACAAAAAAGTTCAGAAACTGTTATTGTAACATGTAAAAAAAGATTGGGAAGATCATTTCCAACAGATCCTATCCACTTAGTTCATCCAATAGCCATTTGCAGTTAGAGCACACCTTATTTTTTAATTGCTTTTTGTGCCTCATGGTGTTGCGCTTTTTCTGCCTAATCAGCCGACTTGTAAGGTGCCCATAAAAGATATAGGGCCTCAATTGGGAGCAATATGAAGAGGAATTTCTGAGTGCAATTCTCTTCCACACAATTATATGAGGTGTGGTGTTCCTGCACCTGAATTTACTTGGTGCAGAAACAACAAACCCGATTTTACCGGCCAGAAAATCCAGCACGTAAAATCAGTGTAAAACTGCTGCATTGTAACCTGGACATCTTCCATGGCCTCTGCCCAGACCTCAGACAAGGCAAGGAGGAGCATTTTGGGGGTGCATTATATGCCTCTACTTTCCAACCAATATTCTCCAGTCCTTCCTTCACCCATCACACGCTCTCGCCTCACTCCCACATTACAAAAGCCCCCTTCACATTTTTACCACAACCTCATGTACACTTTTGCTAGCTGCTCAAAGCAGGTGATACGTGTGTGTTAAACTCCATGGAAACCAGAATACCATGCAGAATACCACCTGGTAAATCGGTGCACTGTAATTCCCCATTCTGTGAACTTCAACTGATAATTGCATGCGTCTGGTGGGTTGTTACCACATAGTACCATCGAGTTACTGGTGCAGAATTTGCACCCAGTACAGTTCAACTTGTACTCACGCCATGGTGGGCTGCTTAAAGTGCATGGCAATAGATCAACAGGGATGAAAGGACCAGTTATCAGAAGAAAAACACACACTCACACTCTCTCTTTTAAGCAGGGTCACCTCTCCACATATTAACTTTAAAAAAAAAATGCAAGAATCCTTCAGAACGTACTAGAAAGAGGCAGTGAAATCATATTATAATCGGGATAGCACTTTCCTAACCCTTGAGATGCTCAAAGCGCAGATTTGGCAGCCATTTTTCTTTTGTTTTATTTGCTTAATGCTTTTAACCCATTCATAACATCAAGCACTCTTTAAACAAAGTGATTAAAAAAAAAAATATATATCCTTCACCAGGTTTTAGCAACGGTTCTAATTAATGCCCTAGCCCTCCATAGCCTTTTTGATCACAAGTGTTGCCTTGAGCAAAGTGTTGAGTGGGTGCTGTAGGCCCCTATGTGCTGTGAAGTTCATCTACATTTTTTCATTCCCTAAAGGCTGTTTTGAGTTTGATTGAATGCTCTTACCGGCCTTAAAACTTCCCTGATACCTGAGTTTGAACCTCCCAAGGGTATCTGCCTCCATCTCTGTGCACTTTTTCTGTTGGTCAAACTGTTCCTCTCGCCTCACACATGCCTCCTACACCCATGAGTAAGTGCAGCTACATGCTTGTTTATGACACAGTTTCAGCCATAGTGTGAAAAGAAGGGGACCCCCTGCTCTGTATATAGATTCTTAGGGCAGTGAAAAAGACAAGAAACCCTGGCAACTAAATACTTTCAAATTAGCATCCTATTAATATGAAGGGCTCAAACAACATGAATAGGGGTGAATACACAAACACATTTTATTTATTAACAATCAGCACAGTAAAGTTATTCTAAAACCATGTGATTGTATCCGCTAACATGATTGCACTATTTTGCATCAGACAGTGGTACAACTTGATATTCACTTAAAAATACATATTCCTTCTATGTTAATCATAGCATTCACACTGGCATTCATACATGTCAAACAACACAAAACGCTAGGTAGAGGGTCTAAGGGAAAAGTTTAAAGACCTGCGCAGATTAATTCCCCACAATTAGTTACGCATGATATGATTGAATTGACTTTAATTTAATGGCTGGCTAGCTTACAGAATGCTTGCGGTATCTGTAATTATAGTTTTTCCTTTTCAACAGAGCGGTGCCTCATGTCCTGAGCTGTTGCCAGGTGAGGTATTCACCCATACATCCATGGGTAAGCATACAATTTTCTAAATACTCATAATACACTCAGAAAGTATTTCGTACACGCTAAGGTACTAAACGATGGGCATTTACCCATACGTCGAGCACATCACTCAGTACAAGCTTCGTTTAAAACTGCCATCACTGTTCATAATTATAAGTCACTGTGTTTTTCTCCCGCAGGTGACATCAACATTCTTGGAAGGTCTTCCCATACAAGACACAGGTTTTTGTAGGTTGTATCATTTCCAACCACATCACTGTCACATGCACCACCTTTTGCAGTAGCAATCACTATCTAGGTCCTGAGGAAGGCCACGATCAGATTTTGATCACTATGGCTGAAACATGTAGACCTGTTTTTCGGACCAGTGCAGTCATTATTTCTTAAACTGCACATGCACTGTTTTTAACCTTGACACCAAGAGTTTATTAATAAACTCTCTTTTCTCTCTTGGTAGCCAATTTTATCTATCACTTTTCACCACTATTTCTTGCACTGCAACCATCATCCGTAATACTCTTTACCCTTCGCATCTAGTGGACTTTAGGAGATCCGACTCATTGATCAATAAAACATCCCTGAGCTCCTCCCTCACAGTGAGGGGGTTGTAGCCCTTGGTTGCACTAGGGATTGTAACCAAGAGGAGATCCCAGATGATGACGCATGCCACCTCGGTGGGTGATGGGATTCCGTCCTCTTAAAAGGACTCCTCCTTTGTTCTTGGAGGAATTATAGGCTTGTACTGATTGTGCCTCAGAGCTGTTTTGAGCTCGACAGACCCGCAGATTGGTTTGATATATTTATACGTCACCCACACCCAAAAGGACAGCCAACATGTCAAGGGATCATGGATAAATATGTATACCGACCTACGATGCAGAGTACATAGGGCCAAAACATAGACAATGCACTTACAAGAGTGTCGCTGCAACCACCCTAAGGCAATGATACAAAGTAAGCCACGAGGATAACATTAATGAAAATATATAGGCCAAGCGAGGAAGAGGAACCAATGAAGCATGGGAAAGATAGCACATACCTCTAACGATTATGGTTGGACTTAGTGGGGTTGCAGAAAGGCAGATGCTGTAACAAGGGTAGCAAAAAGCTGCAAGACATAGGAACTGACATGAGAAGAAATTCCATACATTTGCAAAGACTTTGCTTAACCTGATGAGCTATTGAGGCGTCGCGAGGACGGTGTAATAAGTGCTAGGACAATATTACAAGGAACAGGACGTTGGGAAACTGTCTCGCAATCCAGAGGTAAGTGCAGAGTCCGCTATGCTGAACCTCAAACATCAAGAGATCTAGTTGCTAAATGGCTAGTGAGCTAAGAAATAGACCGCATAGTCAGAACCTATTGGCGACCGTCAGGTAGCACTCACCTTATGGTGCAGAATGCTAGGCGTTCCCAGATGTTGGAATCCCTTCCAGTTGTACAAGCCAGCATCGTAATGGAAATGCTTACGTTCGACCCATACAGAATGCGGCTGGGCAGGCTACCTTAAGGAAAGCTTGCCTACATTGGACAATTCCACGCGCTTGAGCAGAACAGCATCTGCCATATAAGGTAGACAGCCACAGAGAGCTTGTTTTATTGGTCCTAGAGCGTGATTGGCTAGAGCATGCTTCCTGGGTCCTTTGCGCATGCCCGCCAAATGTCCAGGATACGCCGAACACATCAGCCATCTTAAAATGGAACCCAAGATGAAAGCTTGACAGGCTTCTCTATTACAGGGCAACAAAAGACAGTAAAGAGTCATCTTGTGGACAAAGATCAAGGGTGTGGGGGTATGGGGCTGACCTGTCCTGAATACAGAAAAACGTATAGATGGAAGCACTATTTTAAAAAAAAAAAAAAAAAAGGTAGAAACAGAACCTCACTATCAAAGGAAAATCTCCTGCAGATTTAAGATAAAGTGGGCAGCAAGGAGGGGTGCATTTAGGAAGCCCACTAGAACCCTTAATAAGGTATACTAGTGACTAGGCACGGTGTCTCGATAAAAAGGGGGTAAAAAGAATGATCAAACTCTAGAGTGAAAAAGCTATGAGCAGCATAAAATTAAACAAGCAAATCTGTCTGAACGGCTGCAGGTATCACTTAAGGAAATGTATACAGGAAAGTCATCTTTAGAAAACACATGAGGGGGACCCAAGGGAAAGAACAGGGAGATTAGATGGTATTGTATCTGATCGCGTTTTCCCAGGGTATCTCATTATTGAGACCTTGTGTATGGGTTTTCAAGGTGAATATCCAAAACATTTTCCTTCTTTTTCTAATTTCTGTGGGATCGCCTCCGTGTTGAATTTCGATTTTTCTCTACAATGAACCAACTTATCTCATCAGTTGATGCCTTTTTAGGTCGAGCCTCGAGTAGCGTGCAAGCGCTGCTCTGCGAGACTTTAAGTTAGGGAGTTTGAAAAGCTGACCAGACGCTCGTGCGTCATGGCCTTTTCCTTGCGGTTACGCGCGCGGCACACATCTGTTTCCAATTATCGTTCCCAGACGCGGGCGCGATAATTGGAAACACATGCCTGCCGTGCGGGGAAAAGGCCATGACGCACGAGCGTCTGGTCAGCTTTCTAAAGCCCAGGCTGCCGCGCTCGCTCATATGCAGTGCATATCATGAACTGGAATAAAGAGGTTTCAAGGTTTTCCTTTCCGGGTGTGGAGGCAAAGTCATATCAGTTACCGGAAATGAATGTGCAATTCGGCCGCTTTCATGGCGCCCATCCCCGAGAGCGAGGCTTAACGATGTTTAATTTCAGTTACAGAGTACAAGGGAAGACACGGTGCTGACTGGCGGCAGCAGCAGGGGGGGTCTCATCCGGGCGGGTCAGCGCAGCTGCTGCCTGGGGTCAGGAGGCTGTGGCGTGGATAGCGCTGGCCCAAGTGAATGACCGTCGAGAGACTACGACAGACGTCTGCGAGCCGTTCAATGCAAATATGAGGTCGAGAAAGGACAGCATTTTTTTTTCACTTGGACGCGCAGAGCCGCAAGTTCAGGTTTCCCAGAAGCCGAGGTTAATTGCTTTTGCCTGACGGTGCTTTGAAAGCCACTGTTCGATCTTCGCTGAGAAGAAACCTCTCAAAATAGAAATGTAGTGGGAATTTCGTGGAACAGGAAGCAGTGTCTAAATAATTATCGGCGGCGCTACCTCAGTGAGGGATCAAGCGTGCTTTCGCTTGGGTTGTGTGGTGGTGTATAAGGATGGATGGCCAGTCGAGGCGTGAGGTTTCGTTTAGTCTGCTGCATTCCCCTTATTTACCAATTACCTTCACTCGTCTCATTCCTCGGGGCTGTGGTGTTGAAGAGACAAATGTGGCAATGAGCTGTAAAAAAGAAACATTATTTATATTATATAATAATGTATACATTCAGAGCTCTTACTGCATCTGTTTATATTGTAATTGCATTGCATTTATATAGCGCTTACTACCCCAGACGAGCCTTTAAAGCGCTTGTCAACAACAGGTGTTATTGCCCAATGTAATGGTGCACAATTTATCGAAGTATGTAGGCTTGAGAGAATCTTCCTGAACTAAAAGTCAAGACCTGAAACTATGTATGTGTGTGCCAGTTATATAGCACAAGCCTAGCCGAAAGGCGGCGGCACAAAGAACACGGTCAAACGCGAAGAAATGGACAAGTGCTTGAAGGGATAACTTGGTTCTGCAAGTGGCTGTTACTGTGTCATGATGTCACACACTCCGGCTAGCGCCCCAGTGAGCTATCCTGCCAGCTTCTGATGTAAAGGAAATCAGAAGTCTTCTGTTCTCAACGCTGCAGACGTTTGCACAGATACCTTATTATGGTAAAAAGAAAAAAGCATTGGCATAGCCAATAGGTCTCGCCTTTGGGACCTTATAAGTGTTTAGCCATGCAACAGTTAATGCTGTTGCAGTAAGTATATTGTGCTGCATAACTAAATACTTATAAGGTCCCAAAGGCGAGACCTATTGGCTATGCCAATGCTTGTTTCCTGGTAGTTCTTGACCAAAGGTGCCGTCAGTTTAGTAGTTTAAATAGCTGAGTGATGTTCAGTTACACATGTGGCCAGAGGGCGTGCTGTTTCTCCCACATACCCGAGATCACACGGGCAAAGGAGATATACTATATTCTTTGTTTTACAGTTGGTGAACATCCTAAGATTGACTCTGTATTTGTTAAAGGTAAAAACCTCCTTCTCAATAGCTGAATCACATGCTTTGCATTGGGTGCATTTATGATTCCCCATGATGGGAGTACTCCCGTCAATGGTTTTCTGCAAAAAAGGTTTGGTGTTTTGGAGACGGGATCTTACCACTTGATCTTTAAGATTTTTTTTGCGTCTATGGGCAAACAAGGGTTTTGGGATCATCTGATTTTGTTCTGACCCACTGTTCAGTATGTGCCAATTAGAGCATATGGTCTGTCTGACTTTTCCGTTCAGCACAGAATGTCTGGTAACACAATCGTCCTTGGTTTCATCTGAAAGTTTTTGGTGATACAGCAGATGGTCCCTGTCATAGAACCTAGCCATCTTCAAGGCTTCCCGCACAAGTCTCCTAGGGTAACCTCTGGTGATGAATTTCTCCTTCATCACTTTCACTCTGATGTCATAATCGTTGAGGTTGGTACAGTTTCTTCTCAGCCGCAGAAATTGCCCAAATAGCATGCTCTGTTTTTGGGATATTGGGTTAAAGCTATGAAAGTGTAATAGGGTGTTCCTGGCTGTGGGTTTCACAAAGAGGTCCACCTCAAGCTGATTGCTGTTATGGCAGATAAGTATGTCCAAGAATTCAACTTTGCTGTGACTCACTTGGCCAATGAATTTCATGTTGGAATCGCATAAATTCACCCACAGCAAGAATCCATCAAGTTGTTCATGTGCGCCCACTCACACGAAAAAAATATCTTCAATGCAGTGCGCCCAGTGAGTCATCGACTCAAAAAGCGGGCTTCCTCATTATGGATGAACTGGTGCTTGAATTGGGCCATGTAAGATGTTGGCTACCGAGGGAGTGCAAGAAGGTCCCATACTTACTTCTTTTTAATTGTTTGTACAACTGACCTCCAAATTCGAAGGTGTACTCCTCAAGTACAATATGTAAGCACTCGAGTATGAAAGTTCTGGCGCCATTGATATAGAGTATTCTTCCATGAACCAGCTCTCTGCATCAAGAACCTCTCTTTTGGGGATATCACTATATAGGGCTTCAATGTTCAATTTGACTACAGTCTCATGACTGGAGTTGTAAGCCAAGCCTTCCACGGCTGTGATAATATCTTGTGTCCTTGATATAGGACTTGATCTAGGGGACATGAGGTCATAAGATGGAGTCAACATATTTAAAGAGTGATTCTGTGACTGAGCCGATGGTCACAATCGGTCGGAATTGGGGTCTTGTGTGTTTTTATGTATTTTAGGTACCACATATATACTGGCCATTCTAGGATTGCTAATGTTGAGATATTCATGTTCTTTGTCACATATGTCACCAGTTTCCAATGCTCGTGAAGTGAGTTTACCGATCTTTTTGATGACTATGTGTGGGATCTAGCTGCGTTTGCATGTAATGTTCAAGGTTGCGTATCTTCTGAAAAAATGCCATAATAGTCTGAAATAATTCAAAGATGTTGACTTTTGTATGTGGGACTAACGACAGCCCTTTGGATAATAGAGAGTCAACGGATGAATCAAGGGGGGTTTGTGAAAGATTGAAAATTGGATTTGTTTTGCTGTCTCCAGTACTGTCCATTCCTGGTTTCTAAATATTAGTTGTTGTTGGGCTGGTTATTCCCTCTGTACCTTGTTTGGTAGCGGGGTCTCTGTGGGCCTGTCCATCCACCTCATCTGGCTAAAAAAGATTGTCCTTGTACTGGGCCAGATTCAAAAGGTATTTTTCCTGCCTGATCGAAATAGTGTGAGCTGCCCTCATTTTTGGATTCAGATGTATCTGAAAAGGTGGTTACTTCCCGACTTTACCTGTTCTGTCCTGTGTTATCTTCTTTATGATATTTGCCCTGGTTGTAATAATTTTTAGCCAGATAGGGGTATGTCTTTTCCATTGTAGAATACTAAATGTCCTTTTTTAATTTATCGGTTTCCTTTTCACCAAATAGTCTGTAACTGAGGCCATTTCTTTTTCTCACTCTTCCAGTATCTTCTTAGCATAGTCTAAGGCATTTGATCTCTAAATTTTTTCTTCGAGTTCTAACATTTTACTTACCAACGTTTGAACCAGCTCTTAGCTGTCTCAACAATTAGCATCATGAGGTCCCTTGAACAGTCATAGACCATCGTTCCAAGAATTTCCGGATATGAACAAAAAGTCCTATGCTATTTCTTATTCCAAGTACCTGTGGTATGACTCCTTCACGTAGGTATTGTAACATAAACTCTCCATGAGACTCTATTCTTTTGATCTTCTTTTTACACAATATCAGCTTGTTTATTTATTCATTACCGGAGAGATTAATGTTGGCTTAGTTATCAAATTGCGTCTTGTTGCCAACCAGATTAGCATATTCCTCATCTGTAAACCCAAAGGTTTTAAGCATCTACATGTGAACAGAAAAGCACTGCGACACCTGACATGCACAGTAAGGTGAGTGTAGTGAGGTGTTAAAGAAAGTTTTGGCCACCATAAATGCAAAGCAGTAGAAGTTAACTGCAAAAATTATTTTTAAATAAGCCCCGCACAGATAGCTTGTGGGTTAAATAGTGTGAAAAGAAGGAGACCCCCTGCTTGGTATATAATTTCCTAGGGCAGGGAAAAAGACATTGGTGTACAAAAATCCCGGCAACTCTGCAGGAGAGTTTCCTTTGATAGTGAGGTTTCGGTTCTACCCTCTTTTTCTTATCATGCTTCCATCTATACATTTTTCCGTATTCAAGACAGACTAGGCCCCCCCCTTTTCTGCTTTGTCCACAATTTGACTCTTTATCTGTCTTTTATTGCCCTGTAATAGAAAAGCCTGTCAAGCTTTCAACTCGGGCTCATTTTAAGATGGCCACTGTGTTCGGCATATTCTAGACATTTGGCAGGCATGCACGAGGGACCCAGAAAGCAATGCTCTAACCAGTCATGCTCAAGCACCAAATAAAACGAGCTCCCTGCGGCAGTCTAACTTATATGGCCGAGACCGTTCACCGCAAACGCACGGAATTGTCCAATGTAGGCAAGCTTTCCTTAAGGTAGCCCGCCCAGCCGCGTTCTGTATGGGTCAAACGTTAGCAGACGCATTTCCATTATGGCGCTGGCTTGTACAACTTTTTAGATCCACGCTTGGAAGTGATTCCTGGAACTTCTCGCTTTCTGTGCCATAAGGTGAGTGCTACCTGACTGTATTACATCCGGTTGCCAATAGGTTCTGACTATGCGGTCTGTTTCGTAGCTCATTAGCCCTTTAGTAACTAGCTCTCTTGATGTTTTCATAGAGATGTGGTGTATTCTTATTGTATTCCTGCACCAGTACTATACTGGCTTCAGGGTAAAGGCTGGGCCCAGCTTGGCTCTGCTATCGTGCAGTAGTGGTTCAGCCTAGCAGACTCTGCACTTATTATCTCTGGATCGCAAGATAGGTTCCCCAAGTCTTGGTCCATGTAATATTGTTCTAGTACTTATTACGGCATCCTCGCAAAGCCTCTATAGAGCATCAGGCTAAGCTAAGTCTTCGCTAATATATGGAATTTCTTCTTATGTCAGTTCCTATGTCTTGCAGCTTTTTGCTGCACTTGTTACAACGTCTGCCTTTCTGCAACCCCACTAAGTCCTACCATAATCGTTAGAGGTATGTGCTCTCTTTTTCATTCTTCATTGGCTCCTCTTCCTCGCTTGGTGTATATATTTCATTAATGTTAACCTCGTGGCTTGCTTTCTAGCATTGCCTTAGGATGGTTGCAGCACTTTCTTGTCATTGCGTTGTCCATTTTTTGGCCCTATGTACTCTGCATTGTAGGTCAGTACACATAGTTTTCCATGATCCCTTGGCATGTTGGCTCCCCTTTTGGGTTGTAGTAGGTACATGTCCTACTTGCATGTATCACTATTCCTACAAAATGTTAACTACATGCTCAGGTGCAATCCCTGGCTTGGTCTGCATGTGGTTAGATGTTTCTCCACTTGTTGAGCCTAATGCAACTTGGGACGATATTACACTTGGTGAAAGTGTTTTCACAGTGATGGTTTCTGGCCACAACTTACAAACCTCTATTTTAAAAGTAGGTATTTATATTGCATGGGCTCATCTGAATGTGTAATATGATTGCACGTACCTTTCATTTCACATTGAAGTGGCTTTCCTGATGAAGGCATCCTTGTGCTGACGCGCACATAGATAAAAGCCACAGGAAGATGGAAAATAAGACAGTCATAAAGAGTATCAGTTGACTTTAAAGCACTATGTTGACATTTAATGAAGACATTGTACCCTTTGATGAACTATAGAGATGTCTAGTTGAGTAATAACTCTGAACAAAGAATTTTTTTGTTAGATATTGTACAGGAGTATTGTCAAGATTTTTGTGTACACTGCCAAAAATAGGTTGGGTGACTTGTATGAATGCCAGTGGGAATTCTATGGTTAACAAAGAAGGAATATGTATTTTTAAGTGAATATCAAGTTGTACCACTTTCTGATGCAAAATAGTACAATCATGTTAGCGGATACAATTATATGGTTCTAGAATAACTTTACTATGCTGATTGTTAATAAATAAAATGTGTTTGTGTATTCACCTCTATTCCTGTTCCTTGAGCTCTTCATATTAGATAGTATACAGTTTCAGTCATATCTATACACCAAGTAGTTCAAATATAGGCCAGACTGCACTCACACACTTCTGTCCTTCAGTTAGAATTTAATGCTTAAGCAGCCTGTCTCTCACTAATTTTCTCTTCATATTCATGCAGAAGCGTAGCAACAAAATTTACAACGAGCATAAGTCTGGTCCTGACACGTGATATAAAAACTCCCCATTTAGGCTGCACAACAAACAGCAATTTTTCATCTTAGGAACGCCACGGAATACGTTCAACCCCTCCACAAATACGCTTTGTTGCCTCATTAGGTGTATAAAGCACTGTTTAAATACACACTTTAACACAACTAATTAAAAAGTTATTTCCAGACAACTACCTTTTATGCCCAATTTTTTTTAGGCCTGGTGGCTACTTGCATGGATGCTGCTCAGTCACCTCATATGAGGACTCCTCGATATGAGGTGATAACTATTATATTCTCATTTAAGGTAGCACAGATTTCTGGTAGAGTAATTAACAGGTGATATTTCTGCCAACTGATTGGTACTCAGTTTTTCAATCTCAGGAGAAATGAAAAACACATTAAGAATCAAACTTGTCACTTGCCAGTCTCACATCACGAAATCAGGTGTGTTAATCCACTAAGATCAATATTCTTAGACCTATGCTGACATGCACCTAAAACAAGCATATGTTGTAACATCCCAATGAACAGACTGAAAATGTACCATTGGAATTAAAAATATGTCATATGCTCACTGTCATTTTACAGAAGGAATTTGAAAAAGGGTCATCTTGAAATACATTTGTGAAAACTGGTTCTAAAGTCCCGTCAGCAAGAGAATCACGTTCCGACTCCTCACCCACGCACACAAAGCTCTCCACAACCAAGGCCCCAGATACCTCAACGACCGTCTGACCTTCTACACTCCCACCCGCCAGCTACGATCGACCAACCACGCCCTCGCCGCCGTCCCCCGCATCCGAAGAGCCACAACGGGAGGAAGATCCTTCTCCTACCTGGCTGCCAAGACGTGGAACTCCCTACCCATCCACCTCCGCCTTACCCAAGACCACCTCTCCTTCAGGAAGCAACTCAAGACCTGGCTGTTCGAACAGTAGCGGACCCCCCCCCCCCCTAACGCCTCCGGGTGAGTAGCGCGCTATACAAATGCTTGATTGATTGATTGATTGAAAGTGGTTTGTATTGAAATCTGTGGAACTGCTTTTTAGTTGCCAAATCTCTCATTTCCTTTTTTAAAGATTGTGTCAGTAGCCTATAAAGATTCTCAAGTTTACTAAAAATGTGTTGTATTTCTATCGTGTTTGGCCAATATGTTGAAAATGCACAATTTATAACCCTTTTCTTCTTGTACTGGCTCTAAAGATAGGTCTCCCCATTGTTTAAAGTGTTAGCCTTATCCCAATTATTTGACATTAAATCCACCAACCTCCTCGCCCCAGCCAATCTGTAAAGTTTGGCTCTAGTTGTACCCCTGGTCTGTGGTCATTTTCTGCCTTTCTAAAGTCATTTACACAAAGGTGGGGTTGATTCACATTTTACCTTCTGTATTTTAACCCATTGCCCCATACAGAATAGCAAAAGATTTCTGAGTAACGTAGTGCTTGGCACATAAAATATTCAGTAGTTTAAACAACTTTTGACATCTGGGAAAATGTATCAGTGATGATTTTCTCCTCATAAAGGGAGTGATTTAAATGTTGACAGAGTGTGCTTACCGCCAACATTATGGCTTGCCCGCTGAATTTAAAAGCTGGCGGATCATAGTTTAACCACGGTGGAGACTACTCTATCTCCACTGTGGCCAAACTGCTTTGATGACCTTATGGATTAAGCGCCATCGGAGGATTGGCTATATATCCAGTTAGGATGGGCGAACATAAAGCTGTTTTTGTTACTGCTAGTTACCACCAGCCAAACCCCCGGCAGTAAAGGGCAGTAGTATACAAAGAATGCCCCCCCTCTATGGCGAGGGGGGGCACTTTCAATTTTATTTTCAATGAGAAAATCCTGCTTCAGGATTTTTTTTTTGAAAAGAAAACAGTTGACGGAGCCCTGCACCAAACTGCAAAAAGCTTTGACAGGCACTCAATTGCACAGGATTAGTAGTCAATGGTGGTGCATGTAATTACAGAGGGAGAAAACTGACCCACTGAAAATTTTGGTTCTCAGGAAGGCGAAGCACATCCTACAGCGATACACAACCTGATCAGAATCTCTCTCCCGAGAGCCATTAAGAGTGGTGGACTTCAGCTGAAGCCCAGGATAAGCGCAAGCTGGAATTGAAGGTGCGTCTTCCTGCGCTGAGTTTTGGTGGCGTGGGTACCGAACAGGGCTGCCCTCACCCACTTCAGGGTATTCAGCAATTTCAGAAGTGGTAGAATTTAAACAGGGTAATCGGCCTTCATGCTTCTCTGGCATTGGAGTTGCTAATGCCCAGGATTGGGGTGATGCAATGATCAGAGAAGTGTATGGTGGGAAGGTAAGCTGCTGGATGACTTGCACGGGCCGCCGTAGGGCTCCACACTAGTAGAGTTGGTGGTTTCTCCTCTGAAAGGGGAATTGACTTAAAAGCGGGGGCAGGGAGAGCCCACAAATATTACGCCCCTAGATAATCGGCCAACCAATGTTGGGGAGTAACAGCAATAGCAGTGAGCCCCCACCCCTATTCCTGCCTGGGTACTCATTACCTTCCATCTCACCTGCGATACCGACTAAGAGACCATGTGATGATAAAAGGAGATTGTTGAATGTAACTGGCGGGTGGAAAATCCCTCTGTACTTACAACAATGTACTGAGTGCACCAGCGGAATGAGCCCACTCTGATCGATCCATAAATAGAGCCATGATTTTTTTTTTAACTCTGTTTTTATTCGTTTTTGTTCTTATTTTAGCAAGTTTACATGAGCTTTACATATTCATTAAACTGATGCGTTTCACAGTCTCTTGTTACATATCTCTTCTGGTAAGCATTACAACATTATATAAACATTTATCAGGCTTGTCATCAGTTCGCCAATTAGTGTGTGGTCTCGGTATGCATCGTTCAATAACATTTATAAATAGGGCCATGTTATATGTAAACTCAATAAGGGACCCTCAGATGAGACAGGGTTTAAGGCAACTACAGGAGAAATGAGTAATAAGCCTGGCCGGAGTGTGCAGTTGAACCCCCCCGCCCCCAGTTTCTTGTGGATAGGTGATGAGCAAAAACCTCTGTAGAAGGAGTGAGTGAAGCATATCACAGGGTCAACTGTTGCAAGTACTCCTATTGACGACTTGTGACTGAATTTCCTGTTAAAGGGTCCGGGTCAAGCAGGCCCCAGAGAGCGATGTGCAGCTGGATCCTGGCTCCAGTACAATGGGGAGACACACCAAATCAAGAGAGACCGGCGCTGTTCCTGCACAGTTCCCAGTTCAACTGAGTCCTTCAGGTGATTGGGGGGAAGCTCAAGGGAAATCCCTCTGGGATGGTCAGGGCAACAAGCTAGACATGACCCTGTTGGTGATGTCCGACAATTAACCATATTTCTTCACAGACCCCCAGGAAGTCATGGAACTGATAGTCACAGGGTTAGGCCCCGGCAGACTGATAGCAACAAAGAAGGGAAAGCAAAGCCTGCAGAATCAAGAGGAAGACAAGGAGATTCCACAGGCTAACAATGCTCCAGATGCAATGTGACCGGAAAAGAGCGATGGAAGCGGAGACTGGCGAGAAAGCAGCCTACGCTGCACTAATTGAATCATCAGGAGAAGAGACATCAGATACTGACCTCACCCAAGCTTTGGAAAGTTGCACCCGCTTGTAGCTGTGACCCCTCAAATGGCTGTTTATTTATTATGGAATCGGGCACAGCCCTTAGCATCTTTGCATTGGGGCTGGTCTGGCCTGGACTTCAGAAAGGCATCAACGCTTTGTCATGCATTATAAATGTTTGTCTGACTCCATAGTAAGACAGTCAGTGGGGCTGGCAGGCCAGGCCAGCGGGAAAGAACTAATTGATGACAGGCCTCCTTATGGTATGGCCAGAAAACATAAGACTTGGATTGTTAAGTAGTTTGCTTTGATTAGGTGTTCAGTTCTTGATATTTTCTCTTAGTCCTTGGATTGTGGAGTTGGTGCATTGTTTAGCTCTGGTGCGTAATAGACAATCTAGCCATTTCACAACATCACCTTCACCACAATCAACTATGGAGGAGCTGGCCCACAGTGAGAGATGAGCCTGCCAGAGATATTGCCTGATAACATACATGTACGTAGCCAGAACCTGGGGCAGTCTTTCACCGACCTTTCCCCCTTGCTAGCTGGGCTTATGCAATACCCCAGCATTATGAAGTTGTGGTAATCCCATTGTTCCTTAGTTGAAACTTGGAGGTCCCATCTCCCTTCGACCAGGAAATATTCTTTCTATTCAAAGGCCTGTGATCTGCATGTCAGATTGGACCTTTTTATGCACACCAACACTACAAACACAGGCCACAAGCTCAGAATACCCTTGTAAAACTATTTCTGATCAGAACCCACTGTTGTTGACGATAGGAGTGGAACAGGTGTGGAACTCCCATCTCCACTTGCCGATTGCATATGGACAGTTAGAGGATCAGGCATTCTGACAATAGACATGGGAAGTCATTCAACACTTATTTGAAGAAAACAAGGGCACAGCGCCTTGGTACTCACTGAGATCACTGAGTGGGAAACCTTCAAGACAGTCATACGGGGGCATTGCATACAGACTGTAGTTTGGGGTATGATGCACCACTGAAAGGGAAATCACACAGCAGGAAAGAAGATTTCAGGAGGTGGAAATAGAAAGGGTGACTAATTTCTCTCTGCAGGTCACTTTGATAGAGGGAAAGGAAAAGCTAACTCAGTTACTCAAGAAATCAAAGTGTTTTAATTATAGAGCACCATAATTTGTGGCGAGGTAGTCCAGTCGGGATGCCTTCTTGCCTGGATACTTAACCCTGAAAAAAAGGTATCCTCCATATTGGCACCCAAGACAGTCCAGGGGTCATTGATACACTCCCAATCAGAAATAAATGCATGCAGCCTTCGAAGAATGTTATACACAGCTCTGTGAAAGAGAGCCTGTTCCAAATGAGAGAAAACTGCAGGCTCTGGGTTGTGAGATCCTAGTTCGGAAATTAAAAATGTTATGAAGGAAGTGGCCTAGGGGAAGTTCCCAGAACCAGATGATATTCCAGATGAATTGTATCAGCTCTATGCCTACATCTTCGTCCCAGTCTTAGAAGAGGTGTACAGCACCTCCTTTCAGCAATTGGGCCTTCCCTCACTCGCAGAGAGAAGCAATTCTGGTGACGTATAAACAGGGAAGAGCCCCTCAGGAGCTAGCTTCCAACCATCCGTTGTAAATGTTAAACACAGATTATACATTTTTCAGCAAAGCGCTGGTGGATAAACTGCTTCCATCTATGTCGCTGTTAATTCACAGTGACCAGTGTGGATTTATCCCGAGTTGAAATACGGCAATTGACATCAGATGCTTATTGGGTTTGTTGCATGTGTCAATGGACCTACAACACCCGGCCGGCAGTATCAAAAAAGCTTTTGATTGCTTGAATTGGCACTATTTTTTACAGTGTTTTGGGGAAGATGGGATTGGGTGCTAGGATCAAAGCTTTGTTGTCATTACTATATACCAATTCCCTGCCAGAGTGGAAACAAGCATAGTGATTTTTGCAGCTTACTGGCTTAGAAGAGGGACCCGACAGGCTTTCTGACAATTTCCACTCCTGGTTGTGAACGCAATTAAAACGTTTGCAAATATTATTCATTAGGGCATTGTGTTCGCATGTATTAAAGACCAATATGTATCAATACATTTCATTTGGCAGGGGTGATATGATCCTCTGTCTATAAGACACTCAGGAGCATGTTGCCCAAGTGTACATGTACAAATCTAGCATATTACCAACACACCCGGAGCTATGCGAGAACACTTTACCACCTGCAATATACAGATTGAAATGAGAGGACACAACATTTAGATGTTTAGGAATTCAAATCTACAGGCCAGAACCTGATATTTTGGATGACAGTGTAAGAAGAGCCATGTCATTGTTATGTATGCGTATTGGGTACTGAAATACACTACCCGTATCGGTGGCAGGGAAGGTGGCGATCTCCAAAATGGTGATCTTTCCGCAGCTACTTTACTATTTTGGCACTCTGCCCGTGAAGATCCCAAGGGAGATTTTTAAAGAGCTGGACATAATGTTGACGGATCTAATCTGGGGCCATGGGCGATGATGGGTGGCGCTAACAAAACTTAAGCTTCCGACAGCCCAGTACTACGAGGTATATTATATAGCCGCTCAATTGTAATGGATTGCAAGGGACATACATGACAGGCTATCAGGATAGTCGGACTAGGTACAACACACCCACACTGTCTGATCTGATGGCTAAACTGTTGAGGTGAAAGGTACAGGAGAATGTGATTTGGCAGAAATCTAATATAACTAACTGCTTTTAGAGATCTAGAACCAGAGTCCCCTAAACCCCTGATTATGCAGCTCCTTGGTGTATTTAGCCTGAAACATTTGGGACACTGGGAGAGATTATGCCATTGGGAAAAGGTAGAAATATCCCAAATGGAAGATTTATTTGAGGAGGGAGTACTCCAAAACTTTCAGGACTTAGGCAGCACCTATGCGCTTTCCAAGGACCAATTCCTAATATAAACGTCATGTAGCCTACCTCACCAAGGCAGAAGAGCACTCACTGGCACTGTTATTTCCTGCACAGTAACCATGTTTAAAAAACACTGGTATGGGGGGCATGGCTTGGGTGAGAATGGAGTAGAACGTGTTTTACCTGCTCTCTGGCTCCCGGCGGCCTTCCAGCGCCATCAACAACAGTGGGGCCATTAAAGAAGCTAGAGGAACGATGGACTGTGGATGAATCACGCCAGCAACTGGAGAGGGGGCCATTTGACTTCTCTATTCCAGCCCCGGGCTTGACACGGGAGGGCTGGTGTGGCCGCTGGCGGACACCGGTGCTATCTTGCAGAGCTCCCTTCACCTCCAGCAGTACCGAGCCTGGCCCAGCGACCCTTGGCCATAGCTTCATGCATGCTCAGAGTCCTGCGGGGCGGGTTGCCAGTGACCTGGCATTGCTGACGCTGGCGGGTGGGATTGGAGGGATGACGCTAGCCCAAAGCCAGACAGGGCGGCCTGCCTCACTTTGCCATCAGTGCACGTGGACATCAGGGGCCCTCCTGGTGGTGCCGTGCAACGGAGACCGGAGTTGTTGACCCCACCGCAGACTACCGTTACTCCTCATCTGTGGTAGGTGGGGCCTCTGGCGGTGACTCTTACGGAGCAGCCTGCGAGCGCTGTGCCTCTCGCTTGGAGCCCTCCTTCTCCTTGTGCATCCTGTTCTGCCCACACGGCTCCGTCCTTGGGACTAATAATGCCAGCAGTCCTGCTGCCCTCATTGTTGGGAGCGGGACCTGATGAAGGATGCTTGGTCCAACACCCTGTGCCCGGCTGTCCAGCTGAGCTGGAGGTCCCGACGTCCATCTCCACACCTGCCCTGCGGTGAAGGTGCAATCCTCACATGTGGCCCCCCTGGCTGCATCGGTGCTGATGAACGGTTCGCACTCCACATATAGTGGGGCCCGCAAGCAGTTCGTGCGACACACTTAGGGGAGCGTGCATCTTCTGCATAATCAGCCAACGGAGAGTAGAAACTCTCCGTGCTGCCGGCATCTGCCTTTTGAGGGGTGGGCCTGGGCACCCAGAAGTGCACCCCTGCTCTGGGGATCTTGCCCCTGGGACTCCCTCTACGATGCCCCCTCCCTGGATATTACCTGCACTTGTCCTAGGGGGTGGACTCTGTGATATTGCTCATTGGTGTCGCTGATACTGGCACGTGAGTCGGTGGTCTTTCTTACCACTGCTCTGGGGTCCGCATTCCTGACTGTTTCTCAGACTAGTAGGGCCGCACATTCTCTATCAGACAACCCTGCGCCAAGCTTGGTGCTGGCACAGGTGGCGTGGGACCCTGCTCCCATGCGCCTAACACTTTGCTCTCTACATGGTGAGGGAGGTGACGATCGCTGAGGGGCGCCCTATCTGTGCTTGGGGTTTGAGCGTGGCCCACACGATCCCTGTCACACAGCCATGTGTGAGGTCACGCTTTGCACTCTTCCTTCTACAAAATAACCTGGATGGTCCCTAGCCGCTGTTGGGGCCCCCAGCCTATATGGAGTGATCTCTCATTAGTGATCCTTATTCTCATGTACCTAAGGCTCCTCTCCCTGATATATAACTCGGGCTGAGCTGCGCTGGCAGTTATGCCCCCCAGATATTGAGCTGCCCATCTGGCCAGACACGCTCAGCTGCTATGCCATGCAACAAATCTGCAAAGGGCAATCCAGTGACATCACTATGGAATAAGGCCTCCTCCATGGACTCTGACCTGCCGCCTCCCCTCCAGACACCAGAGATGGAACCCACGTCTTCGGTCCCCATGTCTTCGGTCCCCATCATGTGGGCATATAAGGACCGCTTTCTGCAAGGAATTAGCTCTGATATTGGATTGCTCAAAGCTGAATTTAAATCCTGCCTGCGTGACATCAGAAAAGATGTCTCTGAGATATGGGGGCGGATTGACGATCTTGAACGCACTGTGAATGCCAGGTCCGAAGACCAGGAGATGTTGTGGCGACATGTGGCAGCTCTTGAAGAACAGCAAATCAAACTGTAAACCAAACAGGAGGTTTTGGAAAATCAGAGTCGTTGTAACAACATCGCTATCAGAGGAGTGCCTATGGGGGCAGAGGGCAGCAACATCATGACCTTCACGGTGGACCTCCTACAGGCGATCCGAGGGGACGATGATGCTTCCCCACCAGCGCTGGATAGACCTCACCGAGTGGCCTCCGTCCCGGGGCGCCCAGATGCAGTCCCGGACATACTGGCCAGAGTGCATTTCTTCACAGAGAAAGAAGGTGTTCTACGGGCGTCTAGGGGCAAAGCTGACTTAGTATTTCAGGAGCATACTATCCAACTTTACCAGGATCTCTCTCCTATTATGCTGCAAAAGCGGCGAGACTTCAAGCCAGTCAATGACAAGCTGCGAGAACTGGAACTACACTCCCAATGGGGCCACCTTTTGCTCTCTTGTTCACCTGGGGAGGCAAGTGCAGTTCACTGCGCTCACTGATTGAGGCAAAGCAATTGCTGGGACTCGTTGCCGACCCCCAGGAAAAAGAAACTTCTCCCTCGCGGGGACTCCACAGAGAGGATCTACGGCTCACCTGGACCACAGTGAAATCGCGATGCCCTGACAGGCATCAGACAGCAGCGTCCATCCAGGAACCTAAGAAAGACATCATTCAACACCTCTGTAATCTAGGAAACAACACCTCTCCTACTCCCTCCGCTGCGGGCTCCCCATAAATGCAGGAGTCACCCCTCGCATCAGTGTGCATGCCTGTGCACGATGATTCTAACCATCCCTCCAACTGGTGTTGGCGCTGGGCCGCGGGTGTTCGGGGAGCTTCCCTGCTTAACCGCTTGCACCTAAACCTGATCTCCATTCAATGAACAGCCCTGATGACTTGCAGCTCTGGAGGGCGACTCCTCTGGCAGGATTGGAGTGCACTGGCGCCGGTCTCCGCCAGACGTAGAAGTCCCTATTGGATCCAGTTGGTCCATTGTTATTGCTTGTTGTAATTTATCTTACCTTTTCAGGTCCTTCCGAATGAGTGGCGGGCTTAGCTGATGCTCACTGACAACATCCAACTATATCAGTGATGTGGGCATGCCTTCTGTGGCTCCTGCACCTCCCCCAAAAGTGCTTTCTCAGCGTCTCCTCCGGGTGACTCCCCTGGGGGTGAAGGGGACCATGGGGGATCTCCCACATAATCCTGCAATGGGGGCTACCTGTGGGTGACATGGCTGATTCCCCCCCACCCCCCACATGTCACTGTTGGGAGACACTAAACTGATATCTCTCAATTTGCGGGGCCTCAACTCCCCGAACTAGCATAGGCAAGTATGGCAATATATACTACAACATGACCCTGATGTCGTCCTCCTCCAGGAGACCGATCTGATGGGGATGGAATCACATCGTATGGCCCACCCGAAATACCCAGTGCGCTACTAGGCATACACTGACACTAAGACACTCAGTGGGTATTCTCTGCAAAGCGGGTGACCAAGGTGGTGTGAGACAGGGAAGGTCTGTTCCTGGTCCTACATCTCTGTAGGGGACAGCGGAAGCTTGCGCTCCTTAACATTTATGCTCCAAACTCCTCCCAGGACGCCTACCTCCGTCGCATACTGCGGGAGCAATTGGAGGGGGGAGAAGGTGATATCATTGTAAATGGGGACTTTAATTTGCAGTGGAACCCAACCCTAGACCGAAGCGCGACTACCTTCCAAATAGAGGGGCCATGGACATTGAGGACTTGGGATTGACAGATGCGTGGTGCTACAAACATCCGGCAACATGGGACTATCCTTTTACTCCTACGTGCATACATCATACTCATGCATTGACTATGCCCTATTCACCCACTCCCTCCTTTGCCATCTCAACACAGTGCAGATCTCAGACATCTCCATCTCTGATCACACTCGCATTGAGCTGTCCTGGGTCGGCAATACAACGACCCCCGGAAGCCCACCGCGCTGGCGTTTTCCCCCACGCCTTCTCCGCGACCCAGTCGACGTGGCTAAGATCCGTAAGGAGATTACTGAATACTTCACACTTAATGTGTTGCCAGATACTTCCCTCCACTCTCTGTGGGATGGTTTTAAGGCCACCATCAGGGTCTGATCACCTCCATTGCCATAGCATGGGGAAGGGAAGCCAAGCTAGTGAAGTCTAATCTAATGCAGTAGCGGCTCGTCGTGGGAGTGGGGCGGGGGAGGGGGTAGTAAACTCCGGCTTACGGCCGAAGGGAGTTAAGTAAATAAAGAAAGAAAGAAAACGAATTACATTGCGCGCGCTGCATCGCCGATTTGGCGTTGCAGCGCCGCAATGTAATTCGTTTTCTTTATTTATTTATTTATTTACTTGCTTAACTCCCTTCGGCCGTAAGCCAGAGTTTACTACCCCCCACCCTGCCCCTCCCCCGCCCCGCACCACTCCCACGACGAGCCGCTACTGATCTAATGGCAGAGATTAGAGGGTTAGAGCAGCAGGACAAGGCAACTCCCTTTTGTCAAAGTAAAAGGCAGTTGATTATACTACGTGGCCAGCTATGAGCACATAGAACGGGCAATTGTCAGACCACCGCAACCCTTACCTCAAGCTTGCGGTGAGACCCTGCAGAGACGATATGTACCAACACCACCGTTCCCCCACCTCTCACTCATAGTACAGAATGCCAGGACGAGGAAGGAGATTGCAGTGTGAAGGAAAGGCCAGGTAGCGGGAAAAGGAACTTTCTTTATAAACGTGAGGAATATTACCTAGGTGAAAAAAAGGAATAACGTCAGTCACCTAGGACAAAAATTGGGCTCTTGTATAAGCCCACCCACCCTGACCATGGATAACTACCTGAACAAAGGGCATGAGTGTAGAAACAAAACAGGGAATAACTTTGGTGTAGTGGCAAGAGGTAAGGAGATCGTACCACTCTGTGTGATGAGTACTATGAATAGAGAGAGAGAAAAGAGAGAATGTATTATGCGAATTATCTTAAAACACAGGAACACACTCTTTCAAACAAGTGTAAAGAGAAGGTAAGGAGATAATATTGGAGAAAATCCAAGCATATCCTCGTAGATTCAGTTAAAGTCACTGAAGTTCCCTTTTAGTACACATTCCATGTAGTATTCAAAAGTACATGCCTGGATACTTCCCAAGATATATGAAAACAGGTTAAAGCTTTTATGCACCACACGTTTATCAAGATAATACTTAAGTGCTCCAGCGCATGTAAGTAGAAAATACCCCTCATGCGCTCCAATGCGGGGTAAACAAAATAACCTTTAGGGCTCCAGCGTGGTAATGAGCAAACAACTTTTTGCGCTCCAGTGCGGGAATAAACTAATAACCTTTAGCGCTCCAGCACGGGAAGAAAGAAATAACCTTTAGCGCTCCAGCGCGGAATGAACAAATAACTGTTAGCACTCCAGCGCGTTAATGAACATCAACTGTTAGCGCTCCAGCGCGGTAATGAACATCAACTGTTAGCGCTCCAGCGCGGTAAACAACTGTTAGCGCTCCAGCGCGGTAAACAACTGTTAGCGCTCCAGCGCGGTCATGAACAAACTACTGTTAGCGCTCCAGCGCGGTCATGAACAAACTACTGTTAGCGCTCCAGCGCGGTCATGTTATGTTATGTTAATAAGGCTTGTAAAGCGCACTGCTACCCTAAGGTGTCCTGGCGCTAGGAGTTGCCAACTTGGTTGCCGGAAGAGGGATGGATTCAGGGGAAAAGCCAGGTTTTCAGCCCCCTTCTAAAGGAGAGGAGCTCGGTGGCACTTCTGAGGTGGAGGGGAAGGCTGTTCCATGCTTTTGCAGCACAGCAGAAAAACTCCTACCCCCCCAACTGGCTGTCTTTGCCCGTGGAATTTTTATAAGTTTTGCCTCGGCAGAGCGCAATGCTCTGCCGGGAACATACCATTGAAGATGTTGTCTCATATAAGCCGGGCCAGAGCCTGTAAGGGCTTTAAAGACCGTGCAGAGGGCCTTAAAATCCACCCATTGTTTCACCGGGAGCCAGTGAAGCTTCCCAAGTCCCTTCTTGACCGAGACAAACCTTGGGATGCCCAAGAGAAGCCTGGCTGCTGCATTCTGCACGACCTGCAATCGGCTAAGATGTCTTTTTTGGATGTTAAGATAAAGGCCGTTGCAATAATCCAGGCGAGAAAGAATGAGAGCAGTGATTACTATCCTAAGGCTGTCTTCGGGCAATAGGAATTTGATTTTCCTCAGTATCCTCAGAAGATGGAAACAGGAGGAAACAACTCGGCTGATCTGATCCCCGAATGATAGTTTGACGTCAATGATCACCCCCAAGTTCTGCACCTTGGCGGAGGGAACTGGTTGTGGACCCAAGATTACAGGCCACCAATCGGGTGACCAAAGGTTCGAGGAATTACCGAAGATGATCACCTCAGTTTTCCCAGCGTTCAACTTAAGACAGTTTGCTGTCATCCAGCTTGCGATGGCCTGCATACAATTGTGGCAATCGCGCCCTGTCTTAACCTCTTTGCCCTTCTGGATTGACAACACAATTTGTGTGTCATCGGCATGGGAGGTCAGCTGGAGCCCAAATGATCGAATAAGGACTGCCAGCGGGGATACATACACGTTAAATAGCGTAGGGCTAAGTGCCGATCCCTGTGGGACCCCACAGGGCAGAGAAAAAGGTCTCGATCGATCCTTTCCCAAGTCCACTGTTTGGATTCTATCAGTAAGAAAAGATTTTAAAAGGGTATGGGCATTGCCGGAAACCCCCCTTCGGCTAACCGGTCCAACAACACTTCGTAGTGGACCGTATCGAAGGCCGCAGACAGATCCAACATAACCAGAATTGCAGCTCCTCCCTGATCTAATGCCTCTCTGATTTCTTCAGTTGATTTAATCAGAGCCAGCTCGGTGCTGTGATCAGCACGAAAGCCGAATTGTGTTGGATCTAGCAGGCCATTAGTTTTGAGAAAGGAACTTAGTTGGGAATTCATTTCCTTTTCAATCAACTTGGCCGGCAGGGGGAGACGAGAGATGGGTCTGTAATTGCTTGGCTCATTCGAGTCCAAATTCGCTTTTTTCAGGAGAGGGAGAATTGAGGCTTCTTTCCACGCCTTGGGAAATCGACCTGACTTAAAGATGTTATTAAAAACCGGGGCAAGGGCCGCCCCAATGGTGTTAGGAACAAGTTTGGCCACTGAGGCTGGGCAGGGATCTAAAGGAGAGCCAGATTGGATACCCAACAGGAGCTTTACGACATCATGGGCCTCCACTGTGACGAAGCTATCTAGAATCGGAATTCTCTTGACGTCCTTCGCCGGGCCCCATACTTCCATCTTGGAGCCCTCCTTTTGTGAAATCCTGAAAGATGAAAAAATGATATCCACTTTTTCCCTGAAGAAAGATGCTAAGGTTTCACAGATTTCAGGGCCATTCCGTGGTTTAGCACTGGTGGGAGTTGTGAGTTTAGAAATAGTTTTAAAAAGTTCCTTTGTGGAGGATTTGGCCTTACTGATCTGTTCACCAAAGTATTTCTTTTTTTTGTCCAAAAGCATTCTTTTGTAGCGAGAAAGACTTTCTTTGTAGGCCTCTTTAGTAATATTGGTGTAGCCTCTTCTCCAAACGCGTTCCAAGCGTTTGCATTCAACTTTTAATATTTTTAGGCTGTCCGAGTACCAATGGGCAGACGGTGAAACCCTCTTGGGAACCCATAATTTAACAGGAGCTAGTGTTCTGCAGGCAGAGTCCAGCCAATCAGTGTATTTAGCCGAGGCCTCTTCTGCAGAAGAAGACCAATCGCACACCGTTGCTTGTAAGCGATTTTCTAGCTCCGCGCTGTTAATATTTTTCCAGGCCCTTACTTCGACCTTCGGTATGAGTTCCAGTTTAGGTTTGCAAACATGAACATGTTCGCAAACATGAACAAACTACTGTTAGCGCTCCAGCGCGGTCATGAACAAACTACTGTTAGCGCTCCAGCGCGGTCATGAACAAACAACTGTTAGCGCTCCAGCGCGGTCATGAACAAACAACTGTTAGCGCTCCATCCAGCACGGTCATGAACAAATAACTGTTAGCGCTCCAGCGCGGTCATGAACAAACAACTGTTAGCGCTCCATCCAGCACGGTCATGAACAAATAACTGTTAGCACTCCAGCGCGGTAAACAACTGTTAGCGCTCCATCCAGCACGGTCATGAACAAATAACTGTTAGCACTCCAGCGCGGTCATGAACAAACAACTGTTAGAACTCCAGCGTGGTCATGAACAAACAACTGTTAGCGCTCCATCCAGCACGGTCATGAACAAATAACTGTTAGCACTCCAGCGGCAAACAACTGTTAGCGCTCCATCCAGCACGGTCATGAACAAATAACTGTTAGCACTCCAACGCAGTCATGAACAAACAACTGTTAGCGCTCCAGCGCGGTCATGAACAAACAACTGTTAGCGCTCCAGTGCGGTCAACAACAAATTGAAAAGATTTTAACCACAGCAAGTGAGCGAGTAATCACGGATTAGCAGCTTTTCAACACTGCTCCGGTGAACTGAGAGAGCGGGACTTCAGATACTCATATGTGAGATGAAGCAGCGTCGGGTTCCTTGACCCGGGTTCATATACCATGTGACCCGGAAGTCTAACCCGACCTGCTGTGTCTCTGCGTAAACCGGATATGGAGGACTACAGTGCCGGTTGTGCAAGAATTGCGAATTGGCAGGCCTGCCAAGTATCACGCATCAGGCGTTAGACTAACGCATTTCAGTGTGGTGGTCCGCATCACCGCACTGAAATGCATTGTCACGCATTTAAAGCGCCTCTTGAGCAAGCGCCGGAATGCTGGTAATAAACACCACTGTATAAGCAAAGCTCTCAGATGAGAACGCGCGTCCGCGCTGCTTTGAAGCCAGTAAGCTAAGTTTGGGGGCTGACTGAGCTTGCTCTCGGCTCGGCTGGCTACATTGTTTCACCCAACACTTGTCATTCACGAGTCAGTTAATGTGCTTACTTGCCCAATGATGATGCGTGGACATGGCAGGCCAGCAGCCAATCGCAACAGCCGACAGTGTGATACAAACGGGCCGGCGCAGTACATTTAAGTATTGGCGGAGCCAGCTTGAGCTAGCGCAGGCGGGAGGCCGCCGCTGCTGCAGTTTGCACTACGTTGTGCCGGGTGACTAGGGTGGGCCCGGCGGCGTAATGATTCGGAGACGATCTATGAAGTGGGGTCACTTCACCAAGCAAATAGACCTCCTTCTCTCTGTGTCACACCAGCTACCACCTAACTGAAGGTCGGCGTGTCGGCCTTTCCGAGTGCGGCGGAAAAACAAGGCGTCCGCGCGCACTGGGACTTTCCTCTCCTACTACTGCGCACCACTGAAGTCAATGGGGCCCGCGGCCGCCGTGGAGTGCTGCCAGGTTCCTCAGCAGCCTGGCCGCTCTTCCCCTACAGTCCAGTGCAGCCAGGCAAGTCGCTCGAGTCCTCTCCTCTTGGACCGCGCTACTGCTGCATGTCGCGGCTGGGCCCGTCCTCCATGCTCTTTGACCATCAATGGTGCTCGCTGACAACAGTGAGCACTGACACACCACAGCCCTGGCAAGCATGTGTGGCGTTTGCGGAGGACAGCTGGGGGGCATCGCATCCACCAGAAGTGGACCCCTGAGCCAGCAATGTGGTGCCAGCATGAGTGAATAAACTGAAACGTGTGACTAGGAGGGCAGTGACATTGACTATGCATTGTTTGGGTAAGTGTCACTGAGCACAAGTTACATTACACAAGATCACAATATATTCATTTTTTAAGCCTTTTACCCCATTTTTGGTTTCTCTTAGTTTTAGTTTCTGTCTTTTCGCCCTGTGTTTCTTATGGTCAGTGCCAATCCACCTATACCTTTATGCCCCATTTATGTGTCCATACGTTTTGCTTTAAGTTCCCTGTGCCTTTCTACCCTGCGTCTGCATTAAGTTGTAGTAGAGTTTCTTGTTCTGCAAATGGTTGTAATTTGTGATATTTATATATTTCCCTTGACTTCATTGCTTCATTTTGCTCCCAAGAAAGTGTCACTCTTATTCGTTGAAATGTCACTCATATTAACACTGAAATTATGAAAGTGTCACACATGGCAATATGAAACCTTGGCAGCTATGAATTGGATTCATTACAGCAAAGCAGAGCATGCACTCCTGGTGTTGCAGCAACGTTACTATGAAGTAGACAACAAGGTGGGCACGCTCTTAGCCCGCAGTTACGTCAGGTGCAGTCCAAAGTGCACATTGCGTAGCTGCGGATGAGGGACACGGGATGGGCGATAACAGAGCGGGACAAACTCCAGGCATTCTACGATTACTATCAAACATTATACGCCAGAAAAGACACTTCTCTCGAGATGATTAGGACATACTTAGATGTTTGTGAGTGGGGATGCCTTCGACCCCAATACGCTGCCCTCCTCAATGAACCAATTACTAATGAGGAACTATGAGGTGCGATTTGGACCCTGCTACTGGGCAAAACGCTGGGACCTGGCGGCCTCCCGGTCATCTTCTATCAGCTGTTTTTGCCTCCGCTGCAGGAATGCTTGTTGCAGTTGTTTAACTCCTTGACACAAGATACTGGTCTTACGCCTACTATGTCACTGGCAGAAATCTCTCTCATACCTTAATCTGGTAAAAATCAGACTATTGCTTCTCTTATCACTCCATAGCTTTTCTCAATACAGATGCTAAGCTTTTCACAAAAGTCTTGGCCACTAGGCTCAAACGCTATCTCCCAGGCCTTATTGAGCCAGATCAGGTGGGCTTTATACGACACAGGCAGGGAGTGGATAACGTTCGTCACATAGCACAACTGGTGGAAAAGTTGCACCCTTATGATATCCCAGCATGCCTTCTATTGCTTGATGCTGAGAAGGCTTTTGATAGGGCAAATTGAGCTTTCCTCCGAGTGGTACTAGATCAAAGAGGGCTGGGCCCGGGTATGATTTCCAAGATGATGGCTTCATATGTCACACCTGCGACCACTGTCCGTGTCAACAGGCAAGCTTCGGCACCAGTATCCATCCTTCGGGGCATGCGTCAGGGGTACCCATTATCGCCTCTTTTATTTGCTCTGGCAATCGAGCCTCTAGCTATCACAATCCGTAACACGGAAACAGTGAAGGGTATTCCCTTTGCGGGCCGGATGCATAATATCAGTCTGTCGAGGGTCTCTTACGCTCTCTCACCCCACTGTCTCACTTTCAGCCATAGTTGCTTGCTTACACGCCTACAAGGTGATATCGGGCTTTAAGATTTATATGAGTGAAATCGGCCGCACTCAATTTGACTATTGCCACACAGGACCTCCCGGCTCTACAGAGCTTAACGCCCTGCCAGTGGTTGCAAGAGGCAGTCAAATACCTAGGCCTCAACATTACTCCCACGCTCGCATCCTGGACTTGCGCTAATTGGCCCTACCTCTGTCGCGCCATCCTAGTGGAATTTTAGCGGTGGAAACATCTCCACATTTCCTGGCTGGGACACGTAAATATTATAAAAATGAATGTGCTCCCACGAGCTTTATATCTCTTTTAAACTTTGCCCACGCCAATCCCGCAGGATGACATACTACGCAAACAACATGACCTTCGTTTGGAACGGAAACGGCCTTGAATCGCTAATGTAGTACTAATGCGGCCACGGGACAGGGGAGGTGTGGCATGCCCCAATCTTCTTGATTATTACTGGGCGCCCCATTTACACTACGTCTCCGAGTGGGTAGTCCGGGAGAGCAAGAAGCACTGGTTCCACATGGACCGAGCAGTTGCATGTCGGCCCCTGTGGGACCTAGCATGGTTGCCACGCAGCACGTACATTGTTACTCCATATAGGACCGGGCTTGACATATGGAACAGAGTGGCGCTCAAGAAAGGAATTACCACCTTTCCTTCCACGAACACGCCTATCGCCCATGTCAACCCTCTCGTTTTGCTGCTGGAGCGAGGGTGAATGCAGGACGCTTCAAGGTCTCTTTGAGGGAGATACCATTAGGTCCTTTGAATAATGCAAAGTGGACTATCAGCTCCCAGATACAACAAGGCTTCAATGCTGCCAATTAAGGCCCTGAGCTTTACACCCCGCAGTATATCCTGAGGTCACTCGCCTGTTATCCCCTTTTGAGAAATTGTTCCGGGCTTACAATGGCTCACGAGGCCTTATATCCAACACATATCATACACTTCAACACTCTGCTTCCCTGTCCACCATATATCACAGTACCTCTCCCCTCTTCTGGCGCTGCAAGGAGGCAGTTGGAAACTTTGGCCACATCTGGTGGTCCTGTCACCTTATCATCACTTACTGGAAAGAGATTTTAGGCCATACTAAAGCCATTGTGAGCTATCCGCTACCCCTCTTATCTCATGATCATCCTGGGTATCTGACCTCCGACCTTAGCAACAAGGACCCATACCGACTGGATATGTATTAGTTACTTGCTGCTAGCAGCACGGCAGCTTGTGGCGCTGGCATGGATACAGACAACCCCTCCTTCCATGGCGCAATGGTTCACCCGCATGTGGCACATATTGGCTATGGAACGGAACTCCCACAGCTTACTTAGGACAGAGACTAAATTCCAATATGTCTGGCAGCCCTTGATCCGTTACCTTACCCGAACAGAGTTCACATACTTTAATCCACTGAGGCTCCGAAATCTACAGCTCTTTGATTGAGTTTGCTCTTGACCCCGCCTTGTATTGTTCCGACCACTAATGTTCTGCTAGGAGAAGCGCACTTCACACACTACGCCACTATACTGCTTCTTCGCATAAGCCTGCCTGTGTTTGGGACATATTGGACACTGCCTCTGCACCACTTAGACAGGCTATATAATGTACACAGAGCCTCTGCTTTGATACTACCAAGACTGTGATAGGCAACTGTTTGTATCTGTTTGTTTTGTAATGTGTATGTTTCTCTGCTCTGAAATGCAATAAACAGAATTTGAGCAAAGAAAAGAAAAAATCCTGGTACCATCATCAACTGACAGCAGAACCATACAACAGTAGCATCACCAACCAGCAACTATGCCAAATTGCAGTTCCGCAGCATAGAAACATACCATGCAGCATCAGCTTCCAATGGCCACAGAAGTAGGCCAGCAAGGGATAAACAATATGTGCTCTGAGGACTATGTCATGTGTACTCTGTTGTGCCTTCCTTGGTCACCAATGTCGGCACACCTTTTCTTAGGCATTTCAGTGGATCCAATAAAATTGCTGGTGGGCGCAGAGGTGAGTTTGGGGGCCTGCTGTGCATTTGCCAGCTCAAGTGTTCAATTGCTTGTGCACATTGTACCCTTTTCCTCCTTCCCCCATCTCATCTCAACAAGTTTTTATTGAGAAATTTGGACCTTGACTTTAAAAGAGTTCAGTCAGTTGAGGGTGTGTGAAAGGCTAAATGTAACCTCCTAGCTTCAGATCTCTATTGAACTATCTCAGTCTTTCCTCCACCTTATATTAAATTAGTATGTTATATTAGGTCATTATATAACAACCATTATTCACCAATAGTGTTATATTTATTGCATGAGGTGTATTTCTTTCATGTAACCTTGTATGTCCAGTTCCTGGTCATAGAATTCCCTCTTTCTCTTCCCATCTCTTTCTCTAGCTCCTGGCTTGAGATACTTTTTAATTTGGTTTGCACTACAATAGCTGTGAAGTGTGCTCCTCTCTGAGGCTCAACTACAGTACTTCTGGCTCACGTAATGGATGTGTGAGGTCGCTCTGACAATCCCTGTTTGCAACTCTCAATGACAAATTGGTGAGCCAAAATTGCTATTTAGAAATTGTAATTTGCATTTGTGAACACTTTGAAGTCACTATTTGCTAAATACCTGTGGTGTCTTGGAAGTTGCCCTGTTGTAAAACACTGTTCCAGAATGTTTGGTTTTGATTGCAGGAAGAGATTCTATTATCAGTTGACTGTTCATTTGTAGATGAGGTGCCATTTACTAACCCTATCTTGGCTCATGATGCTGATGGATGTTGACTTCTTCTAAATCCTTAGCGATTGAAATGCTGCATTCTAATAATGGAGACCACATAACATGTCATCTGCTCCACTCATATTGGGCCTGATTCACAGAACTAACTTAAGACAAAATCCTAAACTTACTACCATTTTGGTATTCACAGAAGGCACTTACTTACTCATTTTGAGTAACTTACTAATTTTGTGTAACTTACTCATTTTGGTATTCACAGAAGGCACTTACTCATTGATGAGTAAGTGCCTTCTGTGAATACTAAAATGAGTAACTTACTCATTTTGAGTAACTTACTCATTTTGTGTAACTTACTCATTTTAGTATTCACAGAAGGCACTTACTCATCAATGAGTAAGTGCCTTCTGTGAATACCAAAATGAGTAACTTACTCATTTTGAGAAACTTACTCATTTTGTGTAACTTACTCATTTTGGTATTCACAGAAGGCACTTACTCGTCAATGAGTAAGTGCCTTCTGTGAATACCAAAATGAGTAAGTTACACAAAATGAGTAAGTTACTCAAAATGAGTAAGTAAGTGCCTTCTGTGAATACCAAAATGAGTAAGTGCCTTCTGTGAATACCAAAATGGTAGTAAGTTTAGGATTTTGTCTTAAGTTAGTTCTGTGAATCGGGCCCTGATCCAGCTGAGAAGCTGATTTTTCCTTACACGACACAAGAACTAAAACATGAGAATGAAAACACATATAAAAATTAATGTGCACTTTGCAGATTTTACTGAAAATGACAAAGATTATGAGAAATATAGTGTAAGCACCGTAAAAGAGTGGTTAGATTTGTAGAAATAGAAGAATATTATATATGGTGTGTCTAACTTGCTTAACAGTTGATTTCGTATAAAGATTTTAAAACATGTTGAAGAAAACTCAGAATGCATTTTTCAGCAGTATCACAGTTATTAAGAAATTAATATATGGCAACTAAATATAGATGCAATAATGAGCTTAATTTACTATGGTAAGAATTTATATGTAGAACATGAATGTATAATGTAGCCCGTCCGTCAATCATGGACTTGACTTCTTCATCTGGTTTGGAAGACACAATGTTTTCTTTCGATAACCTCACCCACCAGGGTTTTCCTTTGGTGGCATGCTTCATCATTGGGTCCTTCCTGTTCCGCTGCGGAATGGGGCGTGCTGCGACCTACGAGTTACGTGGGAGCACTTTTAGGTGTTTTATAATAGATGCAAAGAATAGGAGTGGGGGGAGGGGTGGGTTGTGGAAAATTAAAAATTCCTGCCTAGTAGGAAAAAATATTTTATTCGTGCCCCTAGTCGGTTTGGTTAAAAAATGGGGAAAAAATGAAACTCGATGGAATTATGTTCCTGAGTTTCAAAGGTCTACATGTTTTAAAC
Organism: Calotriton arnoldi; assembly: GCA_963921515.1. Lineage (NCBI taxonomy): Eukaryota > Metazoa > Chordata > Amphibia > Caudata > Salamandridae > Calotriton > Calotriton arnoldi. The sequence continues at coordinate 4,013,011 of CAWUFW010000003.1, read as the reverse complement.
CCTACCCCAGGCTTTTCATCTGGACCAAAGATTACTACTCCCTGATACCACTCCTGTAAACACTCTAGTTGTGAAACAACTGCATGATAAGGAAAGTAAATATACATACAGCACCGTTTTAGTGTTATATCTGGATGATCTGTAATTATATAAAGTGAAAGTTAGTCCGCCAGGATTTCTGGCTATGTTTGTTTCGTGTCGCGGGAAGCAAGAGTCAGACAAACGTCTTTTGTTCTCCTTATTTATTAATCAACACAAAACACAATCGTATAGTTCGTCTTTATATCCCTCTCTGGAACTCAGATCCTCTAAGCGGTGTTCCTTCCAGTCGTCCGGGACAGGTAACCGTAAAACAAAGAAAATATGGGGAAAGAATCAGCGTCATGTTTGACTTTTAGCGTTTCAACAGGGAAGGGAGTGGGGGAAAACACCTGACATACAGATAAGCCAAACGCCGGCAGAAAGAAGGAAAGCACAAAAAGAACATTTCATCCACCTGTGCTTTTGTCACTCAAAGGAAAAGAAAAAAGTGCAGTCTTTATCAGAGGTGTACCAGCGTCTGTATTAAGGTGCTCCCCCCTCGTTTAAGGAACGTGTCCGCTTCTCTACCCGCCTCCCGTTCCCCAGAAATCTAGCACGCACCTGGGCAAGCCACGCTCCTCCTGGAACGCGGCTGGAGAGTTTGCAGCGTCGTTGGCATCCTGGCGTTTCGGTCGGTGGCGAGTTCCAGGCCTCTCGGACAGAGGTCTGGGTCAGCTCCGGTTCTCCAGCATTCCTCTCTGCTCCTTCCGGACAGAGTTCCAGGACTCATCTCCAAAGCACAGCTCTCCTCCGTGTCGACACCGGCGCTCCCTTCTTCCTGTTCTGCCCTTGTATCCCCCAGGGAGGCGTGGCTCAACCTTTTTTCACAATCAGGCCGCTGCGGTTTAAAGGGCCCATAGCAGGCAAAGGCTGGGTTTTCCTCACCGGTACAGAGTATTTCTTCGTCTCGATACGAGAGCTGGAAACAGAGCAGAGTTTCAGGCAAGTAAGGTATCATGCACTCTTCCTCTATGGTTTCGGGGTCAGTGGGACGTGTAGTCTGACAATGTTACAAATTCTATACATACTGCTGCATAGAGAGATTCATATATGTTGTATTTATTTGTAAACAACACCTCCGTGTGAAACTTCGATACTTTAAAACGTTCATAGAGGTGAACACTTCTAGTGCAACCAAAAATAATGAGCTTGTCACACATAAGCACACACACTAAAACATAGATATGATAGACAATGACAGAAAATAAATATAATCGTCCAGGACATTAAAAAGGAAATAAAATGCACCACATACATGTAAGATGCCTAAATCCGTCACCGTGAATCTGACAGGGAGAAGGGACGCCTGTAGTCACACTCTGCAGAGATGCGAGAAAAGTGAGTGATTTGTTATTGAGAAATGGTCAATGTCAACTTGCAAGATTCGCGCCTGTTGGAAAGCTGCTATGCGTACTTACTACTCCAAGGCTCCTCCCTTGCCGATTCACATAGGGTAGCCTGCCTGTGGCTCGAGAGTTGCAGACAAGCTTCCACCGATACCAATTATGCCGAACGTGGGGAGTGCGTCGTCGTCCTCGTGTCTCGGAAGGCTGGGATGCTAAATGAACAAAATGGCCGCCGATAAATGGAATTACTTCCTGGTCTCTATTGGTATGTGTATCAGAATCAGCATTGTAAAGTCCCTTGGAGGCTAGAAAGCTAACCTACCAAAATGGCCCCTGAAAAACGGAACCACTTCCTGGTTCCAGTATCCCTCAAAGTAAATGGGTACAATGGAAATCATTTTGTGCTTTCAAAAGTGAGAGATGGACAGATATAAGTCATGATGTTAGAAAATTCTTAAAAAATACTTACAAATTATATAAAAAAATACAGGAATGTCCTTCTACTCTGGAGACACGGTAGAGCGTTGATTATGAGCCAAACTCAAAGGACATTGACAATGAGACCTGAGTGGGCAGTCTTCCTTGTCAAGTGAAATATAAGGCAACATATAATCTGACCTTTAGCCTGTGAATTGACCCCAGGGTATATTCTCGTTGAGGCCATCAATATGTGTCTTTAATCTGAACACCCAACGCTGTTCTTTTTCGAATAGTTGGGATTCCAGACCTATTTGTTCCAGGATGACCCAACGGTAATCCCTTACAGTGTGTTTATGTTCCATGTAATAGACTGACATCTTGGTTGTTGCACGTCCACACCTAAGGTTACTGCGGTGTTCGCAGATCCTTGTTTTTATTTTTCCAGTAGTCATCCCTACATAGAGCAGGTTGCAGGGGCATGTTATCATATATACCACTCCTTGGAAGTTGCAATTGGTAAAGTGTCTCAACTCCCAAGTAGTATTATTGTTAAATGTGATTGTTTTTGTGACTTGAGTGAGATGGCAAACACTGCAACTTCCACACAGATAATGTCCCTTCACTGGGGTTAGAACTCCTTGATTACCCCCTCTATCAATGGTTTTCTGTGGTCGTGTATGGACTAGCATGTCACGGATACTACGTTCCCGTCTGTGTGAGAACATGGGTTTGGGTAACCGTAAAACACCACTGTTCAATGTGCGTCCGTTTTTGTTAATGATTTTGCTCACTTGGTTTGAAACTACACTGTAGGCTGTGATGAAGATGGGTCTTTCCTCATTTTCTTTGGGAGGTGATATCTCTAACAGTGCTTCCATGTTGTTATTCCTATCTCATTTCATGGCACGTGATATGATTCTCGATGCATAGTTTATCACTTCTAGTTTAGAGGCCAAACCGTCTGCCTGTGTTTTGGAGTCACTGAGTCTAGTGCAATTTCTTCTTAGTCTCAGAAACTGGCCAAACGGTAGGTTCTCCCTGAGGTGTCGGGGGTGGAAACTATCAAATGTTTATATGTATATGGTTGATATAGGATGATCTGTATAGTTATACCTGACCAAGTGCACAGGAAGCGAGGAGAAATATTTGTACATAAATGTATCCGAGCCCAGGTGAGTACTGTAGCCAGTATGGTTGCAGTTGACTAGTTGGACGTTTAATCAACAAAAGAATGTTACACCTTATAGTTTAGTTTTCATGTCTTTGCCCAACAGGCATAAGGTATACTAATAACAAAAAAAAATTAGACCTGATCTGGAATGTCCAGGTTTTGGCATTGTTATACGTCCAAAGTTATCCCAAAAATTTAGGTCGACTTAGTTTCATCCCATTTATGAAAGAGTGAGACCCCATTTCCTGTTACAACCACAGTGCCTAAATATGGTATAAAATTGGATTATATTGTCTGTCATTTGATGACCTTTTCAGACAGCGCTAGTATAGCGCCTAGTTGATAGTGAGTGACAACCTGCTAAGCAGAGATGGAAGGAACCTGCACATACTTGCACTTAATTTGGCAGGCACATTGAACCGATGTAAGCGTTGTGGATATTGTATGTTATTACTTCCATGTCCATTATCTCTACAACTCAGTCTGAGCCACCACATCCACCAGGTATGTGTGTAATGTAATTAACCACATCGACCCTAAACTTAACACAATTGTAAAGTCCGATCTTATTGGTTTATCCAGAATTTACTTGAAAGAGCCATAGGTCATCTAGTCTATTCTATGTACAGCTCCAACTTCCAGCTGATGCCCCAGCTCACACCATAACAATCAAGTTGTGAACACAGAGTGTAGAGGGAATACTGAATGATGCAGTAGCCTGGACACTACAACAACCTCTTACAATAAGCCTGACCCTAGCATTATACCTTTTGATTATCCCAATAGTAACTCCAATGCAACCCCTAAGCTCATGCTTAACCCCACTCATACCGTAACCCTCTATCTTACTATCCAGACCCAATCCTACCGTAAACTTAACCTACACCCTTATTCTAAGTTCTGTACGTACTCGAGGCCTAATCCTTTAGCCTGTCCCTACCTTTGATCTTATCTACAATTAACCCTTACCAGGCTGATGTGGTATTATTCTTAAAAATTGTATTTTCCATGTACTGGAAGGATGAGATGATATTGTTTTTTTACCCATGGATTAAAGTAAATTATTTAAGATATTTTGTGTTAAACATGCTGTGAAATATACTTTGGAAAATTACTGGTTTTAATAGCCAACCGCGGCAGTCAATTGATTACACCACGTCTCGGACACTATAGATTATGTCTCTGATTCTTGCTGATGGAGTATGAGTATAGAGATGGACGAGCCAGAGAATTTAAGAGTTTGGCTCTCAGAGAAAAAGTGTCAATCACTGGAGGGTACTGTTCCTAGAAAACAAAGCTGGCCCATTAGGTCGCTAGAAGTACAGGTGAAAGAAGGCCTACCTCCTTCAAAGGTTATTGGTTGGATATAAAGAGGTGAGGGGGGGAAAGTTCCTCCTTGTTAAAGAAGTGCCCTCACACACCCAAGCGGGTGTCATGCTTCATCATTGGGCGTTGCTCTTCATGGGGGTGGCGCTGCTGTCCCCCCCGGGCCCGGCGAGGGGGCTCTTTGTCGGAGATCTTTTTAGAGGAACGCCGCAGTTGAGTGCGGGTGTGTGGGGAGTGGTGTGAGTGAGTTAAAAATATCGTACTGGTACCCTGAAAATGTTTTTATTCTGGGGTCCGTGCAATATGGTTAAAAACTGAAGCCAAGAGGAATACTCTTGATCTGGTTGTCAGAGTTGGGAGTATTTTCCTTCTGCGTATCTCAGTGCTTATGTGATAATAAAAAAGTGGTGATTTCAGGTCGACATGTTTCACGCCTACTGTGGTCCCTAATGGATCAAGTGGCGTTTCTTCAGGACCGTGCAAGAATTAAAAAGTGGAAAGAGAGGTACAGGGGTTTGAGACGGCGACACTCAGTACACCCTGTAGTAATACCTAGATTTAGGTGTGGTCAGGGCGACTCTGCACCCGAACGGGTTCGACCACCTAAGTATCAGTATCCAACCTGTAAAAAAGGAGAGAAAGAGAAAGCAAAACTTGTCCTGTAATGATAGTTTAACATGCTAGCAATGCGAAGAACAGGCATGCTAGCTCATACATGGCATCCGTACCTGAAAAAGGTTTTGTAGGTAGACAGCCAATTGTCCATCTCAGCGCGAGCGTGGCGTAAGTATAAAGGAAACGAAAGCATGCCTGCACATACATGGTACACACGCCGGATACTCGCTCTTAAGTGATAAAACACACTGCTCATCTGTGCATGGGCGAGAGGTAATGGCAGTGAGTGAAAAAGACACACCAATACACTCGAGGTGTGGGCGTGCCTGTCCGTGGCGTGCAAGCTGTGATCTGTTAGTAAAGTTTCAAAAAATATGCTCATCTGAGCACAATCATGATTAAAAGGCAGTGGATTGGTGACACAGACGTAACAAACACACAACACACAGACACATAGCCCCTACCCCAAAAAGTCGTATAGGGAAGCCTCATCAGCGTGGAGCGCGACTTGAGAGGTTTACCTAGAAGTAACATATTCGGAATAAAAAGGTTGCCACTGGTGTTCCAAAAGCGGAGTAAAGTACTTACATGGTGCCGATAGCAGGTTGAAAATACTCACAATGACCTCTGCATGAGACAAGCCAGTTACCTGCTCACCGCCGCTCTTTCGCCGGTGAGAGGACAGAAGGCTACATCCGCTTATAACATGGAGCCTCTTCCAGCGTTGGCTCCCGTTTATGGAGAGACGCGAGGGAATGTGACATCACGCGTTAATAGCGTGTGGCAAATGCAGGGGCCATCCTAAGGCCCTTAGGGACAAAATCCCAGTGGGCCAGTTCCTCCGCTTACGCCGGAACTGCAATACCACCGCCGCATACGAAAGGCAGGCAACCACCTTGCGATCTAACTTAGTGGACCGCCACTACCCACACAAGGTGATACATCAGGCCTACAAGAAAGCGAAAAATAACCACAGGGAGAGCCTTTTGGAGAGTAGGGTAAGAACACCCACAGACACCCTCACGTGTGTCACAACATTCACCCCCTCCTCCAATAGAATACAGAAATCCATTAAAAACATTGGGCTATCCTTCACACAGGTAACTTTACTCCTGGACCTACCCCTCTATTTGCATTCAAACGCACACAAAACATGAGGGACTTATTGGTGCATACCCGCCCACGCACTCAGCAAACGAAACAACCCACCCTTTGGGCCTTACCACCAGTCGAGGGACATTTCCCATGTGGATCCTGTTCTGTATGCCATCTGACTACTGCAACTAAACACATAGACCTAGGACTACAGATACCTTGGCAACAGAAAAGACACACTAACTGCAATACAAAAAACTGTGTGTACCTGTTCACATGCCCATGCAAACTCCGCTACGTGGGTATGACCACAAGACCTGTGAAGGTACGGATCAGCAAACATCGTAGCACGATCCGATGCAGAAAAACAAACACCAGAATGTTAAGCCATTTCTTAGAGGCACATCATACACCAGACAGTCTCCAATGGGTAATCATCGACTCTAACCCCAATTGGCCCACGAGAACCCTCTTTACTCAAGAGCAACGTTGGGTGTTCCGAATACGGTCGAACACACGGGGTCTTAACGATGCTATTCCCTGGGCCGATTTCATTAATTGACTTGCTGTCCTAAGCTGTCCAGAGCTGATCGCATGCAAGTCATACCACTCCCCATGACACCCACTTTCGATGGCAGCGACACAACCCTAGGTAGTGAAGACAGCATGGCTATTCCATCCACCCGCTGCTCCACCTTAACCTAACCTAGAGACAGTCCTTGGAAGATCACCTTATCTTGCTTTTATCAAGGTAAACAGTCTCTCTGCCTTTTGCGACCAGAGAAGGAAAAAGACACCTTTGGTTTACCCACTCTTATTGTGACCCCCGTGCATAGCTCATGACATGAGACATTCTCATTCATCTTTTTTATCTTAATGCTGACTAGGCTGGATTGTGACCTCCGTACATAGCTCATGACATGAGACATTCACGTTCATCTTTTTAATCATAGTGCTGACCATGGCTCGCGCTATAACCCAATTACCCTTTTCCTCTACCACCCTACTTCCTAAATGGCACCCGCAATACCCACACGATATATACACCTGACGTTCTATTCCCCCACATTGCTACACATTCAGGTGTTTGATTAATCCCCCTTCCTACTTCCAATATGGCGCCCGCATTTGCCACACGCTATTAACGCGTGACGTCCCATTCCCTCGCGTCTCTCCGTAAACGGGAGCCAACGCAGGAAGAGGCTCCACCAGTTATAAGCAGATGTAGCCTTCTGTCCTCTCACCGGCGAGCGAGCGGCGGTAGGCAGGTAACTGGCATGTTTCATGCAGAGGTCATTGTGAGTATTTTCAACCTGCTATCGGCACCATTTAATTGCTTTACTTCGCTTTTGGAACACCTGTGGCAACCTTTTTATTCCGATTATGTTACTTCTAGGTAAACCTCTCAAGTCGCGCTCCACGCCGATGAGGCTTCCCTAAATGACTTTTTGGGGTAGGGGCTATGTGTCTGTGTGTTGTGTGTTTGTTACGTCTGTGTCACCAATCCACTGCCTTTTAATCATGATTGTACTCAGACGGGCATATTTTTTGAAACTTTACTATTAGATCACGGCTTGCACGCCATGCACGGACAGGCATGCCCACACCTTGAGTGTATTGGTATGTCTTTTTCAGTCACTGTCATTACCTCTCGCCCATGCACAGATGAGCAGTGTGTTTTATCACTTAAGCGCGAGTATCCGGCGTATGTACCATGTATGTGCAGGCATGCTTTCGTTTCCTTTACACTTACGCTGCGCAGAGATGGACAATTGGCTTTCTACCTACAAAACCTTTTTCAGGTATGGATGCCATTTATGAGATAGCATACCTGTTCTTCGCATTGCTAGCATGTTAAACTATCATTACAGGACAAGTTTTGCTTTCTCTTTCTCTCCTTTTTTACAGGTTGGATACTGATACTTAGGTGGTCGAACCCGTTCAGGTGCAGAGTCGCCCTGACCACACCTGAATCTAGGTATTACTACAGGGTGTATTGAGTGTCGCCGTCCCAAACCCCTGTACCTCATTTTCCACTTTCTAATTCTTGCACGGTCCTGAAGAAACGCCACTGGATCCATTAGGGACCACAATAGGCGTGAAACATGTCGACCTGAATTATCACACAAGCACTGAGATACGCAGAAGGAAAATACTCCCAACTCTGACAACCAGATCAAGAGTATTCCTCTTGGCTTCAGTTTTTAACCATATCGCACGGACCCCAGAATAAAAAAAAATTCAGGGTACAAGTACAATATTTTTAACTTACTCACACCACTCCCCACATACCCGCACTCACAACTGCAGCGTTCCTCTAAAAAGATCTCCAACAAAGAGCCCTCTCGCGGGGCCCATGGCGGACAGGAGCGCCACCCCCACGAAGAGCAACGCCCAATGATGAAGCATGACACCCGCTTGGGTGTGTGAGGGCACTTCTTTAACAAGGAGGAATTTACCCCCCCTCACCTCTTTATATCCAACCAATAACCTTTGAAGGAGTTAGGCCTTCTTTCACCTGTACTTCTAGTGACCTAATGAGCCAGCTTTGTTTTCTAGGAACAGTACCCTCCAGTGATTGACACTTAGACATTGGGAGCACGGGTACTGGACTTTTCTCCATTAGCTCCCAGTCCCCCTTCTTATGTGTTTTTGTCTCAGAGTAAAAGCACAAGACAAGCCCACAAACCAAGCCATGACAATCCAAAAAATAATATTCTGTAAATTCCAAACATGAAATACATTGTGCTTTGTTTGAGTGCCATCCCTTACTGATGGCACCATCTCCCTCATATACCTGTATCTGTAAGGCAATTTAGAGATTCCAACTCCTATCCCATCACTTACAAGCTCATACACATGGACACTCTGCAACACTGCACTGAGGAATACCCACCTTGTTGACCGTCCAATAAGCACATAGTGTGACTTGTTTCGCACATTTAATGAACCAAAAATCGTAACACACACCCACTTGAAGATCATGCAAGATGAGGACGGAGAGTACACATGCAATTAAGGCGCAAAGCTCCATGCATGGAGTCTGCTTAGCTCTATGAGTTATGCCTGGTGAAAAAGCCACGTTCTCAAGGAACAGCCCCACTCACCCCCACTGTCAATGGGCTAGTGGGGGGTAGTTCAATATAAAAATTCTGCCGACCATCCTCTTCTGCTCTCCCAAAGGTGGTTTGGAGAATGATGGTCTGAGAACACAAAGGGAGTGGAGAGAAAGTTAGAATACTTCGCTCATTTATAGTTCAAGATACATTTCCTTCTAATAAGTGGAATCTTTTGCATTTTGAAAAAGGCAATACTTTGGTTAGAGCAGGCTTCCTGCTAATGCCCTAAATTCAAGGTAAATGGAGGTCTCTGCACTATATTCAAACATTGAGGAGACGGTGAACACCAATGTAAGGTAAGAACTAAGCAGGGTCAGAAATCTTGCTGATGGCTGTCCTTAAGGCTGGGGAAATGTTTGAGCCCAGGAGAATCATTTCTGCTGTGACCGCAGAGACAAAGGAGAACTGAATTCCTGATCGTGTGGGAGAAGCTAGCCTCTGACGGGCATGAAGACCTGCACAAGACACTGGTGACTTAAGATGTGCTTGGGGATACCTCACTGGACTAAACTTTACAGGAGCCATGAAATTGTTGCAGTCAAGCTTGTTAGAATCACTGAAGCAACTTGAGTTCATCACTTGGGTCATGAAGATGCAGAAAAGCTTTACTGTCTTCATTTTCGGTGAGCCTGCACCATCCTTCCACCCATCTTGTACCAATAGGCAGCTTATCACAGAGGGACACAGAGGTCTTTCCTTCACACCTGCCTTTGCACTTGTGTGCCATTGACTGCACTTAATCGTCCTGATTAAAGAACCGTTTCAATAATACTAGTCCTTATAGATCCTGAAATGGCATAATTTAAAGGTGCAGATTAACCCTAAACCTACAGTCCAGTGACCAGCCTTTGGGTTGACTGGCCCCTTTGAGATATTGGCCCTAAAGTGTGGCACCCCAAGAGATGCCATAGTAGATGTGGAGCCACTGCTATATTGGTCACCACCCTTGCAAGACCAACTACATGATATCACATCTCAAGCATTGAAGTTCGACACGCTAGAGTGAACTTACAACACAATTGAAGTCCAACACGCTAGAGTGAGCCTACAACATATAATTTTTTATGAGACTGTTACTGCTTTAAGATCATGACTGACAAGGATTTATGAACAGGAATAGATACAGACCAGAGTTTTATTGGTCAGGTTGCTACCATTTTTCGTTTGTCCTGGTGAAGACTATACCTGATTCCTATTAAGGGGGTCGAAACATCGACTTATGAAGGATCTACCCATATCAAGCATTGTTGGACTATTCAAATCTGATTACTATTACTATCTGATTTCAAAACTTTTCTAGTCCTATTTGGGGTGATCCTTTAGCTTGTGTATATTTTAAATATTGCCTACACTCTACGTGTTATATATTGTTTGCTCACCTTTTGCACTTGTACTGCGCCGTCACTTGGAGCACCTACATTGTTTTGATTGTCTTGGTGGAAATTTGATCAAGGAAGAATTTATACCTCTTGAACAAGCAGTAGCATCCATGGAAGTCAGAGTGACGTGATTATCCCTTCAGACGTGATTATTGGCAAACTGAATATCCAATAAAAAAGCTCTTTTAGTCTTCAGAAGGAGATGCAAAATCGTTTCTTTTGTGCAAAGTCTGAAATTCTGAGCCATGATTTGGTGATTTTTATTTGCAAAGTTAAAGACTTCAAGTTTGATACAAGGGTAACATGCTATTGCTCACAGGAATTTAGACCATCTGGATGGATAGGTCTCTTCAGACATTTGTGGCCTACATGACACTATAACCCTTCATAATTCACAGACTGAATGAATGGTGATCTAATCCCTCACCCTTGATTTTTATCACAGTTCGAAATCTCATTGTGGCAGCTGTGCTAAGAGTGGTTACATTCCGTTCTAATGTAAGTATATAAGATCTGACAGATTGAGTAACCCCAGAAATATCATACACTTGAGCAGAATTCAAGCACTTTTAGCCTCATGAAACTCTATTTCAAAAGCCTTCAAAACCGCCCAGTGTGAGTTAGTTGCATCTCAAGCAGAGAATGCTGCTTTTCAGTGTAGATTCAACTATTTACAGGCAATACTAGCCCCTAAGCCATCCTGATCAACCATGATAGCCCTGTCAGTTCGGGAGGAAGACCGTTCCTGAATCCTTTTGGTCCCAACCTCGACTGGTTCACTTTCTCCATCGCTGGCAGGAGTGGGCACACAGATTGGAAATCCTGTGGTGGTAGGAATACTTCAAGTGCCTTTGCCTGCACCAGCCCCTGCCACAAATACAGCTTCATTTTCTATGCTGACCATTATCATTCCCTGATGCTCAGACTCAGGTGGCATTCTTGATTTCTTATTTCACAGGGGATGCAGTATCATGGACCATTCCATTAATACAAGCTAATGACCCGATGTTATATAAAAGGCAAGATTTCTTGGTTGAAATGAGTCACTTTTGTGATAGGCAATCAGTGATTCAGTCAGTGGACAACAAATTAATGGATCTAAAACCAGGTAAACGGGATATATTAATCCAGCTGGCCCATGTTAATCGATTGATGGCCAAATCTGGTTGCCCAGATGAAAAGAAGACAATGGTGTTTTATAGGGTGTTAAGAAATGATTGGAAGGATGCTCTTTCCTCTATTGAGTCTCAGCCACAAATATGCGCAGTATTCCTTGATTTAGTTTTTAGGTTAGAACACAGCATCTCAGAAAGAAAAAGGGAATGACTTTAAAATTCCCTTCTATAAAGTTTAATGAAAAGAGTGAAGAAGGGTCTACCCATAGCATGCATTGTTGGACTATACAAACATGGAGTGTTAAAGGTACAATAACCAAGGAGGAGAAGGAATGACAAAGAAAGATGTAAGAAGAGTAACCTGTGCAGTTACTGTGGGAATTCAAGACACTTCATTAAGGAGTATCTAATCAGGCCCACAGGAAATCCGACGGGAAACCTAAATACCTGACGGGGAGGTAGAGAACTATGTCACGTGAGTTAACTACCCCTCCCGAACAAACGTTGGCAAACACGCTTGGGTTTTGCACAGAAAACCATCAGAGTGATGATTGATTCTGGAACAATCTGAAGTTTCATTGACAATCACTTTGCCTTGTCAATCCAATGCCCTCTGAATCCAAATTTCACTCCAGAAAAAAGTGCAGGCAACAGATGGAACAGAACGCACCTTGGGTCATATTTTTTTTAAGCTATAGACATGACTTCACGATGATTAGCTAGGGATCATCAAGCTCCTCAATTTAAAATCTTGATAGATATTCTTTGGGCAATGCTGCATGATCCTGATATGAGTTGGGGGTCAGAATCTTTGATCGTCCCATCTCCATTTTGTTTGGAACACTGCATAAGGTTATATGAAGCTAGGAATGAGTCACCATCAAGAAATTTGGTGGATGGTAGGGATTACACTAGCTGCCACTGAGGAACCAATGTGGGACTTTCTCGAGTGCTACTCCTCATTCTCTGATGTCTTTGCCAAATGAAAGGCAGAAACTCTTCCCCCGGACAGGCCTTATGATTCCCAAATTGATTTGATTGACAATACTCCAATGCCTACAAGCCAAATTTAATTCCTGACTGCGGCAGAGAATAAGTAGCGCATAAAAATACATTGAGGAAAATCTAGCTAGTGGGATTCATCCATTCATCTCATTCCTCAGTCGCCTCACCTCTGAACTTCATCCTAAAGGTCAACGTGGAGCTTCAACCACATATCAGTTATAGAGCCTTGAATATAGTCACGATTAAAAACGGCACCCTTCTCCACTCATTACTTTCCTTCTCGATCAGGTGAAATCAGCTGTTACTTATTCCAAATCAGCTATTCTAGATGCCTATAATAACCTGATTAGAATTCGAGATGGGGATGTATGGAAGAAGACCTTCCAGACTCAATTTAGATGTTACGAGTACTTGGTGATGCCCTGCAGGCTGTAAGACATCCTCAAGGCATTTTAGTTCTTTGTTAGGGTTTTTAGAGAATACTTGGTTATCTTTGTGGTCATCTATATCAATGGTATTTTGGTATACTCTAATTCAGAAGAACAAGTGACTCATATCTCTAGTGTTACAAAAGTGTGTGAGAATAGTTTGTATGCAAAATTAAGCAAATGAGAATTCCATACTCAAACAGTCAATTATTTGGGCTTTGTTGTGTCGCCGGAAGTCAGACGGATCAAATCTAGGCAGTGATGGATTGGTCAATTCCAAAGTCAGTTAAAAAGGTTCAATCATTTCTACGCTTTGCTAACTTTTATCAAAGTATCATGAAGAACTTTTCAGACATTGTTTCTTCAATCACACAGTTCCTGCGAAAAAGAGTATCCTTTAATTGGACTTTAGAAGCAGCAAATGCCTTTCACACTTTTAAGAAGGCTTTCACCACTGCTACAAATTTACGGCATCCTCAGATGCATTTCTTGTTATTGTCGAGGTGGATGCCTCTAACAATGCAGTGGGTGCCAAGTTGACTCAAAGTGATACTCTTACAATTACATCCAGTAGCCTTCAGTTAAAGAAAACTATTTCTATATGAAAGCCGCTACACCATTGCGGACAAGGAGTTGTTAGCTTATCGAGACGCTTTTACTGAATGGAGATATTATTTACTAGCGACCCCTCGTGAGACCACAGAATGTAATGATCATCAAAATATACATTTCCTAAAATCTGCAACGGCCTTAAAAGCACAACAACTTTGGTGCTCCTTTGGTTTTGCCAAATATCCATTTAAAATTGCTTTTTGCCCTCGGAATGCAAATCATCAAGCTGAATTAAGGTCAAGGCTTGGAGTCAGGAAAAGAACAAAGAACCACCAGATGCTATTTTAGGACCTGAACACTTCTTTGCCTCCGTCATAGAGGCAACTTGTTGCCAACATGTTACCCCACAGCTTCCAGAGGAGGAACTTAAAGAATCGGTTTCCAAAACAGAAACACAAAGTCTCAGGTTAGGAATTCCTTAGAAGGAGAACAAATGTATTGTCTTACTAAAGATCTTCAAAACCAGGTTATGTCAAGGTGTCATGGTTACATAATGACAGGGCATCCAGGAATTACAAAAACTATTGACACCGTCAAAATACATTTGTGGTGGACAACTTTGACTAGTGATGTCAAAGAATTTAGAGCACAGCTGATCACCGCAAGGCCTATTAATTCCATTAAGAGTTCCTTCCAACTGTTGGAAGATTTGTCATGGATTATGTGGTCAACTTGCCACCTGATTATAGGTACAATAACTTGCTAGTAGTGTTAGACTATTTATCAAAGATGGCTCATTTTATTCCAGCCAAAGGAATTCCTTCCGCCCCTTGATTGGCAAAGTTATTTTTAAATAATTTAGACAGTCAGTCTGAAAGGGGTAATCAATCCATGGGACAGTACCAGCTCTGTCATCCAGAACAATCTGAAGGGTCTTGGCTGGATCACATATATATTGCGGACTTTGTAGATATAGATGCATACCATGTGTCTAGAGGATTCTCAAGATTTTTTATTCTTACTTGATCCATGCTATCTCCCAGAAGTTTAGCCAGAGGATCCCTCTATTCCAGAAGCACATGAAAGATGGAGATTTATTGAACATATCACGATTTCTGTCCAACAAAATCTCCAAGCAGAACAAGACATATTCTGACAAACATAGGCGTCCAGCACCCAAGTTTAAAAGGGAGACTAAGTATGGCTTTCAACACTACACAAGTGGTTACATTCTGTTCCCACATAAGTATCTAGAATCCAACATGCATAGGTGGATAAGTCAGGAAAGCTGTCATAACAGAAAATCTGCTTTATAACGCACTAGACTCCAGTGTAGAGGAGAGAGACAGAATTATTAGAATCAAATATTTGCTGGAAATGTTAAGAGGAGGTTGGCAACTATGCACATAATTGTGTTTTGTAAACGGTGTCCTGTTTTTGCAAGTTGGTGTTGTAGAGACTACACTTAATAATTAGGGATAAGCTAATGTTAAACACAATAGCTTCAGTGGTACCTCTAAACTAGTCTTATAAGATTTTCTGGTGAGACTTTCGATTTAGAAAGTGTTAGTGACAGCTCAGAAGCTTAATCTAAACAAGCATTTACAATGCATTAGGTCTCGCCTTTGAGACCTAAGTATTTAGTCATGCAGCACATTATTGTGGGTAGAGCAACATTTATTGGTGCATTAAAAGAGCCCGGCCTCACCTTTCATTCAGGGGCACACAATAGCCTGTCTCGGATAGACTATCTTCTCACCCCGGCTGCCCAGATAGGGAATATACAGGAAATCAGACACCTAGCTCGGGGTATTTCGTACCACTCACCGCTATTGGCCAGAGTGGCACTTGGCGAAGGACGGGTGGATAGGATAGCACCGATTAACCCTTGGTACCTCCGGAATCCGATAATAAAGAAGAAAATTACTACAGATATTGACCATTATTTCTGGGAGAATGAAGATTCAGTAAAGTCGGCAGCAACACTCTGGGAGGCCTTCAAAACAGTTGTGAGGGGACAGGCAATTTCCCAGATAGACGGAGTGCGTAAAGAAAAGAACAAAGAGTTAGTCAGGTTAGAGGGGGAGATTCTCCAGCTAGAGGAGGACGCAACAGGAACAAGGGAGAAGGAACGACTCCACACATTAAAATTTAAAAGAGAGGAATATAGAACTATAGCCTCAGACATGGCCAAAACACTGAGTAGGGATAAAGCAGGTAGACTGTACGAGTTAGGTGATAAGGCAGGGAAATTATTGGCCTGGATGGACAAAAAAGAGCTTGCAAACGGAACTAAAGACGGAGGAAGGGGAAGCATTAGTAGATCCACAGGAGATAGCGAATGAATTTGCTAATCACTACCGTACAGTTTATCAAACACATGCCTCCCTCCAGGAGGAAGACTCAAAAGCCCTGCTCTTAGACATAACACTCCCAACTTTATAGGCTGAAGATGTGAAGCTGTTGGCTAGTGATATGACTAACGATGAGGTTGCACAAGCCATAAGAAGCCTACAATCGGGAAAGGCAATGGGCCCGAATGGACTGCCAATTGAATTGTACAAGTTGAAACCGGACAGAATTGCTCCATATCTGAGAGGCATGTTTGAGGAGAGTCGTGAATTGGGTAGACTCCCACAGGATCAGAGGGTGGCCACACTGATAACTATACACAAAGTTGGTAAGCCCAAAAATAAGTGTGCCTCATACAGACCAATTTCGTTATTGAACGCTGAGCCCAAAATATTGGCCAAGTAGCTAGCCGCTCGGCTGGTTCGGGTTATCAGTAAGCTGGTACACCCCGATCAGTCAGGATTTATGCCCAACAGAAACACGGCACTCAACTTGAGGAGACTTAATGGAGTGTTGGGACGTATGGAAGCTATCAGAAAAGACGCAGTAGTGGTGTCCCTGGATGCCACTATGGCCTTTGACACCATAGAATGGCCATACCTCTTTGCGGTTCTGGGTAAGTTGGGATTCGGACCAAATTTTATCAGTTGGGTAAAACTCTTATATTCGGAGCCTCTAGCACAAGTGGTTGTCAACAATAAAAAATCAGCGGTCTTCTCCCTCAGCAGAGAGACCAGACAGGGGTGCCCGCTGTCACCTCTACTCTTTGCGCTGACTCTGGAGCCCCTCGCGGCCTGGATCCGTAGAGACCCTATTATCCGGGGCCTGAAATGGGCAGAAAACTGGGAAGACCGCATCTCCCTTTATGCGGATGATATTTTATTGTATTTGGCTTCACCCAGGGCATCGCTGCACAGAGTTCTCAATATATTTACCAATTTTGGCAAATACTCAGGCTATTCAATAAATTGGAGTAAATCTCTGATCTATGTCCTAAGTGGAAGACTTCCTCCCCTGCCCCAAGAATGCCCGGTAAAGGAAGCAAAAGAAGGTTTTCAATACTTGGGGATGTATATAACAACCGATCCAAGGGTTAGTTACAAGCATAATCTACTGCCCCCGCTGCAACGATTAAAACGAGATGTAGGCAACTGGAAGAATCTCTCATTATCGTTATTGGGAAGAGCTGCCCTATTTAAAAGTATGTCCCTACCACGCTTACGCTATGCCCTGCAGAACTTCCCCAAACCGGTTCCGGCGGGATATTTTAAAAAGGTGGAGAGCACACAGAGAGAACTACTCTGGGAGGGGCATATCACTACCAAAATTGGTGAGGGGATGGTACGACGGGGGAATAGCGCTCCCGGACGTTAAAAAATACTATTGGGCGGCACACCTGACAGCCATCAACCAATGCACGTATCGACACTGGGATGACCCGGGCTACAGGATGGATAAATGGCTTCTGCCTGGAGGGAATTATAATATGGCACTCTATTCCAAACCTACAAAATTCCATCTGACAGGACCCACCAGGCACTCAGTACAAGTGTGGCACGCAGCCACTAGAAGTATGGGTTGAGGACATAGAATAACCCAGGACACTCCCTTGTGGGACTCAGAACAGCTGGGTACCTTGCGAAAAACTAAGGGATTTGATAAATGGGACATATTCAGGATCTCCAGGGTTGGCGACTTATGGAGGGGGGGAGAGGTTATATCATTCTCTACCCTGCAACAAGAATATGAGATGGCTGACACAGAGCGTTTCCGATACATACAGGTGCGTCACGCTCTGATATCACAGATACCGAAGGGGGAGTCCCTCCCGTAGGCCTCGTCTCTGGAAGACAGGCTCCTAGATGGTTATATGCAAACAAAGGCTATATCCTTAACCTACAAAAAACTGGTCAACAATGCCTCAGACCCCTTGGGAAGGCTCCGTGGGTGTTGGGAGAGGGACATATCAGACGTGGACGAAGACGAATGGCAAGCAGTGATGGCTTCTCCCAGAGAGGTTGCGATCTCAGCTAGACTTAGATTGGTCCAGCAGAAGATTCTCCATAGGATATATGTTACGGGACTAACACTAGCTAAGATGGGCAGTAGAGAAGATACGGGGTGCAGGCGGCAATGTGGCCAAGAGGGTACATTTATGCATATACTGTGGGAGTGCACATATATTGAAAAATACTGGAAAGGAATTCACCTTAACTTGAAGGCAGTCCTTGGGGCACGAATAGATCTCGATGTAAAAAGATGCTTGTTGAACATATGGGAACCCACAGACCTGAATAGCAAAGAAAAAACATGGGTGACGTTGGGCCTGATGGTCGCTAAACGGAATGTGGCCAGAATGTGGGGCGCAAGTGTGGCACCCTCAGTAGAAGACTGGAAAACAGATATGGACTGGTGCATGATGAGGGAAAAGACTGTGTTTTTTCGGGCAAGGGGCAGCCCGAAAAAATGGCCACATATATGGGGCAAATGGAACCAGTATCGAGGTAACATCTGTGTCCCGCCTGCTATCCCCTCCCGTCTCACCTACGACATAAACAATGCAGTACCGAAACGTTAATCATTGTTGTATGTAACCAAATCGTTAAAGTACATATAAGCTACAGAAAGAAAGTACCTCAATTTGATTGTTGTGATATAATTGTTGCACTGCTGTCTTCAATAAAAAGATTTATATAAAAAAAAAAAAAGAGCCCGGCCTACCGAAGCCACCGCATTTGATGAAAGCGTGCACCGTGCTGAAAAATGAAACGGGGCATCCATATAAGTTTTATGCCATGCACTAAAAGCGCCGGCCTCCCAAAGCTGCTGCATAACAGAAGCTGCTCCTCCAGTGTTTTAAAAACAAGCATTTGCAATGCAATAGGTCTCGCATTTACGCGAGTTTGAGCTTTTGACATTGTAAATCACAATGCCTTTTATTTTTGTTTTCGTTTTAAAAAAATAAATAAAAGGCATTGTCATTTACAATGCCAATAGCTTAAACTTGCAAACATGCGAGACCTATTGTATTGCAAATGCTTGTTTCTGTAAGGAATAATGCAAACTGGACAAAATGTGTCAGTGTCCCAGCGCTGCTCAGCGGGGTTGCTACACTACCAGCATGAACTGAAAGCCCATCTCAGTAGGTCTGCTGTAAGTTCAACGTGATCCACTTTACTTTCCTGGGAAGGGCTGCTGTGGCTTAAATGGCTAAACGCACGCCAGGCCCACCTCTAATGGGTTAATACTACAGCACAACTCTACATGGCTGCTGTATCCTTACTGGAACAATCTTACAATTCTGAACTGAATTAGTACAGTTGTAACGAGACTGATGTGCAGAGGGCTGCAGTGTGTTTAACGGGCCAGCAATGGCACATTTCTTGGAGCAGTAACACCAATTCCCAGCAGGGATGTTACACTTTTAGTGAGGAAAGACTGTCCCTTGCTGACAATCTTTGTAGTGAGGTCAACGATTGAATGGGCATGGGATCTTAATTTCTGGATTTTACTTCTGCGCAGGTATGCTGTGCATTGATGCGGTGTACATTATACCATGACATATTTCACAACCTTGTCTTCCCAATGCCTGTCATGTGACCCCACTGCCCCAGACGGATACCACACTATTATTTACACTTCCTCTGCACTACCGCATTTTTAACTCCCGTTATTCGCCCATGCGGTATTTCAGATTCCGCATGAGCGGATAACAGGAGAGCGCAATATTTGTCATAAACCGCATGTTTAGAACAATTTGCGGTTTGGTTGCGGTTTTAAAGACCAAAAAGTACAAAAGCGCAATAAGCTGATTTTTCTGCAGTCAGCAGTGAAGGCAGAAGGCATGCCCTGCGCATGCTCCTCTCGTCCTGGTCTGCCTCGCGTCCAGCGCATATAACAAGGGGACTCTCGTCAGACTCCCGCACGGTCCCTTCAGGCCTTTGTGGCCAAGATAGTCGACAGAGGCTCCCGGGCGCCCTGCGACAGCAAAGACAATTCAGCAGGTTAATGGGGCAGAAGCACAGGAAAGTGGCCCTCGCCGAGTCCCCCTAGGGCCCTGGCCTTGGGCTGCAGACAGCGTGAGGGTCAGGCAGGAGCTCGCAGAGTTATTTAACCGTCACGCTCGCCTCTGGACGGTCAAGGGTCCTGGGGCAATGTCTCTCACGCCATCCCTGCAGAACTGCTCAAAAGTCTGAATGCCAGCGGGCTGGGGGAAAGCCAGGCATGTGCTAGGCTCGCCTCTAAAAGTCCACTTCTATATAATAAATGCTCTTTTTATTTTTTTATTTTACATACTTTATAAACTCTCCCGTCACCTTTGGATCGGCATGGGTTTCCTCGCGCCATGCCGGTCTAGCACCCGCCTGCGGCACATAACTGCTTTTTGTGGGCGTCGCTGTTTGCGCCACGGGTCCACCATTGTGCGTGTAGTACTGTTAAACGTTTATTTTTAAAAAATGTATCACGATGCGCTAAAACAAAAATTTTGAAAGCAGTGCCTCTCCGAAGCCGCCATCTCGATCCTGGGGGTGTTTAAATTGCTCCCCCCACCTTCCTGCCACAAGAGAAGTAATCCATAAACAGACGGTTGAAGGAAAAAGCGCGCTAAGAAAGCAAAATAAAAAAACGCATTTTTCACATTTTTCTTCAACTTCCCCTCCAGTCTTGCACATTTAAACACGGATTTCTCCACTATTCCTGTGCTGGTGCGAAAATGGTTTAAATATGAGGGAAAAGTGCGACGCCTGAGCGCACTTTATCCTTATGTTTCCCCAATTTCCCCCCACACTACAGCCAAGGACAAGCGCTCGCCATTGCGGGTTGGCAGGGGGCCATCTGTTTTCACTCAGCCGTGTTTATATTTGCATCGCGCTTTCACTTTCACTTTAAGTGAAAGCGCGATGCAAAAATAAACACGCGGCTGAGTGAAAACAGATGGCCCCGACAAAGATAAGAAAATGCTTTGCGACAGCCGCAAAGCAGACGAGACAGTCCGGATGGGCCGGACAAAAAGGCGAAAGGGCGGAAACAAGAATACCTCATTTCCAATGGCAGGCCACCGTTTAGCATAAACGGTGACGCCAGCCAATGGAAATGAGGGCGGAGCTTCAAGTCCCCTTCTGAAATCTGCTCTCTTACAATATCTCTCGCCCAGCGAGCAGCGCTTTGCGCTGCAACGCCAGGCGAGACCTAAAAAGCTAACACATGCAGTGACAATGGGAGGTGGTGGTGTGGAGACGGCACTGGGGAGATTAAGTGACAGCAGCAATGACGTGAGGGAGGGGTGCGAGCTGGGAGGCAACAGGTAGCCAGAGCTGGCCAACCAAAAGAAACAATCAGTGAAGTCCATTGGGAGGGAACAAAGCATCCAAAGGCGAGACAGATGGACACTAAAGACCAACCAGAGTAAAGGAATTTCGAAAGGCAGGCCAACCACCCAAAAGCGATGGGCATGTTAAAAGCCCATAGACTAAATTCAGCATGCCTCGCAGACCAGCGCATGCACTGTCCAGGCTTGACCTAAAATGACAAAGTAAGAGTTATGTGAAGTTGGAAAATTAAGTCAATGAACTTTCTAAGTTGACAAAGATGGAAAGGTCACATATTGAGCTAGAAATAGGTTAGATGTCTTTAATGGGTTATGAATAAATATTCAGAATTCTATGACTGTTTTAGTAGTCCAATTATAAACAGTAAAAAGTAGTTAATTATATATGCTTACGCTGGATAACAATTTCTGTACTAGGTACAATACTGACTGGGTGTTGATTTTATGGGTTATTTACAGTGTCATGCTGGATCTGGGTAACTAGCCCACATGCCTCTTCAATTAAGCCTTGACTGCTTGAATTTGCTACCTCTAACGAGGGAAGTGCCCGATTAGAATAGCCTTGTTATCTAGTTCGACTGCAGCAGTATTGCTCAAGTAGAACACAAGTAGTAAATACTGCCCAATAAACATAAAAAATATCAGAACATCAAGAAAACAGAGCTTTATTGAAAAATGTGTGTGCCGTGACAGTCAACTATAATCTCCTGTCAACCATTAGGCTCTACAGAGTTTGGCGAGGGGAGTATTATCCACCTTCCACTAGGCATGGCAGCACAGTAATGTAGTACCAGTCTACTAGAGCCTATATCTCTGATGGGAGGAAGCAAAATCAGGAACATGTATAGCACATCCCAATAGGCTCAAGATTTGAGTCTCTATGAACTAGTTCAGAATGAATACATATAATGGAGGCAGGATGGCATAGTTCACAATGCCATGAAAGCCTTTAGCTCCAGCACCCTGCCATCCATGGATAAGGCTGTTCATATATTACATGCAGTGGTTACTTCCTCTTCTGCTTGGATGAACGTTTGAGAATGCCCATCAACATTGTCATGTGACTTTCCCCACGTTATGACTCCATGCTCCACAGTGAAGTGTAATCATTACAGAGTGGCAGACTAATGCAGACTTTTGGGGATTTAAATGCCATTTTAGAGGCTTGTTTTCCATGTGGAATTTGAAAATGCTCCCTAACAAATAGGGAAGAATACTTTAATGCTCCAACAATAGCAAAGCAATCTTTGTTTAATCTACAGTGCCTTGACCAACCTAATATTTACTTTTCTTCATTGACATGTTGGCTGTATATAGAGTACGAAGACCATCTTCATACGGAGCAGTTTATCCTTCCATTTGGAACTTAAGGCAGTCATATCCTCAATTCAGCCAGGACAATGTTCACAGGCTTCTGGAAAGTGATAGGGTTACCACTAACCCAGAGTGCCGCACATGGCATTCTTAAATCCAAACACCAGCTCCCTCAATTGATCAAGGCACGCTGATGTTCAGGCTTTGGTACACCTGCTCTTTTCCATGGGTGAAATAAAAAAATACTCAAACCTTGAAGCTCTTAACTTTGCCACAAACTCAGTGTATAGGTCTTGGTTACATCACTCTGGTCAAGACTTGGAAAATGGCCCCAAGCGATTGCCAGTTTCTAAGATTGATTCAAGAATTCCTTCCATTACCTTGTTCTTTTTGCAACAGAAAACAATTATTACACTAGCCCCCACTATGGAACTTAAGTGGCTTGGTACATCCCTAGACACTGTGGCTATTCTGTGACCTTCGGTTCTGGCACCTTGGCCACTTCAGCCCTGATGTAATCCTTGACCTTCTCTGCAGTTTTGACCTGTACAG
Source organism: Calotriton arnoldi (assembly GCA_963921515.1). NCBI lineage: Eukaryota > Metazoa > Chordata > Amphibia > Caudata > Salamandridae > Calotriton > Calotriton arnoldi. The sequence continues at coordinate 3,989,812 of CAWUFW010000003.1, read as the reverse complement.
GAACATGCAATGATGAACGATACACTAAGAAGGAAGTGGTAAGAGATTTACTCAAGGAGCACATATCATGCCGGAAGTCAGCCAGCTTAGAGGAGAGCCAATGCTCAATGGAACCTAGAACTTGGAACCACATTTCAAAAGATAACGCTAATAACATGTCCTAAAGGAAGCACAGAATACTAAGTGGGGATTAAAGAGGGAAGAAGAGAAACAGAGAGGAGAGGGAAAAGGTCGCATCATACCCATCTCCCCCATACAATGAACAGAATAAAAGGGATGTTACACAATATAAAATCATTTGACAACAACAAAGTTATTTAGTCTACATGGTATTCTCCTGCTACGAGCAGTATCTTAAGAAACCTAAGGCAAATTGAAATTATTTGCTGCCAAACGTTGTAGGGAGGGATCTGTCATTTTTAACTTCTCCAAAGATGTGTAGCCCACTTCCCAAATTATCTTCTACCACACAATGTAAGCGTTGATTCGAAACACTGTAAGCCATGAGAACATTCCCAAAATATTCACATTCTCCTTCCATACTTGATATTCTATAATCTGGGATATTTAATTTTTCCATGGTGCTATGATAACATGAGCCTAATCCTCTGTATTTTACAATTGTTCAAATGCTCCACCAAAACACATTGTTCAATAAAACATAGGATTTTCCTGTGGGTTTCACCAGGAAAACCTTAGAAAATGTAGATTCCCTTTTCATAAGCAAGAAAAGTAATTTAATTTTTACTATATCCCCAACAGAAATCTTGACATTGTGAGACCAACTATTAGCCAGAAAAAAATTTCTTTAAAAAAGAGCCTACCTTCTTTTTGTTTTCAAATTTGGCATTTAAATTCTTAATGGCCCGATCTCGCATCATTTTTAAAGAAATTATTTTCAAGGAACCAGATAACCTTGATTTAACCCTACCCGAGTTTTCCTTCTTTTGAAGACTTCAAAGTAATTCAAACAGGTGTTATTGTGTGGAGTTCAATGATGAGCCCAAATCAATGTCCTGATAGGTTGCTCAACATTCTGTTGGACTTTCAAATCAAGTTCAACACCCTCCATAATCAGTTTATTAAATCGTTCCATCAAACCATTGGTGCATGGTGCACATAATTTAGTGTGTGATGCTATATTTCTTTATACATTGCCTGGATTTTCTGAAGTAAACTGAATATCATTATCAGAAGTGATATTAGTGGGCAAACCTTCTCTGAAAAAACATCCCTGTAAAAATGTAATAAACTTATCGGAAACAGGACTCTTAATCCACCTCAATTCAGCCCATTTTGAAAAATATTCAATTAATGTTACGCATACACCCTACCTTGAGCCCAAAAACATCATACAATCTTATAATGTCCAGGCATAAATAAGTCCAAAGCTTTTCTAAAAAGGAACTTTGGAAAAGATAAGCTTTATTAAATTTTAAGGATTTGTCTGTCTTGGCACAAACCAGGCAGCCTTCAACAAACAAAGACATTTCATTGTCTTTATAACTCCACCAAAAATTGGACTTTACTTGCACTTGGCATCGGTGTCACCCAAATGATCAACATGAGCAAACTGAATGATTGGTTTCCTAATCCATTTTGGAGGAACAACATTTCCCAGCTTCAAAATAAAATCACATTCAATACAAAGGTCACCATTCACCTTCAAGCAAACCTGCATTCCAGCAACTAATAATTTCTCATTTAGCCATCCATAATCAATGCACTCCTTGACCCTGGTAAGAATGCTATATTTTGTCACAGTCCAATCCCAGGAACTTTGACTACCTATTTATTGTGCTAAAGCCCCAGCCCACGTCCGCAACAACAACATTCTTCAACGATCTTAGAAGTGATCATATGTTTATCATCTGATGGTAATCTGGATGATTAATCAGCCCTGACATTTTTTTGCCCCTGGAATGTATTTCACTTGAAAATTGTATTCAGAAATTTCAGACAAAGTCTGTTCAATATACTAAGCAAGGATTTGTGGTCTGTCCTGAAACAAAATCACAGGAAACATTGTACAAAAGAAAATAGTGGATGGGGGCTGATCAGTTGGTGGCTCCTTTTATAGTTGGAGCAGGAAAGGTAGGTCTGGTAGTAGCATGTAATATGCTTTTTGTCTCTTATGTTTTTCTTCAACTTCTGGAATCGTGTATCTATCTTTTTGGTGTGCGATCTATTCATGTTGTGGACCATATCGGAAGATACTTGCGATGGCCAACTTCTCAGCTGCCTTGATCATCAGATAATAAACCTGGCAAGGCTGGAAGCAAACTTCCTTTGAAGGGTCGCTCTCTTCTCTCTGGCTTAAAGTAACATATATGTCCAGGACGTGTATGTTACCTTCAGCCAGTCCTCTTGAATGGAGTCTTTTTTTAAAATTTTTTTTTTACCAAAAGCATGTTTATATCTGGGACATTTCCCTTTAGAAGTTGTAAGAACTGACAAAAAAATGCAGCAGCAGTGCTGTTATTAAAAAAAAAAGTAGAAAAAATCAATGGGAGAGCAAGGGATGAGGCAGGAGGTGCGTCCCATTCCCCAAAAGGATAATGAACTTTAAACAATGTGGACGACCCCACTATGTATCTATAATGTTATCACTGTATGTGGTATGAACATGGACCCATTAGGTAAAAAAAGTGCCTAAAGTTGTAATAAAAGACATAGTTCTACTTGCCTCCTGTGCTTGTCTAAGGCAAAGCCTTATTGCTGAGAGGGCAGTTACACATGCAAAGCTCTGGACTGTCCATTCTGCCACAATAGCATACTCCAGGTGGACTGCTTTCAAAGCTGGTTTGGCTACCATGACCCAACTATGCTCTCATAAGAGTAGCTGCCTCTTGCAATGTCTGGCTGGTTTGAAAATTTTTACCAGGGGAGATTTTTGTTTCCACCCTGGCTCTATACCTGTGCTTTTTGGTGTAGTGTCGGAGTCGATGGTACATGTCTGTAGGCACTACTGTATAGACAGGCATGATCAAAGAAAAATACCAATCATTTCTTCATGTTTTGAAGTTGTTGAAGGGGCAGTGGCTGATGCTTGAATTTGACTTTGTATAAAATCCAATTTGCTTGTTTTTAAAGGTCAATTTGGCCTCTGTTTGCCTTAATAATAATTTAGGTATAGTGTAGATGGCTTAAAACTATTTTTTTATCAGATTGCTTCTTGTATTTGCTGCTTAAAGTTTCCATTTTAACGTGGAAAATATTCGCTTTTGTTGTTTTTTTTTCTTTATTTTTACCTTCTTTTCATGAAAATACCTATCTAACCAGTAAAGTTTTGGTTAGGTGGCTACCCTAGGTTCTGCCCTCCGACCATAAGTAAGCCTGTTCAGTTACCAGAGGACATTGACATTTACGGAAATGCGCCCTGATGACTCAAGGCATCAGTGGCTGAGATAAGGCACTTGCCAGGCGTTTGTCAAAGCCTATAAAAAATAAGCGAGGAGATTGTGCCATGGCAACCAAGTGTGGGAAAATCAGTGAAAGCTCAGAAAGTCCCTCTGAGCATCCTCTGGCCTGCCCTCCTGGGTTTTCCCTGAAAGCCCGGGGTTTTCTAGTCCATTAAGTAGTGTGGAGCAACACCTGTCTCAAGTTTCCATTTAACTCTCTGTGTCACTCAAACAATGGCGCTGGAGCTAAGGGTGCTGCAGGCCTCCAGACGTCCTGGAGGAAGGAGGTGATAGGGTAGCCGGGTGAGCTGGAAAATCAGCAGCTGGATGCAACCAAAAGTGTTTTTGATTTTTCATTATAGAAATTGCAGCGTGTTCAGTGAAGGACGGACAGCAACATGTCAAGAGGCCTTTTAACCTGACCCAATTTGTTTTATAAAACACTTTATTTTGTATTTTGCCTTTAAAAGTGATGACATCCTGTAACCTTGCTGGTGAGGTTCAGGAGCCTGTAAAAGGAGACGTGTGGAAGGTTACTAAAGCATGCAAGTCTTGATTGTTCTTTTTTCTTTCCTTTTCTCCTTTTTGTCTCTTCTTCTCTCTGTTCGCTCTCTTTGCATAGTTGAAGGTCGCACAGCAACTTCTGCCACTACTACCACACAGTGTTCAATGTTGTAAACATTTCTAATTCAAAACAATTACCCCGATGACATAAGGTATGCATGTATGTATATGATGGAATCTCTACAGACATTTGCTGTAACGTGATAGCTGTGTTGTCAATAAAAACATTTTTTTTAAAATACAAGTGTTAAAAGAATGCTTACTCCCTTTCAAAGGGTTAATGAATTTCACCATATATCATTATCACGAGAAATACAGATGAAGCACATTTCCTTTAATTAATTTCATGTATTTATTTTCCGAACAATCCTTATAAAAAACATTCTAAAAGCCAAGCTACTTATGGGCCCCCTGTGTCAGGACGGCTTCTCTTGCGTCTATAGACTCTAGTCATTCATTCTCCAGACTTGGTCACCCTACTGAAGGCACGCGGGGACTCCTGGGTAGGTCGTCTAGAGGTCGAAGAATGGAGGGAAGTCCTCATGGGGCCCAGAGAGCTGGAGATAGCCTCAAGGCTCCGCATGATTCAGGTGAATTTTTTGCACACCACATATCTGACCCCCGCTGCGGCTTTGGTGAGCGGGTCGACGCCAATCGTCTACATGCCCCTGCTACAATCAAGAGGCGACTGATTTCTTTCATGTGGTATCGCATGTCCGGTGATCGAGAAGTATTGGGCCTCATTGTTTGGCACTCTGTCCCGAGTCCTGGAGCAGCTTATTTACTGCTCTCCCCGCATAGCGCTCCTGGGCCTGATGGAAGACCTAGGAAGGAGAAGGTGCGATCGTTACCTGGTGGGACTGGGGACACTGATTGCCAAGAGGGACATAGCCCGGAAATGGAACTCAGCGACCCCGCCCGTCAAAGAGACCTGGCGCAAGGCCATGGACTGGTGCGCAAAGATGGAGGAGCCTGTCTACACTGCGAGGGGTTGCCCGCACAAACACAAAAAGATTTGGGGGAAATGGTGGAACTACTTTGGTTGCAAAGCTCCACCTGTTGATTATGCATATGATTGTTAATTTACGACTGTCATGGATCAACTGTACGGCATGGTTTATTGTTCTTTTTGACAAAATCAATAAACATTGGTTTATAAAAAGAACACAATAAAAATCCTTAGGTTGCTATAACACACAGTTGCATAAAGTAGGAACAATGCACAGTGTTTTACTGCATTCATCTATTAAACAGCTGTATCCATATAAAAATCTATGTTGACAACATGGCTAATTCTCATAAAGCGGCCATCTAGCCCTGGGTGCAGCGGTGTATGTTTGGGAGTGAGAGCCGTAACAGTCCTCAGACTTCTCCAACAATTCCCAACAAAGAATATCACGCACTCCCAGTACCCAGTAGTTGCTGTGTAACACTATTTTAATCCTTAAGTGACGACCATTGCATAAAATTCCCAAAGCGTTTGGGCTAATATACATTTTTTAGTTCTACATTAAAAAATATATATATTTAATTTACATTAATATTTAATATAAAAATATCTGTAATATTTATTTTCGAGTTAATCACATTCACAGTGGAGATGTCTGCATGGTTAAGAAGGGAGGAAAAATAAAAAAGTTTATTAAACTTGAAAATAAATATCAAAAATATGTCCCTACTTACATTATTTTCTATGGGAGTGTGCAGCAGTACCAGTGGTTGGCCATATGAGCTGCTGGACTTACTACTGTTTTTTTAGTAGTAACTTACACTCAGATTTTGTGAATAGCCCAAAGTAGTAAACTTACTCAAAAGTGTAAATTACTCAAGAAGTGTAAGTTATCTTTGGGAATCAGGCCCAGTGTATTTTAGAGTTCATTTTTTTATGCAATGTTGTTGCGTTACTCTATAGGCCAAAATTTCCACTGGCAAATGGTAATTAGTATTTAAGCAACTTGAATCAATTCATCAAAAACATAATCATTAAACTATTTTCAGAATAGGACTGATATACATTTTGAAGGGCAAAGCGAATAAATAGATTCAACAATTTATAAATGCTTAAAGATGTGCATTAGCTGATCCCACATATTCCTTTTTCTATGTTTATCACTTTGTACGGAGCACTTTATATTGACATGTAGCCTTTTGCTCCCTTATCCATGATCCAGGCGTTAGCCGAAACAGATTAGAATTTCATTGCATCCTTGATGTTTAAGGAAAACAGCGTTACCCAGCTAGGAGTGCGTGTTATCCTTCATTTGGATCCTTTTTTGTAGACGTTTGTTGAATAAAAATATATTTAAGCAGGTTAATGATGACAGAAATTTGTGAAGGGCCCAAGAGATATAATGCAGAGTTAGGACTGTTCATCATGTTAATACATCCTGGCAGCCTATAAATATTGCCCTTCTAAAGATGTGAGTCACCTGTCCTTCCATAGGGAGCTCTTGATGGTAAATTGGGCAAATTAAATGGCATTATCTCCCAAGCTTTCAGACGGCCAGGTCGCCAGGTACTCACTAGGGGTAGGCAAAGTAAAACTATATGCCCATGAACCGAGGCAATGTCGAGGAAACATCACCCTTTGGGTCAAAGTCTGGAAAATATTGTCCTTTATGAACAACTTTACCCAAGGTAAAGTTTCGCTTCACCTGACCCACTCGCTGCAGATGGATATCCCACCCAAGATACCCAGATCTTCAGACTGCAGGTCAGCAGTGGCCGGTACTTCAAAAATGTGCCAGGTCAAGTGGAAGAAATCATTCTTTATGTGGAAAAAATTCCATTTTATTGCTTCTGTAATTGTAATTGTAATATGTTTTTGTCTCTTCTGGGATCTATGATTCTCCTTTGCTCTGCATGACTCTGAACCTGATAAAGAGTTAAGCATCGAATTACAATTACAGAAGCAATAAAATGGAATTTTTTCCACATAAAGAATGATTTCTTCCACTTGACCTGGCACATTTTGAAGTTCTGTACTAGTAATGGGGAAGGGGTCTCCCATTGCCAAGGACAAGTGATTCATCCTAAATATGCTCTATTTGAAGCAGGTTTGCTAAAGATATGGACCCGTTACCCCCCTTTCCTTTGTCCAGCAGTGGCCGGTGCAGGTAAGTGGGGTGGGGGCGTGGCGGGACGACGAATAGGGAAAATTAAATAAATAATAATTCCTATTCCGTCATCTGTCGACTCCCCCTGCCCCACCGCGCTTACCTGTACTGGCCACTGCTGACTGCAGGTAACTGTGCTTCCTCACTGCCACTCAGGTTCGCCCTAGGCTGGAGTGGCAGAGGGGAAACACAACTGAACCCCTCATTGCATTCCCCACTGCCAGAAGTCTGGCTTTGAATTTCTGGCTGTAGGAATGAGAATGCACGTCTTGCCAGTGGCAGGCAAACAATAAACAGCCACTGAGCAGCGTGCTTACTGCCTACAGTGGCAGCAGGAGGGAAACAGCATTTACATCGTGGCTCGACCCACACTGTGCCTTAACAATGTGGTCTGAACAACCAACGCGTCTTTATAACGCATTCATTTACCACGCAAGTTGTTACAACAACTTGCCTTAAGGAAAGCATTGTTGGACTGATGTTGGACTTCAAGTCCAACACTTTCCCTACTGTTGCGCAGGCTGGAGTTGGAGTAGTGAATTATATGATTCCAAAGTCCAGCGCTTTCCCTAAGGCAAGTCATTGTAACGACATGCATGGTAAAGGAATGCATTGTAAAGACGCATTCATGGATCGGACCGCGTTGTTAAGGCAGGCGTGCTAAATGCCCGCGTGGTTCCGACATACAACTGCAGCAGGAATTTTCCCGCTGTGGGTCAAGGCATCTTTTTTGCCCATCGGACTTTACACATGCCTACTACTCACATGACAAATGAGCAAGAATAGCACCTTCTCGGGGATCCGACTCAGGATGGGCCTGCGTGTACCTTGTAAGACACAGGTGTGTAATTGCTCCATATCAGTCACTTCTGCCCATTGGGTGAAAAACAGTGGTGCTCACTACCCTTGGACAGCAGACTGAGTGCTTAGCATCCCTTTCTCCACCCTAAGGAATCTAGGGTTTATAACAAACTGCAAAACTCTGTAGTTAACTCTATCCAAAAGGTGCATCAGCAAGAGAATTCTATTGCCTATTGTACAACATGTCTTATGATAACAACAAGTGGTAATAAGCATGGGTTGGCCTATTCCTGACTGGCCTGCCACCTCTCCTCCTACTATTACTAAATGAAACATCTACATATCCCCATTTGTTTTTTGGGGGGGGTTTTGCAACAGCAAGTCACCAAACAAGAACCCTAACTAATCTGGCAGCAGTAAACCTTGGTTTCCAGAGTGAAAACCATGTGAAGCAATCAGTTCCTGGGATACAGAAATGTGAACCTCATTGCTCACTTATACTCTGCAACTTGTAGGTAGCAGATATTACTGGGAAACTAACAGGAACCAAGCAAGACTCAAGGGCGCGTCAAGGGCACCTGCCAGGCAGTACTGTGATTAGAATGAGCAGCCAATGTGGCAAATTCAGCGATACTATTGTACTGACAACAAGATGGGCACCTAAATAAGAGGTAACTCATTGCTACCAGAATATCTAAACGCTTAGGCATTGCTCATTGGTCGAACAGCCTCTTCGCCGTCACTGCTCTAGCTTCTACTTTGCAGCTGATATGTGTTGTACAACTCAGGAAATATAATGATATTAATAGTTGTGCCATATGTTGAGTGCTTCTAGGAACTAGCAAAGACTGTTCCAGGGTCAGCCATTAAAACATGTCCATGGTGGGCCTTGGGGAATAATAGTGCAGAGTGAGTCTTGGCTTTTTAGCATCAGAGGTGTGAGTAAGTCTGTGTGCTATCAAGAGAAGAACTCGGCATGACTCTAAAATAATAAATATACTTCGTTGTAGGAATAATTATGTTTAGAAGCAGAACTCTAAGGGGGTGTGAGAATAACCATATTAAATTGGTGGAACATTACATTGGCATGACAATTACATCAACTAGCCAAATGTTGGCTCACTAATGCTTCCAGGACAGTGTTGAAAATTGGCAAGTATTGGATGGAATACATGGGGTCAGGGTCAGACTGGGAAAAAAGTCAGCCCAGGCACTAAAATTTAAGTGGCCCCCATTAGTGAAACAGATTGCTAAAAAGTGGCCCTCATTTCCAAATTGCGCCAGTTTTGAACTTGTAAAGACATGCTGTATGGGTATTTTGCAAGGTATAGGAGACTGCATGCATTTGTGTTTATTGTAGGCAATATTTGTGGTAAAATCAGGGAAATCAACAGTGAAAACCGGCCCACCTGCCAATAAAACAGGCCCACGAACTGCTAAAAAAAAAACAGCCCACCCACTGATCTGTCAGACCAGCTCATCGGACACTGCATGATTGCTCTATAGGCCAGTCCGACCCAGCATGAGGTCGCTATCAAATATGTTTTTATAGATTTTAAGAGTTTGAGTGAAATTTCGGGTACGCGCTGGTGACGTGCCCGATTGTGAGACTGGGAACTATTACACGTCTCCGAAATGGAATTATGAAAATACTCTCCATGATCTGGTGCTAATTTGGAAGGCATACCTTCCTATTACCATGTATATATATCATTTCAAAGATCGTGGAATGAACAGACTCACAAGACACAAAGTGGAATGTAATAATACCCAAAGCGACCAATCACAGCCATCAGGGGTGTAGCCGAGGCAATTAAAATGCAACATATATATCACTGGCAAAGACTGGTCTATATATATTCTGTCTACATAGATGTGAAAGGCTTGCAGCACAAAGCCAGTTTGTCTTCAGACACCAGTGTTTTTTATGAGAAAATTCTTTATATTTAAAAATAACCTACCAATCAACGTTTTATGAAAATATGCGAGAAATGTGCTTAAAAAGTGCCCCAAGATACCATTATTCCAAAAATGTTACTCCACGGAGATGCAGACACTTTTCCCAGAGCACACTCTCGGGCAGGGCCAGTTTTAGGGTGGTGCAACCGGTGCAGCTGCACCGGGTGCTGACTTTGGTGGGGGGAGCTGTGTTTAAAAATAACTTATGGGTTTAAAAGCATGTGAACTTCCTTGTGCATCCAGCATTTTTCAGGCAACAATAACAATTTCAAGATAACTCTGTTGATTAATGTTCCAGCTGATGAGAGATCAGAATTTTATCTAGTGTCAGTTTTGACTCATCATAGAAGCGCAGAGGGTTAATGTGCCTGCTGCAAAGAACTGTACCATGCAGATCACTGAACTGAGTGTGAGTGAACTATGAGTAGCCCTATAAAAAGGAAATGTATGTCAGAGAGAGGCTAAGGAGAGATGAGGTTCACTGCTGGGGTTAGTAGTGAGGGAATTTGTGGAGAAGGAGGTCATGGGCGGAGGTGCCAAAAAAGATGGTCACATCTGGCGCCACCAGCGCTAAAGCCGGACCTGCTTTCGGGGCATAAAATGTTTGACACGTGCTACATACATTTGTTCCTTAAGCAGGGACGTAGCTTGGTCAGTAAGATTGGGGTGAGGGGTTGTGAGCTTCAGATTTTCCAACAGTCACACTGGGATATCTTGTTAAAACGCATTATATGAGAAGTAGGCCATGGGGGGCCTTAAGGGGCAGTGGAACGAGAGAGGGGGGCGGATTGTTAGGGGCACTTAAAACACAACATTTTTTAAGGCCTTCAAAACAGAGATCAGAGAGTGTTAGTGTGTGTGTGTTTTTTGTCAGTGTGGGCATATAAAAATCCCAGGTGAAATCCGACAGACACTTCATCATGCCCGACTGAAAGCCCTTGTCCCCAACTACTTACTACAATATACAATTTTTAGTGGGGTGTAACACCCCAAACACCCTCCACCCTGAAGCTACACCCCTGTTCTTAAGCAGCAGAAGGATTTTAACAAGTCCTGTGATTCTAGGGAGGTGAAGCAACCCCAACTCAAAAATGTTCCAGCACCACTGCTCACTGAATACCCTCTGAATGCCCCTTTGCGTCAGTTCAGAGGCGCTGAGAAAGCCTGAGTGGAGCTCTCAGGGTGCAGTTAGGGAGAGACGCCGCTAGAGGGAGCCAGACTCCTCTTAAAGGAAATAGTACACGCGAGGCCTTGGCATGCGATATTTGCAGACAGACGCTCTTACTTACAAGGATAGCACTCCCTGGGATATGAAACGGTAAACGTTATAAATGAATTCACAGTATAATATTCCTTTGTTGTCTGCCACTTCAGCTTTCATTCCCATGTAATCAAATAAAATACATTTATGCATAATTTCATCTGTGTATTACATGAGAAGGTAGAGCAAAAGTAATTACATAAATCACTTCCTTATGAGAAGAACATAATATATAAAAGTCGACAAAGGCTTGGGAGCATATTTATAAAGAATTCACGCAATGCAGCGCACTAAGTAAAGTCGCTGCGTTGCGTGAACGGGAGCGAGCAGAATGTGTCAAATTCTCTCCTTGCGCTGGTGCATTTTCTGCAGACTAGCGCCAACGCAGGCACCCTTGCTCCATAGTGCAAAGGTGTCTGTGTTATGACCAGGATAGTTTTTGTGCAGGTAGGGGTCCCTTCCTGTACAAAAACTATGCTTGGAGGCTTTTTCCTCTTTGTATGTGTGCGCAGAATGCAGCACACACACAAAGAGCAAATAAGGAGGAGAAGTAAAGATATTTCTCCTAGTTACACCAGCCTCATGCAGACGCACCATTTTGTAAATATAGGTTTGCATCAAAATCCATGGGTGGATGCACAGGACCGTCCATGCACCTATGGTATGCAAACAGTGACGGCTCGCCGAGGGAGTGCTGCGGGGTGGTGAGGCAGGGTGGGGGGTAGTAAACTCCGGTGCACGGAGTTAAGTAAATAAATGAAAAAATAAAACAATTTACATTGCGCGCGCTGCAACGCCGAGTTGGCGATGCAGCGCACGCAATGTAAATTGTTTTATTTACTTAACTCCGTACCGCCGTATGCCGGAGTTTACTACCCCCCACCCTCCAGCACTCCCTCGGCGAGCCGCCACTGTATGCAAAGTAACGCAAGGCAGTACTAGTTACTGTGAGGGACAGTGAGGGGTGTTAGGCCAATACAAAGCACCAGGAGTGTTCACTCATGCACAGACACACACACTCAAACCAACAAACATGCACACCAGACACACACAAAAATGAACAAGTTACCAACATGCCTGTGAATTTGCCACCCCATCAGCATCTCCATGTGCAAACAAACCTTGTCCGTATCATTGCCTGGCCTTCTTCACAGGTCATGCTGCCTGCCACATAGCTCTCAACCCTCAAGGTTTTATGGAGGATCCCCTCCCCTTACATTAAAATGATGGCCATACTTTAACTTTCAGCTAAACTGCATTGGACTGATGGGATAACATGGAGGGTCACAGAAGGAATTTATAAAATGTACAATTTAAAAAATGAGCCTGAAATTCTGGTCAAAGTCAGCATCCTTCAGTGGAATTTCATCACCTAGTGTTGCATTCCAGCAGTGGAACTTCACTCCAAAGAATGCACCTAAATGACTGTAAAATTCTGCTTCCACTTTCTAAATGAGGGTCACTTCACAATGTTTTATGCCAAAATTGCACATATCGTCGCCTCTTGACTTGAATAACCTCTGATCAGCCTTTTCTACGGGTGTTAAATTAATAGAAGTAATATAAGAGGGGAAACACTCTCTCTTAAAAAGTCCTATTAAATTGTAATAATGTTATCTGAATCAGGATTCTTATTGCACCTTAATTGTGCCCATTTCTAAAAAGAGTCTGTTACTATTACGTCATACACCTTTAAGTGAATCCAAAAACCATCATGCAGTTTTATAATGTCCAGGCCTAAATCAGCCAATTCTTTCTGGAAAGAGCTTTCGAAAAAATCAACTCTCTTCAATTTGAAGCATTTGTCTACATTGGCACAAATCAGGAAGCCCTGAACAAATAAACTTCACTCTCCATGTAAGGCCACCAAAATGCGGATGTTATTTTGCATTTGGTAGCCATCTTGCCCAAATGACCAATACGAGAAACATTCACATTCAAATCACCTTCCATAAAAAGGTCACCTTTAACCTTCAAGAAAACTTGCATTCCAACAACTAACAATTTCTATTTTGGCCATCGGGAATTTCCACATTCCTTGACCCCGATAAGAATGTCAACTTAGTTCACTGCCTCCCCCCAGGAATCTTGCCTAAAGGTACCTTCTTCATACTCCCTTAAGGCCTCCACCCACCTTGACAACAATGTATTCTTCAGCAGTCTCAGAAGCGAAACTTTGTTTATGACAAATGAAAGCCTGGATACATAATCATCCCTAACATGTTCTGCCCCTGGAATGCACTTCACTTGAAAGCTGTGTGCCTGATTCATAAAAGGCTTCTGCATTCGTGGCGGAGGGCCCGCAGTCGTGGGGGAGTCTCCGCCGTCGGGGCGGAATGTCCGCCATGAATCTCCGCCATGAGAATCCTGTGCGGAGGCACTTTGTGAATCAGGCCCTGTGTATTCCTAAAGTTTTGACAAAATGTTATTCAATTCAGAGCAAGATTTTGCTGTAACACTGTTATTCAACAAACCAAGCAAGGAGTTATAGTCTCTACTGAAACAAAATGTTTTGCCCCAGGTACAAGTTTTAAAAAGTACAATTCTGAAGAACACGTTAACACTTCAAATTTAGAATTTTGAAAGAAGCAATAGAATACTTGGCGCTCTTTGCAATATCTATAGTTTCAATTCACGTAGGGTTCCTATGTCTTAACAATTGTTCTTGGATGTTCTTGTTCAAACATTGTATAATATACATTGGTCATAAACATACATGTTCCCAGGACCACAGTTCCTACGCTACATAAGAACCCACTGCTTCACTGGGCATTTCATGTCTCCTTTGAAATCTCTCCATTCCTATTGGCTCCTCGGTCGCATGTTTTTTAACCAGTCGAGATCCTCAATTAACACAGCATAGTCAGGTGGATCACCACGCTGGGGTGCTTGCAGAGGGAGTAAATGACTAAATATACTTTCACCTTCCAAGCCCATTGCTTAAATAAAATGCCTTATTTCCTATTTGAGTCAAACGTGTCTCCATCAATTGTTGACGTATCATTTTTTTTTTTTTTTTTTTAAATCTTTTTATTAACTGTGCTCATAGTATCATACTTTACAGGACAGTGTTCATATAGCATGTGGTAGAATAACATTTTACAATACAATGTAAGGCTTTCGTAGACACAAGCTGGGCATTCAACTGTCAAAACCTGACCCTATCCCACCCCCCATCGCCCTGTATTTCCGCCAAGGCCCCCAGACCTTCTTCCATTTCTTAGTGCAACCTCTACTTTTGTAAATAGTTTCCTCAGCTCTCTGGCACCAATCTAGATCACGCAACCACAGATCCCACTGCGGAGGAGCCTGCGCCCCCCAGCCACTGGCTATGTTTCTTTTGGCCACCCCGGCGGCCAGAGCCAGCCATATCTCATTATATCTGGACCAGTCAGTGGCCCCCTTTATCATTAGCAGTAGCCACCTGGGCTCTAGCGGGACCGGTGAACCCACAACCGTTGTCATCGTGTCCACGACCTTATTCCAGAAGGGCACTATCTCAGGGCACTCCCATAAGATATGATAGAAGGTGCCCTCATCCCGGCATCCCCGTGCACAGAGGGCCGACTGACTTCTTCCCCAGACATATAAGTGAGTGCGGGGGTAGTATACTCGATGTAAAATTTTAAGCTGCACCAAGCGGAACCTGGCGCGAATTGCTATCTCTCGCGGGCTTTGCAGGGCATCCTGCCAATCATCATCTTCCAAGGCACCTATGTCGTTCACCCATCTTTCTCGCAATGACACCAAGGGATCAGGCATGTTATTTATGAGTTTGCGGTAGATAGTGGAAGTGGGTTTCTCCAGTATGGGGTCAAGGAGCAGCCTATCCTCCATAGGAGAACACTCCGGGACTGACGTGCCGCTCCGTATGTGTGAACGTAGAGCGTGAGTGAGGCGTATGTAGTGGTAGTGTTGTGAGTCATGAAGATCGTATTCTTTTTTAAGATAGTCAAAGGAGCGGGGGGCATCCCCTTTCCATACGTCTCCCAAGTACTCAATGCCTATTAGTTTCCACCCCCGAAAGCCATTCCGAGTCACTTCCACTAGCTGATCACCAAGCCACAGAGGGGTTCTGCTCGTCAGGGAGCCCTTCCACCCCAGGAACTTATTCGCCTCCCTCCAACACTGAACCACCACCCCTGTGTGCGAAGGCCAGTCCTTCCGTGGCTTACGGGCGTAAAGCAATGGCTCGCAGTTTCCCCCTGGCATAACCCACCGGTCAACTCTATAGGCCGG
This sequence comes from Calotriton arnoldi, assembly GCA_963921515.1. Taxonomy (NCBI): domain Eukaryota; kingdom Metazoa; phylum Chordata; class Amphibia; order Caudata; family Salamandridae; genus Calotriton; species Calotriton arnoldi. The sequence goes on along the minus strand of CAWUFW010000003.1, from coordinate 3,974,471 downwards.
TTCCGACCGGGCCGCATATACCCAATCGTTGACCACCTGTAGCTGGGAGGCCCAATAGTACAACTGTATGTCTGGAAGGGCCAGCCCCCCATCATACACCCCTCTCGTCAGCTTGCACAACGCTATCCTGGGGTTGCCACCATCCCAGAGCAACGTCCGTAGTGCCTGAGATATGCGAGTGAATACCCCATTCGGAATCGGATAGGCGTATTTTGCAAAATGTAGAGGAGTCTAGGCAGTGCTAGCATCTTAAACATTGCAGCTCGACCCATGAGGGAGAGAGGTAGCGACCTCCAATGGTACACGTCAGTTCCCAGACGTATCAGTTGGGGTTCCAGGTTCTTGGTAAGGAATTCCGCCCTATCCCTAGTGATGTATACCCCCAGATACTTAAACCCGTCTGCTGCGATTGAGGCCGGGCACCTCGTCGGAATCCGCGGGGGGGGGGACCCGAGAGCGGGTAGATCACTGACTTTGCCCAGTTGATAGTGTAGCCCGAGTAACTACCGAATAATTCAAAGAGGTGAAGCGCGTGCGCTATCGAGTGGTAAGGTCTGGCCATGTATAACACAATATCGTCCGCGTATAAAGATATACGCTCTTCCCACTCGTCGTTCAGCGCCAGGCCACAGAATGACCTGTCCCTCCTGATCCAGTGAGCCAGCGGCTCTAGGGCCAAGGCAAACAGGAGGGGGGACAGGGGGCATCCCTGTCTAGTACCCCTCCGCAGGGGGAAAGCTCTGGACACCGTCCCATTAACTCTCACCCTCGCCATTGGTTGCTCGTACAGGAGTCGCACCCAGCTGCAGAATGTCGAGCCAAAGCCCAGTCGTTGGAGAACCATGAATAAGTATGGCCATTCGATACTGTCGAATGCCATTGAGGCGTCCAGCGCCATCAATGCTGTCTGGGTGTTCCCCACGTCTTCTGTCATGTATAATACGCCATACAGGCGGCGTAGATTATGGCGGGTGCTCCTGCGCTGCATAAATCCTGACTGGTCAACATGCACGAGATCTGGCAGAACTGGAAGCAGCCTATCCGCCAGGGCCTTGGCTAGGACCTTGGCTTCAACGTTAATAAGCGAGATTGGCCGGTAAGAAGAGCATTGATCAGCCGGCTTGCCTGCTTTGTGAATTGCTACAATCGTGGCCTCCCTTTGATCGGGTGGGAGCCTTCCCACCTCTCGCGCTTCTAGATACATCTGAAGGAGGGGGTCTGTGATGGCATTCGCCTGCCGCTTATAAATTTCTACTGGGAGCCCATTTGGTCCCTGCGCCTTCCCAGACTGAAGGAAATTGAGGGCCTCTCCTATCTCCTCCCGAGTAAAATCTGCCTCTAGTCGGTCTCTTTGTTCCTGGGACAGTGTGGGCAGCGCGAAGTCCTGTAGGAACTCTGCGCAGTCTTGTTCCGTCCTGGTGCAGACCGGGGTGTAGACCCCTTCAAAGTAGGACGCGAATGCTTCCGCTATATCAGTGCTATTGGAGGCTAATGAGCCTGTCCTGTCTCGTACCTCTGCAACCCAAGAGCGCTCCCTATCTCGGCGTTCAAGCCACGCCAGGAGCTTCAGAGCTTTATCTCCCACGTCATAAATCCGATGTTGCGTGGCGAGGGAATAAGCTCGCGCTTCGCTCTCAGCCAGTGCCCGGAGTTCCTTCTGTTTAAGGGCCGATATATGACGGAGCTCTACTGAGGGCGTTGTGCCGGCGTCTCGATCAAGATTCTCTATCTCTTTTTCTAACTGCCTGATCTGTAGGGACTCCTCTTTCTTTTTCGCACCAATCAGAGCCTGGGCCTGTCCTCTCAGAACTGTCTTGTAGGCTTCCCATAACGTGAGGTGGGATTCGACTGAGCCCCGATTCTCTTCGAAATAGAGCTGGGAGCCCTCCCGGAGTCTGTCTCCTATGGTTTCATCTTGAAGGCGCCACGGATCTATCCTCGGGAATGCCGCCCTGTTGATCACCGGACCCTTAAGAATGACGCTGACCGGGGAATGATCAGAGATTCCCCGGGCCAGGATGTGGGGTTCCGCGAAGTCGCCCAGCTGATCGGTGCGTGCGAAAAAGTGGTCTAATCTAGAGAAGGACCCATGTCTGGCCGAATAGAATGTATAGTGTCTGTGTGAGGGACGGTGCGTGCGCCACAAGTCTCCAAGCCCCAGGGCCGTGGTGAAGCCCTGTAACCCACATTCTCCCCTGAATCCCCGCCCGATCGGTCCAAGTCAGCATCCATTACGGCGTTAGTGTCTCCTCCCAACAGAAGGGTTCCCCAGGGCAGGTCTGCCAGGAAGGAGCCCAGTCGTGCAAAAGTCGTGGTATGTAGACAGGGCGGGATGTAGCAGGAGCCCAACACAACAGTCCGCCCCTCCCATCTACCCGCTACTGCAGCCATACATCCCGAGTCATCTGTCCATGTACCGGAGATTACCATGGGCAGGGCGTTGCGAATCAAAATACCCACCCCCCTAGAACCGGATGTGAACCCCGAATGGGCCACCATTTTGTAGCCAAAGCGGTCCAGTGCCTTACATCTATTGTCTCGCAGATGTGTCTCCTGAAGGAGGACCACATCAGGGGAATGCCGTTTCAGGTGCTGCAGCACCAATGTTCTTTTAATCTTATTACCCAGCCCATTCACATTCCACGTCCATATTTTAACATGTGTCTGTTCACCCATTTACGGTATGGGGCCTCCCTCTCCTCGGATAATCCATGTCCCACTGTGTCCTGTTGGAGCAATTCCCACATGCAACAGACCTAGTTTGATAATGAGCAAAACATACCAACCCCAAAGAACCAGCCCCCCTCCCCCCGACCAACTCCCCCCTCCCTGCCTCCCACCTTCCAAACTTGCAGAGTGCCTGTCGCCCCATCAGCCCCAAATCAACTGGAAGAGGGAACGTAAGCTTGCAGTCAGCAGAAAGAGTTATACATAGGTAACGGAAGTCTCACCCATTATTAATTTAATAATGGGTGAGACTTCCGTTACCTATGTACGGGGGTCAGTGCCCACTCCTATCAGGGCCCAAGGTGCGTCGGATCTAGGTCCCGCCGACTCCACAGGACTCCACACCGGGATACCGCCTGTCCTCTCAGACTCCCCCGCTGCCAATCTTTAATGGTTCGCCAGGAATCTCACCGCCATAGACTCTGCGCCTCCCAGCGGATTCGGCATGTTCCTGGACCACGGGGCTTCAGCTGGGGCGAGTCGCGGCATCTCCTTCTCTGCCGCGCTCGCGCTGTCGCCGGCCGCCGCCACAGGATCCGGGAGAAGGCGCTCTAGGTAACGCGTCCGGCTGCCCTCAGTCAGGGGGTTCTTTAGTCAGCGCGTACCTCGCTGGCGGGCGCCATTTTGTCGCTCCGGCTCGAGCGGCCCGGACCTCCGCATCCCGGTGGGAGAAAGGACCAGGGGGGGTCGTCTCAGTCACCGCCGCACCCCGCTGCCTCCCGCCGTCGTCAGACGCCGTTGGGTGCCTCTGCTGTTTCGGATACTGCCGGATTTCGGGTGTTTATACGCTGACTGTTAGCGTAGCTCTTCTAGTGTGCGGCCATCTTCCTCGGCTACAAGCCACGCCCCCGACGTATCATTTTTGAAGAGCCTCAACCATCTATCCGAAACTCAAAGAAGGCTGACCAGGTTCACTCAGAAGTCAACTTTCTTGTCTTGAAACAGCAATATTTTACACTTTATGTCTCTAAGAAGCCTATTCTTCTTCTCATAGGATATGGTATGGATCACTTGAGGGATGATTAGCGGACTAGTGCATACAATTTAAATTGGACATATGCACATAGTGCTTGGAATTCTAACTTTAATTGCCAGGTGTTCATAATCACTGAAAAACCCCTGTGTGTGTAAAAAGTGAAAAGTGAATTGTGCTCGAGCCAGGACTCACCTGGAGTCTCAATCTTAGAACACTGATGCTTCAAACTCTAGCTGACCTAGATAGGTGGTCTAACTACCTCTTGATATTTTGGATAGGGTGGCTTTGTTTAAGATAATGGCCCTCCTACGAAAGCTTTACATGCTCCAGACCTTCCCACTCCTTAATCCTCAGAGTTGGTTCTGTGAGCTGATGGCTGGGGTGCGTACATTCCAGTGGGCCCATTGCCCTCCCCGGATGGCCTTTGGCAAATGTGTGCAATCTCCCTTCATTGGAGAAATGGCCGTGGTGGATGTACGCCTGTACTATTGGGCGGTACAAACCCTGATCCTCAATGATTGATTGAACAGGGGATGGGACGATCCCAGGTTCCAGGGGAAGGTGGCACTGATCAGCCATGAGAATATCCCAGGTCTCCTTTATGGTGACCCCATTCCTCGAACCCTTCCGGAAGGCAACAGGGCGGGCCTCCTTGCATGGAAGTCCATGCAGCAATGGATTGGGTGGAATTGTAAAGTGACTCAGGAGACGCCCCTCTGGCAGGGCCTTTGGTTGACACACTCTGCTTGCCTTGAAGGATGCCGACAGTGGGGCCTTATTGAGATATCAAAGGTTGGGGATGTTTGGGCCGGGAGCAGATAAAGTCCTTCTAAGAGTTACAGGCAGACTTTGGGCTACACAAATCTCAATGTTATCATTACCTACAGCTGCGTCACGCCCTCACTTGCCACCGGGAATCCATAGCTAACCCACCTGAATATAGTAGACCTGAAGCAAAAATTCTTAATGGGTCCACTGGAAAAGTGGATATCCCAGATTTACAGGACGCTGGTCATTAACTCACGGACTTAATGCAGGGACTGGGGACCCAGTGGAAAGGGTGGCTGTGACCCCTGGACAACAGTAATTGGCAGGATGCCCATATGGCCCCCCACACACTGGTTATTCCAGCAAGAAAGCAGCTAATCCAGCTCAGTTACCTCCACTACACTTATGTTACCCCAAGCTACTGTCGAAGGCCAATAGGATCCCGGAACCCACATGCTTTTGCTGTCCCACTCACACTGGGGACGTGGTCTGAGAATGTCCGGCCATAGTACGATATTGGCAGGGTATCTTTACCACGCTCTCCAAGTTTCTGAACAGACCGCTTGAACCCTCACCACGTATTGCTCTGTTGGACATCCTCGAAGATATGGGAGAAGACAGTGGTGAACGCACCCTGTTGGGGATTAGAATGGTGATTGCTAAAAAGGATATCGCTAAGCACTCGAACTCAGAAAATCCTCCCTCTTTGAATGAATGGTGAACTGGTATGTACTGGTGTGTGGAACAGGTAGAGCCTATACATGTAGCCAAGAGATGCCCTCGAAATCATGCGAAAATCTGAGGGGAATGGTGGGACTAATGGTCTGGGATAGGCTGCTTTGGACTTCATATGATGTATAGAATGCGTCTGCATGGCGTGTCATGTTATAACAGTACTGAGCGCATTGTTTTAATATTTTCTCTGAAAACAAGAAATTTTGATATAAAAAAAAGTGAAAGGTGAGGTAGCCAGAAATTAAGATATGGTTAGAAAGTGCAAAAGTAGGCAGGGAACGAGAGATAGAGAGATAAGTAAGGTTTCAGAGTGAGGTGTTGAGAGACAGATCTAGGGAGAAGGACATTTAAAGAGAGGGCTTAGGTGCATAGCAGGATGAGGTAAGAAAGAGTTAAGATGGAAAGAGAGGCAAAGGTACAGGCAAAGCGAGGTAGAGAAGTGAGGCAGTGAGAGAAGTATAGAGAGATGCAAGATATAGAGAAGGGATAGGGGTAGGGAACACAAGAATAAGAAGTGATATAGAAAGACAGGTCAGATAAAGAGGGTAGAGAGGCAAAGAGAAAACTAGGGAGAGGGGTGAGGGGGTAGAAGGGAGAGAAAGGTGAAGTGGGGAAAGAGGTAAAGTTTAGAAAGAGAAGTGAGGTTTTTTTTAACGGAAAATAGAATTGGGAAGTAAAGAGAGGGATAGAGACAGATGTGAGGTAGAGTGGGGGAGCTGAAATAGAGAAGAAGATGCACAGAGCAATGAGAGCTATGAGGTAACAATAGATAGAAACAAAGAGGTGGAGAAGTAGGTAAGAAAGATGAGTTACTGAGAACAGAGGTAGAAAGTCACCTTCACAAAGGCTTCATCCAAAGCCAAAATGTGTCGCTGTTGGTGTACTGCACAATAAATAAGTGCATTGCAGATGGATTGCTGCTTCTTTCTTTCAGGGACTTGCAAGTAGTAGGTGGCGGCCACCATGAACCCCACGAGCACTGGCACTAGAGTGTGGACGTAATGAATGGATTTGCCGCAGAACTACATATATATATGAGCAAGGCTGGTTGCAGCCGCAACGCGTTCGATGGTGGCCTGACATTAAAAAATTTGGAGAAACCACACAGAGCGTCGTGTCATCCTTTGTTGTTGAAGGACTATCCGGATATATATATATATATATATTCACTGAAAAAACCACAGGTTTCAGGGACGTTACAGTTAGTTGGACATTTCACTCGTACAAAACCAGAGAACTTCGGCCATTATAGTTAGTTCAGCTAACTATAACTCACGCCCGCAATGCACTGCTGATGACGTCACATATTACACCATTCATGACATGGTCAGTGACATCACTGATGACATCTCAAATGACATCACTGATGACATCATCCACGTGATAATCTGATGTACCTCCTCATACCCTAATATAACCTTTGATACACCCACTCTAAAATACAGACTACCATTTTCGAAACCATAGACACACCAATACCAGTTACTACATACCCACTCCTAGGTCTACGCACTTATCCACTCATACAGTCACTCATACATGCAGTCACTCATCAATACAGCACTATCATATGCACTCATATACCTATACAGACACTCACACACTGCCACTCATCCATAGAGTTACTCACACACCTAGTCAATCATGCAAAGAATCAATCACACTCCCATTTACTCACCTATACAGTTATACACACACCACCTCACTTATTCATACAGGTATTAACACATACTTACTCTCTTATACAATCACTGATACAGGCACACACTCATCCATACAGTCACTCTCACAATTACTCACTCTCACATATAGTCATTTATATACTCCAACACTCACATATACTGCCTTTCACATATGTAGTTACTCACACATGTACCACTGAGACATCCATTCACTAACCAACACACCCATACACCAAACTCACCCACCCATACAGCCCTTCACAGATGCACTCTTGAGCCCATACACCCAGTGAATCACCCATTCACACATCTATGCACAGAGTCACACACCCCCCACCCACCCACACAGACACTCAGGCACCCATACAGATACTCAGACAACCAATCAATAACCCATATAGACACTCATGTAGCTACTCACCAACCCATGCTGCTGCTTACACACCAATTGACAGACTGATACAGACATTCACACAGTTTAGTCACTAACCCATGCATTCAGTAAGACATGTTTAATCACTCACTTATACAGTCAGACACGCACCTACTAAATCATCCATTCAGACACTTATACACCCACTCATTCTTCAATACACCTTGGCATATATATATATATATGTACAAAAGAAGGTTTCCCCATGCAAGGCTGCACTTGAGAAAACAGGCGGACTCTGCGCTTTGTAGCAGTTTCCTTTATTTCTTGAAACCGGACATCACTGTGTTCAATCAATTTCAAAAGCCCTACGCGTTTCGGAGCTCCTGCTCCTTGCTCACGGGCTCCATGCGATGGCAGTAGGCTGGAAAACGAGTGTGAAACGAGTCACTCCTTTTAATCCTTTAATAGGTTACGCCCTCTGGTGGGTTAAAATGATGACAGCATTCTGGGACTCGTAGTCTTCACACTCTTTTAATTAATATCTTTTTATCCACTTGAGGATATTAATTAAAAGAGTGTGGGACTTACTGGAGGTAACAAGAGGGGTAGTTGGCCCCCAAGGACATCCTCCTGGCACACTGCTGCTCGGGGGATGAAGTCCACTTGTGTCCTGAGGTCCTCAGGACACAAGAGGACCTCATCGCCCAACCAGCAGTGCGCCAAAAGGCGCGTTTGCAGAGTGGTGTAAAAAGGGGCGTGGCCTCGGACCACCTCTCTGCAATCCAGCTGTGTGGCACTTACTGGAGGTACCTGGTGGGCTAGTTGGCCTCCAGGGACCCTCAGTATTCAAGGGGACTTAATTCCCCAACTTAGAACGCTCCAGGGGGCGCGTTTGCAGAGTGGTGCAGGGAGGGGGCGGGGCCTCCGGCGAGATGCCGGCTTTTTTTAAAATATCTTTTTAGAAGGCCCCCCTTCTTTCAATCTTTTTGGGGCCCTGGGGACCCCATCCCCCAGGGCCTGCCACATTTAAAAGAAAAAGGGAAGGGGGCCGCGCGGTCCCCCTCCCGAGGCCACAAATAATTTTTTTTAATTTTTTGATGGAGGGCATTTATCTGCCCCGGGGACCCCATCCCCCGGGGCATTGCCTCTTTTTTTTTTTTTTTTTTTTTCCGGAGGGGGGCCGCGTGGGCCCCCTCCCCTGGGCGAGTTCTGGCCCTGGGGACCCCATCCCCCGGGGCCTGGCCTCCTTGATGGGGACCGTGGGGGGAGCCCCAATGCCCCCACGGTCCCTGCCGGCTCTCCGCCTCCTGCGGGAGCCGGCATTGCTTTTGGGTAAGGGGAGCTGCTGACATGCAGCTCCCCTTGCCCAAAAGCAATCTGCTTTGCTTCGTTGAAGCGAGAGCAGGTTTCCTGCTCTCGCCTCAACGAAGCAAAGCAGGAGTTTGCTATGGCAGGGCGGGAGCCGTGCTCCCGCCCTGCCATAGCAAACAGCAATGTCCCGGGGGTGGGCACCCTGGGACATTGGAGGAGGGGTGGCGGTCCCCAGGGCCATAAAGGGCTCAGGAGGGGGGCGGTGCGGCCCCCCTCCCAGCATTTTCAAAGCCCCGGGGAGGTGGTGGTCCCCGGGGCCCGGGTGTCCGCAACAGACCCCCATATTTAAATAATTAGTGCCCCGGGGAGGTGGTGGTCCCCGGGGCTTGGGGGGGCCCGTTAGGCCCCCACCCATATTGATGAATGCCCCGGGGAGGTGGTAGTCCCCCGGGCAGTGTGGGGGGGCAAGAGCCCCCCCATGCATTTTTGTAGAAGCCCCGGGGAGGTGGCGGTCCCCGGGGCTGCAGATGGGCTGCGTGCCCCCTGCACATAATGAATAAAGCCCTGGGGAGGTGGCGGTCCCCGGGGCTGTGGGGGCCCCCGCTAATTAACTGCGCATTGCCCCCGGGACCTGGCCCGCCCGGGGGCTTATACAAAACGAAGCGCTTTGGTTTTTTTTTGTTTTTCTCAGCCGGATTCACACCCAGCACGAATTCGGCAGATTTTCTTTTGAAAAAAATGCTTTTTTTGGCCCTGGGGGTCCCTGTGGGACCTCCTGACCAGGCCTAGGGGGTCATGGTGTTTCTACCCTGCCCCCTTTTCTTGTTTTTTAACCTTTTTTCCACTGTTTTCTTGTGACTCAGTTACCGAGTCACAAGATGGCTGCCAACACATTCTGGTTTGGAGTGTTGACCGCCAATCAGAACTGAGCTCGTGCTCGGGAGGGTTCGCGAACCCTCCTCGGTGCTCAGATATCGATATTTTTATATTTTTATATTTTGAATTTCTCAGCAACTACTGAACAGATTTACAGCATTTTAAAAAAAAGCATGCTTTCTACACCAAGACCTACGTTTCAGGGGCGTTATAGTTAGTTGGACATTTCACTCGTACAAAACCATAGAAATTCCCCCATTATAGTTAGTTCAGCTAACTATAACTCGCGCGCGCGCAATGCACTGCTGATGACGTCACATATTACATCACTCATGACATGGTCAGTGACATCACTCATGACATCATCCAGTGAATGTGTGATTTTCTGAAAATTAAATATGTTTTATATATGTATATCTCAAGGTCGATGGAAGAATAAATGGGTATATAAGTGTCTAAATGGATGATTTTTTTTGTAAAATTGATTGTATAACTGACTAAGTGTATCTTAGTGAATACATGGGTTAGTGAGTAATGTTTAAATATGAAAATATCTGTATCAGTCTCTCACTTTGTGTATAAGTGGCTGCATGGGTTGGTGAGTAGCTACATGAGTGTCTATATGGGTTATTAGTTGGTTTTTGAGTATCAGTATGAGTGTCTGAGTGTCTGTATGGTTCAGTGGGGGTATTACTTAGTGCATAGAAGCATGAATGAGTGACTCTCTGTTTGTATGTGTTGAATACAGCATGTGTGCAGGACTGTATAGGTGGATGAGTATGTGTATGGGTGTGTTAGTGAGTGAATGACTGTCTCAATAGTGTCTTTATGAGTAACTACATATGTTTTAAACTAGTATATGTGAGTATTGGTGTACATAAGTGAGTATATGTGAGAGTGAGAGATTGGAAGAGTTCCTGTACAAATAAGTAGGTGTTTCTATAAGTGATTGTTTAAGAGAGTAAGTATGTGTAAGTTTCTGTAGAAGTAAGTGTGGTAGTGTGTGTATAACTGTATATGCAAGTAAATGGATGTTTGATACTTTGTTTGCATGTGTGACTATGTGTGTGAGTAACTCTATGGATGAGTGGCGGTGTGTAACAGGATGTATAGGTGTATGAGTACATATGATGAGTGAGTACATGTATGAGTGACTGTATAGGGACTGTTGGTGAATGAGTGGATGTGTGTGTAGATCTTGGAATTAATGAATAGGTGTGTTGTAACTGGTATTGGTATGTCCATTGTTTTGAAAATGTTAGTTTGTATTTTTGAGTGTGTGTATCAAAGGTTATATTAGGGTGAGAGGAGGTCTGCCACTCTATCACAAGGATGATGTCATCAGTGATGTCATTTGAGATGTCATCAGTGATGTCATGAGTGATGTCACTGACCATGTCATGAGTGATGTAATATGTGACGTCATCAGCAGTGCATTGCGGGCGCGCGAGTTATAGTTAGCTGAACTAACTATAACGGGGGAATTTCTATGGTTTTGTACGAGTGAAATGTCCAACTAACTATAACGCCCCTGAAACCTATGGTTTTTTCAGTGAATTTCTAAGGTTTTTAAATGCTAATTTCTAACTATAATGTGCCTGAAACCTATGGTTTTTTCAGTGAATATATATATATATATTCACTTAAAAAACCATAGGTTTCAGGCACGTTATAGTTAGAAATTAGCATTTAAAAACCTTTCAAATTCACTGAAAAAACCATAGGTTTCAGACACGTTATAGTTAGAAATTAGCATTTAAAAAACCTTTCAAATTCACTGAAAAAACCATAGGTTTTAGGGACAGTTATAGTTAGAAATTAGCATTTAAAAAACCTTTCAAATTCACTGAAAAAACCATAGGTTTTAGCGGACAGTTATAGTTAGTTAGACATTGCACTCGTACAAAACCCGTGAAATTCCCCCGTTATAGTTAGTTCAGCTAACTATAACTCGCGCCCCCGCAATGCACTGCTGATAACGTCACATATTACATCACTCAAGACATGGTCAGTGACATCACTGATGACATCACTGATGACATCTCAAATGACATCACTGATGAAATCACTGATGACATCATCCATGTGATACCTGCTCTCGCTTCAATGAAGCAAAGCAGATTGCTTTTCCATAAGGGGAGCTGCATGTCTCCAGCTCCCCTTATGGAAAAGCAATGCCGGCTCCCGCAGGACGCGGGGAGCCGGCGGGACCGTGCGGGTATTGAGGACCCCCCATGGTCCCCAACGAGTGGCCAGGCCCCGGGGAATGGGGTCCCCGGGGCCATTAGTGGCCCGGGAGGGGGGCCACGCAGCCCCCCTCCCCAAGAAGAAATTAAAAAAAAAAAAAAAAAATAAAAAGGCCGGCCCCGGGGGATGGGGTCCCCGGGGCCTTAAATGGCCTGAGGAGGGGGGCCACGGAGCCCCCCTCCAAATATGTTTTTTTTTTTTTAAAGAGGGAATGGGGTCCCCGGGGCAAATAGAGGCCCAGGGAAGGGGGGCCACGCGGCCCCCTTCCCGTTTTTATTATATTTTTTTTTTTTTTTAAAAAGAAAATCCTCAGGCCCCGGGGGATGGGGTCCCCGTGGCCAAAAGTGGCCGAGGGAAGGGGGGCCACGCAGCCCCCCTCCCATAAAAAAAAAGCAAAGAAAAAAAAAAAGACCGGCATTGTGCCGGAGGCCCCGCCCCCTCCCTGCAGCAGTCTGCAAACGCGACCCCTGGCGCGTTGTAAGAAGGGGAAGTAATTCCCCTTGAATACTGGGGGTCCCTGGGGGCCAATTAGCCCACCAGGAACCTCCAGTATGCGCCAGGGAGCTGCGTTGCAGAGAGGTGTTCAGAGGCCACGCCCCTTTTTACACCTCTCTGCAACGCAGCTCTGTGGCGCTTTTTGGAGGTACATGGTGGGCTAGTTGGACTCCAGGGACCCTCAGGATTCAAGGGGACTTAATCCCACAACTTAAAACGCGCCACTGGGCGCGTTTGCACAGTGGTGAAGGGAGGGGCGGGGCTTCAGGTGACATGTGTGCAAACAGGCCCCGTGGCGCGTTTTAAGATGGGGAATTAAATCCCCTTCAATCCTGAGGGTCCCTGGGGCCAACTAGCCCACCAGGTACGTCCAGAAAGCGCCACAGAGCTGCGTTGCAGAGAGGTGTAAAAGGGGCGTGGCCTATGAACACCTCTCTGCAACGCAGCCCCCTGGCGCATACTGGAGGTTCCTGGTGGGCTAGTTGGACCCCAGGGACCCTCATGATTCAAGGGGACTTAATCCCCCAACTTAAAAAGCGCCACGGGGCGCGTTTGCACAGTGGTGAAGGGAGCGGGCGGGGCACGTTATAGTTAGAAATTAGCATTTAAAAAACCTTTGAAGTTCACTTAAAAAACCATAGGTTTCAGGCACGTTATAGTTAGAAATTAGCATTGAAAAAACCTTTCAAATTCACTGAAAAAACCATAGGTTTCAGACACGTTATAGTTAGAAATTAGCATTTAAAAAACCTTTCAAATTCACTGAAAAAACTATAGGTTTTAGGGACAGTTATAGTTAGTTGGACATTGCACTCGTACAAAACCCGTGAAATTCCCCGTTATAGTTAGTTCAGCTAACTATAACTCGCGCCCCGCAATGCACTGCTGATGACGTCACATATTACATCACTCATGACATGGTCAGTGACATCACTGATGACATCTCAAATGACATCACTGATGAAATCACTGATGACATCATCCATGTGATAATTTCATGCATCTTCTCACACCCTAATATAACTTTTGATACACCCACTCTAAATTACAGACTGCCATTGTCAAAACCATAGACACTCCAACACCAATAACTACATACCCACTCACAGATTCTTAGGTCTACACACACATCCACTCACTCACCCGTACAGTCACTCATACTTACGGTCACTCAGTACAGGACTATCATATGCACTCATACACCTATATAGACACTCACACACCGCCACTCATCCATAGAGGTACTCACACACCTAGTCAGTCATGCAAATAATTAATCACACTGCCATTTACTCACCTATACAGTTATACACACACCAGCTCACTTACTCATACAAATACTAGCACATTCTTATGCTCTTATACAATCACTGATACAAGCACACACTCATCCACACAGCCACTCTCACAATCATACAGTCTCACTTATAGCCATTTAAATACTCCAACACACATATATACTGCCTTTCACATATGTAGTTACTCACACATGTACCACTGAGATATACATTCACTCACTAACACACCCATACACACACACTCACCCACCCAAGCAGTCCATCACAGATGCACTCTTGAAATCATGCACCCAGTGATTCACCCACTCACACATCTATGTACAGAGTCACACACACCCCACCCACACAAACACTCAGGCACCCATACAGATACTTAGACAACCAATCAATAACCCATATAGACACTCATGTAGCTATTCGCAAATCCATGCTTCCACTTACACACCAACAGACAGACGGATACAGATATTCACACAGTTTTGTCACTTACCCATGCATTCAGTAAGATATGTTTAATCACTCAATTATAGACTCAGTCACGCACCTACTAAATCATCCATTCAGACACTTATACACCCACTCATTCTTCAATACGCCTTTCCCTATATATATTAAACATATTTAAACTTTACAGAAACACACAGTCACTGAATGATGTCATCAGTGATGTCATTTGAGATGTCATCAGTGATGTCACTGACTATGTCATGAGTGATGTAATATGTGACGTCATCAGCAGTGCATTGCGGGGGCGCGAGTTATAGTTAGCTGAACTAACTATAACGGGGAAATTTCACGGGTTTTGTACGAGTGCAATGTCCAACTAACTATAACTGTCCCTAAAACCTATGGTTTTTTCAGTGAATATATATATATATTACTTCCAGTAGGTAGTTATAGTTGGGTCCTAGTTTCCATAGGAAAGCGTTTATTGAATTGCCTATAACTTTGGCTCTGTTTGATGAATCTTTATGAAATTTTCCAAAACAAAGTGTGCTACTGGGTCTTATTGTACATGGAAAGTTTTGGGGTCATTCATCAAGTGGGGGCCGAGAAAAAGGGGGGAAGGGCAAAAAAAGTCTTTCCCATGTTAATTCGCATAGGGATTTTGAATACGACTACAGCCCAATCCACTGGACGGAATTATCCCATATTTGGCAGAAAAGTAGCTCTTGGTCCAGAAAGAGACCTTTTTGTGATTTGGTGTAAATCGGTTCAGTAGTTTTCGAGATATAAATGGGAAAACAGATTTGTATATCTAGAGGCGCAAAGCCTTTGTGACTACTTCGTGACGCTTTGCGAATCTACGCACCAACAGGAATGCTGTGATAGGCTGGCTGCAACCTGTGTAGAAAGTAGCAGCCGCCATTTTATTTAATGAGAACATGGTCCATGGAGGCTGATAATAAACATTAAGAGTGATAGAAGGGGTCAGGATAGAGGTACCCTGACCCCATGGGTGGAATAAAAGGGTGTTTGTGGGACCCCTTATGTGCACAACATGTCAAAAAATGTTTTTTCCCTTGTGCGATATTCACGAATGCATCGCAACGCTCAGTAAGGCCACCCGTGTAATGTCGTGATGTATTTGTGAATATCACCGAAAACTATTTAAAAAATACATTCATATACTCACTTATACACTAATGTACTCACTCAGAGACTCACTCACACTCCTACAGCCACTCAGAGATTCATACACTCACTTACAGACTCACCCAGAGACTTACACACTCAGTCATAGACCCTGACACTCACATACCCACTAACAGATCCTCTCAGACATTCATGCACGCACACACAGACCCACTCAGGCATTCACGCACCCACTCACAGACCCACTCAGAGATTCATGCACCAACTCTCAGACCCACTCAGAGACTGACACACCCACTCACAGACCCAGTCAGACACTCACACACCCACTTAGACACTCACGCACCCACTCACAGACCTACTCAGACACTCAAATAGCCACTCACTCACCCACTCAGAGACTCATGCACCCACTCAGAGGCCTATTTAGGCACCCATGCCCAGACCCACTCAGACAGTAATGCTCCCACTCACAGACCCACTCAGACTCACACACCCACTCACAGACTCACACACCCAGTCACAGATCCATGCAGACACTCACAAACCCACTCAAACACTCACACACCCACTCACAGACCCTCTCAGACACTCATAGACCCATACAACCACTCAAGCACCCACTCGCAGGCCCATACATCTATTCACACACCCACTCACTGCCCCATTCAGCCACTCACACACCCACAAAAACACTCACACATCCAATGGCACACCCATGCAGTTACTCACAGACCTCTACAGCCACTCACTGACCTATACAGCCACTCACATAACTACTCTCAAAGGTTACAGTTAGGAAATAAAATTTAAAAAACTTCGAAATTCATTAAAAAAAAGGTTACAGGGACGTTATAGTTAAGAAATAACATTAAAAAACTGTAGAAGTTCACAGAAACAGTTAGGAAATAGAATTAAAAAACAACTTACAAATTCACTGTAAAAACCAAGGGTTACAGGGATGTTATAGTTAGGCTCAGATTTCACTTGTACAAAACCATAGATATTCAGCAGTTATAGTTAACTGATCTAACTACAGCCTACACCCCCACAATGCACTACTAATGGCCTCACATATTACATCACTCATGACTTGGTCAGTGACATCACTGATGACATCTCAAATGACATCACTAATGACATCATCCTGTGATTGCGGGTATTTTCTAAATGTTTATGAGTGTTAAACATATATACTAAGGTACTACACAAGTTAAATTAGTATACTTTGTGTGCTACTAATGACTGAGTGTATTTCTAACATATATTATGTGAGTGGCTGTGTGACTGTGTGTTTCCATGTGAGGGGATGTCTGAGTGGCTGTATAGGTGAGTGGGTGTGTGAGCAGCTATAAGGGTGAATAAGTGGGTGGGTGGGTACCTGTATGGATGAATAAGTGGGTGTGTGTGTATAATTGTAAGGGTGTGGGAGTGGGTGTGTGACTGGCTGCATTGGTGAGTTAGTGGGTGTGTGACTGGCTGTATGGGTGAGTGAGTGGCTGTGTGAGTGGATGTATGGGTGAGTGAGTGTGTTAGTGACTATGGATGAGTGAGAGGGTATGTGAGTTTCTGTATTGGTGAGTGAGTGGGTATATGAGTGGCTGTATCAGTGACTAAGTGGCTGTGTAAGTGGCTGTATGGGTGAGTGACTGTGTAAGTGGTGCTGTATGGGTGACTGTATGGGTGACTGAGTGGCTGTTTTAATAATTTGATTGGTTGTGTGAGTGGTTGTATTGGAGAGTGAGTGTCTATGTGAGTGGCTGTATGGGTGAGTGAGTACACATGTGAGTGCTTATATGAGTGTGTGAGTGGATGTCTGAATGGTTATATGGTGAGTGAGTGACTGGGTGTGTGAGTGGTTGTATGGGTGAATAAGTGGGTGTATGAGTGACTGTATGGGTGAGTGAGTGGCTGGGTGAGTGACTGTATAGGTGAGTGAGTGGCTGTGTGAGTAGGTGTATGGAAAGTGAGTGGCTGTATGGGTGAGTGAGTGGGTGGGTGGGTGTGTGAGTAGCTCCATGGAACAGTGAGTGGGTGTGTGAGTGGTTGTATGGATGTATCAGTGGGTGTGTGAGTGGATGTGTGAGTGGTTCTGTGGATAATGTCATAAGTGATGTCATTTGAGATGTCATCAGTGATGTCACTGACCATGCCATGACTGATGTAATATGTGAGGTCATAAGCAGTGCATTGCGGGGTGTAAGTTATAGTAAGCTCAGGTAACTATAACTGCTGAATTTCTATGGTTTTGTAAGAGTGAAATCTGAGCTTAACTAACACGTCCCTGTAACCTTTGGTTTTTACAGTGAATTTGTACGTTTTTTTAAGTCTATTTCCTAACTATAACGTCCTTGTAACCTTTGGTTTTTCAGTGAATTTACTGATAGCCAGTAGGTAATTATCCAACCAAAGCGAAACAGCAAGCCTAAAAAGCACACAACGCACCTCCCCCAATAATTTCCCACAGTAAGTCCAATGTACAAAGTATTATTGTTGTATGGTGTGCACATCCACTACTCCCGCTATTTACAGGGAGCAGTCCCAAGGACCAACGTTGATTCAATCACAAATGTGAAGTGCACCACAATGAATAAGTTACAAAATGATTTAGTTAATCCAATTGGCATAAATCCAAATAGTCCTTTAATCTTCACATGAATATTGTTAATATAGCCAACGCCTTTCGTCCAACTTCTGTGGACTTCGTCAGGGTGTATTGTTTAGTCATATCCTTCTCTGACTAGTGTCATGTGTGTCAGCACTGTACTATTCCAGTTCGTTAGTTTTCTCCTTCTGTATACCTAATCCCTCTTGGATCCAGGGTAGGTTCAGTGCCACTCTGCAACAGTGCCTTGATAAGCTCCTATTGCTGCTGACATGGTCGGCGTCTGGCCGTGTCGTGTTTTGACACTAGTGTGGTGCACTTCACACCAGTAGGTAATTATAGTTACCACCAACTTTTCCATAGACAAGGTGTTTTTTGTTTTGCCAATAACTTTGGAGCATTTCACGGATCCTCACGAAATTTTCAAAACTAGTTTGCTACTCACTTTAGCTAGTGTGTAGAAAGTATTGGAGTGATTCATCAAACGGGGGCTGAGAAAAAGCTGGGATCCCAAAACGATTTTTACCCATGCAATGTCTATGGGGATTTGCAATTTTTAGGCATGGCTACAGCCCGAACCGCTGAACAGAATTACACCAAATTTGGAAGAAAGTTAGATGTTGGTCTAGAAAGATCCCTTTTTGTAATTTGGTGTAAATCTGTTCAGTGTTTTGCAGTTATTAAAGAAATAAAAATGTTTATATCTAGGGATGTGGATCCCCTGCAGAACCATGGGTACCCGAAGCTCAACTGGAAGAAAAAAAAACCCTCACCCACTCACACAGCATACCCCCGCCGCACACAGCCTGGCCGTGCGCAGCATGGGGTTCGGTGCATGCGGGGGGGCGTTGGCTGCAGGCCCTGTGGCCATTCCCTGCTGCCCATGGCCGAAGGCCTTGCGCAGCAGTGGTTGTATTAATGTACAGTAATTATATATAACTTTATGTTAAAAAAATTCACTAAAAACACAAAGGTTACAGGGACGTTATAGTTAGGTTTATGTTTTACCCACACAAAACCATAGAAATTCAGAAGTTATAGTTCTACTTATAGTTCTACTTATCTCTAGAAACTATAACTCGTGCCGTTAAGTAACTTTAGGCCACAAGTTTTAGCTTCTTAACATAATATAACTATAAGTATAATTATAACTGCTGAATTTATATGGTTTTGTGTGGATAAAACGTAAACCTAACTATAATGTCCCTGTAGACTTTGTTTTTTTCAGTGAAAATATATATATACATATATATATATAAATATATTTCAAACGAACAGTAGCGCATTGGGACGCCCAGCCTGTTGGATCAGGGCTTGTCGGGTAGCGTCAGTCCCCATATATTTAAAGAAAAAGTTGCACTCCACCTTCAGGACCGTGCACTCAAGCCCACCAACCGTCCTCAGTAGAAATCCTTTATTCAGGCAAAACAAGTAGCATAACGCGTTTCGACTCCAAGGAGTTTTAATCATATGCATTAACACTGTGGCCACTCATTGGTCTGATTTATACAAGGAATAAGTCAACAGTGATAAGGGACAACGTACACTGTTCCAGCAATAGCGAAGAAAGTCTCAAGTTAGAAAACGGTTGACTCCTAAAATCATAAATTTCAAATTATAAATGAAATCAGTGGAGCTCAATGTGTTGGTAAGTCCGGTAAAATTTCACAATTAGCATCTCCAAATTAGGCACACTGAATAAAGGTCCTTCTTATTGCGAGTCAAGGACCACATTAACCACAATGCCTCACTATTTCAAAAAGAAGTGTTGGGTCCAAGAAATCACATATTCAAATATCCTTTTACCTTGACTCGGGACACAGTCATATATCCTCATGCTGCCTTTAGAGGATTCAATTCTATGTGTGGCTGATTTTATGGCATTATGTCACTATCCAAGGTTGTGCTACTCGCGTGGTGAAACCATGATGCTATTTGGTTTCATACTCCTTGCCTTCATTCAATTGTCATAGGCACGACATGCAAGGGTTGATGCCCCAGCAAAACCTGGCTGAATTTTAAAGGCTTCCAAATGTTCATTGGGCGGTCCAGCTTTCCAGCTGTGGCCCTGCCTCAATTATTTTGTCCACTTCTCCATACTGAGCCAGCGGGCATCCTGTTCAATATTATTCCAAACAAACAGTAACACAGATGGAAGCGGTGGTTGAAAGTGGCGTTAGCCAGTCTGCAGTTATAGCTGGATTCCCAGGTATAGGAATATCTCTGATTTTTGCTCACTAATAACTTTGCCCCCGTTTGGGAAATCTTCACAAAACTTTCCAGACCTAAAGTTTTTTCTGCATTGATGGATGATGGAAAGTTACACAGTGATTCATCAAGAGGGCACAAAGAAAAAGGGGGGTCCCAAAATCATTTATTATCGGCATGTACATCAGTATACCACAAAGTTACTGCAGTATACCATGGCACAACATATAACCAAGTAGTTTTGACACTTAGAACATTTACACTACTTAAACTATTTACATCTACTACCAAATATAACCATTTACACACCATAATCTGTATTCCTGACACATTACATATACACCCGTTCACACATTTTCATTATACATCCGTTTAAACTACCACACTCCACTCTACACTCAACTCTATGCCACTCCACTGCATGCCAGTCCACTGTATGCTATTCCACTCTACGCCACTCCACTCTATGTCACTACACTATAGACACTCCACTCTATGCTAATCCACTGTACGCCACTCCACTGTACGCCAGCCCACTGTTTGCTATTCCACTCTACACCACGCACTCTACGCCACTTCAGTCTTCGCCACTCCAGTCTATGCCACTCCACTCTACACCACCACACTCATCTATTCCACTGTATGCAATTCTACTGTACGCCACCTTACCCTGCGCTATGCCACTCTATGCCACTCCTGTCTACGCCACTCCACTATACGCTATTCCACTGTACGCCACTCCACTATATGCCACTTCCCTATATGCCACTCTACTCTACGGCCCTCCACTCTAAACCACTACACTCTACACCTCTACACTATCCACTATTCTGCTCTATGCCACTCCATTCTACGCCACTTTACTGTACACCACTACACTCTATGCGACTCCACTGTATGTTATTCCACTGACCGCAACTCCAATCTACCCCACTCTACTCAATGCTATTCCACTCTATGCCACTCCACTTTATGCCATTCCATTGTATGCTATTCCACTCTAAGCCACTCCACTGTACTCCACTCCACTCTAGGCTATTCCACTGTACACCACTACACTGTACCTCACTCCACTCTATGCCACTCCACTGTACACCATTCCACTGTATGCCACTACACTGTATCACACTCCACTCTACGCCACTCCACTATACGCTATTCCACTGTACGTTCTCCACTGTCCAACACGCCACTCTACTCCACTCCAGTCTACTTCACTCTACAACACTACACTCTATGACACTACACTGTATGACACTCTCCTTCACTCTACTATATGACACTCCACTTAACAACACTCCACTCGACGACACCAAACGTGCACCTCCATACACAGTATATTGAACTCGGGAGCCACACTACATTAAATATAACTCGCCACTCTGCCATTCACTGTGTTCTCACAAATAATGTGATTTACAATGTCCTAAGCATTGTTCTAAATGCTATCAATTTAGAGGGTATAAGTGATGTAATATAAAAGGGTATAAAAAGTGCATGGTGAAGGCGTGAATTATAGCTATTGTAGTGCGGCTGCCGAGTTCCATACACTGTGTAAGGAGGTGCGCGAGTTATAATATTTTGAAGGTGGTGCATGAAGTATAAATTAAAGGTATATGTATGAGTTTTGAATTTCTAATTTTTCTGTAGTTTAACTTTGGTTTATATATAAAGAATAAATGAAGTTATAGTAATGGAAAGGTGGTGCGTAAATTATACATTTACGGTATAACTATAACTTTACAATATGTAAACCTTTGTGTATATATACATATATATATATATATATATATATATATATGTTTAATATATGAAATTATATTGTTATGAAATGTAATAATAAAAATTAAATGAAACTTAACAATGTAATTCTGTAAATAACTTTAATACATTTTAATACATATTAAAAGAAAATAATAAAATATACTGTAAAAGGGATGTTCTTATTATTTAAAAATCAAATATATTGTGATTATTTATTACACATTTAGGCAAATGTGCTGTAACATTTTGTTGTAATAATTCTAGATTTAAAATAAATCAAGAAACATATTTCACATTAATGTTCTGTATTACAATAGTTGTAATACTTTTTTAAAGATTAATTAACTTTAATAATTTGCCCTAACTTTTCAAAAGGGAGAACGCCACCACCGTGCGGAAGTCTCTGCCTATATGTAAAAAGTTACAAGTAGTAAATTTACACTTGTAATTCCTTGTGTAGGAGGCTCCAGCAGAAAGTAGAAAGATGTACCTCTGAAACTATACACCCAAAAAAAGTGGATAGCAAAAAAGTGTAAAGTTACTACTGGGTCAGGTAACAGATTTACATGAGTAAATGTACACCTATTGGGGATGTCCTTTGTGAATTGGCCCCTCTGATCATCTCCAGGAAATCTGAGATATTGGAAGGGATCCTTGGCTCAAGACCTCAGTGTATCCCCCAGCTATATCGATAGTTGCAAGCACTACTTGAGAAGGATAATTGGTACAACAGTTCTTAATTTATGCCGGCGGTTGTCAGTAGGAGCCATCATAACTCATTTTTGAAAAGTAGCACTTATTTTTCCCCATCAGACATTTACAGAGAACAAGAGAGGAGGAAAACAAAATAAAAGGAAAAATGGAGGAAGAGAAAGATGGAAAAACATTACAAAGGGAGAAAGCAGGAACCTACAAGAGCAGGTCAAAAGGAGCAGGGAGTGTCTATTAATAAATTAAAGAGTCATGAGGTGGATCCAAGACTACGCAGCCCTGGTATTCTGCGCACCAAAATTGAATAGCACTGGCCACGGGCTTCTAAGAAGAGCTTTGGGCCCTGGCACTCACCCTTTAACAAATTAAGCACTGTGGTACATTCATTCTTTGCCTAAACTAGGTAAGCGATTTAGAGCGATTATGGTAAAGTTGCACCATTCCTTTCATTTTGCCCTACTGACCACAATAGTAGCAACCATCAGAAGGACTGATTTGAGACTTCCTTCACCCTACTGGTCTTGTGGCCATTCTGGAAGAAACAATTTCTCTTACACTTCTTTCCTTACTGGGCAGCTTGGGAACAAAGTAGAGCATTCTTCTGGTTCTAAACTGTTGTTGATACATTTATCCTGGTTGATTTATACCTATGACAACCCTTGTTTTACGCCCTATGAGTTTCCTATGTATGTACATTTATGTATACACAAATGCCCAGGCATGTGGATACTCTCTAACTAGAATGTTCTACGTATGTGTTTTTGTGCACTCCTTCTCTTTCCTCCAACGGGTTAGGATTTCTTTGCATTTTCACAAGAAGCATTGTACGAAAGAAAACGACGCTGTGAATGTGGGCTATATTAATCATTGAGGCAGGAAAGGTAGGTCTGGTAGTAGAATTTAGCATGTCTCTTTTCTCTTACACTTTGCTTCAACATCTTGGAACATGTGTGAGCTCTTCTTGCTGTGGAGCTTATCAGAAGATATTTGTTATAGACAATTTCTGAGCTGCCTTGATCGTCAAGTAATAAACCTGGCAAGCCTGGAAGCGAACAGCCTTAGAAGAGTCACTCCTTTCTTTCTAGCTTCCTAGTATGCCAGAGCATGTATGTTAACTTCAGCCAGTCTTGTTAGATTTTTTTTTGTCAAAGGCAAGTCGCAGATTGGGACTCATAGTTTTCCTTTTGAAGAAAGTATTGGATAAAAAAGCGTTAGCAGCAGTCTGGTTAATAAAAAAACAATTGGCTGATGCAGTAACAAATGACATGGTCTAATCGCCATATGTCTGTCTGCCACCCAGCATTTACCAGGTGGACTGCTTTCAGAGCAGACGGGCTACTATGACCCAATTATGCCCACCCCCAACTCTAGGTGCTGCCTCATGCAGTGTCCGGCTGGTTTGTAAAATTTTTGCCAGGACTGACATTGGTTTCCAACCTGGCCATGTACCAGTGCAGTTGACACTAGTATCACAGTTCATGGGTACATGCCTCTAGGCGCTACTGCATCTTTGGAACCATGTATATTTTTTAATACCAATGTACAGACAAACCTTTAAAAAGATATATATGTTCTAGCTTTCCCTTAGCTTATGATTTACTAAGAGCACAGCTCATTTTCAATAGCATCACAAACTCACTTAACCATAATGCAATGGGATCAGGTCACTCTTTAACTTCCTGTGACCTGGAAGCATTCTCAAGAGAGAAACTGGGAATGAGACACCATTAGATGACCTTCACAGCCGATTGCAAGTAAGACTATGCAAACTTTTACTACACTGGCGCGCTAAATTCTTTTTATAGAATAAGACACACGCTGACACGTCCTTTTCTGTTTACACAGAGAGACACGATGTGGTCCGTTTCTGTGCGAACTTTAAAGGAAGCAACTCTTTTTACTGCTTTGTGAAATTTGCAGCGGAGCGGCGCTGTTCAAGCTTTATGTTCAGCTATTGAACCGACTGAGAGCTGAAAGGAAGCATCAAAGAAAACATCGCCGACATGGCGAAAGTAAGTGTTGCCTTTAGCCCACAAAGCTACAATGTATCTATTTAGATACTCTATTGATGTAGCACTCATTTCTGCTTATAGGTCGTCAAACCAAAGTACAACTAGGTTTCCATTTAACCGACAGCAAGCATTCTTATACCTTTTGTAAAAGCACCGCCCGTCTGGCGCAAGAAAGTGCCTTTCCTTGTTCCTCCAGTTACAAAATATTTACATTTTCCAAACCATGTGCATGACTGATGGTGGATCCGTTCTCATTTTAGATCGTGCCATCCGCATTTTAACCTGCCTCTTCTCGCCTGCAACGTGCAAATTTATTTCTCTATTCAATCAGGTACTTTTGAGAAATCACCACATAACTTGAGTAATTGGGAAGTTTAGAATCCCTCCTCGTGTATAATTCATACCCCCAAACGTTTTCATGAGAGAAGTCCAGTCCGTGGTTTAGCAGTAACCAGCAGCAGCAGCAACAGCCGGAAAAACGAGGAAGACGAGGAGTACGCCGGCCCCCTGCTCCAGCTCCCGCTAAACGGCCGCGGCTACCTGTTTCGTCCTTACCGCTGCAGCTCGACCCCCCCCGCTTTCATTAGCGGTCAGCGGGAGCGCGGTGGTAGCGGCAGCGGCGGATGTGGTTGCGGTGCAGTGCGGTGACCCATGCTCCAGGCAATTGAGCATGGAATATTGAGCATTGAGCAGCGGTGGGGTGCGGCAAGTTTACCAGCAAGGCGGTGCGGAAGTGTGTGCGCCTGATCTTTCAAGGGACCTCAGGCACCGGTACCAGCATCTGTGAGCCGGTACAGAGTACAGAATACAGAGGAAGCAGAGGTGAGAGGTGGAGCCTGAGTTTATAGCAAGAGGAAATCTGAAGTGAGCGTGGTGAGTCCGCTTCTGCACCGAAAACAACAGCACCTTGCCTTCTCACCACCCAGCACCCAGCTTCTAGCACTCAGTACACAGTAACAGCAGATGTAAGCTGAGATAAGGAGGAATAAGGAGGGGTGTGGAGGTGAGCGGTAAAATCCTGAGTTCAGTTCCTGCTTCCAGCAACAGCTGAACACCCAGTCAACATTCAGTGATAAGGAGGGAAGCAGAGGGAAGCAGTATAAGACGTGCACATAAAGCAATGCGCTCAGGGCGAACAAGAGGAGCGAGGGAGGTGGTGCGGAGGAAGCAAAAATTGCAATCCAGGGCGGCTTCTGCCGACGAGGACAATGATGTTGACTATGTTGCCAATGAGGTTTTTATAGAGAAGTCTGGCATGGAGGGGCCAGGTATAATAGCATCGTGCCTTGATAGAACTCCAAATTGCGAACAAATAAAAAGGGCAAGGAAGACGGACTTTTTGAAGAACCCGGTGGATGTACTGCTTACATATCGAAAAGACATGCATATTAGAGAGCTACAAAGCCCGATTCAACCACAGGCAACGGGGC
Source organism: Calotriton arnoldi (assembly GCA_963921515.1). Taxonomy (NCBI): domain Eukaryota; kingdom Metazoa; phylum Chordata; class Amphibia; order Caudata; family Salamandridae; genus Calotriton; species Calotriton arnoldi. The sequence goes on along the minus strand of CAWUFW010000003.1, from coordinate 3,948,654 downwards.
CTTCCAAATTGGTCCCCAGCAAAAACATGAGCAAAAGAGAGGAATTGAAACCTTGCTCTCCCGTGGGGGGGTTAAATACAAAAATAAATACAAAAAAACCCTAGTTTAACTGGGAAACTTGGCATCTAAGTAGTGACCGGCAACGTGAGAAGGAAGGTAACACAATAGTGGTCCAGCAAGGGGAGATGCCAGTCATTCAGGAAGTAGGCGATAACAGTGATCCACAATTGAACTCGGAGACACCTAATAGTAGTAAGGAGCAAGTGGGGCAAAAGGAACGAATGACTCAGACTTGTTTGTGAAAAGAAATCCAGATTCAAGTTGAGGTGCACCAACAAGTAGATAACAAGATGGTATATATGGCTAATTTGGATGAACTAGACGACTTAGAAGGAATAGATCCTGTATGGAAATTAAAATTGGAAACAGAGTTGATGGAGGTATTGGACACTGTTGGGGGAATTGTAGCACCTGTGGCGATAGAAGCACAATCAGAAAAAGTATATGAATCATTGGACGAACTAATTCGTGAATCATCCCATGATTTATCTCAGAGAAATGTTGCCATTGGGGATAATACAACACCTGCAAAGATAGAAGCTCAATCAGAAATTAAATATGAACTAACACAGAGAGAGAACAGGGTTGAGGTAACTGAATTGCCAGGGACTGAACTTGTTGGGTCCCTGGTAGTGGGTCCCCCGGCTAATGGCATGCAAGTTGGACCTCCAAGTAGAGAATCATTGGGGGAAAAAGGCATGGATAGCAACACTTGGGAGATTTTTCTTAATTCATTTCAATCGGTGGTCAATGCATTGACATATCAATCAAGTAAGTTGGATATCCAGGTGGAACTTTTAAATACAATGGCATTATATATCACAGCGATTGATACAAAAATTGGAGCATTGAATCAGCTGGTCCTAAGGGCGCAGGCAGAAGCGCAGGTGGAGATATTGCCTGAGAATACTTGTGAATGTAGCCCAGTATTGGATAAACTGTCCTCGCTGCCTGGGATGCTGGAACAGGTTCTGGCAGAGATAAAGGGGCAATTACAATCTGCTAAAGAAGTGATGAGCCCAGTGGGTCAAATAGTTAACAACAGTAGGAAACCAGAGGGAAATAAACCTGCCCGTGTAAGCGAACTGGTGAAGAGGAACCTCGGGGGGGAAATTTCAAGTTTGGAGAAGACACAGTTGAGGAAGAAAGTGGATATAATACAGGGGTGTAATTCAGAGAAAAACTTAGACAAAAACATTGCCATATGTGAGAGACTTTCAAGTGACCAGACATCGTCTAGTATATCAGGTAGGAATGGGTCTGTGGAGCAGGGAGCCCTAGAACTGTCCATACAAGGGGAAGCAGTCAAGACATATAAGCTCTCTAAGAGACAGAGAAAAAGACTTAGGAAAAGCCACAATAAAAAAGAGGTGGAGAATAATCCAGGTCTCCAAGGGAAGGTGTATCCAATTTTTTGCCCAAAATTAGGAAATCAAGTGGCACTTTCGGAACAAAAAAGAGTGATAATGAGGTAAGGGAAAATAAGGTGGAGAAGGAGAATGAGAATATACCAGCTAGCGCGAAAGGGAAAAGGATGAAGATAAAGGAGGGACAAATGGAAGAGAACCAACAGGGATTAGTCCAGGCCAAATCAGTAAAAGATGAACTTACAAACCAAATTAAAACAGTTAAGATGGTGGAGCTTTTGGAAACAACGCACAATGCTCCGGAAGTAGAGAAAGGCTTGGATGAGAAAGATGAAAAGGAGAACAGAATGCAAGTACGGGAACAATCACTAAGGAAAGATAATGACCCACAAGGGGAGCAGAGGCAACGACCGCAGGACGAACGTCAATTGGTAAAGAATGACCGAAATGAAATAGGGCAGGTTAAGAATATTCAGCAGGAAATAGTCTGCATGATTCAGCAGGGTCAAAGAGATAGGTCAATTCGGCACAGCTCGCTTAGTATTCACTGTAAAATGACATTTGTACCAAAATATAAATCTAGGGGTCACTTTGATCGAATAAATAGAGGGTCTATGATACGAATGACCAAAGAAATAGCGGCATTACAACATATAGAGTCCACGGATATACATTCAGTTACATTTGTAAGTAACCCAATGTGGGGAGGTGAGGAATCGACAATGATTACATGGGCGACAACTGAGGGAGCGGACCAACTATGGGCGGAAAAGGAGAAATTTGAAACATGGGGTATTGAGATGATAAGGGAAAAGGAGGAACCCTATCCACAGTTCCTAAAACCGAAGGGTGGCGAAAATTGGTTTAAGAGGGTCGGTGAGGAATGTGGTAGGGGAAGTCAGAAACTAACGAAAAGTCCACAAATGGGCAATAAAAATCAGCAATCGGGCATAACGACAATCTTAAAAGGGGCAAGGAGTAGCTCAATCACTCCTTTAAGGGACAATATAACCCTTCAGGCAGATAACTATACGGACGTCAAGGGGAGCAAAACTCTTTATTCGAAATTGGATTGGTCCTGGCTCCCGAGTGCCTTGACTGTCAGGACAGACAAAGACTTAAGACATTGACAGGATAAAAACCGTTTCGTTGGTCACAGAAACAAAGTTGACATCTGCTCATGGAACATAGAGGGTCTGGCAGCAAAGGTAGACATCTGCTCATGGAATATAGAGGGTCTGGCAGCAAAGGTAGACATCTGCTCATGGAATATAGAGGGTCTGGCAGCAAAGGTAGACGATCATGAATTTTTAACATATATTGGAAGGTTTCAGATAATCCTCTTTCAAGAAACATGGGCACAAGAGGAAATTAAGCTTCCGGCATACTTATGCTATAGCAAGCCAGCAATTAAAACAAAATTGAAGGGGCGAGCAGCAGGAGGTTTGGCTTTATATGTAACAGTGGCCTTAAAAATAAAGATTGAAGAAGTGGACATTGACCATTCGAGCATTCAAGCAATTAAGGTCTGGCCTCTTGACCCAGGAAATAAGACTCCTTTGATGATAATAAACTTATATACACATCCCCTTGGTAGCAGGAAAAAAGAAACAATAGATAAGATACTGAGTCTATTGTTAACACAAAGCATGATGAATCCAGCTCCTTGGATCCTCTTGACAGGGGATTTTAATATGAATTTCTTCCAGGTGACGCCTAGGGATCAAATATTGGATGTGATTGATCAAATTTGGCATATCCTGGCAATTGATGCAATTAAACAAAGATCTGACAGAATGGGCAAAGAAGTGGTGAGAAATATGGAGCATCACGGCCTTCGAGTTTTGAATGTCCGGGTGGAACCGGACATTCCAGCTCAAGCGACCCATTTCGCGGCACAATCCAAAGCTGTTATTGATTACACTTTAGTATCCCTCCCATTATATCAATCAATAATAAGCTACAAGCTGGGAAATCGGCTGGAAAGTGATCACCAGCCACAAATGATCAGCCTCAATCTTAATATTACCCGATACGAACAAAGTGCCCCAGAGTTAGGGAGCCTATTGGTCTGAACTATAGGAGGTTAAACTGGTCAGTAAATAGTATACAAAACATCGAACAGCAAGCAAGAGACCAGTGGGAAGAAGAGTTAAATAGAATAGATCAAAATCCTTTGACCCTTTGGGAGCAGTTCATAATTAACCTGGTAGAGAAAAATGCTGTACGTTCAAAAGGCATTGTAGCAACGGCTACGTCTTTTCCCAAAAAAATGACTGTTCAACTAAAGATAGCGAAAAGGAAATTGAACAATGCTTTGAGGGTCCTAAGAAATCATGCATCCTCCAGTGTCAGGAGTGAGATACTACCAAAACTGAGGTCACTCGACAAAAAAGAGGTATGGATACAAACAAAAGCCGAACTAGATCTGTTCTGGAGTAAAATCAATTATGCAGCAAAACGCAAAGATGCACGTGAGTTTTGGAGACTGGTTAATCAAGCCAATGGTAGAAAACAACAACAAGTAACTACAAATATATCAGAAGAAGTCTGGGAGAAGCATTTGGGATCCATGACAGGTGGCACAAGAAATATAACAAAGCCAACAGACGTAGGTACTGCGGGCAATACAAGGGACAATGACAAGGCAAGGGAAAATACCCAGCTTATGATCCAGCAGATAATAGTGGAAAAAATTATAAGTTCTAGCAGACAGAGTAGTGCTCCAGGGCCAAATGGCCTTCCTCAAGCACTATTCGAAGAAAATCCACAACATTGGGCAAAGAAACTGTCAAACTTATTCAATCATGTTTTGACGAAGGAAGAAGTCCCAGCTAAATGGAGGGGTTCAATTTTGGCTCCGATTTACAAAGCGGGTCAAGTTTCGGATCCAGCTAATTATAGACTTATAGGTTTAATGGATTGTGAAGCAAAGTTTTTTGCTAAATGTCTGCTGGCTGAACTAACGGCTTGGGTTGATGCCAGTAATCTACTTCCAAAGAATCAAACAGGGTTTATTAAAGGCATGGGGACGATTATTAACATTCAAATGTTAGTTCTTATTATGGAAATGGCCAGGCGCCGTAGGATGAATCTTCACTTGTGTTTTATTGATTTTAGCTCGGCTTTCGACACTGTGCATAGAAATATTCTTTGGAACAAATTAACGAAAATGGGAATTGCACAGAGTCTGTTGAGAGCGATACAATTGTTATATACCAATACTTGGACGAGAGTAAGGTTGGGACAGGGCACAGTACTGTCAAAAACAATGATGACAAGGGACAGGTTGAAGCAAGGATGTGTTTTGGCCCCAACCTTATTCAACCTGTATTTAGTGGGTATTTCATCAGGGCTTAATGAAATTAATTCTCACTCCCCGACTGTGGCAGGTTTTAACGTTTCGCATTTATTGTATGCCGATGATATTGTATTAATAAGTTACACCAAGGTGGGGTTGTAGAGATTAATTAGTGAAAGTGCACATTATGCCTTTACTCATGGGCTAAAGATTAACTTAAAAAGACAAAAACAATGCTGGTGACTAGGGGGTTGGCTGCAAGACCAAAATTGAGAATGGAAGGTTCTGTTTTAGAATCGGTTACTGAGTATAGATATCTGGGTGTTATAATTGATGCTAGGGGCACGGGTAAAAATCAGTGCGTTGCACTACAGAGAAGAAATAACTCATTAATTGCAGCATTTTCCACACTCCAGAATAACATAAAAGGGCTTTCCCTTAATCCATTATTACAAATCATGTCAGTTAAACATGTTCCAACTCTCGCATATGGAGTAGAGACTTTAAGAGGATGTGCTGACAACACCATAGACAAACTAGTAACAGGGACCTACCGACGCCTGTTTAATCTTCCTCGACAAACTTCACCAGCGCAAATCCGACTTGAGTTTGGACTTAAACGACAGAACCTAAACAACTTAGGAGCATATTTAAAATTCTGCCACAAACTTAGAAGGGATAATGACTCTTCGCTTATGACAGTGGTCTGGGAGGCAATATGTGATAGTAAACATAAGCAGGCTCATGAATATTTTAAACTGGCGATAGACACGTTCAAGGCGGAACAACTATGGGCCTTACCCCTCTCACAGGTGGCTTTTAATAAAGTTATAAATGGGTACAGTAAAAAAGTGTCGTCTTTATGGGATAAAGCAGTATTGGCAAAGAGATCCCATGCGTGGACAGTTATTGCTTCGTACGGTATGTTAAAACCACAGAGCTATCTAGGAGACTCAAATAGCCAAAGGGCAAAGCTGAAGTTTATGAATCTCCGATTTGGAAATAGCCAATTTCTTGGAGACGCCCTGCATGGAAAATGAGGAGTAGTGAGAGGATGTGTCGCCTCTGTAACAACAAGAGAGAAGATATTTGTCATATCATTTGTAGCTGCCCTGCTCTAATAGGTGAACGTAGGAGGCTGTTGAGGTCGGACTTTAATAGTCAAATGACACGAACATGTCGACAAGCAGTCATAGCCAGTTTACAAGGAGAAAGTTTGCAATTTACGGGCAGACTTTTGAAGTTTATAGAAATAGTGGAGAAGAAACTGCTTAACTGCGGACAATGAGGATTGTTTTATATATTCTTGGTTTTTATGAATTGATGAAAAATACTTTTAATTACGTGGTTTTTTATATAAGGAAATGGAATTGATTATGCATGAAATGTAAGAAGAATTGTACAAAGGTGTTTTAATTGTAAGTTTTTATTAACTGAACAATACATTTTTTCATTCATTCATTCATACCCCCTTTTTGTTTCTTAGATAAACCAGTCCACGCCCTGAAGAGAATCCCACAAACCACCTTGGGATTCGAAACGCGTCTGCATTACACAACGCGGGGACTTTCACTTTTAATTAGGTTTCCCCCAGTAGAAATGTTATTTGAATTTTCTCACTACTGGGCCTAATGTCTCTTTTTCCCGTGGGGAGCAGCTTCTTGAATTTGTTACACAATGTGGATGCTAAAGGTTGTCCTAGTAGCTGCTCCGTTTGTGGACTAAGACTGGTGATATAATGTTTAGATAATTGTTGTTATGTATCATGCTTCATGTATTGTTTGTTACATCACATTACTTCATCGCAAAGTCTGTATGTCTTTGTTTTATTTGTTGCCTTAATATGTATAATTTGCTCTTGACTGAAACATATCCGCACTTACCTGACCCATGATTAAATGTGGAGTAAAGTGTACAGAACGAAGTAGCAAATAAATGCTTCAAGCCCATATCAATTGAATTGATGGCCTTTAGTCTGTTAAATTGGTTTAGCAGCATTTGAATGCGACGGCTAGGACACCCCCCCTTACTGCATAGACTATGGCATGGATAGATGTGCACCTTTTCTCAGAGAAAAATATCAGTCACTTCTTCATGTTTTGAGGTGGGGAAGGTCCAGGAGTTGGTGCTTCAACCAGATGTTATATTAAATCCTATACATTGTTTACAGGACAATTTGACCTGTTTCCTTTATTTATTTATTTTTTAAATCTCTTTATTGGCATTTTGTATAATGTTTTACATTCGTTAATGAGTTTAAATGAAAAAACAGAGAAATGAGTGTTGACATTAGTGGTAAATGACAATAATCAGCATTTTAAATATTCAGCATGTATGTGGGGCAAGCTAATGCCACAGCAATACATTTGACAATTGAGGGATGTTTCACATGCATTTCCAGGATAAAAGCCAAATGTCAAACTCATGTTAAATAAAGTGTAATTTGTGATTCTTGGGTTGAAACAGACTGGCCGGTACCAGACCCCCCATGGGTTAACATGCCAGAGATATTACGTTATTGAACAGTTACTAACCAAACTTTGCAAAGTTGCCGAGCTTTTCCATTTGTTTTCTTTTATGACCTGTTTCCTTTAATGATCATTTAGATACAGTATAGACAGCTTAAATCGATTTTTTTTTAAATCAGATTCCTTCTTGTAGTCGCCACTTAAAGTTTACACTTCATGGTGGAAAATACCAACGTTTGCAATTTGTGTTTCCAAATGTGAAAATACTCTCCTTGCAGGTAAAATTCAGACCAGGGCGACAACCCTATGATCTGCCTGAGGCCATAAATGAGCATACACAGCTCCTAGATGCCATTACCTTCATACAGTAATGTTTACTGTTACTGTTGCCAAGGTGTCACTCCAGGGCGTAATGCAGGGCCCTGGGGTGCAGGGTGGGGGCACAATCGATATGGGGGCCCCATTCGACCCAAGACCAATGAATATTTGGGAGACATGGGATACTTGGACGCCCCTCATCACATTCTACAAGGTGGGGGGGCATCATTTTGCGTTAGTCGGTCCGCTGAGTCAGTCCCCTACCTGACTCTCATCAGCAGTATACGGAGCCTGCTGACAAAAAGTGAAAGTGGGTGCCACGGAACGGAAGTGGTCTTCCCTGAAAGCGGAAGCGATACCTGGGGCGGAAGCTGGCGACGCAGACGTTGGAGTGCTTATCTCAGCTCGCTCTCGGTTGTGGGGCACTCAATCTGCCGTATAATACAAAATTTTCCAGCTGTCGCGACAAGAATTTTAGATTTTATTAAGGACACGGAGGCGAGGATTATGCTTTCTCAATTTCTTTACTGACTCACAGCAGCCAATGAGAACAAAGTAACACAGTAAAAAACTTCATTACCCATGAGGCTTTGAACCACGCCTCCTTAACACAACCAATAGTAATGCTTTACATACAATAAAACACTGAGGCACCATCTTGGCTTCCTCTTTCTTTGCAAACCAGTCCATAAGTGACCAACCTAAGGAACAATCTTGACTCTCAACGGAGAGCGAATCCTAGGAGCACTTCTCAACGGAGAAGACGACCAACCGATCCAGGAAGCTCCATCAACGTCCGACCACCCAGTGGTCCGGTTCCTGGCGCAGCAGAGCCTTAACTCTGTTTGGAATCATTTCCTGTAAACAGAAACAGTCATGAAAATAACGAACCCAAAAGGCTCAACATATCAGGGCGGGAAAAATCTCAACAAATATCCATTACAACATGACAGTTGACATCAATCTGTCCCACCGGGTGGGATAATCCTCGCCTCCGTGTCCTTAATAGAATCTAAAATTCTTGTCGCGATAGCTAGAAAATTTTGTATTCTATGGCAGGACCGGAGGCTTCTGATTATGCTGGTTCAAAGCTCATCAATCACCAGCGAAGACACATGTGAAATAGGTTTGTAATAAAACTCCTTAAACGTGGAATCGGAAGACCAATCTGCAGCTCTAAGAATGTCTTCTAATCTAGACCCCAAAGTATAAGCTTTAGAGGCCATAGCACCCCTGGCCGAATGCGCACCATAAACAGAAACATCAATTCCAGATTCTGACATAACCCAGCGAACCCATCGGGCCAAAGTGGCCGCAGAAACAGGCCAGAAGGGCTTCTGAATAGCAATCAATAGTTGTCCCAAGAGATCTGTCCTATGCGCCAAAGTGCGCTCTTCATACATTTTTAAACATTGCAAAATGCACAATTTAGGATTAAGCGGAAAAGCAGGATACTCAATTGAACGAGACATGGTCTTGGTGCGCTTAGATATGATGAAAGAAACACCCTGTGGAGAAAAAATCCTACCAGCCAGGTCTAAGGCACGCACATCCAACACCCTGCGACAGGAGATTAAACACAGTAACATAGTAAGCTTGGCTGACAATTGTTTTAGGGATAACTGGTGGTTGTCAGGCCAAGATGTTAACAGATTCAAAACCTTGGGTACGTCCCACAAAGTGGAATACCTGGGACGGGGCGGTCTAGCCACCCTAATGCCCTTGAGCACTTTACAAACTAAAGGATGCATCCCTACCGGCTTACCCTCAATGTGATTATGTCCGGCTGAAAGCGCGGATCTAAAATTATTGACTGACTTATAGGACAAACCTGACTCTGCACACTCTGACAAAAAATTAAGATTTCTGTAACATCTGATCCCACGGGATCCAACTGCCGTTGAAGGCACCAACCCATCCATCACTTCCATGAAGCCGAATATCGCTTACGGGTGGAAGGAACCCAAGCCTGTTGCATAACCTCGGCAGCCGCCGACGAAAGGCCCTCAATCTGCTCATGTCTCCTGAGAGCGTCCACACCATGAGGGAGAGTTGGTTCTGCAGGACCAGCGGATGAGGAGCTCCTACTGGGTCCTGGAGAAGCAACGGAAAACTCGGAAGAATGAACGGTAAGTCCACCGATAACTCCAATACTGTCGGAAACCATGACTGAGTCTTCCACAACGGAGTGACCAACACTACTGACGCCATTTGCCGACGAACCTGAGCTGCCACCCTCTGGATGAGGGCAAACGGTGGAAAGGCATAATGTCTCTGAGGCCCCCAATGCTGCAGGAACGCATCCGTTCCCAACGCCATCGGATCCGGCCTCCAACTGAAAAATAGGGGAAGATGAGTATTGAGCCGGGAGGCAAAGAGATCTATCTGGCAAGGCCCTCGCATATGCATGATCTCTGTAAATAAAGACGGGTGAAGCCTCCAATCGCTGAAGTCCCGGAGGAACCTGGAATTCCAATCCGCCACCTGATTCAATGTGCCTGGCAGGTACTCCGCTATCACATTGATCCTGCGGTCTAGGCAGAAATGCCAGAACTCTTTCACAATGTTGGCTAACATCTTCGATCTCGTCCCCCCCAGGCGATTGATGTAGCGAACCGCCGAGACGTTGTCCATCCTGAGAAGGATGCAACAATTCCCCTTGAGAGGAGAGATCGATTTGATGACGAAGGAGCCCGCTAGCAGCTCCAGGCAGTTGATGTGCAATCTCAGCTCGTCGGCGGACCAACGTCCGCCGGTGGCAAAGTTTCCACATCGAGCTCCCCAGCCCCATCTGCTGGCATCGGACTCTATAACTACGTCTGGCGCGGCTCCAAAAATAGCTCGTCCATTCCAATCCTCCATATGTTCCAACCACCACTGAAGCTCTTCTCGAGCGTCTGGTGACAGAGGGATCAGATGTTCGTAAGGGAACCCCTTTTGAAGATAATAAATCTTCAGGCGCTGTAGCGCCCTGTAGTGAAGCGGTCCGGGGAAAATGGCCTGAATGGAAGAGGCCAAGAGGCCCACAATTCTTGCTAGCACCCTCAAGGAGATCCTCTGTTTGGACAGGGTGGACGTGATCTCTCGCTTGATGGACCTGATTTTGGACATGGGCAGGAGTAGTTGCGCAGAGACTGAGTTGATCTGAAACCCTAGAAACTCTATCTGTTGACTTGGGGTAATCATTGACTTCTTGAGATTTATCACAAACCCCAACTCCTGCAAAAGGGACATTGTCCATTGTAAGTGCAGCAGAAGCGTGGGCGCATCCTGCGCCAGGAGCAGCATGTCATCTAGGTAGATGATCAACCTTACCCCCATCTCCCTCAACCGAGTGGTTACTGGCTTTAGAAGCTTGGTAAATACCCAGGGCGCTGAAGACAGGCCGAAGGGGAGAGTGCGATACCGGAACCATTGCCCTTTCCATTGGAACTGAAGAAATTTCTGATGGGAGGGGCAAACTGGGACCGTAAGATATGCGTCCTTGAGATCCAGGCGCACCATCCAGTCGTGTTCCAGAAGGAGGTCTCTTAAAAGATGGATGCCCTCCATCTTGAAGTGTCTGTATATTACAAATGGGTTGAACTCTCTAAGATTGAGTACCAGTCTCTGGCCACCCCCTTTCTTTTGGACCAAGAAGACGTTGCTGCAAAACCCTTCGGGAATGAAGGGTCCTACGGCAATAGCGTGCTTGGCCAAAAGCTCCTCAAGCTCGGAGTCTATAAAAGATTCTTCTTGTAGGGAAAAACTGAGAGGCTGCGGGGGTTGTGTCTGATATGGGGTCTGCACCAACTCTATCTGATACCCCTGGACCGTGTGCAGGATCCAGGCATCCGCAGTCAGCTGAGTCCAGCTCGTTACAAAGTGAGACAATCTGCCCCCGAGGGGAACCATAGGTAGTAGTTGAGAACTTACCAGAGGACTGGGTGTCAAAATTCTTGTATCCTCTATTGACACCCCTGTTGAATCTGCCACGGAATCCGCGAGATCTGGTGGGGTAGAACCCCGCTTGCTCCGGTTCTTGTGTGAATCCCCTGCGTCGAGGGGCGAAACCTCGGTGAGGACTGGGATTAGAGTAGCGGCCGGTCGCGCGTCCTCTGCCGCGTCCGGCCCTACCAGAGACCTGATGGAACACTCGTTTGAGTGAAGATTGAGATTTGTCCAATGAAGCAAAGGTGCTGACAAACTTCGCTATGTCCTTGACAAATTTGTCTCCGAACAGTTGCCCCTCAGCAAGAGGGCCCGGCTCAGCAGTTGCTAGATCCACCAACTGCGGGTCAATTCTCAGGAGGACGGACTTGCGGCGCTCGGAGGAGAGAGCGCAATTAGCGTTACCCAGTAGGCAGATGGCTCTCTGGGTCCATCCCGCTAGGACCTCAGGGTGAATGGCTGCCCCTGTTTCCTGCGCCTGCAAAGCAAGTTCAAGGATCTTAGCTAGGGGACCCGCTACGTCCAGGACCTTGTCCTGACACGCCCGTAGGGCGCGATCTATACCTTTCTTTGGGTCCTTCTTATACTTCTTAAGAAAGGTGGTCATAGAAGAATCTATCTCGGGCGTGAGGGCCACCTTATGCGCCAGGTCTGGGCGGGGGCATTCCGATTTTAAGCGGGCCCTAACCTCTTTATCAAAGCCCTTTCTGAGGTGCGCCTGCATGTAGTCTGCTACCGCTGAGGGCGGAGCCCAATCGGCGGATCGGGGATGAACAATTTCCGACGGGTCAAAAAGGAAAGGGGTGGCGGGGGCAGGGGGGTAGGCCGGGTGTTTGCTCTTTTTGGCGCGCTTGCGCGGTCTGGACTCCTGCGAGGAATCAGTATCAGTACCCGCATCCGTGGTAGTAATCAAGACTGGGACAGGGGGCGGAGGAGGGAGGTCAGGGACATCAACTATCGCCTGTTCTTTAGATTTATAGAGTGAGGAATAAACAGACGCATGTGGCCATGTATGATCAGTTGGAATGGAGGGGGCCGGGACCGAGTCAGGGATGAGGGAAGGGGCGGGTTTCCCTGTAGCTAATTGCTCTAAGCGCTGGGAAATAGGCAAGAGGGCAGAGGAAAGTACTTTATCTAATTTAGCATCTAATTTCTTGTCAATAATATCCTCCATGGATTCTTCATAGTAATAATCCTCTCCCTGGAGGCCTTCACACGCAGCCACCTCCTCCTCGTAGACGTCACAGTCAGACATATTGGCCACAGAAACGTGGGATACCGCACAAACCCAAAGGGCAGCTTATTTATCCAGCCCAAAGTTCTCCAGGAAACCAGGGCGTCCGTTGGGAGCAAAGCTGGGGCAGAGGGGGCCAACAAGGTACCAAATCTCCCTGTCCAACAGGTCTTATAAAGGGTATAAACCCTAAAGCCTACTGGTTGCAGAGATTCCAAAAATTATTATATAGATCCCTTGCAGCCACTGCTGGGTTGCCAAGGGTTAATAGTCTTAGGACTTGCCAATCGAGCGTGCGCGATGTCACCAATTATAAAGCAAGGCCTGGTACCGGCTCCAAACCTCTCGCCTGCTGCGTTGACAAAAAACCTCCCGCTTCAGCCCGGGAGAGGCGTCAGACCAGCTGTATGCAACGGGGACGCACGCGTGCACTGACGCGTGCAGGCTCCCGAGATGCACGTCGGCTTCCCGGCTGGGATTCCGACTTGCGTCTCACTCCCGCGGGGGGGCCAGATCCCCGCAGCGCACTGCAAAAGCCTACAGCGAGGCACAATACTGCAAGCGGAATCGGGGCAAGTCTTAACAAAAGGATAAGAGCAGCGCAACACGCGCTGAAAACGCGACACAAAATTATGTATAATGAAAGTACACGCACGCGTCACTGAATACAAGGCAACAAGGCACAGTGCTAAAACAACAGTCGATAGACCAATATGCAAAATATCACGCCAATATGGAAAACACTTGTTAAATATGACACAATTGTTCAATAAAGCAATGAGGCACTTATCTTGAATGCGGAGCAGCAAAGAAAGAGGAAGCCAAGATGGTGCCTCAGTGTTTTATTGTATGTAAAGCATTACTATTGGTTGTGTTAAGGAGGCGTGGTTCAAAGCCTCATGGGTAATGAAGTTTTTTACTGTGTTACTTTGTTCTCATTGGCTGCTGTGAGTCAGTAAAGAAATTGAGAAAGCATAATCAGAAGCCTCCGGTCCTGCCATAGAATCCGCATGCCTCCTCTTCCACTCCAGAGGCGCCACTTCTTCTCTCAGATCCGACCACCCTCTCTCTAACCGGATGTGAATGTTGAACTGATTTGTGGAAATGCGCCCTGATGACTCAAGGCGGGATGGCATCAGTAGTTGAGGTCAGGCGCCAACCCTTGCCAAGTGTTTATAAAAGCCTATGAATGAAGCGAGAAATGTGTACCAAGGCAACCCAAGCGTGGGAAATCAGTCGAACCACAGAAAGTCTGTCTGGACATCCGCTCTGGCCGGCCTCATGGACTTTCCCAGCGTTTCGTTTTTAACAGCCGTGGGGCGGAACCTGTCAAGTGTCTATCTAACTATGTTTGATTCACAGTGCTGGAACTGGAAAAATGTACTCCAGGAACCATAAACTGGGGGTCAAGGTGTGACAAAGCAAAGGGGGTTGAGTCACGAGGGGTGTAGTCATGAAAAGTCTGACAGTCATCTTGTACATTTGTGTTTGACATATCTGCGGCAAAGAAATTGGCAACAAGGACAAAAGTCACAGTGAATCTCTTCTGGCTTAATTGACCACAAAGAGGCTTCATTTAAATATCTTGCAAGGTTAGGACCCCTGCTGCAGTGATCTTTCTGTGCCCAGCAATTTACAGCGGGTTATAAAAACATTAATATAACTGTGATGGTTAATGCACGTCTGGCAGAGTTCTGTATTTTGCCAGTTTTCACTCATGCATTAGCATAAAGTTTTAATGTGCCCAATGCAAAGCACATTATGTATCATGCAGATCTCAGATTTGTATTTTATGCAGATATGTAAGCGTGTTACTGCTTTTAACGCAGAGACCCTTTTGTAACTTCTAGTTCATAAACAACCATTCAATTATAGCACAGTGAGCTATGAACTGGCATTAAGGATCTGCATGTACACTGCAAGTCATGGGTCTAAATCCTTACTGATTTTTTGTTCTCAATCTATTGTTATTCTAGATTTGCAAACAAAGGTACCTTTGGGTAGTAATAAAGTCTTGTTAGTACAGACAACCTCATTCACTGTGTTACGTTTTAAACCCTGACTTTGTGTTTCCCCCAAACATGCAGTCTTAACATATAATCTCTACAATTATGGGTGATAACTGACTCCTACAATAGATGACCCTCATTTTCCTATGTAACATTTCCTGTACCTTGATTTACGTACGTGTATGATTTATTTTCTGTGTGTGAGATGGAAAGTGCTTTGACGCACTACACTGGGATGGGTAGCGCTATATTTTCCGAATTGGAGGAGGATTGGGGCGGTTCTGATGGACTCGTGGATATTGCTACAGATTATGGGTGCACACATGTGAAGCCGGTTTCCTGGAGTTCTCTTTTGTACATTTCATCCAGTCGTGACTGGCGGTGCCCTGGCTGCAATGCTTCATGAGCTGCTGGAGATGATGAGCTTGTCAGCCAGATAGAAAGGGGGCGCTGTTTGTGATTACTTTTTAAATGATTCAGTTGGTCTTGAAGATTGGTGCAGGCCGATAAGTGAATCTGTTAAGGATACATGGAGGGCCTTTGGGTCAGCTGTATTCTGCCATTGGTCTGTCTGAGTGTCATTTAAACTTTGCTTCCATTCATGACAGTGAAATGCATGGGGTAATGGTGTCCACATCAGTCATTGGCTCTCTTGTCTATTGACCTGTGGATGACAGCATTTTCTGATCATATGTATGCATCCTCCTGAAATTTGTGTGCTTCGGTGTCAGGACTTGATGGCCAGTCTTTTAGTTTTTAATTTTCTCCTTTTATAGTTCCCATTTAATATTTTGTTTCTCCTCTTTTTATTTTAATGTTTCTAGAGGATATTACAACTCTCCAAGCAGTGCTAATGGGTAGCTAGCTTGCCGCTCATTTAATCTACAGTACGTGGCCACTTCCTCTAAACCAGGAGTCCATTACCAAATGTTGTTGTCCATAGTGTATCATTCTTTTTCCATTCCAGGATGACCAGAACATTGGTTCTAAACATTGAGGCCCTGCTTGAACTTTCAAACAAAGTTAGACTATTTACAATACCTCTGCAAGACAGGCTTCTATGTTTAGTTTTGTTATTGTAAGCATATCCCCGTCGTATTTAGATGGCAGCATGCTTTCTTTTTTTGTACTTGTATTCTTTTCATTTATCTTGCTATGTTGTTAGGTTTGTGTGTGTTTTATTGCAGTTGTGTCAGAGGGTGATTGTAAGAATGGGACAGTGGATGGATGAATTGATTCATGAGTGCAAAAAAGAGTGTCCAAGCATAAATATGATGACTTATTGAGTACCTAAACACTCCATATGACACACAAGGCACTTTCGTTCATAATCAAGACCTATTTATTTTGCGCGTGCTTGTTTCTTCTTTCCTTCTCTCTTGGTATTTCCTGCAGCTCTCTAGACAGCGCGACCGGAATGCTTGTTTAATGCACATTTCATCTGTAGTATCCCTCATAAGCACTGTTCTTAACTAGGCTGCCATAGTCTAGCCTTCTTTTACCACTTTAAGATCACCGCCGCATCAGCTATCTTGAATTAGTACAGCAATGAATCACTATGCAAAATATAATTCCAAGATGGCCACTCACTACTGAGTTTATTTATTTATTTTGCTTATTAATTATGGGTCTCTGCTTTATTTTATCTATCACAATGTGTGATAAGTTATATAAGTTATTTGATTACATGCTTATGGGTCTCTGTTCTATTTTATTTTATCTGTCACAATGTGTAAATATAATCATAACAATTTTATCTATAAGTGCTTCACTATTGGAATATTGGGGAAACCATACAATAAAAAGAAATACATATATATATATATATGTATATATATGTATATATACACATATATATATATATGTAAAATCTTTTGGAACCTGCCCCCGTGAGTGCTGTCTTCTTGGGAAAATTTCCTGGAGGAGTGCGGAGCTTTATATATATATAAGAGGGACAACGTGGGGAAGAGGACAAACCAAAACACCACCAGAAGGAGCAGAAGACGGAATAAAATCAAAGAAAGGAAGAGGAAAGCAAAAGTAAAATAAAAAAAAAGCCTCACCAAAAATAACTTAGTAATTAATATTTCCAACAAAACACTAAGTGATATATATATATATATATATATATGTATATATATATGTATATATATATATATATAAAGTTCCGCACTCCTCCAGGAAATTTAACCAAGAAAACAGCACTCACGGGGGCAGGTTCCAAAAGATTTTATTATGAACCACAGGCAGAACTTTGAAGTTACGTAGAACAGAATCCCGACTCATCCTTGCGATTGGCACTGAATATCCATATGGACACAAGCAGGATGCAGAACTACATGTTCATTTGTAGATATTGACATTCTCAAAAGGACAATTGCTGAGCAGAATTATTATGTTTCCTTGATTCCCTTGTATATACTTTCCCAGATTTTTCTATCTTCACCAGATTTCCGTCATTTTACACTCTTTCATATATTTGAATATACAATTATCACTCATATGCTCGCCACATACCATACAATATGTTTTAACCAGAGTTGACTCGTAAGTCTAAAGAATAAGATCAGGAGAGGTTGGATGTACCATAGTCCCATCTATTTTGATTTTTCCATCTCCCCTACTTTCAGCGACTGGTGGACTCATGAATATCAGATCTACATAGAGGGCTACATTAATGAAGTTTTAAATTGATCTTGATCTTAATTTGTACTTTACATTTTATAGATCTTACTGATTATTTATAAACAGAAGGTTACATCAATGAAGTTTTAAAATAACTCTGATCTTCACTTGTACTTCATATTTTATAGATCTCATTTAACGCTGATGGAATCATTAATCACTACATGAATTGATGAAATGCAATACAATAGTGAATTTTGATGTAGGCCATAATTGTATAAGTGAAAATGTCACCATACGTGCACTGAATAAACATGGGGACATGGATTAGAATAACGATGGAACAAAAACTATCCAGCCACTAAGGGGTTTCTAATATAAAATGAAATGTCGACTCTGTGTTTTAAATGTATATTTATGAATTTTTAATCCTGCACTTGCACTTTTCTTTGACACTGAATGTACTTTACAAATAATGTCAGAATGGTGGATGAATCAACCCATGTTTGTTAAAGAGGATCAGCAGTCTAGTTGTTTAAAAATAGTAAACAGAAACAAGGGGTTAAGCACTAAGCACTTTAGAAATACAGTCTAGACGCAAGGGACTCTATGGTCCAGTAGAAGGCTAGTGGAAGCCGAAACGCATAGACCGTCCGGTTTTGTTCGTTTGCACTATGGTGTGTAAAATAAATTATCCTTAAAATCATTACCCTTGCTGTGGTGCCATGACTTTCGCCGTAAAAAGAATCTTATACGGAACGCAAAGGGACTCCAGGCTTATATGGTGCAGTGGCTGCACTACACATCACGGGCACTCAAAGAGTGAGGCGAAGCGGCGTGTTTAATTGCAGCCGAATGTAGGGAGAGTTGCCGAAATTCCAGCCGACGCCTCTGCTTGTAGCAACGTTGTCACCGCGCTGAGAAGACTCGGAGAAAACAACACGGCGGCCGGCGAAGTTCCAGTGGTGAGTAAAGGGGTGGAGGGAAGCGTTGTAGTTTGTAGCCTGAAACGCGGCGTAGTCGGCGTTAGGGAAACAAACACACGCCGAAACCCGCTCCGAGAAAGCCACTGTATTCTGAGCTGTGCCGGGGGAGGGATTAATAAGAGGAGCGCCTAAGAACGCCCGGAAATCTTTTTTCATCTCCCGTACTGACAACTGCACTCGGGGAATTTTCAAGGGGAAGAAATAAAGTGAAGATGAAACCTTGACATAATAGTTCTGAACATCCCCGCAAGCATATCTTTGAATCTGCTATAACATAATATAATAGCAAGAGCAGCAAAGGAAGGGGTCCAATGAGTCTGGATTCAGACCGAGGATCACCCAATAAACAAGTGAAACACACCACAGCAAAACAGAACAAAAGTAAGAACTAATTGAACCTCAAAAACAAACATGGCTGACAAAAGCAGGAATCGAATGCAAAGAGCGAGTGAATTGCTTAATGACGATGCTACACCTTCAACAAGTGCTAACACCAGGGAAACATCTGGAGAAAGAAAAAAGAGAACAATTGCATGTGTTTTAAGGGAACTACGACAGAATCGCATCCTAGAGGTGAATAAATGGTGGAAAAAACAACATTAGAAAAATATATTGAATTTAAGAGAGTGCCGAGAGGACTCAGAATCTTAATTATGCCCACGCTCAACGACTTGGATGTGGATCTGATTAAGCAATGGCAGTTGGACACGAATGAGTGTTCATTTAAGCTCATGAGAACATTAATAATACATGCAGAAAGGAAACTGGAAAAACTAACAAGTGTGATTAAAGATCTAGAACAGGAAATAGCCCAGTATCCAACAACGGAAGAAAATAAAGAATTGATTGAAAACATGGAGAAGAAAATCAATAAACACGAAGCGGATGTTGAAAAAAGAAAAGCAAATAAATTCAACAGAGATAGAATCGACTATGCCAGTGGGCGTATATATACGTTCGCTAGAAAGTATGACATGTATAGGAACAGGGCTGTGATGGACAAATGCGCAGGAAACGAAACATCAGAAACAGTGGACAGTTCTGACCTAAGTTCTGCTGACGAAGAAACAAGTGCAACACACCTGGATTTTTTCGGGGAAATGCGCTTGGCACAGATGATAACGCGGCAAAGAGGAAGAGGGACAACGTAGGAAAGAGGACAAACCAAAACACCACCAGAAGGAGCAGAAGAAGGAATAAAATCAAAGAAAGGAAGAGGAAAGCAAAAGTAAAATAAAAAAAAAGCCTCACCAAAAATAACTTAGTAATTAATATTTCCAACAAAATACTAAGTGATATCCAAATTCAACTACTCAACAAAGGATTGACCTTCTGTCCCAACAAAGACATTGATATACCAAATGTACGCATCGATCTCTACAAATTTTGCCGAAAAATCAAGCTTAAAAATATACTTCTCAGAAAAGATACACAGATCAAACTGTCCAACAACTGATAATCAAGAAATATCGCCCATAACACAGAATGATTTACCAGCATTAAGAACACTAACATCCCTGGAAGAAGGAGAAGAGCTTGCAACTGGGAGACATGAACAGCCCTTGGAATCTGACAAAGAATTGTGCCACAGATTAGGGATGATCACAAACAGAGGGGGCGATAGTGGCTTTAAAAAACAATCCACATTTTGTCCACAACTCCCGCCTGGGACCAAAATTGACTTATTTCATGAAATCATGGTGGAAGAAATCAATAAAATATCTACAAATTCCATAAATAAAAAGTCAAACAACAGGAAAACATGGAATTTAACGGCAGGAGAATACAAAGCACTCAAGGAACTAAGAGAAGACCCCGAGATCATCATTAAGGCCTCTGACAAAGGCGGTAACATCGTGGTCCAAAACATGAGCGACTATATAGCTGAAGCAAGCAGACAGCTGGGGAATGAAGACCACTATGAAAAACTTGTGGAAAACCCAATAGAGCTCTGGACCAAAGAATACCATCAGATGTTATTAGGATGGAAAGAGAATGGCCTGATCGATATCGAGGAATACCTGTACTTGAAAACAGACCATCCCATAACAGCAACGATCTACTTTCTACCGAAAGTACATAAAGCTATCAATAACCCACCGGGACGACCAATAGTCAGCTCTATTGGATCATTACTAGAATCTACATCCAGATTTGTGGATATTTTCCTAATGAACTATGTGACCTTCTTACCCTCTTACTTTAAGGGACACTATGGACTTCCTTAATAAAATACAAAAAATTGATTGGAAAGATGGCTTAATTATGGCGACAATAGATGTTTCATCACTATATACATCAATCCGTCATACTGATGGAATAGCAGCTGTCAGAAAGTTCCTGCAAACCAGATCAATAAATCATCTGGAACACTCTGAAATGCTGATAGAGATGCTGACCTATTGCTTACATCATAACATTTTCCTCTTCAAAGGCGATCTCTACAGGCAGAGACAAGGAACTGCAATGGGGACATCATTTGCTCCTACGTATGCTAACCTGCTGATGGCAGTCTGGGAAACTGAGACTCTGGAAAAACAAGAACATTCGAAAATAAAAACTTGGTGTCGGTTTATCGACGATCTCTTCATCGTATGGGAAGGAGATCGTGCCGATCTACAAAATTTTATTGACTCTCTTAACGAGAATGTATGCAATCTAACCTTCACGTCGACAATTAGTGAATCAAACATCATCTTCCTAGACGTGGAAGTTTTCATCAGAGAACATAAGGTGTGTACCAAAATGCATAGAAAACCCACCTCATGCAACAGTATTCTGCATGCGAACAGTGGGCATCCTCAAAATCTAAAATGGAGCATACCCTATGGCGAGATGCTTCGAGCAAAAAGGAACTGCTCAGAAGTTTCCGACTTGGACTGTGAGATTGATGAAATGAGTTCCGCTTCATGGAGAGGGGCTACCCGGTGGGAGTCATTGAGAATGCAAAATCCAGAGTCAAATTGAAAGCGAGAGCTGATCTCTTGACACCATAAAAAAAAAAAACTACTGAGGAAAATGGTCAAGAAGAAACAACATCACGACTCATCATGGATTTTAATAACCAAAGTGGAGAAATTAAACGCATTATTAGCAGGAACTGGGAGATTTTAATGCTGGATGAAACCCTAAAAAAAACTTTGACGCCATATCCGAGTATCACTTACAGAAAAGCAGCTTCCTTAGCAGATATTCTGATGCAGAGTCATCTAGAGATACGAGAACCAAAAACATCCTCATGGCTCAATACCCCGGGGTTCTGGAAATGTGCGAAATGTCAAGCTTGTAAACATGGCTTGAATCTTACGAGCTACCAACTTCAGAACGGGAGAACAGAAAGCATCCTTGACCACATTACATTTGAATCTAAATATGTGGTCTATAGATTAACTTGTCCTTGCAAAAAACATTATGTAGGAAGCACAATCAACAAATTAAAACTGAGAATCCTACAACATCTACGTGCCATAAAGAACAAGGATTTCAGTTATCCCATAGCAAAACACTTTCATGAATTCCATTCAAGTGACTGTAGACAACTGAAATATTCTGGGATAAAAATTGTAAAATCTACAGAAAGAGGCGGAGACAGAACTTTGAAGTTACGTAGAACAGAATCCCGACTCATCCTTGCGATTGGCACTGAATATCCATATGGAGCCAATCTGTGGAATTCTCTTCCTCCTTCAATTTCGGCTCTGGAACTTCATTCTTCGTTCCGCAAGGCCTTGAAGACTTGGCTCTTCACCAGCCTGAATCTGTAAACCCTCCACTTATGGACCTCTCTGATCTTGATCCCTTACCGCAGCGCCTTGATGCCCCTGGGCTTAGTCCGCGCTTTACAAAGCCTATATTCATTCATTCATTCATCAGGATGCAGAACTACATGTTCATTTGTAGATATTGACATTCTCAAAAGGACAATTGCTGAGCAGAATTATTATGTTTCCTTGATTCCCATGTATATACTTTCCCAGATTTTTCTATCTTCACCAGATTTTCGTCATTTTACACTCTTTTATATATTTGAATATACAATTATCACTCATATGCTCGCCACATACCATACAATATGTTTTAACCAGAGTTGACTCGTAAGTATAAAGAATAAGATCAGGAGAGGTTGGATGTACCATAGTCCCATCTATTTTGATTTTTCCATCTCCCCTACTTTCAGCGACTGGTGGACTCATGAATATCAGATCTACATAGAGGGCTACATTAATGAAGTTTTAAATTGATCTTGATCTTAATTTGTACTTTACATTTTATAGATCTTACTGATTATTTATAAACAGAAGGTTACATCAATGAAGTTTTAAAATAACTCTGATCTTCACTTGTACTTCATATTTTATAGATCTCATTTAACTCTGATGGAATCATTAATCACTACATGAATTGATGAAATGCAATACAATAGTGAATTTTGATGTAGGCCATAATTGTATAAGTGAAAATGTCACCATACGTGCACTGAATAAACATGGGGACATGGATTAGAATAACGATGGAACAAAAACTATCCAGCCACTAAGGGGTTTCTAATATAAAATGAAATGTCGACTCTGTGTTTTAAATGTATATTTATGAATTTTTAATCCTGCACTTGCACTTTTCTTTGACACTGAATGTACTTTACAAATAACGTCAGAATGGTGGATGAATCAACCCATGTTTGTTAAAGAGGATCAGCAGTCTAGTTGTTTAAAAATAGTAAACAGAAACAAGGGGTTAAGCACTAAGCACTTTAGAAATACAGTCTAGACGCAAGGGACTCTATGGTCCAGTAGAAGGCTAGTGGAAGCCGAAACGCGTAGACCGTCCGGTTTTGTTCGTTTGCACTATGGTGTGTAAAATAAATTATCCTTAAAATCATTACCCTTGCTGTGGTGCCGTGACTTTCGCCGTAAAAAGAATCTTATACGTAACGCGAAGGGACTCCAGGCATATATATAAATATATATATATATATATATAAATATATATATATATATATAAAGCTCCGCACTCCTCCAGGAAATTTTCCCAAGAAGACAGCACTCACGGGGGCAGGTTCCAAAAGATTTTATTATGAACCACAGGCACAGGCGCGTTTCGGCAACAGCCTTTGTCGATGTTAGCCGTGAAACGCCAAACACCACCATTTTTAAACATCACCCAGCACGTTTACACAAGTCAACACTAACAAAGGACTAATCCTCCTAGGACCGAGTGGAAAACATCCCCGCTAATGTAAGTGCCATTTGGTCCTATTCCAGGGCCTATGCTCCACACAGCATATCATAGCAAAGGGTGTCACTAGAACGTGAACAGAGCGGTAAATGACAATAAGACAAGCTTTCGCAATATCTACATGTAAATACAGTAAATATCACCTGGTAATTACCATCTCCACGAAAAACATTCAATAATGTTCCCCCATCTGTATCGTCTGTACATACAGACACAATGTCTAATCATCTCACTGTTTATGTTGAGGAAGGAAAGCTGTGCACTAGGTTGCACAGAAAAGAAACGGCGGGGAATTCTACCCTCCATGCCGCTAGCAGCCACCCCAGGAACCTAATCAACAGTATCCCCTATGGGGAACTGTTGAGGATTAAATGGAACAGTTCCAGCGAACAAGAGTTTCAGTTGGCTGCAGAGGGGAGTATACAACGTTTCAGTGTGAGGGGTTATGGTCAAGATGTCCTGAATACAGCATTACAGAGAGTTAATTCCCTGAAGAGAGAAGAGCTGTTGCAGGAAACCAATAGGGGAAAGACAAGATCAAACGAGAATGAGGGCAAGTTTAGACTGATAACCACCTACTCAGAAAATGCTGGGGATTTCAAGAGAATATTACGGAAACATTGGCACACTCTTTTGGCAGATACTGTGCCTGTGGTTCATAATAAAATCTTTTGGAACCTGCCCCCGTGAGTGCTGTCTTCTTGGGAAAATTTCCTGGAGGAGTGCGGAGCTTTATGGATTTGCGGAAGCACCCCTGCATGACTGGCACCCGTCCGCGAGTGCGTTGAGCTGGTGCATTAGTGGAGCAGTTATATATATATATATATACATACAAAAAACCAAGTTGCCCTGATGCAAGTACGCCTCCAACAGCAAAGTGCTAAAAGCCTTTTAATGTCACACCGGCAATTACAGCTCCCAAAAAATATTCTCCTTATGCGTGTCAGAGCTCAAAGGCTCCTTCGTCAGAGGATAGCAGCTGATAAAACTGAAATACTCGCAAGCACCATTAACTGCATGCATTCTTTTTATGGCCCCTGCTGGGTCTCTCAGGTGAGTTTCCGGTCTCAGCATGCTGGTACATGTAGTTCAAAACATCGAGTTAGTATTTCCACAGTGGGCTCAGTTTTAATTCAGCGTCTTTTTTACAAAATAAAAATAACAACAGCCCCAGTGGGCTCTGGAACAGAGTCTCCGGTCTTATTCTATGACCTTCGCTGTGCCAGATGCTCCGAGACCTTCGAAACATCTGAGGCCCCCTTCTCAGCTCCAGGGGTGTGACGTCCTTCACGGCCAGGCTGCCGTGCATTTAATCCAAAAAACCAAGTTGCCCTGATGCAAGAACGCCTCCAACAGCAAAGTGCTAAAAGCCTTTTAATGTCAAACCGGCAATTACAGCTCCAAAAAAATATTCTCCTTACGCGTTTCAGAGCTCAAAGGCTCCTTCGTCAGAGGATAGCAGCTGATAAAACTGAAATACTCGCAAGCACCATTAACTGCATGCATTCTTTTATGGCCCCTCCTGGGTCTCTCAGGTGAGTTTCCGGTCTCAGCATGCTGGTACATGTAGTTCAAAACATCGAGTTAGTATTTCCACAGTGGGCTCAGTTTTAATTCAGCGTCTTTTTTACAAAATAAAAATAACAACAGCCCCAGTGGAGCTCTGGAACAGAGTCTCCTGTCTTATTCTATGACCTTCGCTGTGCCAGATGCTCCGAGACCTTCGAAACATCTGAGGCCCCCTTCTCAGCTCCAGGGGTGTGGCGTCCTTCACGGCCAGGCTGCCGTGCATTTAATCCAAAAAACCAAGTTGCCCTGATGCAAGAATGCCTCCAACAGCAAAGTGCTAAAAGCCTTTTAATGTCAAACCGGCAATTACAGCTCCAAAAAAATATTCTCCTTACGCGTTTCAGAGCTCAAAGGCTCCTTCGTCAGAGGATAGCAGCTGATAAAACTGAAATACTCGCAAGCACCATTAACTGCATGCATTCTTTTTATGGCCCCTCCTGGGTCTCTCAGGTGAGTTTCCGGTCTCAGCATGCTGGTACATGTAGTTCAAAACATCGAGTTAGTATTTCCACAGTGGGCTCAGTTTTAATTCAGCGTCTTTTTTACAAAATAAAAATAACAACAGCCCCAGTGGGCTCTGGAACAGAGTCTCCGGTCTTATTCTATGACCTTCGCTGTGCCAGATGCTCCGAGACCTTCGAAACATCTGAGGCCCCCTTCTCAGCTCAAGGGGTGTGGCGTCCTTCACGGCCAGCCTGCCGTGCATTTAATCCAAAAAACCAAGTTGCCCTGATGCAAGAACGCCTCCAACAGCAAAGTACTAAAAGCCTTTCAATGTCAAACCGGCAATTACAGCTCCAAAAAAATATTCTCCTTACGCGTTTCAGAGCTCAAAGGCTCCTTCGTCAATGCAATGCTTCATGAGCTGCTGGAGATGATGAGCTTGTCAGCCAGATAGAAAGGGGGCGCTGTTTGTGATTACTTTTTAAATGATTCAGTTGGTCTTGAAGATTGGTGCAGGCCGGTAAGTGAATCTGTTAAGGATACATGGAGGGCCTTTGGGTCAGCTGTATTCTGCCATTGGTCTGTCTGAGTGTCATTTAAACTTTGCTTCCATTCATGACAGTGAAATGCATGGGGTAATGGTTTAGTCCACATCAGTCATTGGCTCTCTTGTCTCTTGACCTGTGGATGACAGCATTTTCTGATCATATGTATGCATCCTCCTGAAATTTGTGTGCTTCGGTGTCAGGACTTGATGGCCAGTCTTTTAGTTTTTAATTTTCTCCTTTTATAGTTCCCATTTAATTTTTTGTTTCTCCTCTTTTTATTTTAATGTTTCTAGAGGATATTACAACTCTCCAAGCAGTGCTAATGGGTAGCTAGCTTGCCGCTCATTTAATCTACAGTACGTGGCCACTTCCTCTAAACCAGGAGTCCATTACCAAATGTTGTTGTCCATAGTGTATCATTCTTTTACCATTCCAGGATGACCAGAACATTGGTTCTAAACATTGAGGCCATGCTTGAACTTTCAAACAAATTTAGACTATTTACAATACCTCTGCAAGACAGGCTTATATGTTTAGTTTTGTTATTGTAAGCATATCCCCGTCGTATTTAGATGGCAGCATGGTTTCTCTTTTTGTACTTGTATTCTTTTCATTTATCTTGCTATGTTGTTAGGTTTGTGTGTGTTTTATTGCAGTTGTGTCAGAGGGTGATTGTAAGAATGGGACAGTGGATGGATGAATTGATTCATGAGTGCAAAAAAGAGTGTCCAAGCATAAATATGATGACTTATTGAGTACCTAAACCCTCCATATGACACACAAGGCACTTTCGTTCATAATCAAGACCTATTTGTTTTGCCAGTGCTTGCTTCTTCTTTCCTTCTCTCTTTCCTATATATATATATATATATATATATATATATATATATATATATATAAAGCTCCGCACTCCTCCAGGAAATTTTCCCAAGAAGACAGCACTCACAGGGGCAGGTTCCAAAAGATTTTACATATATATATGTATATATACATATATATATATATATATGTATTTCTTTTTATTTTATGGTTTCCCCAATATTCCAATAGTGAAGCACTTATAGATAAAATTGTTATGATTATATTTACACATTGTGACAGATAAAATAAAATAGAACAGAGACCCATAAGCATGTAATCAAATAACTTATATAACTTATCACATATATATATATATATATATATATAATATATATATATATATATATATATATATATATATATATATATGTATATGTAAAGCTCCGCACTCCTCCAGGAAATTTTCCCAAGAAGACAGCACTAACGGGGGCAGGTTCCAAAAGATTTTATTATGAACCACAGGCAGAACTTTGAAGTTACGTAGAACAGAATCCCGACTCATCCTTGCGATTGGCACTGAATATCCATATGGACACAATCAGGATGCAGAACCACATGTTCATTTGTAGATATTGACATTCTCAAAAGGACAATTGCTGAGCAGAATTATTATGTTTCCTTGATTCCCATGTATGTACTTTCCAGATTTTTCTATCTTCACCAGATTTTTGTCATTTTACACTCTTTTATATATTTGAATATACAATTATCACTCATATGCTCGCCACATACCATACAATGTTTTAACCAGAGTTGACTCGTAAGTCTAAAGAATAAGATCAGGAGAGGTTGGATGTACCATAGGCCCATCTATTTTGATTTTTCCATCTTCCCTACTTTCAGCGACTGGTGGACTCATGAATATCAGATCTACATAGAGGGCTACATTAATGAAGTTTTAAATTGATCTTGATCTTAATTTGTACTTTACATTTTATAGATCTTACTGATTATTTATAAACAGAAGGTTACATCAATGAAGTTTTAAAATAACTCTGATCTTCACTTGTACTTCATATTTTACAGATCTCATTTAACTCTGATGGAATCATTAATCACTACATGAATTGATGAAATGCAATACAATAGTGAATTTTGATGTAGGCCATAATTGTACAAGTGAAAATGTCACCATACGTGCACTGAATAAACATGGGGACATGGATTAGAATAACGATGGAACAAAAACTATCCAGCCACTAAGGGGTTTCTAATATAAAATGAAATGTCGACTCTGTGTTTTAAATGTATATTTATGAATTTTTAATCCTGCACTTGCACTTTTCTTTGACACTGAATGTACTTTACAAATAATGTCAGAATGGTGGATGAATCAACCCATGTTTGTTAAAGAGGATCAGCAGTCTAGTTGTTTAAAAATAGTAAACAGAAACAAGGGGTTAAGCACTAAGCACTTTAGAAATACAGTCTAGACGCAAGGGACTCTATGGTCCAGTAGAAGGCTAGTGGAAGCCGAAACACGTAGACCGTCCGGTTTTGTTCGTTTGCACTATGGTGTGTAAAATAAATTATCCTGGGATTTGAAGTCCGAGAGTGTTCATGCGGGCTATTCAATCGTCCCTCTCCCATCTCCATGGTCGACATTGCTGTTGGAGACTCGGCCATTTGACCGGCTCCTGCGCCGAGTGCTGTGAGGCCCTGTGGTTGGACGAGGGGCCCCCCCAGAGGAGATGTGATCAACGGCGCAATTGGGCATAGTTCTTCGAACTTGCAGTGCACTTCAAAGAGGATGGTAAATATTTACCCTGAAAGGTGGAACAATTGTGTGTCTGGGGGTCAGCCATACAGAGGCTTTATGTGTAAGAACAATATCGACCATGGAGATGGGAGAGGGACGATTGAATAGCCCGCATGAACACTCTCGGACTTCAAATCCCAGAATTCATCAAAGGGGAAAGAATATTTGTTCCGAGGAAATAAGTCCTCTTTTGATGTTAAACTGCTATATCCAATGAAATCACACTTACCTGTTTAAAATGTCATCATGACAGGTTGCGCTATCTTTGAAACAAGCAGATGAAGGCAGAACGCCGAAACGCGTCCTTGTTATTAAAGTATCTTCAAAGGGGCCCCGTGAGTGCAGCGTGTTTCTTTCCTGAAACTGGAGCGTTTATATTTGTATGGACCCACCTCCATACTTGCTGCACCCGTCTGAAAGAGTGCATACATTGCCTTAAGGTGGACTGTTGGAGCTGTGATATATATATATATATATATATATATAGCTCCTCCAGGAAATGTTCCCAAGAAGACAGCACTCACGGGGGCAGGTTCCAAAAAGATTTTATTATGAACCACAGGCACAGACGCGTTTCGGCAACAGCCTTTGTCGATGTTAGCCGTGAAACGCCAAACACCACCATTTTTAAACGTCACCCAGCATGTTTACACAAGGCAACACTAACAAAGGACTAATCCTTCTAGGACCGAGTGGAAAACATCCCCGGTAATGTAAGCGCCATCTTGGTCCTATTCCAGGGCCTATGCTCCACACAGCATATCATAGCAAAGGGTGTCACTAGAACGTGAACAGAGCGGTAAATGACAATAAGACAAGCTTTCGCAATATCTACATGTAAATACAGTAAATATCACCTGGTAATTACCATCTCCACGAAAAACATTCAATAATGTTCCCCCATCTGTATCGTCTGTACATACAGACACAATGTCTAATCATCTCACTGTTTATGTTGAGGAAGGAAAGCTGTGCACTAGGCTGCACAGGAAAGAAACGGCGGGGAATTCTACCCTCCACGCCTCTAGCAGCCACCCCAGGAACCTAATCAACAGTATCCCCTA
Organism: Calotriton arnoldi; assembly: GCA_963921515.1. Taxonomy (NCBI): domain Eukaryota; kingdom Metazoa; phylum Chordata; class Amphibia; order Caudata; family Salamandridae; genus Calotriton; species Calotriton arnoldi. Next base: position 3,918,876 of record CAWUFW010000003.1, on the reverse strand, counting down.
TGGGGAACTGTTGAGGACTAAACGGAACAGTTCCTGGCTGCAGAGGGGAGTATACAACGTTTCAGTGTGAGGGGTTATGGTCAAGATGTCCTGAATACAGCATTACAGAGAGTTAATTCCCTGAAGAGAGAAGAGCTGTTGCAGGAAACCAATAGGGGAAAGACAAGATCAAACGAGAATGAGGGCAAGTTTAGACTGATAACCACCTACTCAGAAAATGCTGGGGATTTCAAGCGAATATTACAGGAAAAATTGGCACACTCTTTTGGCAGATACTGTGCCTGTGGTTCATAATAAAATCTTTTGGAACCTGCCCCCGTGAGTGCTGTCTTCTTGGGAAAATTTCCTGGAGGAGTGCGGAGCTTTATGGATTTGCGGGAGCACCCCCGCATGACTGGCACCCGTCCGCGAGTGCGTTGAGCTGGTGCATTAGTGGAGCAGTAATAAATATATATATATATATATATCCTCCAACGCCCTCTTCCAGAACGCCGGTGCTTCTTGTGTGGGGCGGTGCGTATCTTCTCCGGCAGGGCAGCCGGTCAATATTCCACCAAAACACCTCTGCACCCAGAGATTCGTGAAGAACGCACTCACTCTGGATCCATAGTTAAGTCATTTTATTAAGTGCAAAAGGCAATAGCCATGCCCAACGCGTTTCGGTTCGTGCCTCGAACCTTGTTCACGGGATGTTTTTCCAAAAACAAGCAGGCATCATTTATTTCTACTTTCTCAAGCATTTCCTGTTTGCTAAGTCGCATAGCATTCTGGTATAGGTAGTTACTTTTTTTCGATTTTTTAAAACAGATTATATAAAGTGACTCAGTGCTTTAGTGCTTTATGTAAAAAATGTTGATATGCGTGCAAAACAGTGCTGTGGTGTTAAAAATGTTTCAATAAACATTGTTTTGCAGACAATTATTTCAAATTCTAAAGTTCATGAGACAAAAACGTTTTTTGCAAGTACTATCTCATTTGTCAATCAAATCATGAGGGTCACATATTAATAAATCATACTCTCCAATGAGTTACATGATTCATTTTATATACACATAAGTCTTTTTTCCCCTTTTTTTCCCATATATGATCTCCTCATAATGACTTTACGACTTCCTTTTCGTGAAGGTTCTGAACAGTTCCCAACCCTGAGAGAGGTGGAAACCGAGAAAGACTACTAAGGCAAAAAGAATCTAAGCATATTGTATCGTTCAGGACTTTAACACACAGTACAGCCGATGCGTTTCGTCCTAGTGCAGGACTTCTTCAGGGCACTAGAGGATGGTAGAGTCAAACACTTCCATGAACTGAAAGGTCATCACCATTGTGGGACGTGCCTTTTAGTCATTATTTGGTCGTGGCCTTTATATAGACGGCTCTAATCCTTGATATAATAACATACCGGACTGGGAAACAGCTCACTAGCAGGGAATCCTATGACCTTTCAGTTCATGGATGTGTTTGACTCTACCATCATCTAGTGCCCTGAAGAAGTCCTGCACTAGGACGAAACGAGTCGGCTGTACTGTGTGTTGAGTCATTAGAACTGGGCTCTGTGTTTTATCTACGTAAAATGAAAATGGAATAAAAGAAAAACTTGAAGAACTTTCTTTTCTGGATATGGACTTCATAACTGTCCTTATTGATCAAATTCCGTTATGTGATGCACCTGTGCTTTTGTTCTGTAATGCAAAATATTTGTTTTACATTATATTAATTTTAGTTAAAAAAATATTTTCAATTTAGTACATAAATGAATATACACATATATATCTATATATATGGCGACATGGTGATTGCTGATTAAATCACTGCAACGAATTTCTGGGTCAGCTCTTGCCTTTTTCGTGTGGATGAAGTGGTGGGGCAAGCCTGTAACTATATATATATATATATATATATATATATCAAGCCTGCTGAGACAGGCGAAACGCGTTACCAGAGAAAATAAAACGAGAGTCTTTTAAATTGAAACCCGAGTCCTTGTGTCGGTATCCAGGGACTGGAGGGAAACTGGAGTTGGTGTATATATATATGTATATATATAAAGAAATAATAATACAAATTCTGTTTCAACAATATTAGGAAAGCCTATGGACTCTGGCAAAACTAGATATAGGGCCTTATTACGGGTTTGGCGATCCCATGGACCGCCGTATCGGTGGTGGCAGTCGAGCACAGTGAGCTTGGTGGTCCGACTGCCGTATTATGAGTTGGGCGGATCAGCTTTGCGAAAACTGCAGCTGGACCGCCGAGACCGCCAGCAGACTGCCGACCGCCGCGATACAGGGGAGCTGCACGCTGTGCGTATTACGAGTTGCCTGTTCCAAGGGCGAACCATGGCGGTCCGACCACCTGCTTCAAGATGATGGTGACAAAGGATTTGGGGTGCGTAATCAACTCCTTTCTTCTTCTTCCAGGCAGATTCCAAAGTGGATCCCTTTCTCCAGGTCCCCCCTTCACAGCAGGATCTTCACCCCAAGGATTACGGCCCTGTGTGCAGCGATCTACAGGTGAGTCCTTTTCGTACCATACACCCATTGCCAGGACTTCCCACATATGGGCCGAACCCCGGTAATGGGTATATGGTATTGCTCCACATATATCATGCATATGTGTGCATCCGACACTATGCAGTCGAAATGCACACACAGGCATCAATATATTTGGTAATAGTACTCACCACCACTGCAAGATCCCCGCCTCCACACCGTTGGCTTGTGGTAAACTCATAATACTGTGGTCTTTGGACCGCCAGCGCCGTGGGCTGCTGGCAGGGGCGGACGCGGTCCTATGGCAGTCAGACCGCCAAACTCGTAATAAGGCCCATAGTATTCCCACTCCAGTTTAAGCAATAGTAGGGAAAGTGTTGGACTTCGCAGGGGATACATTTACTTTTCCCACTCTAGTCAAAGCAACTGTAGGGAACGTTTTGGACTTTGAAGGGGTTAGATTTACTATTCCCGCTCTAATCTAAGCAACAGTAGGGAAAGAGTTGGACTTTGAAGGGGTTAGATTTACTATTCCCACTCCAGTCTAAGCAACAGTAGAGAAAGATTTGGACTTTGGAGGGGTTAAATTTACTATTCCTATTCCAGTCTAAGCAACAATAGGGAAAACGTTGGACTTCGAAAGGGATACATTTACTATTCCCACTCCAGTATAAACAATAGTAGGGAAAGCGTTGGACTTTGGAGTAGTTAAATCAACAGTAGGGAAAATGTTTGATGTTCGACTTCAAAAATATTACATATATGAATAGTCCTATTAATTTAGTAAAAATGTTTAAACACCTAATATAAAACATTAAAAAGTTATACCATATATATATATATATTCACTGAAAAAACCATAGGTTTCAGGGACGTTATAGTTACAAATTAGCATTTAAAAAACCTTTGAAATTCACTGAAAAAACCATAGGTTTTAGGGACAGTTATAGTTAGTTGGACATTGCACTCGTACAAAACCCGTGAAATTCCCCGTTATAGTTAGTCCAGCTAACTATAACTCGCGCCCGCAATGCACTGCTGATGACGTCACATATTACATCACTCATGACATGGTCAGTGACATCACTGATGACATCACTGATGACATCTCAAATGACATCATCCAGTGACTGTGTGTTTCTGTAAAGTTTATATATTTTTAATATATATAGGAAAAGACGTATTGAAGAATGAGTGGGTGTGTAAGTGTCTGTATGGATGATTTAGTAGGTGCGTGACTGACTCTATAAGTGAGTGATTTAACGTATCTTACTGAATGCATGGGTTAGTGACTAAACTGGGTGAATGTCTGTATCCGTCTGTCTGTTGCTGTGTAAGTGGCTGCATGTGTTTGTGAATAGCTACATGAGTGTCTATATGAGTTATTGAATGCTTGTCTGAGTATCTGTATGGGTGCCTGAGTGTTTGTGTGGGAGGGGTGTGTGCAACTCTGTGCATAGATGTGTGAGTGGGTGATTCACTGGGTGGATGGTTTCAAGAGTGCAACTGTGATAGACTGTATGGGTGGGTAAGTGTGTGTAAGAGTGTGTTAGTGAGTGAATGTATGTCCCAGTGGTACATGTGTGAGTAACTACATATGTGAAAGGCAGTATATATGTGTGTTGGAGTATATAAATAGCTATAAGCGAGAGTGAGTGATTGTGATAGTGGCTGTATGGATGAGTGTGTGCTTGTATCAGTGATTGTATAAGAGCGTAAGAATGTGCTACTATTTGTATGAGTAAGTGAGCTGGTGTGTGTATAACTGTATAGGTGAGTAAATGGTAGTGTGTTTAATTATTTGCATGACTGACTAGGTGTGTGAGTACCTCTATGGATGAGTGGCGGTGTTTGAGTGTCTATATAGGAGTATGAGTGCATATGATAGTCCTGTACTGAGTGACCGTAAGTATGAGTGACTGTACGGGTGAGTGAGTGGATGTGTGCGTAGACCTAAGAATCAGTGAGTGGGTGTGTAGTTATTGGTGTTGGAGTGTCTATGGTTTTGCGAATGGCAGTCTGTAATTTAGAGTGGGTGTATCAAAGGTTATATTAGGGTGTGAGGAGGTGCATCAGATTATCACGTGGATGATGTCATCAGTGATGTCATTTGAGATGTCATCAGTGATGTCATCAGTGATGTCACTGACCATGTCATGAGTGATGTAATATGTGACGTCATCAGCAGTGCATTGCGGGGCGCGAGTTATAGTTAGCTGGACTAACTATAACGGGGAATTTCACGGGTTTTGTACGAGTGCAATGTCCAACTAACTATAACTGTCCCTAAAACCTATGGTTTTTCAGTGAATTTCAAAGGTTTTTAAATGCTAATTTGTAACTATAACGTCCCTGAAACCTATGGTTTTTTCAGTGAATTTCAAAGGTTTTTAAATGCTAATTTGTAACTATAACATGTCTGAAACCTACAGTTTTTTCAGTGAATTTCAAAGGTTTTGTAAATGACAATTTTTAAATGTATTAATTGTTATATAAAATTTTTTCATACTGATTTCCAAATTTTTAGAAACAATTTTTTTTTACATATTTTATTTTTTAAATTACATTGTAATTACATTATACATTACATTACAAAAAATACTTTCTCAGAATGAATTACTTTAGTTTAATTACTTTGCACATAGGCAATAGACTTTTAAGTACAGTAGTTACAGTTGTTGCAATGGGCAACACATTTTCAAACACAATGCAACATTCAGCTCAATGTGAATTTCTAGTTAAATGCAATTAGTTACTTTATGGATTACTTTTCTAACCACATTACTGGATCCTAGATTCAGTCCTGGGACATCTCCTGTAAACAGTTGAGTAAAGCGTTTTGGTTACAGTCGTGATTTTTAAGGAATATTATTGTACTTTAAAAGTTCACACTTAGAAACTTTTCTCATAGAATCACCAATGTTATCCTATGGAAGGAAATTCACTTAGAAGTTAAAAACTGTTATCGTTACTTTTTCTTACTCAGTGTTGGATCCTGGATCCAGCACTGGTGCATCTCCTGTAAACAGTTGAAAAGAATGCGTTTAAGTCATACAGGCGATTTTTAGGAATATTTGTAGTTTGTGAAAATCGACACTTTGAAACTTTTCTGCTGAAAACCAGACAATGGATTCCTATGGAAGGAAATTCAAGTTACTGGTAAGTACGGTTAAAATTACTTTTGAGGATCAGTACTGGGCTGAAAGATGCAGCACTGAGGTCTCTCCTGATAACAGGTGAGTAAATCGGAATTCGTATTTCGGCTGATTTTAGAGGAATATTTTAAAGTTCCAAAACTCCACACTTAGAAGAATTTCCAAGTGAAACCAGTCAATGTTAGCCTATGGAAGGAAATTCAAGTTACTGGTAAGTACGGTTAAAATTACTTTTCAGGACCAGTACTGGGCTGAAAGATGCAGCACTGAGGTCTCTCCTGATAACAGGTGAGTAAATCAGAATTCGGATTTCGGCTGATTTTAGAGGAATATTTGTATGTTTCAAAAATCAACACTTAGAAACTTTTTCAGCAAAAAGCAGGCAATGATATCCTATGGAAGGAAATTCAAGTTACTGGTAAGTACGGTTAAAATTACTTTTGAGGATCAGTACTGGGCTAAAAGATGCAGCACTGGGTTCTCTCCTGATAACAGGTGAGTAAATCGGAATTCGTATTTCGGCTGATTTTAGAGGAATATTTTAAAGTTCCAAAACTCCACACTTAGAAGAATTTCCAAGTGAAACCAGTCAATGTTAGCCTATGAAGGAAATTCAAGTTACCGGTAAGTACGGTTAAAATTACTTTTCAGGATCAGTACTGGGCTGAAAGATGCAGCACTGAGGTCTCTCCTGATAACAGGTGAGTAAATCGGAATTCGTATTTCGGCTGATTTTAGAGGAATATTTTAAAGTTCCAAAACTCCACACTTAGAAGAATTTCCAAGTGAAACCAGTCAATGTTAGCCTATGGAAGGAAATTCAAGTTACTGGTAAGTACGGTTAAAATTACTTTTCAGGATCAGTACTGGGCTGAAAGATGCAGCACTGAGGTCTCTCCTGATAACAGGTGAGTAAATCGGAATTCGTATTTCGGCTGATTTTAGAGGAATATTTTATAGTTCCAAAACTCCACACTTAGAAGAATTTCCAAGTGAAACCAGTCAATGTTAGCCTATGGAAGGAAATTCAAGTTACTGGTAAGTACGGTTAAAATTACTTTTCAGGATCAGTACTGGGCTGAAAGATGCAGCACTGAGGTCTCTCCTGATAACAGGTGAGTAAATCGGAATTCGTATTTCGGCTGATTTTAGAGGAATATTTTAAAGTTCCAAAACTCCACACTTAGAAGAATTTCCAAGTGAAACCAGTCAATGTTAGCCTATGAAGGAAATTCAAGTTACCGGTAAGTACGGTTAAAATTACTTTTCAGGATCAGTACTGGGCTGAAAGATGCAGCACTGAGGTCTCTCCTGATAACAGGTGAGTAAATCGGAATTCGTATTTCGGCTGATTTTAGAGGAATATTTTAAAGTTCCAAAACTCCACACTTAGAAGAATTTCCAAGTGAAACCAGTCAATGTTAGCCTATGGAAGGAAATTCAAGTTACTGGTAAGTACGGTTAAAATTACTTTTCAGGACCAGTACTGGGCTGAAAGATGCAGCACTGAGGTCTCTCCTGATAACAGGTGAGTAAATCGGAATTCGTATTTCGGCTGATTTTAGAGGAATATTTTAAAGTTCCAAAACTCCACACTTAGAAGAATTTCCAAGTGAAACCAGTCAATGTTAGCCTATGGAAGGAAATTCAAGTTACTGGTAAGTACGGTTAAAATTACTTTTGAGGATCAGTACTGGGCTGAAAGATGCAGCACTGAGGTCTCTCCTGATAACAGGTGAGTAAATCGGAATTCGTATTTCGGCTGATTTTAGAGGAATATTTTAAAGTTCCAAAACTCCACACTTAGAAGAATTTCCAAGTGAAACCAGTCAATGTTAGCCTATGGAAGGAAATTCAAGTTACTGGTAAGTACGGTTAAAATTACTTTTCAGGACCAGTACTGGGCTGAAAGATGCAGCACTGAGGTCTCTCCTGATAACAGGTGAGTAAATCAGAATTCGGATTTCGGCTGATTTTAGAGGAATATTTGTATGTTTCAAAAATCAACACTTAGAAACTTTTTCAGCAAAAAGCAGGCAATGATATCCTATGGAAGGAAATTCAAGTTACTGGTAAGTACGGTTAAAATTACTTTTGAGGATCAGTACTGGGCTGAAAGATGCAGCACTGAGGTCTCTCCTGATAACAGGTGAGTAAATCGGAATTCGTATTTCGGCTGATTTTAGAGGAATATTTTAAAGTTCCAAAACTCCACACTTAGAAGAATTTCCAAGTGAAACCAGTCAATGTTAGCCTATGGAAGGAAATTCAAGTTACTGGTAAGTACGGTTAAAATTACTTTTCAGGATTAGTACTGGGCTGAAAGATGCAGCACTGAGGTCTCTCCTGATAACAGGTGAGTAAATCAGAATTCGTATTTCGGCTGATTTTAGAGGAATATTTGCACAATGGTGAAGGGAGGGGCGGGGCCTGAGGTGACATCTGTGCAAACGCGCCCCGTGGCGCGTTTTAAGTTGGGGGATTAAGTCCCCTTGAATCATGAGGGTCCCTACGGGCCAACTAGCCCACCAGGAACCTCCAGTATGCGCCAGGGGCTGCGTTGCAGAGACATTTACAGAGGCCACACCCCTTTTTACACCTCTCTGCAACGCAGCTCTGTGGCGCTTTCTGGACGTACCTGTTGGGCTAGTTGGCCCCAGGGACCCTCAGGATTGAAGAGGATTTAATTCCCCATCTTAAAACGCGCCACGGGGCCTGTTTGCACACATGTCACCTGAAGCCCCGCCCCCTCCCTTCACCACTGTGCAAACGCGCCCGTGGCGCGTTTTAAGTCGGGGGATTAACTCCCCTTGAATCCTGAGGGTCCCTGGGGTGCAACTAGCCCACCATATACCTCCAAAAAGCGCCATAGAGCTGCGTTGCAGAGAGGTGTAAAAAGGGGCGTGGCCTCTGTACACCTCTCTGCAAGGCAGCCCCCTGGCGCATACTGGAGGTTCCTGGTGGGCTAGTTGGCCCCAGGGACCCCAGTATTCAAGGGGATCGTTCCCCCTCTGCAAGCGCGCCAGGGCGCGTTTGCAGAGTGGTGAAGGAAGGGGCGGGGCCTACGGGCCCGATCGTTTTTGTTTGTTTTTTTCCCCCTGAAGGGGAGCTGTGTAGCCCCCTTCCTTTTTCCTATTTTTAGGCCCTGGGGACCCCATCCCCCAGGGCCTTTCCCCTTTTTTTAATTAAAATAAAAAAAAAAAACGGGAAGAGGGCCGCGTGGCCCCCCTTCCCTGGGCCTGTATTGGCCCCGGGGACCCCATCCCCCGGGGCATGGCCTCTTTTTTTATTTGGAGGGGGCTGCGTGGCCCCCCTCCTCAGGCCATTTAAGGCCCCGGGGACCCCATCTCCCGGGGCCAGCCTTGCACTTTTTTTTTTTTTTTTAAATTTTTGTTACTTTGGGGAGGGGGCTGCGTGGCCCCCTCCCGTGGCCTCTTATGGCCCCGGGGACCCCATCCCCCGGGGCCTGGCCTCTCGTTGGGGACTGTGGGGGGTCCCCAAGCCCCCACAGTCCCGCCGGCTCCCCGTGTCCTACGGGAGCCGGCATTGCTTTACACATGGGGAGCAGCTAACATGCTGCTCCCCATGTGGAAAAGCAATCGGCTTTGGATATTGGAAGAGAGCAGGTTTCCTGCTCTCTCTTCCAATATCCAAAGCAAGTTTGCAATGACAGGACGGGAGCCGCGAGGCTCCGTCCTGTCATTGCAAACAGCAGTGTCCCGGGGGTAGGCACCCCGGGACACTGCAGGAGCCGGCCCTGGGGGTGGTGGTCCCCAGGGCCATCAAGGGCTCCAGGAGGGGGCCGCGCGGCCCCCCTCCTACATTTTGAAAGCCCCGGGGAGGTGGTGGTCCCCGGGGCTCTGGGAGTCCAAACGGACCCCCATTTTAATTTTCTTAGTGCCCCGGGGAGGTGGTGGTCCCCGGGGCGTGTGGAGGGCTGGAGCCCCCCACACAGGTTTTTTAAATAAAAAAGAAGCCCGGGGAGGTGGCGGTCCCCGGGGCTGCGGGAGGGCTCAGAGCCCTCCCGCACCATTATACATAAAGCCCCGGGGGTGGTGGTCCCCGGGGCTTGGGAGGCCCTTAGAGGCCCCCACACATAAAATTAACCCCCCCAGCATGCCCCCGGGACTTGGCCCACCCGGGGGCAAGTGCTATCGAAGCGCGGGAGACCGCGCTCGATTTTTTCGGCAGGGTTCGCGCTCCCTGAGCGCATCCTGCCGATTTTAAAAAAAAAAAAAAATTTTTTGCCCAGGGGGTCCTTGTGGGACCCCCTGAGCAGACCTAGGGGGTCAGGGTGTTTCTACCCTGCCCCCTTTGTGCGCTTTGCGCACTTGTTTCTGTCCCTCGGTTCTACCGAGGGACAAAATAACTGCCAACACTTCCTGGTTTGGAGTGTTGACAGCCAATTAACATAAAGCTCGTGCTCGGGAGGATCCGCGGCCCTAGATATCACTATCTTTTTTACTTTTCATTTTCTCAGCAACTACTGAACGGATTTACACCATTTAACAAAAGGGTTCTTTCTGAACCAAGAACTACCTCTTTGCCAAATTTGGTGTAATTCCGTTCAGCAGTTCGAGCTGTAGCCGTGTCTAAAGTTTCCTATGGAAAATTGCATGGGGAAAACGCGTTTTGGGACCCCCCTTTTTCTCGGCCCCTGCTTGACGAATCCCCCGAGACTTTCAGGGTAGGAGCGGACCGGAGCGGGCCATAAAGTTTGAAAATTTTGCGAAGATACGTCAACCGGCAAGAGAGTTATTTCAAATAGAATGTCGCGGATTTCCTATGGATAATAGGTTGTAACTATAACTATCTACTGGCGACCGCCAGTAGATAATATATATATATATATATACACACGTTTAAAAAATGTAATATATACATTAAAACAAGAAAGAAAAAAAGAAAATTACATATATTATTATCAACTTACCTATCTACCCAAAAAATAACCAAATGATTAAAACAATATACAGTGGAACAATAAACAAGCTGGTTAACGTCAGCCACAAATATTTGGGCCCTGTTAAAGAGGTCCAGAATTAAGCGACTGCATCCACCAGCTCCCTGGTTCTCTGATGAACTAATGGCTCTTAAACAGTTGTGCCAAAAACGTGAAAGAAGGTGGAGATTTAGTTATAGTGAGGATGAGCGGGCCAGATACAGGAATAGTCTGGCCACATACAAAACTATGAACCGCAAGGCAAAGTCGTCTTTTTTTACTAGGAAAATTGAAGACACAGGGAATTCTTCAAAAGAACAGTTTCTGACTATAAAAAACTTACTGCTGGCACATCATTGGTGACAACAGAATATAGTTAGTTCTTCAGCGACTCTTTAGCTACTGCATTCCGTCGCAAAGTTGAGGAGGTTTACAAAACGTTTTCCAACTGTAACTGCTCTTTGTCACGAGTCACAGAGCCTCCTTCTCAAGTCGTGGCAGCTCCTTCACTATCTCATTTTATTCCCCCTTAGGCGGAAGAAGTCCCTAAAAGGATAAAATCCCCTTAATCAGGCTTGTCAACAGACCCATGTCCCCCTTGAGCCGCATTTATGGTTGCTGAGATCTTAGGGCCAACACTTGCAGATATTTTTAATCTGATGTGTCAATCTGGATTTTTTCCCTCAATCTGGAAGACTGCTAAAAAAAAAGCTACACTTGACTCCTCAGATACAGGTAGCTATCAACCTATTTCTTGCCTTCCTTTATCTACAAAAATCATTGAAAGAGTCATGAACGAGCAGCTAGTGGACTATGTTCAGAAAAATAGTCTACTAGAAGACACCCAAAATGGGTTTCGGGCAGGACACAGCACGGAGATACGCTACAGAGCAGATTTGGATATCCCTCGACCAGGGGGGAAGAGCTGACCTTATCCTGCTTGATCTGTTGGCAGCCTTTGACACGGTGAGACATGGGCTGTTGATTGATCAGCTAGGCGGGATCGGGGTGACTTTTTCAGCATGGAATTTGATCAACTCCTTTCTCACAGGTTGGGAGCAATCTGTCATATTAGGAGAATTCGTCTCAGCCGCTGTCTCGCTCTCTTGCGAGGTCCCGCAGGGATCCTCGCTGAGTCTGGCACTTTTTAACATTTGCATTATGCCCCTAGCAGAATTAATTGCTCCTTTGACTTTACATTAACGTCCTTTGCCGATGACACACAGATTGTTGTGTCGTTCACTCCAGATGACCATGCGGTTGCCGGTAATTTCTGCAACTGCATGAGAAAAGTTAGTTGCCGGATGGCTGCTGATTGTCTTAAGCTTAATGACAGTAAGACTGAGGTGCTGCTGTTTGGGGCTCAGCCCTCATTTTGGTCCCCATTGTGGTGGCCTTCTGAACTTGGAACATCTCCGTCTCCAGTTAAGTCATCTAGGAATCATGGGAGTCGCCCTGAATGACAAATTGTCTTACACAAATCAGGTCACTGCAGTTACTCCATCTGCTTTTGCCATCTTAAAAATGGCAAAGAAAGTCTTGCCTTTCATTCCGCCTGATTTATGGAAGCCCATTATTACGGCATTGGTAGTATCATGGATAGATTATTACACCAGTACTTTTTGAATAATCTATAGACTTTGCAAAATGCGGCAGCTCTGGTACTTTTTAAGATTCCCAAGTACCAGTCGGCCTCCAAGGCAATCAAAAAACTTCACAGGCTTCCAGTTAAGAAGAGAAAAATCTTCAAATCTCTTTGCTTAGTGCACAAGGCACTTCATCAGTAGGGCCCCCTCTTTTTAAGGAAGAGTATTTCCTGGACCACAACGAGTAGATTACTACGGTCGACCTCCGCCAACTTGGTGGTCATCCCCAGATTTCATCGGCTGAAGTGGCGGGGGGGCAGAGGATTTGTGCCGGGAGCATCCAAGACCTGGAATGGCCTACCCCTATCTCAGAGCCACATCCAATCATTTAGCATTCAGAAAACTCTTGGAGACCTGGCTTTTCTCCTCCATTTTATTTGCTGGGTTATTCAGTGACTTGTAGCATCAGTCTAGTGCTGACACCTTTTTTTGGTATGTGAGCGCTTTTTAAGCAGACATAACATTAACATTTAATTTTTATTATTTATATAAGAAAAACAAATAAAATGTAACTAACAAACATCAATGCACAAACAATATTTACAAGCACTTGCCATTAAATAAAGTAAACATTTTTAGCACAATAATACATAAAAAGTATACATAATTAATTACCAATTAATAAATTACATATAAATTATTATAGAAAATGTTACAGATCTATTTTCTTTCCAACTTACCTAAGATAATGACATAAAGTATTTCTACTACTACTACTACTACTGTCTATATTTTAAAAAAGTAATAACAACTATACCAACAATGCTAACACAAAAAATAATGAATTAATGGGGGCTGTAAAATTAACTCTCCTAAAAACCAGTGCCTGCTAATATTGTTGAAAGTTTATATAATGAGGAACGGGGTGTCAGGGTAGAGGCAGGGCAAGTTTACGGTTCTAAATTAAGCCCCAAGAAAACTGTGGTAAGAGAAATATTAATAACAATTGTAATAACAATGTAAAATGAATTACACAACCAAAACAATTAAATAAATGTACAATGTCTAAAAAGAATTATTATTATTGATTAATATGCCTTTTAAATATTAATTTCCCCAATAAACCACACAACCCAAAATGATAAATAATTTAAAACATAATAAAATATTCCAATATGTAAATGAATAATTACAGTATAAAATAAAAAGTAAAATAATTAATATAAAATCAATTAATAATAAATAATATATATTGGAATTAATTATCGAGCAATACATATTTTGATAAAAATATTTCCCACACAATTTTCCAATCAAATCCACAATCCAAAACTGAAATGAAGTAAAAAATAATTAAACATGTACAACTAAATAATAAATAAAAAACATATAGTTAACATATTAATCAAGTAATAATTATGTATCTAAAAAAAACCTTGCCAGCCAAATCCCCAATATATCCCACAATCTAAAATGATTTTTTTTTAAACAACTTAAAATTAATTAAATAAGTAAATAAAAAAACTGCTATTTACAAATGATCAATTGATATCAATTAATATATATTTTAATTAAATACTACCCATCCAATCCCCAATAGACCCTACACCTGGAAAATAGCTTACATGTAAAATGTAAAAAATAATTAATCATGTAAACAAAGAACAATTAAAAAATATATAATGAATATATAAATCAATTAACATTAATTAGTATATACATTACAAAAACTACCTACCCAATTACCTCGATAACCCAAAAAATAAATTAAAAATTGCTGCAATTTTAATAAAAAATAATTCTCGTTAAATGCCACAGGAATAAGGAGGATGATACAGGAGTGTGGAGGCTTACTCATGAAGCACATGAAGGCTAAACAGCATGAGTACACAAGAAAGGTGAAGAATGATGAGTAAGGTGTGAATAGCAGGAGAGAAGTGTGAGTATAAGTGAGGAGAAAGTGAGTGTAGAGTACGCCTGAAGACAGAGCAGGACTAGTGAGATTGGAGGACGATGAAGGAGGATGATTCATAAGAGAAGATGACAGCAAAAAGAGAATGATATTGGATAGAGAGGAGGATGACTGAAAAAGAGTATGAAGTAGTTTTTTTTCTGCCCTAGGTGAAGATGTCTAAATACAACTAGTCACACTCCTTCATTAAGTATTGAAAATGATCACTGAGGAGGACAGTGGCCAATATAAAACACTGCAAGTAAAGATCAAGGAGGACAGTGACCAATACTAAGCACTGTTAGTGATGAGTGAGAAGGACAGTGGCCAATACTACTTACTATGATGAACAGTGAGGGTTTTAAAGGCCACTAATAAGCACCGCTAGTGTGCATCCATGCACACACAAATGCACACTCTCAAACACAAAAAATGCATACATACTCAAATGAACAACTTACATATATATTGCACCCTTATTAAGACCATTAGCAATAATGCATTCGGCAAGGTGTATGCAGACGTCATAGTTCTTTATAAGTAAACAAATCTATGCAGGCAAAACGACCACTACTCACATGCAATTGAATCTGCCACCCCTCTTAATACGCAAACAAACCTTTTCCATTTCACTGCCTGGCCCCTTTTCACAGGTGATGCTACCTGTCACATATCTCCCAACCTTCAAAGTTTTATTGATGGTCTTGTCCCTCAGTATTAAAATGATGGCAATACTTTAACTTTGGGATCATTTGGAGGTTCACAGGAGGAAATTAATTTTTTTTAAATAAAGACATTTGTGTAAAATGCTGGTGAAATTCAGCATATTTCAGTGACGCTTCATCAAATAGCATTACATTACTAGCAGTGGCACTTATCTCCCATAAATGCATATAAGGGACTATCAAATTCTGGTTGCACTGTCTAACAGAGGGTAATTTTCCACATTTTATGCACATTTCCTCCCCTCTTAACTCATTCACCTGTGACTAGTCTTTTCCACAGGTGCTAAATCAGATTAAGACTTAGGGCCTGATTTTCATCTTGGCAGTATTACCATCGAAGCGGCGGTTCCAAGTACTCCGTCGAGCTGACGGTAGTCCGCCCGCCGTATTTAGATGTTGCAGCTATAGACAGAAGACAGCCGCAGCGGCGGTCTTCTCTGCTGGCAAACAGCACTCTGCCCCCGTCACTCTGGCGGGATTGCGCCAAGCCATTTTAGATGTTCCCGTTGTGCTGGCGGTGCAGTCCTGACGGAGTGAGGGCATGGTGGTGTGGAGACAGGTAAGTACTACTTATTTTCATCTCAAAACACATATATGTTGTGAATCTGTCAATATGCATATGTAGGTAATGTGTACTGCCCATATTTTTACATATAGCATTGCACACTAACAACATACGCACACTGTTGAGTGTGCACCCACCCCAAAAGCCTACCTCAGATCCCGGCGCCAACAGGGTGGCATAGCGTTGTGGTCAACTAGCAGCAGCACAATATGGACCTGGACAATGGTGTTCAAGATGGAATTGGTGGTGGGACCCCCGAAAAAAGGTGACTTTCACCTCTTTTTCTTCCATTCCGCCAACTCGAGCTTGGAGGTTTCCCCTCCACAGTTGCCTCGACGGAAAGGCATATCGTAATCTGGAAGGTGGTAATCTTGGCGGGACTCCCTCTGACAGCAGCTTCTGCCTCTGACGTCGTTGACATGGGAGAAAGATTCTGCCAGAGGCAGCAGGACCGCGGTGGTCTTCCCTCCAGTGACTAGCCAACATCTAAATCGCGGAGGCAGACCGCCAAGGCAATGGGCAGGAAGACCACCGAAAAAGCAATGGTGGGCCCAGTCCCGCCAAGATCTAAATCAGGTCCTTAGGCTGAGATGAGCCATATTCGGGGTTTGGAGGCCTGGGTCATCATGTGGGTATGGTTAATACCACCTTCACCACTGTACTAAGCAATAGTTAGAGTTGAACATATGCCCATGTGAACAAATGGCTAAAAGGGACATATCCCATTACAATATAGTTTCCCGCTCCGAATAAATGCATACAGAGAAACACGCACACACACATACACGTGTTACCATCCTTGTGGGGACGAGTTATGTATACCTGCCTATGGATACCTGCCTTGTGGGGACTAACTTTTCACAATGTTTTTAAAATATATTTATAACAAAAAAATGTAAAAAAGAAATCATGATACAGGATCCTACTTCAGATGTGCAAATATATTGTTATTTAATTGCGCGCCTTGTGAGGACCTATTTCATCATTACTATTTGTGGTTGAATGCAAAGTCACATGGATACATTTTTATTTTATTAACAATATACAAAAATAGTATCATAATCTTTTTATATATGAATTGCTCCACATATCCTACAGGTACACAAAATATGGATTATGCTAATAATGTGGCAAAAAATATCATAGCATCACAATATGAATACGGAAAGGCACTTAAGACTGTATTCAACCCATTGCTGTAGTGCTCAAACTCTTAGGAGATAAGGGAGCTAACTCATAAAGAAATTAACAGATAGAATCCAGCAATATGGTCAGGTGGAACCCAGAGTATTATTAAATGCTTAAATTTTTGTCAAAGTAGCTATTAGATCACATTTCCCTAGGAATGGATGTAATATTAACCCCTTCAGTGCTTGAGAAGGCGTGAAGCCGTCCTCCGTCACTGTGGGCGTGTGGAGGATGGCTTCACGCCGTCCTAGCACCCACCCACAAGGGGAGCGCTGGTGCTCATCCTATGTGCCCCCCTGCCATATGCCCCGTCCAGGGATGGCAGCGGAAGCGCTTCCGCTACCACCCCTGACCCTCCCCCGGCAATTTGATGACGTCGGCGCGCACATTAAAACAAGCCAGGACACACTGGAAGACATTTGCTTCCAGCGCATTGGGGAAAGAGGTAGGTTTTTTCTTTCCTGGGAGGGATCTGGAGGGCAGAGAGGCACCGCGGGAAAGGAGTTTTTCCTTTCTCCCGGTGTCTCTCTGCAGTGCATTCCTGCTGTGGGATAGACGGTGTGACCGCGATTTCTCAGCAGGAATGCACCCTCTAGCCACCAGTGATTTTCTGTTCTTGTGGGGAGCGGCCAATTGGGCAAGGGTCGCTTTCCATCATTGAGGCATAATTTTGGCCATTTTCTTCCTCCCTCTGGGGGCAGATCAGCCAAATTATTAGGCCTAACTAGACACCAGGGATATTTTTTTAGATGTTGGGGAGCGGAAACTTGAGCAAGGGCCGCTCCCCATCGTTGGGCATGATTTTGGCTGTTTTCTGCTGCCCCTGGGGGCTGCTCGGCCATATTTGTAGGCTGATCTGCCCCCAAGGGGAGCAGAAAATCACTAGACAAGAAGGATATTTATTTTAGATGTCGGGAAGCATCCCCTTGAGCAAGAGCCACTCCCCATTATTGGGGCAGGATTTGGGCTATTTTATGCCGCCCCCCCCCCCACCCCTTGGGGTAGACCGGCCATATTTTTAAGCCCATCTGCCCCATGTGGCAAAAAACCACTAGACCCCAGGGATTATTTAATTTAGGTGTTGGGGAGCGAAGCCCTTGGGCAAGGGATGCTCCCCAATAATGGGGAAGTGTTTTGGACGTTTTCTGCCCCCGTTGGGGCAGTTCAACCATTTTTTAGCCCATACTACAACCAAGGGGTTGGGGGGGCGGAAAACCCCTAGACACCAGGGAATACGTTTCTGTGTGTGAACTGGAGTTTGACTGATGGTCTGAGTGTACGGGCGTTTGGCTTGCGGCATGTTTGAACTGAGGATTTTGCTGGTGGTGTGTGTGGACTGGCTTCTGGCTGGCGATGTGTATGGCTGGCTTTTGGATGATGGTGTGTGTGAAGTGGTGTTCGGCTGGAGTAAGGCTCACTCCCCTCTACAGTGTCAATTTCTCGCCTTTTCTTTGTGCCCTCCCCCACTTGGGGGCAGATCGGACGTTTGTGATGCTGATCTGCCCCCAAGGTCAGACTTCATAATGTTTTATAATGTTAACTGTTTTATTTCTTGTCATCATTTGTATTTGTGATCTTAATGTTTTATATTTCCTTTTTATTCTAGTGCAAAGCTTTTTATTTCCTTGGGGGTGACTCCTGCTTGCAGTTTCAGCACTGGTAGATCTGCAATTTGTGTAGTTGCATGTGTTTGATAAGAAACTGTTTTTTGCACTGTTTACTTCAAATGAGAATAATTGCCCTGCATGAATGTGTTTTTTTTATTGGTGTACTAATTGCAACATATTTAGCTTCTGTTTTATTCTGTGTCAGATTCTCTTTGGATTTGTGCAAGATGTGTATTGTGTTGTCTTGTGTGTAATTTTCTTTTGTTTTTCCTTTCTAGTGGGATATTGTTAGTGCTTGCTGTGTCTGTGCAGAGTAGGTGCATGTCTCAGTCTAGCTGTCTCTGGTAAGTGAGTGGTATCGTTTTTGAGGATATAGGTGTTTGTGTGCTTTATATTGATTGACTTTTTCTTCCAGATCACTATATGCCAGTAGTTTTACTTTCTGCTTGCTAAAGACACAGTTTATTACTTATTTTACACAGAGTTGTTATTGTTGACTTATTTGTTGTGTTACTTTTATTAGTAAGGATTATGACTAACCGTCGGATTACTGCTCAGCAGGTTGTTGGTTTGCTTTTCGAGTCCTACCCTGACCACGGTTCTGAGACTGACTCAGCATCTGAAGCAGAGGAGAAATTCCAAAATTAATCTGATGATGAAGCCTCTATCAGCGCGGAGGAAGTGCCTCTTTTAGAGGAGGACACTGATATACCGATAGTGCAGCAAGAGGAATCTGGATTGCAGCCTGGGACTGGAAGGCTTCCCATTGGAAGTGCTGAACTCTGGGTTGCCCCAAACATGGTGCAGCCTGTTTTGCCTGCCTTTAGTAGTGTTGCAGGGTGTAGGGTCAATACTGAAAACTTTTTGCCTATATATTTCTTTCAGTTGTTTATGGATGATGTATTTTTGGATGAGGTTGTTGGCCAGACTAATTTGTATGCTGAACAGTATTTGAGGGACAACAGTGCCAGACTTAAGCTGCACTCTAGAGCTAGCTGGTGGACTCCCACAAATCTGGATGAGGTGAAGAAATTCTGTAGTTTAACTCTGCTGATGGGATTGATAAGGAAGCCATCCATGTCTTCATATTGGTCTACTAGTCCCTTGATGGCAACTGTTATATTTCCTGCAACCATGAGTCGTGATTGGTATTTGCTTCTGTTTCGGATGTTGCGTTTTTTTTATATTGATTCAGCATTGCCATAAAATCATACTGATTGTGACTGTCTCTTCAGGATTCAGCCTGTCCTTGATCATTTTGTAGATCACTTTTCAGAGATCTATGTTTCAGGGAAAGAAATAGCTGTGGGTGAGTCTTGGTCCTGTTCACGGGGCGGTTGGTTTTTTAGGCAGCGCATTCCTAGAAAGAATTAAGATGTCTATGCTGTCTGAGAGTAGTACAGGGGCGGCTCCTCCGCTAAAGCGGAGGAGCATTGCCCCACTGCTTTAAAGCAGTTAAAAGTCAAAATAAAATGATAATAACGGCCGTCCGTTATCAGGTTATTTTTACAATTACAGTTGCACTGCAGTGCATCCCCGTTGATAGGGCTGGGTGGGGCTAGCCTCCTCTGATGTCGAGGCTGGAGGAGGACTGGTGGCTGCACTTAAAGTGTGCATGAAGGTTTGACCGGCCGTCTCGGGCCGGCCAAACCGTCATGCACACTGTGCATGTTCTCCACAGGCTGAATTATACTGCCTTAGTGGAGAACATGCCCAGCCTCGAAGCCCCTGCCTGAGCACCGAACCACGGCGCTCAGACCAATCACAACGCTGCTTAAGGCAGCATTGTGATTGGTCAAGAGATTCTGGGAGGCTGGGTGCTTCCTGGTGGAGAAGACGCGGCAGCTGCGACAGTGACCGCGACCTACAAGTAAGTTTTCTTTTCTTTTTTCTTATTTTTAATTCCCTCCCCCCTCTGCTCCCCTCACCCTCCCCACATGCCCATTTGGCAGCAGCTGCTACTGCTGGATATGTCTATATTTTCAGGGTGTACACTGGTAGGGATTCTTCTATTGACCCCCTTGATAGTCCGTCCACTTTTAGAGTCAGTGAGAAAGTTGCGTGGGAACTTGGTGGCGGATTTTTAAACAAAGGTCACCATTTATACGTAGAGAACGTCTACACTAGTGTGCAATTGTTCAAGGAATTGTTCAAAGTGGACACTGTTGCATTAGGCACAATCCACTCTAACTGTAAAGGTTACCTTAAAGAGCCTGTACGTGAAAAACTTCAGAGGGGACAGTGCAGTGCCTTGTGTAGTGGTGATCTTGTAGATGCTTGCTGTGCCACGGGATTCAAGCTAGCCTGGCTGATGAGGGGTGTTACTCCGAAACCGGTCCCAGGATGCTTGTTTCCGGTATAGGGAGGCTCCAGCTTGGCAGTTCGAGCTGGACTGTTCCCATGAGGAGCAGGGTCAAGACTGATTTACATATGTCTGTGCACTTACCTCCGTGCACCATGTGCCATGCACGACATGGTGCATGGCACACGGTGCATGGACGTGCAGGAGGTGCTACACGGCGGCAGCATGTGGTGCAGCCCTTTTCCGTGGCCCCCCGCCGTGGTAGCGCCGACTTCAGACCGCAAACTCTGCCGTCCAAACGTAATACAGCGGTCGACCGCAGCATGCTCATCGGACAGTCTCCCGACCACAGAAATGACTGTTGGCGGTCCGACCGCCCGGTATCATAATCGGGCCTTTAGTTTCTTTGGGAAAACCTTGACAGATTAACACAAATGACCCCTTGCTCAATTCAGAATTTTGCCTAGTTTTCAGAAATGTATAGCTGGAAAAGTATAGAAATGGGTGCACCATGCATGCCCTCTAACTGCCATGGGATTGCTGTCTAAGTCCTAGGTTATCAAAATTAAACAGTGGTAGCAGAATACCATTTTTCTATCCTTGAATTGAACAGACCGTTTGCTCTGATTCAGAAGGAGTGTGGCACCTGTCCCAGCTGTGTAAGGATCTGCTTGTATGAGACAAAGAGACCCTTGTGCTGACATCCCATGTGTATGTTGAGTAAGTGCTGTGTGTAAAGAATGCATGGTAGCAGGACTCAGTGTGGATCTGACTATAAGATTGTTGAGACTGGCAACGGTTTTACACGGTACAAGATTGAGTTTATGCTAAAGCTTCCACAGATAATGGAAGAGTATTGCCTATATTCCCGAGCTGGATTATGTAACTCTAGACACTTAAATGTGTAAAAAAACAACAGAGACAAGGCATCTTTTAGAAATTTTATAGCGACCTTTTAGCAGAGGATCACGGATTAATTATTCCGGCACAGTTCCATTTGGATGAATTGTCAATTGTATTTATATAGTGCTTACTACCCTTGACGAGGCATTGAAGTGCTTTGTGGCGAATAGCATGCTACTCCAGTACCCAAGATCAAATGTAAATTGGAAGTAGATTAGTAATATGGGATTCATTTTGACATGTGGTATTAGTTGTACTAAGTTTCTTAGATTTGTGCTCTTTCGGTCTCATGCATTTACTCTAGAGTTTTGAATAGGAATTGCTTAATTGAGGTGGATTAGTAACAGGAAGGTGTGAGATGTTATTGGGAGTGGTAGGCATTTGAGCGTGATAGTTGGATGAATTGGATAGGAGAAAGAACTAGTTTGGAAGGAACATTTGGGCACCCATATTAGTTAGAAGGGTTTGAAATAAGCCAGAGAGTGGAGGGACAGATGGATGGAAGTTTTCTTTTAATAACTGAAAAATTAATATATCCATGCATACAGACATGCCCGCACTTCTAAATATATACATAGATACACACATACACTCATTAAACTAAGGATCTGATTTCGATCTTGGCAGGTCTGGTGCCGCCGTCACATTTTTCAGTGGTCTTCCCACCCGCCGCCTTAGCGAACCGCCCTCGATTTAGATGTTGGCTGGCCACTGGAGGGAAGACTGCCACAGTCCCCCTGCCTCTGCCAGAATCTTTCTCCCGCTTCAACGGCTTCAGAGGCAGAAGCTGCTGTCAGAGAGAGTCCCGTCAAGATTCCCGGCATCCAGATTATGATGTGCCTTTCCATCAAGGCAACTGTGGCGGGAAAACCGCCAACCGCGTGTTGGCAGAATCGAAGAAAAAGAGGTGAAAAGTTGCCTTTTTTGGAGTTCTACCACAGATTCCGTCATGAATGCCATTGTCCAGGTCCTTCTTGTGCTGCTGCTATTTGACCACGACATTCAGCCACCTTGTTGTTGCCGGAATCTAAGGTAGGCTTTTGTGGTGGGTGTGGGAATACATTCAACAGATTGTGTATGTTGTTGGTGTGCAATGCAATATGTAAAAACATGGGCAGTACACACTACCTACATATACATATTGACAGATTCACAACATATATGTGTATTGAATGAAAATAAATTGTACTTGCCTGTCTGCACACCTCCATGGCCTCACTCCGTCAGGACTCCACCGCCAGGACACCGCCAGCATGTGTTACAAGCCACTCACCTGAATCCCATGCGGTTCAGATAGGGCGACTCTAGATCCTTTATTCGTCCTAGGGACTCCGGTGGCAGGAAATAACACTGTACCTGTTGCAGGCCCCAAGGGGAAAGGAGGTGGGCTTGAGAAAGTCAAACAAGTAGCTATAGTGGGGTCTCAAAAAGGCATATCACCCATATTGTGCGAACGCCCGATCAGAGGAGTATCTGTGAATTGCAAGAGCAGTGTTTTATCTCACAATATAGTTATTAAACAGAATCATCAAAACTTATTTGTATGTCCTTTGTTCGTACCCCAACAGACATGTAGTAGTGCTCTGTCTTCCCGGTCAGAAGGCTTGTGTCATCGTGAAGTTGGAGCATGGATTCTTAATGAATCGCTTGAAGGATGTCAGCACAATTATCCTGTAGCATCCCAAGTGCGGCGCAAGTGTAGGTGTCCCAATTGTAGTCCATGTGTCAACCCGGAATCCACCCAACTTGTACTTCTAGGGGACACCGAATGTTTTAATACCAGGGAGGTTTATTCTTGGCAGAGCCCTGCCAGTGCAAGAGTCTGTTGCCCGCTTCAAAAATCAAAGGGTTATTTCATTTCTTAGACTGTACCGCTACTGAGCTCAGAGATCAAGAAACGAGAACAGTTTTTTCGCAAAAATACCTGTTGTCAGATTGTTTCTTTTGTTGTCTTTTTCTTCTTCTAGGAAATCTGATGCTGGGGCGGTCGCCGGGTCAGGGCAGGACTAGGGAGCAGCTGCAACCTGAAGGGGAGAACTGAGAATGGCCAGAACAGTGTGAAGAAGGGGTTTGGTGAAGGGAAGCAGGTGAGTGCAGGACAAAGAGGCCAAGCAGGAAACTGGGGTGGGAGCAGCCTTTTAACCCCTTCCATGCTTATGACGAGCTGGACTCGTCATGGCACACAGTGCTCGTGTGCTCATGACGAGTCCAGCTCGTCATAAGACCACCCACGGGGAAGCGCTGGCGCTCCCCCGTGGGAATCCGATCGTCGGGGTTTTTTTAGGAGGCAGGGGAAGGACTTCCCCTGCCTCCCCCGCCCCCCGCCCCCCATCAATGACGTCAGCGCGCGGCGCGCTGACATCATTGAGGGTTTCCCTTTCTTCCCGACGCGCTGGAAGCCATTTGCTTCCAGCGCGTCGGGAAATAAGGTGAGTTTTGGCTCGGGGAGGGGGGTTTGATTCAAAAGAGACATCGAGGGAAAGGAAAGGGTTTTCCTTTCCCCCGATGCCTCTTTTGTGCATTCCTGCTGCACGATCATGTGATCGTGCAGCAGGAATGCCCACTAGAGCGGGATTGTGAGCGTGGAGATGTGCCTTCTCTCCATTGCCACCCTGTAAAGTTAGCTGTAATCCTTGATGGAGGTCTCTGCACCCTTGATTTTCTCGAGCGCAATCCTCGTGTAGTTCCTGTGACCAGGAGGTTCCTTCTCCTCGTCTGCCGCTGCGATCCTGCTCTGACCCTTTATAAACAAGAGGCATGTGAACGGGCCTAGAAGCCCCGCTCGTTTGGCCCCGCCACACATACACTAGCGGTATGCAACGTATGCCCGCCCTTTCCCTACTATGATGGACAGCTTACTCAAAGGATCCCGGCGCTTTCGGCGCGGTGGCAAAGTTACAGACACACAGGTCACTGGAGACAATCCTTGATGGAGGTCTCTGCACCCTTGATTTTCTTGAGTGCAATCCTTCTCCTCGTCTGCCGCTGCGATCCTGCAATTCTTCTGGTCCTTTACGCAGCTGTAGTGTAGGAAAGGCATTATACATTTACCCAACGAGGTAGCACTTACTGATTAGCCAGTAGAAAGTACTCCAGTTGAGTAGAGGTATTGCACAAAACGGTGGCATCTTCGTGAGCGTGGAGATGTACCTTCTCTCCATTGCCACCCTGTAAAGTTAGCTGTAATCCTTGATGGAGGTCTCTGCACCCTTGATTTTCTCGAGCGCAATCCTCGTGTAGTTCCTGTGACCAGGAGGTTCCTTCTCCTCGTCTGCCGCTGCGATCCTGCTCTGACCCTTTATAAACAAGAGGCATGTGAACGGGCCTAGAAGCCCCGCCACACATACACTAGCGGTATGCAACGTATGCCCGCCCTTTCCCTACTATGACGGACAGCTTACTCAAAGGATCCCGGCGCTTTCGGCGCGGTGGCAAAGTTACAGACACACAGGTCACTGGAGACAATCCTTGATGGAGGTCTCTGCACCCTTGATTTTCTCGAGCGCAATCCTCGTGTAGTTCCTGTGACCAGGAGGTTCCTTCTCCTCGTCTGCCGCTGCGATCCTGCTCTGACCCTTTATAAACAAGAGGCATGTGAACGGGCCTAGAAGCCCCGCTCGTTTGGCCCCGCCACACATACACTAGCGGTATGCAACGTATGCCCGCCCTTTCCCTACTAAGATGGACAGCTTACTCAAAGGATCCCGGCGCTTTCGGTGCGGTGGCAAAGTTACAGACACACAGGTCACTGGAGACAATCCTTGATGGAGGTCTCTGCACCCTTGATTTTCTCGAGCGCAATCCTCGTGTAGTTCCTGTGACCAGGAGGTTCCTTCTCCTCGTCTGCCGCTGCGATCCTGCTCTGACCCTTTATAAACAAGAGGCATGTGAACGGGCCTAGAAGCCCCGCTCGTTTGGCCCCGCCACACATACACTAGCGGTATGCAACGTATGCCCGCCCTTTCCCTACTATGATGGACAGCTTACTCAAAGGATCCCGGCGCTTTCGGCGCGGTGGCAAAGTTACAGACACACAGGTCACTGGAGACAATTCTTCTGGTCCTTTACGCAGCTGTAGTGTAGGAAAGGCACTATACATTTACCCAACGAGGTAGCACTTACTGATTAGCCAGTAGAAAGCACTCCAGTTGAGTAGAGGTATTGCACAAAACGGTGGCATCTTCGTGGATAAATATGCAGGGCAGATGTGCCTTCTCTCCATTTACACCCTGAAAAGTTAGCTGTAATCCTTGATGGAGGTCTTTGCATCCTTGAATTTCTCGAGCGCAATGCTCGTGTAGTTCCTGTGACCAGGAGGTTCCTTCTCCTCGTCTGCCGCTGAGATCCTGCTCTGACCCTTTATAAACAAGAGGCATGTGAACGGGCTTAGAAGCCCCGCCACACATACACTAGCGGTATGCAACGTATGCCCGCCCTTTCCCCACTATGATGGACAGCTTACTCAAAGGACCCCGGCACTTTCGGCGCGGTGGCAAAGTTACAGACACACAGGTCACTGGAGACAATTCTTCTGGTCCTTTACGCAGCTGTAGTGTAGGAAAGGCACTATACATTTACCCAACGAGGTAGCACTTACTGATTAGCCAGTAGAAAGCACTCCAGTTGAGTAGAGGTATTGCACAAAACGGTGGCATCTTCGTGGATAAATATGCAGGGCAGATGTGCCTTCTCTCCATTTACACCCTGAAAAGTTAGCTGTAATCCTTGATGGAGGTCTTTGCATCCTTGAATTTCTTGAGCGCAATGCTCGTGTAGTTCCTGTGACCAGGAGGTTCCTTCTCCTCGTCTGCCGCTGAGATCCTGCTCTGACCCTTTATCCCCTTCGGTGCTTATGACGAGCTGGACTCGTCATGGCACACAGTGCTCGTGACGAGTCCAGCTCGTCATAAGACCACCCACGGGGGAAGCGCTGGCGCTCCCCGTGAGAATCTGATTGTTAGGTTTTTTTGGGGGAGGCAGGGAAGGGCTTCCCCTGCCTCCCTCGCCCCATCAATGACGTCAGCGCGCTGACATCATTGAGGGTTTCCCTTTCTTCCCCGACGCGCTGGAAGCCATTTGCTTCCAGCGCGTCGAAATCAGGTGAGGTTTGGCTCGGGGAGGGGGGGTTTGTATCAAAAGAGGCATCGAGGAAAGGAAATGGTTTTCCTTTCCCCGATGCCTCTTTTGTGCATTCCTGCTGCACGATCATGTGATTGTGCAGCAGGAATGCCCACTAGGCACCAGGGTTTTTTTTATTTTTGTGTTGGGGAGTGGCCAAAAGGGCAAGGGTTGCTCCCTTTTACGGGTGTGAATATTTTATTTATACTGTTAGGCCCAACTACCCCTTAGCTTGGCTGGTGGATTGTGTGTGGACTGGTGCATTATTTGCATATGTGATTGTAATGTTTTTTTCCTCCTTTTTATTCTAGTGTAAAGCTTTTGATTCCTGTTTTGCGGTTTCGGCAGTTGTGGTTCTGCAGTTTTGCGTAATTGCATTTATTTGGTAAGAAAAATATTTTTGTTGTGTGTACTCCAAATGAGTATTATTGTCATGCATGAATGAATTTTTTTGTAAGTGGTGCCATAATGGCAGCATATTTGTTAGTGTTCAGAGCATGAAATTCTTTGCGATGTTTTGCATTGTCTTATGTGTAATTTTTTTCTTCTTCTTTTTTAGTGGGATATTGTTGATCCTTACTGTGTCTGTGCAGAGTAGGTGGTGGTGAGTCTAGCTGCTTCTGTCACGTGAGTGGTATAGTGTTGGAGTATATAGGTCTTTGTGATAAATCTACATTTTGTTTATTTCTTTTTTTTTTACAAAGGGTTTGTTGTTGTTGACTTGTTTGACAAGTAACCTTTATTAGTAAGCATTATGGCTAGCCGTAGAATTACTGCTCAGCAGGTGGTTGGTTTGCTTCTTGAATCTTCCTCTGAGCAGGATTATGAGACTGACAGTGCGTCTGAGGGAGAGGAGGAGGGGAAGATTCAGGCAGTGAGTTTTCTCTCACATGGAATCATCGGATGATGAAGGTACTCTCAGTGCAGATGAAGTGCCTGATTTAGAGGAGGATACTAATGTGCCGATGGTGCAAGAGGCATCTGGATTGCAGCCTGGGGCTGCTAGGCTTCCTACTGGAAGTGCTGGACTCTGGGTTGATCCAAACATGGTGCAGCCGGTGTTGCCTGCCTTTAGTGGTTATGCAGGGTGTAGAGTGGATTGTGAACATTATTTGCCTATACAGTATTTTCAGTTGTTTATGGATGATGTATTTTTGGGTGAGATTGTTGAGCAGACTAATTTGTATGCTGAACAGTTTTTGAGGGACAACAGTGCCAGACTTAGGCCCCATTCTAGAGCTACCCGGTGGAGTCCCACAAATCTGGAAGAGATGAAGAAGTTTTTGGGTTTGACTTTTTTGATGGGTTTGATAAGGAAGCCGTCCATGAGTTCATATTGGTCTACCAGTCCCTTGATGGCAACGGCCATATTTCCTGCAGTTATGACTCGTGATCGGTATTTACTTTTGCTTCGGATGCTGCATTTTGTTGATAATGGTTTGGCGTTGCCACTGAGATCACCCTGAATGTGACCGTCTTTTTAAGATTCGGCCTGTTCTTGATCACTTTGTAGATCGATTTTCAGAGATCTATACTCCAGGGAAAGAAATATCTATTGATGAGTCTTTGGTGCTGTTCAAGGGCCGTTTGGTTTTTAGGCAGTACATTCCTAGCAAGAGGGCACGCTATGGAATTAAGCTGTATATGTTGTCTGAGAGTAGGACAGGATATGTTTTTAATTTGCGTGTGTACACTGGTAGGGATTCCACTATTGACCCCCTGGTTGTCCGTCCACTTTAGTAGGAGTTTCAGAGAAAATTGTGTGGGAACTTGCTAGAGGACTGTTTAACAGAGGCCACCATTTGTACATTGATAACTTCTACACTGCTGTG
This sequence comes from Calotriton arnoldi, assembly GCA_963921515.1. NCBI lineage: Eukaryota > Metazoa > Chordata > Amphibia > Caudata > Salamandridae > Calotriton > Calotriton arnoldi. The sequence goes on along the minus strand of CAWUFW010000003.1, from coordinate 3,890,513 downwards.
CAATTGTTTAAGGAATTGTTCAAAGTGGACACTTTTGCTTGTGGCACAATCCGCTCTAACCGTAAAGGTTATCCAAAAGAGCTTGTTTGCAAAAAACTTCAGAGGGGACAGTGCAGTGCCTTGCGTAGTGAGGAACTGCTAGCTGTGAAATTTGTGGACAGGAGGGATGTGTACATGCTGACTACCATCCATGATGAGAGTACTTCACCTGTGGCTGTTTGGGGTCAGATTGCTGAAGTGCGCAAACCTGTGTGCATTTTTAGACTACAATAAGCACATGGGTGGTGTTGATAGAGTAGATCAGAGGTTGGAACCTTACACTGCTATTCGTAAGTCTTACATTTGGTATAGAAGTTGGCCATCCATCTCTTCAATTTAGCAACTTTCAATGCTTTTGTTGTGTTCAAGGAGTGTTCTCCTGCGTCAAAGTTGACTTTTGTTCAGTTTCAGGAGTCTGTCATAGGCAGCCTTGTTGTTGTGGAACAGGCAAGTGTTCCTAGAGTTGGAGTGGTGGAGGATGTGGCTCGATTGAAAGATCGCCACTTTCCTGATCACATTCCTCCTACATCCTCAAAAGACTTTCCCACTAGGAGATGTAGAGTCTGTTGGCGAAGAGGTACGCGGAAGGAGACTCGTATGTACTGCCCTGAGTGTCCTTCTAACCCTGGGCTGTGTGTGCCTGCTTGTTATAGAGCGTACCACAAGCAAAAGAATTATTGGGAGCAACCATGAGTGGTAAAGTGAACTGCCTGGTCTGTAATGTTTAAGAATTGTTGTTCTGTTTCAAGGTTGGCATTAGTGCAATGTTTCTGATTTTGTGTTAGTAGATTTGTATCTATTTGCAATTTGTTTGTGTTTTCTTTTTGTATAAAAAAATCCTAAATGTGATGGTGGTGTGTGTAGGCTGGTGCTTGGCTGGCGGTGTGCGTGGAGTGGCGCTCGGCTGGCAGTGTGTGAGTAGTGACTTGCTGCTGGTCACTACACACACTGCTAGCCGAGCGACACTCCACGCAATCCATCAGGTTGTGTTGTTGCTGTGTTAGGAATGTGGGCGTGTGAAAGTGATGGGCCCTTGAATGGCGCTGTCTGCTGGTGTGAGTGTTGTAATGTGATGGGCCCGCGGCTGGTGGTGTGAATGGTTTTGTATTTGTCACACGTATGAAAGGTGTATGAATGGCCTGTAAAGAGGTTGGTGCCTTGTCGTGGCTTTACAGCTCACGAGCTGTGAGTCAATGGTTCAGTTTCTCGTCCTTTCAATTATTAACAGTGCATTTCATTTTTGTGAAATCACTTGTTAATACAATTGTATATACTGAACCATCACTCACCCTCGTGCCAAATCCAACCAGTATGTGTGTGTGTGCTTGAGGATTAGATGGTTGTGCAGTAATATTTTTTTTGTCTTTCTCAAGCAGGGTGTACCTTGTCCCTTTTTGTGAATGTTGTAATGTGTTTGTTTCGTGCCTGGGGGTGTGAATGGTCTTGTGTGTATCACGTATGAAAGGTGTGTGAATGGCCTGTAAAGCGGTTGGGGCCTTGACGTGGCTTTACAGCTCACGAGCTGCGAGTCACTGGTTCCGTTTTTGTCCTTTCAATTATTGACAGTGCATTTCATTTTTGTGAAATCTCTTGTTAATAAAATTGTATATACTGAACCATCACTTGCCCTCGTGCCAAATCCAACCAGTATGTGTGTGTGTGCTTGAGGAATAGATGGCTGTGCAGTAATCTTTGTCTTTTTAGTCTGTCTGCCAAGGTGTACATTCCGTCTAAGAATAACCTACCAACTGTAGATATTGTCAGTAAACGAAACACCCATGGGAGTACATGGTGATATCTCTCTTGTGGATCCCAACAAGTTATGGTACCCACAATGTCCTGCAAACCTCAAAATGTCTGTCACATTTTCCTTGCAATATTGTGCCAACATTTTCACGCTGCAGAAATAAACAACACATTATCTCATTATGACTTGGTTTTGCAAGGGGTCACCTGGGTTTTTGGCCCGGGGCTCGGCGGCCACATAGGGAAACCTACCAAACCCACACATTTCTGAAAAGTAGACACCCGGGGGCTTCCAGGGAGGTATGGCTTGCGTGGATCCCCCAACGTTTCCTTACCCAGAATCCCCTGCAAACCTCACTTTTAGCTGAAAAAATCACTTTTTTCACACATTTCTGTGTGGGAAAGTGTGGCATCACTGGCCTCACACAAATTTCCTACCACCCAGCGTTCCCCCAGGTCTCCCGATAAAAATGGTGCCTCACTTGTGTGGGAGGCCCAAGTACCCGCGACAGGCAAGGGCCCACAACGTATTGAGGCGACCTCAAAATGGCCTTTCACAAAACCACCTGGTTTTGCAAGGGGAGTCACCTGGGTTTTGGCCCCGTGCTCGGCGGCCATCTAGGGAAACCTACCAAACCCACACATTTCTGAAAAGTAGACACCCGGGGGCTTCCAGGGAGGTATGGCTTGCGTGGATCCCCCAACGTTTCCTTACCCAGAATCCCTGCAAACCTCACTTTTAGCTGAAAAAATCACTTTTTCACACATTTGTGTGTGGGAAAGTGTGGCATCACTGGCCTCACACAAATTTCCTACCACCCAGCGTTCCCCCAGGTCTCCCGATAAAAATGGTGCCTCACTTGTGTGGGAGGCCCAAGTACCCGCGACAGGCAAGGGCCCACAACGTATTGAGGCGACCTCAAAATGGCCTTTCACAAAACCACCTGGTTTTGCAAGGGGAGTCACCTGGGTTTTTGGCCCCGTGCTCGGCGGCCATCTAGGAAACCTACCAAACCCACACATTTCTGAAAAGTAGACACCCGGGGGCTTCCAGGGAGGTATGGCTTGCGTGGATCCCCCAACGTTTCCTACCCAGAATCCCCTGCAAACCTCACTTTTAGCTGAAAAAATCACTTTTTCACACATTTGTGTGTGGGAAAGTGTGGCATCACTGGCCTCACACAAATTTCCTACCACCAGCGTTCCCCAGGTCTCCCGATAAAAATGGTGCCTCACTTGTGTGGGAGGCCCAAGTACCCGCGACAGGCAAGGGCCCACAACGTATTGAGGCGACCTCAAAATGGCCTTTCACAAAACCACCTGGTTTTGCAGAAGTCACCTGGGTTTTTGGCCCGTGCTCGGCGGCCATCTAGGAAACCTACCAAACCCACACATTTCTGAAAAGTAGACACCCGGGGGCTTCAGGGAGGTATGGCTTGCGTGGATCCCCCAACGTTTCCTTACCCAGAATCCCTGCAAACCTCACTTTTAGCTGAAAAAATCACTTTTTTCACACATTTGTGTGTGGGAAAGTGTGGCATCACTGGCCTCACACAAATTTCCTACCACCCAGCGTTCCCCCAGGTCTCCGATAAAAATGGTGCCTCACTTGTGTGGGAGGCCCAAGTACCCGCGACAGGCAAGGACACAAAACGTTTTGAGGCAACATCAACATTGCCTATCAAAAATGTTTTGGGCCCTTGCCTGTCGCGGGTACTTGGGCCTCCCACACAAGTGAGGCACCATTTTATCGGGAGACCTGGGAGAACGCTGGGTGGTAGGAAATTTGTGTGAGGCCAGTGATGCCACACTTCCCACACACAAATGTGTGAAAAAAGTGATTTTTTCAGCTAAAATTGAGGTTTGCAAGGGATTCTGGGTGGAAACGTTGGAGATCCACGCAAGCCATACTCCTGAAGCCCGAGTGTCTACTTTTCAGAAATGTGTGGGTTTGTAGGATTTCCTAGATGGCCGCCGAGCACGACCAAAACAGGTGACTCCTTGCAAACCAGGTGGTTTTGAGATAGGCAATTTTGAGGTCGCCTCACTACGTTGTGGGCCCTTGCCTGTCGCGGTACTGGGCCTCCCACACAAGTGAGGCACCATTTTATCGGGAGACCTGAGGAACGCTGGGTGGTAGGAAATTTGTGTGAGGCCAGTGATGCCACACTTCCACACACAAATGTGTGAAAGAAGTGATTTTTCAGCTAAAATTGAGGTTTGCAAGGGATTCTGGGTAGGAAACGTTGGGGATCACGCAAGCCATACCTCCTGGAAGCCCCGGTGTCTACTTTTCAGAAATGTGTGGGTTTGGTAGGTTTCCCTAGATGGCCGCCAAGCACGGGGCCAAGACCCAGGTGACCCCTTGCAAAACCAGGTGGTTTTGAGATAGGCAATTTTGAGGTCGCCTCACTACGTTGTGGGCCCTTGCCTGTCGCGGTACCTGGGCCTCCACACAAGTGAGGCACCATTTCTATCGGGAGACCTGGGAACGCTGGGTGGTAGGAAATTTGTGTGAGGCCAGTGATGCCACACTCCCACGCACAAATGTGTGAAAAGTGATTTTTCAGCTAAAATTGAGGTTTGCAAGGGATTCTGGGTAAGGAAACGTTGGGGGATCCACGCAAGCCATACCTCCTGGAAGCCCCGGTGTCTACTTTTCAGAAATGTGTGGGTTTGGTAGGTTTCCCTAGATGGCCGCCAAGCACGGGCCAAAACCCAGGTGACCCCTTGCAAAACCAGGTGGTTTTGAGATAGAGCAATTTTGAGGTCGCCTCACTCCGTTGTGGGCCCTTGCCTGTCGCGGGTACTTGGGCCTCCCACACAAGTGAGGCACCATTTTTATCGGGAGACCTGGGGGAACGCTGGGTGGTAGGAAATTTGTGTGAGGCCAGTGATGCCACACTTTCCCACACACAAATGTGTGAAAGAAGTGATTTTTCAGCTAAAATTGAGGTTTGCAAGGGATTCTGGAAGTGAAACGTTGGGGGATCCACGCAAGCCATACCTCCCTGGAAGCCCCGGGTGTCTACTTTTCAGAAATGTGTGGGTTTGGTAGGTTTCCCTAGATGGCCGCCGAGCACGGGGCCAAAACCCAGGTGACTCCTTGCAAAACCAGGTGGTTTTGAGATAGGCAATTTTGAGGTCGCCTCACTACGTTGTGGGCCCTTGCCTGTCGCGGGTACTTGGGCCTCCCACACAAGTGAGGCACCATTTTTATCGGGAGACCTGGGGGAACGCTGGGTGGTAGGAAATTTGTGTGAGGCCAGTGATGCCACACTTTCCCACACACAAATGTGTGAAAAAAGTGATTTTTTCCAGCTAAAAGTGAGGTTTGCAGGGGATTCTGGGTAAGGAAACGTTGGGGGATCCACGCAAGCCATACCTCCCTGGAAGCCCCGGGTGTCTACTTTTCAGAAATGTGTGTGTTTGGTAGGTTTCCCTAGGTGCCGGCAGAGCTAGGGTTCAAAAACTACAGCTAGGCACTTTGCCAAAAAAGGGTCATTTTTCACTGCGAAATTGAGGTGTGACCACGTTGCGTTTTGCGCCGTTTCCTGTCGCAGGCACTAGGCCGACCCACACAAGTGAGGTACCATTTTTCTCGTAAGACTTTGGGGAACGCGGGGTGGGTGGAAATTTGTGGATCCACGCAGATTCCAGAACTTTCCACCACAGAAATGTGGGAAAAATGTGTTTTTTGGACAATTTTCTATGTTTGCAAGGGATTCTGGGTAACAGAACCTGGTGGGAGGCAGTCAAGTCACCCCATCCTGGATTCCCCTGGGTGTCTAGTTTTCAAAAATGTATAGGTTTGCTAGGTTTCCCTAGGTGCCGGCAGAGGTAGGGTTCAAAAACTACAGCTAGGCACTTTGCCAAAAAGGTCATTTTTCACTGCAAAATTGAGATGTGACCACGTTGCGTTTTGCGCCGTTTCCTGTCGCAGGCACTAGGCCGACCCACACAAGTGAGGTACCATTTTTCTCGTAAGACTTTGGGGAACGCGGGGTGGGTGGAAATTTGTGGATCCACGCAGATTCCAGAACTTTCCACCACAGAAATGTGGGGAAAATGTGTTTTTGGACAATTTTTTATGTTTGCAAGGGATTCTGGGTAACAGAACCTGGTGGGAGGCAGTCAAGTCACCCCATCCTGGATTCCCCTGGGTGTCTAGTTTTCAAAAATGTATAGGTTTGCTAGGTTTCCCTAGGTGCCGGCAGAGGTAGGGTTCAAAAACTACAGCTAGGCACTTTGCCAAAAAGGGTCATTTTTCACTGCGAAATTGAGATGTGACCACGTTGCGTTTTGCGCCGTTTCCTGTCGCGGGCACTAGGCCGACCCACACAAGTGAGGTACCATTTTTCTCGTAAGACTTTGGGGAACGCGGGGTGGGTGGAAATTTGTGGATCCACGCAGATTCCAGAACTTTCCACCACAGAAATGTGGGGAAAATGTGTTTTTTGGACAATTTTTTATGTTTGCAAGGGATTCTGGGTAACAGAACCTGGTGGGAGGCAGTCAAGTCACCCCATCCTGGATTCCCCTGGGTGTCTAGTTTTCAAAAATGTATAGGTTTGCTAGGTTTCCCTAGGTGCCAGCAGAGGTAGGGTTCAAAAACTACAGCTAGGCACTTTGCCAAAAAGGGTCATTTTTCACTGCGAAATTGAGGTGTGACCACGTTGCGTTTTGCGCCGTTTCCTGTCGCAGGCACTAGGCCGACCCACACAAGTGAGGTACCATTTTTCTCGTAAGACTTTGGGGAACGCGGGGTGGGTGGAAATTTGTGGATCCACGCAGATTCCAGAACTTTCCACCACAGAAATGTGGGGAAAATGTGTTTTTTGGACAATTTTTTATGTTTGCAAGGGATTCTGGGTAACAGAACCTGGTGGGAGGCAGTCAAGTCACCCCATCCTGGATTCCCCTGGGTGTCTAGTTTTCAAAAATGTATAGGCTTGCTAGGTTTCCCTAGGTGCCGGCAGAGGTAGGGTTCAAAAACTACAGCTAGGCACTTTGCCAAAAAGGGTCATTTTTCACTGCGAAATTGAGGTGGGACCGCATTGCGTTTTGCGCCGTTTCCTGTCGCAGGCACTAGGCCGACCCACACAAGTGAGGTACCATTTTTCTCGTAAGACTTTGGGGAACGCGGGGTGGGTGGAAATTTGTGGATCCACGCAGATTCCAGAACTTTCCACCACAGAAATGTGGGGAAAATGTGTTTTTGGGACAATTTTTTATGTTTGCAAGGGATTCTGGGTAACAGAACCTGGTGGGAGGCAGTCAAGTCACCCCATCCTGGATTCCCCTGGGTGTCTAGTTTTCAAAAATGTATAGGCTTGCTAGGTTTCCCTAGGTTCCGGCAGAGGTAGGGTTCAAAAACTACAGCTAGGCACTTTGCCAAAAAGGGTCATTTTTCACTGCGAAATTGAGATGTGACCACGTTGCGTTTTGCGCCGTTTCCTGTCGCAGGCACTAGGCCGACCCACACAAGTGAGGTACCATTTTTCTCGTAAGACTTTGGGAGAACGGGGTGGGTGGAAATTTGTGGATCCACGCAGATTCCAGAACTTTCCACCACAGAAATGTGGGGAAAATGTGTTTTTTGGACAATTTTTATGTTTGCAAGGGATTCTGGGTAACAGAACCTGGTGGGAGGCAGTCAAGTCACCCCATCCTGGATTCCCCTGGGTGTCTAGTTTTCAAAAATGTATAGGCTTGCTAGGTTTCCCTAGGTGCCGGCAGAGGTAGGAGTTCAAAAACTACAGCTAGGCACTTTGCCAAAAAGGGTCATTTTTCACTGCGAAATTGAGGTGGGACCGCATTGCGTTTTGCGCCGTTTCCTGTCGCAGGCACTAGGCCGACCCACACAAGTGAGGTACCATTTTTCTCGTAAGACTTTGGGGAACGCGGGGTGGGTGGAAATTTGTGGATCCACGCAGATTCCAGAACTTTCCACCACAGAAATGTGGGGAAAATGTGTTTTTTGGACAATTTTTTATGTTTGCAAGGGATTCTGGGTAACAGAACCTGGTGTGAGGCAGTCAAGTCACCCCATCCTGGATTCCCCTGGGTGTCTAGTTTTAAAAAATGTATAGGTTTGCTAGGTTTCCCTAGGTGCCGGCAGAGGTAGGGTTCAAAAACTACAGCTAGGCACTTTGCCAAAAAGGGTCATTTTTCACTGCGAAATTGAGGCGTGACCACGTTGCGTTTTGCGCCGTTTCCTGTCGCAGGCACTAGGCCGACCCACACAAGTGAGGTACCATTTTTCTCGTAAGACTTTGGGGAACGCGGGGTGGGTGGAAATTTGTGGGTCCACGCAGATTCCAGAACTTTCCACCACAGAAATGTGGGGAAAATGTGTTTTTTGGACAATTTTTTATGTTTGCAAGGGATTCTGGGTAACAGAACCTGGTGGGAGGCAGTCAAGTCACCCCATCCTGGATTCCCCTGGGTGTCTAGTTTTCAAAAATGTATAGGCTTACTAGGTTTCCCTAGGTGCCGGCAGAGGTAGGGTTCAAAAACTACAGCTAGGCACTTTGCCAAAAAGGGTCATTTTTCACTGCGAAATTGAGGTGGGACCGCATTGCGTTTTGCGCCGTTTCCTGTCGCAGGCACTAGGCCGACCCACACAAGTGAGGTACCATTTTTCTCGTAAGACTTTGGGGAACGCGGGGTGGGTGGAAATTTGTGGATCCACGCAGATTCCAGAACTTTCCACCACAGAAATGTGGGGAAAATGTGTTTTTGGACAATTTTTTATGTTTGCAAGGGATTCTGGGTAACAGAACCTGGTGGGAGGCAGTCAAGTCACCCCATCCTGGATTCCCCTGGGTGTCTAGTTTTCAAAAATGTATAGGTTTGCTAGGTTTCCCTAGGTGCCGGCAGAGCTAGGGTTCAAAAACTACAGCTAGGCACTTTGCCAAAAAGGGTCATTTTTCACTGCGAAATTGAGGTGTGACCACGTTGCGTTTTGCGCAGTTTCCTGTCGCAGGCACTAGGCCGACCCACACAAGTGAGGTACCATTTTTCTCGTAAGACTTTGGGAACGCGGGGTGGGTGGAAATTCGTGGATCCACGCAGATTCCAGAACTTTCCACCACAGAAATGTGGGGAAAATGTGGTTTTTTGACAATTGTTTATGTTTGCAAGGGATTCTGGGTAACAGAACCTGGTGGGAGGCAGTCAAGTCACCCCATCCTGGATTCCCCTGGGTGTCTAGTTTTCAAAAATGTATAGGTTTGCTAGGTTTCCCTAGGTGCCGGCAGAGCTAGGGTTCAAAAACTACAGCTAGGCACTTTGCCAAAAAGGGTCATTTTTCACTGCGAAATTGAGGTGTGACCACGTTGCGTTTTGCGCCGTTTCCTGTCGCAGGCACTAGGCTGACCCACACAAGTGAGGTACCATTTTTCTCGTTAGACTTTGGGGAACGCGGGGTGGGTGGAAATTTGTGGATCCACGCAGATTCCAGACCTTTCCACCACAGAAATGTGGGGAAAATGTGATTTTTTGACAATTTTTATGTTTGCAAGGGATTCTGGGTAACAGAACCTGGTGGGAGGCAGTCAAGTCACCCCATCCTGGATTCCCCTGGGTGTCTAGTTTTCAAAAATGTATAGGTTTGCTAGGTTTCCCTAGGTGCCGGCAGAGGTAGGGTTCAAAAACTACACCTAGGCACTTTGCAAAAAAGGGTAATTTTTCATTGTGAAAATGTGGTACGTCCACGTTGCATTTTGAGCCATTTCCTGTTGTGGGCACAAGGGCTACCCACACAAGTGAGGTACCATTTTTATCGGGAGACTTAGGGTAACACAGAATTGTAGAGCAACTGTTATTACCTATTGACTTTCGATGCATTTCTGCCTTCCAAATGAAAGACAATGTGTAAAAAATAAGTCGTTTTGAAAAATGACCTATAATTCTCATGCTAGTATGGGTACTCCCAATTTCGGAAATGTGCAAATATCTACTGTTTCTAAAATCTACATTTTGTTCCCATTTCAGAAATACATAGGTGTCTTTCATAACAATTTTTCCATGTATACATTTTCCCAAAATAATTGCTATATACCCGGTACTTAAAAAAAATCATTGCAAGATGTTGCTCAATTATTGGCTCTGGGTTCGTCGGGTTCTTGGTGAACCTACAAGTCCTATATATCCCCACAACCAGAAAGGTCCAGCGGATATAACGGTATATTGCCTTCAAATAGCTGTCATAATTAGAAGAAGTTACAGGTGAAAACGTTGACACAAATGGCTGTTTTTTTCAACTAATTTTCAATTTTTCCTTTATTTAACTGTTAGTTTCTATAAGGAAAACTTTAAGGATCTACACAAATGACCCCTTGCTGAATTCAGAATTTTGTCTACTTTTCATAAATGTATGGCTTTCCAGGATCCATTATTGGTTTCATACCCATTTCTACCATTAACTGGAAGGAGGTTGAAAGCACAAAAAATAGCAAAAATAGGCTATGTCCCAGAAAAATGCCAAAACTGTGTAAAAAAGTTGGTTTTCTGACAAAAGTCTGCTTGTCCCTGAAAGCTGGGAAGATGGTGATTTCATCCCCACAACCCCTTTTTGATGCCATTTGCAGGGAAAAATCAAGACGCTTTCATCTGTAGCCCTTTTTTGCCTTTTTCCCAAAAAAAAAAAATTTAGCTGTATTTTGACTAATTTCTGGGTCCCCTCCAGGGGAACCCACAAACCCTGGGTACCTTTACAATCCCCATGATGTTAGAAAAAAAGGACGCAAATTTGGCATGGATACCTTATGTGGTCAAAAAGTTACAGGGGACTAAGCGCGCACTACCCCAAATAGCCAAAAAAGGCTTAGCACAGGAGGGGAAAAGGCCTAGCAGCGAAGGGGTTAATAGAAGCCAGCCGCATGTTTCTAGAAAACAACACCTGTTGATTTTTGGCAGTTACTCCACGTGAGTTTGATTGGCAAGTACACCTGCTGCTGCCCCCAGGGTCATGGAACTTCAGATTGGGCAGAGTAATTAGTCTTGACAGTTTCTCCTCGTGAATGTGATTAATACTTGCACCTGTCACTGTTGCCAAGATTCTGGAGCTTTCAAATGGATTTTTAACGAGCAGACTATTGACTACTGAGTTTAGTCAACTGACTGCTAAGGCCAACCATGCCACTAGGAATGGCACACACAGCAACCCATATCACAGAGTGAACATGCAACTTGGGGAAGAAAAATGGAGAAGGGAAAACGCCCACCCAAATCACAAGGTCATAGAGTGTCTTGAACCTAGCCACTGCTCAACTGTCCTCGAGGTAATTCCCCACTCTTAATAATTATGAGGTACTAAGTATACACTGTTAATCAGGATATTGAAAGCAAGTCATTGAGAGGGTTAAAGGAATTTGCACATATTCATACCTTAAAGTGTCTATGTTTAAAGGTTGAAGCATAAACTGAATTTGAACAAATTCATGTGAACAAACTCGTGTAACTAGGAGAAATAAACGTGAGCTGTAGACACGAGTATGCAAATGAAAAAGGCACCGGCAGTTCTCTTCCACACACGCACACATGTCAACTGTTAAAACGTACTAAACGAGTGGAAGAGCTAGCGTGATGCAACGAAGGGTATTTAAACCGCACCCGTCTATTGAGACTCGCTTAGTCTCGTTTGCTCGCGTCACCAGTTTCCAGATCCCTCTCCGGCATTGTCTTTCCATCCGTCTCCGCTCTTCTTGTTTGGCTGCGCTTCTGGCGGGTCCCCGTTGGGACTCCTTCCGGTTTCCGGCTGGGAATTCCGGAACCTGCAACAGAAGCACAAAAGAATCAGAGAAAAAAGGATGTCAATAGATCGTATATCCAAGTAAGATAAAAACTCCAGCATATTGTTTCAACACGTTCCGGTGAGTTCATTTTAAAACTGTATTTCTTCAGAGACTACAAACTTCGCAGGTTCGGATTTGTGAGAACGTTGATTTACAAAGAAACTTTTCTACACTTGGTTACACTAACTAGGCAATTTACAAGAAGTAATTGCGGTGAGAAAATACCGTAACTAAAAAAAGACAATTATTCTTTCAGAGACATTGAATGAGGACCTTTGTGCTGAGCTCTCATTTAACTACTTCTATGTGAACTGTTCACACGAATATTGTACGTGAATATAATTGTTTGGAGAATAGTAGTTAAGAGATAAACAAAGGAAAAAGGAATCCTGAAAAAACACTTAATTATTCGTGTAAAGAAAAATAGCCCTGAAGGTTCACTTACCATTTACATCAGAACTAAAGATTTAAGGTATAAATAATTAAAGGGTACAGCGAAGTTGAGAATTATTTATACGAACATTGTAATAGCTGATTTAAGTGTTTGCCTTTTCATTTGTGTTTAGTGATGACCAGAGAAGTCACGTTCATCAGCGTATAACTAGAACAAGACAAGATGATACAACCTTGCTACTCCTGAGAAACTATACTTCCTGATTCCCCTGAGAGAGAACACCCTGAGCAGCAAGACTACCGGTGACATCTTGTCTTCTTTCTCTCTCTCTTCTCGTCCCCATTCCCTTTCCCCCCTGGGGTCTCCTGGTTTTACTGTGTATACTCATCTACTGCCTTTCCATTTGGCCCCAGAGAATTTAGGGACTTATCGTCACCAAAGTCGAACGACCTGGAACTCAGGTGAGTGGCAGCCATAACAGAAGACTAAGCCACACAACTGTTCACTTTGGTGTCGATTTAACCATGGAGCTTTCTCAAGACACCACAAAATTGACTGATTTGATACGAGACTTGCAGATGGAAATGCAACATTTAAAACAGGAAAATCATACCCTCAGAGAAGAACTCATAAGGAGTAGATCTGAATTTACTTAATGGAGAGACACAAAGGTTCCAGAACCCTGCCCCATTCTGACTCCACCTAAATTTGGTGCACACTTCTTTACTTCACCAACCACGACTTCCCAACGCCCAGACCAAAACTTACAAGTTACTGTAGTAACCCCAAATCCGGTTCCTTTGGCCAACCCTGAGCGTTTTACTGGGGATACTTTTCGTTTTGCCTCATTCATGAGTCAATGTCAACTGCATTTTTTGTGCAAGCCCCAAGTCTTTAACACTGATACTGCCAAGACCGCTTTTGTGATTTCTTATTTAGGAGGTCTGGCCGCTAACTGGTCAATACCCTTGATTGAAAATAACAACCCGTTGTTACATAATTTTACAGAATTTAAAGATGCCATGACACGTCTCTTTTCACGTCATGTTTTCATACAATCTAGTGATAACGAACTCCTTAACTTGCGTCAAGGTTCTAAAGACCTTTTAACCTATTTAAACACAATGGCGGCTCCTCCATTGGGGCGTGGCCCCACTGCTTTCTCGCAGCGCGAGAAGCAGATACATAAAATGGTAAAACTACCATTTTATGTTTCTGCTTCTCGCACTGTGAGAAAGCAGAAATGCCTGGTTGGGGGTGGGCGGTCCTGTTCGAGGAAGCAGAAATGCCTGGTTGGGGGCGTCGGGTGGGCGGTCCTGCTCGAGGGCAGGGGGGGAGTGGCTTGCCCACTGTTGTGGGTACTGACTGTTTGGTCAGCCCCAGGGCCGACCAAAGCAGTCATGCACACTCTACATTTTCTCTATGTAGGCTGCATGCAGCCTACATAGAGAAAATGGCATCCCAACAGGCGCCCGGCTGGGGCGCTGTCCGCTTCACTGCACCAATCACAACGCTGCCATTGCAGCGTTGTGATTGGCTTAGAGGAGGGGAGGGAGGCTGCCTAGGTAGAACGCGGCCAGGAGCAGCAGGAGCTGAGGCGGCGGCGCGTGATCCAGAGGAATGTAATTTTTTTATTTTAATTACCGTCCCCCCCCCCACCCCTGTGCGACCCCCACCCGCCCGTCTTGCCGGCCGCGACTGCTCAGAATGGAAAGGTTTGACGGAAATTGAAAGTTATTGCTGGCGAGGGACCAGTCGTCGCTGGCATGTGTGCCGTGATTCTGTGCCCTCGCGGCAAGGGCCCGCGCCAGCCATTTCCTAAAGCCCTCTGTTAACGAGAGAAGGGAAGAGCGGTGATTTCCCCGCCTGTTGTTGTTGTACGGGTTGGAGTGTGACTTTAGCGGCCCACAAACTCCAAGGGCGAAGAGCCTACAATACCGAAGAGTGTTTAGTCTAAAGCCGGCGTGGCATGTCCGGACTTAATCCGCAGAATCGCATCTTTTGGTTTAAGGGCATAAATCGTAAAACGTTAACATTAGTGGATGTTGTCTTCTGTTTTTATTAAGGGTTCCATGTTTTATATTGTTGTAAAGATTACTTCTGTGCATTTAGTAAATGGTTGATGTTAATATAGCAGCTTTGCTGTAGGGACAATCGGAGCTCGGCCTTTCTTCATGTTATGTCGGTATGAACGGCATAAGGTTGTATTTTAACAGGCGCGAAAGGGTGGTGTTAAGCCTCTATGCCTGGTTGTGTAACTGTCGTGTGTAGGGAACCCTGTACTATTGAGAATGCACCCGTAGTAGCACCTGCATTCCCCTGATGACGGAGGGTCACATATGCCTTTCATTTGCAGCAACTTTCTTTCAGGCGCAGTGCACACAGTACATATTGACCCCGGGCGTGTTTCTTTCTCTAGGTGTCTGGTGTCCCGCTGGTCTTTGAGGATGAGCTCTATTGGTACATTTTTCTTCTTCTAAATTTGGGATTGTGGAGTTACAGTCCATGTATGTTTAGGTACAGCCTGTGCCAGGTTGCGGGGGCGGGGCCCTCCGGTGTCTGCTGACAGTGTCCTGCTGCCAGCAGAGAAGCAGAAGTGACCCACAAAGGTAAAGGTTTCAATAAGGACTGCAGGTCCTGGAAATTCCTTGTTCGTTACGCATCGCATTCCCAGAAAACACTCGGCCTGTGATTTCAGCCAGTACACCCATAGCAGCCTGGAACAACAAATACTCCGATTCTGCGGTAAGAAGTGGTGTGTGAAGGGGGTTTAATGTTTATTCCTCAGTACCGAGGTATCATGCACATTCGGCGCAGCTCACCAGTTCTTCAGCCGTTCGTTTGCTCCGCTTCTCTTCGGTCCTAAACCCCCTGCCTTGATTCTCGCCCTTAACCCCTGGTCCTGGCCATGGTGACCTCCCCGCAGCAGCAAAGCCCGATCAGCCCTGAGCGCATGCAGCACACACCAGCCTTTGCCGGCACTTCCAGAGGTAAGCGCAAATAATGAAACAGCATGAATGTGTTTACGAAGCTGCCTGCTGTTTGTTTATTACTTTATTTGTGAAAGTGAGGCAGATGTTCACGAGCTGCTTCAACTTAACTGAGAAAGGGGGGTTGCAGGCTGGGGAGTTTGTTAGGGTTTTTCTGCACAATTTAGCTCCCACATGCCTATTGGTACTTTAAGTACATCTAAAGTCTCTGTAGGTCTTCCTTTCCGCATTTTAAGCCTACTTAAAGCTCATCCCTAACTTTTACGGCCCACTACTTTCAAATGTCACCAGCCACCACTGTTTAAACACTTTCAATCGTTTACTTGCTGAAACTCACTGGACTGAAGAAAAACGTATATCCTTATTCTCTATAGGGGAAGTAGGGAATACTTAAAAGATTCCTTATCTCATATAGTTGAGTTACCTGTAGAATATTTGAATTTATAGACTTAGGGGCCGATTCCGATCTTGGCCGGTAGGGCTCCGAATCGGATTCGGCTTAACCGGATCCGATTCGGAGCCCTATTTCCCGACCGATCCGTACGCGCATCCGGACGAGCGAGTACGATCGCGAAATCGCCGACCGACTCGTTCGGGCGTCCCAACCGCTCCGACCGACTCGTTCCCGGGTCGAACCGCACCGACCGACTCGCTCGGACACGACTCGCACCGCGCAATGGAGACGTTCCCCGGCCGGGTAAGTACGATGCGCGCCGCGAGCAGATCCGACCGACACGCGCCGTCCGGCTCGAAAGAGCAGTCGGAGCCGTACTCGAGGGTCCGTGTCGGACCCCCTGTACTGCAGTAGCCGCGCGAGTCGCACACAGGGGGGACCCATGGGTCCCCCCTACCTGTGCGTGTACGGCGCGAGTCGCTTCGCCGCGTACCCGCTGTAGGGTGCGCCCTTGTTCGCCTTGCACCCATTGAGGCAATGGGAGCCCGCGTACGCGTTGTACGACCGGCTCCCATTGACTTCAATGGGAGTCCAACCGACTCGAGTACGATAGCATACGGACGCATCGTACTCGTTCGGTCGGGCTGCACGGGTCCGATTCGGTCGGAAATCTCTCCGGGTCCGGCTCGGTCGGAGAGATTTCTGGCCCGAATCGGAATCGGCCCCTTAGTGGTAAAATTAGATCACAGGTTAGGTGAACGAAGGAGCGAACGACCCCGAGGTGAATCCAGGGTTATTGTAATGAAAACAGAAAAGAAAGAAGCAGAAGAGAAGCATAATGGTTCAGAACCTATGCAGATAAGTAGCATAAAGGGTGAAGAAAAAGAATGACGTCGCAAAAGCAACTTCTGTTTATACTGCAGAAAATCAGGGCACTTTGCCAGAGATTGTCCAATAAAGGCCAAAAAGAGAAAAGCAATCGCTAGCATTGATACTACCCACTCAGAGTCGGAAAACGAAACTTCTCGAAGGATGTTGAGATCGACCCTTCGAGAAAGTGTCAGTCACAGGTCTCACAATATGTTACTAATGTCATTAATCTAATACCATGACACATGACCATTAGAATAACCTTTATTGCGTTGGCTCAACAAAGACATAGGGGTCGATTCCGATTCGGGCCGGAAAAAGCACCGACCGACTCGGATCCGGAAATTATACCGACCGACACGTACCCGTGGCGCACGACACGCCAAGTACGATGCAAGGCGCGAAAAATCCGACCGACACGTACCTAAACCAAGTCGACCGACCGAGCCGCACGGAAAACAGCAATCCGGCCGGAAAAACACGCGAATCCAACCGACCGACACGCACCCGGAACAAATCCGACCGAAACGTACACGCGAACTCCAAACCGCAAAGTACGATGCAAGGCGCGAAAACTACGAGCGAGTCGGACGGAGGCCAAGCCGTACGACCGACACGCATACAAAACCGAGCCGAAGCAACATAAAACACCGCGACCGACGCGTACGCAGCATAGAAAACTGCACAAACACAGCGTGAACGAAACGGAGAACACCATACGAGACTAATGCAGGGTCCGACTCGGTCACAAGAACGTTTCCAACATGCACAAACAGCACAAAGGAAAAATCACCCAAAAAAAGGCCAAACAAGCAATTACCAAGCCAATAAATACTGGGGGGTGGGGACAGAGAACAAAGACACACCCACAACTCCACCTATATAAAGGACACAAATCACAACCATGAGCCTTTGCAAATGCCATTCCACTGCCAGCACCCAAGAGAAAGCAACCACACACCCACAGCTCATCCCTCACACAAGCCACACACCATCAGCACACCAACAAATACCTACCTCACATACACCCAGCAAAACACACACTCACACACCCTCACCTGCACACCAACACACACATCACCCACCATCACCACCCATCACCATGCCCCCAAGAAGAATCCCAAGTTCCTAGATAGTGAATTGGAAGTCATGGTAGACGAGATCCTCAGGGTGGAGCCACAGCTGTTTGGCACACTGGTCCAACAGACCCCCATGTCGCAGAAAACCAAGATGTGGGAGAGGATCATCAACAGGGTGAACGCACAATCACCATGTCGGCGCACAAAGACCGACATCCAGAACAGGTGGTATGACGTGCGCAGGAGGGTACGGGACATGCTGAAGAAAGACTACATCAACAGCCAATACACCGGCAGTGGCCCTCCTGCCAAGCCAATATACCTCAGGCCCTGGGAGGAGAAGGTGCGGGCCATCCTTCCGCCAGTGAGCGTATATGGACTAAAGGACATCCCAGAGCCTGGTGAGTACACAACAAATGTACACAATATACTGCCACAAAACACACACATCACTGTCAAGGGGAGAGTCAAACCATGCACTCATAGCAATTACACAGCAACCAGAACAGAATCATCCCAAAATGTGTATGTCAGTCAGATAAACACAACACATGCCATCCAAAAAGTCACATCCAACTGTGCCAACACATGTACAAACACAACTACAGCTAGGCAGTGGCACAAATAGAACTAACAAACACATCCAGACATGTAGCCACCACAACAACACCAACACACAGTGAAGGCCACTCAAAGGAAGGAATTCTGTGTATGCTGGCCAAGTCAGTGTAGCCAATAGCATCATGGGAGTCGCAGTCACACATATTGCCCCCCACAACTGTCCCATCAACACCACCATGAACCATGCTCACATCACAGGGAGTGGAGAAGGACTCACAAGATGGCTGACACTGGCTACTGCTGTGGGGAGCACAAGGCCCTGCTGGCAACTGTGCACCAACAAACAGCAGGACACCACTGACTGACATCCTGAGAGACAACTTACACTACCTGCAATGCAAGCACGTTCCATGGTGGGATATCTGGCTAGCTGGGTGGGAAGGGGGACTTGCAGCACTGACCATAGTCACAAGCACCTCCCCTCACACACCCCCAACACAAACTCCACAGAACCCACCTGGTAGAATGCAATGCCCCCCATCCTAACACAAGATCCCACAAAGAACCACCACCCTGGGTTATGTTGTGTGAAGCACAGGGACACTCTTGGGACTTCCAGCCAAACAACTGCCAAGACAACACTCCCATCCATCCTGTCAGCACAGCCACCCCACCCCACAGGGAAGCAGAGTCAAAAGGAAGGAAGCATGGGCATGCTGGGAAGGGGGGTGGAGGCAATAGCATGATGGGAGTCGTAGTCACTGATATTGGTCACCCCCACAACTGTCCCATCAACACCACCCTGAACCATGCTCACATCACAGGAAGTGGAGAAGGACTCACAAGATGGCTGACACTGGCTACTGCTGTGGGGAGCACAAGGCCCTGCTGGCAACTGTGCACCAACAAACAGCAGGACACCACTGACTGACATCCTGAGAGACAACTTACACTCCCTGCAATGCAAGCACATTCCATGGTGGGATATCTGGCTAGCTGGGTGGGAAGGGGGACTTCCAGCACTGACCATAGTCACAAGCACCTCCCCTCACACACCCCCAACACAAACTCCACAGAACCCACCTGGTAGAATGCAATGCCCCCATCCTAACACAAGATCCCACAAAGAACCACCACCCTGGGTTATGTTGTGTGAAGCACAGGGACACTCTTGGGACTTCCAGCCAAACAACTGCCAGGACAACACTCCCAGCCATCCTGTCAGCACAGCCACCCCACCCCACAGGGAAGCAGAGTCAAAAGGAAGGAAGCATGGGCATGCTGGGAAGGGGGAGGAGGCAATAGCATGATGGGAGTCGTAGTCACAGACATAGCTCACCCCCACAACTGTCCCATCAACACCACCCTGAACCATGCTCACATCACAGGGAGTGGAGAAGGACTCACAAGATGGCTGACACTGGCTACTGCTGTGGGGAGCACAAGGCCCTGCTGGCAACTGTGCACCAACAAACAGCAGGACACCACTGACTGACATCCTGAGAGACAACTTACACTCCCTGCAATGCAAGCACGTTCCATGGTGGGATATCTGGCTAGCTGGGTGGGAAGGGGGACTTGCAGCACTGACCATAGTCACAAGCACCTCCCCTCACACACCCCCAACACAAACTCCACAGAACCCACCTGGTAGAATGCAATGCCCCCATCCTAACACAAGATCCCACAAAGAACCACCACCCTGGGTTATGTTGTGTGAAGCACAGGGACACTCTTGGGACTTCCAGCCAAACAACTGCCAGGACAACACTCCCAGCCATCCTGTCAGCACAGCCACCCCACCCCACAGGGAAGCAGAGTCAAAAGGAAGGAAGCATGGGCATGCTGGGAAGGGGGTGGAGGCAATAGCATGATGGGAGTCGTAGTCACTGATATTGGTCACCCCCACAACTGTCCCATCAACACCACCCTGAACCATGCTCACATCACAGGAAGTGGAGAAGGACTCACAAGATGGCTGACACTGGCTACTGCTGTGGGGAGCACAAGGCCCTGCTGGCAACTGTGCACCAACAAACAGCAGGACACCACTGACTGACATCCTGAGAGACAACTTACACTCCCTGCAATGCAAGCACGTTCCATGGTGGGATATCTGGCTAGCTGGGTGGGAAGGGGGACTTGCAGCACTGACCATAGTCACAAGCACCTCCCCTCACCCCCCCAACACAAACTCCACAGAACCCACCTGGTAGAATGCAATGCCCCCATCCTAACACAAGATCCCACAAAGAACCACCACCCTGGGTTATGTTGTGTGAAGCACAGGGACACTCTTGGGACTTCCAGCCAAACAACTGCCAGGACAACACTCCCAGCCATCCTGTCAGCACAGCCAGCCCACCCCACAGGGAAGCAGAGTCAAAAGGAAGGAAGCATGGGCATGCTGGGAAGGGGGAGGAGGCAATAGCATGATGGGAGTCGTAGTCACAGCTCTACATCCCCCACCACATGGCCCAGCAAGCTCACACTCACGCATGCACATCCCACAGAGAGTGGAAAGGCCCATCAAAGATGTCTGACACTGTTGCTGTGTCGTGGGGAGCACAAGGGCATGCTGGGTACTGCACACCAACCAACAGCAGGACACCACTGTCAGCCATCTTGCCATTGCTCTCACACCCACACACACTGAACTCCACACAAAAGCAAGTAAGTATGGGAATGCTGGGAAGTGGGGTGGAGGCAATGGCATGATGGGAGTCGTAGTCACTGATATTGGTCACCCCCACAACTGTCCCATCAACACCACCCTGAACCATGCTCACATCACAGGAAGTGGAGAAGGACTCACAAGATGGCTGACACTGGCTACTGCTGTGGGGAGCACAAGGCCCTGCTGGCAACTGTGCACCAACAAACAGCAGGACACCACTGACTGATATCCTGAGAGACAACTTACACTCCCTGCAATGCAAGCACGTTCCATGGTGGGATAACTGACTGGCTGGGTGGGTGGGAAGGAGGGCCGGCTGTCAACCAAACACAACCAATGCAGGCCATGTTCACACCCCAGAAAATACATAGACATGCCCAAATAATGCAGGACAATGTGCCACACCAATATCAACCCCTGACTGTGACGACTTAGGACAATGCAATGTACAGGCCCGCACCCAGAGGCACAGTCACAACTGTCATGTGTGTCAACCATTGATGCCTGCAGAAACATAACACACATTGTTTGTGTCTCCCAAAAACAGGTGATGATGGGGACACAGCAGCAGACGCTGAGGAGTCCCAGTCCCAGGCTCAAGAGGATGCCGAGCTCACTGGCGTCGTACAGCCTCTGTCCTCCTCGGACGATGAAGAACAACCTGGCACATCCGGTGCAAGTCAACATGCAGCACCAGCAGGACCACCAGCTGCAGCACCAGCAGGACCACCAGCTGCACCCCCTGCACCCACCCCTCCAACGACTGTCACCACGAATACCATCCCTGCCGACATGGACAGAACAAGGAGCAACACCAGCACAGGGACCCTGGACCAACCTGGGGCCATGGACACCACCACCACCACTAACCCCCAAGGTGGACCAGGGTTATCTGTGCGTGCCACTGCACACACTGCACATGTCAGCAGGGGTGGTGGGAGGGGTGGGAGACAGAGGTCGATGCTTGCAGACGTTGCTGGTGTGCATGATGACCCACAACTGGTACGCATTGCTGATGCGTACCAGTCCAGCACCGGAGAGCTCAGCCAGGTAGTGGGGCTCCTCAGAGACATGAAACAGCAGCAGGCTGCCCATCATGCCCGCTTGGACTCCCACATGTCCCACGTGGAGTCACACATGTCCCGTGTGGACTCACACATGTCCCGCGTGGAGTCCAAGTGGGATGCACTGAATGAGATGACGGCGGTGCACAGGGACATTTTACAATGCCTCCGCCAGATGAACAGCAACCAGTCCACACCTCCCTGTGTGCCAACAACATCTGGTGCCGAACAAACTGCAACTGCCACAGGGAGGGAGGAGGACTCTGGCGGAGAGTCCCCTGCACCGCAGCAGCCTGTACTTGAGGGGCCCCCAAGAAGAGGGGTCGTCCGAGGAGGGAAAAGTGAGAGGCCGATGGCCAAGCGCAACTCCCAGGAAGCCTGAACCTGTTCTGGATGTTCGCCTTTGTGCACAGACTGTTCACCCTGTTGACGGCAACTCTACTCCCACACATTGCATGGGGAGTACAAGTTGGACCAATGTGTCAGACAACTGTGGCCCCGATACTGGGGATCCTGTCTACCAGGACTTTCAATTCACCTAGGAACTTGGGATTGCAAGATTTATGTACAGCACTACCCATCCCATGCACTATTAACACAAATGTATCACAATAAACACACTAATACACCATACTTGCCTCTGTCGTGATTCCAACGTGGGTGCTGTTATGGGGATGATGAACTGCAAAATTACACTGTGTATGCGAACTGCAACAGCAAGGACAACACAGGCATGTGAGTACAGGCAACGTGACACACATGAGGGAGACACACCACCAGGGCTACACAACACATACACACCTAGGCCATCTGACTCATTGCCTACACTGATGTTGCCAGGGAAGACGGTGCAATGCACAGACACCACACCCATTCCCAGTTGTAGTCAAGTAGCCCACAGGTGCAGTAAGCAAATGGCAGTCAAATGTGTGACCAGAGACATCGCACATCACAAAGTGGAGCACAGGTTTATTACACAGTTGCAACATGCCGTAACCACTACAGATGCAAGGTAATCCCACCTGGCAGCGGGCACACAGTCAACAACTGTAGACGGAAGGAAGTCCATGGGTGTGGCGCACATCACCTGTAGGGACACAACAGCTACCAGCCTGGATGTGCAATCACGTCGTCGGTGGACACAGTTGACCAAACGAATCTGAAAGTACCCTGTGAAGGACAGAAATGACACACAGTCAAAAGCAATGGAGTACAGGACAGAACAGCAAAACTCATGCACAATACATGTTACAAGATACCCACCCAGAACCAAGTTAGCATGTCAACACTGTTGGGGAGTACAGCCCACCTGTCACCACACATCGCAACACACATCCAGTCAAGTAGCCCATGGACACACTCCAACAGCACCAGAGCACCACCCACACATCATGCCAACTCACATCATTGACATGACACCTCAGGATACTCACATTCAGCTAAAGAAGTTGGTGATGAGCTGTGTGCGGACATCACCATCATCATCATCATCGTCACTGGCATCGTGGTCCAGGCCAGGATCCTCCACAGGTGGCGGATGTTGGTCATTGTCATCCTGGATGAGAGGCAACTCCTTCCGCACTGCCAGGTTGTGGAGCATGCAGCAGACGATGATAATCTTGCACACTTTCGCAGGGGCATATGGGAGGGACCCTCCGGTCTTGTCCAGGCAGCGGAAGCGGCTCTTCAGGAGACCAAAGGTCCGCTCAATCACTCTCCTGGTCCGACCATGTGCCTCATTGTAGCGCATCTGGGCTGGTGTCACAGGGTTCCTGAGGGGTGTCAGCAACCACGGCATGTTGGGGTATCCCGAGTCACCTACGGACAGACAAGTGCACATTAGCTGACTTGGAAAAGTGGGCGGAATACTACAGATCAGATCACACACAATGGCACAAAGTCAGTACACACCGACAAGCCAGGCACGCTGGTTCTGCATCTGTGCCATCATCCTGGGGATACGACTACTCCTCATCACAAAGGCATTGTGTGCTGAACCAGGGAAACGGGCACACACGTGTGTGATGGTCATGTCTGCAAGACACACCACCAGTGCTTTGACCGAGTGGTAGTGCTTGCGGTTCCTGTAGGCCTGCTCCTGGGCCTGTGGAGGTACCAAAGCCACTTGTGTCCCATCAATGGAGCCAATGACATGCGGCATCCTCCCCAGGGCATAAAAGTCACTCTTCACGTCAGTGAGTCGTCGCAGTCTAGGGAAATAGATGTACCGGTTCAGGAAAAGCAACATTGCCGCCAAAACATCGCGGAGCACACGGCTGAACATGGTCTGTGACATCCCACCAGCAGTCGCCACAGTATGTTGGAAGGTACCAGTGGCAAAGAAGTGTAGGGCTGCCATCACCTTCACCTTGGGGGTCAGCGCTGTAGGATACGGCCGGCCAGGCTGCAAATGTGGGGACAACTGCACTGCCAAATCCTCAATCAGCTGCCTGGTGAAGCGGTACCGTCGGATGCTGTCCCGTTCCACCATCGTTGCCAGGTCTGGGAATGGTCGATGGACAGCAGGAGCCCTGCAGTGCAGAGGAGAAGTAAGCAAGATTGTCAGTCACCCCACATATGCGGCATTGAACACACTCAAGATCCCAACATACATCATTATGAGGCACAACTACATGAAGTGTGCAGTACCGGAAGGACATGTATGGTACATACATGGCCAACATCTGTCAACACGGTCCAACAGGTGGCATCAATTAGTCCCAGGTTGGCCCATTGGATATCATGAGGCCGTGTCACAGTTCCCATCTCCTGCTGCCGTGTCACAATAACCCCCCACAGTGACATGTGAGGACAGTTGTGCCCCAGGCACCACAGCTCAATGACAGGTACATTCCCAGGGACCCTGTAATGCCACATGGACACTGGCATTACATGGAGTATCATGTATACACCACAGCAAAACAACCATGACCCCCACAGGTAGTGGCCCCACTTGCCACGGCAGGACAGACATGGACGTCTGTGACACACACACGCACAACATCAGAGTCCATGCACACACAACGTGGATGTGGAGACTGTCTCCCATTGTGCAAATGAAATCTGAGACATTGTAAACACTACATGCACAAAGACTGTGGAGGACCATCACTATTGTGCCACTGGGACACCCTGGCTCAAACATACCGTCCCACATGGGACTCACGGGGTATGTGACATGACATACACATACACCACTGTGAAATGTGACCATGGCACATGCACAGATATGAACAGTTGCACATCACAGTGGTCATGTACACGTAACACCCAGGATCCTGTCCCCATGAACACGTGCACAGCCTGGGGGTGGCTGCCCACAGGTGACACCCACAGGACAACATGTACACCAACATACACACAATAGGAAATGCAGCCTTACATGCCTTATGATAAAGTTTGGACAGGCTGTCGTGATGTAGGTGTGCCCCTCACTCCCTGGGAGCTATCTGTGGCTGGCATATGTCCATCTGAGACAGGCATGCTGACATATGCCAGTCACATGTACAGTGATGCGTTGTACTGCAATGGACCGATCGGTGCCTCCGGCCGGCCCATTGCATTCAATGTGTGCGGGTACGCGTTGTACCCCTGTGCGCGTTGTACTGCAATGGACCGATCGGTGCCTCCGGCCGGCCCATTGCATTCAATGTGTGCGGGTACGCGTTGTACCCCTGTGCGCGTTGAACTGCAATGGACCGATCGGTGCCTCCGGCCGGCCCATTGCATTCAATGTGTGCGGGTACGCGTTGTACCCCTGTGCGCGTTGTACTGCAATGGACCGATCGGTGCCTCCGGCCGGCCCATTGCATTCAATGTGTGCGGGTACGCGTTGTACCCCTGTGCGCGTTGTACTGCAATGGACCGATCGGTGCCTCCGGCCGGCCCATTGCATTCAATGTGTGCGGGTACGCGTTGTACCCCTGTGCGCGTTGAACTGCAATGGACCGATCGGTGCCTCCGGCCGGCCCATTGCATTCAATGTGTGCGGGTACGCGTTGTACCCCTGTGCGCGTTGTACCGCAATGGACCGATCGGTGCGCACCCATTGACAATGGGCTTGCCTGGCAACGGACGCGTTTTCGAATTTTGAACGAGTCGGTTGCTGTAAATTCAGTTGGTCACCCACAACAATGTTGCAAAATCATGTATGTCATGAAGTTGAAGATTTGAAGGATGCTGTGGGCGTGTTTTGGTGCTGCTATTCCATGGATTGGCCAGATTCAGAAGATGCAAACGACTTGGACCTATCACTTTGGACACAAGGGACAGTATCTGCCTCTCCAGCACATATATATTGCTGGCTATTCCCCTGAGAGCTCACTTGCCTGCACTACATGCTCCAGGACGACATCTGCCACTGCACTGCTGCTGTCTCTGCCCCTCTGGACCCTGCAATGGCACGTACTGTGGAGAGAGCCCCAGCCTTCAGCCTTGAAGAGAACCAGGCCCTGCTCGACAGCCTACTTCCACAGTACAGCAAGCTGTATGGGACACCAGGGGAGCAGGTGAGTGTTCTGTGCACTGCCTTTCTGAATGTGCATTTTGTGTGACTAGCAAGGCTGAGAGTCTGCACGCCACTGGCTAGCAGGCTCACTGAGTAGTTGTCACCCCCCATAGTGTGTAGTGACTTGCACTGGACAGGTATGGTGCAGTGACAGTGCATTTGAACATGGTTTTACTTCCCATGCAATGATACCATGTAGTGACGTCTGGCAAACTGTCCATGGGCAGCTTTGCACTGCCTGTGTACATCATGTGCCCCTGTGATTGAGACATGTATATACAACTGTGTCATGCACGGATATGTTGAATGTGTGGTAATGGCCTTTTCACTTTGTCATCCTGACAGGTTAATGCCCATCGGAAGCAGGAAATCTGGAAGGACATCGTCCGGGCTGTCCGGTCCGTGGGGGTCTACAAGCGCCGGATCCGCAACTGCCAGAAGAGGTGGCAGGACCTTCGGGGCTGGACCCGGAGGATTGCACGGGTCCAGCTGAAGCTGTCGCCTCCTCGCAGGAGGGGTGGAACACGGACCCTGACCCCCACATGCTCCAGATCCTGGCGGTGGTGTTTCCAGACCTGGATGGGCAGCTGAAGGCCAGACAGCAGCAAGGAGGGGTGAGTCAAAGACTGCACTGTGAACTCTGTATTACATGCTTTGTGCCCTCCTCTGGCCTGGTTCAACTGCCACAGTGCAGCAGTCATGTTGTCCAGGAGCCATGTCCCTCTATTGTGCACTGCCCACTGCTCATCTGATACCCAGGTGTGGCCCTTACATTCAGGGAATTGTGTTACTTGGGATTGTGTCCTTGCAGTTTGCTTCACTAAAGGTGGGGGACAGCATCTGTTTCCCTAACTCTGTTGTGGGCATCATGGGTGGGTCCATTGTTCACACAACGCCTGGGTTTGGACATGTGATCTGCGTGTTGCTTTGATATGCGGTCCACTTGCTGAGCTGAGCCACCACATGTGCCTGGGGTATGTGGCACACGCCCATGCAGCGGGTGGGAACAATGTTTGGGCCCCAGGAGTGTGCAGATTACGTGTGTCACACATACATGGCCAGCTATCCACTGTCCAGGGCACATCCCTCATTCATGTGGAGCAGGACAGTCATGCCTACTCCAGGCCATGCAATGCACTCTGTACTCCCACTCCCGTGTATCAGCTGACACATTGTGCACAGTGATTTGACCCCTCAGGTGTCTGCCTCTGTGTCAGTGTGCTGTGGATTAGTTGCCAGGACTGCTGGGGTGTTTCTTGGTAGGGGCTCAGCATGCCCCTGGAGATGTGACCATAGGAGACGATACTTGTGTGTCACATAGGTGTTTGATCAGCTGCCCGTGCAGACTGGGGTATGCGAATGTGAAGTTCAGGCAGCTGTTCCCCATTCACAGCAAATTGTGAGGGGCTCAGGTTCCAAGGGTAGTGTCACAGGTCTCCCATATGTCCAATAGGTGTGACCTGGACAGATGAGGGTTAAGATGATGTGTTGTGTGGGGGATGTACATGTGCACTTGTGCAGCTCCAGGACTTGCATTCCCCATGACCTACTATTGTGACACAGTGCATAGTGTTGTTGTCTGGCTGCCAAGTCATACATCACTGAGACAGTGATGTATGACTTAGCAATCATGCCTCTGCCATGGCATGTGTCAACTTATTGGTGGTCCTGCAGGGGAGTGACATGTGCTACATGCACACCATAGTGGCGCTGGCTATCAGGACATGGGTGCATCATGGTGTCTGTCGCTGGTATGCATCACATGCATTTCCTATTTGACTCTGGGCATCCCTTTCATCCGGAAACCTGTACTGACTCAGTGGCAAGAGCTGTGATGTGTGCATGTCCACATGCCACACCGTGTCCTCTGCACTGTCCAACTACTGTGTACTTGGTGCATGTGTCCACACTGGGGTGTTGCAATCCAACAGACACCAGACAGATGGGTGCAAGGCCATGTGGGATGTGAGTGCCATGCTTGACATCAGACTGACAATTGGCTTCTCCTGTTCAGTTAGGGCACTTTTAGCAATGTACAACTAATGATGCCAGGGCTTGCTCTGTAATGTGCTGTGCTCACAGTGGTGTGTGCGTTTGGTGCAGGTGACTGATGTCTGTCTGTTTCCCCATTGTTTGCAGATACATCCACGGCCACGGAAGGGGACAGCTCCACGGACCAGGAGGAGCCAGAGAGCCAGACTGGGTCAGCAGCCGAGGAGTGGTCGGAGGGACCCAGTGGCACGGAGGGCGAGGGGAGCCACACCGAGGAGTCCTCAGCACCATCCACCTCAGCTGAGGACCAGAGCAACTCGGAGGATGACTCCCTTGTGGAGGCGGGTGTCAGCAGCCACCACACGCCAGCTAGTGTTGCTGTCCCCGCCACCACCAGCACCACCACCTCCCTCCCATCGGCTCCCATTCCCCAGGTCCGTGGAGGCTCCCATGTTCGGGAGCGTGTCTCCTTTGGGCCAGGCACCGCACCCCCTGCCCCTGTGTCCCCTGCTGCCCTGAGTGAGGAGTCTGTGTACCTCCTTCGCCAGCTCCATGTAGGGCAGACAGCCATGCTGAGTGTCCTCCATGCGCACACCGCACTGTTGACTCAGCTGGTGTCGTTCATGGAGGGCATCTCATCGGGCATGTCTGACCTACAGAGGGGCAACAGGTCCATGGACTCCTCCCTGACGGCAGCAGTGTCCCTCCTCAGACAGTCCCTCACCCCTCCTGCCTCTGCTCCATCCACACTCCCCAGCACCTTACCCGTCCCAAGCACACACACACCGGCACAGGCACACACCAGCACACACACGTCCAGCACACAGACACACACGCCACAAACTAAACGCACACGCACGCACAGTCAGGGGACTGAAACCAGACTCACAGGGGATGGGGCCCTGGTACACACACACGCATCCACGGGCACTGCGCAGTCCTCAGTTGCCTCTCCCTCCAAAGCACCCTCCCTTGCCTCACCTGCAACCCCAAAGACCCAGCGCCTCTTCCTCAGTGACCTCGGCCTCTTCCCCTCCGATCCAGCTGCCCCAGCATCCAGGGGGAAGAGGAAGCCCCCCCACACGGAGCAGAGTGCCCCTTGCCCCCGGACACCCTCCCCCAGGCGCAGACAGACTGATGCCCCCACCCGCAAGTCCCCCGGGAGTGCTAAGAGCAAGACCCCGCCGCCGCCCTGCAGCTCAAGCACCAGGCCTCCTTCCTCCATCCCTCAGGCCCCCACTCCACAGGTGCCCCACCACACCCTGCCCCAGGTTCCCCCACCCACAGATATACCATCCCCAAGAGGCTCCGGCCTTCTCCCCTGCCACTTGCTCTCCCGGAACAACACCCCCGCTGCGCTTGTCTGTGCCACTGATGTGGTGAGGGTGTCCTCCCCCTCTGTCCAGCCCACCTTGCCTGTTCCCCATTCTCCTCCCCTGGTGGTAGGCACTGCAGTGGAGTCCACTACCACCCTGTCTGACTTGGGCACTGCAGTGGCGGACCTGTCCACTCCATCTGCAGGGTCCACTGCAGTCGTGCCGGCACCCACAACATCTGAGCCATGCCCCCCAGTTGTGCCGGCACACACCATGTCAGACACCTCCACTGCAGTTGTCAGTGGCTCTCCAGCACCCACCACCCCTTCCCTGCTTCCTCCTGGTGAGCCCTGATCCTGTCCCTGCGGTGCCTGGCCTAACCCCCCGGTTGCCCCTCCTAGTGGATTGTCCCTGGTTTTGTGCAGGCATGTGTAGGGTGGCATCTGCCACTGTCACCCACTTGTGACTTTGTTGATGGACTGGCCATTGGCCTTTGTTTATGTTCTACCGGACTTCTACTTTTAATGCCACATATGCTGAATAAAGCAACTTTCTGTTCTCTAGTGCTTTTGCTTCTGATGTACATGATGTTGATGATGCTAACCATGCCCTTGCTGCAGTGATGGTGACATTTGGTCTCATGATAATGAAGTGTTACTGTGCAGGAACCCATGTGGTCCAGGGGGAATGTGTCCTATCCTGTGGTGTATCCATGTCATCCATAGCAGCATCTGAGGGTGTCATGTGTTCAGTATTTGGCAATGGGATTTCCTACTTAGATAGGCAATTTCACATCTGTGGCTTCCACCCCTGCACATCTGTTGTGCCTGCCATTGTTCTATTCGTCTACTTCCCTGACCGTGTGGCCATCTCCACTGGACATGCAGGTTTGGGCATCAATGGGGAAGGACTCATCTGTGTTGTCAGTGCAACATTGCTATACAAGTGTGTTGGATCTGTGCTGATGATTCCGTTGGCACTTCCATGACCAGGCTGATGTGACGGGAGCCCTCATTTGGTGCTAATTGTTGATTGTGTGACCAAGTGCTCAGCTGACATGGTGGGGCCCTACTGAGGCAACATATGGCACAGCTGTCCTCACACAGGAGTGGAGTCCCCTCATGGCAGTGTGTACTCCTGTGACATTGCCTGCGCCCAAGGTGTGTGTTGTATGTGCATGTCTGTGTGTTCACTTCCGTTTAGCTGTGCATGCTGTGATCCCTAGTGTTGTACCTGTTTGTGATGCTAGCTGAGTTGAGCTATGTTCCCCCAAAGTCTTATCCCTGGGTTCTCTGTGATGTGGGTGCATGGCACATTACTGGTCATCAGGGTGTCACCCATAGGTGTGCTTGCTGTCAGGGCTGAGTTTGTGTGCAGACGCAGCTGGGTCACAGTCAGGTTTCCCCTTGGCACTTGTTGTTTGCCCCTGTCATGTGATTTCCAGTTTGTGTTATCTTTCAGTGATTGTGACACGTTGTGTGTGTGACTGCTGGCACTCCTCAGGTTCCGGGCTGCAATGTTGGTTGTTGTCTATGTGTGTTCTTTGTGGGTGACCTTGGCTTCTTCATTGGTGTGTGACTGTGGCTGTGATCCCATTGGTTGGTGTGGTATTGCCGTCATGTCCATGTACGGCGTAGTATGCAGTGTGTCAGACATTCAGGAGTCTTGTTTAGTGTCCATGTGTGATGTGTTTCTGCACCTTGGTTCCCACCCACCACCCTGGAATAGTCAGGGGTGCATGTGCAATGTCACCAGTGCATGTGTGCTTCACTGCTGCACATTGTTGGAGGTCGAGGGGTGTGGTGTTGAGTGTGTGCAGATGAGAGTTGTTGCCCGGCTAGGCCCCTGCCTCCATGTTGGCCTTGGCTCACTGGCCATGCTGTTTGATTTGTGCTTGTGTAGGTGTGATGGTAGTTAGTTGCTCAGTACACATGACTGTGGTTCACAGTGTGAACCACATTTAGCTTTGTCATCACAGTGGGATTGTAATGCAGCCCAGGGTCACCACATTGTGGGGGCCCTGGGGGTGGTGCTGTGGTGTGTCTGTGTCTTGCTGTGTCAGTTGCTGTCCCTACGTGCCTGTGTGACATGTGTGATTTGTGCTCCCTCTCATCTGACAATGCCTGCTTGCCCACATAGGGAATTTGGATCCATGAGTTACCTTTGTGTGGCACTGTATGCACATCTGTATGATTGGTATTCATGTCTCCTCACGTGTTGTGTGGTTGCCTGGGGACACTGGCACCCCCACCCTCACCTGTTGTGTATGATGTGCAGGGTGGGTCTGCCTGTTTGTGTTTGTGCATCTGCACCACTGCATTGGCATATCTTGGGTGTGCCATTGGCTGTATGTAGTTTGGTGGGTTTCCCCTGCTGTCCCTGGGACTCCTAGGTCATCGGTCAGCACAATGATCATGGTTTGTGTGTCCCATTGCTGCCATGGTATGGTATCTGTTCACCTCACATCTGCAGTCTCCACAGGGTATCTGCATATGTGTGCCCTTTGGTGCAAATATGTGGGTCTGCATTCGGATGGTCACTTCTGTCATTGTGTCATTGATGATTGTTGACGGTGTCAGCCCCCATGGGTGTTGTTTGTCTGCACATGGCCAAAGTTATGTCTTATTTGCACTGCAGGATTTGGCTCCCCCAATTTATGTTGCAATGGGACACATACACTACTTTGCCACTGATGTGTTTGTTGTTCTGTGACCAGGAATCATCCATGCAGTTTGGCAGTTGCACCTCTTACTTTGTCAACACTTACCTTTTGGTCACTGTGATGATGGGGGTTTGGACCCCATTGCCACAATGTTCAAAATGTGCTGCAGCTATGGACCCCACACTTACCTTTTGGTCACTGTGATGATGGGGGTTTGGACCCCATTGCCACAATGTTCAAAATGTGCTGCAGCTATGGACCCCACACTTACCTTTTGGTCACTGTGATGATGGGGGTTTGGACCCCATTGCCACAATGTTCAAAGTGACCCCACACTTACCTTTTGGTCACTGTGATGATGGGGGTTTGGACCCCATTGCCACAATGTTCAAAATGTGCTGCAGCTATGGACCACACACTTACCTTTTGGTCACTGTGATGATGGGGGTTTGGACCCCATTGCCACAATGTTCAAAATGTGCTGCAGCTATGGACCCCACACTTACATTTTGGTCACTGTGATGATGGGGGTTTGGACCACATTGCCACAATGGTCATGGCCTGCTTGCATTGTGGGTGCCACACACATATTTGTGTGGCACATGTGCTAGGGGGTCACATTGTATGTTCAAAGTCATGTTCGGTGTTGTAGGCATTTGACACAGTCTACACACGCTTGTCATGGTGTTGGGGGGATGTCTTCTTCTTGCATTCCCTAGGTTGTGGTGTGCTGGTTGTGTCATGCATTGTCCATCCTATGGGTGGGGGTGGTAGTGGTGGTAGGCATCCTGCCCCCCTGGGTGAGGGTGGTAGTAGTGGTAGGCATCCTGCCCCCCTGGGTGAGGGTGGTAGTAGTGGTAGGTATCCTGCCCCCCTGGGTGAGGGTGGTAGTAGTGGTAGGCATCCTGCCCCCCTGGCTAAGGGTGGTAGTAGTGGTAGGCATCCTGCCCCCCTGGCTAAGGGTGGTAGTAGTGGTAGGCATCCTGCCCCCCTGGGTGAGGGTGGTAGTAGTGGTAGGCATCCTGCCCCCCGGCTAAGGGTGGTAGTAGTGGTAGGCATCCTGCCCCCCTGGCTAAGGGTGGTAGTAGTGGTAGGCATCCTGCCCCCCTGGCTAAGGTTGGTAGTAGTGGTAGGCATCCTGCCCCCCTGGGTGAGGGTGGTAGTAGTGGTAGGCATCCTGCCCCCCTGGCTAAGGGTGGTAGTAGTGGTAGGCATCCTGCCCCCCTGGGTGAGGGTGGTAGTAGTGGTAGGCATCCTGCCCCCCTGGGTGAGGGTGGTAGTAGTGGTAGGCATCCTGCCCCCCTGGCTGAGGGTGGTAGTAGTGGTAGGCATCCTGCCCCCCTGGGTGAGGGTGGTAGTGGTGGTAGGCATCCTGCCCCCCTGGCTGAGGGTGGTAGTAGTGGTAGGCATGCTGCCCCCCTGGGTGAGGGTGGTAGTAGTGGTAGGCATGCTGCCCCCTGGGTGAGGGTGGTAGTAGTGGTAGGCATCCTGCCCCCCTGGGTGAGGGTGGTAGTGGTGGTAGGCATCCTGCCCCCCTGGGTGAGGGTGGTAGTGGTGGTAGGCATCCTGCCCCCCTGGCTGAGGGTGGTAGTAGTGGTAGGCATGCTGCCCCCCTGGGTGAGGGTGGTAGTAGTGGTAGGCATCCTGCCCCCCTGGGTGAGGGTGGTAGTAGTGGTAGGCATCCTGCCCCCCTGGCTAAGGGTGGTAGTAGTGGTAGGCATCCTGCCCCCCTGGCTAAGGGTGGTAGTAGTGGTAGGCATCCTGCCCCCCTGGGTGAGGGTGGTAGTAGTGGTAGGCATCCTGCCCCCCTGGCTAAGGGTGGTAGTAGTGGTAGGCATCCTGCCCCCCTGGGTGAGGGTGGTAGTAGTGGTAGGCATCCTGCCCCCCTGGCTAAGGGTGGTAGTAGTGGTAGGCATCCTGCCCCCCTGGGTGAGGGTGGTAGTAGTGGTAGGCATCCTGCCCCCTGGGTGAGGGTGGTAGTAGTGGTAGGCATCCTGCCCCCCTGGGTGAGGGTGGTGGTGCGCATTCAGGCCCCTGTGTGCATATGTGGCATTGGTGATGGGCATCCCGCCCCTATGGTGCTGCTGTTGCTGGTGTAAGTATATTCTGCATCCCTCTGTGTGTGTGTGATGTGTCGTGTACGTGTTGTATGTGTTTCGTGGTTGGTGTCTGGCTTACCTTCTGCGCCGTACGCGTCCGTGCCTGTTCCGGTAGTAAATGTAGAATATTGGTATGATCGGGACGAAGGGATTCATGGTTGGTTCGTGTCGTTCGTCCTTCTCGTTGCTTCGCGTCGTCCTCGTCGCTTCGCCTCGTCCTCGTTGCTTCGCGTCGTCCTCGTCGCTGCCGTGTTCGTCTCGGAGCCGTGGATCGTGTTGTGGCGCGAATCGGAGCTTATGTGCGCCTCTCCCGGATGCTTTGACGTGCCGTGCATAGCGACGGGTTCGGCGCGTACGGAAAGCGCATCGTACTTGTCCGGCTGGACGGGGCTGCATTTTTCCTTCCGTGCGACTCGATTCGGCGTTTCCGGATTCGCCTCGGTTGGGGAACAGGACCTGGTATGGGTGAGTGCGGCTCGGCTGGTTTCTTTGATGTTGTGCGCATCGTACTTACTCGTTCGGTGTGCTATACGGATCGGTCGGGAAACAGGCTTTCGCATGGCTTTTTTCCCGACCGAATGGTATTGGGTGCGCCTCCGACCGAGATCGGAATCGGCCCCATAGTCTCTCTGTCCTTCTAGATTCAGGCGCCACTGGAAATTTTTTTGATTTAAGACTAGCTCAAAAGTTAGGAATTCCAGAAATAGGTAAGGATACCCCCGAACCCGTAAGAGCAGTTGATGGTTCAGCCCTGTCCTCAGGACTGATTCATTTCCATACTGCACCTCTTCCCTTGTTATCAGAAAATGGTCATACTGAGCAAGCCATTTTTGATTTGATTGATACTCCTACCTTTGGAGTAATACTTGGGGTGCCATGGTTAGAGTTACATAACCCTAAGATAGATTGGGTGAAAAGGACAGTTACCCTAGATTTCGCATTTTGCAGAACACATTGCTACAAAGAAGCTCAAGATCCTATCATTCCGTTACACTGTGCCAATACCCAGTCTGATCCGCCTCTACAGCTGCCCTTAGAGTATCAGGACTATGCGGATGTTTTTGACCCCATTTAAGCAACACAATTACCACCCCATAGGGTGTCTGTTTGTAGAATTGATTTGATCCCAGGAGCTGTTCTACCGTGCAGTAGAATTTATGCTCTCACTGAACCTGAGACGCAATATTTAAGAAAGTACCTTGATGAACTACTAGAATTAGGATTCATTAGACATTCAACATCTCCTGTCTCCTCTCCTCTTTTCTTTGTGGCTAAAAAATCAGGCGATCTTAGGGCTTGAATAGACTACCGCGCAGTGAACAAAGCTACTATCAAAAATAGGTATCCTTTACCATTAATTCCAGTATTGTTAGACCAAGTGAAAGGTTCAACTATTTACACCAAATTGGACCTTCGCGGTGCATACCACCTAATTCGCGTAAAGGAAGGCGATGAGTGGAAGACCAAATTTGGTCTTTTCGAATTCACAGTCATGCCATTCGGTCTATGCAACGCTCCGGCAGCGTTTCAGTACTTTATAAACTAAGTACTCCATGATTTCTTGGATATTTGTGTAATTGTCTACATTGACAATATACTGATTTTTCTAAAACTGAACAAGAACACGTTCAACATGTGCGAGCTATCCTGCAGAGCTCAGGGAACATTCCCTCTATGCTAAAATAGAGAAATGCGTTTTCCATGTAAGGTCTGTAGAATTTCTTGGATACTTTCTCTCACCTGAAGGTATCACTATGGATCCAAAAAAGGTTGAGGCAATCCTTAAGTGGCCCTCCCCCAGCTCAGTCAAGGAAATTCAGCGGTTGTTCGGTTTCGCCAATTTTTATAGGCGTTTCATAGCAAATTCCTCTGAGATAGTAATGCCCATTACGCAGTTGTTAAAAAAAGGACAAGCATTCTGTTGGACCGATGAAGCTGAGAAAGCCTTTAGCACTCTTAAGACAGCATTCACTTCAGCACCTATTCTTTCTCACCCCAACTCTGACCAACCATTTTGTGTGGAGGCAGATGCTTCTCAATCAGCATTAGGGAGGGTGTTATTGCAGAAAGATCCAAGGACAGGTCATTTACATCCATTAGTATACTATTTGCGGAAATTACTTCCAGCAGAACAAAATTACACAATTTCAGAACGCAAACTTTTGGCAATTAAGGAAGTTTTTGCTGAATGGAGACATCACCTATTTAGGGGCAAAACACACCATAACAATTTTTACTGACCATAAAAATCTTCAGTTTTTCCCCTCAGTAAAGGCTCTCACTCCCAGACAAATGAGATGGTTACACTTCTTTAGTGAGTTTGACTTCTTGATGACATACCGTACAGGGCAAAAACAAATACTATCTGATACTCTGTCCAGGATAGAGGAAAAAGAAAATAAGACAAAAAGATTCCCAGCACAAAGTATAATACCATCTAATCAAGTAGTGGCCGTAACAGAGACTGATGATTTTCTAAAGGAAGTCAAAAAGAATCCTTAAAAATAAATAAAGAACAGTGGCTACACAAGACACAAAATTCAATGAGAGATGGACATCTTTTCCATAACAATGCATTGTTTATTCCCACCAAACATTTGAGAAAACAAATCTTGATTTGGAATCACGATTCCAGTATTGCAGCACACCCAGGGATACACAAGACACTGGCGTTATGTTTACCAAACTTCTGGTGGGAGAATATTCGAAAAGATGTTCAGGAATATGTTAAAGCTTTCCCCACATGTCCCCGTAACAAATCACAACATTTAGCTCCAACCGGCCTTTTACATCCCTTACCTGTCCCGTGTACCCCATGGCATACCATTAGTTTAGACTTCATTACCGATTTACCGAAATCCAATGGATTCACCACTATCCTTGTAGTTGTGGAAATGCTTTCTAAAATGAGTAATTTTATTCCCTTAAAGAAACTACCCACAGGCACCGAATTTAGTGAAATATTCCTTCACCAAATTGTTAAATTACATGGCCTTCCGAGTAAAATAATTTTTGATGGGGCCCCCAATTTACCTCCAAATTTTGGAAACACTTGTGTACAGCACTAGGAATTGAAGTGGCATTATCATCTGCTTTCCACCCACAAACTGATGGACAGACTGAGAAAGTTAACCAATATCTCGAACAAGGTTGCGATGTTTAATACCTGAACTTACTTCCCAGTGGGACCAAGCTCTCCTTTTAGCAGGATTTTCATATAAAAATAGCATTCCTACTGCTCTGGGATGTTCTCCTTTCTATTTTTTTAACTGGTTTTCACCCACGTTCAATTCCAACGTTACTTCCATCACACACTAATAACATACCATCAGTTTCTGAAAGATTGAGTCAGTTACAGAATATACAGGACAAGGCACGAAAAAGTTTAATTTTAAATAAAACTAACACCAAATTACAGGCTGACAAACACAGACCTCCAAAACCACTTTACAGAAAAGGAGAACTAGTTTGGTTATCCACCCGTAATATCCAATTAGATGGTCCCAGAAAATTGCAACCTAGGTTTATTGGTCCTTTCCCCATTGAACAGATTCTGAATCCAGTCACTGTAAAACTATGATTACCAGAAGAATTATCTATACACCCTGTATTCCATGTCTCTTTTATTAAACCCCATCATCCAATGACTAGAAAAGACAATCCCCCTCCTCCAATTATTATAAACAACCACACTGAGTATGAAGTTCAGCGTATTCTTGATTCCAAGAGAATATGGGGGAAATTATTCTATCTAGTGGACTGGAAAGGTTATGATTTCTCTGAACGTTCGTGGGAACCTGCGTCATATATACATGCTCCAAGAATCCTGAAAAAACACTTAATTATTCGTGTAAAGAAAAATTGCCCTGAGGGTTCGCTTACCATTTACATCAGAACTAAAGATTTTAGGTATAAATAATTAAAGGGTACAGCGAAGTTGAGAATTATTTATACAAACATTGTAATAGCTGATTTAAGTGTTTGCCTTTTCATTTGTGTTTAGTGATGACCAGAGAAGTCACGTTCATCAGCGTATAACTAGAACAAGACAAGATGATACAACCTTGCTACTCCTGAGAAACTACACTTCCCGATTCCCCTGAGAGAGAACACCCTGAGCAGCAAGACTACCAGTGACATCTTGTGTTCTTTCTCTCTCTCTTCTCGTCCCCATTCCCTTTCGCCCCTGGGGTCTCCTGGTTTGGCCGTGTATACTCATCTACTGCCTTTCCATTTGGCCACAGAGGATTCAGGGACTTATCGTCACCAAAGTCGAACGACCTGGAACTCAGGTGAGTGGCAGTCCTAACATAGAGGGCCATGCAGTGGCTGGGCTCATGACACAGCACAACAGGAACATTTAAATCAGCTCGGCGCCAGCCTGACAGTGACGGAGTACTGTTTGGCAGCAGAGAAGACCGTCACCACGGTGGTCTTCTGTCTATAGCCGCAACATCTAAATATGGTGGGCGGACCACTGTCAGCTCAACGGAGTAAATGGAACGGCTGCCACGGAGAGAAAATGGTAATGGTTCCAAGATCTAAGTCTGGCCATTAGTAATATTTGTGTACAAGGGATAAAGCCCTATATATACCCATATGGACATACATGTAATAGTATTAACATTGTTAGACATATATATGTATGTTGTGCATAAATCTACAGAGACTTTTTCAAAATATATCATTATACTCTCACTGGTGCCTTCCTGTATCATATATTTACATATTTAGTTAATAACTAAAGAAAAGAATATGTACATGTATATACAAACTAACCTACACATCTAAATACATATATACATCAACATACTAATATATATATATTGACAATTGGGATCTTCATGAGTTTAACATTGTTCCTTATTGTATTTTAGTATTAAGCAGCTTTAAGTTGGGTTTTGGATTTTATTGAGTAATATATTGCATAGTAATTCATGATTTGTAATGAAAATGCGATGTATTTTGCATGATCAACTGAAGATAGAGTGGTGCGCGCAATTCAATTGTACAGTGCCTCTGATGTGAGGTTGCAACATTGGCTTTCAGGCACTAGCCCATCAATGGACTTCTTAATGTGTGCACCTATATTTAAAGACTCATGGAGTAATGAGGAAAGATAATGAACTCTTGCACTTGCACTTTTTTTGTAAACCCAACGCTGTAAATAGTCAAACAATGAAATTTTAATTGTTACCTGTTTTTGATGAATCCGCAATTAATTCTACATTATGGAATTAATTATTAATGTTTTGCCCAAAGCATCGAGCACTTCAATGTAAATGCATAAACAAAACAAGTGACTGTAACTATTTTTGATGTGCCGATAGGAAAGTCTGTCTTCGTTATCCATTGAAAAGTTTCTGGTCATGTGATCGGGTCACTCTGCAGGTTTTTAATTTAAATGCGCGCTTAACATGGAGTGATCACTGTGTGATCAAGGCAGTTGATGCCGAAACGCGTCGCAGCGTAATTTCGGAATAAAGAATTTTATCTCCAGAAATCTCCCTGTGTCGGTGTTCGGTTTCGTGTTGTAAGGAATCGGATGTGGTGTTCATATATATATATATATATATATATATATATATATCCAAACTAACTCTTCGCTGCTCCTTCTCCTCCAGCGAAAATACACGGCACCAAAACAGAGATCAGATTTTTAAGATTATTATTTATTTGGCATACCCTAGTGCAAAATAACAGGTTAAAAGGGACAGTCTACACGTTTCGGCTTCACAGCCTTCTACTGGACCATAGAGTCCCACCATCTAGAACGTCTACTTAAAGTGCACAAGTGCTCGATCGTTTTTTACTTTTTACTGCTCTCAAGCAGCTAGACTGTGCATCCCCACATACAAATCATGGCAATCAGAGTCACCATTTTACAACTATGTTTTCGCATTATTTTGAAAACAATACAAGAATCTGAAAAAAGTGTAAAATGTAACCTAGATCATAGATGATTGTATGTAAACATTTTTATGGTGATTTTATACTTTTTATAAATTTTAAACATTTTCATGTGTATTGTTTCTCATCACTGTAAAGTACATTGCATTAAATACCCTCAAAAGTCATAAAGTGCACGTGCAGGATAACATTTCACAATTACAATTCATAGCCACAATAGCGTGTTCAAAAAGGTGAACATGAAGTCAATAAAAAAGTCCCAAAATGTTGATATAATAAGATTGACCTAAGATAAAGAAAGATCGATGGTTAATAATATATAATGCAATGTGGTACATGGAGAGGTAATGTTGAAGTGACTAGTGCAAATATATACGATGGGTTTAAAATATTCTTCCAGGTAAGGTATATATACAATTAAAACCCATTCTGTATTTGTTATGCAGTCAGAATCTCCGAAACAAGAGAAGATTATGCAAGGACAGATGTATTGGTCATCTAGTATGGATGAATTCCCTTGTAATTGAGAATCAACAGGGAGCCCATGTTAGGTTACAACTAACTGATGCTTGTTCATGAGAACATGAGGTGCCAATAACTAAAGGTAAAGTGCCAGTGCAACACAGAGTGATTACAGTAAAGTACTGAATTAGCAGCATGTTATAAAAGCATCTGAACGCTTCATGAACCAATCAGTTAATCCCTGTTACTCTATACCTACGAATGAATGATACACCCACCTATAGGACTATCAGACCTAAGATATTAAAACCAAGTAAAAAATGTTAAGGTCAAATCTGGGACTGATTATCTTGCTGTAGGCATGAAAGAAAAAGTGCATGAGTGTATACGTGAACAAATATGCAGATGCAGATCAATCACAAAATCACATGATTCCACAATTTGAGATTACAAAAATCTGGAGCAGAATAACCAGGAAGATTGGTAGATCCATGGTTTTTGATAACTACAGATTGATGGTTCATATCTTATTACTGCAAGTGTATATGTAGTTCTGAATCCAGATTATGTCCTCGAGGACTTTCAGTACCTATGGCCAAAATACATCGTGATTCTGCTTTTCGTAAAATCAGTGTCCTGTCTCCGCCTCGTTCTTTCGGCTTGATGACTTTAATGCCAAAGTATTTGAGTTGTTGGTTGTCACTAGAGT
Organism: Calotriton arnoldi; assembly: GCA_963921515.1. NCBI lineage: Eukaryota > Metazoa > Chordata > Amphibia > Caudata > Salamandridae > Calotriton > Calotriton arnoldi. The sequence continues at coordinate 3,849,242 of CAWUFW010000003.1, read as the reverse complement.
GGAAGTCAAAGAAATGTTTGGCCATAGGATAGGAGAAATCCATGTTCTTGATAGCCCGCAGGTGTTGCAGAATCCTTAATTTCAATTTGTTTATTGTGCTTCCAACATAAAGTTTCTGGCAAGGACACTAATATATAAACCACAAATTTGGACTCACAGGTGATATGATCAGTGATCTGCTCAATTTTGCTATTTAAGAGTTGAAATGTTTTGGTATTTTGACCATTAGCACATGCCTTACACTTTTGACATCTCCAAAAACCAGGAGTATTGAGCCAGGTAGAGATGGTGGGTTGTTTTATAGTCAGATGACTATGTGTCAAAATGTCACCAAGCGATGATGTTTTTCTATATGTGATGCTGGGATGCAGTGAAAGAGTTGTTTTCAAGGATTCATCCAGTAAGAGTATTTTCCAATTTCTCAGTATGATTTCTCTGAGATTTTGTGTTGATTATTGAAATCAATGATCAATCGAGTCGTGGTGTCCTTATTGTGCTGTGTCTCTGGAGTGTCCTGATGTTTGATTAAAAGATCTTTTCGCATTCTCGATTCCACTTTGGTTCTCACAGTTTCAATGACTTTCAATGGATATCCCCTTTCCAAGAAGTGACTGCTCATTTCATCTAGTTGGGCCTCCATGTCCACGATTTCTGAACAGTTCCTTTTGGCCCTGAGCATCTCTCCGTAGGGAATACTCCATTTTAAGTTCTGTGGATGCCCACTGTTTGCATGGAGAATGCTGTTGCACGAAGTTGGTTTCCGGTGCATATTAGTACATATTTTTTGATCTTTTATGAATACTTCCACATCCCGGAACACTACATTGGACTCACTGATGGTGAATGTGAAGGAAAGATTGTATATATTGTTGTTCAATGTTTGGAGAAAATCCTCAAGTTCAACAAGACTTCCCTCCCAGATCACATAAAGATCATCTATGAATCTACTCCACATTTTGATACTACGACTGGCTGATGTTTTCAAGATTTCAGTCTCCCAGACTGCCATCACAAGATTTGCATAGGTGGGCGCAAAAGATGTCCCCATTGCTGACCCCTGCTTTTGATGAAAAAAGTCACCCATGAAGAGAAATACATTATGATTGAGGCAGTATGTTAACATGTCCACCAACATCTCAGAATGTTCGAGGTAGCTCACCGATCTAGTGCTTAAGAAGTGTTTAACAGCAGCAATGCCCACAGAGTGGACAATGGATATATATATATATATATATATGGATATATATATATATGGATATATATAATATATATATATATATATATATATATATATATATATATATATATATATATATATATCTCAGTTGACTGGGGGTGAGTGCTTGCAATGTTCAACACTCCGTCCATCATCCCCTTTGGTTTTGCTATGTTCGCCCTAAGTTGGCAGGGTATGCCCAGACGTGGGTCCCTTGCTCACTTTGCCACTGGATTCAAGATAGCCTGGCTGATGACGGCTGTAAGCCAGAAACCGGTTCCAGGATGCTTGTTTCCGGTCCAGGGAAGACATGGCTTGGCAGTTCGGGCTGGACTGTTCCCATGAGGCACAGGGTCAGACTGATTTGCATATGGCCATGTCTGAACTGGGGTGGCGGAGTGAGTTAAAGAATGATGATGGATTAAACCCAGATCAGTTGACTGGGGGTGAGTGCTTGCAATGTTCAACACTCCGTCCATCATCCCCTTTGGTTTTGCTAACAGCAGCAATGCCCACAGAGTGGACAATGGATATATATATACAAAGTGCACAAGAATTTATTGCAGATTTAAATAATAACAACCTGAATCTTAAATTCACACATTCCATCAATTGTGAACATATGACATTCCTGGATACGAGGGTATACATTTCCAACAACAATCTGGCAACCACATTATATAGAAAACCTACAGCAGGCAACGCTATTTTGCATGCGACAAGTGCCTCACCCTCCTCACCTCATACATAGCATTCCCTACGGGGAGATGCTTAGAATAAGGAGAATCTGTAGTGAGGACCTAGATTCTCAAGTTAAACAACAAGAATGCAAACGTAGGTTCCTCCAGAGAGGGTACAATACACACACTATTGAAGCTGCAATATCTAAATCTAGATGTAGGGCCAGAGATGACTTGCTTCATAATTCATCTAAACCCCAGCCTACATCAGGCCTAATACCTGATGTGCCAACTCGGTTGATCTTAGGATATTCCAGACAGGAAGGACAGATAAGGGCTATCATACGACGTAATTGGCATACAGTACTAACAGACCCTATTATAGGTGGCTCATTGCCTAAAAAACCTGCAATCACCTTTAGAAAAACACAAACCATGGGCAATGCTTTGGTGAAGAATAACCCGGAGGATGTTGAGTCTAGTATGTGGCTAACGCCAAGAACAGGTTTCTTTAAATGTTCCTCCTGTAAGGCATGCCAATACGGTATAAACACCACGTCGTATCAAACACCATTTAGCCAAAAAACTTATTCTATCAAAAAATATCTGTCCTGTAAAACCGAGTTTGCTGTGTATGTGTTAGTATGTAGCTGCAATCTGCTTTATATAGGCAGTACTAAACTGGCAGCACACAAAAGAATCCTTCAACATACACGAGCAATTGTCAACTATGATCTAAGCTATCCCGTGGCAAGGCACTTCAAGGAAAAACATGAAAGTAGTCTAAAACATTTTAAGTATTATGTTTTGGACTCAGTGCCAATGGCCAAAAGAGGTGGAAACCGGGAGGCTAAACTCAGGCGCTTGGAAACCAGATATATTATAGAACTCGATACCAAGCACCCAGGGGGCTTAAATTCCAGTGAAGACATGTATACTTATTTGTGATTCTGTATTTTTGGTCATGTATTTTCAGGAGAATTCTTTAGGTTACTTTCGTGTATTAGTGTTGTAACACAGTGTGAAATTAGATTTTTGTCATACTGGATTAGCTACTACAGAATCCTTTGTAATTTTAATCACCTTACAAGGATTACCATGTAATATAGAAATCTTGTTTCAGTAGCTATCTCATTCTTACAGTCTTTTAGCCAACACTTATTTAGTATTTTTTAGAACCTTTTTAGGAGTTTTTAGTTAACTTATTGGGGTTTTAGGTTGAAATGACTATGTGAATTTTATGAATTTTATAAACCCATTTGTGGGAATCAACCGTTCAGTACCTCTAGCATTACATCTTTAACTCCAAACTCAATGCAATCTTACTTGTATTTTAGGTGTCTATTTCGTCACCGTCTTTTGTCTATAGGTCCCGTAGAGTTGTATATGACATTAGTCTTTCCACTTTGGCTGCTAGCAATTGTTTGCACATAGGCTGTTTTTGCACTAATATTGCATTATTTTGCACAAATAGGGAACTTGGCACGACTCGCACTTTAGTATTAATTTTATGGGGGGTTCACATCATGCACTAAGTCACTTTTTTTAAAATATTTAATAGCAGTATATTCAGGCATAACTTTAAACCAGGACACGTATATATTCAGAAATTGGGATAATACATACTTAGTATTTATACTTTTATCTTCCATGTATAGAGAATACCTGTGTTAGATATAATGTGCCTCATCATGATATGGATTTATCCTGGATGAATTTTATACACATTGTACATTATTAATGCATTTATGCTATGACTTACTTCCTAGTGTAGTATGTTTACTATGTCTATAGCTGCTATCACATTACACTTGCACTTTAAAAGAAGTAATCCCGCCCTAGGCGCTGACATGTGATCAAGGCCGTTTTTCCGGCCGAAACGCGTCTTGGCGACATGGTGATTGCTGATTAAATCACTGCAACGAATTCCTGGGTCTGCTCTTGCCTTTTTTCGTGTGGATGAAGTGGTGGGCAAGCCTGTAACCATATATATATATATATATATATATATATATATATCCAATTAAAAATCCCGTGTAGTACACTCTCAGGAAGAAACAGACAGAGCACAAGCTAGGTATCCAAGATTTAATCCACACAACGCGTTTCGGCAAAAGCCTTGATATATATATATATACACCTGACAATGCAATTGAGGTACCTAGTAATATCAATATTGGGGATATTGAATTATTACACACCATGAATGAGCTTGAAGGGGACCCGGGTTTTATACAGGATCCTTACCTTAACTTGATTAATGAAAATATCAGATTAGATCTTAGCCAGGGCAGTGGCTTTAAACCAAAGTCAATATTTTTGCCACAAATAGCAAATGAAGCAATTGATGTGTTTGAGGAGGGCATGATTCAGGAGCTGAAAAAATTATTTAAAAAGAAAAAATATGGTATAAATAATATCACAGGTGCACATATCCAGGCTATACAGGCTCTTAAGAATGATGAGAGCATAGTTGTCAAAAAATCAGACAATGGGGGAAATGTTGTGGTGTTGTCTAAGGAAATGTATTTGAATGAAGGCAATTGCCAGTTGAATGACAAAAACAGATATGAACTAAGCACTAAAGTAAAGTATGAAACTGCAAATAGGATATATCAAGATCAACTAGGAGAATGGCGAGAAAGAGGTCTCCTATAGTGGGAGGAATATGAATTTCTAAAATGCAAATTCCTTAAACTACCTGCCTTGTACTTACTTCCTAAATTGCACAAAGACAGTAGAAACCCCCCGGGTTGACCTTTAGACTCGTCTAGAGGTAGCTGCTTGGAAAACACATCACGGTATGTGGATTTTTATCTCCAACCATTGGTTCAAGGCCTTCCGTCTTTTATAAAAGACACTGGTGACTATTTGAGACGTATTAATAACGTTGAATGGAATGACAACTTTTTACTCGTGTCTAGACGTGAATAGTCTTTACACTTGCATTCCACATGAGCTGGGAATCAAAGCATGTCGTTATTTTCTTAGAAACAGGTCATTGTCATACATATTTCACACAGAAATGTTGATCAACATGATGTACACGTGCCTAACCCAGAATTTGTTCACCTTTAATAGACAGATATACAGACAAACACTTGGAACTGCTATGGGGCCCTGCTTCGCCCCCAGCTTTGCAGGTCTTTACCTCGGCTGGTGGGAGGAGCAGGTGGTAAGCAGCATAGATCTGTTTAAAAAGCATGTGATATTGTGGGTTCCATTTATCGGCGATATCTTTTTTATCTGGAATGGCAGTATTGATGAAGCCATGAAGTTTGTGGAGATTTAAACAACAACACACTTAATCTAAAGTTCAGTAGCTAACTTGATAAAGAGACCATTGAGTTTCTGGATTTGAGACTGAAAGTCAATGACAAACACTTAGACAGCTATTTATTTAGGAAGGAAACAGCAGGAAATAGCTTACTGCCTGCACGCTCAGAGCTGCCACCCAGAAAATTTGATTAGGAGCATCCATCTGGGGGAGCTATTAAGAGCCAAACGCAATTGCAGCACGAAGGATGGATATGACAACGAGAAAGCCATAATGGTTGAAAGAGTTCTTACCAGAGGGTAAACACAAACCACAATCACAAAAGCATGTGTGGAGGCAGAGAAGCGGAACAGAAATTATTTATTGATACAGAAAGAGAAGGCTAGGGAAGATACGGCAAACAAAATCAGGTTTATCACAACCTTTAACAGGCAATCTAAACTAGTGAGGAAAGGTTTAGATACATTTTGGAATGTATTAAAAACAGACACAGATTTAATTTCATACATTGAAGATTATCCTCAAATTACATACAGGAAAGCCAAATCGCTAAAGGATATTATCTGCCGAACCCTCACTACTCCTGAAATCAAACGTACCAACATCCAAGGGTTTTATACACGTGGCAGGTGCAAAGCTTGCAAATACAGTCATAATTACAAGGAGGTGAAACTTTCACCAGAGTGTCAACACTTTCGAATAACCAAACATGTCTCATGCAATAATGATCATGTGGTGTATGCGCTCAAATGCCAGTGTGAGAAATACTACATAGGCAGTACAATACATAAGGCCCAAAAGCAGATTCTTGAGCACTTGAGAGCGATAAAAAATGATGACAAACAATATCCAATTGCCAGGCACTTCAAAACTCAACATAACCAGAATAGCAATCTTCTATCCTTTTGTGTTTTAGACACTATCTCAATGAGAGAAAGAGGGGGGGATCGTGTTCAGGAGCTTAGGCGCCTTGAATCAAGGATGATAATACAATATCATACAATGCACCCCATAGGACATAATGGCGATGAAGCACTGGCGGTACATCTGGGATAAATAGACAACCAGATCCGCTACGTATAATACTAAGCCGCAAATCTAAGATCCTCTAGATTTTAATGATTGTTTTTATTCTCACTACCATTGGTTTAAAATATTTTGTTGCACAAATTATGCGGTGTTTTTTATTTCATGTTTAACTGTATTTTCTACATTTTCTTGCAGATTTCCATATTTTTATTGTGATGCAAGTGGAAGGCAAAACGAGTAAAAAATATCTTTATTGGAAGTGGATACCATCACACTATAGAGGATGAACCGTTGTATTGGTAGCATGAAGTGTTGCACACATTAGAATACCAGCTTAAAAGAGATTAAGTGGTAGTACACCACAATAGACAGAATTAAGTTCGCTTAGCCCACTGGGGCAAGATTGAATGTACTGATTGTGAGTGAGAATTCCTCCGGGATTCCGTTGATATGACGTGAAGTGAGTTTTGACTATGACACAGCAAACAACTGAATTTATGCCCACTTGGGCAGAATTGTGTTTTGTATCTTGACTGTCGGTTTCTCACTGCCAAGTTCAATGTGAACATAAATTGATTGTGGTGCACGAACTGCCCTGACACATAATGCGGGCGGATAACAGATTTGTAGTGTGCATCAAAACAAGCGTAGAGTCAGCAATTCAATCACTCGCGCTGGAAAGGGAAATTGTAAACTCTATAAAGTTTCGCGATTGAAACTCAAAACTTTATTAACACAACACGAAATGGCCGCACTAGATTGACTGTTCACCTTTCTTTAACAACTAAAATTGGTTGTGTACACAGGAGCCACACTTGCAAATTACATGAATGTATCAATGTGTTAACATTGAATCAATGTTGCGGTTTGTTACTGCAATTTAAAAGATGTATTTTGAACCTGGAAGTCTGTTTTCATTGTCTATGACACTGTTTTTGGGTCACATGATGTATTATTTAAGACTTCACATAATTGCGACCAAGTTACTCGTGAGCAAGGAGCGGTGTGCTCCGAAACGCGAGAGTTGCATTGCCAAGAATAAATACGCTGAAAAGTACTCGGGCCGTGGTGTGTTGTTCGTATAAAGTGGGAACGACGCTTTTTGTGGGCTATATATATATATATATTTTTTTTTTTATATTGACAAAGACCAATCTTGTGTAGATAGACAAGATAAAGTGCCAGCGTGTCGGTTTCAATGGATATTTAATGGCAACGCGTTACAACCCTGCCGGGTCTTCGTCATGGCCTTTCTTTATACACAGTGCACCAATCCCTTATTTGTAAAAACAAAGTGATAAACATAGAAAACATACTATGGAAAAGAAGAAAGGCAGGAGAAATAGCAAACAATATGCATAAACTTAGGTTTTCAAGGCATTTTGAAAATACAATGAAAGGAACGTACATAAATTCAAAATGAATTGCATAATAACAAAATTCAAAATTCATAATGGGGATACCTCTATCACAAATAGGGGATGTATCTGCTGATATGTCACAGTGACATATAGCCTACTTGCCAAGTGGCTTCCTTAAACGCAATGGCTCCCAACACTGAACCAAAACCAACTAATATCGAAGTTAAATAATGTTGGGCATACTGAAACACATGGCAAGTTCAGAGCCAAGTAGCTAATTTAGTATAAACGCCCGATAATTCAAACAAATGATTTCTCATAAAATGCCAAGACTTTGCAAAAAAAAAACAAGTGTATTGTCCTGTCCAAATAATCTCTAACACCAAGCTCATAGAGCGAGTGATACCAATGTGTGTGAAAAATTAAACGTATCTCGAAGAGAATGCACAACATCATGTTCTGTATTGAGCTAAGAGAGAAAGAATTTAGCTTTTTTGCAGTAAAGAATGTAAGATATAATTCCTATCCCATGCGAGTGCGGTGGTAAGAAATACAACTGTCAAAAACGAAAATAAAATAAAACAAAATATATTAAACATATCCGAATTAAATAATTCATTGTTATACAAGATAAAAGATTCCCTTCCACCTTACTCAAGGTGCCGAGCATCATTCAAGATGGAAAAGGAGTGCAGTGAAAAGTATATGAAACAGTTCTCACTATTGGTCGCTATGTCCCCTTAATGTAAGACAAGAGTACATATACTATCCCATCAGCCGATGTGAATGTGTAGTTCCTTGCTTTCGTTCTGTCCTCCTGGGAACTTACTTCCAAGCAGGATTATGTACTCTGACTCTTTCTGCCTTAATTCTCTTTCCCTGTTGCCACCTCTGGCCTTCTTTTCGATCCTGTAAATTCCAAAAAATACAAGAAGATTAGCATCTTCATCATGCTCTTTAGCCCAATGTCTAGCAACAGGATATGTGACATCTAGATTCTTTATGGCCCTGTAATGCTCCAGCACCTCTTCTTTACTGGGCCTATTGTGCTGCCAACATATTTCAATCCGCAAGGGCATATCAAGACATAAACACAAAAATCACTACTGCATGTGATGAATTTCCTAATCTTCTGTTCTTTGCCTGTTGCGATATTGTATGTTCTCACATTCTTGCTCTTTTTGCAGGCTTTGCACCTCCCACACTTGTAGAATCCCAACTGTTCTTGTAACTAACCATCTTTCTTATTCTGAGCCCCCGTGTTGCTGTGCACCAGGGAATCCCACAATGATTTAGGTTTGCGGTACGTTATTTGTGGATACTGTGGCATGTCTTTGCATATAATAGGATCACTCTTAACCAAATGCCAATGTTTGTCAATCATCCTCTTAACCGTCTGACTTTCATTGTTGAAAGTGGTGATCAAACGCACCACATTCTCATCTTTTCTCCTCTGACTCTTAGTGAGGAGGGAATCCCTTTTTTTGCCTTCCGCTTTTTTCTTGGCTGTCTCAAGGACTTTCTTGGGATACCCTCTCTCCTTAAACCTATCCAACATCCTGTCTCTTTCTTGCGTATAGCCCGCTTGTGTGCTGCAGTTGCACTTGGCTCTGAGTAATTCCCCATAGGGGATATCCCACTTCAAATTATGTGGATGATGGCTTTCAGCATGCAGGGTGCTATTCCCTGCAGTTTCTTTTCAATATAAACTAGTTGTGATCTCATTACCAACTACTGCCACCTTCTCATCAAGGAAGTCCATCTCGGTAGTATGAATCTTATGTGCAAATGATAGGTTAAGATTGTTATTGGAGATGTGTCTCAAAAAATCGTCAAGGTCCTCCCTTGGTCCTTCCCAAATGACAAACAAATCATCAATGTACCTAGTCCATAAAGCAGTATGTCTAGTCCATTTTTCATTTTCGGCAATCCACACCTGGGTGGCCCCCCACCACCCCATGAAGATCCCTGCATAACTCAGTGTGAAGCAGCTTCCCATTGCTGCACCTGTCAGTTGTCGGAACCAAATGTCATTAAACATGAAAAAGTTGTTATTAAGACAGAAGTGTAACATTTCAAACAGCATATTTGAATGATCATACTGGTTCAATGGTTTGGCCCTGAAAAAATATCTACATGCCTGAATCCCTAGGTTGTGATCTATGCATGTGTACAGGCCAACAACATCAAGTGTAACTAGCAAGTAATGTGCCTGTCATGCCATGTCCTGTATTTTGGTGAGAAAATCAGTGTTATCACGCCAATATGAAGGGAGTGTCAGAACATAAGGAAGAAGAAAAAAGTAAAGAAACATAGATGTAGGTTCAAGGAAACTATTGTTGGCGGAGACAATCGGTCTTCCCGGTGGATTCTCCTTACTCTTATGAATTTTCGGGAGCACATAAAAACAAGGGGCCAGCGGTTGTATTCTTCTGTACTGATCAGACCCCTATCCCTCCATGTGGGCAACATGGTTTGATATTGGAGTACTGATGGTATATTTTAAAAGTGGTTCTTTCATAATCGCCCGTGGTGTCAAGTTGTTTGAGGGCCGGTTCTCACCCCTACTTTGGGCAGGAGAATCGGCAGGAAAAGCAAGTTAGGAGGAGAGGTGTGCCCACCTTTGCCAACTCCACCCCTCAGGTGGGGGAGGCGAGGTGAAGCACAACTCTCAGTCCCGCCATCTTGAAGATGGGGGGACCCAGCCAGCCAGAGTGAGGCTTATGCCCCCCTCCCACTGGAGGGTGGCATAATAGGGGGTGTACACACCCCAAGGAAGGGACCCATTGGTCCTGACCTGTACCTACCTGTAATGCCCCTAAATTTAGGATTTAGGGGCAACCCTAAACCTTGAATCCTCAGACAAGAAGAAACAAGAAGAAGACGGACTGAAGAGCCGTGCTGAAGAAGAAGAGGAGGACACCAACTGTCTTGGCCCCAGCCCTACCGCCTGTCCCAACCTCGACCGACTACAGCGAAATCCCAGAGTGTCCTGCAGCCTGCAGTCCCCAAGAACCCGGACGACAAGCCCTGCCTTCTCAAGCCAGACTTTGTCTCCCGTAAGCACCGGATTTGCTCACCCACAGACTCTGGCTCCAGCCAAATCCGCGAGTCTGCACCACTCTGCACCCGATGCCCACGGCTCGAAATCGAGTGGCCCAACACCACAAGGAGGTCTCCCCGACGATCCTGACCTTTTATCTGGTAATCCCTGACCTACCTCAAGTCTCCAACCGACGCCTGCAGCCCCTTTATGAAGGATCCCCCCCGACCGCGACTGGAGCCGGTAAGAAAAACCCGACGCCAAAAGACACCCCTCCACCCAACGCCCCACGGCCTTGGGTGGCCCAACCGACGGTGCCCGGCATCCCAAGACATCCCAACTTACCTCCCCAACTGGTGGTCGTCTCCAGAAGATCTTCGTCCCCGAGCCTACAGAGTTTGTTGCAACCCAAAAATACCCATTGAAACCAACAGGGCACCCGATGCCAAAATAACACCCTGCACCCGGCCGCCCCTGCGCCGCTGTGGGTGCACATTGTTGTGTGCCAAATCGGATCCCCCTTTGCCCTGAGTCTAAGTCCAGGAGCTTTGTTCCCACAATCTTGTGGCCTGCTCATGAGCAGCCACCAACCGGAGGCCCTCTATCCCCCATTGGATAACTTTGGGCCTGAGCACTCTGCACCCGGCCGCCCTAGTGGCGCTCAGGGTGCTTTGAGAGTGCATCCTCGACCCTGGGGGAACCCTGGTTCTAACCCCAGAAAACCAACTCCCAAACCTAAGCACTTACCGTTAAGTCATAACATTGTTTTCTCCCATAGGACTGCATTGAACTGCTTTCTTGTGAAAATTGTTCTAAGTGTGGAGTTGGTCTGTATGAAACTCTAAGAAACTGCAAATATACAAAAACTGATTTACTTACTTTTTCTCTAGGAAATGTCCCAGTGTGATATCTAGGCATATCACACTGAGTAGAAAAAGTAACTAAAAAAGTAATCTGAAAAGTAACGTGAAAAGTAATCTGTAAAGTAACTGAAAAGTAATTTAACCTACTTTACAAACAAATGACATACCTGTAACCAATTCAATTGCATTCAACTGCATTCAAACCGTATTTACCTGCATTATTCTTGCAAAGTGTTATTATACTTACCTGTACCAGGCCTGGCTTGGCGCTTGAAAATAGAATGTAACTAAATAATATTTTTATACAAACAAATTGGTCGAAATTCAGTCTTTGAGTGTGTGACATCATTCCTTGCCTGAGTGCGTACAATAAATGCTTAACACTACTACCCTCTGATAAAGCCTTACTGCTCGCCCACACTACCACAAATAGAGAGTAACGTTTTATCTACTTTTACCTCTGCCTACCTTTGGGGTTCCGCTGGACTCTGTGCACACTATACCTTACTCCGCTATCCTTCTCAATCCAAATAACTGACTAATATCCACCACTCAAATTACTTTCATATTTCACTATACTAATTCACCACTAATCCTTTATGGGTTCCGGAGTAGCGTGCTACTCGCCAAAAAAGGGCTTCAACACCCCATCAGGGGTAACAAGCACTATTTAAATACAAACCTTTTTTTCCCTCTTCAATCCTTCCGCTATCCTCTGAATCCAAATAACTGACTAAACTATCCACCACTCAAATTACTTTCATTTTTCACTATACTAATTCAACACTAATCCTTTGTGGGTTCCGGGAGTAGCGTGCTCCTCGCTGAAAAAGCGCTTCAACGCCACGTCAGGGGTAGTAAGCGCTATATATATGCAATTACAATACAATGCAATACAATATACAGAGCCAGCTTCCTACACTAACAAGCTTCGCTTCTCTGCAACCCTTCTCAGTCGACCTTCAAACTGACTATTATAAGGTCCAATATCTAATCAAGAGGGGGGAGGAAGAAGGAGCTGTGATCCATTCAGCTTCCTTGTAGTCATACAAAATATCAATGGGGAATGGATCACTTGACCTGAGTAACCAGGGTTAACACGTACTAGTCGTCTATCGATAAAAAACCCTCATTCACGTACACAAGCCGTGAGGCGGTGTATCTTGGTTCTCCGCCTTATTAAAAACGTGACAGCATCATCATTGGGTTTCTTTTTATCGTATGCTATCCTCCACCAGGAGGAGAAACCACCTGGTTTCTTTTTATTGTATGCTATCCTCCACCAGGAGGAGAAACCACCTGGTTTGTTGCTGATTCTACAAAACGGTTTGAGATTGTCACCATGGTAGAGAGTATGACTATGTTCCTTAAATTCGAAAACGTTATGGGGAGGCCTGATTTCATAGATTTGTTCTCACTTCGATACAGCTGTAATGGTATTCTGTATGTTCTGTAACACTGGTGTTGACATATTATTTTAACTGTAGCACCAAACGGGGATAAAGAATTGCCATTTTTTCAGTTACTTATCTTTCTTCTAGTTTATTGCACCATTCTTATTAGAATTCTTATTAGAATGAATAATGGTTCAGCACATATTACTGAGAGAGTATTTTGAATGCTAAATGAGACATTCACCAAATCTTCTCTGTTTCTTTCTCCACACTTACAGGTACTCATTGACCTTTTCTGAACTAGGTGAACCAATGTCGGATTCCCCTAGGCTGTGACAACTCGCAGCCTCTACACCTTTTTAGGTCCTGAAGAAGGCCCACCCGACCCGTCAGGGCAATTCTAAGGGGCTGAAACATGTCGACCGTTTATATGGACAACCCAGTGCGTTAGACTAATAATTCGTCTTATCACGCACAACACTGTTTTTACCTGCCTCTATTCCAAACTAAATAAAGGTATAGTTTAGGCAATACGAGGCCCCCCCCTTTTTTAACTCACCTCACTTGAGCACTTTCACGTTTTCATCACTGATCACTACAGTAATAACCAGTGGTTTCTCCTCCTGGTGGAGGATAGCATACGATAAAAAGAAACCCAATGATGATGCTGTCACGTTTTTAATAAGGCGGAGAACCAAGATATACCGCCTCACGGCTTGTGTACGTGAATGAGGGTTTTTTATCGATAGACGACTAGTACGTGTTAACCCTGGTTACTCAGGTCAAGTGATCCATTCCCCATTGATATTTTGGGTTATAAGGTCCAAACAGATAATTCCCCCACTGATGTTGTATTACCCTTAAATTAATTGGGTTATGCTCTGTAGGTTTGTGAAGCTTCAATCAGAAACCGTGACGTCACGATTCTTGGAATCAGTACACACACACCACTAACTACATTTTATACTAAATGATTATTATATAGATGACTTGAATAAGAATGTATATATTAGGAACAGGTCAGCAAGTAATAAATACTTTATGGCAAACTTTAGATATACCTACTCATATTTCACCACAGATCCCTAAACAATAATGGACTTATTAGAATGGAGGTCGGAAAGCCTCCGACCGCCATTGTCGGTTTCAATTCCAACCGGCTGATTATGAATCAGCCGGTCGGAATTGAAACCGGCCGGTCATTCCGATTGGCTTCCGACGGGCTCAAGGAGCCCGTCGGCCTGTCGGAGGCCGGTCCGTAATCCCAAAGGGTGGTCTTTCCTCCCTTGAGATCGATCCATGGTTTCTGGCAGGGTTTCCATGCCGGCCTTTCCGACATGGAAACCCTGTTCGAAAGCATGTTTGGGGGCCCCTAGCAGGGCCTCCTTGTGTGCGCATCTTCCGGTTCGAGGCCGAGGGGGCACCTACGGTGCCCCCCTGTTAATCCCTGCACCCCGTGGCAGGCACCTTGAGGAGCCTGCCACGGGGTGCAGGGATTAACACCGCTTGTACTTAGGCCGAAGGTCAATCAGTCCCGTTTACGATACGGTGTTGGGCGGACGCAAGTCCACCCGACATTGTAATCGGCCACTTAGTCTAATCCCTGCCTCAGTTATAAACAGGTGGCTCACAGATAGTTGCATTAATTTATTTGTTTCTGTCACTTGCCAGTTTCGGGTTTGTGACATTGAGATATACGTACTGTTTCTCTCATATCTCCGTATTCTGTAGAGCGCGAGATGTTATACAATGTATCTGCTTACCTACTCTACTGGTGGGAATCTGACTGGATTTTTTTTATAATGGTCACTTGCTGAGTAAATCTGTTATCTTTGTTACGCAATATTTTGTATCCATAAGGACAATGCCGCCCCCTTTGTCACTGTTTTTTACTGTCACTGACTTGTTGATTAGGGCCTTTAAGGCTAGTTGTTCTGCACAGTCTAAATTGGGTTGCGGAGTGGGACATGTTTAGTAGCCTGTATGAGGCGTTTGAGAACAACCTTCTCAAAAATCACCACCTCTGGGCCCAGTTGTTCCAGCGTCGGAATGAACATGGACGGGGGGAGACAAGCCAGATAGGTTTGGTTGTCTCATGCCTGTAGACTGATTCTCAGCAAAATATTTTCTGAGGCGTATCTTCTGGAAGAAGGATATTATATGCTGAAAGAGTTCAAAAACATTTACATTGGTGTGCGGAACAAATGACAGGCCTTTAGTTAGCAGGGAGTTAGAGGACTGATCAAGAAGGGTTTTTGAAAGATTGAAAATGGAGATCTGGATTACTGTCTCCAATACTGGCTATTCCTGGTTTCCAGGTATTGATAGCTATTGTTGTTGGGCTGATAACCTCTTCCGTACCTCGGTTGACACCGTGGTCTTTGTGGGCCACTCTCTCCCCTTCGCCTGGCTAAAAAATGCGAGCCTCATCTTGAATTTGTTTCCAAATGGTAATCTTCTTCCCATATCATCAAAATGATGGGAACTGCCTTCGTTTTCAGAGAAAGTGGTTACATTGTATGTAGGATAGGATGATCTCATCATGTCACTGTATGGATACGTTTGGAGGCATGTTTAGTGGTGTTCAACCACATAAACGCGTGCACTAAAAGCACTGGTGGAGGTTCTGACCTATGCGTATGTCAGTTAAATTATTTTTATCCTATGTTGTCTCTTGGCTCAGTAGAAAGTTACATATATTTGCAGGTGAAGCTACAACTTATGGTTTTGAAGTGGCTTCCCTGAAGAAGGTGTTTGGTCACAGAAACAGGCGTAGGGAGGAAACAAAGGATAATGAGCACAAGCCACAAAACAAGAGGAAATAATAAGAATAACATACATTAGACTCATGTATTGATCAATTCAATCTGCATTTGGAATCCGATGCATTTATGCTAAAGGCAGATAAAGAAATATGTGTGCCATTAACAGTAGAATAAATTGTGACATAGGACAGACAACGATGTATCTGTATAAGACCGATTTCTATTGTAGACCTACGAAATATCAAAGATTGTTTTATCGTTTTTATGGGAAAAGAGCGTGAAAGGGAATTTGCTTGAATGACATACAGTACGTGTGGAGTGTATGTTTGATGTAGGAATCACTTTTTATTTGCTATAGCTATTATTCCAACAATGTGCAATTATGATCTTTGAAAGATGTATATGTATATATTAAGAAGGGATGTTTCTATTTGTTGAATATTTCATTAATATATGAATCCCAAGAAATTTGGCATTCTTTGACCCACATATGTATCGATGAATTTCAAATTGAATAAGTGAGGTTGCAGGGGTTCCTGCTAGCAATTATTGGTGGGGGAACATCCAGTTCCCTATTCCCGCATCACAGTTATCCGTTCCAACAAAGTGAACCGCATTTGGAGTGAATAGATCTTCTTTCTCATTACAGTGACTCAAGGGGAACACCAATAGCTCCAGATTACGAGATAGTATCTCCATCTGTCACTATACTAAGCCTGATTTGCTAAATTGTCTGTCCTTAATAGTATGGCATCAGCTGCATATACTTGCTGATGGGCTGGAAAGCATGGATGTCAGGCTGCAGCTCCACCAACTTTGAGGAATTCCTGACTATAAGGGCAGGGCCGTCTTAACAGCATTTTAGGGCCCCAGGCAAAGCAGTGCACTGGGCCCTGCCTACACAACCACTCACAGGAATAAAAATGTTTAACGGAAAATTTGTGTTAAATTCTGGTCTGCATGGGGCCCCTATGCTCGTGGGGCCCCCGGGAAACAGCCCCCCATATCCATGTTTGAAGACGGCACTGCATAAGGGATGGCCATCAGCACTGAACTTCATGACCCTCCTTGGCTGGACCAGTTACTATTGAGAGCACAGCTTTTCCCCTTACTGCTGGATATACAGAAATTAAACCAACATTTCAGGACTCAACCTAAGGGAAAATGACAGAATCTTTGAGGCCACTGACACACACAAGAGTTAAGACACAGAAATGTAGCTCTGCACCATTGGTGTAAATAAATGAAACAGACATATGGAAAAATTACATAACACAGGATGAAATATATTCACTAATGTCCTATTTATATTTTAGGGTTTAAAGTAATCTACACCTATTTTGCCATGATTACACAATTTCAAAATCTTTTTTTTGTATTTCTGACTTTCTGTACACCTGTGTGGACATGCTTTGATCTACTAAAACTATGATTACTCCCTGTGCATTAATGCTATCCTTCTAATGGTTTCAATTTAATGATGCCTCTACTCATGTTATTCAACGATTTGTGCAGGACGCTGACATTTTTTTCACTAAATGCTTCTTTTACTTTTAGATAGTAATTAGGTATATATAGCGCCTCCTAACCCTGATGAGGCACTGAAACACTTTATGGCAGGTAGCAAGATAGTCCATAATCCATAGTTGGTGGCTAATCCAGCGGTTATTAGTTATTGTTCCAACTTGCTAGTTATTTTGTCAGTCTTGCTCTCTTAGTAAATTGTTGGAGGTATGTCTTCCAATTTCTTGTTGTAGATTAGATTAGTAGGACTCGGGAGTTAGGTGATATTGTTAGGGAGAGTTTATGCAAGTTGAAAATGGCACGTGTATATAGATGGGCTATTCCAGGGATACTCAAATTACGGCCCGGGGGCCGCATGCGGCCCTCCTGACTTTTACATGCGGCCTCCCGATTAACAGCAGCACTGGGCTGCTGTTCACTTGACGCAGCATGAACATTTAAAAGATGTTAAATAAACAGGCACGCTTTTATTTAAAGGACAACTGAAGTTACGGAAAGGAAGTAACTAGGTTGTCCTGCACGGCGTAACGTTTGGAACATCTTCATTTTTGAAGATATCTTGCAGCAAAAGTGTAAAAATATGATATGGTCTCTTCAAAATTCAAAAAGTGTATTTCATTGATTTGCAGAATCATTTCAAAATCAGATACCAGTGCATTCAGAAGTATTTGTCTAAAGTGATAGTTCTCAAATATGAATTTAGAAACATTAAATCAAAACACAGTGCCAATAATGAACCAAAAGTCAAGTCAGTTGTTATGTGCACTCTCAGGATGGCCTAGATTCTTATCATACATGAACAACATTATAGTTCATTAAATTAAACATAGGAGAAGGTTTTGTACAGCACACATTCTGATGTCCTGTATTTTGAAGTCCTCTTATATGTGATAATGAAGAAAAAGGAGGGAACGTGAAATAAATCAATTGCCTAGGATCAAACAATTTGGTTAAGTGAGAGAGCTGGGATTAATCCCAGGTTTTCTGGTTTCACAATGTGCAATTCAGCAACTAGATGTATACGCTTTAGTTCCTCTATACCCACCTTACCGCTACCCTCCTCCACCGGACCACCACCCTGCTGGCATCAATGCGACCTTCGGTCACATCACAGACCAATCTTAGTGGCCTTTGGGAAAATGTTCGTGAGTACCCATGAGCTAGAGGATGTTGGCTAATGTTAGAAAGGAGAGGTTACACTGAAGGAGAGTTTGTGACTTGTGATGAGCAGTGAGTCAAACTGGGAAGCACAGATAGGATAGAGGAGATGAAATATTGTGAGGCCTCAGGGAACAGTTACCCAGAAGGTGAGCTTGTGATTTTTGAGGAGAGGTATGGTTAGACTGCTGAAATATAGTAGAGAGTAAGGTGGACAGGCATATGGCAGAGTAGGCTATGCTAAGGGGCATTAAGACATGCAGAAGATGGACTGTAAGGAGAGGATCATTTGATAGAAAGGAAGGAGAAAGAGACTATTCACTAGCTAGAAGATCAAGGTCAACTTTTGTGAAGTACTTTAGGAATATGGTGGGAGTAGGCTTTTATTAGGATGCACTCTGCGGTGTATAGTGAGTAGAATCAAAGGTTAAGGGTAGTTACCTGTGAGCAGGCGAAACATGTTGCTTCTTTAGGTGTTTAGTTTTGCAGGGTTGCTCTTTACTCAGTCTGTTCGTTTTTTTCTTGCAAAACCTTTGTACAGTGTTTGGAAATTGTTTCATCATATGCTTCTTGTCCTACAATATATAAACAATGTACTGCTCTAATTATGAAGTAAGGAGAAGATACTATTTCAGAGAATCTGAAATGAAAATCGAAAACTTTCAAAATATTATTTTTAAAATCTAATATAAACCTCCTGCATTACAACTGCCAGATGTCAGAAAAAGTAGCTGGCTAGCTAGTGTGTGAAAAGGTTTCCCAGGGCCATGCGTGAGTAGCTCATCCAGTCCAAGCATTTGCTTTGCATTCTGGGGCTTGTATGCCTGGTTTTATAATGGGATAAATTGGACTACTCCAACTACAAGTAAGATGAAGCAAAGCAAGTAATTGGACTGGGTGAGATATCTACACGTTGACTTAGGAAATAAGGGCTCTCTATAATAAGGTGCCCTAAATTCCAGGGCCATGAGAGAAGGCTTCACACTCAGTGGCAGCTCCTCCGCTATGGAGCGGGCCCCCCCCCCCCACTGCTTTTAAGCAGTGCAAAAAAGCACAAAATGATAATAACTTCAAGTTATTATCATTTTATGCTTCGTGACATGTTCTGCTGCTTTGCGGGCGGGCGGGTGGGCGGGGCTGCTCTGCTCACGGAGCAGGGCTGGGGAGGAATGGTTTGCCCACTCCTAAGTGCGCAATGACTGTTTGGTCAGCCCTCTCGGGATGCCGAAACCAGTCATGCACACTTTCCCCTTTCTCCATGCAGGCTGCATTACAGCCTGTGTGGAGAACAAACCCAGGCTCCCATTCCCTGGTTGAGCGTCCAACCGCTCAAAACAAATCACAACGCTGCATTGCAGAGTTGTGATTGGTCATGGGAGCCTGGGTGCCAACCAATCACAATGCTGCATTGCAACGTTGTGATTGGTTAGTGGGGCCTGGCTGTGCTTCCGTCCGGAGAAGAGCAGCAGCGAAGATGCGGGAACCGGCGTGACCCTTTGCCCGCCCAGCCACCCGCGAGCCATGCTAGCCGCGACTGTTCACACTACCTTCATGTTTAATTAGATAACCATCACAAAATAAACTATACAGTGGAGATCTAGGATCCTTTCTTTATTCCCACATTTAGTCCTTTTGATCATATAAAAATGCTTCATATTCAAAGAACATTTGTAAATATACAAGCTGTGGCAATTCTTGTACTTTTAGTAGAGTAGTCTTGCTATTAGAGGATCACTGCATTGCTTGGTGTTTGAACAGCATGAAGGATCTGACGTCAAACAATACAGGCACCCCACCCTAGGCATTGTAATCACGGGCGGGGGATATATCCCAGATTTAGGAGTGGGGCATGTAGAGGACAATATCCCCCCAGATTTTGGAATGGAGTGGAGATTAAAGTTTCACCAATGGCAGAACATCTCTTTAAAGCCATACTGCTTGTCCCATATGAAGGAAGTGACCCGATTAGGGCCACCCGGGTCAATCTCGACCTCCTCTAGCCTTCCAAGAATGAAGAGTCGATGACGCAGTAGAGAATACAAACAATCTAGTTTATTCACTGCAGTGGAGTCCAATCAAACCAGCCTCCTATGATGGCTGACGAGGGACTCACTTGTACAAGCATAAAGTTACATTATGTATGTTGCGGAGTCCACGAAGACCCGCCTACTATGGAAAAACACTAGTAAATGTCATAATACAATGGGGGTACAGAACATGAGTCTTGATTCCACAGCCTGGTACAAGCTATCTACATTTCAAGGTTGTCTGGCCTATCCTCCCCTCTAGATAGGTGGGAGAAGGCCTCGATCTCTGAAGAAAGGCATGCACTAACGAGCTAACATGGGCATTGGAGAAATTAAACTTACCAAGAACCATTTCTCGTAAATGAACAAAATACAGTTTCGAGTATGCAAGTAACAGTTTCGATTGCATCAGAACATGGCGCCTTTCTAAGTAAAATGGCGGCACAGATGTCAACCTAACTGGCGCAACATCTGTATCAACTCATTACATATTACACACAATACGTAAATATAATGTATTTAGCCATATAAATGCTAACATAATATGAAGTAAAATACGAGTAAGAAGTAAAACTACGTTTCAATTCTATCAGACCCTCCTTTTAGATTTTTAGCTAAATCATCTTTATTTGCGCTATCAGGTAAGGGTCTTTACAATTCTAATAACTAAGAACTTTATTGGATAAACAATAATGTGGCTAAATAGTATCACATATAGTGATGAAGTTCACTGAAAAAGAATTGCGGTATTAATCATCAGCAACACAAGTACCATCAGAAACAGAAGTGGCAAGGGAAGTACTTGATCCAAAAACTCCCTCATCCAACCGCATGAGGGTGTCAAGCTCTTGTTGAAGCATTATTTTAGCATTTGTGTCATGAATCGAACTTCTTTTGGTGGTAAGATAGGTGACACAATATGAACAACATAAAGGAAGACACTGTATCAGAACACAGCAGCAAATTAGAATAACAATGAAATATATCACTTTCTCTAAAATCCAGCCCCAACCACCAAATAGGGACCAACTCCAAATGCCGCTCTCCATGCCCTTAACGTTCTCCAATATGTCTAAAATATGTTGGGTAATATTTTTCTCCATATTCGTGATGCCGACCACACACTGATCTCCTATTACAGCACATGCTCCACCATTCTTAGCTAGGATAAAATCTACAGCATACCTTGTTTGTTCGTAGTATATGCGCATACTTTCTAATTGAGTGGTGATGTCTCGTAAAGCTGCCACTGTCGAATTGGATAAAATTTGTAATTTACATCCAAAATACTCTCTAGCACGTTCACCTCTGGCCATAGCAGTACCACCGAATGTGATAATAGAAGAAAGGATGTACCCAAATGTAATACCATTGCTATAATTATTAAATTCCAAACCTGTAACTCAGAGCTTTCCAAACTGTGTGTCCCGACACAGTACTGTGTCGCCTGCAAATGGTGGGTGTGTCGCGGGAGGACACCGGTATTAACGGGCACTTGGCACATAACTGCTGCTAATTAAGAGGCATTCCTTTGAAAGCTTTGTTCTCACTATGCCTCATCTATTGCATAACGTCTCCCAGTAAATGGTCTTTTAAAGACCTGCGAAGTACTCGGGTGCGGCTGTGTGTGTGCCCGGGAAGCTGGGGTGAGGTGACAGAGGGTGACAGACAGAGGGAGGGAGACAGAGAGAGAGGGAGACAGAGCGAGAGGGAGACAGAGAGAGGGAGACAGAGAGAGAGGGAGACAGAGGGAGACAGACAGAGGGAGACAGAGGGAGAGAGAGAGAGAGAGAGGGAGACAGAGGGAGGGAGACAGAGAGAGGGAGACAGAGAGAGGGAGACAGAGGGCGACAGACAGAGGGAGACAGACGGAGGGAGACAGACGGAGGGAGACAGACAGAGGGAGACAGACAGAGGGAGACAGACAGAGGGAGGGAGACAGAGGGAGGGAGACAGAGGGAGACAGACAGAGGGAGACAGACAGAGGGAGACAGACAGAGGGAGACAGACGGAGGGAGACAGACAGATGGAGGGAGACAGATGGAGGGAGACAGACAAGAGGGAGACAGACAAGAGGGAGACAGACAAGAGGGAGACAGACGGAGACAGACAGAGGGAGGGAGACAGAGGGAGGGAGACAGAGGGAGAGAGAGGGAGGGAGACAGAGGGAGACAGAGAGAGAGAGAGGGAGGGAGACAGGGAGAGGGAGACAGACAGAGAGAGAGAGGGAGGGAGACAGAGAGAGAGGGGGAGGGAGACAGAGAGAGAGACAGAGAGAGGGAAGGAGACAGAGACAGAGAGGCAGAGACAGGGACAGGGGCAGACAGATAGAGGCAGAGACAGACAGAGAGACGGAGAGGGAGACAGAGGGAGGGAGACAGGGACATACAGGGACAGACAGACAGACAGAGGCAGAGACAGGGACAGAGACAGACAGATAGAGGCAGAGACTGAGACAGACAGAGACAGAGAGGCAGAGAGACAGAGAGGGAGACGAAGAGGGAGAGGGAGACAGAGGGTGACAGAGGGAGGGAGACAGAGAGAGAGAGGGAGAGAGAGAGAGAGAGAGGGAGGGAGACAGAGAGAGAGGGGGAGGGAGACAGAGAGAGAGACAGAGAGAGGGAGGGAGACAGACAGAAATAGAGACAGAGACAGATAGAGGCAGAGACAGGGACAGGTCCAGACAGATAGAGGCAGAGACAGACAGAGACAGAGAGAGATGGAGAGGGAGACAGAGGGAGAGAGAGAGAGAGGGAGACAGAGGGTGACAGAGGGAGGGAGACAGAGAGAGAGAGAGGGAGAGAGACAGAGAGAGAGAGGGAGGGAGACCGAGAGAGAGGGGGAGGGAGACCGAGAGAGGGAGGGAGACAGACAGAGATAGAGACAGATAGAGGCAGGGACAGGGGCAGACAGATAGAGGCAGAGACAGACAGAGACAGAGAGACGGAGAGGGAGACAGAGGGAGGGAGACAGGGACATACAGGGACAGGGACAGATAGAGGCAGGGACAGGGACAGACAGATAGAGGCAGAGACTGAGACAGACAGAGACAGAGAGGCAGAGAGACAGAGAAGGAGACGGAGAGGGAGACAGAGGGAGAGAGAGAGAGAGGGAGACAGAGGGTGACAGATGGAGGGAGACAGAGAGAGAGGGAGACAGAGGGAGACAGAGAGAGAGGGAGACAGAGGGAGGGAGGCAGAGGGAGACAGAGGGAGGGAGTCGGGGGGAGACAGAGGGAAGGAGAGGGAGACAGACAGAGGGAGGGAGACAGAGGGAGACAGACAGAGGGAGACAGAGGGAGAGAGACAGAGGGAGAGAGACAGAGGGAGAGAGACAGAGGGAGAGCGAGAGGGAGACAGAGGGAGAGAGAGAGGGAGAGAGAGGGAGAGAGAGAGGGAGAGGTAGGGAGACAGAGGGAGGGAGTCAGAGGGAGGGAGACAGAGGGACAGAGACAGAGGGATGGAGACAGAGGGATAGAAACAGAGGGAGACAGACAGAGGGAGGGAGACAGACAGACAGAGGGAGACTGCCAGAGGGAGGGAGACAGAGGGAGAGAGAGGGAGGGAGACAGAGGGAGAGAGAGGGAGGGAGAGAGAGAGAGGGAGACAGAGGGAGGGGGAGAGAGGGAGACAGACAGAGTGAGTGAGACAGAGGGAGACAGAGGGAGACAGGGAGAGAGGGAGGGAGAGAGAGAGAGAGGGAGGGAGAGAGAGAGAGGGAGGGAGACAGACAGAGGGAGGGAGAGATAGAGAGAGGGAGGGAGACAGAGAGAGAGGGGGAGGGAGACAGAGAGAGAGACAGAGAGAGGGAGGGAGACAGAGACAGATAGAGGCAGGGACAGGGGCAGACAGATAGAGACAGAGAGATGGAGAGGGAGACAGAGGGAGGGAGACAGGGACATACAGGGACAGGGACAGACAGACAGATAGAGACAGGGACAGGGACAGACAGATAGAGGCAGAGACTGAGACAGACAGAGACAGAGAGGCAGAGAGACAGAGAGGGAGACGGAGAGGGAGACAGAGGGAGAGAGAGAGACAGAGGGTGACAGATGGAGGGAGACAGTGAGAGAGGGAGACAGAGGGAGACAGAGAGAGAGGGAGACAGAGAGAGGGAGGCAGAGGGAGACAGGGAGGGAGTCAGGGGGAGACAGAGGGAAGGAGAGGGAGACAGACAGAGGGAGACAGACAGAGGGAGACAGACAGAGGGAGACAGACAGAGGGAGGGAGACAGAGGGAGACAGAGAGGGAGACAGAGGGAGACAGAGAGAGGGAGACAGAGGGAGAGAGACAGAGGGAGAGAGACAGAGGGAGAGAGACAGAGGGAGAGCGAGAGGGAGAGAGAGAGGGAGAGAGACAGAGGGAGGGAGACAGACAGAGGGAGACAGACAGAGGGAGACAGAGGGAGAGAGAGGGAGGGAGGGAGACAGAGGGAGGGAGAGAGAGGGAGACAGAGGGAGGAAGACAGAGAGAGGGAGACAGTTAGAGAGAGAGGGAGACAGACAGAGTGAGTGAGACAGAGGGAGACAGAGGGAGACAGGGAGAGAGGGAGGGAGAGAGAGAGAGAGGGAGAGAGATAGAGAGAGAGAGAGAGAGAGAGAGAGAGAGAGGGAGGGAGACAGACAGAGGGATGGAGAGATAGAGAGAGGGAGGGAGACAGAGAGAGAGAGAGAGAGAAAGATGTGTGTATGCCGGGTCTGGTGGCTCAGTGGACGAAGGCATCCGCTGCAGGGGCCTGTGTTCAACCTCATGATTTGATTTGATTTGTCGATTTATATAGCGCACAAATGCCCGAAGGCGTCTTGGCGCTGGTCTCAAATTTGCTTGAAAATGCACCATTTGCCCACTTTTATTTCAAAATTTTCTTCCGGGGGGAGAACCCCCCGAACCCCCCTTAAGTGGTTCGGGCTCGCTCGCTACGCTCGCTCGCTACACTGCCTTACTGTGTCCCAAGATGATGCATCTCAAAAAAGTGTGTCACCAACATGAAAAGTTTGGAAAGCTGTGCTGTAACTCCTTAGCAGAATTCCTTGGTCAATGTTCTTTTTACCCATCATATTCTTGGTTTACTATGCCTGCAAGGTACCCCAAGAGGTAACACCATTCCCAAAGCTACATCTTCTGTACCATTGTACATATTAGAATGGGTGCCATTGGACAGAAAATAGAAACCGGGGTGCGCATAAAGTGGACCTTGGTAATCTAATGGAGCATATCTAGTGCTCATGCCTTTCATACTAGGGTCATCCTTTTTCCCTAAACGTAGGATATTTTTGTATACTATTTCTCCTGAACAGTTAAGATACAAATAAGTATCAGTACTATTTAATTTAGGGCAACACGCAGGATATATTCCTGCCTCTTGAGTGACAGTCAGATCTTGATAATGCCATCCTGTCAGTGTAATATTCCGTTTGCTGAAATATAGATCACAATACATTTCGGGCCTACATCCCGGATACCCTGTACCTCTTGGTTTTTTATAATATAGACATGGTCCAGGGTATTCCAAACCAAATTCACCTTTTACCTCTACAAAAGTGGGGGGACGGACATATGTATAATTTACCAGTGATAGGGGATAAGCTGTCCATAAATTTGTAACAGAATCAGTAGGATAACAAGCTGTGTTATCCCCAAAGAATTTTCGGTGGGTATCCAAGAAAGCATTATTATGCATAGTATGCTTCTGACGATCTGAGGGAACCGCTTGATACAAGACACATGACGATGTAACCCCAGAGCACTCCATTACCCAGAACAGCCCCCCTCCCCCCAATAGGAGCAGTAATATACCTATGACCCAAAAGATCTTTTTCTTGAGCAACCATTCATAACCAACCCGCTCTGGGCGCATAGCAATAAGACCTTGTTCATCTGCTACAAGACAACGACCAAAAAGATAAATTTTCCCTATATTTATATTCATAAATCAAAGCATCAAAAGAAAGAACGACTTAAAATGGAGCCAATGATGGAAAAAGCACAAAACAATAGAAAAGAAAAATAAATCAAAAGGAATTGTGAATAAGAGTCCGTTCCAATGCTCCCTGGCAGGCCTCTATTGTCCACTCCTCAGTGGTGCTATCGAGCACTCTCGCGTTGGAGCCATACCATTGCAGCTCATCGGCAAATGTTCACTGTTCTCAGGATAGGGCACTCTCCCTCCTTGGAAGATACCCTCAACTTATCCTGTCCTGCGTCACAGGCAGTGCACCAATCTTCTGATCCCTAATCTAACAGGAAGATGCAAAAACAGGGGACTTTTGTTACTTGTCTTATGCAATGAAGTCCATCCCTAACTACACTCACTTTTCTTTTGGCACACCACCTTTCCGTCGAGGACGCAAATTATATCCGTCTTTTCCAGGCATGGTCTCATCTTGAAGTAGAATCTGAAATTCAGGGGACGTTGAGGACTGACACTCAGGTTCCAGGGGGTCAGATAAGGTGGAACCCTGAGCAGCCCTTAATTCCGGGGGAACTGCTTCGTTTAGCACATCATCATTTTCTGGCTCTGTTTGCGTCCAAACCAATTGAGCATCCGAGAACGGAAGGAATTTCGGGACCTTGTCAGTTTCGTGATCTCTGATGCCTTCTCTCACCCACGCGTCGTAGGCCAGGGGCAGAGGCACTCTCTTACAGTGAGAGGCATGCACCCAGTTCTTCCAACCTTCCACTCTCACCGCCGTCCTTGTGGCGATAAGGACCAAATAAGGCCCCTTCCATCTTGGCTCCAAGCCGTCCTTTCTCTGAAAGCTCCTAATCAGTGTGTAGTCACCCGGCTGAATCGTGTGCCCAGGCCCCTCAGGTGCTGGAGGCAGTGCCTCGTGTAACTGTTGATGAATAGAACGTAAGCTTTTAGTAAGTTCATACAAATAGTCAACCAACAAAGGGTACTCTATATCCGAGAATCTCTTCGGTCTAGGAATACCCCACACTTTCGCTGGACGACAGAAAACTACCTCATAAGGAGATAATCCGGTCCTGGAATGGGCAGTCATTCTAGTGGACAGCAAAGCAAGAGGTAATGCATCTGGGCATTGCAACCCAGTACTCTCTTTCACCTTTGCCAACTTTAACTTGAGAGTACCATTGTACTTCTCAACTAAACCTGCTGACTGGGGGTGATTGGCTGCATGAAACTTTTGCCGAATATGCAAACCATCGCATATCAGCTGGATCAATTTGGCATTGAAGTGACTTCCATTGTCACTCCAGATCAAGCGGGGCAAGCCGTAACGGGGGAAGAATTCTTTAATAAGGGCCGTTGCCTTGGCGGTGTTTTCTTTTGTGGGGTAAGCCTCAATCCACTTTCTAAAAGCACAAACTACCACTAGCACGTATTTCAAATTGTTAACCCGTGGCAGTTCTATATAGTCTATTTGGAGTACCTCAAAAGGAAAAGAGGGAGGTGCAAAATTACCAGAAGGTGTAGGGGTACCCTTCCCAGGATTGTGTCTAAGACAGATCATACAATATTTCACCAAGTGTGTAGCAACCTTTGGGATATTGTCATTGTTCCACACAGGATCTAACAGTTTACAAATGCCCTTAGCACTAATATGAGCTGGGCCATGTGCCATAGTAACCACAGGGAGTACATATGTATTTGGTAACATCCACCTCTGTTTCTCAGACAATTCAGTCCAACAGCCCTCGTCATCTAGACACCCTGTCTTCTCCTGCCACACTGCCAACTCCTCCACTGTCGCTTCACTCTGAATCTCTTTTACATTGGCTAGTGTGTCCTCAAACATCCCATTCTCAGGCACCCACCTAGCTGGGCCCGCCACAAACATTTTTTTCATCTTTGATCTAGCTGTCTCCTTAGCTGTCTGATCTGCAAATGTGTTTCCTTTTCCAACATCATCAATAATTGCTTTATGGGCACTACATTTTATTATTGCCAATCGTGTGGGAAGAGTCAAAGCTGTCAAAAGCCTTTCTATCAACGGACCGTGTGGAATTTTGGTCCCATGCGATGTCAAGAACCCTCTCTCTGCCCAGAGGCATCCAAATTTATGGGCCACCCCGAAGGCATAAAGGCTGTCAGTATAAATATTGACAGTCAGTCCTTCACTTAACTCACAGGCCCGCAACAGGGCCACCAGCTCCGCGGCCTGTGCTGATTGATAAGGAACATGTGACGTCTCAACTACAGTGCGCAGCGTGGTAATAGCATACGCCGCTGTAGTGGTGCCATCTGACAATTTAAAACAAGAGCCATCAACATATAGTTCCCCTTGTGGGTCAGATAAGGGAACATCAGTCAGGTCTACCCGTCCCTTCGTCTCCTCCTCTGTCCGAAACAAACAATCATGAACATCCTTGTCCTCTTCTTCCAAAGGGAGGGGTAGTAACGTGGCTGGATTCAGTGTGGCACATCTTTTGATAGTAATATGAGGTGCAAACAAGGTCAATTCATATCCAGTCAGACGGGCACTGGTAAGGTGTTGTGTCTTTGTTTTGTTCAAAAGTACATCCACAGCATGCAGTACCATTACTGTGAGATCATGATTGAGAACGAGCCCTGCCGATTGTCGGATAGAGACCGCCGCAGCCGCGGCGGCTCTTAAACAGCTCGGGAGCGCTCTAGCGACAGGGTCAAGCATAGCAGAAAAATAAGCACACGGCCTCTGCTTACCTCCAAAGGCTTGTGTTAACACAGAGAGTGCGCACCCAGCTGCTTTGTGTACGTACAGCATGAAGGGCTTCTTGTAATCCGGCATGCCAAGCACAGGTGCAGAGCAAAGCGCAACCTTTAATTGTTCAAAAGCATGCTGACATTCATGCGTCCAGGGTAAGGGTTCATGCACATCTTTAGTGGTTAGGTAAAGCAAAGGCTGTATTAGTAAAGAATAAGCAGGTATCCAATGCCGACAATACGAGGTGATGCCTATGAACGCACGCACATCCCTTTGAGTCTCAGGGACGGGCATCTTAACAATGGCATCAACTCGTTCAGATGTTAGCCTCCGACCCTCCTTTGACAGCAGGTGACCTAAATAGGTGACTTGCTGTTGACAATATTGGAATTTAGAAAGGGACACTTTATGTCCATTTTCCGCCAAATGCAGTAACAATTTTACCGTGGCATCCCGACAACCCTCTTCGGTGTCGGAGGCTATCAAAATGTCATCCACATATTGCAATAATACATTACCTGCGGGGAGAGAGAGAGAGTCCAACTGACCTTTCAAAGCTTGTCTATAAATACTAGGACTTTCTGTATACCCCTGAGGAACCCTACAGAATTGGAAGCTTTTTCCAGCTAAAGCAAAACCAAATAAATAGTGGCTATCAGGGTGGACAGGAATGCTAAAGAAAGCATTCTTCAACTCGATCACGGAGAAATATTTTGCAGAGGAAGGGATCATTGTGAGGAGGACTGTTATATCGGGAACCACCGGAAACTGGGGAACAACTATTTTATTAACCTCCCTTAAATCAATTACAAATCGGTACACATCAGAGTGTGCATCAGGGGAATACACAGGAGCCTTTTTAAGGATAGGAAGAATGGGGCTATTACACACATTCGCTACTGTCTCCTCCACCACCCCCAACTTAATCAAATCCTGTATAATTTGCATCAAAGCCTGTTCCCCAGCTTGCGATATTTTGTATTGGGGAATACGAGGAAGCACAGCATTATCCTTAATCTTGATAGAAACAGGTGGTATCTGTAACAACCCAACATCAGTGTCCCCTGTCGCCCGCAGAGAAGATGGGACATCCTGAAACTCAACAGGAAGTGGATCGTCCTTTGCAAAACACTGTCTCGCGCCATCTACATTAGGTCCGAAAGTCATATAAACACCGTCTGGGGAACAATAAATAGTAGCACATAGCTTCTTTAATAAATCTAATCCTAATAAATTTTCACCACAATTTGATGTCCACAGAAATGGAGAATCTACCATAAAAGGACCAACAGTCAAAGCTAAAGGTTTGGAAATGGGGCTCACAACCGGTACGCCTGAAAAACCTACCGAGACATTATTGCGGCCAGACAGGGCGGCCCCTGGGACCAATGTATGAGAAACAGAGCTATTCATTGCACCTGTACCCACCAAAAATGTTTGCGTCAAACCATGTAGGTCGGCTGTGACATAAGGACCACGTTGATCTACAGGAATCTGAACAGGTCCCTCACCCTGTCCCTTGCTGTCCTACCTATAGGACGTCCCTGTAACTTCATCGATATCATAATCATCATGGTAATACTGTCTTCCTCGGGGATCATCAAAATAATTCTGATCAGACCGATCCCCTGAGGATGCATCCCCTTGAGCCTCATCTCGACTACCTGCACCACGACCCCTTCCATTCCAACCCCTTCCTCTCGGTGCTGCAACCTTCTGTAACAATTCTGGGCACTCACTCCGCCAATGCCCCTCCTTTTTACAATACGCACACTGATTCAGCCCCAAGGGCACACCACCTCTACCGGCACCTCGTGACCTCTGTGCCGGACCAGTACCTCGACCCCTTCCAGATCCCCTTGCAGCTTGCTGTAACAACACATTCGTCTTTAAATCCTTACTCTTTTTCTCCACTTTATCCTTTTCCTCGCTTTCTCGATGTTCATAGTATTGGGCCATACTCAATATCACTGAAGGGGAGGAAGTGGTCCACGTGCTCTCAGAGGCTTGCAGCCGAGCTGCAATCTCAGGAAGTAAATTTGTAACAAACCTGTTAACAAACAAACACACCCCACCTTCCACTGACAAATCTTGTCCACTAAAGTCCAAAAACACCCCTTCAAACCGAGTAAAAAAATCAGACACACTCTCTTCTTTCTTCTGCCGACATGCCGTCAACTTATCCCAATCTACTCGCCTGGGTGGAATAAGAGAATATATTGTACGTAATGATACGATTTGGTAAAGCCAATATCTCTGCCCTAGGTTTGTCGCCAGGCTTCCGTTCCTTATCCCACGCCTTAATCTCGTCCCATATGCCACCCAATTCCACTCTGTGATCCTGCGTATGTACCTGTCTCCATATATCTACCGGCACTAGCAACCCAAAAAATATCAATATTTGCTAGCATCATAACTGACGAAGATGCAGCCTCTGTTAATTCTTTTTAGTATGCAGTGGGATTTTTCCTAGGATCCGGTAATTGACTCTTAAGCGCAAGTACCTCACTTCTCTTCCACGGGGTATAAACCCACTGCTCCTGGAAGCGTGCCTCTATTCGCTGCTGAGTAACAACATTTGCTGCATTACGCTGCTCTGGAATTTCAGGGTGATAAATGGGATGCACTTCCCTCATTGGGAACTGGGATGGTGGAATCGGAGTGCTATGGTATCGTTTTGCCCGATAACTAAGTAATGTCCCAACGTTACTTTGGACTTCCGCAGGAGCCATACCAGCAGAATATACGCGATCTCGAATATCATAAACAATTTGCGGAGCTTTACCTCCGATACACTGTTCCCGCAAACCAATCAATGTATTCGACATATGCTGAAGAGCATGCTGTTGCACAAATGGATCAAAATCCTTCGTCACACTCCATATATCCTCCAAACCATAAATCACATTCTGAACCCACTGTGCTGCCTGAATTGCAACCATCCTTTTCTCTTCTTCACCCACAACAGATCGAATCATTGCCCGCTCTAATCGCTCCCGTGCCTCTGCCCAATTCCCTCCATCCGACCCTCGCACTGGCGTCCCAACACTACTCAATACCGTGGGTGACATAGTCAGGGGGAACGCAACAGATGCCGATGCAGGTGACAGTGTCACAATGGCTGTGTAGTAGGTGTAAGAGAAGGAGGAGAAACGGAAACAGAAGCAACTGACACTATGGGGGTACCCGCAGTCACTGTACTCGTAATTTGCTAAACCGGGGTAGAAACAGATACGGCCGGAGCCGAGGCTGTTGAGGCTGCGGAGGGGTCAGGGGAAGATGAGGGAACAGCGGCAGACTGAGACGGTGGAACAACAGGATATATTCTTAGTGGGGCATAAGGAGGTGGGGGGCGAGTTTCCAACAAATCCTCCACAAAAAGATCCTCTTCCTCTCAAACAACATAGGACCTATCACTCTGTAATCGAAACTTCCTATCTGCACACTCAATACCCTTCTCTGTTCTCTCCTTATCATGAGCTACCGCTTTCTGCACCACCGTTTGCATTGCCTTCCTCCTAGACTCCTTTTCAGCACGTATACGCCTCTGCTTAGCTTCCTTCTGCCATACCTGTAAAGTATCAAACATCGACTGCCGACTTCTTCTAGCAAATTATTTATCCTGTAAGTAATTCAATTTTTGTTCATCAAAGGTACCATCCCGTGGCCACTGAAGCTCAGTATTGTCCCTCGTATACTTGTGCCACAATGTATAAAACATAATAGGGCCAATACCGTGCTTCACATACATATCAAAACTCGGAGTACCTTCTGAGGGTGCAGGCTACCGCTCCTCCAAGCGATGTTCCGCAGAGCAGCATCGGCACCCCAAACACCACACTTTACTCCAGCAAGGCATCCTGACATCAGACACAGCCACGTATTCACTGAATCAACACACACACACACACACACACAATGAAACACGCACAAACAAAGAGCTCTCAAAAATAGTCCGCAGACTGTGTCAAAACAAGTCAGCCTTCAGACCGCACCAAGATAAGATAGGCTCTAGCCCCAGACCTTTTCAAGAATAATCCAAATTCAACCAGTGGCCTGGCAGAACGTTCGACAAATGCTCTGTATCACAAGGGTCCACAGACCTATCAAATTAACCAAGACGGCGCCGCACTTACCAAGAATTCAAAATGAACTCACCCAGTGCACACAGGTCAAACAAGACTATTCTCCACTGCCGACACTTCGGACCAAACGGTCAGATCCAAGGGTTTCGCCTTTTCAGGACCCCAGCCAAGGCGACCACTAGACGAGGAGCCGCCCGATCAGACAGGCGGGGCAGCTGCGAGAACCAGGCTCGATCGTGTGGGGATCCCCGATCCGCCTATCTGACCGGACACAACCCCGACCTCTACAACCCGACTACGGGTGAGACGGGTCACCTGTGTGGGGTCCCTGTTCGGGCGTCAACTGAAGGAAGTGACCCGATTAGGGCCACCTGGGCCAATCTCGACCTTCTCTAGCCTTCCAAGAATGAAGAGTCGATGACGCAGTAGAGAATACAAACAATCTAGTTTATTCACTGCAGTGGAGTCCAATCAAACCAGCCTCCTATGATGGCTGACGAGGGACTGACTTGTACAAGCATAAAGTTACATTATGTATGTTGCGGAGTCCACGAAGACCCGCCTACTATGGAAAAACACTAGTAAATGTCATAATACAATGGGGGTACAGAACATGAGTCTCGATTCCACAGCCTGGTACAAGCTATCTACCTTTCATGGTTGTCTGGCCTATCCTCCCCTCTAGATAGGTGGTAGAAGCCCTCGATCTCAGAAGAAAGGCATGCGCTAACGAGCTAACATGGGCATTAGAGAAATGAAACTTACCAAGAACCATTTCTCGCAAATTAGCAAAATACAGTTTCGAGTATGCAAGTAACAGTTTCGATTGCATC
Organism: Calotriton arnoldi; assembly: GCA_963921515.1. Lineage (NCBI taxonomy): Eukaryota > Metazoa > Chordata > Amphibia > Caudata > Salamandridae > Calotriton > Calotriton arnoldi. The sequence continues at coordinate 3,815,340 of CAWUFW010000003.1, read as the reverse complement.
AGAACATGGCGTCTTTCTAACTAAAATGGCGGCACAGATGTCAACCTAACTGGCGCGACATCTGTATCAACTCATTACATATTACACACAATACATAAATATAATGTATTTAGCCATATAAATGCTAACATAATATAAAGTAAAATACGAGTAAGAAGTAAAACTACGTTTCAATTCAATCACATATGCTATGCTTCCATGAAGCACTATAATCTGAGGAGTAGACTTGGTGGGTGCTCCATAACTACTTTGTTCATGTGTATACATCTGTATTCAAAAGTAAATCCCAAATCATCATTTTATTCAGTATATCAGCTGTCTGAAATTCATTTGAGTTGGGACAGCCAGTGTGGCAATGGTAATTTTTTTAAATATAAAGTTAAGTGTAAAGCAAGACAGGAGATGATATTGTTAGGTTAATGTTCTTGCCCCTCGTTTGACTCAACAAATAGAACTATTTTAGGTGAGGCTCAACACCTCAATGACCATTATTGACTAATTAGCAAAATGAAGAAGTCTTGAAGCACCATGGAGTTTGCTGTTTATGTTGCCCAACTTAAAGGAGATACATGGAATGTGCAGCATGACTTCAAAAAGGCATGACCTGTCAAAGTATTTGATTTTCAGTTCTGTGGAAATATTTCAAACAGAAAGGCATGTGTTGAATATTTTGACAATGAACATATACATGTGAGAGTATATCTTCAGTTTTATTTAAGGTGTGGTAAGTGTATATATTGAACTCTGTGCACTAATACTAATTAATGAAATAAATGAACTCAAAGTATTGACCTTTGCTAAGAAAAGACCGAACGCTGTAACCTTACAGTGGCTGAATTGGACAATCGACAAAAAGGAAACCTAGGCTCAAATCCCAGCTTCTCCAATTGAGCAAAAAAGTGTGATCCTCATCACATCACTTTACTTCACTATGTATCATTTCCATAACCAACAAATTTGAGAACACATTGAAGTATTTGAGTTCAGGATCTGTGCCATGCAAAAACCTCACTTGTATACGCAATTTTATAGGGTTAACATCTTACTACACATGTATTAACAATATCTGCACAACGAACTGAAACCTCTTGAGTATCTCATGGCAATGTTGTCAGGTCTTGGGGGTAGTTTTGAATGTTTGATGTTTTGAAAAATATTATTTTGAACAATTAGCGCAAACTTGGTCCAATGGCATTAGAGTGCTTATCATGAGCATCAAATTACATTACACAAGGTCAGGTTTTTTTCAGGCACAGGAAGATTAGGTGATCTGTACAGAATCACAGGAGTTGAGGTGGTGCTAGGACTGGAACCTGGTGCCCCAGTTCCAACGTGGAAAGCTCAAGACCTAGGCCACATCTAATCTCCAATATAATTTTATATAATACATACACTTAGAAATGTTGAAAACTTGTTTTTGAAGAGTCTGTCATATTTTTCAAGGAATTTGTTTCTTGAGTTACAATTTTTGATGGCTCTGCTACTGCTTTGGCTCCTAGATTCAAGCCAGACCCTGTCTCAGCTCACGCTAAGGCTGTCCAAGCCCCCCTTATAAAAGTATGTTCTCCCTCACACTTGCATAGCGCACTTTGGGAAACAAACTAGGATCCATGGAGGACAGGGGGAATTTATCCCGTCTCCCTCACCAGATTTTGTTGAAATGAAAGGGGTGAGGGGGTAATACACCCCCACCCCCCAGATTTTATAAAGTGGAAAGCGAAGAACAGTAGCAGGCAGAGCATGTCTCTCTGAAGACATTCTGCACAGCATCTAAATCTCCTTGAAGCACCTGTGTAGGGGTTCCCAGGCCTCTTTGTTCATTTAAATATTACATTGCCATCATTGAGGAGTTGAGCCTCTCCTAATTCATTCTGTTTATCAAACCAGGCGAACAATCATAGTAAGGGAGGCAGGAGATGCTATTTTATGTTAATGTTACTGCTGGCATTGGCTGATATGAGAAAAAAGGAGTTTAGGAGACACTCAACACCCCAACCACCTCACTTAAATAATCAGTAAAAAAAGAGGCCTCTGAGCTCCCACAGCATTTACTCGTGAGTTGGCTCTCCAAAGAGATACTTGTGATGAACAGCATGATTTTAGACATGCATGTTCTGTCACTGTGTTTGAACTTCACTGTCGGTAGGAACCTTCCTCACAAAAAATCAGACCTTTAAATCCTATGACTGTCCACTTGTATACATATCTGTATAGAGTCAATTTGATTTAAGGTTTTACAAGTGTCTTTATTGAACTTCATATACTAACATTAATTGAATAACAATAATTGAATAAGTGAACACAAAGCACTGATCTTTGGCGTTAAATGGAAGAGAGAATGATGTAACCATACAGTTTCTGAACTGCAAAATATGAGATCCTGGATTCAAATCCCATCTTACCATCGCTTTACTTCACTAGATATAATTTTCCTTAACCATCCAGTTTGAGCGCACAGTTCAGTATAGGATGGGGTCCACAAAAATCCTCACTTATATATGAGTAATATAAATTAATCTTGCTTCACATTGTCAGAACCCCTTTCAGAGGGCCACGGGGCACACAGGGGTTATTGGGCCCAACCTTGGTGGTTGCGGCTTTTACTCCTGATGTCCCTGGGCCGGACCTGTATCCTGAATAACTGGGCCAAGTACCCCTTCTGCACTTGACTCTCAGTGGTAGTTGTGGATGAGTAGTTAACGCCTCCCTCAGGCGGAAAGTGTAGATGCAGGTAAGTGAACAGGACTTATAACTAAAAGTGCACACAGTACTAAAAATACATAAATGTCCAGTCAAATACTAGCTTTTATAAGAAAAAGAAGTACTTTATTTCTAACTCTACATATGCAATATGCAGAAGCAGTAACACATTCTCCTTGAGGTCTGGGCTCTAGTAGTTGTCAGGCAAATCACTGACCCACCCTCTTCCTTGTAACTTATTCAGGGTTATATCCCATTCACTGGTAGCCGAATCTAGGGTAGGCTCACTAATAGGCCATGTTAAAGAGTTCCCCTTTAAGTTTTCAGGAATTAGTCAAAAGTGTCTATGGGGCTGTAGCACCTTTAGTAGCGAGTCCCCCGGGGACCAACAGGCCCAGTTCACGTCTTACCCACTCCTGCAGCACAGGAACGTTTATCATTACAACGGGTGTCCTCAGTGCCGGCACCTGCTTGTTCTGATCCTGCTTGGAGAAGTTGGTCGCGGACCATGCAGCAGCACCCAGCGGTGGAGGCTCTCCCCATCTTGAGTGGTGCAGCCAGGTTCTCCCGTTATCGGAACAGCTGTCTTCTCGCAAAAATTCAGTAAGTCAGCCTTCCCCAGCGGGGTGGTGGAAACCCTTTCTTCAGCTCCCGACAGGGGCCCAGTGAGGTTGTGTCATTGTCTGATGTGTCCTCTGCAGTCGTCAGTGTCAGTCTAGGGCTGTTCTCTCACTGTGCAGGTTCAACCTGTGAAAGGCAGCGAGTCTTCTAAGACCCTCATTGCTGCCCGGTGCAGGGTTCCACCTCTAATTCACTTTGGGTTCGCTATCAAAATAATGAGGCAAGCGCTGGAAACTGGAAGACAAGAAAAAGGTTTATTTCTCATGAGGAGATCACGTCAACTGCAGACACCGGGATGTCTGAGGGAGGTGTTCTGCTGATAACTCCTTTGGCTCTTCCTTTTATACAGGTTTGACACAATGCATTGGTTTCATCAACATGGTTACACAAGCTTGGGGTCCCCGCCCGGGCAGGTTGTCACACAAGCCCAACAGTAATTCTCTTCCCACCCAGGTCAAACAGACAATCTTATCTTGCAGCTGGACCTTGCTTCAGGGTCTAAAACATGTGAGACCGGCCAGATCTAAGAGTCCGTTCTGTTGATAAAAACAGGTCCCATTGTTGGTAACAACAAGTCTTGCTGTTTGCAGTGCAATAAATCATGTTGCAAGAGTCTTTTTGGTGTTTGGAACCTGTTTGTGTAACTAGGTGCAGTGAGGGGTAGAGTGTCCAAAGGTTTGCCTGAAAACAGAGATGAGAGGAAAAACGAGTTTGTGGCAGCAAGTGGCGCTGAGGTTTGTTGCGGCAAATAGAGTTTATAGCCCCCAGCACACGTACCAGGTCGGTCAGAGGGTCAGAGGGATGCTAGTAAGGGCAGGGTGAAACAAAGGTGACCAACAGAGTACAAAATGGCTGTGATAGATTAAAATGACTGCAACTTATGTGCACATAGAATTCCACCAGACAAGATGGCGCAGGCAATGTTCACGATTGTCGTTTTGCTTTTAACAGTGGCCTCTTTGAACATAACTAGCCAGCTTGTCTGTCTATTTTGATCTCCATAATGTCCTGTATCTCTTGATCATACATTACTCTCATTTTTGTTAGCTGAGTGTCCATAGTCTTAGGGTGCAAGGTAGTTATGCAAAGAGAACACAAAGGTGGTATACAGTGTATATCAAAACAACAACCACATATTGTCAATACTGGGACCAAGAGAATCATTGATATTTTCCAACCCCACTCCTTCAAGATGCCCCAAAGCCAACTTCCAATCGTCCAAGTCTCTGATCCTTGATGAATTTCTGACGATAGTCTATGGATATGTTCGATTGCTTCATAGACAGAAGGTGAATTATCAGGAATGTATACACAGCAGCTGGCACCGATAATGCGGCATGCTCCTCCACGGTCCGCTAGTACCACGTCCAGGACCATGCGATTTTGCAGGGTAACCAGACGGATCGCTTGGAGCTCAGCAGTGTTGTTGGTGAGGATGCCAGCAGTGACGTTCAGGGCGGTCTCTACCACTTGGGACAGATGTCTGATGGCTCGGCTGTTTGCCATCGGACCCCATAGCGGGACGAGCCCTTTTGCTGCGTCGAGGAACTGTGATGAGGCAGAGTCTGCTTGATCAATGTCTTTAGAACGCTTTTCTCGATGATGCTCTGCAGGGGCTGTGTAGGTTGGTGGCAAAACAAAGGCGATGTAGCACGTGCCCCCAGTTTCTTGGGAGCCAGGTGTAGGCTTTGGTTCCACAAACAAAGTACATATTGGGTGATGCAACAAGCGCTGGGGGTTGGCAGTGTTCAAAGTCCTTACAATGCTACAGGTGCTGTGACCCACATTCTTAGTCCCACGGCCTTCAATGCATACAAGGCCAGAGACGTTCACCACAGCTAGGGCCACAGTCAGTGTTGCAGCAGTTCTTTTCTTCAGGTAGGAAAATGTGGCTCTGTTAGGATTATTGAACACTTGCATTTCCACTCGTTCTTTGGAGGGGACATTAATCTGGAATGTCGCATTGAAGGTGTGAGGGCAGAAGGGGGTGGCTGTCCTTCCTGTTTTGTTTCGCCAGAACTCGTTGTAGAACTGGGCGATTGTTCCGTCGGAAGTGGCATTGTCTTTGTAACTTTCTTGTAGGAGCATCATCCAGGCAAGGCAAGATCCGTGAATAGAAAAGGGCGAAGGGATGAAAGGGATGGAATGTTCAGTGGCATGTGGTAACAGCCCACAGACCCAACAGTTGGTAGCATTGGTGGCAAGATTGTGCTGGTGCAACATCTGCACGAAAGAATTATTCCAGAATTCTTTGCGTCGTTCTCGGAGATGTGGCGGTAGTGATACCAGGTAGTGTTCTTTCTTGGTGGTTGGTTGCATGGTGGGTGACAATGTTTTGTATGCAGGTGCATTCTCTTCAATGATCCAGAGTGCGACCATTAGCAGGAGACAGGTGAGAAATGCGGCTAAAAGTGCAATTGTCTTTCTGCTGTGCAGGTTAGCAGTCTTGGTGTCTTTGCGGTGGTTTTGCAGGTGTTCAGTTTTTTCCATCATCTTCGAGGAGCTCAACAACTGTTAGGACCTCAGACTTTTGTCTGGCGCTTTCCTGGTAGCGTTGTTTGACTGTGCTACTGATCTGAGACCTTGACTTAGTTAGTGGCCTGGTCGTTGGAGCTCCCTCCTTTCGTCGATCTTAGGTTGTACCCTTTCCTGGATGGCACCGTGGGGTCGGGAAATTCTGATAGTTCGAGGGTGTCTTCTTGTGGGAAGCAACTCAGAGCTGGTCGGTCTCTCGCGAGTACCTTCTCTTGCACCTCCACCCCTTCACAGGTTGCCAGGGTTGGAGGGACTCGTTTGCAATGATGAGCGTGCAGCCAGTTTCGTTTTCCTTCCACTCGGAGGGCAGTTTGGGTGGTGATCAGGACTTGCCAGGGGCCCGTCCACCTAGGCTCCAGATTCTTCGTTCTTTGGAAGTTGCGAATCAATACATGGTCGCCTGGCTTTATTTCATGTCCCGGGCCCCTGGATACGTCAGGCAAGGCTTGCTGCACCTGTTGGTGGATAATTGTTAGCTCGTTTGTCAATTTATGCAAGTAATCCGACATTAATATGTTCGGGACATCGTTAATGGAGGTGGGTCTTGGTGCCACCCAAATGCTCATAGGCCTGCCGAAGACCACCTCATACGGGGTCAGTCGGTGTTTGGTTGGGGTGGAGCGCATCGATAACAATTCCAATGGGAGGGCGTCGGGCCATTTCAACCCGGTCGTGGCAACTATTTTGGCTAGTTTTAGTTTCAACGTTGCATTGTGTCTCTCTACCAGGCCCGCTGATTGGGGGTGGAAGACGGCATGGAACTTTTGTTTTACCCCCAACCCTCTCAGTATGTTCTGTATCACCTCAGCTACGAAGTGGGGGCCGTTGTCGCGCCATAAAATTCTGCAAAGGCCGTATCGGGGGAAGAATTCTTTCAGCAATACTTTTGCAGTGGCTAAGGCGGTATTGTCGCGGGTGGGATATGCCTCCACCCATTTGCTAAAAGCGCACACAACCATCAGGACATATTTTAGACCAAGGCATCTCTCTAGTTGAATGTAATCCATTTGAAGGATTTCAAAGGGGTGGTCAGGGACTCCAAACCCTCCCCGTGGTACTACTGTCCCCTTCCCTGGGTTGTGTTGTAGGCAGACTATACATTGTTGTACTAGGCGTTTTGCAGATTCTGCTATCTTGACGTTATGCCATACTCTGGTGATTAGTTCAATCATGGGGGTGGAGCCTATGTGTGCTGGTAAATGTGCCATGGTCAATATGGGGATGAGGTAGGCATTGGGTAACAGCCATTTATTTCCGTCTTTAGTTCTCCAGCAATCTTCCTCGTCTTTTAGTCCCACCTTTTCCCACTCTGTCAATTCGTTTTGTGTGCCTGTAGTCTGTATGTCCCTTACAGTGGTCCTAGCGTCAGTTCATCGTTCAGCTTGTGACCTGGTCACATACATTCGTGTCGTAGTTCTGTCTCCTGCCGTGGCTCGGGCAGTAACGTCTGCTAGTGCTTTTCCCTGTCCAATGAGATCAGTCACTTTCCTATGTGCTTGGCATTTTATCACTGCTAACTTCTTGGGGAGGAGGACTGCTTGCGTCAAGGCGGAGACTAAATCTCCATGCAGGATGGGTGTACCGTGTGAAGTCAGGAACCCTCTTTCTTTCCATAAGATCCCAAAATGGTTAACCACCCCGAAGGCATATTGGCTGTCGTGTATATGTTAACTGTCGTGTCAGTCGCTAAGATACATGCTCGTGTGAGGGCAATGAGTTCTGCAGCCTGGGCTGAACGTTGGGGAATACGGGCTGTTTCCAGAATGGTTCGGGCTGTGGTGACAGCGTATGCAGCTGAGGTGGTGCCGTCGGGAGTTTGATGCACGAACCATGTACCCATAGTTCTCCATCTGGTTCTAGAAAGGCGGTGTCTCTGAGATCTATTCTACTCTTTGTTTGTTCATCGGTTAGTGTCACACAGTCGTGTAGTGGAGTCACGCTAGGATCATTTTCGGGTAGGGGTAACAGTGTGGCTGGATTGAGGGTGGTGCATCGCTTTAGGGTAATATGCGGTGCTAGCAGGGTCAACTCATATCCTGTCAGTCGGGCGCTAGCCAAGTGTTGGGTTTTGGTCTGGTTTAGTAGTGTGTCGACTGCATGGGGTACTAAAACAGTGACTGGATTGGAGAGTACTATTCCTTCGCTCTGGCGTATCGATACTGCTGCAGCTGCCACAGCGCGCAGGCACGCTGGCAGCGCTCTGGCTACTGGATCGAGGGTGGCAGAGAAATATGCACCAGGTCGTTGTTTGTGACCAATTGATTGTGTTAGGACAGACAATGCACATCCTTCCCTCTCGTGTGTGTAGAGGAAGAATGGTTTGGAGTAATCCGGGGTTCCTAGGACAGGCGCTGAACAAAGGGCATTGCGTAGTTCTTTAAAGGCTGACTGGCATTCGGGGGTCCAGGGCAGAGGTGAGGGGATGTCTTTAGCTAGGAGGGAGAGAAGGGGTTTGACAATGAGGCTAAAGTTCGGTAACCACTGTCGGCAAAATGAAGTGAGACCTATCAAAGAGCGGACTTGTTTCTGATCTTTGGGGACAGGGGTGTCTAGAATTGTCTGGATCCTGTCAGGCGTGAGTTTCCTCCCTTCTTTGGATAAAAGGTGACCCAAATAGGTCACTTGTGATTTACAGAACTGCAATTTCTTTCGGGAGACCTTGTGACCATTCTCAGCAAGAAAATGGAGTAGTTTGATGGTGGCTGTGACGGCTATTGGTATGGTGTCCGCTGCTAGAAGGATGTCGTCTACATATTGTATTAGTGCCACTCCATCTGGCAATTGTATGGCGTCCAACTGTCTTTTAAGCGCCTGGCTATAGATGCTTGGGCTCTCAGTGTACCCCTGAGGTGCTCTGCAAAATCTGTACGAACGGGAGTTTAGGGTGAATCCAAATAGATAGCGGCTGTCCTTGTGTATAGGTATGGAAAAGAATGCGTTTTGAGGTCAATTACAGTGAAGGTGGTGCCAGTGGAGGGATTAAAGTCAAAATTGTCGTGATGTCGGAAACTACTGGGTATTGTGGCACTACGATTTTGTTTATCTCCCGCAGGTCAATGATGAAGCGGTAGGCTATTCCGTCTCCCTCTCCCTGTCTCTTTACAATCGGTAGTATGGGACTGTTACAAACGTTGCTCACTACTTCCTCTACCACCCCTGCCTCTACCAAAGAGTGTATGATCTCTGTCAGTGCCTTCTCACTCTCTGGCGATATTTTGTACTGCGGTACTTTCGGTAGGGTTGCGTCTTGTCGTATTGTTACGTGTACTGGGTCAATCATCATTCGTCCTACGTCTGAATCAGCCCTAGCCCATAAGTGTGATGGCAAAGTGTCCAGTAGGGATGCGTCAGTCTCGGAGATGGGAAACATGTGCTGAGAAGGGTTCTCTCTATGGCGCTGGGGGTTGTCATACAGGACGACACGCACTCCATCTGGTGAGCATCTGATAGTCGCATGGAAGTGTTTCAAAAGGTCGAGACCCATAATGGCGTCTGGGGTGTTGGAAGAGAGGAGGAATGTCATTTCGACGCTATTGTTGTCAAGGTTAAAAGGGATTGGTCGGGACAAAGGGTTGGTGGAGGGAGTACCGTCAAATCCTATTGAGGTCACATGTGAGCCTGACAAGGGTGCCCTTGGAATCAGTCGTTTGGATAGTGCACTGCGTGTTGCTCCCGTGTCTACCAGAAATGGCGACTTTGTGCCCAGGACCTCAGCGGTAACATAAGGGCCTTGCTGATCAACATAGAGCTCGACTGGATCCCTCCCTTGCCCCTGGCTGTCCTATGCAAAGTCGTACGTATTGTCATAATCTGTCTGTTGGTACTGATTCTGTTTGGGATGGTCAAATGTGTTCACTCTTCCTGGCCTTTCCTCGCTTGCTTCACTCGCGTACCCTCTCCCACGTCCTCTTCCTCTCTGTCCACTTGCTATTTCCCTCGCCCCTCTGCCCCTACCAGCTCCTAACAAAGCCGGGCATTGGGTTTTCCAGTGTCCATATTCTTTGCAAAATGCACATTGATCCTGTCCTAGGTCTTGGCGTCCTACATATGATGTCGATGAATTGTTTCTAGGTGGCTGTACTCTAGGGGTATTCTGCTGGTATCCGCCCCTATATTGCTCCCTTCCTGTATTCGCCCCCTGGAGTTGTGCTACCATTACCCTTTCCTTCAAGTCCTTCTTTTTCCTTTCTGTAGCCCTGTCATTTTCGTTTCTCTGATGCTCATAGTACTGGGCCATTTGGAGAATGGCCGCCGGTTTAGATGCTGCCCAACTACTTTCGCTGGCTTGTAATTTCTGGGATACATTTGGCAGTAGTCCTTTGACATAGTTCTGCACAAATAAGTGGTGTCCGGTTGCGATGGACATGTCTTGTCCACTGTAATCGGAGAACACCGTTTCAAATCTGGAGAAATACTCTGAGACATCCTCTTGTGGTTTCTGGCGGCACGCGGTTACTATGGACCAGTCTATCTTTTTCTCTGGGATCAGCGTTTTCACTTTCTGCACTATTTTGTCAGGGAGGTCCAATATTGCTTTAACCGGTTTTTGACCAGGGTTCCGCTGTTTATCTAGTGTGTTGAGTTGTTCCCAGGTATGACCAAGCAGTTCGGTATGGTCTATTTTCCTAATCTGTTTCCACACATCTGCTGGCAAACATAACCCGAAGAACAAGTCTATGTCGGCAAGTGTCATTATTGTTGATCCCAGAGCGGTACCTAGCTCGGTGTAAAAGGCGGTGGGGTTCTTTCGTAAATCCGGTAAAGATTTACGGAACGTCAAAATGTCCTGTCTGTCCCATGGTTGATACACCCAATTGTAGACCACCCTTCCTCTAGCGTCTTGATGGTTCATATCGTCATGAGTCCCTTGTCCTCTAGGAGGTACCCAATAAGGGGCTGCTTCTTTTATCGGCATCATGCTATCTGGTTTTTCCACCGGGGGTCCTGCTATCTTAGATGTCCTGTCCTTATCTATCCGTCCTTGTTCCACGAGGTGACGGAATACCTCCAGTGTGGATGAAAAGAGTTCTGTAACATCGTTGTCGCCTTCATCTCCGGTGTCTACCTTCCTATAGAGAGCCACTAGCCGCTCGGGCCCTACATCTTGGTACTTCTCTTCATATGCAGTAAGAGTGTGGTAACAGAGACGTACAATAAAGTACCATTTGCGGTTTTCAACATAGGAGTTGTTTATGTCAGTTACATACTCTTCTGTCTCCTTCCTATCTATGAGGGATTTAACTATTTTATCAATGCCTGCTCGCTCATTTTTACTTAATCACGGGACCCTGGGCGCTCCTTTTTCTTTTGATCCTACCTCTACTACTGTATCCTTTGATGAGGCATTTGGTGTGGGTGACTCGGTGGGAGCAGAGGCGGTGGAGACTGAGGCGATCGTGCCATCTCCGGCTATACTTTGGTGGTCCTGGCGTTGTACTACGGGATGAGTAGGGGCGTAAGGGGGTGGCATGTATATGATTGGGGGACCTAACAATAAATCATCATCTACCCTTTGTTTTGCTGGTAACTTGGGGTAAAGAGTCGAGGGCGTTCTAACAGGGCATTGACCTGATATTTTTGATTCCTGTTCCTTTTTATCGATTTCCTTTTCTTTTAGTTTTTCTTCTAATCTTTTACAGGCTTGGTAAGCTGATTTTCGCTTTTCTTTATCTTGTCTAGCTTCGTCCCTTTTCTTTCTTTGAGCTGCCTCTTTTCGCCATAAACCAAAACTGTCAAACATGGCTGGTCTAGTTTTCTTTTTGTGGAGAGCTAATTCTAACGTTTCTATTTTAGCGGGATCGAAAGATCCCGTCAGTGGCCACTGATTTACCCGGTCCTTCCTAGTGTATTTATGCCATAGTTTGCTATAAGCTACGGTGGCTAATCCATACTTTACGTACTAGTCCTTGTTAGGGGTGCCTTCCGGCGGTGCCGGCTGACTGACCTCTAACGAACGGTCTGGTCCAAAACAATTACAATCAAACAATCTAGAGAAAACAGGCATGAGCGTATTTATCGGTCAAAAATGAATATCTCAATCAATCAATTTAGACAAAAAGTCTGCACTACCTGTCCTTCGCTGCCTGCAAAGAGAGAATATTCCTATTCTTCGTTGTTTGCAAGCAGGGAAATGTCGTAAATAACTCAATATCAAAAAGGAATACTAGTATTTCAATCAAACTATTCAATCAATCAATCAATTTAACTCGTTTTTCACGACCTTACCCAGACCATATGGACGGTTCTTCGTCTTCCCCTTCCAGCGCCTGGTTGTCCTCTCACTCCAACAATCAATGCGGCGTTCCTCCAAGGTCCCAGTCAGGACCGCAGGTCACTCGAGAGAGGTCCGTTCGGAACCGGTGAAGTTCAGTCAATCGGCAGCCAGACAAGGGTCTTCTCAGGCAGGTATACCCCAATCGTTTAGTCGTTCACTCCGTCGTTAGGACCTCTCTACCGGACCCACGCGTCGCTGATGGGCCCCCACGTTTGGGCGCCAATTTGTGAAAGGCAGCGAGTCTTCTAAGATCCTCAATGCTGCCCGGTGCAGGGTTCCACCTCTAATTCACTTTGGGTTCGCTATCAAAATAATGAGGCAAGCGCTGGGAACTGGAAGACAAGAAAAAGGTTTATTTCTCATGAGGAGATCACGTCAACTGCAGACACCGGGATGTCTGAGGGAGGTGTTCTGCTGATAACTCCTTTGGCTCTTCCTTTTATACAGGTTTGACACAATGCATTGGTTTCATCAACATGGTTACACAAGCTTGGGGTCCCCGCCCGGGCAGGTTGTCACACAAGCCCAACAGTAATTCTCTTCCCACCCAGGTCAAACAGACAATCTTATCTTGCAGCTGGACCTTGCTTCAGGGTCTAAAACATGTGAGACCGGCCAGATCTAAGAGTCCGTTCTGTTGATAAAAACAGGTCCCATTGTTGGTAACAACAAGTCTTGCTGTTTGCAGTGCAATAAATCATGTTGCAAGAGTCTTTTTGGTGTTTGGAACCTGTTTGTGTAACTAGGTGCAGTGAGGGTAGAGTGTCCAAAGGTTTGCCTGAAAACAGAGATGAGAGGAAAACGAGTTTGTGGCAGCAAGTGGCGCTGAGGTTTGTTGCGGCAAATAGAGTTTATAGCCCCCAGCACACGTACCAGGTCGGTCAGAGGGTCAGAGGATGCTAGTAAGGGCAGGGTGAAACAAAGGTGACCAACAGAGTACAAAATGGCTGTGATAGATTAAAATGACTGCAACTTATGTGCACATAGAATTCCACCAGACAAGATGGCGCAGGTAATGTTCACGATTGTCGTTTTGCTTTTAACAAACCCACCAAATGTAGCCTCGGTCTTTTCCACGACCGATGGCCCAAACTTCTTGGCAATGTAGGTACTGGCAGTCCCTCCTGGCATACGGGGTTGCCGAGATACTTGGTAAATCGGGCGCAGACTCCTCCGGTGTAAACCTCCACCATGGCTGTTACGAGTCTCAGCGCTCCTCCACAACAACTTTACCGGTGACTCCTCTTGCCATACATGGTCACTGCAATGGGGTGATACAGCCTTAGCAAGAGCTGCAAGGCATTTAAAACATGGATCAGTCCACGGCAGCCCTCTCCTGGTATATGGGGTCATCAAAAGTGATCCTGCATGTGGGCTACGGCACGATTGGTGCACAGCTGAATCCTCACACCCCTCCATAGGGAGTCCTTGCATTAGGGCTACCCACTGACATTTCTCCTTCCAACGCTCTCCTCTTCCTCACTGGGTACACTGGTCTTGGCAAGCAGTCAGGCGCTGGTGCTCCAGGCTCCAGGACAAGTGGCCTTGGTTTTCCTGGGTGAGGTCCCGTTGCTCAGCTGGGAGACTAGCAGGCTTTTGCCCCCAGTCCAGGTCACAGGCAGAAATCTTGAATAGCCCCCCCCATCTCCCACAGCCCGTCTGGCTACTGGGCAGATGACAAATTCTAGGATCTCAACCTCCCCCTATTATAGTCCTTTTCCAGGCACCAAATGGAATTTAGGACCTGAGTCTTTGAAGTTTTATGTTGATGTTCTGCTTCTTTTGAAGTGTCCATTTCTCCTTTTCTTCTTTCTTCCTGAAAGGATGTCTGTCACAGCAGGCAAGACTCTGAAGCTAGTTGGCCCACAACACAATGCATGGGAGTGACCAGAGTTCACAACTGGATGTCAGCCACAGTGATATGTGCATCAAAAGGTTAATCCTGGGCTCCTAGCCATACTCTTTATGATTCCCTTTACCAGCTCCCTCTGCCATCCTGAGATGTGTCCAGGCCCCTTCCTTGTGATTTATCAACGAATCAAAGAGCAACCTTTTGAAGTGTTAAGAGAGAGTCTCTTCCTCCTTTTTCCAGTGTGCCCCACCCAGCTCACAGGAATGCAGCTAATACACACATGTTTGGGTTCTGGAGTAGCGTGCTACTCACCGAAAAGCGCTTTCACACCACATCAGGGGTAGCAAGCGCTATATAAATGGAAAACTTTTCCCTCTTCTATCCCTCCACTATCCTTCTCAATCCAAATAACAGGCTAACATATCCACTGCTCAAATTACCTCATATTTCACTATACTAATTCACCACTAATCCTTTATGGGTTCCGGAGTAGCGGGCTACTCGTCAAAAAAGCGCTTCAACACCTAATCAGGGGTAGAAAGCGCTATATAAATGCAAACTGTTTCCCTCTTCTATCCCTCCACTATCCTTCTCATTCCAAATAACTGACTAACATATCCATCACTCAAAATACTTTCATATTTCATTATACTAATTCACCATCAGGGGTGTGGAATTTAATAAAATATCTACTTGTCCATGGGGCAGGTTACTTCATAAATCTACTTGTCCTATAACACAATCCACTTGGCCCATGGTGCCATGTAGTGCAGCAACAAACTATGGCAGCAATCTCATTATATAAGAGCTCTGATATAGCCTCTCTGATTATGCCAGGGCTCATACCATAGTAGTGTTTGAATACCAGCAATCCCCACATGTTGCCACGTTTCCTCAGATCTACATAGTGGGGCTGAAGGTAGTGGTAAGCAATAGTTCCAGGGTTAGAATGCCTTCTTGAGTTGGTGCAAACCTACTAACTTGCATGTTTTAAGGGTTTTCAACAACTCTTCTCTAATCTTTTCCCATACTGAGAAATGTTGGAAATTTACTCCTGACAATGGCAGATGTAAAACTTCTTCCAGAGTTGGGAAAAAAGTGGTTGGAGTGAAAGTGAACTTGCAAACACTCAGATTTTCGCATGAGCAAATCTACACATGCAGATTAGCTCATGCTGAAATGCAGTTCGCAATTATTTTCTAGGAGTACTATTTCTTGTCCTACTTCTGTAAATTCTTGGGAATTTACGAAAGCCGCATAGCTGCACTTAATGCAAGGACATATACCATGGGTGCACTTTTGAGACTTTCTTTAATAATTGGGCTCCTAATTTGGTCTGGCGTTGACCGTGACCTTTTGTGTTTATCAAAATTCTGTCTCTCTCTCTGTATCAGCTGGCTTCACTGTGAGTGACAGCATTCTGCTCTTTCACAAGGAGCATATCGGCACACAAAGTAGTTTTGTTCAGTGCCAGTAACTACTGTAGCAATGTGTGCTTTTTTGAGACCAAAAAACGAATTTTGCTTTTGCCAATGCTTGTTATCATTGTGAGGGCCCAGCAGCTCCTACACCAATAAGGTTTTACAAAAATCATGCCAAAACAAGTCACACATTGACAAAACTAAAAGCTGACCACCAATTTCAGACCCACTGGCTTTGCCAATGCTTGTTTATTTTTGTTTTCCATAATCTTATTGAAACTGGTTACACTGATTTTCCATTATGAATATTTTTGGGAAATACTAGCATGCATCAACCTACGTTACTAAATGATGCTGCAAAGAAAGGGTACCTGAAATTTTACAGTAGTTTAGCAAAATGTTTTTTTCCTGCTTTCATTTTTTTATGAACATTTTATTTTGAAAGCAAATAATCAATCTTGCTTTCAAGCTTCTGCAAATATTTGCATCAAATCAGAGAGTATTCTGGGAGCATTGTACATAGCCTCATATTGCTAAACTTCGAAAACGTGTGTACACATTTTTATACTGGAACCACTGTCAGTAGTACAGTCGGAGCTTACAACATTTACTTAAAGCGCTCACCCTAATAATAAAGGCTTTCAACTAATGAACCATGCATACAAGTTTGAACAGAATTGACATATGGGCAAAAATATTACCTAAACTGCAGACAGTGCCCTTCCCTGATCCCTAATGTGGTACTGCAACCTGGCAGCCAAAGGGTTTGTGCTGTAGGGGGTTGGGTCTACTTGTCCCTAGGACAAAATACACATGAAAACTTGTTGCCCTTGACCCCAAACAATATGTCCTGGGCGTCTGGCTATAGGAATTCCACATCCCTGCACCATTAATCCTTTATGGGTTCCTATGGGGTAGTAAGCACTAAATAAATGCAATTACAATAAAACACAATACAATTTGTCTGGGAGCATTCCTCTCTTCATGTCTTCACCAGGCAGGCCTGGGCTTCTCAAAATGGAGGCCAGGGTCGTCCATGTCTGTACCTTTGAAGGCACACTTGCACTCAGTGTACTTCCATAGCACACACACTCTCCCTACTGTTCCCTCCATGCATTGTGCCATTACAGACATACATGCATACAGCACGCACATTCAGTCTGTGCACACTGCTTGGTGCTGTAGCGTTTTCTCTATTGTACCAGGGTGTGCTGTTTACAAACACACACTCACCATGTGTGCGCTGAACAACACTTCCACCCTTCATGCATTGTACTTCACGCAAGCAGACATACACCCAGCACATGCTTCCATTGCGCGCACACTGCACAGAGCTACATCTCGCATGTAATGTATTCCCGGTAGGCCTTCATATACTCAGTTCATGAGCTAACCACACACATACTACACAGCACTGCTCTAAACCTGTACTGAACCCTTCCCAAGCACATAACATCCAGCGCAGAGTCACTATTCCTGCACTGCGCAGCACTCCACATCTACTTGATCTAGGCCAAGAATGAGTTAAACACACAGACGCAGAACATTTAAAAATATGAATGAGCCTGTAGGCCTCATTCCAGTGACACGGGGTAAAAGCTCCTGTTCACTACTACTGATCACTACATGCTTGTGCTGCTTAACTCCTGATGAATGCGGTAGCCTTCCACCTCTATGAAGGTAGCTCTTTGGGTGCGCCTCGTGGTCCTTTCAAGACCACAATCCATGAGACAGGCCGATGTCATGGCGCACACGCATGATCTGTGTTCGTCTATAACAAAAAATTAGTATTAGGGATGCATACAACAGTAAAGTTGGGCACTCAGGGCAGGGGTACATGTCTCTTACCATGCAGAAGTCTTTTCAATTCCAACACACATGTAATAACATTATAGGCTAAATACAGAACATGACAAGCTGACACATTTTGGGTTACTTATGGCAATGCCGTCAGGACAAGAGAGTATTCTTGAATACTTCATATTTTTAAAAAAATTACTTTCAATAAACGTCGCTCAATTTCATAATATAATCGTATGTATAAGCCACTGAGAAATAATGATTTTTTTTTTTTTAATTTTAAAGTCTTTATCATATGTTTTCATGACATTTTTTGCCCTGATGGTTCGGCTAAGGCTTCGGCTTTTAGAGCTAAGACAGAAGGCTGGCTCAGCGCTTCCCAAATCTGTCTAAACATCCTACCATCGCCCTCCACCGAAATTTAATGTTTCCTACGCCCTTTATAAAGTCCTCCTTTTGAAACATGGATTTCGTATTTCTTCTACTTATAAAGAGCGCAGTGGTTTGCGTAGGTTTTCTTTGATAGTCTAAAACAGCTTGATGTTTTGACATTCTTGTAGCAATTCATGTACATATTCTCCTGTTTTCAAAACTATTGATGGTACCGCTACTGGCCGGGGCGAAAGCTTTCCGTCCCGTTGTGTGTTGGGATTTGTAGTTTCGCTGTAACGCCAATAGCCCCAGCAGCGTGATTGGCGAACTACATTTCCCTAAGATGCTAGCGAGGGACACCGCCCAATGGTGACTTAACGCGCAGCGATTGGCCGGTTGAGATGCAGTCAGAACTTCAAATTTAACCGGCGCAGAATTTCTGTAGCCGACTAGCGAGAACCGAGCGTCTGACGGTGAGAGGAGTCTCCTGGATCCCGGTGAGACAGGTAGAGACGTCTTGAATTTAATCGCTGATTTCGAGGAATCAGCCAGAGGGAGTTGAGATTGGGTGGTCGCGCTTGTAGTTTTTGTGAGTCCCCGGACAACCCCAAGAGGTCTTTCGTCGCAGTGCAGGGCAATGGAGGAATAGGTGGTTATGTGGATTTGCTTCCATGCAGGACATGCATCTAAATGTTCACGTGGTTACCCCAAAAGACCCCCCCTTCCCCCATTTTTAGGGGTTTGTAATCGCTTCGAGGGATTGCGGTGCAACTCCCCGTTCGAACGCAAATTCCTAATTGTGTGCTCGTTGTCTCTGGAGATCATACGCTTCAGGTCTGCCTCGACAACGTGTCTGTCTGCGATCCTATTGTTGCCGATTCTTAACAGTATAAATTGTGGGCCTTGACTCCGCCTCGCGAAGCATTTTTGTCGCACCTAATGCTGTTGGCTTTTAATCCAACTGCCCTAGGGTGTTGCCACAGCAGGGCACGAGGGTCTATTTTGCATCTCAAAAGTACACTGAATCATCACAAATTGAATTTTTTTTTTGTGGTTTCATTATTTACAGAAAGTTAACAATTCTCTCGCTGCTGCTGCAGGCTTTTCAAAAACATTAGTGTAGACTCCATGCTAGCCACGCCTATTTGCTTTGGTGGGGTGGTCTTTCTCTCCCCCCCCCCCACCCCCCCTGTGGGACTGCAAATGACACATCACTTTTATTTATTTATTTATTTTTATTTATTTAATGCGTTTTTATAAAGCGCAGACTTTACCCGAAGGTGTCAGAGCGCTGTACAATAGAACCAGTTACGTTACATGAGAAAAATGGTATAAAATAGAACGTTACAAAAATAAACAGGAGAGGTAGAGTAAAAACCATATAGGCAATAACACAATATCAGACACAGCAATCAAGGGTGGGGACTGAACAAAAAGATGTTACAAATTTACAGTGATGAACTAGCTTCCTGGAGGGGTCTGAGAATGAGGGTATTAGTTCTGGAAGTGTCTTTGAAGGAGAAGAGATTTGAGGTCCGCTTTGAAAATCTGGATGGAGGTAGTGGCACGGAGCAACGGCGGAAGCGAGTTCCAGATTCTCACCGCATTACCTGAGAACGATTGAGCCATCGATCTTTCCTTTTTGAAGGAGGGGGCTCAAGCAGAAACTTTGCTGCATTCCGAGAAGGTCTCGAGCCTCCTGACATTTTCAGTTTATTCGCCAGGTAACGAGGGAAGAAGTGTGCAAGGCTTTATGGGTGATGCAGGCAGTTTTATAAATGGATCTTGCCTCGATGGGAAGCCATCAAAGAGAAGACAGGATAGGAGTAATGTGGTCACTAGGTTTGGATCCTGAAATAAAGCGAGCTGCTGAATGGAGGACTGATTTGAGGGGGGAGAGGTGAGATTTGGGTACGCCAGTCAGGAGAGAATTGCAGTAATCCAGTCTAGAGAGAACTAGCGATTGGACCAATGTTTTTAGGTCTTTCTCCGGGAAGAACCGACGGATCCCCCACAGAAGTCGCAGCTGGTAACGTGCGTTCTTAGCAATGGAGTTAATGTGGGAGATTAGGTTGAGTCTTTTGTCAAGTATGACACCTAGGGCTTTAGCGCTGTCGACAATGACAGGTTTAGTGTTGAGTAAATTCAGCTGATCCAACCAGGATTGAACCGGAGGAGGGGAGAGAGAGGTAGATAGGAGGAGGAATTCAGTTTTGGTGGGATTGAGAATGAGTTGGTGAGCTAACATCCAGTTGTGAATAGAGTTGAGAGTAGAGTTGAGTAGTGAAAGATCGTGTGCGGAAGACACCTTGAGGTAGATTTGGGTGTCATCCGCATAGAGATGGTAGTGGATCCCAGAATTACTAAGGAGGTTCCCCAAGGGTTCCAGATAGAGATTAAACAGAGTGGGTGCAAGGATAGAACCTTGAGGGACGCCTTGACCTACCGCCAATGGAGACGAAAGACTGTTCGCTATCTTGATCATTTGTGATCTGTCCGAGAGGAATGAGGCAAACCATTTAAGCACTGTGCCTTCCATGCCCATTCTCTGTTGAAGAATGTTGAGGAGGGTGTTGTGATTAACCGTGTCAAATGCTGCAGAGAGGTCAAGAAGAATCAGAAGGCACGATTCCCCAGAATCGAGTATATGCAGCGCATCATCAATCACTTGCAGCAGGGCTGTTTCAGTGCTGCAATTTTGGATGAAACCCGACTGGAACACGTCAAGGAGATTATTGTCCATAATGTGTAGGGAAAGTTGTTTCGCAACACATTTTTCTGTGATTTTAGAAAGAAAAGGGAGGTTGGTGATGGGGCGGAAGTTGTTGAGGTCATTCGCATCTGCGGAAGGTTTTTTTAGAAGAGGGGTAACCTGTCCTGTTTTGAGGGCAGCAGGGAGGGAGCCTTGACTAAGGAAGAGGTTAACTAGTCTGGTCCAGTAAGAGAGGGTATTGGTGTAGAAATCAATGGCGATGCCACTGGGGATGGGGTCAGAGGAATGGTTGGAGGGTTTGGTTTCAAGGATGCATTTGAGGAGGTCATCTTCCGAGATGACTGCAAAGTTCTGCCAAGTGACTAAGGATTTTCGTTCCTCAATGGGGTGGGGTGGGTGACCTGATCCACTAGTGATTTTACCTTTTCATCAAAGAATAAAGCGAATTCTGCTGCTTTCTTTGAAGAATCCTCAGGCTTGATGGTTTGGGCAGAGCAGTTTGGGTTTTTGATGAGGTCAAAAAGTTTTTGGGTCTGTTCTTGGCTGAGTCGAGGAGGGATCTGAAATGTGATGCTTTTTCATGGAATATGTGCTTGTGGTATTTGGATCTTGCCGAACGTAAATGAGAGAGATTGGTGGTGGACGAAGATTGTCTCCACTGTTTCTCCAAGATTCTAAGGTTTTTCCTTTCGTCATAGAGAGCTTTATTGAACCAAGGGGGTGGGTCTTTTCTTTTTGCTTTGGAGTGGAGCGACTATATCGATTTCGACTGCTAGGACTGAGAGGCAATGGGAGGTGAGATCATTGACATCCACGTTGGGGTCTAGTCTAGGAAGTGATTGCAACGCAGAGTCACACAGAGTGTCAAGATCAATGTTTTTGGTGTTGCGGAACCAGGTAGTTGCCCTTTTGGGTTGGCCGAGTGTAATAACGTGCGATAAGTGAAAACGGAAGGGAATGAGGAAGTGGTCTGACCAGTCTACATGGACAGGGGGAGCAATAGTGAGCAGGTCTGCTTTGGATATGACCAGGTCCAGAATTGAGCCCTTAGAGTGTGTAGTTTCCGAACAGTGTTGGAAAAGATCATTGGCTGAGAGAAATGTGGCAAGCTTGTTGGCAGCCGAGTCTTCCAAAGAGCCCCAGTGTAGATTGAAGTCACCCAGGAAGATCTGTCTGTCACTTTGAGACAATTGGTCACTGATGAAGTCGGTGAGTTCCTCCAAGAAGGGAGAGCAGTTTCCGGGTGAATGGTAGATGACATGGAACCTGAAGGGTGAACCCTGATACACTTGAAGTTCTAGGGATAGGCTTTCGAGTGTACGGAAGGGGATGGAAGGAAGGACTTTAATTTGAAGGGAGTTTCTGAAAATGATAGCGACACCTCCACCAATTTTGTCAGTTCTGTCGTTTCTGAGGATGGAGTAGTCGGTAGGTATCAGAAGATCAAACAAAGTATGAGAGGAGTCATTGAACCAGGTCTCAGTGAGGAAGAGCAACTCAAGATTGTGATGGGTGATAGTGTCGGAAATTTCCAGTTTGTGCTTTATTGCAGATCTGCAGTTGTGGAGCAAACAATGCAGCTCTGACGCAACTGTTTTAGAGATGGGGGAGGTTGGGCTATTAAGGGAGATGGGGATAAGATTCTTGTATGAGGGTGCCAGGGAAGACGAGGGGGCTGGAAGGATCTGACAGAGGAGATGGTCTGAATAGAGAATTGTGTGGGATTCTTGGGAGGGGAAAGTGGAGAGGGATTGATGGTGGTGGTCTTGTAGCTAGCCAGTAAGTTGGCGATGTCTGCGGAGGACAGACTGTGGTTGGCTTTATTGGGGCGCGGGAGCAGGGAACTCCTCGGGAGGTTGTTAGGGAAGTGGGATAACTTAGCACTTAGAAGTGCGATGGACGAGACAAGCTGGGAAATGGAAGAGATGAGAGAATCGAGTTTATTTTCCAGGGAGAGGAGGGCTGAGCACGCAGTGTTGGGAGGCTCGTTGGTTAAGGGAGGGAGTGCAGTAGGCGAGGGAGGACGGGGAGAGGTGGTTAAGGGAGGGAGTGCAGTAGGCGAGGGAGGACGGGGAGAGGTGGTTAAGGGAGGGAGTGCAGTAGGCGAGGGAGGACAGGGAGAGGTGGGGGAATGGGGGGGTATTGGGGTGCAGGGGTCGAAAGTAAGGGACGATGGTGGTAGAGAGTCTGATTCCCTGTGGAAGGGAACCTGCTTGGGTAAACTGGGTATGTTGCACTGGCCATTTTAGCAAATCATGCAGGTGCGAGATCCGTATGAGCTTATGGTGTCCACTTGTACTACTAATCCTCTTAAATATACTGTGGTTCAGATTCCTCAAGCAGAGTACTGGTAAAAAGATGGAACCTACTACTCTTTGGCTATTGACCTTTTCTGCAAGAAGATTGTTTTACAAGGTACTAAAACAGTTGCCTTTGTCTCGAACCACAAAATAGAGTACAAAGGGTGGGCTGGATGGAGTTCTGCCAGCCTATCCGCTGCCCTTCTGTAAGAACAGTTCCATCTTCACACAGTGTCTCAAAATAGTCCTGGTCTGCAGCACCCCTGTGAACCAACCAGCTTGCCACCACTGAAACTAACGGCTGCCAGCATCTGAGCAGTTCCCTCATTAGTAGCACTTGCCCCAAAAATGACTATGAAGTGGTTGGGCTAGCTCTGGAGGTGGAATGGGAGTGATCTGACCGCTCTCTTAACAAGAGATTCTTCAGTTTCTCTTCCACTGCAATACGCCTACAATCTGGACCAGTAGGTTCCTGGGGTGACTGTAGACATTTGGTTGAGGAATGAATATGCCAGAGTTTCTAGGTGTAATCTGGTATCCTCTTGCATGATGGAAACGGGGTACTTAATGCCATTAGAGCAACTTTGCAGTTGAACCCAAGGTACTGTAGCCTCATTTACTTTGTATCTAGGCAATGGCACTGGAGAGTGAGGCTTTTATTAGCTCCAATGGTGACAATGTTTGTACGTAAGTCCAAGTTCTGAAGTTGGCTTGGATGGGGATGAAGTCACGTCCTCATGGCCCACACCCATGACAATAAATGCAAGACATCTGAGCATCAAAACCTTTATTCATTTCTGGTCTTATACTGGGTCAGTCTGGTCCTATTGCACTCCTTTAAGTACAGGTCTTGCACAGCATTGGTGTAGCAGAAGCTTAATACAAGCTGCAAATGTTCAGACTAATTGATTCTTTCTCCTGTGCCTTTAACGCTCTTATTGATGCCAGTCTGCAAGCTTAAAGTAGAAGCCCATGCTTCCAGTGGTGACCCCAGGTCTTAGCTCCCCTCCCTTGGTTGAGGCTGAAACGAACCAAGGACTGCTATATTTTGGGTACCATCTATTCTTGCCATTAAGTTGGATTTATCACCTTTCGCTGTAATGGTGTCGAAATTGGTTGATATCTGTAACCACTACCCAAAACCGCTTGTCTGTTGTAAACCTTGAATTTTCCGCCTGAGGTTCCTGCGGGATAAGAGCCACTGATGGCCTTATGTAATACTGCAACCTTATAGTTATCCAAAGGTCACGTGGCATGACTGTTTAAGCACCACGTCCTCTCACAACAGGCTCTAGATGACTGGCTCAACCGTTGCTAGCCTGCCTGGAACCCCCTCATTAACTATTTCTGCAAAGGAGTCACTTCAAATGCAGACACACAAACCCCCAAAAAGGTTGGTGAAAGCGATTTTTTTTTTTTTTTTTTTTTTTTGTGGTTTTTTTTGGGGGGGGGGGGGTTTGGGGGTTTTTTTTTTTGTGGTTTTTTTTCCCAACTGATGACTTCACACATGCAACTTGATTACTAGGACTGGTCTTGCATCAAAATTCACACAAGCTAGAAAAAACTGGTTGTTTCCCACAAGACATTTGCTTCTCCACCCTTTGTAGGGCAAAACAATTGCGGATTTCATGCATGCAGACTTTGGGATTGGGCCTAATTGTGGCATTATCATTGCTTCAGTAATTTGCCTACCCATAATGTATAAACGTTTGCGGTGGCACCACATTTTACTGGTCGTAATATCTAAATTGTTGGATTAAAACAGAATTATGGTATTTCACATGTTAGCCTTGGTCCCTGCAGAATCGAAGCCCCTTGTTGATAACATTATTTTTCTGACTGTACTTGTTTCCATTCTTGAACAGTGATCGTCCTGCTGTTCCTTTATTAATACATGAGTTGGGTAAAATTGCAATCCTGACCTTCAAATTAAGGTTGCATGTTTTTGCACTCCTGCAAGCTTACTAACGTTATAGGGTGAAGCGTGGATTAAGTAAAACAGAGTAAAGTTTGTTCTAAATTTAACTTTTTAAATTGTACCTTTTGCTATAGACTTTAAACAATTTATTGTTCTTGGGCAAGGTTCGTAAAAAAGCTGAGCTATCGGAGTTTTGGCTCTGTCTCTTTATGTACTATATTATGCTATGTCTGGCATATTTTATATACTGATTTGGTTCACTAATTGTTTTTGATGTATATATCCATATGTACCTGTTAATAGACTCATGAGACACCTTGCTATCACTCTGTATCCAGGTCCCATCTATTACCATATTGTATTCTCCTAGTAGGAAGATTCCTACCTTTTGTATGTTGTGTATGTATGAATGGTTTATATGGATAGAAGTGAGAATGTGAATATATGATATGGCTTGTCTGTGATATGAATGAGCGCTTGGTGGGATGTGCTTTTGACGTTTTGATTTGTGATATTCTGTATCTAGTCATTATATTTATCGAATAAAACTATTTTGATACATTTCTATCCAATTTTGTGGTGCACTTAAATCATGTGCATTCGCACTGGTCCTGCTGCTGTTATATCATTGACTATTTGCATTGCTTAAACTAGATAGGTAGGGAATTCTTCTTTTGAGATTTTCTTGGTCTGTCTCTTGACTTGCCAGAAGCAAAAGCAATGCAGGCGTGTTTGGTTGAGGTCCCCATTCATTCCACCCCGGCCAATCTGGGTAAGGTGCTACATACCTGTTCTAACTTCCAGTCCACAAATGCTGTGACGCATCATCAGGAGTAGGAAGCACTTAATGAATGGAACTACTGTCCTTGCATTGGCCCCTGTACCTAGCAAACAAGATATCGGTTAAGTTAAACCTTTGACTATACAGGGTAGGAGCTGTTGGCATCCTTTTTGACACTACAATGGGAGTGACCAAGAGTCTCATGCGTGACATAGATTTGAAACATCCAGGTACCTACTTCAGAACACTTTCTTGACCTGTGAAATATTAGACTAGGCCTGGACCTGTTGTCTTTGGCCTGAGAGGAACCCTGAAGGACTGGACCTGCTACTTCTTATATCGAGGACTAAGTGGACTGCAAGGGTCAGTTGGATGATCTGTGTGGCTACAGGGGAAACAGGCTGCGAGAGGCCTTTTCCTGGAAGTACCTAGCTGACCAGAAGCAACTGGACATGGACTGGGTCCTGCTGTTGGTCTCTACCTTGACGCACTGCGGGTCACTTAAAGAATAATACTAGCCTGGTTGGTGTATCAGACCTGTGCTCCATTATGGTCTTCTAACTACGCGTAGGTCCCAGTCTAGAGCGACCAATGGCAACATTTTGGCGGTGTTTTTACCTAAAATGTTAAACTAATTTCTCCAGTTTCCCTTCTCGGGGTTTGGTAACAATTTTTTGTTTTTACTCTTTTTCTAATTAAGTTTTTTTTTTTTTTTTTTTTACATTTTAATTACTGTGCTGGTACTGCATAAATAATTTACATGTTACCCCCAAGTTAAGCCTTTCAGCTTTGCTCTGTGCCTTAGCTCTATCAGGGAGATGAGCTCAGGTTAACTTGGTGACTTTAAGGCTTCACCCTGGCAAAGGTTATCGTTCTTGAGGTGGGTTGTCACCAAATCCATTTTCTTAACGTTTTGCATTCTGTATAGTGCACATCTTCCACGGCCCTCCATTGCTACTAATAACACATGTACTTGTCTGAGGATGGTGGTGGTCTGCACATTCGGGGAAATCTAAATATAGCAAAACTGTACGTCAAATTAAATATTTTTCAATCTTAAAAATGACCTGCTTTATTTTTTCAAATTCTGTTCACTAGGGAAACTCTGAACATTTATAAAGGAAG
The DNA here is from genome assembly GCA_963921515.1 of Calotriton arnoldi. Lineage (NCBI taxonomy): Eukaryota > Metazoa > Chordata > Amphibia > Caudata > Salamandridae > Calotriton > Calotriton arnoldi. The sequence goes on along the minus strand of CAWUFW010000003.1, from coordinate 3,788,928 downwards.
CTTCAGAATTTAAAGGAATCCTCTGCTGCGCCCAGTTTAGCTTCCACATGACTCTGAACTGAAACATACTAACGAATTGTTCATCTGCAGGAGACCAGAAAGCTGACTTATGGGCTTACTGCAGAAGAGAACTCAATTTGATTCATGCAAAGTACACCTGCTTCAAACACCACCTGAGTGCAGCAGCCAGTCCCTCACTCCTCTCGCTGCCCCAAAAAGCCTTCATGTACCAAGGCCTGTGCATTGATTGCAATTTGTGGAGTTCAGGAGATAAAACCAACCATAGCCCTTTAGTTATACTCTGGCAAAAATATAGCCGTTGCTGTGCTTTTCCTGACAAACTGGGAGAAAGCCAACCAGTGGTAAGCAGCGCCATGTGCTGGTTTACGCTGCATACTTTGCCTTTTCTTGCTGCTTAATGTAATCAATCCTGTCACATAATTTGGCCCTTCCCAGCCGTATAATTCCAGTGGCCCTTGTTATGAGCCTCAAGAGACTTTTTTGGAAAGCTGTCTATAGGCGATAACTAAAGGCAAGGCAGGTCCTACGAGATAACATCCAGCTTATGTGCAAGTGATCTGCTCACTTCACATGGTATGGTGAAGGTGGGTGTTCCCAGACCTCCTGTCACTATTACACCAGTTGTGTGCTCCACTATATTGGTGTTTAATCTTGCTATGCCACGCGCTGTTTGCGTTTTTGAAAATTCAGGTTTTTAAACATCACACATGATCATGGGTTTCTGCCATTACATTTTTTTTTTCTTTCTTCATAGCACTCTGGTGTTTCTAGTGCTATAATTAATAGATGTTACTCTTGCTCTGTTTACTTACTTCTGAAGGCTGAGCCTGCGTTGCTTGAGTTCAAACTCTTGTCACACAGGTCGCTGTGCATGTTTAACTCACAGAGCCAACATGCTGTTACCTTGCTCGCCAAATGCCCAGGCTGAGACCAAGGCTAGGACATGGTAGTCCTGCCCAGGAGGATGAGAAGCTGGACTGGCTTACTTGAATGACTGCTGCAAGTTCTACCAACTAGGACTACCATGGAGCAGTGAGAGCTTCCCGACTCCCATTTATCTGTACTTAAGAGGCTTCATCTGAGGGTTGAGGATGTGCTTGGGCCCAGTTACAGATCTGATTCATGCTAGAACAACCCCTTTTCCTGCCTGGTGAGTGCTATCTATGATTTTAAGTGAGGGACCTGCAGCAGAATACTTGACTGCTGGCGTTAACGGCGAGTCAAAGTGGGATCCTTTTTACAGAGGTGAGGACAGACTGCCTGTGCAGGCCTTGTAATGACTAACTGTTTAACTCCTCCTACCCACTGATGGGGAAGGATAAAACAAATTATCAGAAGGGTGGCTTGCTACACCGCAAGGAACTAGATGGTAGGGGAGAGTTACAGTTGAGATCCAATGTGGTAAGCAATTTGGTGTTGAGTGACTGTTTGAGTGCATTGCCCAGCAAGGTGATGAACGAAGAAGTATAAGCTTTATGTGCTTAGTCTATCAATAGCATTTATAATTTACTTCACAGGTTGTGCATTCCCAAAACCATCTAACTTTAGGTTCATTCCTGTACTAAATGTAGCAGTTGCATAAATCACTCTGTAATATCATTTGGATATGGGCGATAGGAAAGAAAGTGCACTATCCTTTCAGACGGATGTCAGGCTGTTTGGACAGTATGGTGGTCAGGACCTGCAGGGTGAACTATACTAAAGACTTCAAGTGTGCCAGCTGTATTGGCAGTGTTGAAGGATTTCTTATTCTGTAGCATGTTCCTGAGCAATTCTGGTCTTGTGGGTGCTTTGTCCAGGCCATTGTGTAGGTGTGTGGTTAAGTGGACTGATGTATCCGCTCCAGTGAAATGTTTAACCCAGTGGTCCCAGGTTTGAATACTAGGGGGGTTCAGCCAGTCTTTCACCCTTCAGAGGTCGATAAAATAGCAAACATTGAAATGGATAACCCTAAACATCTGTTATTTCAGGGTTGCTGCACCGGAGAGTGAATGAGCTTTATAAAGGCTTTTAATGTAGCCGTACTGAAAACAACCACCTATTGTATATTTGTGTACTGAGGTATGACTGTATCCTCTTTGTACAAGGTGTGTAACAAGATTTGACGTGCTTGGGGTACTTCATTTCATGAAGATGAATACCCTGCAGCAAGACAGGGTGTTTCATCTTGCCCTCAGCAATCTGTGGGTTCAACTTTCTTTCCAGACAAGCTAGCCCTTAGGACATTTGTGTCCTTTATGTAAGTGGGATCATAGTGTGAGGCAGACTAGTATGCTTTCCACTCTTTAAATTTAAAAAAAAAAAAATTATGTTCCCACCACAGTCATGAACGGAAGAAAAATTATCCCGGGTGGACCTGTTAAATGGTGTTGGCTTGTGTGTTTTTTTTTTTTTTTTTGGGGGGGTGGTTTAATTTTTTTGGGGGATTAATGGAACTATGCATTAGTTTTATTGGTTTCACCATTGTGAAGAAAGGAAAGCCAATACTGAAGACAACCTAATCTGCTAGATATAGTCCTCTGCATTAAGCAGTGTTTATCCAGGCCTAACAATCCTTCACAGTGAGCGGCTGCAACTACAGCCCTAGCTCCCAACCTGGACATCATCCAGGTGTCTGGGCTTCTGTCCATGTTTTCGCCAGATATTACTGTATAGATTCACTGGTCTGCTGGGAGTGCCATTTTGCTTCTTTGGTCTGCAGGACGTCCGGTGCAAGTCCATTCTCTCCCTCATTCTTTTAGGAAGAACCTGGCTAGAAGTATTAGAAGGATGTTATTGATCTTTGGTAATGGTTATGCTGTGATTTGTGTGATCTATTCACTAGATTACTCTATTCCTCGTTCTTTGGAGTGGACTTTCAGTAGTTAAGGAGGTTCCAAGTTGGATCTGCACCACACCAGTTAGTACATCAATTTTGTCAGTCGTGTCTTTGTAGCTGAAGGCATTGGGGGTTGGAGTGGGGCCGGACAACACTGTCATGGTCACTTATATTTGGCTGTGTCCCCATGTCTGGGGTCTCAGTGGGGGGCTGATGTCATCTACAGGCACATCTGTAGTTCCAGGCCCAATCTTGTAGCCGGGAGTATTCAAAATGTGGTTAATATGCAGTTGCAGTATCTGTTGAAATGTCCCCTTTCTGTAAGGTTGCCCCAGATTATTTTTTTTAATAGGTCTCGCCTTGTTGCAGGGAATCTGCGGTGTCACAGAACTATGCTTGGGATCATGGAACCTTAGTGAGCAGGGACGGAGTCATCCTACCACCTGAGTACCCATGAGCACGGGGACCGACTAGCTATAGTGTCTCACTTGCCCTCCTACTCACTCAGGAACAAGCGGTTAGACATCCCAGAACATAACACTCCCAACTCGCTCAGGAATCGCGGTTGCAGGACACACCCTTTCGCTTTCACTCTCGTACCAGTCCACATTAAGATTAGATAGACATGAGAAGTTTAAAATGTTTATTTTAACTAACGTGCTTTAGTATGCAGTATACGTGCCACAACAAGTAGAAGAATGCCTAACACAAATACGGTTAGCATAGCAAGTAGTCTGTAAATCATAAAAGGTGCTGTCATTGTAGACAGTGGGCCTACCCCCTCACCCTGTTTATATATTAGAAGATCTCTGGGTGTTTAGCAGCAGACCCCATACCTCCAGTCTATAGATGTAAGATCTACATCACAGGTGCTGTCACGCTCCCTTCTCTGGAAATATCCTCTCCAACTGTGTTTTCCACCCGTGTATACCTATGACTAAAGTACATGTCCCCCAAACAGCTCTATGTGCATGTTTTGTCTAGGTGCTTGAGCCTGACCAGAATAACAAGGGGCATTGTTGTTCGACCTTGTCTGCAGTGTTCAGACTAAATCCCCGGAACGAACAGAACGTTAAACAGCAGGTTGAGGTGAAAGTTGCAATGTGGCACAAAACAAAATATGTTCATATAGTAACGTGTGCAAAGCAGAAGACAATCCGCCATGGGCTCATGCTAACATAGGGGAAAAAACAATGGCCACCTGGACTACGTGACTGCCTAGGCTGCGCTTGCACTGTCTCTTAGACATGCTGTATTCAGCAATGGACTTGCAGCTCCTTTTTAATTGGCTCCTGTCACTGTCCTTTGTAAATGGTGGATTTTCATTGGTCAATAGGCTTAGTAGTCCCTCCTTAGTACCGCATCTTCTCCTTGTAACCTCCTGAGGACACGCCCTGTTACATGTGGTGTTACTAGGTAAGGTTTAATTATAGCCTCGGGCACTAATCTGTTAAAGGTCTTTCTCCTGCCTGATGTTTCATGCAGGACATGCTCTCCAGCAACTTTAAACCCCCCCCCCAGCACGCCTCATCTAATATAGTGGCAGCCGCGTCTTTCTTTTGTTATGCGCGTCCACATGTGGGGTTTTTCCCCTTCTATTTATTAACTTTTCCAAAAGTAGACGCATGGTTTTTGTCTTGCTATTTATTTACTTTTGTTACAATGGCAGCGCCCACGCTTTAGCTTTTAACATCTTAAGGTATAGCACAGGTGCCGCGATTTGCTTCGAAAGTAAAGAAATGGGGGGGGGGGGGGGATGCATTTTTTTCTTTCTTTCTATTTCTGTACTTTTGAAGCAATTGCTGCACCCGCGCTCTAGCTTAAGATGTTTAACGCTAAAGCGCAGGTGCCGCCATTTTAATAAAAATGAATGGAGAAAAAAGTACTTAGCCGCCATTTTTTTTTTTCTTTCACCATATTTGTTTACTTTAGTTACAATCAAGGCACCCGCGATTTAGCTTGAACATCTTAAGCTAAAGCGCGGGTGCTGCAATTGCTTTTAAAAAAAAAAAAAAATGGAGAACTTTCTATTTTCTTTAGTTTTAAACCAATTGCGGCACCCGCGCTTTAGCTTAAGATAGCTAAAGCGCGAGTGCCGCTATCCATTTGCAGTGAGATACCTCTCGCCTTACTGAAAGTTTGAGCTATTGGTGTTGCATTAATATTGGCAATGCCAACAGCTTAAAATTTCAGTAATGCAAGACTCATTGCAAATGAGGGTTATTTATTTTTTTTTTTTTTTGTGGCCTTTCTGCTGAACCCTAGTTTTGCTGGCTATAGAACTCTACACTTTACTCCTGCTAACCAGAGGTGAAGTGCTTGTGCTCCTCCTTTCAACATGTTAAAATTGGTATACGTCTTATTGGCACATTGAATTTACTCGTATGCCCCTAAAATAAGGTATCAAGTGTACCCAGTGCCGGTAAATTAAATGCTATCGGTGGACTGCAGCACTTATTGTGCCATCTATTTCCTTCATAACAAAGTTTATTAATGTTGAACATGCATCATGTTGTCACATCTTTATAATGAGCCACACTATTTGTTTACCTTGCTCCCACTGGCCCCCACCCTCCAACAGTTCCTCCCTGCCATCCTCCTAATCAGTGATAGTTTAGTATACCATAATAGTTCCACCATTGTCCCCCATATCTTGTCATGTTTCCTTGGACATCCTCTGGCTCTGTATATGGGTTCTCGGGTTTAGCACACCAGTCCATGGCAGAGGTCCATTTTGCAATGATCAGAGTCGAAGTGGTGGTCCAATAGCAAGCTATGTCTGTTTTTCACCAGGAGTTTGGCAAATCCTACTAGTGTCTGTTCGTGCTTGTAGAGACGCATGTCCTCCAAAATGCCTAGCACAGTTACCTTTGGGGTGATTCCACTGACTTCCCCAGAATCTCCGTCATTGTCACTGCTATATTATATATAAAAAGTTGCCTCTGTTGAAAGGCACTGGGGACAGTTGGATGGAAGCGCTTGCTGCCAGAGCCACATGGTTGTGACACAGGTTATATGTAATAATGGAGTTGGATCAGTCTTAACACGCTGAAATGGCTATGGTGCGAGGGGCCATGCAAGCATCTCTCCAGCCTGCCTCTTCTGGCTGTGCAACTGTGTGACTGCAAATTTGACCTGTCAAAATAACCCCTTTTGACAAGCCTAAACCTTCCTTGTAAATATTTTATGTACCTCTACGCCTCCGACATCGACTCTGTACTCCAGCCCACCACTCACCGATCCGGAGAGGGAACCAGGTAGGACGCTGTACAACAACCCAGAATACTTGCCTCCCTCTCCCCACCATCGGGAAGGGAGCACAACAACGACAACCTTATCTCATCCAACTGGTTCTACCCCCTACAATCTCATCACATCCACGACCACATCCCCTCTGCACACCCCTACGCCGCCTCCCTCTTTACACCAAGGGGAAGGGAGCACAACAACCATAACCTTATCACATCCAACGGGTCGTACCCCATGCAATTCCATCACATCCAGGACCACATTCCCACCCCAACACCTCCTACACTCACTCTCCAAGCCAGTCCACCCCTCCCCGACCTGGAGTCGGAACCTTATAGTACGGCCCACAACAGCAGGCCATTTACACCCTTAAGTCATACACCAATCTCGCTCCCACCATCACCAGACCCAAGACTTGACAATCATACTCGCGTTAAGGCAAATCAAAGAAGAACTTCAAGTGGTATCGGAGGTTCTCTTAAGTCAACCTTGGAACACTAGATCGGCACAACAGACCAAATCAAACTTTCATTTAACCCGCTCAGTAGTCACTGCAAAATATTCGACCCCCAGGTGGAATTCAGTTCCTCTCCACAACAATTTATCCCGCTCAAACCGCAGGACTAATCCGCTATCGGAGAAAGGTCTACTTTCTCTACTCCATTCATATGAGCCACAACACCATGCCCTTTGGATAACCCGACCAAAATGGTTCCAATCCCAACTATACTTTCCAACACCCACAGGTCCACTAAACACAACCCTAGAGGCATCAATGATAACAACCTTAGACAGGTTCCACTCACCCAGGAACCCAATACATCCCACACCACGTCTTAAGTGCATACTACTAAATTGTAGATCGGCCTCGACACGCAGCCGATATAGCTGACCTCATTCTCACACAAGAACTGGATTTGCTAATTCTAACCGAAACTTGGTTAAAGGAATCCTCTACACCCATCATTGATATACTTGTACCCCCTAACTATGACATCATTAGACTGGATAGAATTGTGAAGACTGGGGGTGGTATCTCCTGCATACACCGGAATAATATCTCAGTACACAGATCCCCATCCCCTGTTTTCCCTTCTTGTGAATACATATGCCTCAATATCACCAGCAATGGCAAACCGGTTTGCTTCTTACACACTCTATATCATCCACCAGGTGATAATCTCACCTTTACCGAGCATTTCATGGACATAGTCTCTACTAATGCCGGTCATCAGATTACCCAAATATTTCTCGGAGACCTCAATCTACATTGGAATGACCCCAACGATGCAGTGGTCAATAGTCTCAAACTTCCTCGTAGACCTTCACCTCGCCCAAATTTGCAACAGTGCTACCCACGACAAAGTATCAATCTTGGATTTAGTAATCTCTAAGGCTGACTCCATCCAGCTAGATGAGATCCTTCCTTGTGATTGGTCTGATAATCATATCGCCTTTTTCATCAATGAATCAGTGAAACTTAACGCGGCTCAACCCACAAGACCTAAAGTATGGAAGAGGGATCTAAAAAACATTGACCTTAACATAATCCCAACTTGCAGCTCCAACCTACTGCTTCCCCCTGAAGGGATAGCTGATGTCCAGGATCTCACCAACCACTACTTCAATTCCATCAACATAATACTAAACGAGGTAGCCCCTCCTCAACTAAAGAGTCTAAGCCCTGGTACGATGGAAGACTCAACGAGGACAGACGATCCCTAAGAATATCTGAACGCAGATGGAGATCAGCTCCATCCGCTAATCACCTCAAGACGCTAAGAAGAGAAATTAATACTACAGAAAGATCAAGCACACTAAAGCAGACTTCTTTAGCCACCAAATTAAACCAGGCAAAAAATCGTCCCCAAAAACTTTTCGAGCTAATAAAAACGCAATCTAAGGATGCACCTCACCGACCCCAAGATAGCTTAGGCCCGCGACCCAACTGTGAAGAATTTGCTTCCTTCTTCACTCAGAAGACCGAGAGCATAAAGAAGGACCTTCTCAACGATCTAATCACACACACGGTCGCACATACAAACCCCTCACCATCCCTTCTAAACGTCCCACACGTAACTCATCAAAGTTCGACCTAAAAAATAACGCATCTTGGTCATCCTTCAATACATACAACGAAGAATCCATTTGCAAAATGCTTACGGCCCTTAATCCTGCTAATCACTTCACTGATCCTCTCCTAGCAAACCTCGTAAAATACTTCACCCCGCTGCTGTTACCGCTCTGGACCAAGATCATAAACAACTCCCTACGCCAAGGATGCATCCCTGACACCCTCAAAGCCGGGCAGGTATCCCCCATTCTAAAGAAACCTACTGCTGACCCTATGGACTTAAACAATTACCGCCCTATATCCAACATCCCCACCCTGGCCAAACTCTTAGAAAAATGCGTACACCTCCAGTTGGTAAGGCACATAGACCGTTTTAACTTACTCAACGAATACCAATCAGGCTTCCGTGCAGGTCACAGCACTGAATCTGCCATGACCCATATAATTGACGATGCGCTACAAATCCTAGATCAGAACGGAGTCTGCTTACTCATCCTGCTTGACCTTTCCTCGGCCTTTGATACCGTCAAACACAACCTGATAGACCTTTTGCAACACAGAATGGGATTCTCGGGATCAGTTCTAAACTGGTTTACTTCGTTCCTCCAAAACAGATCGCAACGATTAAAGGTCAACCATTCTGTGTCCAAATCTGTCCCAGTCACTCTAGAAGTTCCACAAGGATCCTCTCCATCTCCAACTCTATTCATGGAACCACTCACTGAAATTCTCCACTCGTCTAACATTCAATTTCACATGTATGCTGACGATACACAACTATACCTTAAGATACACACCCTAGAAGACATCAAGTCGCTCAACACAACTCTCGGAAAAACTCAGACCTGGCTGGCAGAAAACCACTTGAAACTGAGCGCCCTAAAAACTGAATTCCTCCTGCACAAGTACCCATAATGCAAGACTGGATCAAACACCTTACGGCACTCAACTGCCAACCTCTCATGGTTGACTCAGCGAAATCGCTGGGAATAACACTGGACAGAAACCTCAATATGCAAAAACACATTGGCAACGCAACAAAAGGAGCAAACTTTCAGATAAACACACTGAGAAAATTGAAACATTTCCTTCCTGAAAATGACTTCAAGCTGGCAGTACAAGCTCTAGTCATCCCGAGGGTGGAATACGGGAGTGTCTCCCTATGTGGCCTGCCCAGAGCTGCAACGGCCCCTCTAAGAGCCTCAATCAACCCCGCAGCGAGACTTATCACTGGTTCCAAAAAAAGCTCCCACATATCCCCTGACATAAAATCCCTAAATTGGCTCTCTTTTGAAGCCAGAAGTCATCTGAAAATAGCATGTATGACACACAAAGCCATACATCACAACACACCAAGCTATCTTGCACAGAAACTGGCGCCCTCATGTGGATTCAGATCCTCAAGAAGTGCTAAAACCCTCCTACTGAAACCACAAAGATTCAACAAGAAGACATACAACCGAACCTTCTCAGGGTTGGCGTCTAGAATTTGGAATGCACTACCCCCAGAAACTAGACTTAATCCCTCTACTGCATCCTTCAAAAAAGAAGTGAAAGCGCTTCTTATGGCTAAACTCACTTGAGCAGGACTACTTGCACCAGGCGACCCAACGTAGGTGCTACACGGATCTATTTATTGTCCACTCGACAGCCAGGTATCCTAGTTACTGTATCTATATTTTGTTTGATCCACAGGAAACATTTTGTGATTTACCATGTACATTCTTCTTTACGGAAAGATAGCTACACTTTCGTCGTCTAGCATTGAACTTTGTTATTTACAGTGCACCTATGTAACTAAGTCAATTATCTTGTTAAGCGCTCTGATACCCGCAAGGGTCTGGTTCGCGCTATATAAAACTTTCAAATAAAATAAATAAGTAGGCCTTATTGCCCCTAAAGAAGGGGGCATGGTATTTAAAAGTAGGATATGTAAATATTTAATGTTAAATGTCCCTATAGTGAAACAAGACACAGAAGTGATGGATGGAATGCGAAACAAATCAAACATTAATCCCCATTCTTGAGATCTGGGTTAAATACATTTTCTCTCCCCCTCCACCACCTCACCATGTCACCCTAGTTTAGATCCAGCCATGTGTAAATCAGTCTTCACCCTGCACCTCATGGGAACAGTCCAGCCTGAACTGCCAAGCCAGGTCATCCCTGCATTAGAAACAAGCATCCTGGGACCGGTTTCAGGGTATCACTCACCCCCCCCCCCCCTTATCATCCAGGCCAGCTTGAATCCAGTGACTCTGAGTGGGCTCAGGAGGGGCTTGGCAGTTCGGGTTGGGCTGTTACCATAAGGAGCAGGGTCAAGACTGATTTGCATATGGTTGGGTCTAAACTGGGGTTGCATGGTGAGCAAAAGGATGGATTTAACTGAGATCTCTTGACTGGGGGTGAATGTTTGATTTGTTCTGCATTCAGTCCATTTGTGCGTCTCCTACAGTGAAACGGCACTAAAAGCTATTTTCATTGTAGCAGGGTGTGCTGATGCCTTGGATGTTTTGAAATATTGAATGCAATCCCAATTCTCTGAAGTAATAAATATTTTGGAGAGCTGACTTTAAAAAAAAAAAAAAAGTTACTTTGCCCTTCTAACGTCCCTAGAAGTTAAAACCTCGACAACCATTGTGTTTACTACTTGAGGTGAGTGCTTTCCCTCATCAACTAATAAACCCCTTTCTAACAGTATCTAGCAGTATTAGTGAAGGTAAGTAACTCACTTGTCAATCGCCGTTCTCTATCGATCAGTAGAGTTTGAAATTCTTTTTGAGATGCATACAGTCTGTTACCACTGCACCACCGGGGTTTAGGTAGTGGTACTTGGACAACAATGCTAATGAAGTGACCAACGTACAGACTAAGAATGCCCTTCTATAAGACATAAGCATCTTGTCGTTTTAGGGATGCTTTGCGTTCAGGACCTTGAGTTGCCTGGCTAATAATCTCATGCTATCCCTTAACCTCCAGACATGGTCTTACTCACATTTGAGTAACATGCTATAGTTGATCCTCCACTTAATGTACTTTTGCTTCTGATTGGTTTCTTCAGGTTATCCAAAACAGTCTGTCATCAGTTATGACAGAATTCTGCTATCTGTGGTTATTCATTTTGTTCTTCTGGTGTACATATCGCATTAGGGTTTTGTGTATAATTTGACTCTGGCTGTACAATGAACTGTCGGGCTGTGCTGCTTAATAATGTGGAGCAGGTGCGAAACAAAAATATGGTACTCTTTATGAGAAGTGCCTGCCCTTTAATGCAGCTTATTTTGTGCTAGTGTCCTGCTTTCCTCTGTAAATGTATTATTTTTGCCTTATTTCAACAGACCATCGGGATTGTGATCACTTTGTTGTTCCTGGCTTCCCACTGGTGACCATGTCGGAGCCAGTATATTCCTTTGATGCACCAAACTTCATCAACTTTGACGCATTGAATGAACAGTACGACAACAATGCAGATGCCTGGTTTGGTAGGTTTTTCACGTATACATTGGGTCGTCCCCACTCTATTTTATTTTTATTTAAATAAACTAAGACACTCGGATCTAGCGACAGCTGTCTACAGCAATGTCCACTTTGAACTGCACAGCTTTGCACAAGACCTATTTGAAACTCAGTGGTGCATTTGGAAGGTAGAAACTGATTAGATAACTAAGATATAATTCCTTTTCACAATCGTGGCATTGTCGAACTGTTCGCATTTGTGAAAGGCAGCGAGTCTTCTAAGACCCTCAATGCTGTCCGGTGCAGGGTTCCACCTCTAATTCACTTTGGGTTCGCTATCAAAATAATGAAGCAAGCGCTGGAAACTGGAAGACAAGAAAAAGGTTTATTTCTCATGAAGAGATCACGTCAACTGCAGACACCGGGATGTCTGAGGGAAGTGTTCTGCTGATACTCCTTTGGCTCTTCCTTTTATACAGGTTTGACACAATGCATTTGTTTTGTCAACATGGTTACACAAGCTTGGGGTCCCCGCCCCGGGCAGGTTGTCACACAAGCCCAACAGTAATTCTCTTCCCACCCAGGTCAAACAGACAATCTTATCTTGCAGCTGGACCTTGCTTCCGGGTCTAAAACATGTGAGACCGGCCAGATCTAAGAGTCCGTTCTGTTGCTAAAAACAGGTCCCATTGTTGGTAACAACAAGTCTTGCTGTTTGCAGTGCAATAAATCATGTTGCAAGAGTCTTTTTGGTGTTTGGAACCTGTTTGTGTAACTAGGTGCAGTGAGGGGTAGAGTGTCCAAAGGTTTGCCTGAAAACAGAGATGAGAGGAAAAACGAGTTTGTGGCAGCAAGTGGCGCTGAGGTTTGTTGTGGCAATAGAGTTTATAGCCCCCAGCACACATACCAGGTCGGTCAGAGGGATGCTAGTAAGGGCAGGGTGAAACAAAGGTGACCAACAGAGTACAAAATGGCTGTGATAGATTAAAATGACTGCAACTTATGTGAACATAGAATTCCACCAGACAAGATGGCGCAGGTAATGTTCATGATTAGCGTTTTGCTTTTAACACTTTTATAAAAAATCTATTTTAATGAGAGGTTTTACAGGAGTGCTCTGGTGAGAAAAAATGATTAAAATTATGCAGTTGCAAGATTTTTGACACTTCTGGAAACTAGGGGTTTTCAGTGCTTGTGCTAAAGCATTGAGCTACTTCACCCATAACTGAGTTCAGTAATTGTGATGCATTCAACTCAGCCTAGTGATCGGTGGAAGAGCAAAATGGCTGTAGAGTTGTTTGAAGTGATCATTGTAAACTCGTGCTGTACCTTTTAGTCTGGCCCTTTAAGCTCTGTTGCAGCAGAAATTACACAAATCATTTTTTTAAACAATTTGCAACCCCAAGTACATGTAGCGGTAAGACACAATAGCATTCTACGGCGGCACTCTTTTCAAAGAAGAGGAAAAACCAATCTGAAGAGCTCTTCTCTCCAACATCAACCACAACACCAGATATCCCAGCAACAACGTAGGAGCAAAAGAGAACCGGTCTCAGTCTCCTTTCCACACAAAGTTTCCCCCAATTGCCACCCAAGTCATTGGCCCCCGTAACTCGTGCATTCCTCTTCCTTCCCCCCCCCCTCACACACACGCCATAGTATAGGGGTGGGATTGTCTAGCACACTGTGTGCACTTTTGTGATGTCTCCCACTTGGACATATCTTCAACTTTGGTTTCACTTGCCCCTAATGCTCAGACGTGCGACTGTCACACCCAATGTAGTAGCTGAGTAATTCGATACAATTCTTTTAGACCCAGCAAAAAGTAATTGGCACCCTGGTCGTTGGTCATGGGGGGCGGGGGTGCTTTCTGTGTAGAACTCTCGGGCACAATGTTTCTCCCCCCCCCCCCCCACATGTCAGTGTTTGTCTGTAATCCCCGGCCTGAAATCCAGATTCCTGGCAATTCAGGTCAGTGGGAAGGGATAAGTCTATCGCCTTTGTCCTTTGGGCCCTACGTCACTGGTTGAAGGTTGTCTATGGTCCACCTCTGGGCAGAAGTCGAGCCATGTGCTCACTGGGACAGCCAAAGCAAGTGGTGCAAGGGTACTGGACTGTATTCTTGTTTGTCCTGCACCAGGGCATAGCCGCATCTGATTAACACCACATCACTGCTGAGCTAATCTGGGATGGTAGGAAGTAACATTCTATATCTGTCACTCCCAGTACCCCCGCCCTCCACTCCTTTGGACCCCTCACCAATGTGCCTGCCCACCCAGGGTGGCTTCTCTCCCCATATGAATGACCACATTTTCTGGGTTATCTGTTTTAGGGTTTCCATGGGAACCTGCACCAGAAGGTAACTGCGGAGATGCAGCAGTCTGGGGAGCAGGTTCATCTTCACACAATTTCCCCACCCAGATATCAAGTCTGCCCCATCTGTGTATGTCCTTAAACAATGTATCCAAGAGTCATGGGACATTGCTAGATGAAGGATTTTTGCATGATGGGTGGAATCACAATGCCCAAGTACCTAATCCCTCTTGGATACCACTGCAGCCCCTGTTTCAACACCATTTCCTTGAGGGTATGGCTGCCATACCCTCAAGGAATCCAACCGCAAAGTGGAAATGGTCCAGCTCTTCTAAGAGTGTGAGTAGGGAAGTCGCAGAATTTGTGTTTTAAAAAAAAAAAAGAGGGAACCACTCCCACAGTGCGTCCTCTGCAAAAAGTGCCAACCCATGGTTAGTTGGAACACCTGTAATCAACGGGTTGGCCATGATCCTGTGGTATGTTGTCCGAGAAGATCGGGGGCAGACCTACCGGGTTCCCCTCATCAGTGGGTTAGTCGGAGAGACTAGAGTATCTGAAGCCATGTCAAGGGGCTGGCATAATTGGCCAGTATAAACTTTTTCATCCAAGGTCCCCAAGTGGTTTTGTCGAGTCCTTGGCAGAAATGACCAATGCGGTCCAAGGCCTGCTCCAAGTTTTTTTTTTTTATTTAGAAAGCTTAATATAGCACACATGTGACCCTTGCGGGTATCGAAGCACTTTACAATCTAGCAAAGAGAAATTATCAAAAGTCAAAAAGTAAGGATAAGCCTCACCCCTGATAAGGGAGGGTACAAAACAATGTCTGGATCAATAGACCAAACACTAACATTAAAGGAGAGCAATAGTCATGAGTGTAATTGACATGTCCTGAACGATCCAAAGAGTATTTAGGGCAGAAATTTGTTCATAAGTAGTCCTTTCACTTCTTTCTTGAAAGCTGCTGTTGAAGTATTCAGTTGGATTTCAGGGGGTAAGGCATTCCAAATTCTTGGGGCGATGACAGACCAAGATTGGTTGTAGGTTTTCTTTTTTGTAATCTGTGGTTTCAGCAGTAAGGTGCTCGAGCTTCTGGAGGATCTGCAGCCGCCAGACTGATCAGCTTCTGAGCGAGGTATATCGGGTGTTGTTGTGTAGGGCTTTGTGGGTCATGCAGGCAACTTTTAACTGAATTCTAGCTTCGTATGGTACCCTGTTGAGGGATTTCAAGTCAGGGGTGATGTGGTTGTTTTTGATCCAGTGATGAGCCTGGCAGCAGAGTAGAAAGAGGCTCTTAGAGGAGCTGTTTTGGATCTCCGCAAGCCGCAGAGGCTTATGCTTACGGCTGGGTCTATTGCTACATTAAAGTTAAACCCCCCCCCCCCCCTTAATAGCAGGTTGCCATCTGTGGGCTGCCAAGAAGGGGGAACAACCAGCTATAAAATTGGTCTTTGTGGTCGTTAGGCCCATCGATGGAGGCTATTGTCCGCATCTGGGGGGGGGGGGGGGCTGTCTGTTTTTCCGTGACTCGTGCTGTGTTTTAGACTGGCATTTGCATCCCTCCTTTTTAGATACTAAAAGCTAGCTTAAACAACCTGTTCCTGTCTTGCACTGGTGAGTCTTGTGGTGTTATCAGTGCTTATGTTAACTTAAGATACTTGCTCTTACTGGTACCCATCAGCCATCCTCCCCGGGCTCTCGGACTACTCCCAGGCTTGTTCAGGGTCAGTACAGCCTCAACAGTATGTCTCCCACAATCCACATGCCTCTGCCTAGCACAGTAAACTCAGTGCTGTGGCAGATAGTTGCGTCTATCGCAGCATGGTATATAGGTTTTCTGCATGCATTTTCACTCCTAAACACTGCCTAAGTTAACTAACCCCTTCACGTTACAATGTCTTCTGCACACTAGGCCTATACTGCACACGCCCCCTATTCTTACTAGTTTGTCACCTCTTCCATCCTGGGCGCTTCCAGTCCACCTGCGCGTCAGCGGTACGGGAGTCTTGCCCTAGACCAGAGAGTGCGAGTGCCATTTCACATGTAGTGATAGTAACTGATTTGTCTTTGTAGTGGAAAAAGCAATCTGTCGGACTCTTCTTCCCCGAATGATCCGGGATTTTTATGCATTTTATCCATGGTTATCTTCAGTGATTTGGGCTTGGCCAGAGTCGTAGCCAACACATCCTAAAAACGGTGCCAGGGATGAGCCCCTAAACACCAGGGGATCCATCTGTTGGACAGCGCTCATGATTTCTCATTTTGTCGGAGGAGGTGGACCTTTGTGAGAACATCTGAGGTCAACTTGTTCGTTGTCCTGCGAATCCTTAGATCGAACCCAAGTCTGCTTTTTGCCTGTATTTATATACCTTGCATGTGCATTTTATTTTTCGCTTTTGACCATACTTACGTGAGGGGTGTTTGCAAGTTGGGTCTAACTGGAATTGCACAATAAAAAGGAAGTTTTTTTAGTGTTCTGACCCAACTTTTTTTTTAATTTTTTTAGCTAACTATGTATATTCTTACTACGTGCATTTTTGATAGCCCTACCCTTGACGCGCTGATAGCATGATAGTCTCTGGTTTTAGCATGACACTAGAGTGGCCTGGTTGTACACGCTTGCTGTAACATGTTCTTGACGATGCAACTATTTTATACTTTTTTTTAATGTATTAAAAATGGCGTTTTTATAGCTTTTACAATGCGAGCGGTCGTAATAAAACTTATACAATGACCATTTTATAGTGGGATATCAAATGTACTCAAACTGGGCTTTCATGTTGGCTATACTAATTTCTATTAGCTGTTATCCTGATTACCCTTTTATCTGTGATACATTTTTTACTAATGATTTTAAAAATGTATCGAGTGGATTTTTGATATGTATTCAAACTTGAAGATCTGTACTATATGCACTTGCACTTTCATGCTTGGTTAGCATTATGGCCCCAGTGCGTTCGATCAAGTTCAAAGGGTAAGTCCCTGTTTGACAATAGTGAACAAAACCGGTCCTGAAAGTATTGTGGCAGCTCCAAGTGAGACTTAATCGGCATCCCCCTGATCCGTATTTGTCTTGACAATTTTCTCCGTCCTCAGTTAGATCTGTTTGCCACTGGCATCTTTTCCAACTCCTACTCGCATTGTCTGTTTCTCTCTCGTGGGTGCCCTCTGCAACGTCACTTCCAGCTGATCCGTCGTGTCCAGTTTTTGGATAGTATGGTTAAGGGCTGTGAGCTATTTCACAAAATCCTGGGGCAGGAGCCCCATCTCTTCCTTGAACGCCGCTATGAACTGGTGAATGTTACTTTTCAAGGCAGAGACTTGCACGCCTGCACCGTCAGGTGCCTGGGGCAATGTTATGCCAGTAGCAGGGAACGGCATGTGGGTCATAGGTGTAAGCCTCGGTCTGGAGGAGATCCTTTATCAAAGACTCTCCCTGCGTCCCTGATCTCAATTTTGCCATCTAGGCCAGTGGGCTCAGCACCAGTGGCCAACACAAGCTGGTTCTCGTGGAGGGGGAGAGGTCCTGTTCCACTGCACCCGTCTCCAAAAAGCTTGATCTGCCACTGCAGCTAACACCAGGTTTGGGAGGCTCAAGGTCCGGCTATCCACAGAGCCTTGCAAGGACTTGTCTGCATGGGTTCTTACCCCTAAATGCCAGTTTTTAACCCCATATTTGTGAATTCTTATTCCTGCAGATTCGTCACCTTCTGAATGTCCTTTCAAATGTCAGATAGGCCTCACTTTCCAAGCAATATATTTTCAGTGCCACCATGAGCTGCGACTATCAGTTGGAGTTGACATCGCTGTATATTCAGGGCCAGCTGGTGTCCATTCCTGTTCAGACCTTGAAATGGGTCCAGAGTGCTCTTGGTGCTTCAGTTAAATTCTTCAGCATTTTGACACCAACTTGGTCAAATCTCATGGTTTGGCCCCACATGAGAGCTGCATGTGTTTTAATTTTTTTTAGGCTTTAGCATGATGCTGTGGCCTGTGACTACAGCACTTTGCTGCACCAAAAAAGTCAGGGAGGGGCAGGCCAACCTATTTTTGGCAAAAACTTGCTGCGTTGCACTTAAGCATCTCCTTCACTTTTAGTTAAATTTCCTGTTGGGGAACTGTCTCCAAACTTTCCCATTAAAAACGCAAGAGTGCAATAGAAGGGAAAGGCTCCTGAGGTCCTTTATTCTGTACGAAACAAGACTGTTCCTTGTCGTTGGATAAGATCCTGTCACTGAAAAAGGAGACTGGAGTCT
Organism: Calotriton arnoldi; assembly: GCA_963921515.1. Lineage (NCBI taxonomy): Eukaryota > Metazoa > Chordata > Amphibia > Caudata > Salamandridae > Calotriton > Calotriton arnoldi. Next base: position 3,770,744 of record CAWUFW010000003.1, on the reverse strand, counting down.
CCAGCCCCATTAGCTGAATTTGCACAGACCAAGGCCTTCCAGCTGACCATGCTGGATTGAGAGGACAATCCTGTGGGCTTGGTGTCTCTGGTGGTTCTAACCTGATACCATCCAACACTGACTCAACACTCAAGATGCAGCACCTATTAATCTGGTCGATCTCAGTCTGACGCTGACCATGACTAAGCCAGAGAAGTTATCCTAGATTACCTGTATGGCGAATGGGAAACTAAAGGCATATTTTGATGACCATCCTTTGGCAGAAACAGTTTCTAGGTGTGAGATTTACTCTAATGGAAGGCTGACTGATAATTCACAAACCTCCTCCTAACCCCTACTCCTTTTCCAAAGAAGTTAAATGCGTATATGAAGGCATTACAAAAAAAAATACTAGGAATTCTGACGAATCTAGAATAGCATGGCTGCTTAAAACAAAACAAACTGCACACATTACGAATTGTCTAAACTGGCATTTATGGTGGCAGAACTCTTACCCAAGGCATCCCATGATAGTATAGTTGGAAATCTAGCTGAAGAAGTTTGAGATTTCACCCAAGCTTCTGATTAAAACAAACTGATCGTACAATGACCATATCCAGAAGTGGGCACTGCTACTCTTTTTGTCTGCATGTGGCCCCTGGCTGCATTCTGGAGAGGCTAGCTGGAGTATAGGAGCATTCGTGTCAAGGTAATCCCACTGTTGGCTCTCTTGCATGTCTTGAGCCTACATTAATTTGGCTCCTTTAGAGTCACAGAGAGAACTTGTGAGGGATGGCAGTAGTCCCTTGTAGCCCAAATCTCCCAAACCTTACATTAAAGCTTCCATCCTACGACCTTTCTTGGGGTTGATGTGTTACACCTCTGGCCCTTCTGTTTGGTTGTCAGCAGTTGGTACTTGGCATGTTGTGGCAGCTGTGAACCTTTAAACCCAGTTTAAAAAAGAAAACCCTAAGGCGGATGTATTTCTCCCCCCCCCCCCTTTGTTATTTAAATAATAACCAATAATGCATACTATAATGGCCTGAGATGCTCACAGAGCAGTACCTACTAATGTGACTTTGATTTTAAAATTGTAGATAACATAGATGATGGAGAGAATATCCCTCCACAGGATCATTTATTTCAGCATCCTGGCAGAACTCCTGGTAGTAAGGGCAATGTTCCACGAGCTGTTGTCACGCCCATTATAAAGTCTGGTATGTATGCTCTTCAGTCTCATTCTTTGTGTTACTTGCTTTCATGTAAGCTGCATTGTAGTACTTAGCAGTATGGAGTGGTCTTTCTGGATTAAATGTTCGTATGATGGCAACAGTTGTGCCACTTGGCACCTGCTGTTTTGAGTGGTCATTGTAACCTTAGGGTAGTGGGTGCAATTGTGCTCTGCTCGTGCAAGGGCAATACTTGGTCACTAGTAGTAGGTGTATTTTGTACTTTGGAACTTAGTGTGATAGGGGGATTTGGTTGTATTGGGGGGAGGGGTTGGGTGGTTTTTTTGTTCGTTTTATCTATCCTTTTTTTATTATATATAAAAATACTGTGAAAATAGTTAAAAATGGCTTAATCAAATTGTGAAAGGTAGGTTTTTTTTGGGGGGTGTGTAAATTTCCATATTTAATGCAGTCAACTTCACATGTTGCATAATCTGCTTTCTTACTTGCCCTACAGAAGAGAAAAGCAATTCTGATGTGAAGGTGACAAAACAATCTAACATAGCTACCTCGCTTGAAGGGTGGCGTGCTACTTCGCAAAGGGTTCCTGCAGCAGGAACTTCGGTTCTTGGAGCTCATCCAAAGAGGTGAGGATGGTGTAACCCAGGAAGTATGCTTTCTCCTTAAGTTGCTGGTTATTAGTCAGATTTTTTGATTTTAAAACTAAATTAATTCTGTTAACAGAACATCCAAGCGACTTTCTCTTGAACAGAAGAAGAAACAGCTGGCTAAGATTCGGGAGGAGAGACGCACGGCCAACCCTCCAACTTCTGAAGTGCATCCTCATCCAACTGCTGAAGGCCACCCACCTATTAAGAAACAGAAACTGTAAGTTGTTATTGGGGGTGGTCTATGAACTGGGGTAGAGTTAATAATCTGGATGGGATATACCAATTCCTAAAAGATGCGGTAATTCTTTCTATAGTGCAGTGTCTAGAGCCTTTCCCGAGGAGTTTGCAGGAAGGAAAGGGAATTCTGTCAAGCTTCTGTAATGAAGCTTGAAATTCTATATTATGCCGGTACTTTTGTTTAGTGGTCCTATCTGAAAGCTTGGAGCACTAGTGGGCAACATTACCTGCTGAAGGAAAAAAAAAATCATTCTTGGAATATAAACCTACTTTTTTAGTGTTATCTGTTTGTCTTCATTGTAAAAATTCCTTGCAGTGCGATCTGTAATCCTGCTGTAGGTATATGGAGGGCCACTGGAAGTATGCAGCAGGGAACACTAAATTATGGGGCAGGGTTGAATAAATTATGGGGCAAATATTTTGATAGTATTACTTCATTATTTTGTTATTTTCATTCTTGGTAAAACTGTCTGCACAACGATTTCACCTCATTTGTACCAATATAACAACGAATACAGAAATCAACTGAAAAATAATCAGTCAACCTTTGCGAAGGGCCTTTCACTGTGTGTAAACACATGTGGCCATGTTTTAGTAATTTTGCCCCATTTGTGTTGAGCTTGAACCCTTTTTTTGGGGGGGTCGTCAATCTACAGATTAAAGATTGTGGCAAACCTATGTTTATGCGAAAAGCTGTGGCTATAAATTTGCCTTAGTGATGGCTGTTGCTCTAGTTGCCTCATACTTGCTAATGAGCATTCGCAAGATTTCCAATTTGACAAATGCTAACCAGCATATACCGAATGTGCATGTAAATTAGATGGGTGCTGTAAGACTGGCTGTATAAGCAGTCATGATGGATGGCGCAGCGTTAGCCTTTGCACTATCCTTTAGTGATTGTGTGCTGAGACAGTTATATTAACAAATGGAAAATTCAGTGCAATGATGGTTAAAGGCATAGCAGCAGCCAAACTAATTACAGGGTTTAGCTCACTGGTGAGCTGCAAAAACTTAACGAGTTTCCTTTCTGCAGTGTGATTAAAAGAAGTGAGCAAAAGAAGGAATTTAGGGCTCGGCGGGTTTCCCGGTAAGTGTTGCTCATGAGGTGAGTGAACTAGATACACTCACTGGGTGGCCCACTTAACAGAAAAGGTTAGGTTTTTCAAGTCACGGAGCAGAGATTACTGGAACTCACTAGATTTAATAAGGATACAAACCATCTCTGGTGTGATGGTGGCACTTGGTGTGGGCTGGCATGTTTAAGTGTTGTGTTAACACTTGCATTTCTCCCCTAAAAGTACACAGAGCAAGGGGAAGCTGACAGAAGTGTCCATGAACAAAGTGGCTGGAGACGAGTCCGATAGTCTGAAGTCCAAGGCTCGTATACCTATTCCAGTCACACCAATGGTCATGAAGTAAGTGATTGCATGTACTGTTGATGGTGTGAACAGCAAACTTAACCCAACCCATGGGCCTACTTTGCCTTGGTGTCTTAACTATCTTCTAGGTGGTATCTTGAAGTATTTAAGTGCAGCTTGCAAGTACTTTGGGGAGTTTCATGTCTGTGGTGACTGAGGTTCACAATCGGAGTCTGGTCTGGGGGGAGTACTTAATCCAGGAAGATACATGATGACAATCGAAGTAGCGGCTCCAGGGAAGTTTGTGCATGTTCCTCATTTTGGATGTGGGAATGGAACCTTATAAGATGGCCTGGCTGTGCATGCATTAAGACACTTGACAGGCAAAGCTACAACGGGCACGGGACACCTGGTGTAAACTAAAAAGCTTAATTTGCAAATCGAGAAGATGTGTACTGAGCAAATAAAATTGCTTTTGTCCATCCCTGAGGAGGGCAGGCAGTGAACTAGAAGCCCACTCTGTCCCCAGTACTTGGTTTGCTTTCTTTCAGAGATCTACCTGAGGTGAGTTGTACCAGTTAGGATCACTGAGAGGCTGATCTCATAAAAACTAATAAGAGCTGCTTCATCCCCCACAAACCAAAGACTGCACATTGAGGGTGAGCTGGGAAGCAGGTGTGGCAAGTCCTAATGGAGTAAGGAATTGCTAAAGAAGCAGTGCCTGGCAACTCAAGTGAAAGAGTGGGTAGAACAAAAGGCAAGAGATGAGGTGGGAGCAAGGAGACTATTCTAGCGGGAGCAAGGAGACTGCAAGAGTATTAGTTATGCTGGAGAATGACATTCCAGTAACGGTGAATGTGCTGAAGTGTGGATCGCTGCAAAGGAGGAATAAGGTGAAAAGACTGGACAGTCTGCATATCTTGGCCCTTGAGATTTGATGGTCTACTATGGTGATATTCTTGAGGAATATTCGGGCTGCCTTGGAGGACTGGCGGAAGCATAAGGTTCACAATGCAGTATTGAATGTGTCTGGGTTCCCAGTAGTGAGGGTTTCCAGTGAATAGAATTGTCTCCTAAGGTCTTCCTCCAGAGGCACTCCAGCAGCTATGTCGCTGCATGTGGTGGGCCCTTGTCTGAGCTTAAAGATGTAGCAGTACTTTGCAGCCTTTACTTTAGGTATACCAGCAGGATAAATGAGCATTGACAAAATGGTCCTCTGTCGCACTTGTCTCCAGAGCGAACTGGCTAAGGCATGGGTACTCACAAACATTTTCCTGGGGGCCACACAATTTGGTCTATGGTGTGACCGAGGGCTGCACTGATGCCAGCAGGGGGGTGTAAAGTGGGTGTAGGGGAAGCAAAGCGTGTATATCTAGTGGCTATCTTTACAAATGACGGTGTTCCTAAAGTTAAGGGCCTAGTTACTACTTTTCCCTAACTGCAATTATCCTTTAAATAAGTGTTTGCTGCATATTTAACTTTTTTTCATATAAGTGAGTCGAGTTAGCGGCAGCCCAGTGCTGCTGCTGCCCAGGGGGCCACATGTAAAGGTCAGGAGGGCGGCATGTGGCCCCCGGGCCGTACTTTGAGTATCACTGGGCTAAGGTGTATGGTTAGTCCCAGTGATGCATGTCAGTTGAAAGTTCTTTCTTAACCCTGGATCTTACCCACTCTAAAAAAAAAAAAAAAAAAAAAAAAAAAATATTAGAAAAAAAAACACATTAAGGTCCGGCTGCCTCAGCATCTAATTTGGAGCTTGCTGCCAGCCCTCCCTGGTTCATGGAGTTTCAGGTGAGGCCTAGCGCCGATGGGTCCCAGTCAAGGTCTAACCTAGATCTGTTGAAATCTGTAAGTTGTGATCCAGTCTTCACAGATTGGAACTATCCTAGTTTGCATGAAACCTACTGTAAAATAGGCAGTCTGTAGTGCTTCTTAGTCTTGTCAATGAAGAGGGTTGGAACAGTTAAGAATGCTGGATGTGGAGAGGGGTAGTGAATAGCAGTGTGCCAGTTTAAAACCTGAAGGGGAGCGACTTGGTCTACAGATGTCCCATGAGCTCACTGGACCTTCCTTAAAAGGGGCATTTACTATTCCGCACACCAGATTTTTGGTGTGTTTTAGATGGTTCATCTCAAAGTGAATATAAAACTGGAATCGATGCACCTCCTTAAGCATATGTCCTTTTTTGTCTCCTTTATGGCATTCCACAGGTTGTTTGTTACCTTTGGGAAATTCTATACTTGGTTCTCTCAAAGCAGGGTTTTAACATTTCCAGTTCATTGGTATTGAGCCTGTTCAGAGTATTTAACAGGGTGTGTGTTTGCAGCCGGCAAGCCCTTTGGTCTCATTTGCTTTCCCATTGTAGGACGCTGGCTCTTTATGTGATATATCAAGAACCTGACGTAGTGTGTAAAGAGTCCAGGGGTTTCCTTGAGTGGACAGGGGCTTGCTATGCAATCCCAAAGTGCTCTATTGGGAGGATAGTGTGGTCGAGCATCCTTAGGCTTAACACATAGGAGTGCAAGACCTTTGCAGAATGCACACAATGATCCATAAATGACACTCATGACTCGAGAAGGAGATCCACACTAATTTATAAAAATAGTGCATATCTTTGTGGTTAGGCATTAGAGAAAAATTGTCAGGTAAGTTTTTTTTTTTTTTTTTTTTTTTTAAGTTTTTTTTTTCCCCTCTATTAAATATTGATTCTTTTCACTTTAAAAAGTGGACACAGTGCAATTGCAGAGTTCTGCAGTGTTACCCTATAGAAGGAAGAGCACGTTATGCAAACTGGTCTTGTAAGTCGCTGTACTATACCTATCTTCAGGAGTTAAAGTGAGTTTTGGGCAAGTTCCAAGGCAGCACCAACAGAACACCACCAGTGGCACGAGGGCGGCAGGGTGCAAAACCGCATCTGGAGCCCAAAAGGTTTCTATGGAGATCAGGCACTGTGGGAAGAGGCTGCAGCCTCTGGCTGGCAGGCCAGTCTGGGTGAACCAACAGCGGGGGTTCAAGGCTTGCGATGCTCTGGGATGTAGGGACATCTGGTGGGGGGGGGGGGGGTCATCTTCTCTGTGGCACGGGGCTGACTGATGCAGAGGTGTCTTTAGGCATCAGGTGTTCTTACCGGGAGCAGTCGCAGGGACCTGCATGCAGAGGCTGCAGGCAACGTTTGAGTCCACGAGGGGTGAAATTACAATGGATTCGAGCTCTAGAGGACCTTGTTGACACCTGTGGCCATCTTCAACTTGGGCTGGAGGCAACTGGTGCAGTGGTGGCTTCAGGTGTTGGGTATTGACGGTCCTGGAGGCCTCTGAGTCTTTGCTTTTGGCGTTCATGCAGGGAACAGTTCTGCTGTTACACTGGAGGTCTTGGTCTTTATTGAAGGCAGGCAGTCCTCAAGGTTCTGGAGTCAAACTGCACCAAAGTCGACTTGTCCTGCACCTGTTGAGGGATGCAGACAGGCCGGCAAGGTTGGTACTAGGTCAGCTGCTTCTTCTCTTCTCTCTGCTTTTGCAGCTCTTAGGTGTTCCCTCTTAGGATGTCAGGATCTGCTTCTGTGGTGCCAAGGACTCTCCTAAATACTGAATTTGGGGGTGTTGGGTAGTAGCCAATGGGCTACTGACCCTTGGGGTCACTACGCCCCTTATGACCCCTTCCTGTGTGAAGTCGGCATAACCCTCTCCCAGAATTCCTAAGTATGCTATCCCAAAGATGGCTACTTCTGAAAGAGTCTTCCTCAGTGTAGCCCACCTTGGGGGTAGTACTAGTCTGGAGGTGGCACGCCTACCTGCACTAGCTAATCTTCCCGCATGTCCAGGAGCCAAGGTGGTCCTGGAGGGGGAGGGGGGCGGGGGGGTGCTTCCTCTCCTTTCAGAGGAGCCAGACTCCCATTCCAAATGCGGCAGCTCTTTGAAGCTTGCTGGCCTAGGGAGGCTAATCAGCAGGTCCTCCTGTGGGAGGGGGGTGTTGCACCCTCTTTCCAGACAACTTTTGTTTTGGGTCTCCTGAGAGCAGAAGCTCTCACCCTAGGAGGTCTGAACAGTGTCTCAGGTGGCAGGCTGGCAGAGACCAGTCGGGGAGCACACCAGAGGCTGGTAGGTTTTCAGGGGGCACCTCTAAGTTTCCCTCTGATTTACAAATACTTGCACCCAATCACTGGAATAAGTGTGGGTTTACCAATATGAGATGTTTGATACCAAACACCTCTATTTCTAGCGACCCAATCATGTAGCTGGGGAACTAGTTTTCACCAGTGTTCAGCACATGTTTTAAAATGGCTTCCCTGTCCACTTGCACTGGCAGTAATGACTGACCAGCACAGGGGTATAACTGCTCATGCAGGAATACCCTCATGTAATATTCAGCACCCTGCCTTAGGGCTGTCTGGCCTGCTGTAGGGATGACTTGCAAATATTACATGCAGTGTTGGGACATGGCACACAGGGATGTGACATGTCGTATTTTCACTCTTGTCTGCACCAAGACATGCAGCCTGCAATGGAAGCCCTGCATGTGCTTGGTGAGGGGTCCCTTAGGGTGGCACAAATCTTGCTGCTGCCCTTGGGGACCCTCTTTAGTACCTCAAGCCTTGGGTACCATTTACTAGGGACTTGGAGAGTGCTAAAGGTTTTGCAAGTTTGTGGGGGGGGGACAATTGTTTAGTTTTGGGAAAGGGCATTGGCACTAGGGACCTGGTTAGCAGGAACCCAGTGCACTTTCAGTCGATCACATTTACCAGGCAAAAAGTGGGGGATCAGATCAAAACGGGGCACTTTACTACACCCATCCTTTCTGGTATCCCTACAGACCAGGAGGTACCAATTTGAGGAAGGTTTCCAGACCTGGTCTTGCAGGAACAGGTCTCTGTCTGAGCCGCCCCTTGTGGTTTCAGAAGCTGCATTTACAAGGTCCGTTACTATTGAGGCTTCACAGGCTAATTTACCAGTCTTGGCTAGAGCATCCCTTAAGCGTGCTAAGAATCCTCATGCCTTTAACATTGCGCAATATGGAAATCTGTGTCCATGTTCTTCCCTGAATGAAGAGTATGGGGTCTATAGTGGCTGCTATGGCCAATTGGATTAAGTTGATAAGGAAAATGATAAACTGGGCAGCTATCATGCCAGAACCAGGTTATTCGTTAATTCACTTTGCTGACAGAAGATAATGTTCTCACTTTCAAAAGGAGCATGTTCGCCAAGGAGCAAGGCATCCTGAAAGGTTTGCTGTACCAGGACATGTTCACACACTTGCAATGTCCTCTGCTCAGTAAGGCAACATTCTCACCAATTAGCTGAGTGAATTGCTGCCGTCACAAAAGTGCTGAGTAAACCCAGTTTCTATTTCTTGATGAGGAATTAAAACCTTTTTTTGATGCCCTTAAGTAAAAATGTAACTTGTACAGCTGCAAGAATTAGAAAAACCATCCTACTATGTTGTAGATGGATATGAGTATCAAACAGGGAACACCGGATTTGCGTTGCTGGCATTCGTTTACATTCTTGTTCCCATGAGTCCAGCCAACACCAGGTTTTAAGGAGTGTCAAAGTAAAATTGGGCTTCTTGTACTTTATCTCAAATTAAAGCAACCCTTTTGCATGTGTCTGTAATACTCTGGTTAGACTTGCTGGATACCACTGTTTTTTGTCAGTGATAATAGTTAGGGCAGAACTTTTTAATAAATATTTGCATGCTTTGTTTTACTCAACGTTTAGTGCTTTAAGTGCAAAACAATACCTGGCACGACGCTGCTGCAGATTGTGGTGGGGGGGTTTAGAGCATCAGTTTTACCGTGCAAGAAGCTGCGACATACAAGGAACTAGATCCGTCTGAAAGATGGGAATGAAAGTGACTGTGTGAGGCTGGAGGATCGTGGGTTTGTAGTAGTACAAAAGGGACTAGGTAATCCCAAATTGGTGAATGTGCTCATCCGCCATATTGTAACCCATTCAAATGTCTATCAATTGTGTAATCTGATTAATGGAGGATGCGCATTTAGACGCAGCTGGCGGTAGTTTATATCTGAAAGACACGTTAGTGACAGATTCCTTACCTTAGAATATCCCCAGGCGTCAGGTTGGATCCGGAAAGTTTTGCGTAGCAGTAGCCTTGCGCGTCGGTAGGCGTCGTCGTGCGGGTCCGGGTCCGGCGTCGGGATCGCCGGATGACGTCGCGGCCAGTACTTGGACGCCGCCCATGCGCGCTGACGTCAGTTCTTCTTTTTCCGTGCCACTAAGCGCAGATCCGGGAAGAGCAGTGCCCTAGTCGTATTTTGACTAAGTTTTTGGGTGATTTTTATCACTTTTTTTTTCGAGTCGTTCGACTCCGACGGTGTCAGTAGGGATGCCCGGCTTCAAGCCATGCGACGCCTGTAGTCGGATGATGTCAATTACGGACCCGCATCGAGACTGTCTCTACTGCCTCGGACGCGACCACGACTCCAAGTCGTGCCCTGACTGCCGGGCCTTGCATCCGAAGGCTTTGCGAGAGCGGTCTCGAAAGCTCCTCGAGGTCCGGCAGTCGGCTCTGCGCCAACCCAAGCCCTGGTCACGTGAGATGGGCCGGTCGCGGAGTCGTCGTCGGGTTCCAAGTCTTCGCACTACTCCGGTAAGTCAAAGCACAAGAAGTCGAAGAAGCGTCATCGCTCGATGACTTCCCCTCGCTGGTCTCGCGACTCGGCTGAGGGTCCTGTCGGCACCGCCCCCGCGGCTCCGGGAGTGCCTGTGGAGCCGCCGTCGCATTACCCGCCTTTCCCGGGTTCGGTGGCGACTCCGGCCGAAATACAGGAGTTCCTGTCAGCCATGGCCCGCCTCTTCAGGCCTCAAGGTCCCCCCGGTGCGCCTTCGGGCCCCGCGGGCCCTTCTGGGGTGCCTACGGCGCTGCCGGCAACTCCGGTTCCAGTGACGTCGGCCCCGGCGTTGCCGCAACCCCCATCGACGCCGGTTGACCTGACGACACCGGCGCCGATTTCGCCGACGCCGCCCGGGGCTCCGGGCGGCGTCGTTCCCCGGTTCTCGCCGGACCGGCGTCGGTCCCTCCTCCTTACTTTGAACCTGCTTTGGAGGACGAAGAGGACTGGGAGGGGTCTGGGGACCCTCTCACTGCACAATGTGAGTTCGCTCAGGACTGGGCTGAGGAACTTGGGGATGCCAGTGGTCTGGACACCTCTCCGGACATTGGCATGCTGTCTCCTCCTTCCATGGCAACGGAGGAGGGAGTAAACTTCGCAACGGTGTTGCGTAGGGCAGCTGAGGCTTTACACCTCCAGTTACCCACAGTGGCTGTCAGGACTAACATCCTGACGGAAGTGCTTCAGCCAGCGGCTACCTCCTCGGAGCCACTGCTGCCTTTCAACGAGGCACTTTCTGACGTTCTTTTGTGCACCTGGTCCAAGCCCACCACAGGGGCTCCTGTGGATAGGAACGTAGCCCGACGCCATCGCCCTGCTGCGGGCGACCCCCGTGTTCCTTTCCCAACACCCCACCCCTGAGAGCTTGGTTGTCCAAGCCTCTGCTTCCCAGAGCGCCATCCCTACCGCTCCCCCGGATAGGGAATCCAAAAAACTGGATCAATTTGGGAAGAAGGTTTTTACTTCCTCCAGTGCTGGCTTGCGGTCTGTCAACACCACTTGCCTCTTGGGCCGATATTCCCACTCTTTGTGGGATTCGCTGGCGCAGGTTCTGCCCCAGTGTTCTGAGGAGGTCCAGACACTGCTTTCCCGCGCCATTGCGGAAGGAAGGGATGCGGCAAAGTATACCATCCGATGTGGCCTAGATACCGCCGACTCGCTAGGCAGATCGTTTGCAACGACAGTAGCGCTACGCCGTTACGCCTGGCTTAGAACCACTGGTTTCTCGGGTGATGTCAAACACTCTTCTGGACATGCCCTTGGATGGTGTCTGCCTTTTCGGCAACAAAGCAGACCTTGCGCTGGAGCGCTTGAAGGACTCACGGGCTACAGCCAAGTCCCTGGGCCTTTCTGCTGTGCGCCCTCCGCAACAGTCTGCTTTTCGCCCCTTTCGTGGCCACGGAAGGGGCGCCCAGTCACGTCCACTGCCCGGCCCGCGCAGCAGGCGTCTTCGCGTGGCCGAGGACGTGGCTCCGGCGGGTCGGGTAACCAGCGTGCGGGTCAGGCCGCCCCGTCCGCGGCCTCCAAGCCCTCCTAGTCCTTACTTTCCGGTCCACACCAGTAGGGGGCAGGGTCCGCCATCACCTTCCCTACTGGCGTGCCATCACCTCGGACAGGTGGGTCTTGGACATTGTCCGAAGGGGCTACTTCCTTCCCTTTGTGACCACTCCCCCAGCCATGCCACCGCATGTCAGGGGATCACTTGGTGCTTCTTCAGCAGGAAGTTGCAGCCCTCTTGGCCAAGAGGGCCATCGAAAGCGTTCTGACACCCAGAAGCAGGGCGTGGTTGTTACTCCCACTACTTTCTGGTGCCCAAAAAGGACAAGGAGGACATGCGTCCTATCTTGGACCTCCGGAACGTCAATCTCTTCCTCCGGAAGGAGAAGTTCAAGATGCTCACCCTAGCTCAGGTCTTGACTGCCCTCGACCCTGGAGACTGGATGGTAGCGTTGGACTTGCAGGACGCATATTTTCACATCCCCGTCCTGCCGGCTCACCGGCGTTACCTGCGGTTCACGGTAGGCCTCGAGCATTTTCAGTTCACCGTGCTCCCCTTTGGCCTTACAAGCGCCCCTCGGGTGTTCACGAAAGTGATGGCGGTGGTCGCAGCTCATCTGCGCCGGGCAAGGGTTCCAGTCTTCCCCTACCTCGACGACTGGTTGTTGAAGGCGGGCTCGTCCCAGGCAGTCGTCTCCCACCTCCAGACTACGGCCGAACTCCTGCACTCGCTGGGGTTCTCCATCAACGTGCCGAAGTCTCACCTGATTCCTTCTCCACAGCTCCTTTTCATCGGAGCAGTTCTGGGCACGACGCAGTTTCGGGCTTATCCTCCCGAACGGCGAGTCCAGGATATTCAGGCTATGATTCCGATCTTTCAGCCTCTATCATGGGTTTCGGTACGGATGACCATGAGGCTGCTGGGCCTCATGGCCTCCTGCTGGTCGATCATGCCAGATGGCATATGCGGGCTCTGCAGTGGGACCTGAAGTTCCAGTGGGCGCAGCATCAGGGGAACCTGTCCGATTATGTCCAGATCTCGGAGGGAACTGCAAGACCGATGCAGTGGTGGCTCTCGAACCGGCAATGGGTCATGGGCAGATCCCTCTCCCTTCCCCAGCCAGAGCACACAGTTGTGATGGACGTGTCCCTTCTGGGATGGGGCGGTCACATGGGAGAGGCGGAGATCAGAGGCCTCTGGTCTCCGGCGGAGTCCCGGCTCCATATCAACCTTCTGGAGCTCCGGGCGATCCGACTTGCACTCAAGGCATTCCTTCCCTCTGTCAAAGGGCAGGTAGTGCAGGTGTTCAGACAACACCACCGCCATGTGGTACTGCAACAAACAAGGCGGGGTGGGGTCGTGGACCCTATGTCAGGAGGCTCTGCGTCTCTGGACATGGCTGGAACATCAGGGCATGCGCCTGATGGTTCAACACCTGGCAGGTTCCCTGAACGCCAGGGCGGACGAACTCAGGCGCAGTTACATGATGGATCACGAATGGCGTCTTCACTCGGAGGTGGCGCAAGGACTCTTTCTACAGTGGGGAGAGCCTTGGTTAGATCTATTCGCCACCGAAGAGAACGCGCAATGTCATCAGTTCTGCGCGTTGGAATTTCCAAGGCGGCACTCGCTCGGCGACGCTTTTCGTCGCGAGTGGAGTTACGGTCTGTTGTACGCCTTTCCGCCTATACCACTTCTACCCAGAGTGTTGAAGATTCGGCGCGACCGGGCCCAAGTCATTCTTGTGGCTCCGGACTGGGCTCGAACAGTTTGGTATCCCGAGCTACTCAGTATGAGCATCGATTTCCCCCGATCCGTCTGCCTCTTCGGGAGGATCTTCTGTCGCAGCAGCAGGGGACGGTCCTCCACCCGAACCTGTCCAGTCTCCACCTCCTTGCGTGGAGGTTGAGCGGCGGCAGTTGATTCCTTTCGACTTGCCTCCCGAAGTTTGTGATGTGATTCTGGCAGCCAGGCGTCACTCCACTAAGGTGGTATACGCCTGCAGGTGGAACAAGTTTGTGGCATGGTGCACAGCAAAGGCTGTGAATCCCCTTTCTGCCCCTCTTTCTGAGGTTCTTCTGTTCCTTCTTTCTCTGGCCCAACAGGGTTCTGCCCTGGGTACCATCAAGGGCTATCTTTGTGCAATCTCTGCCTTCCTCAGGCTTCCTGATCAGCCCTCCCTTTTCAAGTCCCCTGTTAACAGGTTTCTTAAAGGCATTACACACCTCTTCCCTCCTGTTCCGTTTGTAATGCCTCGGTGGGACTTGAACTTGGTTCTTACCTTTTTAATGGGCGCTCCCTTTGAGCCTCTACATAACTGTCCTCTTCGTCTTCTCACTCTGAAGACAACCTTTCTGGTGGCCATCACCTCCGCTCGGCGGGTGAGTGAGCTCCAGGCTCTTTCTTGCAAGCCTCCCTGTCTGTCTGTCCATCCAGACAAGGTTGTTCTTAGGACGCGTCCGTCCTTCTTGCCAAAGGTGGTTACTGCTTTTCACATTGGGCAGACCATCACTTTGCCCACCTCCTTTCCGCCTCCGCATCCTTCTAGAGAGGAAGAGAGGCTCCACCGTCTGGACCCAAAACGTGCGATTTCGTTTTATCTCAACCGCACACAGCAGTTCCGGGTGGACGACCAGCTCTTTGTTGGCTACGTGGGTGCCACAAAAGGTTGGGCGGTACACAAGCGGACCATCTCCCGCTGGGTCGTCTTGTGTATCAAGGCCTGCTATTCTTTGGCTAAGGAGCCCCCTGTTGGGCTGCGTGCCCATTCCACCAGGGCGACAGCCGCCACCACGGCTTTGGGACGTGGTGTCCCATTGCCGGACATTTGTCAGGCAGCTACGTGGGCCTCGCTGCACACGTTTACCAAGCATTACTGCCTTGACAGCCAAGTCCGGAGAGACGGCTTCTTTGGCCGTTCTGTTCTCCGGGACTTCCTTGTCTGATCTTTGTTCGCAGACCCACCATCGGGGTTGGTATTGCTGGGGTATCTATTCTAAGGTAAGGAATCTGTCACTAACGTGTCTCTTTCAGATGCACAAGTTACTAACTTGTGTAACGATATATCTGTAAGAGACAGTAGTTAGTGACAGATTCCTTACCGCCCCACCCATCCTCCCCGTTCTGCGAACTGATTTCTAGGGTTAAGGACATCCCTTTCAGGGCCCTAGTATTTTTTTCAGACACCTATGTCGGCTTCTTGCATGGCTCTGCGTTCCTGGCGCGGAAAGTCGTGTACAGAACTGACGTCAGCGCGCATGGGCGGCGTCTAAGTACTGGCCGCGACGTCATCCGGCGATCCCTACGACTGACGCGGAGCCGCACGACGCCGCCTACTGACGCGCAAGGATACTGCTACGCAAAACTTTCCGGATCCAACCTGGGGATATTCTAAGGTAAGGAATCTGTCACTAACTACTGTCTCTTACAGATATATCGTTACACAAGTTAGTAACTTGTGCTTTTGGTATTGCTTCCTTTATGTGCATACCGTGGCTGGCGTGGGAGCATGAGGCTGCCGGTGAACTTTCCTGGGATTTATTGTTTTTTCTTCCTTTTTATAGTCTACCCATGCTGAACCAGTGTTTTTGTGATGTCCTTCCAGGCGGAAGCTTCTGAACACAAAACTGAAGAGCACAGAGGAGCAGGCGATAGAAAAGATGCAGCAGTTGCAGCAGGAAGTAGCTGAGCAGCGTCGGAAGAATGAGGAGAGCTTGAGAGCTGCTATTGCAGGCGCAGGTTAGCCAAGAACATGGAGGTGCAAAAGCGAGTGATTGTTCTCTGCCAAATACTGGTTTACACTTTTTTTTTTCCCTTCCGCCCCCCTCCCCTCCCCAACTCTTCAGGCCAACCTGTGAAGAAGACCACATGCCAAGTAACCAGACCTGTCGATTTTCACTTCCGCACTGATGACCGATTAAAACGCCTTCCAGAAACCCAGCCAGGTGATGAGTTCAAAGAGGTTGACTTCACTGCAGTGCTAAGGAGGCATCCTCCTTCCCCAGTGAGTAGATTTATTTCCAGAGTGGGAGGCGGTCAATTGTGCTAAAACGAAAGTACCCTTCCAATAGAAATCATATTTTGGAAGAGTTCAAGGGAGATGAGCCCAGTAATGCCTTTGCGTCACTTAAACCTTTGGGATCATTGTGTCCCAGCTTCTTCTCCTCATTCGGCAGAAAACATTTACTTTTCAATGTGGCTACAGCTCACTGACTAGTTTCCAGGAGTACTTAAACATTGGCCACCTGTTAATCATTGCCAAGATGCCCCAAGAAGTGAATGTGTGCTTTAGAAATGCACACATTGTCTTTTGGTGCCTTACAAATGGGCACTGCTTAAAACTAGGGCCTCAGTCCTATCTGGACTATGGCCCGAGTTAAAAGACCACTTGTCTAGTAACTTGCATTGCACACATTTAATAGTGCTAATGGAAACAATTGTGGACATTTTGTTCGACAAACTTATTTTTGTATAAATAATCTGGCGAGTATTATGTGGGCCTCCAAATACACTTAATTTGAAAGCTGAAATTCAGGCATAGTTTTCACAGCTATCTGTTTGTTTAGGCGTATAAGCTTTGTTGCGGAGGTGGGTGGCACCAACCAATTTAGATTCAAACCAATCTAAATGGCAATCTGTATCTAGAGGTTTCGTACAAGAAATGCTAGATTGGTAGTGTGGAGGAGAAGGGGGATGTGGCTGCTGTGAGGATTCTGCGCATGATTTGCCCTGCCAGCCCTTCAGGTTTGTTTTTTCCTCCCCTTTGTAGGCTCGTATTCCAAAAGGAGGCCACACTGTTCCAAAACCCTTCAACTTGTCCCAGGGAAACAAGCGGAAACTGGAGGAAGAAACTGGAGCAAGCAAGTTTGTGTCAACAGCTGAACAGGTTGAGGCTTTCCACAAGCATACACCATCTCGCTATCACCTCCGTAGCCGTCTACAGCAGAATGAAGGTCAGTTAATGTGTTCATTGTTCTGCTTAACTCACATGAGAACTTTTTGTATGATCACCACCCCCTAGTTTTGGATATACACTTTTTTTTATTGCCTCTGAAGTGCACTAGGCCCTGCTGACCACACACAATCACGCACCTGACTGGCATATTTAACTTTCCTAAAAGGTCCTAGTATATGGTACAAGAGGTACCCAAGGGTGGCAAGTTAAATGTCATTAGTTAACTGTAGCATTTAATTGTGCCACCACTGCAGTGACAAGGTGGAAACTTGACTTTAGGTCTGCTTTTGCAGCCAAGTTGGGCAGCCCTAAATTGCCAACTTGGCAAAAAGGATTTATTTTGCCATACCAAGTCCAAATTCCTTTTTAATATTAATATGCCACCTCTAAGGTAGGCCTTGGTAGCTTTCAGGGCAGGCTGCTAAATATTAAAAAGTTAGTTCCTGACAGCAAACTCATAATAGCCTTTTTCACTGTAGTAAGGCTGGTAGCCACTTTGGGTAACATGCAGTTACACTAGCCACTTCCTAGTGCTAACTTCTATTTGGGAACCAGCAAAGAGTATACTCCAAGGTATCAAATTAATTGTATTAAACCAAACACTTTGCAGAAATATGATGTAAAGTAACTTAATATGAAGGTGGCTTTAGAAAGTCACAACTTTGTTGTCCAGACCGCTGGTAGCCCCGTCTGGCTTTCTGAAGCAGTTGTCACCTGCGTTAGGATGCTGCTCCCCAGCGAGGAAGTGTGGAGCACTCCCAGAAGTAGGCAGCAAAGCAAATTGCTGGTTGGAGGTGTGATGCCTCATCATAATGGCTCCAAGGTAGTGGCCACAGATGCCCCAGCTGCAAAGAGACTACTGCCTCAGTGAAGCAAATGCTGGTCACATCTTAGCCTGCCCGCTCCTTTGTATAGGCATACAGGCTGACAGTTCCTCGGGGGGGGGGGGGGAGGGGAATACCTGTTTTAGAACCAGTTTTCCAGCAGTGGCTCATTATGCTGTATGTGCCCAGAGCTCCACACAGGGAAAGGTTTGAGCCATCTTGGATTCAGGCAGAGAAGGGTACTCTGGGGTTTTCTTGCCAAACCCCCAGGTAGTGATGTAACGTGGGACAGGTTGCCCCATTGGATTGAGTCCTCCCCTCCCACAATTACTAAGTTGGCATAAAAGTGGCACCCCTGGCGCACAGTTCAGATCACTACTGGACTGAAAACACAGAAGGACTTCCCTTCTACTCCCTGGTCCCAGCAAAGACTGGGCTGCACCCGAGGGACCTGCAAAGAGGACTGTGCCCATTCTTTGGAAAGAACTCCACTTGTAATGAAATAAAGGTTTTGTAAAGTGCGTGTGTGCTGAGGCGTCTTAGCGCTGGAGCTGTCATAACCTGAGGTGAACAGAGGTTAAAAGTTGGGCGCGAACAGCCATGTTTTCAGCGCCTTTCTGAAAATGTGTGTTAATTTGGCCTCTCAGGGTAAAAGGCAGAGTTCCAAAGTTTGGGGGCCAGATGAAAGGAGCTTCTTCCACCCCATTTTACGGTCTTCACCCTGGGGATGACCAACCAGGAGGCAGTCGATCTGAGGTTGCGTTGTGGGACGTGCCATCTAATGCGATTATTGAAATAGGCAGGTCCTGTCCCATAAAGGGTCTTGTGAACAATGCACAAGGACTTAAATTGAACTCTCGCCTGGACCGGCAACCAATGCCGCTCTCGGATCCCTTTGGACACCGAGCTAAATTTGGGTATTTTGAGTAGTGATTGTTCTGCCGTGTTTTGAAGTGATTGAAGCTTACGTAGGGTCCTTTTGTTTGCACCTACATAACACCAGGGTCACAATTACTGTTTTCCTTGGATCCATCGGGATAAAAGGTAAGATTTTTCTCAGGATCTTCAGGATGTAAAAGCAGGATGATGTAATGATTGACCTGGTCAGATCAGGATAGTTGATCGTTAAGGACACCTAGACTTTTTACCTTCCTTACGGGGGGGATGGGCAGGATCCTGCCACTTCTGGCCACCAAGCTGTGTTCCAGAGGGCAGTGTTTTTTCCGAATAGTAGCACCTCAGTTTTATCGGTGCTCAACTTTAAACAGTTATCGCACATCCATCTGATTATGTGGACCATACAGTTGTTAAATTGTATTACCACGTCATCCGGGTTTGATGATAGACACCACTATTTGCGTGTCGTCCGCATAACAAATACCAGTAAATCCTTGGGCGGATGAGTTTGGCCAGTGGGGCAACGTAGACATTGAACAGTGTTTGCGATAGCGAAGATCCCTGGGGCACTCCGCATGGCAGGGCGTAAGGGTGTGATTTATGCCCTCCCATCGCAACAGTTTGTTCTCTGTTTGCTAGGAATGATCTTAGTATTGCCTTCCCTCCTCCCTCTAGCTGGATGCAGATCTCCTCAGTGGTTGCAATGAGGGCTGATTATGTGCTGTGTAGAGGCCGAAATCCATGTTGTGCAGGGTCCATTTTGTCATTTGACTCCAGGAAGTACAGCAGATCTTCGTTAAGCGCTTTTTCAAGGATTTTAGAAGGAAAAGGCAGACCGGAAACTGGCCGGTAATTTTTGACCTCCGTAGGGTCTTGAAGGTTTTTTCAGAATGGGCCGTACTAAGGATTTTTTCCAGATGTTTGGGAAGGATCCTGCGTGCAAAGTATTATTTAAAACTGGTGCTAAATGGCCTGCTTTGGTACTAGGTACCATGTGGAGAACCCTAGCCGGACAGGGGTCCAATGGGGAAATCAGACTTGGTAGACGATGTCTCTCCACTCGCTCAGGCGTGAGGTGATTGAAATTATCAAGACGAGCCTGCGTAGTTACTTCACCATTATCTAGGCCACCCATCACGTCTGGGCTGTCCACAGCTTGATGGCTGGAGAACTCGTCAAATAGACTTTTACTTTGCTGTAAAAGGTCTGCCAATTTATTGCAGAAGTCTGCATTGGGAGTGTGCTGTTTGCCTTCATCTAGTTTTGATAAGGCCGTTACTGTTTTGAAAAGCTCTGGCTGAGTTTTTGTTTGCAGTTAATGTTCTCAGTAAAAAAACGTGATTTTGCCAAGATTGCCTCTTTGTAATTTTCAATTGTTTTTCTATAGTAATCTTTTTCCACTGCCGAGTACTCTTTCCTCCATGTTTGTTCTTGGGGCCCTACTATTTTTTTAATTTTTTATTAATTCCTTCAGTTCCGGCGTATACCAAGGTGCTGACGGTTGCTTCCTACGGTTACGTGTCTGTTTTTCAGGCACAAGCTTAGTAACCGCTGACTCAATCCAGCCATCAAAGTTGCTGGCTGCAGAGTTGGGGTCAATATTTAGACCGGGAGTAAAGGAGCATAGGGCCAGGTCTAATTCTAGAGCGTTTATCTTGTGCTGTGGGCGACTTGTAGTAATGTTGTCACAGGACAGAAGTTACTCAAAGTGCTACTTGGTTAACCCCCATTAAGCATCAGGACTACAAAAGCTAAAAAGGCCTGCAGCCTCGAGATCCAACGTGCCCCAGAATGCAAGCCCACCAGCTAGATGCTGGAGTGCAGCCTGGGAGAAGGAGTTAACCATAACCAGGTGTCCCTAAGGTTGTTGGACCTGTGACACAAGTCAGAGTGGACTCTGAACCCACAACAAGAAACATTTGCTTACCTGCAAGGAATCGCTGAAACTGCTATAACCAGGAGATCAGTTGCATCTGGACATACACTAGGGGAGTCCAGCGCATCATGGGAGATAGTCCTAACGCCGGAGACTACTCTGGATGCTTGTAGTGTAGTTCCTATATATATCCTATACAGAATCTGTGCGTTCGGGTAACATGAACTGTGGGTTTGGTGGCAAACTGACTCTGAGCACCCCCACTGGAAATGTTAGCCTGTTTGCATTAGCTAGCTCACAGTGCCACTAGTATCTCCTCTTATCGGGGAGAGAATAGTTTCTGGCAACCTTGGAACATGACAACCCTGATCCCTCCGGATCGTGGAAACAATGTACTACTTTTCGCTCAGTCACTCGTGCTTATTTATTCGGTCTCAGAGTTACACAGAAGAAACAGTTGGGCGTGTTGCAATAAGAATTTATTGCACAGTTCTTCTAGTGTAAAATAGATGTGCTGCAACAACCGTTAGACAGTAGCAGATGTATATGATTAGCAGTACAGTGAATATAAAAGCATAGTACAGTTCTACCATTTTGCAATAATCATAAATGCATGATAAAAGAGCACATACTCCTACGATGCCTATCTAGATGTACCTAAGTGTGCCTAGCATGTGAGTAGGTGTGAAGCCAAGAATCCCTCTAGGATTTAGTCGAACCCCATTACCTGAAGTGTGAGAATGTAGGAGCCCGTCCTGGTCTCGAGTTGGACACCACGCTAGGGATGTGTTAGACCACTGTCAGCTGGAGCGTCTGCATGCAGGAGCCTCAGCGTCTGATCAGTGTGTCGGCCTGGAAGTCTCGGTTCCCTCTAACACTATCAAGATGTGCTGTATTTATGCAGAAAGTATCTAGGGTTCCTTTGTCCCTTTTTTCTTGTGTTGGCCATTGTTGGATTGGAGGATGACGTATGGGATGAACCTTGTACGTAGATATTATGCAGGTGGTGTAGCCCCAGCCTGGTTTCCAAGAACCCTTATGAATATTCATTCATACTGTGTGAGTCTATTGATGAAGTTATAGGACACTATTGTTCAGGGAGAAACCCTCCTTCTGCGCCCAGGACTAGAACTAGGTAAAGGTTCAATCCTAAAAGTTTTGTTACTGTGTAGTGTAAGGGAGGTAATGGAGGTGTAGGATATTACCCAGGCCTATATTAGGGTACCTATAAAACATAACAGTGGATCACATGGTGGCCACAGGAAGACTTGCTGCTCGTCACAGCATACCCAGCTTCAGGACCACTTCATTGCTGGACTGCGATAAAGGATAAAGATCCTGAGGCTGTGCGACCCAACAGATGGCTGACCTTACGACCTGAGAGGTCCTTGTGACTGGCTCCCAACCCATTGTGGCTCACCAAAGAGTATTGGTGGTTTTGAGCCAATGGGCTAGAAAGGCTACTAAGCTACTTTCAATGATTATTGCATTGTGATTAAACGACTTTTTTTTTTTTTAAATAAAAAAAAAAAACTAGTTTCTTTTGTCATTGGTACCCATCTCAAGATTAAAAATCCAATACCAACTATTTTTTTTATTTTTTTTATTTTTTCTTATTGACTTTTTGGGTACTTCTATATGCTTTACACTTGTTCCTTTAAGCCTGACTGCTCTGTGCCACAGCTACTCAGGACTGAGATAAAGGTTGTTATAGCATAATTGAACCTGATGAAGATAGTGACCTTATTACATAGTGAGGTCTCACAACCACACTGCATGATGATCCACTTTCCTACATTGCCACTTCAATTTTACTGCAGATGCTTACTTTGGGGTTTGAGGTGAAACATTTCTAATGTTTTGCTCGATGCTTGGGTGAGGTATTGCGGCCACATGTTACTGTTTTGAAGTATTTATTCTGCAGTTCTAATAGACTGCTGTTTTCTTTGAAGGTCCATCACCACTGAAATGCATGAAAGCCAAGCTGACTAATCCCAAGACACCACAGCTGGAGACAAAAAAGCGTCACCGCCCAGTGACCTGCAAAAGTACAGCTGAAGTAGAGGCGGAGGAACTGGATAAGTTGCAACAGTATGTGTCCGATACGTCGCTGTGTTTCAGTCAGAAGTGCCTACAAGCTTTATTTCAGTGCTAGATGCTCTGTCTTGATTTAATGGTGTCTAATTTAAGCATACAATAATGTTGTTCACTGTAGTTGTGATCTCCATTTACAGGTACAAATTTCGAGCCCAGGAATTGGATCACAGGGTCCTGGATGGGGCACTGATCCTTCCAAAGAAACAGTCTGTGAAGGAGCCCACCAAGCCTATTGGCTTTCATTTAGAACTTGAAAAGCGGATCCAAGAGCGTGAGGCAAAGCGAGAGGAGCCAGAGGAGGACAAATTCACTTTTCATTCAAGGCCTTGCCCGACTAAAATGCTTGAGGAAGTTGTGGTAAGATGTGATGGCTTCATTGGTCATTCACCAGTTTCCAGGGCTACGTCTTTAAGAAGGATGATTCCAAATTGATATATTCCTTTTATGAACATTAGGTCTCCTTGGAGCACACACTATAAGCCCCTTGACACTAACTAACCAATCTATGGTCCCTCTGTTGCTCCTCGTCTGAGTCTTCTTGCAATTATCTGGATTTCTTTGGTTCTTCAATTTCATAGTGGTAATCTGTGGGCACAATCTTATTCTAGAGATTATATTTAACTATATAGTTTAGTAGAAGCAATCTGTGACCAGGACAGGAAGTACCTTGATTGATTAAATCTGAAGTTTCCACTAGCAAAAAATTCCTTGATTGGGAATATTTGGTGTTTATTTCCCCTTGTAACTGGACTCCTTTTTTTTTCTGTATAGGGTGTTCCGGAGAAGAAGTGTCTTGCACCAACTGTCCCGAAGTCTCCTGCATTTGCTCTGAAGAACCGAGTTCGTAGACCTGTCCATGAGGAAGAGCAGGTGGAATACAGAGCAGTTATTTTAGTTCTCTTCAATAGACATCCCAATACAGGGAATAATTCTAACTCCAATTGTTTTTGTTTCTTGTAGGAAGAGCTGCCATTAATTAAGGCAAATCCAATGCCACATTATGGTGTGCCATTCAAACCTAAAATTCCAGAGCAAAGGTTGGTAGAACCTGCACCCTTCTCCTTCGACTCTAGGGATAAAGAACGTCTGGCACAGAAAGAGAAGAAACTGGAAGAACTAAGGAAGGAGGAGGTGAGTCTTTCAATGTTGTAGCAAGATTGATCTAGCTGGCTCATCTATGTATTCTCTGGCTATAAACAAAGATCTTCTACAGCCCTAGCGTCACCCAGCATGCAATGCTTGGCGAACCTGGTTGAGGCAGCATGTGACATCACCAGTCATGTGTTCTATTTTTTTTTTTTTCTTTTAGGTACCTGTATTCAAAGCCCTTCCTCTTCCCCACTTCGAGCAGATATCTTTGCCTGAGAAAAAGGTCAAGGGTCCAACAAACCCAGAGCCATTTCACCTACAGATTGAGGAGAGAGCAGCGATTAAATCCCAACGCTGGAAGCAGCAAGTGCGTACATACTTTTGAGCCATAAATGTGGAAAATACAGCAAAATGCATGTTCTTGTAGCCGTATGCATAACTAATTGTTTCCATGATTCCAGTGTCTGCCATTTCGCAGGGACAGTGCTTTGCCTATTGGCCAGGCCTCTCCCCATGATGACTGTTTCACTGAGTAGAGGTAGTGACTTAGTAGTGATAATAAACATTTGTCTGTAGATTGAAGAAGAGCTGAAACAGCAGAAAGAAGCAGCATGCTTTAAAGCTCGTCCCAACACAATCATCCACCAGGAGCCATTTGTGCCAAAGAGGGAAAGCAGAGTTTTACCTGGTGAGTCGTGATCATAGTAAATCTTTTAGACGTGTTGCAGGGGTTGGGGCATATGGACTACTAGGGAGCTTGCTTTGTGATCTCACTGTTGCACTAGTTGCTATTAACTATTTTTATTGGTGTTTCTCACTGTCTGAACTTGTAAGACCTTTTACTCTTCTTTCTTCATAGTATGTGCCTGGTTGGATTTGAGATTAAATCCAATGCTTTGGCTGCACTTGCAGAGAGGGTCTCAATATTACTATTGTGTGTTGCTTTTCTGTGTTGCACCAATCTGTTCATCTGTGTCTCCTTAGAGAGCCTTTCTGGTTCAATAGTTCAGGATAGTTTTGAGCTGGCGACTGAAAAGCGTGCAAAGGAGAGACAGGAATTTGAGAGGCGGATTGCTGAACTCGAGGCCATAAAAGAGCAGATGGAAGAAGAGGATCGCCTGAGAAAAGAAGAGCAAGAGAGGGAAGAGCTGGCCCAAAGGAGGAGGCATGAGCTGGTAAGTGAAGCTTGATGATGCAATCTGTACAATCCGATTTGCTCCCACCTATGGTGGTATAGTGGTTTTGCCCGTTTGAGTGCACTTTAGTGCATTTGATGCTTTATTATTAATGGACCTGATTTCCATGCCCATCTTCTGCATGGAAAACTCAGTAAAAATTCCTACAAAAGATATGAAGCAATAATAAAATTTGCTAAATCTTTTCTGAGACTGCAGATCTCTCATAGCACTCCTTACAGCCAGTGCTCCTCATTAATTGTATTACAAGGTGAACAGGGTAGTGAAGAGACTGAGTTGCCAGGACTGTTATGCACAACAAGTGAAATACATTCTTAGTTTGCTGCTCTTGTCTAAGAATGTAGTGTTCTGTTTTTATTGGCCAGCTTCACTTGAAGCAGAGGCATTAACCTGCTAACCTGTAAAGAGGTTTTATGATGACGTTGGCGTCCTTTTGTGTTTTTTTGCGGTTTCACTGGTCCAAGTTACCATTCTGTGGAGAATTTTTTTTTTTTTTTTTTTTTTTTTCTCTCCTTTCCTTTATACGATCATTGGATCTTTCGTAGAGTTACTGCCTGACTCATTCCGTTAAATACCATGGTGCGTTAGGCTGTGTTAACACATGTTAATGGAAACTAAGGGCTGTAGAATCGTTTTTTAGTAGCATTCACTTAACTGGAAAACAGTTTCGCCAGTGATGGGAATTTGCTTTGAATGCTAATCCCACTACAGGCTGCTTTATCTAGGACTTCTATTGTCTGAGGGAGTTTGTTGAGAGATGTTAATTTTAGTTAGTTTATTGGGGAAATGCTTTCAGCATATCTTCTGGCGGCATTTCCAGCAGGAGGTTTCTTTGGGGGAGAGCGGGGGGGGTGTTCTGGTCCACTTAAGTCATTTTGGGTGGTGTCATGTAATGAAAATAAAATCCTTGTTGAAATCTTGTGACTGATGTGGTCTTCAGTCTTCTGGCAGCCCCTGCAGGAAATTTATTTGCTTTAACCTCATTCGCAAAGCAAGAGATTGCAGGATCTGCTGCACTATTTTCTGAAAAGTGAGGAAGGCATCCCCTGTAACTGCTTCAAATGAGAAGGTCCTCGTTTTCTAGACCATGAGCAATTGAGATGGAAAGTGTATGTGAGGGCAGTGGTTTCAGCAGGAGTAGACCAAACTTTCACGACCATTCCTCACCATGTTGAGGCGATCGCATAGAGGACTAGACTAAAAGATGGTGACCAGGTAAGAGGTGCCTGTATACACCAGATAGAGAATGGAGGCACTAGATAGCCCAAGTAGGCAATGCGCGTGCTCTTCGCCTCAGGATTGTCAGAATTCAATATACTTTTCTTTCTATGACTGCAAAGTGAGAGGAGTTTGTAAATGCCAAACCTCATGTAAAAAAAAAAAAACGCAATTTGTTAAGACAGCATGATATTTCACCTCTATCCTTTTGAAGCGCATCAAATGTGACCAGATACAGCATTTAAAAGCATTTTTATTTATTGCTTGGATTTTTCATAACTGGCAATTCGGCTTGTGACCCAGCGTTTTTGTGAAACACTGTCTTGGGCAATAGCCTGGTTTGTCTGGCAGGGCATGCCCAGTCAGACAAGGTCGTTTTGGTGGAACCCAATTTCCACTGTTTTAACCCGTCCTCGCCTCGTATTGTGCCCCTAGATTTTTCTGAGGATGAGCATATTTTGAAAGCTTGGCCTGTATAACGGGAAAATATGGCCCAACATTATATCCTTGGATCTTATTCCTTAGGACAAATTAAGGCAGTCCTGAAAAACGGCAAGCGTCTTTCTTCAGCAGGAATGTGGCTATGCATGTTGCACCCTGATATCAGGTGTAACACTTTCTCCTCCAGGTTGGTTAAAGGGTATGTACTTACTCCCTGAAGTGCACAACAGGGTGTGTGCCTTTTCATGGGAGCCACAATTTGGACTCTGCCTTCTTGATTCATTGCAGCATGGCCATTATTTGAAGGCCACTTTCAACTGCAGCATATTTAGGAAGAAAGCTAGATGGCTACAACATTAGGGCCTACAGTTTCTTGCCAATGAGTGGTTTGTGGTGAAAGATGCTTACCAGTCTTAATATCTGCAGCAACAGCGGTTCTATTAGCATCAACCCAATTTCTGTTACAGATTGATTTCTACAGCCTTCTCTGTTGTAACCTTGGACTATGCTTTGAAACCTAATCTGCACAAAGAGCCTGACTTATTGACTACGCTGACAATCTGTTTGTTTTTTAAATTTCAACTTCTGCCTCAAATCCCTGCTGCATAACATCAGAAAGCTCTGTGCTGCTGAAAGGGCGGTTGAAGTTATAATGTGATCACCTCAAAATGATGGCTGTTTAAAGAGTTTGATTGTATTGGACATGTTTAATTTTTACTCCATCTTTAAACCATGTGAATTGAGGGTTGTGGTGGGGTTTCTGCACATAGTGGGAGAATTATTCTAAAGTTCATGAAGTCAGTGAAGATGACTAGAATGCAGTACCAGAACTACATGTGTAACATGCATTACAGGTAAGTAAAGTAACTCGTTTGTTTCATAGGAGAGCTTAAACTTTCTTTTAGTTAGTTATTGAGACCCATAATTAAAATTCCGTGTTTTTTAAAAGACCTTATTTGGAGAGTATTGACTGAACTGTGCTTCCTCTAAGTTCTCAAGCTCTTTTTCCATACTTTTAAAATATTATGTTAACTTGATACTCGCAAATTGTGGGTTCATGGTGGGACTTCTCACTGAAAGCTGGCTTTTTGGGCATCGATACACCTTGTCTGCGGTTTTTTTGTTTTTGTTTTTGTTCCCCCCCCCTTGCTGCCCAGGAAGCAAATCCTAAATCTTCTGCCTCTTGGTCGTTTCTGAGTTTTGCCAAATCATTTGCTGCCAGTCTTACATATGGGAGTGTTGCTTGAATTATTTATTGCAGGCATTATGCATTTATGAAGGCTCCAGCAAACTGAATGGTTGGTCAAAAGGTTGGATATAGCATCTGTCACTAAAATTAACATCTCTTGCTTTTTGGGTGTAAAAGTTTACTTGGTGATTTCACTACTTGAGCAGTGAATTTCTCCCCTCCTTTCCCCCCCTCCTTCCTCCCCTTCCCTCCCCCCCCTTCCCCTCTCCTCCTCCCTTTCTATGATTTCACGGCATAATGGTTGGTTAAAAGATCAGCCTCCAGTTCCCTGATCTAAATCTAGACTGCCTTTAATGAAAAGATGTTTGAGTGTTGTAGTGGTGTATAGGATAGACTGATGCATTCATTACTTTACAGTTTACATTGCCTACTCTTTCACTTTACAGGTGCACAGAGCTCAACCAGTGAGAAAATACAGGACTGTGGAAGTGAAGGCCAGTTTGGTGCCATTGACTGTTCCCAAATCGCCCAACTTTTCAGACCGCTTCCAGTGCTGAGCAATTTTTTTTTTCCTCTACATCCGCACTTGTATTACTAAGGACATTACTTTTTTCAGTCGAGCTCTGGTTGCTCTACGATGGACCTGTAGCGGATTTTTATTTTGTGTACATAGTTGGGCTGGAGGATGGGGAGGGGGCATCTACAAGCTCTGTATATAGGTAGTTCATATGTTGTGTGCTGCTGGCTGAGGCATCTAAATCCCCTGCACCACCATCCTGAACTGATGATTGCATCACAAATGCTCGGCTTGCTTTGGATCTCATGCACTCTTTCTTATAAGTATGCAGAATCGATAGTGTTATCTTACTATTATGTGCAGGTGTTTTAACCTTGTATACTTATAATAAATTTTTTAGAAATGTGCCTGTTCTGTCAATCACAGTACTTTACTACACTGTTGTATCAATGTCCTTTTTCCAGGATAGGGTACCTCTTGGGCCCTGTTGTGATGCTTTGTTCTACTGTTAGCCATAATAGTGAGCTCGTGCAAAGGCGAGGTGAGATTCTTGGTCAGATCCGTGCTTATGCCCTGGCTCGGCCAACTCCTGTCTCTGCCCACCCTCTGTGTGACCCTTCCTTGAAAGGGATCTGTCCTGGGGTGCCCTGGTAAATTACAACAGATTAAGGTCCTTTTAGGACAAGTCGGTGTTGCTCTTCTGCCCATTCCCACTGTAGCCTTCATTCCTCATGTGTAGCACCCTGCCTGACCTATCCAACCTGTGTCAAAATTGCAGTGTGAATCTTATCTGAAAGAAACACGTTAGTTTTAGATTCCTTACCTTCGAATTACCCCAGGCATCAGACTGGATCCGGAAAGTTTTTTTTCCGTCGGCAGTGCCTCTGCGTGTCGGAAGGTGGCATCTGTCGGCTCCGTGTCAGTCGTTGGCGTCGTGGTCGCCGGGATGACATCGCAGCAGCTACTTAGACTCCGCCCGTGCTGACGTCGGTTCGGGATTTTTTTTTGCGCCAGCCAGCGCAGATCCAGGAAGAGCGGTACCTCCAGTCACTTTTTGACTGACTTGTTGCTCCGACTTTTTTTTTTTTTTTCGAGTCTTCGACTCCTGGTGCCTGAGGGATGTCCGGCTTCAAGCCATGCGGTTCCCGTCATCTGATGATGTCGGTGACGGATCCGCACCGCGTGTGTCTCTTTTGCCTGGAGCGCGACCACGACCCCGTCGTGCTCTGCCGGTCGGTGGCGCCGAAGGCTTTGCGGGAGTGGTCCCGAAAGCTGCTTGAGCACCGGCAGTCGGCTCTGCACCGTTCGAGGTCCCGGTCGCAAGGGAGGTCAAGGGACCGGTCACGGAGCCACCACCATTCGTCAAAGTCTTCGCACTCTGGGTCGGGTAAGTCAAAGCATAGGAAGTCGAAGAAGCATCGTCGCCCTTCCACTTCTCCTCGGTCGACCGACCCGACTAGGGACACGGGTGGTGCCCCTCCCGCAGCTACGCGCGCCGAGCCTGGAGATTAGACTGTTTCCCCTCCCGGGACCTGGAGCGACTCCTGCCCAGCTTCGTACATTCTATGAGGCGATGGATGCCATCTTGGGCGGTCTGAACCCGCAGGCACGCCTTCGGGCCCCACGGACTCAGTTTGGGGGGGGGGGGGGCCTAGGCCTTCTCCGGCACCGCAGGCCCCACTTGGATCCAGAACGGCGCTGGTTGACCTGATTACGCCTCCACTGGTGCCGCTTCCTCTGGCACCGCTACCCTGTTTGACGCCGGTCGGCCCCAGCCTCCATCCCGACGTGGACCCGGAGCAGCGTGGGGTTATTGTGCCCCTGTTCACTCCTGGGGTCCCTTTTCGACCAGAATGGCACCCAGAGGATTAGTACTGGGAGGGGTCAGGTGACCCTCTGACTGACCAGTTGGACAGTGTACAGGACTGGACAGAGTAACTGGGGGATGCCAGTGGTTTGGACACCTCCCCTGACCTTGGCATGTTGTCCCCTCCTACCATGGCTACGGAGGAGGGAGAGTCATACGCAGTGGTGTTGCGTAGGGCGGCTGATGCTCTCAACCTCGCGCTTCCTACGGTGGCGGTCAGGACTAACCACCTGACGGGTGCTTCAACCAGCTGCGAGCTCTTCGGAGCCCTTGCTGCAGTTTAATGAGGCCCTCACCGACTTCCTTTTGGGCACGTGGTCCAGGCCCAACTCGGGATCCCGTGGACAGGATGATTGCCCGACGCCACCGCCCGGCTCCGGGCGACCCCCCCCCCCCCCCACTCCCCCACTTTCCTCTCCCAACACCCCATCCCGGAGAGCTTGGTAGTCCAAGCCTCCACTTCCAAAAGCGCATTCCCTACCACTCCACCGGAAAGGGAATCCAAGAAGCTGGACCATCTTGGAAAGAAAATGTTCTCTTCCGCCACCGCCAGCTTAGGACTGCGGTCAGTAAACACCAATAAACGCTCTATAAATGCCGTGATTGATTGATTGATTAAACACCGCATGTCTCTTGGGCCGTTATTCCCACTCGGTGTGGGATACGGTTGCGCAGGTGCTGCCTCAGTGTCTGGAGGAGGCCAGGGCAGTGCTCTCCCAGGCTGTCGCCGCCAGGAGGCATGCGGCGAAGTTTACCATCTGTTGTGGGCTGGACACCGCCGACTCTCTGGGCAGGACCATTTCATTGTCAGTAGCACTTCGTTGCTACGCCTGGATGAGGTCGACTGGCTTTTCAGGGGATGTCCAGAACACCTTGATGGACATGCCCTGTGATGGCCGTCGCCTTTTTTGGCGACAAAGCAGTCCACACTCTAGCGTTTCAAGGACTCGCGGGCTACGGCCAAGTCCTTGGGCCTCTCCACCCGCCCTGCGCAGTCTGCTTTTCGCCCCTTTCGTGGCTACGGAAGGGGTGCCCTGCTACATCCCGCCCAGAGCCACAGGCCGCAGCAAGTTACCCCAACTTTGCGTGCCGGGGACGTGGGAACAACTGTCGTGGTTCCGGGGGCCAGCCGCCGCCGCCTCCCCCCCTCGGCAGCAGCCGCCAATCCCTCCTAGTCTGACCTTTCAGGCCCATCAAACTCCAGTGGGCAGCAGGATTTGCCATCACCTCCCCCACTGGCGCACCATCAAGTCTGACAGGTGGGTTTTGCAAATGGTCCGAAGGGGCTACTCCCTCCCCTTCGAGACTACCCCTTCAGCCATGCCACCGAGATCACCGCATGTCGGAGGATCATCTGGCCCTTCTCCAGCAGGAAGTTGCGACTCTCTTGGCCAAGGGAGCCATCGAGCGCGTTCCTGGCCCAGAAGTAGGTCATGGTTGTTACTCCCACTACTTTCTGGTCCCCAAGAAGGACAAGGGCCTGCATCCTATCTTGGATCTCAGGGATGTTAACCGCTTCCTCCGGAAGGAGAAGTTCAAGATGTTGATGCTTGCTCAGGTCTTGCCTGTCCTCGACCCGGAAGACTGGATGGTAGCGTTTGACTTGCAGGACGCTTATTTTCACATCCCCGTCCTGCCGGCCCACCGGCGTTGCCAACGGTTCACGGTAGGGTACGAGCATTTTCAATTTACCGTGCTCCCCTTTGGCCTTACCAGTGCCCCTCAGGTGTTCACGAAAGTGATGGCGGTGGTTGCAGCTCATCTGCGCAGATCAGGGGTTTCAGTCTTCCCCTATCTCGACAACTGACTGTTTTGAAGGCGGGCTTGCCCCAGGCAGCTGTCTCCCACCTCCAGACTATGGCTGACCTCCTGCATTTGCTGGGGTTCTCCATTAATGTGCTGAAGTCACACCTGATTCCCTCTCGGAAGCTCCTCTTCATCGGAGCGGTTCTGGACACGACGCAGTTTCGGGTCTATCCTCCCGAACAGTGAGTCCAGGATATTCAGGCTATGATTCCGATCTTTCAGCCTCTATCCTGGATTTCGGTCAGAATGACTGAGGCTGCTGGGCCTCATGGCCTCCTGCATCCTGCTGGTCGATCATGGCATATGCGGGCTCTGCAGTGGGACCTGAAGTTCCAGTGGGTGCAGAATCAGGGTAATCTGTCCAATTGCGTCCAGATCTCGGAGGGCACTGCACGACAACTGCAGTGGTGGCTCACGAACCTGGATTGGGTCAATGGCAGATCCCTCTCCCTTCCCCACACCACACTGTGGTGAAGGACTCATCCCTTCTGGGATGGGGCGGCCACATGGGAGAGGCGGAGATCAGAGGCCTCTGGTCTCCGGCTGAGTCCGGGCTCCACATCAACCTTCTGGAGCTCTGGGCGATTCGTCTTGCACTGAAAGCATTCCTTCCCTTTGTCCGGGGAAGAGTAGTGCAGGTGTTCACGGACAACACCATTGCCATGTGGTACTGCAACAAACAGGGCGGGGTCATGGACCCTATGTCAAAAGGCCCTCTGCCTCTGGACATGGCTGAAACATCAGGGCATATCCCTGGTGATTCAACACCTGGCAGGTTCTCTGAACGCCAGGGTGGACGAACTCCGCTGCATGATGGATCATGAATGGCGTCTTAACTCTGAGGTGGTGCAAGGTCTTTCAACAGTGGGGAGAGCCTTGGTTAGATCTATTTGCCACCGAAGAGAATGTCAGCAATTCTGCGTGTTGGAATTTCCACTGCAGCACTTGCTAGGCGACGCTTTTCGTCACGAGTGGAGTTGCAGTCTGTTGTACGCCTTTCCGCCTATACCACTTCTGCCCAGAGTGCTGAAGATCAGGCGCGATCGGGCCCCAAGTCATTCTTGTGGCTCCGGATTGGGCACGAAGAGTCTGGTATCCGGAGCTGCTCAACATGGCCATCGATCCTCCTTTCATCCTGCCTCTTCGGGAGGATCTTCTGTCGCAGCAGCAGGGGACGGTCCTCCACCCGAACCTGTCCAGCCTCCACCTCCTTGCGTGGAGGTTGAGCGGCGGCAGTTGACTTCTTTCCACCTGCCTCCTGAAGTCTGTGCTGTAATCTTGGCAGCCAGGCGTCCCGCCACTAAGATGGTATATGCCTGCCGGTGGAACAAGTTTGTGGCATGGTGCACCGCAAAGGCCGTGGATGTCCTTTCTGCCCCTCTTTCTGAGGTTCTCTTGTTTCTTCTTTCTCTAGCCCAGCAGGGCTCTGCTCTGGGCACTATCAAGGGCCATCTTTCGGCCATCTCTGCCTTCCTTCGGCTTCCAGATCAGCCTTCACTTTTCAAGTCCCCGGTTGTAAGTCTCTTCTTGAAAGGCATAACTCATCTCTTTCCTCTTCGTTATGCCCCAGTGGGATTTGAACCCAGTTTTAACTTATTTAATGTGTGCTCCCTGTGAGCCGCTTCACAACTGTCCTTTACGGCTCTTGACTCCCAAAACTGCGTTCCTGGTGGCCATCACATCTGCCAGATGAGAGAGCTCCAGGCGCTTTCTTCCAAGCCTCCTTTTCTCTCTGTACATCTGGACAAAGTTGTCCTTAGGACTCTTCCATCCTTCCTGCCCAAGGTTGTCACTGCCTTCCACATTGGGCAGACTATCACTTTGCCCACCTTCTTTCTGCCTCCGCATCCTTCGAAAGAGGAAGAGAGGCTCCACCGTCTGGAACCCAAACGTGTGCTTTCTTTCTATCTGGATCGCACAAAACTGTTCCGGGTGGATGACCAACTCTTTGTTGGCTACGTGGGTGGCAAGAAAGGTCGGGCCGTACACAAGCGAACCATTTCTCGATGGGTTGTTTTGTGTATAAAAGCATGTTATTCTCTGGCTAAAAAGAACCCTCCAGTGGGGCTACGTGCCCATTCCACCAGGGCGACGGCAGCCACTACTGCCTTGGGAAGAGGAGTTCCTCTGAATGACATCTGTCAGGCAGCTACATGGGCATCGCTGCACACGTTTACAAAACACTGCCTGGACAGCCAAGTACGGAGAGACTGCTTCTTTGGCCATTCTGTTCTCCAGGACTTTCTGGTGTGATCTTGGTTCGCAGACCCACCACCGGAGTTGGTATTGCTGGGGTATCTATTCTAAGGTAAGGAATCTATAACGTGTTTCTTTCAGATGAACAAGTTACTTACCTTCGGTAACCATATATCTGTAAAACATTAGTTAGTTATAGATTCCTTACCGCCCCTCCCCGTTCTGCGAACTGATTTCTGGGGTTAAGGAAATCCTTTCAGGACCCTAGTTTTGTGCACCAGTGGTCGGTGTCTTGCATGGCTCTGCGTTTCTGGTGCGGAAAGTAGTGTACAGAACTGACGGCGCACGAGGGCGGCGTCTAAGTAGCTGCCGCGATGTCATCCTGGCGACCACTATGCCAACGACTGACTACCAACGCCACCTTCTGAGGCACAGAGGTACTGCTGACAAACTTTCCGGATCCAGTCTGACGCCTGGGAGTAATTCTAAGGTAAAGAATCTATAACTAATATTTCTTACAGATATATTGTTACCGAAGGTAAGTAACTTGTTCTTCTAGATTCATATGCTATGCCTCATTCTTCCTGCTAGTAGTTGGGTCTGGAATCTCCTTTTGTAGCTTCTTCATGGTTGCTTTCGTCAGACTTTTGTAAGGTTGGGGTGTGAAAGCACAACCAGGAGTGCAGAAGTCGGTGGAAAAAACTGATGTTTTGAGGGATCCCCCCCTACCAAAACTGACAACCTGAAGGGAACAGTTTTCACTGAAGAAAACCGAAGTTTCTTTTGGACCTGGTAATTGAAAGGACATCAGTGTGGGCCTGGGATGGAACATACCCCTTTAGGTTCTGCTTGAAGTGCCACCAAGTTCACCCATGAGGTTTGCAACCTTTGCCTTCCAAAGGACCACAGCTTGGTGGGCAGTAACACATATGGAATTCCTGCTCCAGAAACTGAGGGGGGGGGCCACCATATACATGACCTTCACAGCAGAAAAACCTCAGACATTTTGCTGTTAAGCGATGATGAGAACTCAAAGGAAACAGTTAACATAAGGAGAGGGTGCCAACGTTGAGCAGGTTGCTGAAACGGAGAGGGAAGAAAAAAAAATGTCAAAGGACTGAGGTGAAGAAGAGCCAGTTAAGACTACAAGGATGCAATGCGGCTGAAATGAAGCATTTAGACTAAGTCTACCCCAACACCAAAACACATGGTGATAAAGGGCAAGCACAAAATCCTGTAGACAGAACCTGCTTGTGGTAATACTCATAACCTGCATCTAATCCGTTAAGTATCAGGAGTGTGGCTGATACAAAGAGCTTGAGGTAGGCATTGACACCGGAGAGTAAGGACTCTACTCTAAACAAAGTGCTCTGTTAATTGGGGGGGGTTGAGGCTGTAATGTCTGCCCTCGTAAAGAGGGAGGAGTTAAATGCCTCTTAAATGGAGCGTCTTTGCATCCCACCGAAGGCTCTGAGTAAAGGGCCAGAAGAAACACATGGAGCTAGTCTGAAACCTGACCGCACCCAAGGAGAGTAGGAATAAGACCTTTTCTATGGAGGACATCCCAAAGGAGGTTAGTTTGAGTAGGGCTCATTTCATGACCTAGAGTCAGCAAGGGGTGGAGTGGGTCAGGACTTGTCAACAAATTCACCTGAAAAATAGGTGGACACATACCCCTCCAGATCTTCACCAATGCCAGACAACAGGGTGAACAAAGCCCTGGTTAAACAGCCAGCGGACACTCTTGGGGTGTAATTAAAATATAGACCTGCTTAATCATGTTTCTGGGGTGTAATTAAAATCTAAACATGCTTAATCATGTCTTCAAGAGAACCTGCTGACTTCCAAAGGAAGAAACTGTTCCTTCAACGCTCTACAGCATCCTTGACCAGGGGTGAGATGTCTTTTATAGAGCCAGCCTCGGCCAAGGTAGTAATGGCAAGGGTGGAGAAGCATAGGACTCCTTGCCTACATCAAGAGCAACGTAGGAGTAAATTCCCCTCACAAAATGCAAGAGACTGCACCCCCACAGGACCTCCACCAGACAGCCAGAAGAGTGAGATGGTGGGGTGTAAAATGGAGAGGTTGACTGCCCCAGTGGTGCACCGCAAACACTACAGTTACAAACAATGGGAAGAGGTGAAGTTAATGCAACCTCTCCCAGAGCAGTACAAAAGGTCAAAGGGAGTCCACCAGGAGGGCATGACCATCTCAGCACTTGCCTAAAATTTGCACTGAATAGGACTGATGTGGACAGCTGTGCAGTCACCACACTAACAACTGCATGGCTGAGTGTCGGGGATTTGAGTAGGAGGTGCAAGCAGCAGTGCTGTACATGACTTTCACTAGGCAAAAATCTCTTTGGGCCTCTGCTAGAGGGGAATCGCAGCCTGGCACCTCATGCCAGTTGCACACCACGACCCAGCACCCAATGTTGCAATATCTCAGTATGCCAAGACAGCCCATTCAAGGAAGAACCAGAGGGCGAGGTACCACCCCACAGGAGGCAGGACGCTCAAGCAAGTGACTTCTTGAGT
This sequence comes from Calotriton arnoldi, assembly GCA_963921515.1. Lineage (NCBI taxonomy): Eukaryota > Metazoa > Chordata > Amphibia > Caudata > Salamandridae > Calotriton > Calotriton arnoldi. Next base: position 3,734,500 of record CAWUFW010000003.1, on the reverse strand, counting down.
CACCCCTGTACGAAACACCAGTATAATGTTGGATCTGAGAATTTCTTCAGGAATGGAGGTGATGGTCTTGAAATATTAATCAACATGGTTATGATAAACTGCTGCAAAGGCCTCCAAACATCAGTCTGAAAGCAAGGAGATTGTATTGTTTTACAGTGCTTACTTTCCCAATATGGGGGCACTGAAAAGTTTGCCTACGCGGTCCGCAAGCTAAACCACGAAAGGTGTGTTTGAAAGTATGTTGTCTTTGTTTTTTTTGATCGTGTATGTATGTGTGTGTGTGTGTGTGTGTGTGTGTGTGTGTATATATATATATATATATATATGGTGCATGATTACCACTGAGGTGTGTTTTATGGGCTGCAACATTTAGCAGTGTGGTTGTTAAGGAGGTGTTAGATGTCCAGTTTTTGATTTTCAGTAGGCTATCGGCTTTGATCAGTTCTGCAGGACCTTTTATGGTGGTTCTTTTGATTGTAGTCTACTTAGTACACTGGGTTGTCCAACCTGATATTTTGTTTAGTTTTGGTCCTGTAGAGTCATGGCTGTTGACAATGATGAGGATCTGTTGGGAGGGGCTTTGTTACTATTGCCCCTTATTTCAATGTCACTGTGATGTAAAGAAGCAGTCCTAGTTTGTAGCTAGTTGGAAACTGCAGTGGCAGACTAGATTGGATTCCTCCAATTTGGCATTAGTAGTATGATTGTATTCTATTAATCTCACTTTCAATAAAACCACATCTCATGATTATTATAAAGACCTATTAAAATATGCTAAGAACATGATCCTAGTGCTTTATAAGCTTGGCATAAACAATTTGTTAACTTTGTGATATTATTTCCTTATCAAAGATGATACCTCCGACTGCCTTTAATCTTATTTTTGTGTCATTAAAAATCAATTGCAGCTAAAATCTTCTCAAATCCAATAGTTTTGGATAGATACATAACACATGAATGGGAGTTTCCACTTTGTATCTGCAAAGTAGTCAGGCAGACTTTACTTGCAGGGGTCGGTTCCACAACCCCTCAAATTAGTAGATGGGGGAATATAGAGGAGTCCAAACTTTAGGTATTTCAGTTTAATTGTGCCTGGCAAAGTCGAGCTGATAAAATCCTATTTGACAACTCATCAGGATTGTGAGACTGGCTCCTTATGTTTGTTTCTGTAACCTATCCAAGTTGTTCTCTCGGACTACTAAATATAGATCTTCGTATGAAGCATTCTCGAGACGCTCTATTCAGTTTGGCCAGGCATTCCAAGGCTGGCAACTCCTTTCTTTAAAACCTTGTTTAGTGATACAATATTTAGCTCCATATTCTTGTATGAGGTTTTTTAAGTTCTGAATATATTGTATTTCATGGTTGTAGGATATTTCCCCAGCACACTCGTAAGTAATTCAGAATAGCCCTAATGAACAAGTTACTTACCTTTGGTAACTCATTATCTGGAAGAGATTATATCTAGCTCCAGACTCCTTACCTTTGAATTTCCCAGGCTTTACAGTGGATCTGGAAACATTATTGCATGAGCTGTTACCAACGCGCCTTCGGGTGGCTCAGCGTGATGTTGGCGTCTGTTGTGATGTCGCAGTCACCTATATCTGCACCACCCAGGCTTGCTGAATCAGTTCCTTTTCACTTTTTCCACGCCAGCAGTGCAGAGCCATGAAGTGAACTGACTATTGTGTGTCAAAACTAGGGCCTTGTGAAGGGGAACAACCCTAGCCCTATAAATAAGTGCAGAGCAGGAGGGATGGGTGGTTCTGTAAGCAATCTGCAGCTAGATATGGTCTACCAGATAATGCATTACTGAAGGTAAGTAGCTTATCTAGCTGCAGCCAGTCTTAATGCAGAGAATGACCAAGCGCAAAATGGTTGTTTCTGCACTGCCTGACTTTTTTTTTTTTAGCTCTAATGTAACCCACAAAGAGTTAGTTGTCCACCCGCAACTCTTGTGTGGGCAAGGTAGAACGACCATGCTCTTTTTGGGTCCAGACGATGGAGACTCTTCTCTTCCTTGGAGGGATGTGGGGGAGCAACAAAAGTGGGCAGCATGACTGACTGACCCAGGTGCAATGGAGTCACCACTTTTGGAAGAAATTAAGAACAGGGGCAAAGCACCACCTTATCCAAGAATGTCATAAGGTAGGGAGGCTTGGATGACCAACCTTGCAATTCACTCGCCCTCCATGCAGATGTTATCACCACTAGAAAGGCTGTCTTGATGGTAAGCAGCCGGAGGGGACAATTGTGTAATGCTCAAAGGGAGCACACATGAGATGTGAGAACCAGATTGAGATCCCACTGTCATGATAAAGGGTGTAGGTGGAAACCTATGTACAAGCCCTTTTTAAGAGCCTATTTACAATCTGGTATTTGAGCAAGGAGGGTTGGGCCATCAGCTGCAAGAAAGCTGACCGAGCAAAAAGATGACCCTTAGGAGTACCCAAAGCAGAGACCTGCTGGGCAAGGGTAAGAAAAATGAAACCAAGAAGCAGAAAGAGGGTAAATGGACCTTTCTGTACAATAATTTTCAAACTTTTGCCAACAGCCAGCGTATACAGTCTTAGTTGAGACCCTCCTGGCTGCCAAGATTGCATACTTGGAGGAAGGTTGAAAGCTGTCCACTGTCGCTGCTCAATCTCGATGCAAGGAAGCAGTGAGTTGACTGGTTCGGGTGGAGGACCCTCCCCTGCAACAGAAAATCCTCCCGAAGGAGCAGCCTGATCGGAGTATCAATGCTCATTTGAACAAGCTCTGGATACCAGACTCTCCGTGCCCAATCTGGAGCCACAAGAACGATTTGGACCCAGTTATTCGTGAACTTCTTGAACTTTGGGCAGAAGTGGTATGGGCGGATAGGCGTACAGGAGACCTGAGCCCTCGCAACAAAGCGTCGCCGAGCAATAGCCGCCTTGGAAACTCCAGCACTTAAAACTGCTAACATTGCGTGTTCTCTTCAGAAGCTAACAGATCCCCCCCGCCCCCTCTTGCTGAAATAGACCATGCGCCACCTCTGACTGGAGACTCCATTCGTAATCTGCTAGGCATCAGCGGCTGATTTTGTCTTCCCTGGCGTTCAGAGAACCTGTCAGATGTTGAACTAGCATGGTCATGCCCTCCTGTTCCAGAGGTGTAGAGCCTCTTGACAAAGGGTCCAGGACCCCACCCTGCTTGTTGCAGTATTACATGGTGGTCCTGTTGTCCATGAACATCTGTACCAACTTTCCCTTGACAGAGGGAAGAAATTCTAGCTGAATAGCCCAAAGCTCAACAAGTTGATGTGGAGCCCTGACTCTGCCAGAGACCGGTGTCCCCCTGATCGCCACCTGTCCCAGATAGCCACCCTATCCCTGGAGTGACTCCTGCCTCACTACTGTGAGGTTTGGTTGGAGAAGGGTCTGCCATTGAGCCAATCGCAGTATGTCAACTACCACTGCAGGTCTTTTGCAGTCCCCTCAGATCTGAACCAGGTCGGATTCCCCTGATGCTGCGTCCACGGGAACTTCAGGTCCCACTGCAGAGCCTGTATATGCAATCTGCTTGATTCACTAACTTGATGCAGGAGGCCATGAGTGCCAGCAGCCTCAGTCATTCTCACCGAAATCAAGGATAGTGGCTGGAACATCACTGTCATAACCTGAATATCCTGGACTTGCTGTTTAGTAGCATAAGCCCAAAACTGCACTTTGTCCAGAATGGCTTTGATGAAAGGGAGTGTTTGAGAAGGAGTCTGGTGTGACTTGGGCACTTTTTAGACAACCCTGGTGAATGCAGGAGGTCTGTCGTAGTCTGGAGGTGTGACCAGCTGGGCCAAAGGTGCCTTTAATAGCTGAGGTAGGTGAAGACTGATATCCCATACTTGTGCTCTACCCATCAAGTCAGTTGTATCTAAGCCACACCCAATGGTAAACTTTGCTGCATCTCCCCCATCTTTCACTGCCTGGGAGAGCACAGCTGGCCCTCATCCAGAACCTGTGGCAGCACTTGCAAAACCGTTTCCCATATGGTGTGCAAGTAACTGCCCAATAAGCATGCAGTGTTCACTAACTGCAATGCAAGGCTGGTAGAAGAAAACCCTCTTCCCAAGCGCGTCCAGCCTCATGGATTCCCAATCTGGGGGAGCGAAAGGGAACGTGCCATGGGGTGTTGAAGCCTTAACCACCAAGCTCTCGGGTAGGGTGTTTATTTATTTGAGAGTTTTATATAGCGCTGGCTAGACCAGAGGGTATCGGAGCGCTTTACAAGGCATAGCATTGATAGAAGGATTCACAATTGACATAGTATTACAAGAGGGGATAAAAACAGTGTAACATAAAATACATATCTTAAAGAGTAGCCGATTGTCCAACATTGGCCGAGGTATAGATGCTGCATTGGGTCAGGTGACCATATTGGATGGTCCTGTGATTCTGGGCAACTCACTTAATCTCCTACGGGCCTGTTTTTGTAAAAACAAGCACTTTTCATAATCTATCGATGTTCCTAAGGGTTATTGAATGTTTGTTGAACATCACTGTGCACCACTTTCCCAGAAACTTTTGTGAGCCACAATTCATTAAGAAGGCGATTTCTTACAAAAACATTATCTTGAACCACAAACTCGCTAATAGCTGCGAGCTGGAGGTGGGCAGCAACACGAGACATCAGAAGATCGAGGTAAAGTGTGTACTTGAAGACTACATTTCCTGACATGCCTGTGCATATATTTAGCAAGAGAAAATCGCTTTCTAAAATTCTCAACTATTGGGTTTGTTAGTTATTGTTAACTAACAAAGCCAATAGTTAAGAATTTTAGAAAGCGATTTTTCAGAAACTTCTGAAATATTCTCTAGCATGTGGGCCTGTTCAAAAAGATAGCAGGCATGCAGAAAGGTATGTAGAGAGGAAGGGTTAGAGCTAGGATCAGTCTGGGGCAGCACGCAATGTGTGGAAGGGATGGGAAACATTTTGTGCAAACTCGCACATCTATGGGGCACAAGCTATGCAAAATAACGCAGTGTAGCAAAGCAAGCATATAAACACACAAGACACAGCCTGCCTAAAAAAAGTCACACACATGGATTTATAACCAGCCCACAGAACCTTTCTGCACAGAGATCCATACTAGAAAACAGACGATGCACAATAACGAAAGAGAAGAGCAACTTGAATTGAAAAATGTGGTCATTCAATTTCTCTCAAGAGGAGTCCAGAAGCTGCTTTTCCCATCAGCAATAGCGATGAGGTGCCTTTTACCAAACAAATGCAAGTCGAACAAAACCAGCACAGTAGTCATACATGAGCAGCCTGCTGCATTTGAAAACATTGGGGGGTTGACCAGAGTGCAAAAATGTTTAGAGTTAAAATATTTGATCAAATATAATTTGGAATGTCAAACACTTTGGCGCTTCATTAAGGCAACTTCATAGTAGACCCAATGCATAATGGAGTTCTGTAAAGCATTACATGAACAGTAAACAGACTTCGAGGTCAGCCACGTTAGCAAGAATCACTTTAAAATGCACATCTGGTAGCCCTTATGTGGGTAACCACGCACAGTACGACACTATCTGGTATACTATTGTACTCCTCTGACGTGTGAGAGAAGTCTCCTCAGGCAAGTGCAGTCCTCGGATATGCTAAAATGTTACAAAGAAATATTAACAATCAATCCTCCTCCACTCCGGATTACATAAACTAATGTCAGTACACATAGACACCAAGACTAGCCTTAAACCTTCTGACAAAGTTTGAAAAAACAAATGGTCTCATTTCATTCGGGCCTTCCAACACTGCTCTTGGTCAACACAATGATGGCAAAATAAACAATCTAGCTCTATCTTACTTTTAAAACTAAGTGTTTGTTCCTGCTGGAAGAAACTGGCTGTACAATTTTGAAGACAACGACCGAACTGCTCTAATCCAAGGTTGCCTGTTAAAGGATACTGTCCACTGTGCTCCATAAGAAATGTGAAACTTCCTCAAGAGTTTGTGTTCATCTTGAAGAGCTTCAGAGCTCTGTGTGGGGGGCAGGGGAGAGTACAGCAGCGTCCGTTGGGCCATCTTCATGTAAGTTACCCTCCCCCACCCCACGTGAGCCAGGCAGGGGGCCTGGTGTTGCTCTGGCCCTTGGGCTATTCACACCTCGGCTGCAGGACTGGCCCAGCAGCAGTGTTTTCCCATGACCCCTCCGCGCCAGGCCACCACAGGCAGGCCAATGTGGGTGGGGAAGAAAAAGTATGCGTGGGCCTTGCTGGGGGCCAGGCAACATTTCACTGGATTGACTGAGTAGTTTCCTGTACCCGGCTGCATTTGCACACTTTTTGCAGCGCTGCGACATCGTGGACATTTACCATAGCCTCACGACAATACATGTGCGCTTTCACTGCAAGAACGTGCACGACCTAATGAAGTCTAGCCCACTTTTGTCACCTTACTAGAAATAATGTCTGCACAGAGATCAATACTAGAAAACAGACGATTCACAATAACGAAAGAGAAGAGCAACCTGAATTGAAAAATGGGGTCAATTTCTCCCAAGAGAAGGAGTCCAGAAGCTGCTTCTTTTCCCATCAACCATAGCGATGAGGTGCCTTTTACCAAACAAATGCAAGTCGAACAATAGTCATACATGCACTAGCAGCCTGCTGCATTTGAAAACGCAGGGGGATTGGGGGGTTGACAGGAGAGCAAAAATGTTTAGAGTTAAAATATTTGCATTTGCACACTTTTTGCAACGATGCGCTGCATTATCCGAAGCCTCAGTCTTTCTAATTGAATTGCGGGGAAATACTTCACATGGCTTGTGCAGCTGCATATACAGCATCACGATGCGCACACACACAGGCCCTCTCACACTTTACGTTGGGCTCACATTTCAAGAAAAAGTATGCGTGGGCCTTGCTGGGGGAGACCTTTCAGGGGAAGGTAATCCCTTGCTGTCTGGCAGCCTGTGGGGAGCTCTACAGATTTGCAGCCAGAACTTACCTGCTGGGCCTTGGAGCAATGGCGGTCGTCGTCTGAAGTGTGGTGAGGTGTGTGTGTGTTGGCTGAGGAAACTTGAATCTTCAGCACAGGTCGATGATGGCGTGCTATTGTCCTGTTCACAGGAGCCCCTGTGCTAGGCTTGGACCACGTGCCTAGAAGGACATCTGTCAGTACTTTAATAAAAGGCAAAAGTGGTTTGGATGAGGAAGCCCCGGGTTGAAGCACTTCGGTCAAGAAATTAGTCTTGACCTGCACAGAGAGCAACTCCAGGCCCTAACCTGGCAACAATTCCGCGGAACTGTGCCTAGAGTGTCTGCTGTTTACCTGTGTGGTTGACGGATGACAGACGAGGTAAAGTCTAAGTCCGTTTGGACTACTACTTATGCTTCTTCCCAACTGTCCCGATGACCTAGAGTGCAAAGAACAGGCTTCGGGCTCCTGAAGTGATCCCTCAACCTTCTCTTCGACCAGGACCTCTGAGGAGCCACGCCGGATGCCTCATAATTCACAAGGCCTTCAGAGCCATGGCCTGATAGTCTGAGCATGACCGTCGTGGTCGCGCTCGAGACACCACAAACTGGGCAGATGGGGGTCAGTTACTGACGTGGCACAGTGACGGGCACCACACTGCTTGAAACCTACCAGTCTAGGGGTCCTCCCTCGACACGCCAGGAAAAAAAAATCATCTTACCAAAATGCCTGTCATTGAGACCGAGGGGTAGCTCTTCTCTGGATCCACACTAACTGGCATGGAAAAAAAACGTGTCGTGTGTCTGGGTGGTGCATATATATATGTGAAGCCGACACCAACTATGTCGCACGAACCAGGACGGAGCCACCTGACTGTGTGCAGAGGTACTGCTCACGCGTCTGACGCCTGGGAAATTCAAAGGTAAGGAATCTCCAGCTAGAAATCTCCATCAAAAGCTTCGACCCATCTAACCCCAAAATAGAGTCAACGAAAGAAAAAGCAGGGCTAAAAAGCCAACGGGAAGGACCCCGCAAGCAACCAAAGAATTCATCTCTCGACAACTCAAAATGCTGAACTAAGACAAATAAAGAGCGAAATAAATAGAGCACTGCGCAGTCTCCGCCTGTATGGCCCAGTCGATAATATACAGTCAGAATTAAGGAGGCTAAAGGCACGCAAAAATAAAATCATGTGGCAAGTGAAAAAGGAAAATGCCGACACAATATGGGCAAAATTGCTACACGACGCAAAAACCAACAGCGCTAGGTTTTGGCACACAGTAAACAGTATAGAGAACCCAACGGCTCCGGGAATAAATTCTTATATAACGGAGGACGCATGGGCAAAGTACTTACAGCATCACTTCAATACGGAAGCTGGTGAAATCAAACCAGAAACACCGGTGCGCCAACGCGACCGGCAGCCCCCTAATCACCGATGATTGGAACTCCTTCCCCTCTTCTCAAATAAACTGATTGTGAATAGAATCTCAAAGCCGGAAGGAGGGAGCGCCTGGGCCCAACAGCCTACCACCAATCATATACAAGCAGGATCCAAATTATTGGGCTGAAGCGCTACTACCCCTCTTTAATAATATCATGGAAGCTGAAAGAATTCCAGATTCTTGGAAGGGATCAATTATTTCACCGATCCACAAGAAAGGTAGCAAGATTGAACCGAAGAACTATAGGCTCATTGCATTAATTGACATTGAGGCCAAATACTACGCAGGTCTCCTATTGGACGAACTTACGGAGTGGCACTGGAAAAAGCCCTAATTCCCATCAATCAAACAGGCTTTCAAAAAAGCATGGGGACAACGACAAACATTCTTGCTCTTTCGCTCTTGATAGACGCTACCAAAAATATCAATAAGCCACTATTTGTCTGCTTCATCGATTTTATAAAGCCGCTTTCAATAGTATTGACAGGGGGAAACTCTGGGCAAAACTTTCCAGGTGGGAAATAGCCCCAAACCTCCTGAATCAGTTAATTTTACTCCACTCTAAGACATGGATCCAAATTAAATTGGGGGCCGGGGACTGTCTGTCAAGGAGAATACCAACCACCAAAAGGCTGAAGCAGGGCTGTGTCCTTGCCCCGACCCTGTTCAACCTCTTTGTCTCCGACCTCTCTACAGAGCTGGACAACTGCAACCATCATGCTCCGAATCTGGAGGGCTTAACTCTTTCAAACTTACTGTATGCCGACGATCTGATACTCATCAGTCTAACTCCAGTCGGCCTGCAACACCTGATAAACACCACAAGCAACTTCGCAGACAAGAACGAGTTAAGTATAAACCTTGAAAAATCCAAAGTCATGGTATTAAACCAACGGAATAACAAACACCAACCCCGATGGATGCTGGGGGGCCGGCTGTTGGAGACGGTTGATGAATATAAGTATCTGGGAGTAATCTTCGACAGGAACAGCTCGTACCTCAAACAAAAAGCGGCTATCAAAGGCAGAGGGACCTTATTGGCAGTTGCACTAAAAAATATCAAGCATAAAATTACCGGCCCCAATCTTCTTCCTCTACTAGAAGTGCTTCGAGCAAGGCTTTTACCTACAATCACTTATGGCAGTGAATCAATGAGAGGGAGAGATGAGACTATTTTGGATAATACGGTCTCCAAGGCCGTGAGAATAATATTCAATCTCCCGCAGTACACTTCGCCAGCACAAATAAGGCTAGAGTTTGGCCTCCAAAAGCAGCAAATAACACGGAAGGGCGCCTACGCCAAGTGCTGGCACAAAATAAAGGGAGCCGAGCCCGGCACACTGAACTCATAATTATGGAAGGAGATGACAAGGAAAAAAGATAGCCCGGCCATGGTTTACCTTCAATCAGCAATAAGGTTGCTTGCTTTACAGGACCTATGGGAAATCAGTATGCCCCACAAACGTTTTAAGGACCTGGTAAACAAATCAGTAAAGATTGTATCTCTCGAAGAAGACAAAGCTGCACTAAGCAGGAGGGCCCATGGATGGTTTGTGATTCAGAGCTATGCAAGGTGCAAGCTACAACCATACCTAGGAACAGGCTTCTCGAGAATCACGAAGGAAAGATTCTTGCTTCTGAGGTTGGGAATCTTACCCGCAAAGTGTCACCTCCCACCATGGAAACGCACAGACACACCAAATCATTGTAGACTATGTGGTGACACCAAAGAGAATGTTCTACATCTACTGTGCATTTGCAAGGGCTTAGACGAGGAACGAAGACAGCTATTAAAGCCGCGCCTGATCGGAAGTCAGATACGAACATGTAGACAGGCGGTAAAGGCTTGCTTCGAGGGAGGCAACGTTCGGTTGGCCTGCAGCTCTGTCCGCTTTATGAGCGCAGTAAAAACAAAGTTAACCCCAGCAGTACTCTAACAAATTGGTCATCAATCTAGGCCCTCCGGCTTCTTAGTTATTCATGAGAATCCTTCTTAAAAGAGATCCACTCTGGTATTTATGGTTACAACTAATGTTCCTTTGTGATTTTAAACAGCCTTTTTAGGTTTGTGGGTCAGTAACGGTGACATAAAATCTCCAAACCTATTGTGTTATCCCAGGCTTAGCAATGTGGGCCTAGGAACTAGCATACTTATTAGCATGGGAGTTACTTGGCAAGGGTTGTAAGGAACTGGTCGCGCAAATGACACGACGAGCTCCTGATTGCAACTGGCAATTATGTACTTTTGGATGCCCACTTATAGACTTCCATGCTACTTTGATTAAGACCCTTAACACCAATTTTATAGGAACTTGCACTGCCCAAGGAACTCTTAGGAGAATAGACTCCAAAATATTTTGCACTTTTCCCGCCAGCCATGGCACCATATTGGCTGTACTGTATGCCAGCTTTTATATTTTCTTCGTAATTTTATGGAAACATCGCAATTTTTAAATGCATTTAACTAACTCGAGCACAACAAAATGTGTTTTATGCTTTTTGTACATGTGTTTTTTAGCTGATTGCAAAGGTTTTTATTAATCAAGCAATAAAGAGATTACTTACTTACTATCAGATAGGGAGTGACATTATGGATTTTAGGTTCAGCTCCAGCATAACACAGTGAGGGGTGGCTGTGCAGAGATGTAAGTTTAGGAACACTCTGCAAAAAAGTTTTGTCCTTGTTCAGTATGACCTTAGTGGCTAAGACGTCGAGGCATAAATTAGATAAGGAATGAGCTCTAGTCTCCCCGTTTTAGCAAGGAGTCGATTGACCTTTTGCCAAATAGTTTACCAATCCCATACTCTATTTTGGCAATAGTATTGGATTTAAGCTTTCTAGTTGATTGAGTCCATGATAACATAGTGTCAATCATAACTCCCAAATACTCATTGACTGTTTTGACTGTGACGTCCCCTAAGACGCAGGAAGCAGTCGTTTGTTTCTTTCTAAATAACATTCTTAGTTTTTGATAAGTTGGCAGTTAGTCCGGTCTGCAAGTTGAAATCATTTAAGCGGTGTAATAGGTAGTCGCTTTGGGGTGTGCAATGGAATCACCAAGTCGTCTGCGTAAGCAAGATGCATTGCTCCTTGTAATTCATTTTAAACCCAAATCCACTGATTCACCAGGTCTAGTTAAGGAACTAAATGGGTCCTTATTGGTAAGAGTACTTTTGCAGATTGAACTTTCCCATGCTTAGCATTATTCTAGTAGTTTGGTCTGGAATACTTTTCTTAGCCCCCCTCCCCGTGTGTGGCATAGTCTGTGGCCATATGGTGCTATGTCTGGCTTCCCATTAAGTTTGAAAGGCATTGTAGTCTCTTAACTTTGTTGCACCTTATTTTTTGGGGAGGTGGGTGGGTTGCATTTTAATCAAGAAAATTCTTCAAGTGTCAAAACTACTCCTACTGGTAAGTAGCTATACTTTTTTTTTTCTTTCTTTTCTTTCAGCGTGATTTTCTTTTTCACCTGAAGCTGTGGACGCTCAAAGAGTGAGAAGTTGGCCAAATCATCGGACAGTAAGGGGAAAAGCCACCAAGGAGGACACCTGTAGAGGGAAAGAAACAAGAGCCAGCAAAGATCACCTAAAAGGAAGTGGTCCATATGGGTGGCCAACCACGTGTGTGGAGAATACAGTGGCAGGAAACAGAGGGCAATGGAGAGTACTCAATTTAGTTTCTGTCCCAAGTGTCAACCTAATTTTGCCAAGGAGGACATCCAGTCCACAACCTCTGCCTGCCAGAGATTGCAGAGCATGCACCATGGTCCTTCTTCTTCCAAAGAAGGACTAGGGCGAAGCAGAGGCAGGCACACTACACCACAATGCAGGCACAGTAGAATGGGAACTAGACATTGAACTTCGGCGGAGTGAAGAAGCACACAGTGTAGGCACAGAAGTGGTGCAGGGCGAAGCAGAAGTTAAGTTCGAGCTAGAGGTTCCACCAAAGAAACACAAGGAGAGGTGCTCTGAAAACACCCGGAGGTAATATCCCAAAAACAAAGGGAAGCCAAACAAGTCGTCCGACTCCAAATTGCACAAGATTACTTCGGCACTGAAAGAATCTTCAACCGAAGGAAAGGACAAGGAGCACCATGGCTCCACACAGACACCAGTAGAGGACATCTGCTGGGAAACTCAACTAAGGATGAGTGAGCGTGCAAAGGAATCAAGAGATGTCAAAGCGTCTGCTCTGAATAAGAGGCTGCTAACCACAATCTACACTGAAGAGAGGTTGCTCCAAGTTGAGCAGAGGAAAAGACTCCTTGACACAGAAATGGGGTCGATCCTACAGAAAGAGGAATTTTGATGCATTCCTTTGAGAATTTCAGATGCCATTGAAGGCTTTGAGGGAGCAGAGAGGAGATGGAGCAGTCCAGATCAATCCTCCCATCATGTCATTGCCACAAGATGACCAAGATGTGTTCTTCGAGGAAGAAAACCTTGTGGTCCAGGGAATATTTGTGGTTACAAGATACCAAAGTTGGCAGGTACCTAACTACCTCCTAACTGACAGTTTAACCTATGCTTCACTAAAAGTGGATTTGGCAGCAATAGTAACCTAAAAAGAACCTATAGGGAGAAGGTGATTCACTGCATCTGTTATTAAAAGGTTTCTATAAGGAGCATAGAATAGCTCTACCCAGATCTGCACCAATGCCCATGTGGAATCTACTTGGTGTTGACACAGCTAAGAAGGAACCCTCTGATCTGCTCCACAAGTTTTTATTCTTTAAAGACTGCTCTCCTAATTGCTATTTCATTGCTGCAAAGGGTGAGCGGTAAGCGCTAACCACCCAGGGGTCCTATTTACAATTACACAAGGGCTGAATAGTCATGTGGACCAATGCACACTTCCTCCCCAAAAAATCATAGCACAATTCCATGTGAATCGAGCAATTAATCTCCTAGGTTTCTTCCAGCAACCAAAAAAGCAAGCCGAAAAAACCCTTCATTACGCTGGCTGTGCTTGGGCAGTAGGCTCCAGAAGCTTTTTGGTTCAAATTCCGACCATAGTTTGCCACCACTTGGAGTTGATTTACTGCCATGTGACAGTTTATACATGGATTTAAAGGTGACCAGTGGGCTTAATACGTCTCTTAATACTGGGTTAATTACCCCCCTTAGGCTGCCAACGGCATAGTGCTTTCATTCCAGTAGTAATCAAAGGTGCTGCTGAAGTCCTGAACCTACAACTACCTTATTTTGAAGTTGAAACAAACATTAAAGAAGTTCTGCAACATGGGCCTGCTTCCTCTAAACCCTGCCTCCCATTCAATGAAGTCCTAGCTGACACTTTGATGGACACTTGGTCTAAGCCTCGCTCTTGCTCACCGAGGAATAGGCAGGTGACCAGGTGCAATAGACTGGCACCCTTGATTTTCTTATGGAGCAGCCTACTCCTGCGTTTGTTCCAAACTTCTCCCATCAATCTTCACTCTTTCCCCACGACCCCTGCTACAGACAGGAAGTACGATGGGATTAAGGTGCTTGGAAAATGAATGTTCTCTTCTGCCATCCTAACCCAGAGGTTGGTTGATTCAGTTTGCCTACTAGGCTGTTACAAGCATGCTCTCTGGGACATGGCCAGTGATCTCGCTGCCAGTCCTGGAAGAGTTTAGGGCCTCCTTGGCTCAAACCATTCAGAATTCAGAAAATTATTTGATTTGGGCTGGTCTGGATACTGTTGATTGGGTTAAGCAGTTGGCACTAGTGTGGTGTTCCATTGCCATGCATGGATGCGATCCACAGGTTGTTTTTGTAAATGTGCAGGTATCCTTTAAGGAACCTGCAAGTTTGAGGGAAAAAAAGCTGATTCTACCCTGGAGCACTACAAGGAAAGCCAGGCCACTGCAGGTTCTTTGGACTTTTCCATCTGTGCTAGAGTTTCCGCCTCAATTTCTGTTCTTTTGAGGCTACTCCAGAGGTTTGGTGTTTATGCAATGCCAGACTCTACTGCAGTCACCTCAGCCCTTTTGTGGCTGGGGGTTGGGATTCTGGAAGAGCTTCAGATTCCTTACCTTATAATATCCCCCAGGTGTCTGACTGGATCTGGAAAATTCTGAGCAGCACCTCTGCGTGCCTGTAGGTGGAGCTGATGGCTACCCGCTGGATGTGACTTGCACGGTGCCACCCCACCACGCATGCTCCAAAATTTGCTGTTCCAGAGAGCTAGCTCAAGTCACTTTTTGATCAACTTTTTCTCTAATCTTGTTGAGCCATTTCTCTACTTGTTTCAGTGTGCTAGCTATATGTCGCCCTCAAAAACCTATACTTGTTTGCACTCAATGGGCTTTTCGGTGGATGACCAGGTGAGCCTCATGGACATGCCCTTTGATGGCTCTTACATGTTTTGTGACAAGGCGGATGCAGCACTGGAGAGCTTACGGATAACCGGTTCTCCGCTTGCTCCTTGGGTTTAACTGGTGCCCCTAATCAACTCCATTCTTCCTTTTGGCCCTCCTGTGGTTATGATAGGGGACCTCAGCCCTGTCAATATCAACAACACCCGCAAGGCCAGCTGGCTTCATAGCCTTTCATGGTAGAGGCTCCTGTAGACCTCAGACACTGTACTACCCAGTCCTTCACCTCTCCTCCTGCCTCCCCACCTGCTTCTTCAGTGTGCCCTCCTTGAGGCATCGCCATCTGGTAGGAGTCTGCCTCTCTATTAAAAACTGCCAGATTCTGCTCTTGCAATCTGGTCTGTGGCAGACCCCTGTCTCTCCCAGAGCTGACAGCTGTGACTGAGGCATCCCTTCTGAGATGGAGTGCCCACTTGGGAAGTTGGAGATCAGAGGACTCTGGTCTCTGGCAGAGACCTAGCTCCACATCAGCCTGTTGGAGTTGCAGGCCATCTGTTTTATGTTGAAAGCCTTCCTGCCATTCATCAAAGGCAAGCTGGTTAAGGTGTTCACGGACAACACCACTGCCATGTGGTACTGCAACAAGCCAGGCGGATGCAGTTGTGGCCCCTGTGCCAAGAGGCCGCACACCTTTGGACATGGCTAGTATGTCAGTAAATATTCTTGCTTGTACAACACCTGGCAGGATCTTTGAGAGCTAGGGCAGACAAACTTAGCGTATGACGCCTTGCGGACTACAATTGGCATCTACACCTGGAGGCGGTGCAAGGTCTCTTCTGTGAATGGGGCGAGCCTTGGCTTGATTTATTCGCCCCTGCCAAGAATGCGTAGTATCGGCTCTTCTGCGTGGTGGAGTTTCCAGAGCAGCTCTTGCTTGGAGGCACGTTCTGCATGGAGTGGAATTCTGGAGTCCTCTATACCTTTCGGCTGATACCTCTTCTGCCTTGAGTTCTCATAAAATTAGGACCGACTGGGCCCAAGTGATCCGAGTGGCTATGGATTGGGCTCAGAGTTTGTAATCCTAAACATGAGCATCTGTCCTCTGATCAGGCTGCCCCTTTGTGAGGATCTCCTCTCGCAGCAGGGCCCCAGGTCCTGCGCCTGAACCTGTGCCCCGCCATCGTCATGCTTGGAGATTTGGTGGTGAGGTTTTTTTTTCATCCCAAGGTGGTTAATGATGTTCTGGCAGTCAGGTGTCCTTCAAAATCTGTATGCGCCTGCCGTTGGAACAAGTTTGTGGCTTGGTGTACAGAAAAGCACGTTGATTGTCTTCATGCAAAACTGTCTGAGGTGTTGGTGTTTGTGTTGTTGTTGGCCAGGCAGGGCCTGGCACTGTTAAGGGTTATTTGTCAGCTGATCCAATAACCACTGAAAAGCGGATTTAGCGATCTGTGTTTGTCACCTGTTGTGACTCGTTCCCTGAAAAGTTTGCAGCACGTTTCCAGCCTCCCCTTTTATTATTTGCTAGTGGGATTGGAATTTGGTATTTAACCTATCTGATGTGTTCTCCCTTTGAGCCCATGCATAATCGTCCTCTCAGACTTTTGACTCTACAGACTGTCTTCTTGGTAGCTATTGCATCAGACCAGAGGGTGAGCGAGCTTCAGGGTCTCTGTTCAACCACTGTATACTACCTTCTACCAGGACAAACTGGTTCTCAGAATACAATGTGGTGACCCCCTTCACATTGGTCATCCTTCTGATTTTCTTTGCTCCCCTGTAGAAAGATGACGCGTAGGTTAAACAAGGTAAGTTTATTGTACATAACCCCAACATGACCAGCAGCTGTCCTCGCAGGGATGCAACTGACAGGTCTAACATCTAACGTCTACAACTGTCAGATAGAACCTCGGGGAGTGGGGTGACGAGGGACACCAATGAGGAAGGGTGGAACGGTGACATCACAATGGTCCTGAGGTCGGACCATAGTACATCATTACAACACATCTTCCCCTTTATACAATATAGAAATGTGAGAAACAAACGTTAATGGAAAGCTATGTGCATTGAATTTGGGGAGACATGAACAGTAATACACAGTTAATCAAAAGCGATAGTCATTGAATTTCTTTGGTTTGTTGATGGGTCTTCCAAATCTGCTAGTGGTGATCTGTTTACCCAATGATTGTCCTGTATCGGAAGAGGTGACATTTTCCTCATTGCGATCAGACCGGAGTCTAGAACACTCGCTTAAAAAAGGTGATGGTCTATCAACGGTGGTACTACTACTGTCATCCATTTTACTAGAGCTAACATGTGCCTCATTGGACATATTGCCTGTATCATCAAAATCAAGCCATAAATCACTGTTGTGCATAGTATCATCCAGTATCCTCATTTAGAGTTCTCTCGCTGGTACATTTGGCTAATCTACTCATGTGCCATATTTTCCCGTCACTTAGTTCAGCCGCATTGCAATAAAGTTTGTTTATTTTAAGGGGAGGAGAGAATCTGCTCTCTCCCTTTCTGACTTTTTGTCTCTAGACAAACTTTGACAAGATCTCCACATTTGAAATGTAAAATCTTCACGCCGTGTTCGTTGTCAAACCAATTTTTGTAATAACTCTGTGCAAATTTGACTTTTTTTCTCACACAGTGCGGTGACCACTCAATTTGTTTGGATACAGGCATCCAACTCAAATCTTTGCTCATGGCCTGTCTACCTCGCATCAAAACAAAAGGACTTTTGCTTGTAACTAAACTGGGAGTGATTCTATAAGCCCCTATGAGCTAAAAGATTTCAGTTTCCCAGTTCAGGTTACTATTTCTTGAAGTTGAATACATCCTTTGAGCACTCTATTGAAGCGCTCCACGAGTCCATTGCCTTCAGGGTGATATAGTGAAGTGGTTTTGTGTGCGATACAATTTCTGTTTAAAAATGACTTGAAAGAAGATGAAGCAAATTGTGTGCCATTATCCGTTAGGATACATTTGGGTAATCCTTCTTTTAAAAATACTTTGTCCAGAAATGATATTACATTGTTACAACCAGCATTCTGTACAATTTTAATTTCCGGCCATTTTGAGAAATGGTCCACGAGAACTAAAATGTATTTGAAATCATGCCCTTCTACAGGTCCAATTATGTCTAGACCGACTCTCTCCCAAGACATGCTAGGGCATTCAATGGGACACAAGGGTGCTTTAAATGTTTTCAAACTTTTATCAGAGTCATTGCAGGTGACGCAATCTCTAACTAAAGTTTTAATTTGTTTGCTAGACCAGGCCACCAGTAATTATTTTTGACTGTTTGGTTTTAGAGATACCCAGATGGCCTTCATGACATATATTGAGTAACTGTTTCCTTAAACTGGGGGGGAATTATTTTGCCAGATCTAAAAAGTAACCCACCTTCTGCATAAAGTTCATTTCTGACTTCCCCTAGAATTCTTTCTTTGTTTTTAAGATCACATTTCTTGGGCCATTTCTTATATATGCAATCAAGTACCAGTTGTAAACACTTGTCCTTGAACATGTGATCTTTCCACTCAGAAAGAGTAATACCTTCCAATCCATCATTGAATATCAAAGCTACTTTGTCATCGTCCTCAAGAAGTAGTTCACTACCTTTTATGGGTGGTAAGGGTAGTCTGCTTAGAAAATCAGCAACACGATTCTTGACTCCGGGCAAGTATTCTACATTGTAATTGAAATCAAGAAGTTTTACTGACCTTTTACTGATCCTAGGGGAGGCATTTTGCAAACCAGTGGTGGATAGGATTTTTGTAAGGGGTTTCTGATCAGATCTTAACAGTATTTTGAAACCCCATATGTATAAACAAAAATTATTTAGTGCCCATGCACAAGCTAATGTTTCGTGCTCAATCACTGAATATTTTTCTTCACAAGGAGTGAGAGCGAGACGCAAATACAATGACCCATTCGTTATTCTCACTGTCGCGTTGAGACAAGACTGCCCCAAGACCCTTGTTGCTGGCATCAGTTGTGACAATGATTTTTTGCTGAGGGGTCCAAGCCCTTGAGAAAGGGTGCGTTGCTCATCTCTTTTGTAATGTTTTCAAAAGATTCTTGGCATGGCACTGACCATTCAAATTTGACCTTGTTTTTTAGTAGTTGGCGTATGTAGTAAGTTTTTTCTGAAAAGTTGCGAATGAATTTTGAGTAGTATTCAGTTAATCCTAAAAAGCCTCTGACCTCATCTTTGCAAGTGGGACATAGTGCCTTGACTATGGCATCTACTAAGCCTTGTTTGGGTTTGATACCATCCTTACTGATGCAATGTCCCAAATAAACAACTTAGTTCTGTGCGAGTTTACATTTGTTGAGTTCTAGAGTGAGACCTTTCTTTTTTAAAATATTTAAAACTTGCTTTAATTGGGTGTCGTGTTCAGATTTATTACAGCCCATGACTAAAATGTCATCTTGGAAGAATTTGACTCCTGCAACTCCATCAAATAAGTTAGACATTAACCTCTGGGAAAGAGCTGCTGCAGAAGCTAACCCGAAAGGTACCCTGGTGAAGCAAAAACAACCGAAAGGTGTTATGAAAGTTGTATATTTTTTGCTGTCAGCATGTAATGGTACCTGGTTATAAGCTGATTTTAAGTCAATAGTGGAGAACCAACACATGCCTTTTGTAATACTGACCATTTCATTTATGCGAGGCAACGGGTATTGATCAACAAGTATGTGTTTATTAAGATCTCTCAGGTCAATACAAAGTCTGACCTTGCCATTGGGACGTTTGATCACAACTAATGGAGAAACCCATTCTGCAGATTCTACTTGTTCAATTATGCCATCTGATATTAGTCTTTGTAATTCTCTATGTACATCATCCCTAGTTGAGATGGGTAAGTGCCTGGCTTTATGTATACAGGGTTTTGCATTGTCTTTAAGTTCAATTTTGTGTTCAAAATCATTTAGTAAGCCAACTTTCCCAGAGGATACATCGGGAAATTCTTTGAGTATATTTGCACTTCTATTGTCTGTTTCGTCTATGACTAGAACAGGTTCTGCACTATTGGGATTAAGGATGATTCCTAGTTGACCCTGATCGCTCCATCCAAGAACAGAGGGTCCTTTTTTTTTTTTGTTGCAACAAATAACTTACAAGTAGCCGTTCTGTCTTTGAATTTGAATTCCAGGTTCCTAGAACCCATGAAATCAATGGTATCACCAGTGTAACTCTTAGCAATCACATTTGATTTATCTAGATGGTTACCAATTTTTTCTATAAAGTTCGGTTTCCAGATATCTTCATTAACTATGGTAAATGGTGACCCGGAATCAGCAATAACATTTAGTACACCACCCATATTAATCTCACATGTTTTTATGATTTTAGCAACATTCACATCAAGAATGTCATAGTCCATACAGAAAACATAATTGACAGAGGAATCTGATTCCTCAGAAGTCTCTGAATTTTCTTCTGTGTCCCTTGAAACCTGTTTAACTGTATTATATTTACTGAACTTTTTCTTTCTACCTACTTTGGCGAAGTGGCCCGTGAGACCACATAGAGCACATTTATGATATTTAGTGGGACATTTCTTAAAATTTGCAACATGCTCAGTAGAGCCACAACAATAACATTCTTGTGTTTGTACTTCATTACCAGACTTTCCACTAATTATCTTTTCCTCATTTTCATGTTTCCTCTGGTAAACTTCCTTTGTATTAAGGTTCTTATTGCTATTCATTTTAGACTTGTTAACATTAGATTTGTTGATGAGTTTGATTTAATTGCACTCATCCAGTACTGCTTTTGCACATCTCTCAATGAGTTCCGCTTTTTTAACTAAAGCTACTACTTTTTAAGGGGAGATACACCATTAACCCAAAGCTTGTCCTGGATATTGGGATTACTAGTGTGCATTATAATTTGATCTTGTATGAGTTCCTCTTGTAGGTTGCCAAACCTGCATGTTGATGCCAACGCTCAGAGCGCAGATATATATTCATCAACGTTTTCATTCTTTCCCTGTTTGCGCTGAAAAAACATATCTATCAACAGCTATGCAAACTATAGGTGAGAAATGTGCGTCCAGATCTTCGAAAGCATGCATAAATACATTATCACCTTTGAGTTTTTTTTCCAATTTGGTTATATGTTTTAAGACCACCAGGACCTAAACAATGTAATAGTATCTTATTTTTCTTTTCAGGAGTAAAATCCTCATCATCAAAAGTATCTATATAGTTACAGAAATACTATTTCCATTCCTTCCACAGCATTCAAGGTTCACCTTTCGCAGGAAGGAAGGGTTGGTGATTGGATAAGTTCATTAAATTCATTGCACACATGTTGATAAACGTGTACTCTAACTGCTTATAGGTAATCTGAATGAAATATTGAACTTTGGGTATATAATACACTTTAACATGCACAAATTGAAAACACTTCTAAATGTTTGTAAATTGATATGAGTAAAATTGTCAGGTTTGACAGTATAAATTTGTATAAAATGTTGTTCAGTATCGGTTTACACGTTATGCAAATGTAGAATAGTTACTCAGTATTCAACCGTACCTTGAAATGTTTTATTGTTTGCTCGATGACATCCTCTTAAGCTTCAGAGTGTCTGAATGACGAAGCTGTTCTGACAATGTTCCTGAGGTAAAATTATGTTTTAAGATGGCCGCCTTATGTGCTGTGCGTCTCATTTCTTAAGTGAGTTGGGCACACACACCTGTTAGAAAACAATGTAGGCTCCGCCCCTTGGATGATGACGCGCGAATCAATACGTCATCACTCCTGAAGGGATTTCAACGTGTGAACATCTCCGCCTAAAATTTCCTCAGCCGATGTTGATCCATGGCACAACATCAACTGATGTACTTGTGGTTACCGTCACGCTTGTGCCCAACAGCCTGGGACCGCGAAGACGCAGGAGCATGAACCTCAAGACCGCATAAACATCCAGCAAAGACTGGGCGGCGGGTAAGCCTCAGCCAGCACACCGATGCCACAATGCAGCCAGGCGATCAGCTGGTGTGCAGGGTTATCAGTAACACGTGTGCGACGGTCAGGACTTGGATGTTGGTTTCACTAGACAAGCCAGGGCGGCAGGTCAAACGCGAACAGAACCAAGATCCCGATCACTCATCGCACAACACGTCTGAATCAACTGAAGGACACAAGCAACTGAAACAGTTGGGGACACCCTCCAGGCAGCTGCAAAAATGCGAAAGGAGAATGTTGTACCTGGAAATCTCTCCTGGAACCTGTGATTGAAGACAGACCATCAGCATTTAAGGTCTTGTTAACACAGGAGTTTCCACCGCAGTAAGTTTCTTGGTGTATTCTATGTATTTCTTAAGATGATTCTCCTTGCCTCGTCATGAAGAAGTTATCCAGTGTCGTGTGGGGTTGTCCGCTTGTCGCCACTTGTAGAAAGATGACGCATAGGTTGAACAAGGTAAGTTTATTGTACATAAACCCCAACACGACCAGCAGCTGTCCCCGCAGGGATGCAACTGACGGGTCTAACATCTAACGTCTACAACTGTCGGGTGGGGTGACGAGGGACACCAATGAGGAAGGGTGGAACGGTGACATCACAATGGTCCTGAGGTCGGACCATAGTACATCATTACAACATCCCCCCCCTCACCTTTCTAAGGTGGAGGAGAGGCGCTATCATTTGGATACAAAGAACCCTTGACTTTTGTTAGTTGTCCAATCGGTGTTCCTTGGCACAATCAGCTTTGTATTGGATTCACCGGAGCGAAGAGCAGCAAGGATGGGCAGAAGAGGACCAACTCTCAATGGATTGTACTCTGCATAAAAATGTGCTATGTATTTGGAAAGAAGCGGCCTCTTTGAGGGCTCACTCCACCAGAGCCAAGGCTGTGACTACTGCAACAGCATGCAGGGTATCCGTTCTTGGCATGTGCCAGGCGCCATGTTGGAGTTGCTCCACATGTTAATGAAGCACTATTGCCTGGACAGCCAGGCCCATCGAGATGGGAATTTTGCTTGCATGGTCCTGTAGCACTTTTTAGTATAAGCCAGTTTGCAACCCTTCCGCTAGGGAGGCTATTACTGTGGTATCTACTCGAAGGAATCTAATTTACTGTCAGGATTCCTGCCATAGCTCACCCCTCTTGACTATCCCAATATACCGGCATGACTCCTATCATTACTCCCAACACTTATGAATGAACAAACGCCTTGTACCCTGATTTTTGACCATATTACATGCTGTTAGTAATAGTTAGCTGCAGCTGGTGTTCCCCGATTTGTTTGAAAATGCTTAATAGCTTTTACAAATGTTTTACCATGCATATGCAAGGTCAGCTTTCAGGCGCCACGGAAACATCCAGAAAACCTCCAGAATAAGCATCAAGCAACCGGCATAGATTACCTCAATGTGAACCTTCCAGAAGACAGCCCTCATCAAATCAATCCCCTGCACCTGTTCCCTGCTATAAGCAATTAGAACGTGAACTTTGTGAACATTCCAAAGCACCTTCTAGAAGGCAGCCTCATCAAGTTAATTATCTGCACCTGTTCATTGATACAAACAATTAGAATGTGACTTTTATGAATGTTCTAAAGCAGTCTTCTTTAAAGACAGTCCACACTCCTCCCCTTCGCTTAGCCTCTTCGCCTGCCACTTACCTGTTTCCTGGCTTCCAGGACTCCGTCTTGCCAGCTCCCTTCATCCTCTTGCTTCGACCTCATCGCAAAGAACGTCCCACATTAGTCTTGCACCTCGATGGAAAAAAGAACAAGAAGAAAAGGAGAGCTGCATTAACAGACTTGATTTTACTATGCGCTGAGCTCAGTTGCAACATCGTGCTGCAAACAAAGGTAACCAGTGTTTTTGTTCAACTTATACATACTGTTGGCAGGGCTCTGCCAGAGAGGACTTGGGTAAAGCCAACCCCGTCCAAATTTGCTTGTGGGTTTGATGCTGAAATCATACTCTCTACTGTTTCGAGAACTTTGATGAAGGAGCCTCTATGGACAATCTACAAAACGACAACAAAACAAAAGGTTGGTTGAGATTTGAAAAGCTTTTGTGAGGTGATACCTTAAGAGATGGAGTTAATACTAGACTAAAGCCTTATTATTTGTTTGTTTATGGGTACCATATCTGCCGGTACCATTCATCAGACTGTGTGAATGCCTGCTGTAGTGTTGCTATTGAGTAGACGAGCAACAACATCTTTGAGACTACACGCTCTCTTCATCCCAACCCTCTTCCCCCTGGGGTTTGCCACTGGAGCAGTGTCTCTTCCTGTAAACAGAGGGCAAATCTCGGGAGGATTTGGGAACTAGCGCTGCCGCCCCATTTGAATCATCTGGGATCCAGGTAGGTGGCTTATGACACTTGCCTTTTTCTGGTAGAGACTCTAACGCCTGGCTGACCCTCCCTCACAGCTCTGCGAACTAGACTGCTTCCTCTGGAAGGTCTGCCTTATTTTTAGCACACTAGTCACAACTGTTCTGATGTGTCTGCGGAATTTGTCACAAAAGAAACTGACGTAAGCCTCCTGGTGTTGCACCTATATAGGCACTGTGCACATCACATCTGTCATGAACAGTGACATCTGTGCGCAGAGGTACTGCTCAAGATTTTCCTGGGCTCACACTGGCCTAGGGTCTGCTGCCTGGTTGACTGGATGTTAGCCTTGGAGCTATGGGGAGAATGTTTGAATCATTCAGCATTCCGTCCATCATTTGTTGCAGATACACTTTTTGCCCTAAGTGGGATGGGTATGCCCAGACGTGGGTCCCTTGCTCACTGTGCCACTGGATTCAAGCTAGCCTGGCTGATGAAGGGTGACATACCCCGAAACCGGTCCCAGGATGCTTGTTTCCGGTCCAGGGAGGACCTGGCTTGGCAGTTCGGTCTGGACTGTTCCCATGAGGCACAGGTTCAAGACTGATTTGCATATGGCTGGGTCCAAACTGGGGTGGCGTAGTGGGCAAAAGAACAATGGCTTTAACCCAGATCTCTTGACTGGGCAAGAATGTTTGAATCATTCAGCATTCCGTCCATCATTTGTTGCTGTTTGCCTTGGAGCTACATGATGCATAATTTCATGTGCCTGTCCTGCAGCCCCACAAACCTTATCTGCAGTTCAAGGTTGGCCAAGAGCATTTTCAGTTTGCAGCACTCCCCTTCTGCCTTTCCAGTGCCTTACAAAAGTGATGCTGGTGGTCACTGCCCATCTTTGGATGATGGGGAGTCTCCAGTTTTCCCCTACCTCTACAACTGGTTGTTGGAGGCACGCTAGCCACAGTCAGTTGTAGGACACCTAACCTCATTGGGGTTCTCAAATAACGAGCCGAAGTCATACCTGACACCTTTACAGAGGCCTTTCTTTTTGTGTGTAGGAGCAGCTCTAGACATGGTGCAGTTTAGAGTGTTTTCTCTGTTGGGTTCTTAGCCCAGAGGTCCTGGACTTGTTCTGAGGTTTCACCCCCTGTTCCGGATTTCTGAGCAGTTCTGTGGCTTCTTGTCCTCGTGCATTATGTGTGTCCTCCTCACCAGTGGCACATGTGGTCTCTGTAGAGGGATTAGAAGTCTCGGTGGGGCCTGGCACCACAGAAACCTGTTGGATGTCGTCCAGATTTCAGTGGAGACTGCACAAGATCAGCAGTGGTAACTGCTCAACCGCAACCCGATCAGTGGCAGATCCTACTCCCTTCACCACCCAAATCTAAGAGGGTGATTGTGGAAACATCACTGCTGGGTTGGAGGTCAGCTGGGCGAGGTGAAGATGAGGACTCTGGTCAACAACCGCCTCAAGAGCAGAACTGTAACGCTGACGACTTATACATGTCCCTTTATGAAATCTTTCTTTTCATCCATGTTGGGCGATGTTTTATTTTACTTTGCTGCTAGAGTTCAGTAAAGGAGACTTTAGTCATCTTCACCTCCGTGTCTTTAATAGAATCCAAATCTCCTGTCATATTAGTGGGGGAAGATTTTCATTGTGTGAGTGTAGCAGTACTCCGTTGTCGATCAGCCAGTATAGTCAAAGCTGTCAATACAAACTGAAATCGGGACACTTGCTGGACAGCGTGTGAGTTCAGGCTTTTATTTGCACAGATGACAAGGGTGGCATGAGAACTTTGTATTATTTTAAGATCAAATCTGGGCTGTCACTGCTTCAGGAATTAACAGTCCACCGGTATCAATAAATACAATAAGCATCAAAGCCTGCCAAAAGTCAGAGTCTCTCACCAGAGGCTAAAGTCCAGAAGAATACAAGTTAAATATTTTAAAGTTGACTGGTTTAATGCACCTAAAAGCCGACTGATCTTCTGCTTTTTACCTCTGCCATGCAGCAACAGCAACCCTCTCTCACGGCCCTCTCTCGCAACCTTTCTAAACACTTGGTGGAGCCTTGCTCCTGCAAGCTGAGCTGCTGCCTTTAGAGTTTTTCTTTTGTAGTTATCTCTCCTAAAAATCACTTACTTATATGCAGTATCTTTTGTTGGTGTAAATGATATTGCTTTTACTTTACAAAAGTAAATTTAGGAAAGTGCCCCTTTTTGACATGGTTGCTTCCACTTTTTGCCTGCTACATGATGTGATTTCGACTGAAAGTGCACTGAGTTCCTGCTAACCAGGTCCCCAGTGCCAGAGCTCTTTCCCAAAACTGTACAACTCTCTCTTCAATCAGCAAAACCTTTAGCATCCTCTGTAAGTCACTAGTAAATGGTACTCTGGTACCTAGGGCCTGAGACACTAAAGAGGGTCCCTAAGGGCTGCAGCATGAATTGTGCCACCCTAAGGGACCCCTCACTAAGCACATGCACGACTGCCATTGCAGGCTGTGTGTCTTGGTGCAGACAATAGTGAAAACACGACATGTTGCACATCCCTGTGTGCCATGTCCCCTACCACTGCATATCATATTGTAAGTCACCCCTACAGCAGGCCTGCCAGCCCTAAGACGGGGTGCTAAATATTATATGTGAGGACATATCTGCATGAGCAGATATGCCCCTGTGCTGGTCAGTCCTATTGCTGCCAGTGCAAGTGACCAGGGAAGCCATATTATACCATGTACTGGACACTAGTGAAAATGAGTTCCCCAGATACATGATGGCGTCACTGAAAATAGGGATGTTTAGTACCAAACATCTCGTCTTGATAAACCCCCACTGATGCCAGTGTTAAATTTAACAAAACATGCACAGAGGGCACCTTAGAGGTGCCTCCTGAAAATCTATCAGCCTCTGGTGTGCTTGCCGACTGGATTCTGCCACCTGAGACACGTTTGACCTCCTAGGGTGAGAACCTTTGTCTCTCAGGAGGTCAGGAACAAAAGCCTGTCCGGGAAGAGGGTGTAAGACCCCCTCCCACAGGATGACCGGCTGAATAGTCTACTTGGACTGGCAGGCTTGAAAGGAGCCGCCGCCTTTGGAATGCGAATCGGGCTCCCCTCACAGTAAAGTAAACCACCCCTTCCCCACCCCCCTGTCCAGAGTCCACTTAGCATCTGGACAGGTGGAAAAATTAGCTATGTGAAACACTCGGGTAGCTATTCCTGAAGAAGAATCCGGCCAGATAGGCGTTGGAAAACAAAAGGGGAAGAGGATATCTCAGGATGGATGTATGGATCGGGGGGAAATTCCCTTAGTTGGAAAAGTTGCCCTCACACCTGTTAAGATGTCATGATTCATCACTGGGTGTTTTTGCTCCTCGTGGGGTCGGCGCTGCAGTACCCCATGGGCCCCGCGAGAGGGCTCTTTGGCGGAGATCTTTTAAAGTAAAAAACGCCGTAGGCGTGAGTGAAAGTGTGTGGCACTAGTTGTGATAGTGGGTTAAAAATATCACAGTGGTGCCCAATAAAAGAAGGTTTTTATTCGTGGGTCCACCGGATAGAGTAAAAACAGGAGACAAACGCCTACTTTCCACTAATGAGGAAATTCAGTTTGGTCAAAAGTGTTGGTACAGTGAACGGGGTCGACATGTTTCATACCCTATTGGTCCAGAAGGAATCCTCTGCGTTTCATCAGGACCAGGTATAGTGTGAGAGAGAAGAAATTTTCTTTTAAAAAGCAGGGGGAGGTGGTGTTCTGCTGGTGCTGCCTTGAACCTTGCCCACCACTCACCTTGACTCCTGGAGATTGCTCCTGTAAGTCGATGTACTGTACCTGTTTGCAGACCTTGTTCTTCCGTCCATAGAATAACATTGCACAACTCAGAAATTGCACTGTCCACTTTTTAAAGTGAAAAGAATTTCTATTTGAAAACGCAATTACCTGAATGATTTTTCTCTGATGCCAAAACATATATAAAGATACTTGCTATTTTAATAAATTGGTGTGGATCTCCTTCTTGAGTCGTGTTGTCATTTATTAGCCATTGTGTGTATTTTCCAAATGTCTCGCACTCCTCTGTGTTAAGCCTAAGGCTGCTTGACCACACTACCCCCCTAACAGAGCACTTTGGGATTGCATAGCAAGCCCTGTTCGCTAGTAAGGGAACCCCTGGACTCTTTACACTGTATATCAGATTATTAATATATCACATAAAGTGGCAGCTTTCTACAGTAAAGCACTGGCTGAGTGACATTATTAGGGGGCATTAAACTGTCTTACTGTATACTGAGTGTCTAAGTCTACCTCACCTTCTTGAGTAAGAATGGAATGCATTATCTTATTACTACTTGGAGGCAAGTGTTAAAAAATTGCTTGGTCGTTTCTAAAGGGGGTCCGATAATACTGTGGCCCCGGACCAGCAGTGGTAATCGACTTTAGTCATTACAGCTGGAAGTCAGTACACTCTGACTGCACTGGGGTCCCAGTCACCAAGTCTCACAGTCCTCTTGCTGATTTGCATTGCCCATAGGACTCCATGTTAACAGGATTTCCCAGCACATATGAGCTGTAAACATCTATGGAGTTCGTTGTCTAGCCAAAAGGGAATAGGGCCAGCTGGCTTCTTTTATGGAACATAGTTTTAAGTGTACTGCTTACTCACCCACTATTTAGGTATGTTTGTTTTTCCAAAAATAAAGTAGGAGATGTACCTTGAAATTATTGCCATCTATTTAATGTCTTGGAGTTAGTAAACCCCTCCAGCTCCTAGAGTAAGTATTGACTGCTCCTAGCCACCCTGAGAGACTCAAGTGGTAAAAAGACATACTTGGCCATTTTAGTTAGAGTGCAACGGTATTGGGGCACTGGGACACAGTAATAAATTACCTGAATTCTTTTAATTGCCAGTAACCGCTGACTGTGTCAGGACCCCAACAAAAGGTTTGCAAATGGCAATCATAAGCTTTTGACTGGCATCTTAGCCATGGAAAATACCTTTTTTAACCCTGTTATGGGAGTTAATACCAGGCAAAAGCCTATTCTGAAGTAAGAGAAGCAAACTTACTCTGCAGTCATAGATGCCTCAATGGAAAGAACACACCTATTTCAGACCATTTGCTAATGCAGTTGTCTTCCACCATGAGCAGCTGTGCAGTACCTCAATTTGACCTGAAATGTACACCAGAATTCGGGACATCACTTTTGATTGCCAGTTACGTTTGTAAACTTGCTGATGGAGCATCAAAACCCGACAAACTATAAAGTCATTGACCTTCCTGCAAAGATATACCCAGAAGCTCTCCGGCAAAGTTACCAAAGGTTTCAGAAATGACCACAGTCCTCCAAGTTCAAACATCGAGGCACACAGCCTCCAAATAGCAGGTCCAAATCAGATAGACGTGACTTATCAAGTTTGTCTGCCCCCACCATGCTGGGAGGCAGGATAGCCATTTTGACTGAATGGCAATGGATGTATGAAGGAACAAAGCATGCCTTTACCATACAATGCTTTTACCATGCATGTACCTTTACGACGCATGCCTTTACGATGCAAGGTAAATATATCGTAAGGCAAGTGAAACCCATATAAAAATGGTCCTGTGGAAGGCATGCGCCGAAAGGTGTCAAGTGTCCCTGTTGTGATGCACTGTCAGTGAGTACTTAAAATAAAGAGATTTGTCTGATGCCGGTGGTGTTGCATGAATTCCTACCATAGAGGGAGGATCCGAGGTAGCTGAATTGTTTGTGGATATATGATCAAGGCTGTTTCATCATCCGAAACTTGTTATGAGATCACTGGTTCCTGCAATTTAGATCGTGTCCTGAGTGTGCGTTTTGTGACATTCTGAATGTTGTATGTGTGTGTGTATTAATATATAATCTATATATGTGTGTATATGTAACGATTGCAAATTTGATGAGAAAACTGTGCATGGCGGGGGAGTTATACTTATCTTAGGGCATGAGTTATAGTTACTTGAGAACTATAAGTGCTGAATTTCTATGGTTTTGTGTGTATAAAATCTGAACCCAACTATAACGTCCCTGTAACCTTTTTTTATTATTATTAAAGTGAATTATATATATATGGACAGATAGTAATTGGAATCCCCTCTTTTTTAAATTATTTAAAATTAATATTTTGTTCCCACTCCTAACCCCTAAAAAACACACTTACTAACCTATACCTTTACACACCCCTAAACCGGAAAAAATACCCTTGCCACCCTAAAGCCCTGCACACCCCTAAACTCTTTAAAAAAAAAAAAAAAAAAAAAAGACATTACCCACCCTAAAAACACCCTTACCACCCAATGCCCCTACTTATCCCTAAATCCTAAAAACACCATTAACACCCCATGCCCCTTCCCACCCCTAAACACACCCTTACCACCTATACCCCTACCCATCCTTAAACCCTACAAACATCCTTACTAGCCTATACCTCTAACAACCCCAAAACCCTAATAAATACCCTTACCACCTTATACCGCTACCCAGCCTTAAACTCTAAAAATGCCCTTACCACCCTAAACCCCTTACCACCCAATATGCCTACCCACCCCATAACCCTAAAAACACCCTTACCACTGGATGCCCCTACCCACCCCTAAAACCACCTTTACCAGACTATATCTCTACCCACCCCTAAACCCTAATAAATAGCCTTACCACCTTATTCACCTACACAGCCCTAAACCATAAAAAACCCTTACCACCCTATACCCTTACCCTAAACACAACCTTACCACCCAATACCCTACCCACCCCATCACCCCAAATACACCATTACCACTGTATGCCTCTACCCACACCTAAAACCACCCTCACCACCCAATACCTCTACCCACCTCTAAACTGTAAAAAATACCTTTACCACCCTATACCACTTCCCACCCCTAAAATCTGAAAAATACCCTTAACACCCTATACCCCTACCCATCCCTTAACCCTAAAAATTCCTTACCATCCTATACCCCTACCCATCCCTTAACCCTAAAAACACCCATATCACGCTAGACCAACCCCTAAATCATAAAAAATACCCTTACCACCCAAATACTCCTACCCACCCCAGAAATGCCTTTACCATCCTATACCCTTACCCAACCTAAATGCTAAAACGCCCTTAACCCAAATACCCCTACCAACCCTAAAAACACCCTTACCACCCAATACCCCTACTTACCCCTAAATCCTAAAAACGCCCTTAACACCCTATGATACTTCCCACCCCTAAAATCTGAAAAATACCCTTACCACCCTATACCCATCCCTTAACCCTAAAAATTCCCTTACCATCCTATACCCTTACCCACCCTAAACCCTAAAAATAACCTTACCACCCAGTAACCCTACCCACCCCTAAACCCTAAAACACCCTTACAACCCTATGCCCCCACCTTCCCCTAAAACCGCCTTTACTACCTAATACCTAATACCTCTACCCAAACTGTAAAAAAATATCCTTAACATAACGTGTATTTGTAAAGCACATGTTCACCCAAGGGTATCTTGGCTCTGAATAACAGATGTTTATTACCACCCTATACTCCTAATCGCCCCTGAACCCAAAAAATCCATTGCCACCCTATACCTCTACCCACGCCTAAACCCTAAAAATACCCTTATCACCCTATACCCCTACCCACACCTAAACCCTAAAAACAACCTTATCACATTACACACCCTATGCCTCTACCTCCTAAACCTTAAAAAAATACCCTTACCACCCAAATACCACTAACCCCCTAAACGTGCACCTAACCACCATATACCCTTGCCTACCCTAAATGCTAAAAACACCCTTACCACCCAATACCCCTACCCACCCCAACCCCTAAAAACACCCTTACCACATTATGCCCCTACTCACCCCTAAAAATACCCTTACCACCTATACCCCTACCCACCCCTAAAAATACCTTTAATTTCCTATACCCCTACCCACCCTTAAACCCTACAAACAGCCTTACTAGCCTATACCTCTACCCACCCCTAAACCCTAATAAATTCCCTTACCACCGCTACCCAGCCATAAACACTAAAAATGCCCTTACCACCCTATACCCTTAGCCATCCTAAACCCTAAAAACAACCTTACCGCCCAATACCCTTACTCACCCCTAAACCATAAAAACACCCTTACCACCCTGTGCCCCTACACACCCACTAAAGCCTAAAAACATACTTACAACCTATACCCCTACCCACTACTAACCCTAGAAAATACCTTTACCTGCCTATACCTCTACCTATCCCTAAACCCTAATAAATACCCTTACCGCCTTTTACCACCTTATACACCTACACATCCCTAAACCATAAAAGCCCTTACCACCCTATACCCTTACCCACCCTAAACACAACCTTACCACCCAATACCCCTACCCACCCCTAAACCCTAAAACACCCTTACCACCCAATACCTCTACCCACCCCTAAACTGTAAAAAATACCTTTACCACCCTATACCCTTACCACCCCTAAACCCTAAAAATCTGTTACCACCCTATACCTCTACCGGCCCCAACACCCTAAAATACCCTTACCACCCCTAAACCCTAAGAACACCCTTATCACAATATACTTCTACCATCCCTAAGCCCGAAAAATACCCTTACCACCCTATACCCCTACCCACCCCTACACCCTAAGAACACCCTTATTGCCCATACTCCTACCACCCCTAAACTCTAAAAATACGCTTACCTCCCTATACTCCTACCCACTCCTAAACCTTTACCTAAATTTCATATATATATATATATATATATATATATATTCACTGAAAAAACCATAGGTTTTAGGGACAGTTATAGTTAGTTGGACATTTCACTCGTACAAAACCCGTGAAATTCCCCCGTTATAGTTAGTTCAGCTAACTATAACTCGCGCCCCCGCAATGCACTGCTGATGACGTCACATATTACATCACTCATGACATGGTCAGTGACATCACTGATGACATCTCAAATGACATCACTGATGACCGCACTGATGATATCTTCCATGTGATAATTTGATGCATCCTCTCACACCCTAATATAACTTTTGATACACCCACTGTAAATTACAGACTGCCATTGTCAAAACCATAGACACTCCAACACCAATAACTACATACACACTCACTGATTCTTAGGTCTACACACACATCCACTCACTCACCTCTACAGTCACTCATACTTATGGTCACTCAGTACAGGACTTTCATATGCACTTATACACCTACATAGACACTCACACACCGCCACTCATCCATAGAGGTACTCACACACCTAGTCAGTCATGCAAATAATTAATCACACTGCTATTTACTCACCTATACAGTTATACACACACCAGCTCACTTACTCATACAAATACTAGCACATTCTTACGCTCTTATAGAATCACTGATACAAGTACACACTCATCCTAAACCCTAAAAATAACCTTACCGCCCAATACCCTTACTCACCCCTAAACCCTACAAACACCCTTACCACCCTGTGCCCCTACACACCCCCTAAAGCCTAAAAACACACTTACCACCCTATGCCCCTACCCACCCCTAAAACCTAAAAATACCCTTACCACCTATACCCCTACCCACTACTAACCCTAGAAAATACCTTTACCTGCCTATACCTCTCCCTATCCCTAATCCCGATCACGGCGGGATCCGCGCACCCTAAGCGCATCCCGCCGATTTTTTTAAAAAAAATGCTTTTTTCTGCCCAGGGGTCCTTGTGGGACCCCCTGAGCAGACCTAGGGGGTCAGGGTGTTTCTACCCTGCCCCCTTTTTTGCGTCTTGTTTCTGTGCCTCGGTTCTACCGAGGCACAAAATGGCTGCCAACACTTCCTGATTTGGAGTGTTGACAGCCACTTGACAGCCAATTAGCATGCAGCTCATGATCGGGAGGGTACGCGGCCCCTACGCGGCCATAGATATATATGTGATTTTACTTTTGATTCTCTCAGGAATTACTCAACGGATTTACACCATTTAAGCAAAAGGCACGACTCTGAACCAAGGGCTACCTTTTTGCCAAATTTGGTGTAATTCCGTTCAGCAGTTCGGGCTGTAGCTGCGATGAAAGGTTCCTATGGAAAATTGCATGGGGAAAACACGTTTTGGGACCCCCCTTTTTTCTCGGCCCCCGCTTGACGAATCACCCCGAAACTTTCAGGATAGGAGCGGACCGGAGCGGGCCATAAGTTTTGAGAATTTCGCGAAGATTCGTCAACCGGCGCCAAAGTTATTTCAAATAGAATGTTGCGGATTTCCTATGGAAAATAGGTCCTAACTATAACTATCTACTGGCGACCGCCAGTAGATAATATATATATATATATATATATATTTCTTATATAATTCGGCATCTGTCGAAAGAAATGCCGGCACTCCAGGATGCGTTGCAACAAATACATCTTTTATTAAGAGGACGGAACATAGCTTCTCCACCGATGCATTTTGATGTAAACAGCCTCTGTCAAGGTGAAAAAGTCCCATCTCCCTTAAACACTAAATACAAACAAGGCATGAGCACTGAAGAAATACTCCGCGTTTCATGCGTCAATACCATTTATTCATCCTCAGTGCTCTATGCTCAATCAATCACCATAATCCTGCACACAAAATCAAAACGTAACCTAAACATAATTGCAGTGAAGCTGTGCATTTTTACAATTTAACATCATAGTGGTTAAAAACATCGACACAGGAAAAAAAATATACATTAGTACAAAAGATCAACTGGATCTCAACAACGAGGGCTTAGTGTTTAAGACTAAAGGCAGGTCGTTTTCAGGAGAAAAATACTCCTATCTCAAATTCAGCGTCAGGACATTGATGGAGGTAAACATATGCACACAATACCATTTCATATCCAATGGGCTCTCATTTTTTTCAGATAAATTCATTTTATACATCAAAATACATGCCTCAAAATCAAACCATTGCCCCTATGCTATCAATCTCATATATGGGTCTTAGATCCATACATTGCTGTATGCATGTAAAAGCGTAATGTTAGTGGGGAGACGCCACTTCGCAGTTACTTAAATTCCAATTCCACCAAATTATTATGCAGGTATTAACAGCTGGTATAATCTGTCTGATCCCAGACATTTAATTAAAAACAGCCATAAAACCTGTGACATCACCATTAGAAGCAAAGACGAAATATACTCAACACAAAAAAATAATAATAAAAAATAATAATGGTAAAGTCAAAATCATAATTAAACTAATAATCCAGGGGCATAGGACGGTATTACTCCCAATTCTCCATCCCGATCAGAGAACGCATTTATCCTGGCAGACTTGGGCTATCCATAAGTGTAATAGGCTGGATGAGGAGTCCCTGATTATCCGGCAAGGAAAGGAGTAGAAGTAGAGAGGAAGACAATGAGGAATGTCTATAACATCGATTTAGAGGAATAGACAGTCGAGGGAGATTCAGATAGACAACATAGAAAGTCAACAGGGTAATGATATCCACTTATTACCCCCCCCCCCGTACCTCCAATTCCTCATACTTATTTAATCCATAAGGGAATTTTGTCTGCAGATCAAATATATATGTCGACTCAAGCTGTCGTAGACATTTCACTCTATCTCCGCCCCATCTATTCTGCTCTATTCTATCAAGCACAAAAAACCTAAGCTTAGACACATCGCTGTTATGAAAAACGCCTCACTGCAGGATAGGTGAAATCTAGATTTTTAATCACTTGCTGGTGTTCCAGCATACCTTGCCTTAGGGGGTAAATTGTGCTGCCCACATACATAACTGAGCAGGGGCAATGAAGGACATAAATACAAAAATCAGAAGCACAGTTAAAAAATTGCCTGATTTCTCTTTCATGTCCACCACATATTGAAAATCCCATAGTATTTGGTACATGATTGCAGGCTTTACAGTGACCACACCTAAAAAATCCATTACCCCAAGTTAGCCATGTAGTGGTAGTGCGGGTCCCTGTATAATAGATGTGGGTGAGACAATCTCCCAAGGTCCTCCCTTTCCTGTATGTAATGGAGGGTTTGGGTGCCAATTCTGTGCCTCTCACTGTGTCATTCCTCAGTAATGGCCCACTGCTTACTCATCAGATTTCTAATCCTGTCTGAGTTGGAGTTATAGGTCATGATGAATCGTATACTTTGGTTTGGTGGGTTTCTATTCGGGTACAAAAGTCGATTCCTCATTAAAGGAGAGGCTTTCTTCTCCGCCACACTTAAAACCTTGGCCCTATATTCCCTATTCTGAAATCTTTGCTTCATATGAGACGACTGTCTCCTATACTCAGTGTCCGTACTACAGACTCTTTTGAATCTCAGTAATGCCCCATAAGGGATACTGTTGATCAAATTCTGGGAATGATCACTGTTAAAATGTAACACACTGTTACCAGCAGTTTCCTTACGATGTACGGTGGTATTCACTTTTCCACCCACAACCTGACATCTAAAATATCTATTTGCTTTGTACTCATAGTAGTGGTAAACTTCAAATTAAAAGGAATGTCATTCAGTTTATCCAGGAACATGCACACTTCTTCCCGGGCACCGTTCCACAATAAGAATAAATCATCGATATAGCGAGTCCATATTAACACAATCTGCATGTACTCTTGATTCTCTTCTGCCCAGGCCACCTGCTACTCCCACCAGCCCATCACGAGAATCGCGAAGCTGGGGGCGAAGCAAGTGCAGATAGCAGTCCTCATCTTCGCCCGATAGTACACACCATTATGCAGAAACATAGTCTCTTTCAAACAACATCGGATCATGCTGAGGACTGTCTTATGTTCAAGAAAACATACTGACCTTGTTTTTAAATAATGCTTGCATGCCTGTACCCTAAATTAGTGATCAATACATGTATACAGGGATGTAACATCTATTGTTATCAGCAGAAAAGATTCAGACCACACCACATTATGTATTTTAATGAGAAAATCCCCACTATCGCTGCAATATGCCGGTAATGCCTTGACAAAGGGGGCAAGGAAATAATCAATGTAACTTGCTGTTTTATAGGAAATTTTCATTAGAGTAAACAATTGGTCTCCCGGAGGGTTATTCAAGACTTTTGTGCACCCTGGGTAACACATAAAATGATGGTACCTTTGGAATATCTTTTCTCAGGAAGCTATATTTGTCATCATCCAAATCCTCCCTCACCCCCCCCCCACCATCATGCCATTCAATCAGGTGTTTCTGGTACTGACTAATAGCGTCCTTGTATGTTTCCGGGGTAATCACTTCATAGCATTCAGCCTGTGTCAATTGTTGCATGACTTCTCATTCATACATGGCCACATACAAAATAACGACATTCCCCTCGACCTTGGCTGGTACAAGAAGCACAGAATGTATGAACCTGAATGCACTTGTGTACTACTTCTCTTCCTCTATCCCCTTCATTCTACTCCTACCCTTGGATGCAAACCACCCAGAAGATGCTCAATGGACCTAGTGCCATTAACTCCAGGGATGCGAAGAGTGCTGCAGTGTTGGCGAAAAACATATTTTCAGGGATCAACCATTCCACCATCACATTCCCCCATTTTACCTCACTAATGATGCATCTCTGCAAGGGGGGCCTACCATTCCGACTTAAAGTGCTCCCGCCCTACGGCACTAAGGATACCTCCCTGCAAGAGTGCAAGGGTGACCTACCATTCCACCCTCAAGTGCTCCCGCCCTACCGCACTAAGGATACCTCCCTGCAAGGCTGACCTACCATTCCACCTTCGAGTGCTCCCGCCCTACCCCACTAAGGATACCTCCCTGCAAGAGTGCAAGGGTGACCTACCATTCTACCTTCGAGTGCTCCCGTCCTACCGCACTAAGGATACCTCCCTGCAAGAGTACAAGGGTGACCTCTCTAGCAAAGAAGGGGGACTGTAGGGCTTGTTAACGGGGTCCAGCATACGTGCCCAGTCAATACATTACATGAAGAGTATGCTGTTCCCCAGGGCGGACAATGTATTAAGGAGGTAGGGGGAGGGAATCCTCCTTGTCTGAACTAGAGTCCTCACACACCCAGCAAGCTAGGTGTCATGCTTCACCATCTGGACTTGCTCCTCGTCGGGTCGGCGCTGCAATACCCGACGGGCACCCGTAAAGGGGCTCTTTAGCGGAGATCTTTAGTTCCTGCCGTATGGTGCGTGGGCCCTAAAAAACAGTGTAGATGTGATGTGGGTGGGTGACGTTAAAAAAGGTTGGATAATCCAAATAAACTATTTATTAAGGTGGTTATCCACCTTCTTAAAAGCAAACAGAGTGGCCGCTCTCTGGCTCTATGGTCCAGTGGAGCTTAGCTCATCTCTCACAGTGTGGTCAACATGTTTCATGCATTGCGGTCAATACTGATCCATTGCATTTCATCAGGACCTATTATTTATACTATCTACACGTGGTGGTGGGAAAGGAGACTCCTACCTACCACACTTCATGGATGCGAGCGCGAAGTCCCGCCAATCCTAGTGGTAACCTACACAAGGGGGATGACAAGAAAAGCAGTATGTAGTCACTAGATACTGCCATCTAGCAGACAAGTCAAATCACCCCAACATCCTCATAACAGTTGTCCATCTAGTGAGCAAACTAGGATTATACGTAGGGGGTCGGCATCACGCTACGTAGTGTCACGTGGTACAGTGGGCGTCTCAGCCGCCTCAAGTACACCGGCCCAGAAAACACAGCGGCCATCTTAGAGTGTGTAAAGAGAGTATGTAGTCGTGGGTAATTTCACTAGCTGTTACCCGTGTACTACCTGGTCATTGTGTGCATCCAGTGGAATAAAATCAAATAAAAATGGGAAACACATGCGAGATCCTCCACGACGTAGGGACGCCAATCTGCATGCGTAATCTAGCCAGGTAGTTTGTGTTCAAGGAAGAAACTGGACACGAAGAAGGTCCCACGAAGTAAGTTTTATTAGGCTTCTCCAAAGACAGGGTTCCCGGACTCCTGCCTCCAGCAACCGCTACTCCAAGAATGACCGGACCACATAGAACGTAATAGTGTTCCAAGTCCGACCGGTCAGTCTCGCGCAACAGAAGCACAGAGACACGAGAGAGGTAAGATCATAACACATCTTCTTCTCTTACAGGAAACAAAAGAACGACACAATGAAAGAGCAGAAAAACAATGCGAAGCATAAAGCAAGTGTACATAAATATAAGTAATGAACAATATAAAATGAAAATACATGTTTGCAAAGTGGCAACATGAAACAACAAAATCAATACAATATAAAATCACCATATTTCCTTGGAAAGCGAGTTTCCCGTACCGGTTTGACCCCAGACCAATTTTTTTTATAGGATTAGGTTGTTGCACAACGGGAGTTTCCAGTACCCGTTTAACCCCAGGACAACTTTTGATGGGAATGGGTTGTTGCACAACGGGGCTACCAACACATGCTC
Source organism: Calotriton arnoldi (assembly GCA_963921515.1). Lineage (NCBI taxonomy): Eukaryota > Metazoa > Chordata > Amphibia > Caudata > Salamandridae > Calotriton > Calotriton arnoldi. The sequence goes on along the minus strand of CAWUFW010000003.1, from coordinate 3,695,068 downwards.
GAACATCCCTTTTAGAATAAAGAGCAATTCTCCTAAAATTCCATTTCTGCCCATTCTCTAAGACAACATGCCACCTATGTACTTCTTTGACTTTTAAAGGCTCAGAAAATTTGTTCAAACCTTGCTCTCTTCTGCCCAATTTTACCTTAACCAGATCACCCACTTCGACTTTACAACTACCACTGGAATGCACAACATGAGAAGATGACATACTCTCTTCATGCATCCATTGAGGAGTGAGTTTGGTTTTGGGTACTCTTCCTCGCATTTTTTCAAATGGAACTACATTGGTGACACTATGGGCAGTGGTATTATAAGACCAAATCATATCGTCCACACATCTTTGAATGTCACAAGCACCTTGAACAGCCAATTGAATAGTACCTTTGACCACTCTGTTCATGCGCTCAACCATGCCGTTCCCTTGAGGGTTATAAAGTGAGGTATACACATGCCTGATACCATACCCTGAAAGAAAACTGCGCATGGCCAAAGAAGTCAGTTGAGTACCATTATCTGTGACTAGAACATGGGGAAAACCTTCCTTCAAGAAAATGGACCTCAAGTGTTTGATCACATTACTGGTAGTGATATTCCTCAAAAATACAACAGTAACCCACCTAGAGAACACATCAACTAGAACCATGGCAAAAACGATACTCAGAAGAAAGGAAATCCATAGGACCAATAAAGTCCAAACAGACCTTTTCCCATGGCAAGCCAGCTTGACATGAAATAGAACCAGAAGTCTGTGAGTTGACCTTTAATCTTTTCTCGCTCTCCTTGCATAACGTACAATTTTCAACCCAACCACAAACTTCATCATCATTACCAGGCCACCAAAAATTACACTTAAGACGCTTCACGGTAATAGTTTGTCCAAGGTGACCTTCGTGGGCTAAAAGAAAGAGTTTCTTTCTGAGAGACTTGGGAGGAACAAACCTTTCACCTCTCATAACCAAATCATCAGAGGTTCCAACACTAAGTTCTTCTTGTAATTTGACGAAGCTCCGTAGTGCAGGCTTGACATCCCCTTCACGCCTCCAACCATGGCGAATATTACTAACCAACTCAACAAAATCGGGATCATCGATGACTGCCTGATGCCATTCATCCTTGGAAATAGATTTAAACTCCTCAGAACATGCATCCTCAACACTCGCCACAACACATACCATTTCATCATCAAAGTCAAAACCTTGTTCAGTATCAAGGGGTAAACGAGATAAACAATCTGCTTGGACGTTCTTCCACCCAGATATATACTCCATATCATACATAAACTCTTGTAACCTGGCGGCGAATCTCATTAATCGAGGAGAACCATTGTTAGCACCACCTGGAGATAGCATCCTTATGAGAGGTTTGTGATCAGTCCTCAAAGTAAAATGTGTGCCCCACACATAGGTGCGAAAGTGCAACACACCCCATGCAGCAGCTAATGCTTCCCGCTCGATCACAGCATAATTACGTTCAGAACTACTGAGCGTACGAGAAGCAAAAGCAACAGATTTTTCAATCCCATTTTTTTTGGAGACAGAATGGCACCAATGCCATGGGCACTCGCATCAACTGTGATAAAAGTATCTCTCCCAGGTTCATAAGTAGTAAGAATATTAGCATTAATAATCTCATCTTTGATCTTGTTAAAAGCTTCATTTTGTGGTGCCTCCCAAGAAAAATTAGTACCTTTTCTGAGTAACAAGCGTAACGCTTCAGTTTTGTGAGCAAAATTACTAACAAATTTGGAGTAATACTCAACTAACCCCATGAACGATTTAAGTTGATCCTTATTGGAAGGAGTAGCTGCGCATTTAATGGCTTTTAACAAATCTTCCTTTGGTTTGACCCCAGTCTGTGAAATGGTATAGCCCAGATAGTCTACTTCAGTCAATAAAAATTTACACTTATCTTTTCTCAAAGTGAGACCACCATTAAGTAAAATTTATAACACTTTGGCTAAATTACAATTGTGCTCAAATTCATCATCACCAGTGATAAGAATGTCATCTTGGAAGTAATGTACATGTTTTAGACCTTTCAACAGAGAATGCATCATACGTTGAAAAACGCTAGCCGCAGAGGCTAGCCCAAAGGGAAGTCTCTTAAATTGAAACACCCCTTCAATAGTCAAAAATGCTGTTAGCTTGCGAGAATCAGGATGTAAAACTACTTGATGATAGGCTGATCTAAGGTCAAGCTTGCTAAAAATTTTGCCTTATCCATCAAGAGTACCATCTCGGAGATGTTAGGGAGAGGAAACTTATCTACAATGATGTTCTGATTAAGGGACCTGAGATCCACACAGAAGCAGAGTTTACCATCTTTCTTTTGGGTAACCACCACCGGAGAAAGCCATTCCGATGCTTCGACCGGTTCAATAATATCTTGCTTCTGCATGTCCTCAAGCATTTCCTTGACCTCTTGCCGGATGGAAATGGGAATTCTTCTAAGCGGATGTTTAACAGGGTGAGCATGGTCCATAAGCTTTATTTCATGAACATACCCAATTAGTTTACCTAAATCTGTGCGAAATACATCTTTATATTTTGATAATACAGAATCAATATCGGGAAAATCTTCAACAACCAAAACTTTTTCATCAGATCTGGGATCTATAATAATGTGCAGATCATGTTGTTGAGCCCAACCGAGTATTGCAGGCCCATCATTAGAGATATAAACTTTCCCTAAAGAGGATCTCCCTTTAAATTCAAATTTGGTTTGCATGACCCCTTTAATGTTAATAACCTCACCACCATAACCTTTTGGTGTGATATCACTAGTCGAAAGAGTGCTGTTAGGCCAACGCTCCTTAAAAATGTGAAAAGGAATGATGGTAAACATTGAACCTGGATCAACCAAAAGTGTTATGGGAACGTCATTCAAAAGAAATGTAGCTTTAGGTCTCTGCAAAGAACCAGGACAGTTGTCTTCAATACATAAGGAAATATCAGGAGGCAGATAATCATCCTCCACAAAAGCAACTCTGTTCTTAGATGGGTTTCTACAAGCTTTGCTAATATGGCCTCTCTTTCCACATTTCTTACACGTTTTATCCCTAGCAAAACACCCGAAAAATCAGCAGCATGACCCATACTGCCACAACGATAACAACCAACGAATTTGCTTTTGCTATCAGACAAAACTTTAGGCTTGAATTTAGAAGTAGATGACCTGTATTTGAAGTCATTATTTTTTTGATCATTGTCCAATTCTTTCTCATTTTTATTGACAACATTGACAGTGTCTTCTTTCTTTTGCTCAAGAGAATGCATTTCCTGCATACATTTGTCAGATTCTTCAACAACTTTGGCAATGGAAATGGCTTCCAGAAGAGTAGGATTCTTGGCAGCCCAAAGTTTTTCCTGCATCCTTTTATTTTTGCATTGGACTATCAACTGATCTCTAATGAGTTGATCAGTCATGGGGCCGAAATCACACTTGATGGCAAGTTCTCTTAGACGAGTGACCATTTGGTCAACAGTCTCTCTGTCTCTTTGAGGCACGGTGTAAAATTTATGCCGTTGCATAACGATATTGATTTGCTTCCCAAAGTACTTAGAAAGTCTTTGTTTAGCCTCAATATAGGGATTGTCAATAGGTTCACCATCAGCACCTAAAAATTCCGGCAGAAATTTAAAAGCATGTTGACCAGCTTTTCCTAATGAATTAAGTAATATGGCTTTCTTTCTCGAAGCTTGGAATCTAAGGCCGTCAATAGCCTCCAGATAATTTTCAAAAATTCCAATCCACTCCTCCCATTCAATTGAAGGAGTGTCCCCTTCAATTAGGAAGACTGGGGGAGGAGCTATCATTTGGTTGACAGCCATAGTAAAATAAGAACTAGTCAAACTGAAATTTTGAAGAAAAGGAAGGTAACTGCAATAAGAAAATAATGAAATGGTGTGTAGATCACCGTATAATCTGCCAAAGAGAAAGATTAATAAATTGACATGGTGTGCAGATCACCGTAGTAACTGCTTGGTAGGGTCTGCAGACAATGGAGATGATGGAGGTTTATGCGGTAACAGGCTGGAGCGAGGAGGAATAAGAAAAAGAACAGCTGAGCGCTGTAGAATAAGCTGGTTGTCCTGATGCGAGGTCGTGGTTGGCAATGGTTGGCAAAAGTTGAAAAAGTGAAGTTAAGATGGCCGCACGCTACGTAAAATGCGTGGGCGTGATGACGATGTGGTTGGCGGGGAAATGGTTGGCGAGAAAGGATCAACAATCGTGTTGCCAAGGAACGATGCACCGCCGTTGAAGAGAGATGTGCCGATGGAGAGAGATGCGCGCGCAGATCAAAGCGCGATCCGTACGGGAGGATAAAATAAAAAAATAAAGCAACAGAGTACCTTCCGTGTGTGTGTGCCACAGACACTTGTACAGAACCACAGAAGAATCCAGCAGGACAGCCAAGGGATCAACCAGCAGGACGGAACAGCAGCTCGTTGATGGAGGTGGACGCGTAGGTGGATTCGTTCCCCGCCAATGAAGAGCTTCAGGAAGATCGTCGCCAAAATGTTCAAGGAAGAAACTGGACACGAAGAAGGTCCCACGAAGTAAGTTTTATTAGGCTTCTCCAAAGACAGGGTTCCCGGACTCCTGCCTCCAGCAACCGCTACTCCAAGAATGACCGGACCACATAGAACGTAATAGTGTTCCAAGTCCGACCGGTCAGTCTCGCGCAACAGAAGCACAGAGACACGAGAGAGGTAAGATCATAACAGTTTGTTCACTGCTGCACCCATACCGGGGCTCTCTAGATGTTACAAGGATACAAACATGAGAATTAATCACACAAGTCCCAATCAAGACTATCCACATCCCTAATGACCGGCTGGTACATGGTCCCATAAAGTCCTCTGGGTCAGGTGTCTGGGGAATAGTGGACACAGGAGATCTGAACCTCCCGAGACCCAGGTTTGCTTTCAGACGCACGCAAAATCTCAAAGACATCCTAATACACACCAGGCCCAAGGCTAAGGAACCACTGACCCAGAGGACTTTATGGGACCTCCCGCCTGTAACAGGGCACGACCCCTGTGGCACTTGCTCAGTGGGTGAGCAAACTAGATCCGTCAAAGAGATCGCATTGACTGACACATTCACATGGAGGCTGAAGTGACATACCAACTGTAATACATCTAAGTGGATATACATGTTGATGTGTCCCTGTGACAAGAAATATATAGGAATGACGATGAGGGCTGTGAAGGTAAGCATCACTGAACACAAAAGCAATGTTAGATGCATGAAAGTACCACCAAAATGTACACACACTGCAAAGAGCTTAACCATTCAGCAGAATCCCTTAAGTGGGTGGTCCTTGAAGCACACCCCAAGATTACACAACAGGCCCTCTTTAAAATAGAACAGAGATGGGTGCACCGTCTCTCTACCAACTCACATGGTCTCAATGATGACATTCCCTGGGCCGTTTTGGCGAGGACATAGTTGCATCTCTACCCTTCGCAGTAGCCCCTGACCTTGTTTAGGGCCACTACTAGTTGACAACTGGATGGGTGCATACTTGAAACATGACAGCTGTAATACACGAGTCTTGCCCCAAACAGCTGCATGCCTGCTTTAATACACAGGAGCATGTGGGTACATGTACCAGCCGGTCATTAGGGATGTGGATAGTCCTAATTGGGACTTGTGTGATTAATTCTCATGTTTGTATCCTTGTAACATCTAGAGAGCCCCGGTATGGGTGCAGCAGTGAACAAACTACCTGGCTAGATTACGCATGCAGATTGGCGTCCCTACATCGTGGAGGATCTCGCATGTGTTTCCCATTTTTATTTGATTTTATTCCACTGGATGCACACAATGACCAGGTAGTACACAGGTAACAGCTAGTGAAATTACCTGCGACTGCATACTCTCTTTACACACTCTAAGATGGCCGCTGTGTTTTCTGGGCCGGTGTACTCGAGGCGGCTGAGATGCCCACTGTACCATGTGACACTACGTAGCGTGACGCCGACCCCCTACGTAACGGGCCGCGGGAAGCTAGGAATACCTATAAATCACCACTCTGATGGTAGCACGGGTATGATCCGGCTTTTGCGGCTAGGCATGCAGAAGGTTTACCGGCGCACGTCCAGCGTGGACAGGTGAGTGAGGGTGCCGTTTTGGGGTGGCCGTGCAATTATCCACATTGGTGTACGGACCGAGTGGGTCCAGTACGGGGAGGGGGGAATAGGACGCCCTGTTTACACCATTTCTCCTGCCGCGGCCATGTGTGTGACTCTCGGCCTTTGTGGCTCCCGGGCCGCACTTGCCGCTAGAGGCAGGGCGGGCTGCCTTCTTCCCCCGTGGGCTGCAGGCAAACCAGCCCTCGATGCCACTGACCGTAAATGCTTCACTGGGGGTGGCCGCTACATATGGCCGCAGTGACGGGGGAGGGGTGGGCAGTGTGCTCTCAGCTTCTCCCCCATACATGGACACCAGCTTCAGCCGTGCTCCATTGCATAGCTGGATTAGTTAACCAGAGTTAAACTTTCAATTGTCTACCTTGCCTCCAACTCTGCAGGACACCACGATACTGGTGTCTGGAGCCCAAAATACCGAATGGAGTGAGTTTTACCTTTCAGTTAGGTGAGTCACCTTCTGTACATTTGACCCCCTTTTAGGGAATGCCTTTTACTTTTCCACCAGTCTCTCTTTTAGCCGTGTTTGTAATCCAGTCTCCCTTTTAATTACGCTTTTACCTAGGGGTCAGACTATAATCCTAGTTTGCTCACTAGATGGACAACTGTTATGAGGATGTTGGGGTGATTTGACTTGTCTGCTAGATGGAAGTATCTAGTGACTACATACTGCTTTTCTTGTCATCCCCCTTGTGTAGGTTACCACTAGCATTGGCGGGACTTCGCGCTCGCATCCATGAAGTGTGGTAGGTAGGAGTCTTCTTTTCCACCACCACGTGTAGATAGTATAAATAATAGGTCCTGATGAAATGCAATGGATCAGTATTGACCACAATGCATGAAACATGTTGACCACACTGTGAGAGATGAGCTAAACTCCACTGGACCATAGAGCCAGAGAGTGGCCACTCTGTTTGCTTTTAAGACGGTGGATAACCACCTTAATAAATAGTTTATTTGGATTATCCAACCTTTTTTAACGTCACCCACCCACATCACATCTACACTGTTTTTTAGGGCCCTCACGCCCGTGCACCATATGGCAGGAACTAAAGATCTCCGCTAAAGAGCCCCTTTACGGGTGCCCGTCGGGTATTGCAGCGACGACCCGACGAGGAGCAAGTCCAGATGATGAAGCATGACACCTAGCTTGCTGGGTGTGTGAGGACTCTAGTTCAGACAAGGAGGATTCCCTCCCCCTACCTCCTTAATACGTTGTCCGCCCTGGGGAACAGCATACTCTTCATGTAATGTACAAGGGTGACCTACCATTCCACCTTCAAGTGCTCCCGCCCTACCGCACTAAGGATACCTCCCTGCAAGAGTACAAGGGTGACCTATCATTCCACCTTCAAGTGCTCCCGCACTAAGGATACCTCCCTGCAAGAGTGCAAGGGTAACCTACCATTCCACCTATAAGTGCTCCCACCCTACCGCACTAAGGATACCTCCCTGCAAGAGTTCAAGGGGGGCCTACCATTCCACCTTCAAGTGCTCCCGCCCTACCGCACTAAGGATACCTCCCTGCAAGAGTTCAAAGGGACCTATCATTCCACCTTCAAGTGCTCCCGCCCTACCGCACTAAGGATACCTCTCAAGAGTGGAAGGGTGATCTACCATGCCACCTTCAAGTGCCCCCGCACTACCGCACTAAGGATACCTCCCTGCAAGAGTGCAAGGGTGACTTACCATTCCACCTTCGAGTGCTACCGCCCTACCCCACTAAGGACACCTCCCTGCAAGGGTGACCTACCATTCCACCTTCGAGTGCTCCCACCCTACCCCACTAAGGACACCTCCCTGCAAGAGTGCAAGGGTGACCTACCATTCTACCTTCGAGTGCTCCTGCCCTACCCCACTAAGGACACCTCCCTGCAAGAGTGACCTACCATTCTACCTTCGAGTGCTCCCGCCCTACCCCACTAAGGATACCTCCCTGCAAGAGTGCAAGGGTGACCTACCATTCCACCTTCAAGTGCTCCCGCCCTACTGCACTAAGGGTACCTCCCTGCAAGGGTGACCTACCATTCCACCTTCGAGTGCTCCCGCCCTACCCCACTAAGGACAACTCCCTGCAAGAGTGCAAGGGTGACCTACCATTCTACCTTCGAGTGCTCCCGCCCTACCCCACTAAGGATACCTCCCTGCAAGAGTGCAAGGGTGACCTACTATTCCACCTTCAAGTGCTCCCGCCCTACCGCACTAAGGATACCTCCCTGCAAGGGTGACCTACCATTCCACCTTCAAGTGCTCCCGCCCTACATCACTAAGGATACCTCCCTGCAAGAGTGCAAGGGTGACCTACCATTCCACCTTCAAGTGCTCCCGCCCTACCGCACTAAGGATACCTCCCTGCAAGAGTGCAAGGGTGACCTACCATTCCACCTTCAAGTGCTCCCGCCCTACCGCACTAAGGATACCTCCCTGCAAGAGTACAAGGGTGACCTATCATTCCACCTTCAAGTGCTCCCGCACTAAGGATACCTCCCTGCAAGAGTGCAAGGGTGACCTACCATTCCACCTTCAAGTGCTCCCGCCCTACCGCACTAAGGATACCTCCCTGCAAGAGTGCAAGGGTGACCTACCATTCCACCTTCAAGTGCTCCTGCCCTACCGCACTAAGGATACCTCCCTGCAAGAGTTCAAGGGGGACCTATCATTCCACCTTCAAGTGCTCCCGCCCTACCGCACTAAGGATACCTCCATGCAAGGGTGACCTACCATTCCACCTTCAAGTGCTCCCGCCCTACCCCACTAAGGATACCTCCCTGCAAGAGTGCAAGGGTGACCTACCATTCCACCTTCAAGTGCTCCCGCCCTACCGCACTAAGGATACCTCCCTGCAAGAGTTCAAGGGGGACCTATCATTCCACCTTCAAGTGCTCCCGCACTAAGGATACCTCCATGCAAGGGTGACCTACCATTCCACCTTCAAGTGCTCCCGCCCTACCGCACTAAAGATACCTCCCTGCAAGGATGACCTACCATTCCACCTTCAAGTGCTCCCGCCCTACCCCACTAAGGATACCTCCCTGCAAGAGTGCAAGGGTGACCTACCATTCCACCTTCAAGTGCTCCCACCCTACCGCACTAAGGATACCTCCCTGCAAGAGTTCAAGGGGGACCTAGCATTCCACCTTCAAGTGCTCCCGCCCTATTGCACTAAGGATACCTCCCTGCAAGAGTGCAAGGGGGACCTACCATTCCACCTTCAAGTGCTCCCACCCTACCGCACTAAGGATACGTCCCTGCAAGAGTTCAAGGGTGACCTACCATTCCACCTTCAAGTGCTCCCGCCCTACTGCACTAAGGATACCTCCCTGCAAGAGTTCAAGTGGGACCTACCATTCCACCTTAGAGTGCTCCTGCCCTACCGCAATAAGGATACCTCCCTGCAAGAGTGACCTATCATTCCATCTTCATGTCTCTGTTCTACTTAACTGAGGATTCCTCCTTGCAAGGGTGTGGCAGTCACACATAGGAACCTTTCCACAAGTGGTCACTGTCTGGCCCAAGAATACAGCTTGTACTTCATGTTTAAACTCTGGCCACTACAGTTAGCCCTCAAGGCTCTTCTGCATCGCATCAACAGCGACGATGAACAGAGGGCACAGACTGCATGACTTATTAGCTCTACGTCAGCAAATTCTTACATGAGATGCAGATCGTTTCGCATTGGGCACAGGGACACGGACTCCTTGAGCAGGGGCAAATCAGCTTTTTGAGATGGCAGACGGCTTGCCCTGATATTTTCAGACATGTCACCCTAGACCTCTCTGCGATGCCACAGAACAAATATTTGCCCATGTTTTTCATCCCCCCTGCCCTCGTTGCATGGCTGTTCCGAAAAACCTGAGAGAGCTGCTGGCTGGTCCTGGCAGCTCTGGGTCAAACTCATTTGTCCTCGGGCTTTTTCAGGATGAAGGTGGACAGACCAATCACCTTCAAAGCTCATCCCCTCCCTCTCTCCCTCCCTCCTGACCAGAAAAAATCAGAAATTCTGTGGATGCAGCCGCGCTTCAGTGATCAATTGAGGTTTGATCTCTAGGCATTCCTGAAGACAGGAGAGTAATTTTTCAGGCAGCCAGAGCAGAGTACCTCCAAATGGAAACTTTTTCGCATCTGGGAACCCACTTAACCTTTTATCAATGTGTTGGTCAAGCCTCTAAATGCACCTTGCAGAAGCAGGTCTTTAGTACTAATTGATACGAGTCCACGTGGTGATAGATGACTACTCAAAAAGCAGCTCGTTTTTTCATTCCCCAAGGAATGTGAGTTTTTTGTTTTTTAGAATGTTTGTTTTCAACCAGCACCCAAACCCGCATGGGAGCTGACAACATTTCTAGCAGAGCTGGTGAGGCCTTCATTTAAACCACCTCTGAGTGCATTTGGCCAGATGAACGTCAAAGCTGCTTGAAAAACCTGATTGTACTGACAGAAAATCAAAACAAGCACTGGCAAAGCCAATAGGTCTCGCTTACGAGACAAGAGCTATTGGTTTTGTCAATGTTTAGCCATGTTGTACAGCAGGGCAGCTGCTCTGCAGCAAGGCTTTAAACAAGCATTTGCAATGCAATAGGTCTTGCATTTGCGAGAGTTTAAGCTATTGGCATTGTAAATGACAATGTCTTTAATTTATCTGTTTTGATAATTAACACATAAATAAAAAGCATTGTCATTTACAATGCCAATAGCTCAAACTCTTGTAAATGTGAGACCTATTTCACTTTAAAGAAGCGGCCGCCATTGTCCCGGGCTGCTTGGAAAGTGAAAGTGCGCATGGCATGCTGAATGTTGCAGGAAAGCATGTCGTGCCTGCAGTAGGAGAAACTCATTAAAGAAAATACTGCTTACAGACTAAATATGACGTACAGTGTAACAACCGAAGTAAAAGTGCCAGTCCTCATGGGAGGTTACAAATGAAGACAAGGCGGTATTAAGGAGGGACTAACAAGCCTATTAACAAATCCGAAGCCAGCATTTATGAAGGACAACGACACAAGCTAATGACAAATATGGGTGGAGAGTGGGCGGAGCTTCAAGTCCATACTCCAATACAGTATGCCTCGCAGAGCAGTGCATGCGCTGCCCAGGCTCGACCTAAAAATCACCCCATTGGAGTTAATTTTAGAAAATCTACACCCAGTGAGAAGATATTTTCATAAACTATATTTAGGTCATGATATTTATGTCAGGCGATATTTCTGCATATAGTATTCTGATGTCCTACTATTGACCTCCCTAGATTATAAACAGCATACTGTTCAGCAGGGAAGTGGATACAAGGCACATGGTTGGTTACATGCTAACAGTGTGGTCTTGAAGAGCCGATGAAAGACTAAAATCATTATCAGATTCTCTCTTACTGTACCTACCTATTGCTATGTTTATGTTATACCACAGAGAGCTCTGTTTCAACTGTGTATGAACTATCATTTTGCAAATAACAACAGCGGTGATATGGGGGGGAGGGCTTTGGTGGGGTTAATAAGAGGCTATACTAGTATCTATGTTTGGCTTTCCATTGGGATCCACAATAAATAGTGCTGATAAGCCCCTGCATGTGAGGAACAGGATCCTATAAAATACAGAAAGGAAAGGATTTATTATTTTGGTTGCTTTGTTTATTGTTATTGATGTTTTAGCCTCTAAGTGCCGGGAACGCTTCTCGTCTATGTGGCATGTAGTCTGGCATTCATGGTGCAAAGAGATTGACCTCAACAGACAAGGGATTTAGACATCCGTGTGGCCTCCATAGCAATGATTTTGGACTCCAAGAATTAGGAATTTCTCATCCCTATAACACAGGCTCTGGTCTCCGTGGAGCGTGTGGCTTTGCTTCTACAGAGTGAGTTATCTGAAATCTGTGAAATGGTGAATGTAATATCTGGGGGCAAAAAATATGGCTGCATTAGGCATTCAATGTGGCATCTTTGCTGGAATGATTGGTCACATTGCACAATGGGCAAGGCATTCATGTGGAATGCTTTCTGGCATCCACTGCAATGGGATTGTGGCAGCCATATAATGAGCAGCCTGGAGTCCATGATTCAAAGAGTCTGGCATCCTAGAAGAAGACAGTCTGCCAGCTATAAGAATGACAATATGGCATCAATGAAACGGGAAGCTTTGCTTCACGGTAACAATATGTCTGACCTCCAACAGCCAGTGGGCCTGACACAGGTTGGGCCAGGAGTATGGCTTTCATGGAATGAGGAAGTCCAGCATCCAAGGGGCAGGGAGTCTGGGATTCATCGTATCGGAGAGCCAGCTATTCGTGCAGCAGGTAGCCTGGCCTTCAATGTGTCAGGTAGTGGTATGTTAATATTTTTTGGGACAACTTGGAATATATTACTAATTTGTAGATAATTCAAGCCTTCCTGATGCTAAACAGTATTGAATTGTAGGATACATTTTTCAGAAATAGGGATTGTAAAAGCAACAAAAAGCATTAGCTTCCTGGTATCCGCAAGCCCAATAGTACCAAAATAAAGGTTGAGCAGCAGTGTTAAATTAATTTCTTTTTACGCTTGATCTAAGTTATTTCTTACAACAACATTCATTTACATGGATTCAGTGACTAACCAACCAGTTCCACTCATTGTGGGAAAAACACAGTAAGGGTTGATGTTTAATGGATTTGTACATAATATTAAAATATGTTATATGGACATAGCACTTGAAATTGTAGATGAATTGACTGAATCTCTCTTCACAACTCGCATTCTTGTTTAACAGTGAACATCAAAGCTCTGAAGATGTTTTTTACCTGTCATCGGCTGAAATGTGACCATATTCTGCTAAATTCTCTCCCCTTGCATCGACCTTCCCCATCTCCATCCCTTCAGAGTAAAAGAAATGGGAGGGGTCATAAGAAAAGGACAGATTGGTAAAGGTGACCTTTACAGCACAAGAGGAGAAGTCGGGGGAGAAGTGAGATAGAGATGAGGTAGAGACAGGTGAGGTAGAAAGAAACATAAGATAAAGAGAAAAAGGTTAGGTGGACAGAAAAAAAGATACAAAAAGAGAGAGAGATGAAGAGGCAGAACGAAAAAGAGAAGTAAAGAGACGTAATATTGTAGAGTAGGGTAGAAATAGCTCAGGATATGAAAATGTATCGTGCAGGGGAGTTGTGGGTTACAAGGAGGGGTGAGACAGAGAGAGCTGTAAGGTAGAAAGCAGGGTGAGTTATAGAGAGCTAAAGACAGACAAGCTTAGAGAGATACGAGATAGACAGAGCAGTGAGGTAAGAGGCAAAACGATATAGAAAGATAAGTCAGATAAAGAGAGTAGTAAGGCAGAGAGAAAGCTAGAGAGAGTAGGTGAAGGGTTAAAAGAGATGAGGTGAAAGACATACATGAAGCAAGAAAGAGGTGAGATTGATAAGGCAGTAGCGAGAGAAGGGCTGATGTACAGAGAGAAGTCAGGCAGCGAGAGAGAGAGCTTGAAACAGAGATATGAGGTAGAGAGATGAACGAAAAAGGGCAGAGAGAGAGGGTGAGGTAGAGAGTGTATGTTTACATAGAGATGGGATGCAGAGAGAGGTGAGGTACAAGAGGAGATGTCAGATAGACAGAAGAGTCAGAGGTGAAGAAAGAGAGGAAGAAAGAGACTAAGATGGTGAGAGAGGTGAGGTAGAGAAAACAGAGGTAGAAAGAAAGATGGAGAGAGACGATGGAGCGAGTGAATGAACGGCGATTGAAATTAAGAGTTTAGGTAGTGAGAGATAATGGTAGATGGGGTAGAGAGATGTAACTTAGGTACAGTTGTGAGGAAGGGAGAGAAATGAAATAGGCAGAGGTAAGGTAGAGAGTGGTGAAGGTATAAGAGGAGAGGTACAGTACAGACATGACGAAAGAGGTAAAGAGGTGTGGTAAAGAGAGATGAGCTTGACAGGGAGGTATTGTAACTGTGGGAGAAATACAGGTAGGTGAGATGAAACAGAATAGTGAGGTACAAAGAGAGAGACTGCCGTAGAGAGGGAGTGGGTTGAGTGGCATAGGTAGGCACAGAGAGTGATGAAGAGAGATGGGATAGAGAGGTGTATTGAGAGAGAACTGGAGAATAAATAGATGAGTCAGAGACTTGAGATACAAGGGGTAGATATAGAAATGTAGAGATGGGTAAACATGTAGCATGCGAGGTTGATGTAGAAGAGGTGAGGTGAAGTAAGGGCACAGGCTTGAGTCAGAACAGAAAGATTGTTGTTTTTTTTTTTATTAATTGCCATCAACTGCCTGAAAGCGCAATAGGATAAGATTGGACAGGCAGAGAATCCATAAAGTGTGCATGCCCACATGTCACATTTTAAAAGGCATATTTTTTATGCATGTTCACCATGGGGGGTCTTGGAAAGTAAGGCCTCTGGGCAATTGCCCACTTAGCCCATGCCATAAAAGGGCTCTGGATTGAAGGAGCCCGGCATCCATGGGGCAGAGAGTCAGGCATTCATGGTATCAGGGAGTCTGACACACGAGCATGGATGCAAAGTAGGCCAGTAATAATAATAACTTTGGATGCAGTACTTCAAAGTACGCTTCTGCTATTCTAAGCAATGTAAATAAATGTGTTAGTTTTACCAAATTCAAGGATTCCCAATTTACCAACCTCGGAAGGATGGAGGGTGGTTTCGAGCTTGCCGGATTACCCGTGGTCTACACACAGAATTGTTTCAAATAGACGTAACCATTTAGATTTTTATTTATTTTCTTAGCATTTGCATTGGATATGGAACTATGCACTTTTTAACGCCAATGAGTTATGTCGTTTCCCCCTATTTAGTTGTTCCACGTGTTATGTTTTAGCTAGAAGATTTCCGAAAGTGGCAAAACTAAAAACTGCAAGTTGCCCTTTTTCTAGCAATGCAAGATGAAAAAAGAAAACATGATTGGCCGAACGTCTCAGAAACGACAGTAGACATTTTAAGAATTCTGAAGTATATCCCTTTTGAGATTAGAAACTGTGCCCGAAAGTTTTCGGACAGATTGTGGCAACAAGCACAAACCCACCGAGCTATCTTAACGCACTATTGCCCCTTGTCATCTTAAATCAGAACATCTGCAAGATAGAAGCTGATCTCTGGCACAGCTGAATAGAAAAACAAGCGCGTGTTTCAAATAGACGTAACCATTTAGATTTTTATTTATTTTCTTAGCATTTGCATTGGATATGGAACTATGCACTTTTTAACGCCAATGAGTTATGTCGCTTCCCCCTATTTAGTTCTTCCACGTGTTATGTTTTAGCTAGAAGATTTCCGAAAGTGGCATGAATGAGGGCACCGTGCCAACGCTGCCTTAAAGCGCGGCCGAAGCGGACCACGCGAGTGAATTCCCAGCGTGCGAGGAAGGCCCCCAGGGTCAGTAAAAACAAGCTACAAACTGAAAATAAAATGCTGCGATGTGGGCAAGCGAGCTAAGATTCAGAGCTTACCTCGCACACATTAAAGGAAGTCATAAACAAAGTGCTGCACGGCATGTGTGACATATTTAAAACGCCACTCGCGAGATGCAGCGAAATCCAAAAGTGAAACCGATACATATAACCCCTAATTAACAAAGCCCTGTGTAGTCCGCCGTCAGCAAAACAGACGCCGTGCGCGTGCACATCTCCTGTCCGGGCTGGCATGACAAACAGGAGACAGGGAGGGAACAAACCTTGCAATCAAAAGCAAGGGTTTTTCACGCGCGCCAATGAGAAGCATGGGTGGAGCTTCCACCCCGCTTCCAAAGCAAAACCCACGACAATAGTCTCGCAAGCGAGAAGCGCATGCGCTGCGTCGCTAGGCGAGACCTAACAAGCGGGCAGCGCTAGGCGAGACCTAAAAAGGGCAAGGGCCCAGCCTGCACCAGCAGCATCATAGCTCTTTTATTTTATCGCGGGAGGGAGCGAGGGTGGAGTGGGAGGCAACACAGACAACTAACAGCAACATGAGGGAGGGAGGGAGGGTGGGGCAAACAGCAACATGAGGGAGGGAGGGTGTGAGGCGCGCAACAACACAGACGAAAGAGAGAGGGTGGGGAGTAAGCAGCAACAGGGACGAGAGAGGGAGGATCGAGGGAAGTAGCAATACGGGCAAGGGCAGGGAGGGTAGAGGGCAAGGAGCAACACAGAAAAGGGAGGAAAGGACCACGGACAAGGAAGAGAAGGGTGGGGGGAAGGAACACAAACCAGGGAGGATGTTAGCAAGCAACACAGACCAGGGACGATGGAAGCAACAAAGAGGGAGGAAGAGTACACGAGGGAGCCAGTTGAAAAACATGCACTCTGGTAGAGTGCTTAAACACAAAGAAAAACAGCAGTGCCAAAAAAAGGAGCAGTGGAAGGACACATTAATGCATCTATGCTCCAAGGGAGGGACAAATACACGAAGAGAAAGGAACCTAAGGCAGCTGACCTATAAAAATCAAGCAAATGAGAGTGACAAGGAAGATAAACCAATGGTAAGCAATAGGTGGCCTCTAAGCCCACTGTTAGAAATCAAAAGGCCTCGAAGAGACATTGTATGAGCTGTCTAGGTGAGACCTAACAGTAAGAGTGAAAAAACTTGAAAACCAGCAGAACTCCCTGAACTTGGGTGTGCAGACCAGAAACAGGCAGCATGAAATACAACCTGAACCCTCTACAGTTTACTTTCGCGTGTGTGTGTGTAATTTGTTCCATCTACAATCCTTGCGAATCTAGACTCAACCTCTGTTAATAATTGAGTAGAAAGTAACTAACCGTAAACCTACATAAATTATACTACGATTTTTCACTGTAGTCACAGTCGTATCTGGTTGCTTAGTTTCAGGGACAGCTGACAAATACTTGTTACAAGGATTGCTTACTTGCCCTCTGAGCTTCCGAAGCCCCAAAGAACTGGTCTGACATTTACCAAAGTGAAATCTGGAACCACAGAGTTTATATACATTTTCATTTGTTATAGAGGGAAGAGAGATGCAAGGAGGATTCAAAGAAAGGTTTAGTACCAAGACCTAGGGTGCCCAAAAACTTTGAAAACTGGAAGCTAACATTTGATTTTGCAAGTTTGTGCTGTAAGAAGTTCCCTGATGAACCCATACCTTTGTTTAATAATATGGATATGTATTTGGAAAGGACTGCCCAAGTCAGCTTTGGGTGTTTTTCAAGGCCTCAGTATGGTGAGGAACTCCCTTCAAATTGAGAGTGGATGTCCGGTTAGTGTGCTATCCCTGGCCTGAAAGGGGAAGAAATGTTGTGAAGGGCTTCGGTAAACGTTTCAAGATACCTTACTCTGGAGGCAGGAGAGAGAGTGAGGTGGCTTGAGAATCTGTGGGTGGTCCAAAAGGTTGTCCAGACTAGTGCTGCTCTGGCACCAAACTTTCCTGGCAAGCTGGTGGCAGCTGTGCAGTATTTTGGTATGTCAATCAAAAGAACATGAAAGCCTCATCACAAGGTGAGTGTCTTGAGATGGATCAAGAATGGCCAATGAGATTGCAGTCATATTTTGAATCTTACAACATTGTCTCAACGTGGCTGCTGGAGAAAGTATTTCCAAAAGGGTAGTAGTTGCTGGATTGTTCTTGGATGGATGCTGGTGTGAAGAGGAATGACCTGACTCACGGCAAGGAATCACAGACTATCATTCCTGGAATTATTCCCGGTGATGCTGGTAGTATACATTTGGGAAAGAGATCAAGTCGACCAAGGGGTGACACTAGTGGCTAATGAGTCAGTGGTGAGAAAATGACAAATTGACTACAATTAAAACTAAAAGTGACAAATTGACTACACTCAACGTCAGTTTGCTAAAACTGTTAGGAAGACTTCTTCTACTGTTTTCAGAATGGAGTGTACTTTTTAGAGCTAAACCTCTTCTAAACATGTACAAGAGCTTACTTGAGACGTTGCCCATTTCCCATTGACAAGACTCTGGCAATTGGCTCCAGAGAGGTATGCAACCCCAGTACCAGTAGACTTCTGGAAGGTTCAAGTGTTATTGTCTTAAAGTAAATTGATGAACAACATTATCAACAACAAGCAGCATTTGCAACACAGCCATGGTAGGTTCCTAGGAAGCTGGGCAAGTCGATATTATGGAGTCAGTATATTTGCAGATGTATACTACTGACCTTCATATTATGACATACAAACCACTCCATTACTGAAAATTTAAAGACAGACCTACTTAACGACCTACTATCCCATACCCAACCACACATTAACACCTCGCTGACCACACCAGTGACCCCGCCTAACTGCGCTACAAAGCTCGACCTCAAGAACAACGCCTCCTGGACCACCTTCAACCTCTACAGCGAAGAAACTATCTTAAACACGCTCACGGCTTTGAATCCCTCCAATCATTTCACAGACCCTCTCCCAGCAACCCACTTAAAGACCTTCATTCCACAGCTAGTGCCCCTATGGACCAGGATTATAAATACCTCTCTTTTGCAAGGAACCATCCCAGACATCCTCAAAGCGGGTCAGGTATCCCTTTCCTAAAGAAAGTATCAGCAGACCCGTCAGACCTGAATAACTATCGCCCAATATCCAACATCTCGACCCTGGCCAAACTACTGGAAAAATGTGTCCACGTGCAGCTTAGTAACCACATTGACTCCTTCAACCTGCTCGATCAATTCCAATCTGGCTTTCGATCAGGACATAGTACCGAATCAGCCATGACCCACATTATAGATGACGCACTACAAATACTGGTACGCGCATTGCTGGTTCTTCAGCGGGGCCGGAGCGCAGCAAAGGGGTAACGCTCTCCCTGCCTCTCTATTTCCATGCCGTGAGGGCAACGGGCAGTATTGCAGGGACACCGTCATTTCAGCCGTGAGGGAAACGGCGTACCGGTGCCAAAAACTACACTTCCCAGTACTCTCTGCCTCGGCGATCGCCACTGACGTGCGGCAGCGCGCCAGGAGGCGCTACATCTTCGCCCCCAGCCACCCGCAGCGCGGGACGCGCGCGGGCGAAGCCCGGGCCAAGGGCGGGCCCGTCTGCGCCCGTCAGAGGCTGGGCTGGGCCAGGGCTCTAAATCCTCGTGGTTCGGTCTGTGTTCCACCAGGATACGGCGTAGAGGTTCGAAAAGCGACAAGGTACCTGTTTGCTTTTATACTGACTGTGGTGACTGTGACTGTGCCCTGCTTCAGTTATAATCCAGTTACAACTCCACAATTCTGTACTATTTATTTTGCGCACTGTAGCTACTTTGTTGTTACCCACTTTGAAGTGAGGAGGGCCTGTGGATCATATCAAGTTTTTATCGCAATAAGTGCTCCTTGGCTAGGTGGAAATGGGCAAAAGGAAAATGATTGTGGGGGAGCTTCAGGGTCAATTGCTGCAGGCTCAGCTGGTACGATAGATTCTTTTTTAACCAGAGCAGCTGATGCCATAACAAAGGAGATAGCCCTCACTGAGAAAAGACTCTCTCTGGAATCTGAGAAAATTGCAGTGGGCAATGTTGGGCGTGGTTTGAACCAGGAGGAAAACAGGGTTTTAACAGAAGAAACAGGCTCCCCCTCACCATCGAGTATATTGCTGGAAGGCCAAATGGGTGGTCAGGATCCATTTATTGGCACTCCTGTGGCCACTCTAATTGTAGGTGATGATTTGGTCGGCCCACCAACGAAGAGAAAACGACCTGCGGAAAGTAAAGCTTTGAGAAAGCCCCCAAGGATCAAAGCAAGATCACCACCGGCAGCGGCAGCGGCTTTGGCTAAGCCAAATTCGGATCTGCTGCTGGATAGCCTCTTCCTGAGACTTGAGCCCATGATTAAAGCCTTATTAGCACCTGTAATTGCTAAGATAGAAGGCATAAAGTTAAAACTTGATTCTTTTGTCTCCATGCATAATGACTGTTCTGCAGGGGGTGATATTGCAGCCGGCGGGAGGAGGGGGGTCACTGAAGCTGCTAATGGCCCGGAACGCAGGCACCAGAACGGTAGCATACAAATAGATAAGGTGACTGGGACTCGATCCACTTTGGGTGTGTCTCATCTTAGCTCCCCAACCACTGATTGCGTGCCATTGAGGGGTGGTATCGAAACGCGGGCAGTTTGTCAGGAAACCCGGGAAAGTGTGAACGAGGATCTTCCATCTATACCCATGTTAGTCCACAACAAACAGGTAACATTGACAAACAAATGTATAATTGATCTCCCACCACAATCTGCGCCTTTAGTAGCTGTACTTGTGGGGGTCCCTCCACTTCCATCTGGTATAAAGGAAACCTCTTTAGACTTGATACATAAGACCATCTACTGGTGTAATAATAATGTGATAAATGGCGCAAATATTACTCCAGATATTATTATGGCAAGAAGGGTTGGTTGGATCGGCCGCGGGACTAGGAAAAATACGGAGGGGGATTGTATAATAGTTAATCTTAAGCATCGTATGCAAGCTAAAGCCCTATTAGATTCCCAAACTAAATATGGTGCTAAAACTGAAATTAAAATAGTCCCACTACAAACTTTCTATCCCCCCAAATACTTTTCAGTAAATAGTGATTGGCAGATGCCTGGTTGGCAGAAGCCTTTTAAATTACTCACATGTTCACAAGAAAGCAATCGTAATACTATATCATCATTATCAAATCGGTTCTTACCACTAGCGAATTTGCAAGGACTTGATGAAAATGATTGACTGACAATGGTAGTAGGAATTCCACAGGTTAAGACCTCACAGCCGGAAGCCTATATAGAACCAATAACAGCTGCCCTCACTCCCCAATGTTTGCTGGATAATTCTACCAACTCTACTATTATCCCAGGTAGCCTTAATGATGCCTCTATGAAGGTATTGTCCTGGAATATAGCTGGGCTGAGATCAAAGAAGGGGGATAGTTTGTGGGTACACTTCCTTGCTAAACATCATATAATTGCTCTTCAAGAGACTTGGGAATCTAACGATTGTTTTTATCTCGATGGCTTTACCTCTTTTTGCAAACATGCAATCCCGTCTAATATGGGTAGAGCCAAGGGAGGTCTTCTTTTAATGTTTAGCCTTAAACTCTGCTATAGGGCTAAACTGATCGATTCTTTATCATCCAATGTGCTAGCAGTGGAACTGTCAGGAAAGAATCTTACCACATTGTTAGTGGTAAATTTTTATAATTCTTTTTCTAGGACCCATGAGACCGAACATCTCCTGGCCCTGGAAGAATTACTAAAAAACTATGGGGAGGACAGCCAAGTGTATTATGATACGCTTATTATGGGGGATTTTAATACACGGAAATGCTGTTTTAACTGTCCTTTGTTACTGAAGGAGGTAGATGACTTACAAGGGCCAAACCACTTTGAGCATACATTGTCAGGAATGCTTATAGAAGGACTGCTCTCTGTGTTTAACCTGAATTGCCTACAACAATCTGACCAGTCCGCCCTGGTCCCTACCTATGTGGGTAATGGTAGTGTTAGCATAATTGACCATATCTTTTTATCTGCTCTATTAACTTCGGCCGTACAGACTTTTAATGTTACTTGTAATTGATTTAGTGATCATAACCCTTTAATATTGGTTCTCCTCCTCTCATCTGGTACAATAGGAGGGGCTGCGAACCATATTTCTAATGCAAATTTTACCACCAAAGATCAAGCACGAAGGCTGAGGTGGGAAAAGATTACTCCAGATAGTTTTTGGGAGAATTTGTATACTACTTGTGCCCCAGAGCTTAAAGTATGTATGGACCCTGCTCTACAAGATAGAGCTACCTTAGATGCCTTTGATACGATTATTAAAATGGCAGCTTCGAACTTGGTGATCAAAACCAAGGTAAGATCCTTAAAACTAAAAAGGTGGTTTGATGACACATGTTCAGCGGCCCATAAGGAGCTAATGAAGGCTGTAAAGCAGAAACCGAGGGACCTGACATTAACCAGGAGTTGCAGGAAGGCGTATAAACTAGCTGTGTGCGAGAGAAAAAACAACTAAGAGAGCATGCTTGGGAGGAGCTTGGCCAAGCTAGTGTCCGGTCGGACAGCTCACGATTTTGGTCCATAGTTAACAGTCCTCTTTTTTCAGATATGCCAAACCTAAGTAAGGATTGTATAATACCGGCAGAGAAATGGGTCCAGCATTTTAGCAATATTTATAGTAGCACCAATCTGGTGGATATAGTGGGACACACAGTTCCCGGATCAGACAGTGCCCCCCTTCATTTTAATATAGAAGAAGTTCATAAAGCTATTATATCGACATCGGGGGGAAAGGCCCCTGGCCCTGACGGGATACCGGCAGACCTTTATAAGGCAGACCCTAAAGTCTGGGCCAGGATCCTAACACATGTTTTTAATGCTGCCTGTGCTTATGGTTTCCCCCCCTTCATGGGCAAAGGCAGTTATTGTCCCCATTTTTAACAAGCATTTGCAATGCAATAGGTCTCGCAGTTGTGAGAGTTTGAGCTATTGGCATTGTAAATGGCAATGCTTTTTATTTACGTATTGGTTTTTAAAACATAAATAAAAGGCATTGTCATTTACAATGCCAATAGCTTAAACTCTCGCAAAT
This sequence comes from Calotriton arnoldi, assembly GCA_963921515.1. NCBI lineage: Eukaryota > Metazoa > Chordata > Amphibia > Caudata > Salamandridae > Calotriton > Calotriton arnoldi. Next base: position 3,672,422 of record CAWUFW010000003.1, on the reverse strand, counting down.
GCGAGACCTATTGCATTGCAAATGCTTTTTTTTTTTACTGAAACCACTGTCAGTAGTGCAGTCCGAGTTTACAACATTTATTTAGAGCACTCACCCTAATAATAAATACAAGTTCGAACAGCATTCATATATGGACACAAATATTACCTCAACTGCAGACAACTTCCTTCCCTGCTCCATATTGTGGTACTGTAAATTGGCAGCCAATGGGCTTGGGTTGCAGGGTGTTGGGCCTACTTGTCCAAAGGACAAAATAAACCTGAAAATGTGTTGCCCTTGTCCTGGGCGCTGTGCTAAAGGAATTACACACCCCAGCCTGGAGGTAATACATGCGGCCAAACAACAATTAACCAAAATCAGCATTTCACTTGCAGTTGCTTTTTATATTTTCAAAATGCACTGCAACTAGTTTATTTCTTGTCTTCATATAAAACCCATACATGTATGATACCCAGATGCTCAGGAAAAGGAACAAAGCAAGGGGTCGAGCCTTGGCATATATACTTTCCTGCATTAGGAAGATTGGATGGAATTACATTTATGCTAAAAATCAAACATGTGATCCGTTCATTGAAACCTGCAGGCAAGGTACTCGGGAGAAGGATTTCTAGTACCCAAGAAATAAACCTCAGGATTCATAGATGATAAAAAAATATATGGTTGCGACATGATTCTAAACAGTTCAGCAGTGTTACCCGTCAACAAAAGACGGGTTCATACAATACAAATTTTGCTTTCAGTTGCTTTCCGATCTTTCCAGATTCACTGCACTAAGTGTATCACTTTTAGGCATCCTGAACCCATAAAAAACAGTGCCTGCCTGGTACCCCATATGCAGGAGGCTAAGTGGATCAAAACTGGGGGTCAAACGTAAGCAGGGATATGTTCCTGCACAAAGGAGGCGGAAGGGAATTACCTGGGTTTTCTACTGGCAAACCAGTCACAGTAAGGGAGATCTGGCTTGCACCAACAGATTCCCTAAGCTGTACAGAATTAGAAAATATAGTTTACTGCTTCCATATCGCCCAAAGTTAGTTATCAGCCATGAAATGACCTGTGCACGATAAACAGTAATTCTGGCACAATTTTGTGACTGGTGTTAAATATTACATAACTGATTGTGCACACTACATCCCCTAAGAAACCCAGACATATTTGGTGCCCTCGGACTACAGAAATTCAAAGCAACACTTTTTTGCTTAGCATTTCTGAATACAAGTTTCGCCATTTGAGAAGTGCAACAAAATATTGCACAAACAAAACCAAAAAATTAAAATATACACTTTTTTTATTACATCTTCAGCCTGCAACGAGAGATTGAAGCAGATTTGCACTCATATATAAATCTAAATGTGATGAAAAAAACTGCATGTATGGTTATGGCTACACATACAGATCAAAAGTGGTACAAGTGTTTAAACAACATAAAAAAATGTTTGTGAAAAGTTCTGCGCAAGTGCACAAATACGCTGGTAAGTGAAAGTGTCAATATCACTGTGTGCATTTACGGAGTTGCTATGAAAGACCTGCTTTTTGACCACTTACCAATTTATATAACTGTGCACATACATATAGCCACGAAGTGCTGTGGGTTGGGGCCAAAGAGTGACCAACAACTGAGCGAACCAATGCCTGAAGAGCATTTGACAAATAAGGTAATGGACAAAGAAGTCTGACCCGAACCCATTTTTTGTATACATTGTGTGTTTTGCTGAAATGATGTCGCCAATTACCTAAAGCGGTCTTTAGCAAGATTCCCCCCCAAAAAAAAAGAAGATCGAGGTGCTTCAGTCAAAACAGGTTTGATGATCTAATAGATTTTGTTTTTCAAGCAAGAATTGAGAACATAGTGGCCTTTGGCATATGCAAACATCTCATGTTTCTGGGATTTTCAGACTCTCTCTGTAAATTCACGAGCGATTTTATCCAGAAAATGCATCTTCTTCAATCTCTTATATTCATTAATTGAGGAGGTGTTTTTTTTTCAATCCCGCATGTTAGGCAAAGAGAATTTCAACAATGGAAGTGGGATATTAGTGCACAACTTTTACAAGTCCCGACTCAAAACGAGGACGTGTGCGTGAGGAAGGCCACACTGGCATCACACGCGATTCCTTTTATATGCTGGCCCTCCAACAACAATAAAGCAGAGCTTGAGTAACCACGCTTAGCCCTCCATTACTACTCAAGGTGTGGACGAGCTACCATGCTTTTAGTATTCCATGGATTCTGAATGCCGTGAACGGAAAAGACAGCTGGGTTTTCTATTTCTTCTTTTGTTTCATTTCCCACCAAATATCGACTATCAATGAATAAAAATAATATATTTAAATCATATTTCCAATCCATATCAATAATATTGGTTGTGTTATTTATTCAATCACAAAATATTTGCAAAGGCATCCTATGAAACAGAAGTGCCATAGGGCTCCAGCGGCATGTCAATACATTATAAACAAGAAAAGAGCGCGCGCCTCGGAGCCCAGGGCCGCAGACGCTACGCTGAAGGCCTGGGGGGCTGCGCCGCACACGGAGCTCGCTGTGGTCATGGAGACGCCATGTTACCTTTCTGTGGGCTCCTCAGACCGTAACAGCGCCCGACTCGAGCACTCCAGAGCCGTCCGGGGTGTGCCAAGACGCCTGACACACCGGGAGGACAGGAGATGTACACGCGTATGGTGCGAGCAGGAGTTGTGATAACGCCGCGAGCCGTACGCGTGCACATCTCCTGTCTGTTAAGCTTCGGCACAGACAGTTGATGTGCACGCGTACAGCTTGCGGCGTTATTACAACTCCTGCTCGCACCATGCGCGTGCACATCTCCTGTCCCGCTTCCGACCAAAAGTCGGCAACAATAGATCTCGCATAGCGAGCAGCGCTTTGCGCTGCATCGCTAGGCGAGACCTAAAAAGGGCCTTCGTGATGATCCGGCTTGCTATAGGCCAATTTCGCTCTTAGACTCTGTATCTAAAATTATGAGCAAGGTAGTCCTGGATCGTCTCACAGTCTGGCTTGATCATTTTAATGTTATTTCCGACCTCCAATATGGATTCAGACAGGGAAAGGGGACAATAGACCAATGTCTGAATCTCCATCTGGTGATCGGGAAGTATACTATTGCCAAGGGAGGTGTCTTGCATCTGGCCTTTATGGATCTAACCTCAGCTTTTGACCTTGTCAATAGGTCAAAGCTGTGTTTGGTCCTTCGTGATATAGGGCTAGAGGCCGAATTGATTTCCTTCCTGTATACTGCACATGTTAACACCACGGCTGCGGTACGGTTTAATGAAGATGGCAGCCTGACAGATTCTTGGACAGTAGGAAGTGGGGTCCGGCAGGGGTGCATTTTGGGCCCCCTGCTATTCACCCTATACATTAATAAATTGGGGGATACTTTAACATCATGCTGCAAGGACACACCAAGGGTCGGTGCTAAATCGATTCCCGCATTGTTGTATGCCGACGATGCGGTTTTATTGTCTAGAACTGCAAGGGGCCTGCAACAACTTTTAAATTGTTTTATAGATTTTATGAATTCACTAGATTTGGTAACGAATTTTAAGAAATCTCATGCAATGTCGATTGGCCCGAGAAAGGCGGCCAAGGCTAAATTTTATTGTAATGGGGACGAATTAACCAAAGTATCCACTTTTCCATACTTAGGGGTACTCTTTGATGACCAAGGTACATGGGGAGCGCAACAAACACTTAAAAAGAACATTTTGGCAAGAGCAACGGGGGACACTATGGACTTTGCAAAAAGACTAGGGTCTAAACCCTTGCCCGCACTCTTGAAAGTTTATACCGCAAAATGTATTCCAATGGCCACGTATGGATGCGACATCTGGGGTTACAAAGATGTAAAGGATATTCAAGTGGCAGAGAATAATTTTATGCGCTAACTCCTTGGGGTCCCTGTAGCTACTCCTATTTACTGTCTGCATGAAGAACTGGGGATGGGGTACATTGCAGACCAGATCGCAGTTTCCCCCCTCTTACGGTGGCTTAGAATTTGGACTCAACCCCCCCCCCGAATCTAAGCCAACTTATAATTTCGGATTGTATGGCGCTAGAGAGAGCCCAGCATATCCCTTGGCTTAAATATATAAAGGAAGAAACAAAATGTCTAGGGTGCCCAGATTTGTTTTTGACCCCGAGGCCTTTGAGCAAGACGGCGATTATAAATTTTAAACGGCAGTTTGTGGACAGGAGGAAATGCCTTAGGGAGGAGGTAGAGTTAGGCAAGTCGTCGGTGAGAAGGTATGTCACTCTGAGCCTAGGCCCGCAGCTGCAACCATATTTGTTTTATGTTAATAAACCATACCACCGTTTTGTTTTAACGAGATTTCGTTTAAATATGGTCCCCTGGCTGCTGGCATTCCCGAGAGGATACTCGAAATCTGAACTGTTAAAACCCTGCCCCTGTGATAACTTCTCGGAACAGGATACCTTACACCTAATGTTTTTTTGTAACTATTACGAGTCCCTGCGTAGGCATCATATCCTCCCTCTACTTAGAGAATGCCAGTTTGTCCAAGTGCGGCCAGCTCTGCTCTATTTACAAATGCTGGCATCACCCATGGTTTGCCTCGGGTTGCAAGTTTCTTAATCGTGGCCATTAGACATAGGAACAGATTACTCCCGTAATAGTAATTTTGTGTTGTTTGTTGGCCCAATTGTGTTTTCCCCATCTCGATTATTATGGTACATTTTTTATATGTGATATTAATCAAGGATTTTGGTCTATTACTTGAGCACAGTGCACTTTATATGATATTGGTTTTAACTATGAACCTTTTAGATATGAATACTGTGATTGAAATGTGGGATCATTTTATTGTTATGTATTTGGCTGGAATGTGTATTTTCCTTTAATAATATTGTATGCTTTTATGACTCTTGGCTGTCGAATAAAGTATTTCTGACTGACTGACTGGATCAAAATAAAGCCTGTTTGTTAATCCTACTTGACTTATCCTCAGCCTTCGATACAGTCAAACACAGCAACCTACTAGACCTCTTGAAACATAGAATGGGTTTATCTGGAACAGTGTTAAACTAGTTCACTTCCTTCTGTAGTGTAGCTCCTATTTCCCTAATAGGCTCTGCGCATTGGAATAATATCCCCTATAGGTTTGACATAGGACTAAGGTCAGTATGTCCCTATCGAGTATATTAAACTTAATTACTTGTGCCAGCTAGCTCAGAGGCCACTAGAAACTCCTTGACAAACAAGAAGGGAGTAGTTTCTGGCAGCCGCAAAACATGACAACTTTGTTTCCCTTTAGAATCAGAACGTGTCCCAGAGTCGTGGAAACAATAGATAACTATTTCACTCAGCTCAATCGTGCATACTTAGTTTTCCTCAAAGTTACACAGAAAGAATAGACGGGCGTTTCAATAAAAGATTTATTGAACAGTCTTGTTTCTCGTGTAAGTTAAATGTGCTGTTACGATCACAAGACAGTATACAAGATAAATAATGTACAGCGTAAGCAGAAGGAATAAATAATACTGCGCTAGCATGATCTTTAGTAGATATTCATTTACATAAATAACACAGACTAAAAAATGCGAGTACTCATACGATGCGTTTCTAAGCTAGTTCTCCCCAATGTTCCTAACCTAACCTAGGTGTAGGGAGAGGTATGAAGTAGGTGAAGTATTCCTTACTATGGTATACTAAGAGTATGTTAAGTCTAGTATGCCTAGTATGCCAAGAGTCCCTCTAGGTTCTAGTCAGCCCCATACCTTAAGAATGAGAGAGGTAGGAATCTCTTGCCAGACTCGAACTCCAACACCCCGCGAGGGAAGTCAGATCACTGGAAGCTGGACTCTCTGCGTGCAGGGATGACAGCGTCTTCTCAGTGCGTCAGGCTGGGAAACGGGCTCCTCTGAAGTCGAGGTCTCCTCTAGTTTACAAGGGCTAGGGAAGGTATATTTATACCCGAGAGGTACCTCAGAATGTTAGCATTGACGTGAATCGGACAGCGGAAGACGTCATGAATGAACCCCTAAGGTATAACGGTTCATGCATAATAGATGAGTCCTTGAAGAAATCAATAGTCGTGTGCTAGGGAAACTCCCGAAGCCTAAGGGTCTGTTCTTCAAGAACTCGTTGTGACGTTAGGGTGGACGGATGTCGGAGACCATGCCTGTATTTGGAGTGCACGGTTTAATGCCTAAATAAGGACTTGGATTTTATGCCTATATAAGGGCAGGGCGAATTGTGCCTATATAAGGACATGATACAGGAAAACCTATATACGGACACCCTAAGAGGAATACAACACCCACTCCACTTTCGTGTGTACGATAATACTAAAATGCTAAACATTTAAAAATGCTAAACATTAAATGGAGTACCGCATATTGCTAAAATATTTCTTAAAACCATTTAAAAAGGCATTTAAAAAACCTATTAGAATGCAAAAGGTACTGTACATTTTAAGCATTGCTTTTCATTTCAGGCATATATTTTAAAATAAAATGCAATTTGAATGAAATAAGCAGTAATATTTACATGTGACAAAAAAAAATAATCGATAAGTTTTTCAAAATCAAAGTCATTTCATGTCATGGAAATTAATGAACGTTTTAGACAAACAAGATGACTAAGTGTCTGTGGAAGTACCGTGAAGTCCGTACTATAAGGCTAGTTCTACTTTAAGCAGATTGAAGTGCCATTTTAGTTCGAAAAATGGGAAAAAGTTCAATTTTGGGAAGAGTTCCAAGTTTTTGAAGTATGAAGGCCAAATTGTTACTCCATCTCTGGAACACTGTGGGCTGAATCAGAGTCAGTTTATGGGTCGGGTGTAAACATGAGATCATCTATTTCTGTAGACAAAATATCGTCCACTGAAGTTGGTGTTAGTTGGAACACCTCGTGTAGTATATTAATTGCACAGAGATGTGAAGCATCGCTTTCAGCATAGGATGCCGCAGCAATGTTCGCGTCCGTTGTTACCTGTGTGCCTGTAGATCTTTCTCGTACCTCAGCAGCAGCCGGAAGCGTCTGTGAGATCTCAATGAATGCTGTAATCAGGATTGGTAGCCTCTGGGGACAACACAGAGCATGGGCCGTTATCGGGACCAGCAGAGTATCGACATCCGTTGGCGTTGCTGATGGAAATGTTAGACAGGTGTCCAACACGCATTCTTCACCGCATAGCAGGCATCGTAGAACAGGTAAGATGCAATCTTGCCAGATTGGTCTGAATGACAGGAACCATGTGGTATTAAGGTCCCGTAGACGAGTCATGCCCAAAAGCTGTACTATTCGCTCACGGCACTTTCGTTCAAGGAGAGCTTTCTCCATTTCGCTCGGAGTGATGTCTGCGAATAGGCTGGCCATAGCGTAATAGCAGGAAGAGAAATAGAATTCCGGCAACAAGTGCTAGAATTAATGGTATGCCACCAAACACCGAATGTGCAAAGTTCGGGATGATTCATAGTATTGCCTGGAAAGGTGCTAACAGACCGGAACAGATGCTCTTAAATACATGTACAATTCCGCTTGTATCAGACATGTTAAAGATACGTCCTATCATTTCCATGAAATGTATAGGGCAGTTTGTACGTATTAAAGTCTGTATCTCAGCCGAAGTCCTTGCTACTTGTACATCATAGGTTTCTTTGGCCGAGGTCAAAGGCACTGTTTGCTGTAAAAGCATGGCTTTCATTCTGCTCAAAGAATCAAATCTTATAAAAGAGACGTTCAGCGAAGGCCACAAAGGCGACTCCCTGTGTCTATTGGGGCAAACAATACTTGCATACAGCAAGTGACCCTGAAGTTGACCGTTACTAGATATGGGATGCCTGGCAACATGCCGCAGCAACTCTAATCATTCAACATGAGGTAACTCCCATTAGAAAGTTGTCCAAACGTTGGATTAATCACAGCAGCTGGTGTACCCTGCTGATGGCAAGACAAATTTGCCACAGAACCATTGCAAGTCCCGTGTAAAGAAATGTCCTGACATATAAGTGAACCGCTCACTGCACGTTTACAGTGTGTACCGCTCAAAAACACTTCACGATCCCCACTCCAACATCTATATGTATACGGTAAATCCCAAGATGTCTTAATGTATTCCTTACCCAACCTTTCATATTTGCCTGCTTGCATTTGTCTGAGGCAATACTGAAACTGAAAAGTAGTCACAGGTAGTGTGATTTTGCCATGAATGAGCCATTCTGTAGCTGGTTTTTCTGCCACTGTGAATGGTAACTTTTCCAGTTTTTCAATGCTCAGCACTGTATACTTTGCTCCTCTTTGTGCCAGTTCGATCTGTTTATCAGTTAGATTGTATTCTGCAAACAGAGCTGACGTGTTGATGAAACGCCAAGGCACATAGCCCGCACGCAAAGATTGCAGCGTCCAGCTTAATAACATAATAGAACGTAATTGAGATTGGCCTTGTTGTAACATCGCCAAATCTTGTTCTAGTATGTCGATAGCAGAGGATACAATGCCATCCAATGAATATATTCTGGAGGACAAAGTTGTTAACCCATTGTCGACCACAGAGAGGGTTTTCTCTAAATTAATACGATCAAGTTCACGTATTCGTTCTGCGGCCTCCATCTGTGACACTTTCCATGCGTCATTTTAGGCAGCGTAAATGCCGGCATATATGAAACGTTTTTGACGTGGTTTTCTTGGTCCAAGCAAGAATTCCCTAAGGTCTGCGTCTTCTTTAAGTAAGGATAAGTGTTGTTTCACATCCTGTAGTGTAGATTTCTGAAGCCAATCGAGGCATAATTTTCCTACACTGTATGTTGTTACTACCCCCGGATGCTGTCTTTGGACGTATCTTGGGTCTGGCCTATGAATAGTAAAGCCCTGAGTTTTATTCAGGAATCTTTCCTGACAGCTGTTCGTGTCTGTGGGCCAGATCAACCATTTTTCCCAATCAGGATTAGATCTGTTGAGTTGTAGTATATTGTCAACTGTCACCACTGCCTGTGTATTATTATCACTGGCAGGTGTTGGTACAGAAGGTGTCTTCATCTCTTTGATCTTGGCTAGTCCAAGACAAGATGTTTGTTGGACAGTTTCATTCTAAAACATTATTTGTTCAGGGATGATACAGGCTCTAAATAACGCTTCTATCCCCTGCACTTGCCAATCTTTAGTACCCCACACAGTTTTTGTGTCTATTGTGTCTTTCCATAAGTCGAAACCCTGTATAGACAGTTGGGCAATAAATGTTGCAGAGTAAATCTGTTTCGTATTAGTTAACATAATTTTCAGTCCTGTTTTGTTTACATTTTTATAGTAAAACGTTTCTGGATCAGATGTATTGTACCCTGAAAAATATGGAAACTTGTTAGCAAATGTTTTTGAACTACCTTGTGGTGGTGTAGGACAATGCTCCCATTGGTTAAACATAAACACATTTCTTGGGTATGCAGATTTATGCAAATAATGATGACCATAGTGGTTATAACAATACAGTTGTTCATAGTCTGATGAACCCTCTAAATATTCATTTTTAGAAAATGCAGCAGATTTTTCTAGGTCAAACATTATGTTGTTTACAGTCTCAAAGTCCCAATCATCAGAATAGGTACTGGACGAAATGAGATCACTTAGTGAAATTTTAAACAAATGTGGAATGTTCAATTGTTCCGTCGGGCCGAAGATATCAAAATCTGTTTTGTTCCACACTATACCATCCTGTATAGGAACGGCTGTGATGTTCACTGATGACAAGTCTCTTGCTTCACGATGGGAAGATTTATGAGGTTTCAAAAGTACGTTCACGTCTTTTCCTTCAATGTTCACATGGATGTATCTGCCACTTATAAGCATGCTCACAGTTGTAACCAAAGCTAGCCAGAGCAGGAAAACAAAAAGTCCAGATGTAATCCAGAGTTCGATCCATGGAGAAACCAAATAAGTCTTTTTCAGAAAGTGAAGAAAGTCTTGTACTTGCTGCTTGAATTTCAATGATGCTGGCGTTGTTTCAGGTTCACTCGGATCTTCTGAGAACGTATCAAAGTTAATGAAATAGCCAGAAGCAGTTCTGTCAATTGTTGGAATTGCATCAGGATTTGTAGAAATCGCTGGAACCAGTTGATCACTTGCTACATTGGTGTAGACAGGTGTATTTGGATGAACTGTAACTTGATTTTCAAGAGGGATGAGTTCCATTGCATTGTTGCTTAGTCCTTCATCTGTTACAGCTGAATTCTCGATGGTTATCAGTCTTTCAGTCTGAACCTCTTGGATAGTAGCGAGAGGAGTGCGTCTGCTACTAGGTTGGAGTCCACGAGGCCTACTATTTAGTATTGGCCACATACTGCGGTTTGATGAGGTCGATGGACACAAATCTTTTCTCCTTTCTTCCAGCAAGGGGCAGCAGAAGTACTGTTCTTGTTCCTTGAACTGCTAGGACAGGTACTGGTTGTCTGTAAGAAGGTCCAAATTCCTTCTTGTCCGCAATCTTTTCTCTGACTAGATCCCCAACTTTTGGAATCCAGACAGGCCTTGCTGGGACCGCCGGTTTTTCCCCAGTGGTGGTTGGCTGTAGGAATACGTTGCTTTGTTTCGTTCTTAACTCATTCAGTTCCTGTAAAACAGCCAAACGATCTTTGATATCAAATGTTTTATTTTCCACCACTGTGCCTACGTCATCGAGATCTGGTACCCACATTCTTGTCCCAAATAGGACCTCATATGGAGTGACCCCCCCTAGAGAACTTCTTGGCAGGTTGTTTAATGAGCGTTGGACCCCATAAAGATGTTTGACCCACCCATCACCCGAACCTAATACCCTAGCTGTTATAGACTGCTTTATGTCCCGGTTTTTCCTTTCCACAACTGAATTTCCCTCAGGATGGAATGGAGAGGAGTACCGCAATGCAACGCCCAGACTGGCCATGGCTTCTTTGTAAGCCCGAGAGCTAAACGTAGGGCCCTGGTCAGAATGTAGCGTGCCTATTGCGTATGTGCCGATAAAGACTCGCAAATCTTTTATAACAGTTCAAGCGTCAGCCGAGCGCTGAGGCCATATCCATAGGAACCTAGATTCAGTATTTGTGGGATTGCACTTGTCCAGAAGGACGCATGCGCGTAGATAGTCTATAGCTGTCTAACAGTGGTGTCTGTACTGGGCAGCTACATTCGTAGCATGGTGTCTGGTGGCTTTCTCGCTGTAATTTACAGTCTAAGCAGTTGTTGATGAATATGTGAATTTCTGTATTCATTCCAGGCCACCAGTACATCTCTTTTAATGTCAAAATTGTTTTAGAGATCCCTTGATGTGACAGACCCTCCCCCAAATGTGTTTCATAAATCAAGGCTGCTCTACGTTCCATGTTTGGAATTACCCTATCCTCCACTCCAGGGATTCGAGCAAAAGGAACGTTGTTCGCATCAATTACATAAGAGTACTTGAGTGGAAACTTTTTTGGTAACGCTGCACTGCTGCCCTTGCTTGAAGCATTGACAGCCAACATTATCTCACCGTCTATTTTTGTTTTTGAACAAGTGATCACAGCTACGGAAGCCGTCTGAACAGCCCCCTTTGCGGCTTCGTCAGCCAATGAATTCCCTGCAATGTGAACGCCATCACGTTGATGACTCAGTGTGTGGATCACGTGAGCCCTTGGTAGTTCGTTTTTCAACTGAACTACTTGTTCCCAAAGCATTTTGTGCTTTATTGTGCCACCTTTCGCATCTTTGAAACCAGTTTTGTATATATTCATTATACGACTGAACACAGTAAAAGGAATCACACACTATCAGTGTGGGGAATTCTCGATCTGTACTTTCAAGTGCCAGTTTGAATGCTTGTAGTTCAGCTCGCTGAGCTGTACAATCTCCTAGAGATTGAGTTTTTGTGACCATAGGTCTGAAGATGCCATCTCGCATGCGACCTTTAACGATTGCACATGCTGCACTGTAAGCTTGCTTACTCCCTGTTGTGGGTTGTGCGGTCCGTCAGTGTAAATTATGAATTCGTACTGATCGAGAGGCAGAATTTCAGTGGGCAGAGGGCATTCTTGTTCATATTGCAGGAATGCTTGTGTTTTTAAATCAGGATCAAAAACATATTCAACATCTGTTGGAGCAAGAGAATTAACCCATTGTATCCATCTTGGATGTAATGCTTTAGCATTTGGAATGCTTGCCTTTGTGACCGCTTCTAAAGCCGGTACTGGGGTTACGACAATAATGCGTTTCCCTTGGGCTAAGGCTCTTTCTTTTGCTACAGCGGTTTGAACTGCTGTCAGAATTTTTTCAGTTGAACTGAAGCGCATTTCCGCTTGTGTATACAAATGAGACTTGTATGCGATTGGTATTTTCTCACCCTCATTGAAGGTTAAGTAGGTGAATCCGCATTGACCCGAAATTATTCGGATCACCAGGTTGCGTTGACTTACGCGTGTTTGTAAGTGATTTGTTGCTAACATGTTAGCCTGGAGTGAACGCAAGATTTCTGTGTGTTCGTTTGTCCCATTTTTGATTGAAAAATCAGGTTTGATTAATGCGTAGAGAGGTTTAACCCTTTCTGCGTAATTTAGAATGTATGTTCTTCCAAAATTGAGGAAACCCAGGATGGATTGTAAGTTTTTTTGCATTTTTGGAGGTTGGAGCAGCTCACACTTCTCTAAAAAGTTAGCTGCCAAGCTCTTGCCTTCACTTGAAAGCTCATATCCTAGAAATAGGACATTGAGAAGGGCAATTCTGGACTTTTTAAAGTTGAATTTGTAGCCCTCAGAGGCGAAGCCCAGTATAATGGTGCTCACCCTGTTCAAGTGTTTGTCCAGGTCATCGTCCGTCAGATATATGTCATCGACATAGGACAATGCCTCATTGTCATAAATTTATAGTAACTCCGTTACCCTCGCTGAGAATAAACCTGGGCTGTTCTTGAACCCTTGTGGGAGTCGACAAAAGTGACGCTGGGTCCCCATTATGGAGAATGCTGTTAAGTACCTGCTTTCAAGTGCTATGTTTTGACAAAAGAAACCATTTGAGATGTCTAATGTGGTTTTATATTTTTTACGCACAGTGTTATTCATTAATGCTGTGCTATGTGCATTTTGTACTGCAAAGGTTTTAGAACATAGTGTTTAGGTGTCTGTAATCCAAAACTAGACGATATGTATTGTCTGGTTTGGAGACAGGAAACAAAGGATTGTTCATTGAGGAGGTGCATGTTTCAATCACCCCTTGGTATTCAAGTTGATCTAAGATCTCCCTGACCTGTTTTTTAGCTTCTTGCTTTATTGGGTACTGCCTTTGTGCAGTTGGTTCATGTTTCAGATGTATCTTATGGTGAGGTGAGTCCTCGTCCCATCCTACATGATTTTTGTATAATGCTGGGGCCTGGGCTACTGCCCATTTCCTGGCATATGTATATTTTAGGTGAATTGGAATATGGTTGGAGAAGGCAGGCATAATAATGTCCTCGCCGTGTGGGCACTCTCTGACAAATTGTGGTGGCCAGTCTTTTTCTGCCAGAAGTATGTCATAGCCCCTTGATAGTCTTTCCCAAAAGAGTGCTTTCACCTGTCTAGGTTTGTCCCCCTCCATCCGGAGTGTTATTTCATATAACTTTTGTGGAGTACTAACCCTGGTGTCTACAGTCTCAACTGTAATGTACTCATTCAAGTCCACTATCTCCAGAAGTTCCTTCAGGTTCTGGCGAGCTATTGTGACTTCTGCTGCACTGTCCAGCATTGTCTGAGCCCATTCTCCGTTCTTGAGTTGTGTTCTCAGTATTCTCGGCATGTCTGATCTTTAGACCTGCTACTTTCTTTTTGGAGAATTGAGGTTTTGTTTTGTTTTTGTAGCGTGTTTGTCTTCTTTGGATTTCACGCGTTCTTCTCTATGTTCTGATCGTCCTCTTCTTTCCGAAGTCTGTGATGAGATCTGAAAGGGACGAGAGGAACGTGTATCAGTATCTTGATACCTGTCAGGTTTTCTCAAATTATCCCTATTCCTGAGGTTATACCTCCTTTCAGAGGGCTCCTTTTGAGGAGACCTACCTCGGGATTGAGAACGTTTCTCGTTTGAATTTTGTTTATTAGATCTCCCACTTCTTTTTAGAAGATGTAGGAGTTTGTTTAATTGAGTCCTTCTCAGGACTTTCAGATAGTTTCGGCTTCACTGGTCTTCCACCCAAACTATCTCTGCCTAATTCTGCATAAGATTGTTCAATTATTCTGGGTAGCTCAGTTTGATGTTCTGTAACATCGAATTCCCTTAATTTTTGGCGGATCGCCACTGCTGCTGTCTCTCCTTTAATATTAGATAATATTATTGTTGAGACCTGGTCGAAATTTTTCAGTAATTTCATACCTAAATTTAGAGCAGGCTCTGCCCCGTATTCATTTTGAATTTGTTTCAGGATATCAGGTATTACCGCAATTGACGGAATGCCATGTGTTTTAGTATAGATGGCAGCAAAGACTGAGCCCCAAGTGGTGCAGTCTTCCAGTTGTGGGGTGATCCCCATCGGTAAACTGATTGTTAGGATTCTGTGTTTCTCATACGGGCTAGTATTTGGAAATACTGCTTCGATTTGAGTAATTTTTTGAGCTATCCAGAATGGAAGTTGCTCACGTTTTGTGGGCATATTACCCATGACTGCGTAGAGAGTCTGTGGTGTAATTTTTAGTGTATTCCCCTGTTGGGGAGTTTGATTTGGAAGTGTCAATGGTGGTTGGACTGTGAAAGTCCGCATGACATATTGGACCAGTTGTCTGTAGATTTTTATTAGTTCTTATAGTTGAACAAGTAGTTCCTCGTCTGACATTTCTTCAATGTCGGGATGAGGTGTATAGCCGGCTAGAATCGGCCATGTTGCTCCTGGTCTACCTAGTGGACCGAGCCTGGTAATGTTTCTGTGATGTTTTAGGGCGCCTTTAAACCAGAGCTGATGCTCTTGGTATGTTAATGGAATTTCTATATCCTCAAAAGGAATGTATTCCTCTGGTGGATCATCTTCTTTGTAGAAGTGAAACATGTGTGTTACTGGATTGGATTCAGGAAATATTACCCATGAATAGAATACCTCTGTCTGAAAGGATTCGTGTGCCTCTATCACGAAAACTGCTCTACCGCCTCTTGGTGGTAGGCCGTGTTTTATACGTTTTAGAGTGATGGCTCTTCTTAAGTTTTGAGGAATGTCTATAACACCCTCCTCGGTTTCAATAAAACCTGTGATGTTATAAGCTGTTGCAGCTGGCTGATCCGCAGCTCCACCGTTTCCGGTCTCAGTGTCGGAGTCAGGCATTTTGTTCTTTGAAAAATGTAGAACAAGTTTCAAGGAAACAAAGATAAGGTGCACAATATTTTGGAACACTGTATTCTTCAACGTTGAGCAAACCAAACAGCTAATATATAGGGTAATTCCCTATGTAGGCGTGGCGGATACTTAACCCTGCCCACTCCAGACGTCTTTTGGAGTATATGGGTAGGGGTCTCTGAGAGAAAAAGCACGGCTGAGTTACTCAGTATCTAGCGTTAAATTACCGCCTTACCAAACGTTGGGCGCCATGTAGTGTAGCTCCTATTTCCCTAATAGGCTCTGCGCATTGGAATAATATCCCCTATAGGTTTGACATAGGACTAAGGTCGGTATGTCCCTATCGAGTATATTAAACTTAATTACTTGTGCCAGCTAGCTCAGAGGCCACTAGAAACTCCTTGACAAACAAGAAGGGAGTAGTTTCTGGCAGCCGCAAAACATGACAACTTTGTTTCCCTTTAGAATCAGAACGTGTCCCAGAGTCGTGGAAACAATAGATAACAATTTCACTCAGCTCAATCGTGCATACTTAGTTTTCCTCAAAGTTACACAGAAAGAATAGACGGGCGTTTCAATAAAAGATTTATTGAACAGTCTTGTTTCTCTTGTAAGTTAAATGTGCTGTTACGAACACAAGACAGTATGCAAGATAAATAATGTACAGCGTAAGCAGTAGGAATAAATAATACTGCGCTAGCATGATCTTTAGTAGATATTCATTTACATAAATAACACAGACTAAAAATGCGAGTACTCATACGATGCGTTTCTAAGCTAGTTCTACCCCAATGTTCCTAACCTAACCTAGGTGTAGGGAGAGGTATGAAGTAGGTGAAGTATTCCTTACTATGGTATACTAAGAGTATGTTAGGTCTAGTATGCCTAGTATGCCAAGAGTCCCTCTAGGTTCTAGTCAGCCCCATACCTTAAGAATGAGAGAGGTAGGAATCTCTTGCCAGACTCGAACTCCAACACCCCGCGAGGGAAGTCAGATCACTGGAAGCTGGACTCTCTGCATGGAGGGATGACAGCGTCTTCTCAGTGCGTCAGGCTGGGAAACGGGCTCCTCTGAAGTCGAGGTCTCCTCTAGTTTACAAGGGGCTAGGGAAGGTATATTTATACCTGAGAGGTACCTTCAGAATGTTAGCATTGACGTGAATCGGACAGCGGAAGACGTCATGAATGAACCCCTAAGGTATAACGGTTCATGCATAATAGATGAGTCCTTGAAGAAATCAATAGTCCTGTGCTAGGGAAACTCCCGAAGCCTATGGGTCTGTTCTTCAAGAACTCGTTGTGACGTTAGGGTGGACGGATGTCGGAGACCATGCCTGTATTTGGAGTGCACGGTTTAATGCCTAAATAAGGACTTGGATTTTATGCCTATATAAGGGCAGGGCGAATTGTGCCTATATAAGGACATGATACAGGAAAACCTATATACAGACACCCTAAGAGGAATACAACACTTCCTCCAAGACAGAACGCAAAGATTCAAGATCAACCAATCTTTATCTAACCCCACCCCAGTCACCTTGGGAGTACCCCAGGGATCTTCCCTCTCCCCAACACTCTTCAATCTGTTTATGGAACCACTCACTGAACTTCTCAACTCCTCAAACATCCAATATCACATGTATGCCGACGACACACAACTCTACATTAAGGTCCACTCTCTTCAAGACATCAAGTCCCTTAACTCAACGCTCCAAAAACACAGACCTGGTTGGCAAGCAACCATTTAAAACTTAACACACTAAAAACAGAATTCCTCCTTATCGCTCCCCCAACCAAACAGCCATGATCCACGAGTGGATGAAGCACCTAACTGCACTCGATGGTCAACCTCTCATCATTGATTCCGCTAAATCCCTAGGAATAACTCTGGACAATAAACTAAATATGCAGAAACACATCAGCGCTGCAACTAAAGGAGCCAATTTTCAGATGAACATCCTGAGAAAACTGAAACCCTTCATACCCGCGAATGACTTTAAACAGGCAGTTCAAACTCTAGTAATTCCCAGAATGGACTATGGGTGTGTCGCTCTCTGCGGCCTTCCCAGATCAACGACCGCTCCGCTAAGAGCCTCAATCAATGCAGCCGCTAGACTCATCACAGGCTCCAAAAGAAACTGCCACATTTCCCCTGACCTTCGTGCCCTCAACTGGTTACCTTTTGAGGCCAGAATCCATTTGAAAATCGCCTGTATGACACATAAGGCATTGCACCACAAAACCCCGAGATACCTGGCGAAGAAACTAGTACTATCGGATGGTAACAGAACTACTAGGAGTTCTGATAATCTTCTACTTAAACCACAACGTTTCTCCAAGAAAAAAACATACAATCGTACCTTCTCAGGAATGGCCCCCAGGATTTGGAGCGCCCTGCCCCCAGAAACGAGACTTAATCCATCCGCTGCTTTCTTCAAAAAAGAAGTTAAATCGATTTTCTTGTCCAGATTCACCTGAACTTTCTTATACTCTCTTGTAGATATGTGCTAGTCTCTAATAGTTACCAGTAATGTATTTGCATAACTCTTCGTATTTATATGTATATGTCATTCACCTGCATTTGCCCTGTAAAGCGCTCTGATACCCGCAAGGGTCTTGTTCGCGCTATACAAAACTGTCAAAATAAAATAAATAAATAAATAAAATTACACTGTCACAATCACACACCATCCTACTATCACACAAGCACACCTCCACCCAACCCCAGCATAACACACACCAACTCAACCTCACACAAACCATCAATCACCCACACCCACAGTCTTGCAAACAGGCATCCTTAAACTAGCACTCAAGATCATACTCTTACACCATCAGACACACCGTGATATTTACAGCAGAATATGTACTACCACATCAAAATGCAGCACAACACACAATCGCAACATCATACACACCATCACAACTTTATGCACACACCATCATACACAGACACGTCATCTCATCATCCGTATTCTCCAACAGATGCACCGTCACAAACTCACAATTACACCAGCAGACAATAGACATCATATAAAGACTAGTCCCCTAATAACTCACTCATTTATCCACTTGCCCATCCACTCACTGACTTATACATCTCCTAAACCACTTAACCATCTACTTACTCACCAATCTACTGATATACAAATCCACCTAACTACTGATTGGCTCATCCATCCACCCAGCTCACCCACTCAGCCATTTACCAACGCATCCACGCACAAACTCTTTCATGATATACTTTAGCCATCCACAAAACAAGAATTTATCAGTACACCTATTCATGTGCAACTCACTTATCAGACCAGAAATCCATTCATTCATTCAGCATTCCATTTCTCCATCATTCCACACACTCATTTGCTAATCATTCACTCATGTATGGAATCTAACAAATAGATGCAATCACCTATCTATGCATAAACGTATACATCCGCACTATTAAATGAACTCACCCGACAAACAAATATTTCCCACAACCTTTCAACTGAAACTTTCTGAATTGGACACCATAGCGAAAGGTAGCCCATGGAACTGAGAATAAATGGCAGAGGTGGTTTCCAAGAACTCGACGTAATAAGGAAATGATGGCCTCTAATACAAGACACAATACAACAGAGATGGCCTCTGCTTCTGGATACAGTGCTCCAAAGGAAGCACGTCAGATAAGATCTCCAGAACTGGACACAATACTTCAGGTGATGCGTCCAGAACTGTGCACCATACTCAAGGTGAGGTCTCCTGAACTGGATACTGTATGCCAGGTAAGGGCTCCAGAACTTGACTTAACGCTCCAGATGAAGGACTCCAAAACTGAACACAACACTCCAAATTGCAGCTCAAGAACGATACAGAATTTGACAGTGGTGAGTTGCAGAATTACGCACAATACGCCAGATGATACTTCATGGACTGGGCACATCACTTCATATGAGATCTCCCGAACTGCATACAATGCTAACCGATGGTGGCTTTGGAGTTGGTCATGGAATATAGCTGTAGCCTTCAGAATTGAATACAACACTCTGGATGAAGCCTTCAGCATTGTACAAAATATGTCATACTCATTTTGATTGGTTGCGGAGCAATAGTAATTGCATTAATCACTTGTTTATTAGAACATCATGTAGCCAAGGCTTGCTGTTCTGAAGTGATGGTTTTGCTTGTCCTGGGCAGGGAAGGTCTTGATTATATTTTGCTGAGAAGGTCCAATGACCTTCGGAGCAAAATATATCTCCTGAAATTTCTTTTTCTCTAAGCCTATATACCAGTTCCCTACTCTCCTAACTGGCGACGCTGTGGGTTCAGGGAATGCTTGTAGTTCCCGGCTTCCTCAACAACCAAATTTATTTAACATAAGAGAAGGTCAGTGGCCAATACTAAGCACTGCGAGTGATGAGTGAGAAGGACAGAGGAAAAGATTAAGCACTGCGAGTGATGAGTGAGAAGGACAGAGGACAATACTAAGCACTTCGAGTGATGAGTAAGGACAGAGGAAAAGATTAAGCACTGTGAGTGATGAGTAAGGACAATATAAGCACTGCAAGTGATGAGTAAGGACAGAGGCCAATACTAAGCACTGCGAGTGATGAGTAAGAAGGACAGAGGACAATACTAAGCACTGCGAGTGATGAGTGAGAAGGACAGAGGAAAAGATTAAGCACTGCGAGTGATGAGTGAGAAGGACAGAGGAAAAGATTAAGCACTGCGAGTGATGAGTGAGAAGGACAGAGGACAATACTAAGCACTGCGAGTGATGAGTAAGGACAATACTAAGCACTGCGAGTGATGAGTAAGGACAGAAGACAATACTAAGCACTGCGAGTGATGAGTGAGAACGACAGAGGACAATACTTAGCACTGCGAGTGATGAGTAAGGACAATACTAAGCACTGCGAGTGATGAGTAAGAAGGACAGAGGAAAAGATTAAGCACTGCGGTGCTGAGGTAGAAGGACAGAGGAAAAGATTAAGCACTGCGAGTGATGAGTGAGAAGGACAGAGGAAAAGATTAAGCACTGTGAGTGATGAGCAAGGACAGAGGAAAAGATTAAGCATTGCGAGTGATGAGTAAGGACAATACTAAGCACTGCGAGTGATGAGTGAGAAGGACAGAGGAAAATATTAAGCACTGCGAGTGATGAGTGAGAAGGACAGAGGACAATACTAAGCACTGCGAGTGATGAGTGAGAAGGACAGAGGACAATACTAAGCAATGCGAGTGATGAGTAAGGACAGAGGAAAAGATTAAGCACTTTGAGTAATGAGTAAGGACAATATAAGCACTGCAAGTGATGAGTAAGGACAGAGGCCAATACTAAGCACTGCGAGTGATGAGTAAGAAGGACAGAGGACAATACTAAGCACTGCGAGTGATGAGTGAGAAGGACAGAGGAAAAGATTAAGCACTGCAAGTGATGAGTGAGAAGGACAGAGGAAAAGATTAAGCACTGCGAGTGATGAGTGAGAAGGACAGAGGACAATACTAAGCACTGCGAGTGATGAGTAAGGACAGAGGAAAATATTAAGCACTGTGAGTGATGAGTAAGGACAATATAAGCACTGCGAGTGATGAGTAAGGACAGAGGAAAAGATTAAGCACTGCGAGTGATGAGGAGGATAATACTAAGCACTGCGAGTGATGAGTAACGACAGAAGACAATACTAAGCACTGCGAGTGATGAGTGAGAACGACAGAGGACAATACTTAGCACTGCGAGTGATGAGTAAGGACAATACTAAGCACTGTGAGTGATGAGTAAGGACAGAAGACAATACTAAGCACTGCAAGTGATGAGTGAGAAGGACAGAGGAAAAGATTAAGCACTGCGGTGCTGAGTGAGAAGGACAGAGGAAAAGATTAAGCACTGCGAGTGATGAGTGAGAAGGACAGAGGAAAATATTAAGCACTGTGAGTGATGAGTAAGGACAGAGGAAAATATTAAGCATTGCGAGTGATGAGTAAGGACAATACTAAGCACTTCGAGTGATGAGTAAGGACAGAGGACAATACTAAGCACTGCGAGTGATGAGTGAGAATGGCAGAGGAAAATATTAAGCAATGCGAGTGATGAGTGAGAAGGACAGAGGACAATACTTAGCACTGCGAGTGATGAGTAAGGACAATACTAAGCACTGCGAGTGATGAGTAAGGACGGAGGAAAAGATTAAGCACTGTGAGTGATGAGTAAGGACAATACTAAGCACTGCGAGTGATGAGTAAGGACGGAGGAAAAGATTAAGCATTGCGAGTGATGAATAAGGACAATACTAAGCACTGCGAGTGATGAGTAAGGACAGAGGACAATACTAAGCACTGTGAGTGATGAGTGAGAAGGGCAGAGGAAAATATTAAGCAATGCGAGTGATGAGTAAGGACAATACTAAGCACTGCGAGTGATGAGTAAGGACAGAGGAAAAGATTAAGCACTGCGAGTGATGAGTAAGGACAATACTAAGCACTGCGAATGATGAGTAAGGACGGAGGAAAAGATTAAGCACTGCGAGTGATGAGTAAGGATAATACTAAGCACTGCGAGTTATGAGCAAGGACAGAGGACAATACTAAGCACTGTGAGTGATGAGTGAGAAGGGCAGAGGAAAATATTAAGCACTGCGAGTGTTGAGTAAGAAGGACAGAGGAAAAGATTAAGCAATGCGAGTGATGAGTGAGAAGGACAGAGGACAATACTTAGCACTGCGAGTGATGAGTAAGGACAATACTAAGCACTGCGAGTGATGAGTAAGGACAATACTAAGCACTGCGAGTGATGAGTGAGAAGGACAGAGGACAATACTAAGAACTGCGAGTGATGAGTGAGAAGGACAGTGGTGGTAAGCACTGGGTGTGTCAAGTGAGAAGGACAGTGACCAATACTAAGCACTTTGAGTAATGAATGAGAAGCACAGCAGCTAATGATGGCCGCCGGCTGTGTTAAGGACAGTGGCCAATGCTAAGCACCAGGAGTGAAGAGCAGGGAGGGAGGCGCCTACATTAAGCAATGCAAGTGATAGGTAAGGAAGACAGACACCAGCACGAAGCACTGGGGGTGGAAAGTGAGAAGGATGACTGATAAGTGAAGAAGAGAAAAGTGGAGGGCGAGTATGGAAGGAGAATGGCTAAGAAGAGAGGTCAGCCACTGAGGAAAGGGAATGAGTAAGGGAGATAACTGAGGAGTTAAGAGATAAATGATGGAAGAAGAAAGAAGACGAGTGTGAAGGGATTACGGAGGAAGAAAGAAAATGACTATGAGAGCGGAGGATGAGAAGGTGACCACCAGGAGTGAGGAAGGCAGCTACGGAGTGAAGAGGATGCGTGAGTTGAGCGGAGCACAATGAAAAGGTTAATGAGTTAGGATGATGACATGACGGAGAGGCTACAGAGAAGGGAGAATGACAGAGACGCCAGAAGCAGGAAGGATAAAGTGAGAGGAAGAGTAAATGGAGAGGATAACTGAGGAATGGGGAGGGCAACTGAGGAACCGAGGCTAGCGGAGGATAACTGGGAGAAGATGTTGAATGAGAAGAGGATCACACTTGAGCATGAGTGAAGCTGATGACCATCAAGGACAAGGAGGCTCGAAGATGAATGACAGAAGAGTCAGGAGTTGACTGAAAAAGGAGTGAGGATGACAACTAAGGAAAGAGGAGGACGAGAGGATGATATCTCATGACAATTACTGAAGAGAGGGTGACTAAGGAGTGAAGAGACTGACTGTCAGGATGCAATATTTACCTCTTATGGCTCGGCGGTGGCGCAGTTCTCCAAACTCACTTGTGCCACGCCGTCTCAGAGAAGGAAAGGGTGGTAACCTTCTCAGAGTGTGGACACTGTCTTGTGTGAGGTTTCACACATGTGGAGAGAGCGCTATGTGGCAGCACCCTGGTGACGAACCACATTTCCGAGCAGTCTTGGAACTCTCAAGTAGTTTGGAGATGGCGTTGGCCATCTTGAACTGTCTAGTATAACCTTTATCTTTGCTAGGCATTTTGCAACAGTCTTATTGCAGTCAGGACCCAGCTACTTGGACTCAGGATTTATTTCTACAAAGACCATTAGCTTCCGCTGTTGTCCTCCTGGTCTGCTATAGCGCCTTGACACCTCCGGGTATTAGTGCGCTTTACAAGTGCCATCCTATCCTATTCTATTTTGAAAATTAAGTTGTGTTGAGAAAACAAACTTTGAAGTATTTTTAACATCTAACTTTGAACACTGCAAGAGACTATTGAAATTGTTGCATTTAAACTTGGGGTTTGATCTTATGACATGTCATGTCAAGATGATGTTACAGATGATAGATATATATGACTATGCATATAGAACTTAGAGTTTTTCCCAAGTTATGTTTCCATTGCCAATGACAGGAACCAAAGAATATTAATTTGGCATTATTGCCCGGAGCAGGAGGCAATAAGGGCTGTTAATTACCTTCGGCGTAGTTATGGCCTGAACCATGAGAGGGTGTAGTTAACAGCCATTATTACCCTGCAGGCGAGGGCAATAAGGCTATTTTCACACCCCGCACATCCAAAGTAGTAGGGAGTGCTGCAGAAGCATGAGCAGCCTCCCGCCTGAATGGACTCCACCCTCTCTCGGCACTGCCTCTGTACAGATTGCGTCCTGATCTCCTTTTTGTTGACTAAATGGGCTTTTATTCACAAAAACCATGGGGATGAGCTTAGACAGTCATTTGTCTAGAAGCAGCTCAATCACACGAGGTATAGGCAGTGGCTGCTCCTCCGCTAAGGCAGAGGAGCATCGCCCCACTTGCAAAAAGGAAAAATAAAATGATAACGCAATGTTATTATCATTTTATCTTTCCGTACTGCGCCAGTTTGGTTTTTAGTACTGGGTGGGGCGGGGCTGTGTCACGGGGAGGAGTGGTTGATGCACCATAAGTGCGCAAGACTGTTTGGCCGGCTGGCTTGGGCCGACCAAACCACCATGCACACTTTAGCATTTCTCCACCCGGCTGTGTTGTACAGCTGAGTGGAACACAGTCCCAGGCTCCCAGTCCCTGTCTGAGCAGCGAACCAGGCCCTCAGACCACTCACTGTGCTGCTGGTGACTGGAGCATCTTGATTGGCTAGGGGAGTCTGGGAGCCTGTGTGCTTCCTGTAGGAAGCTGGCTCTGTATATACTATCCCAAAGTGAGGTATAGTGTGCACAGAGTCCAGTGGCACCCCAAAGGTAGGCAGAGGTAAAGTTAGATAGCACCTCACTCTCTATTTGTGGCAGTGTGGTCGAGCAGTAAGGCAGTATCAGAGGACAGTGTTAAGCATTTGTTGTACACACTCAGTCAGCAAATTAATTCACACACTCAAAGACTGAATTTCAGACTAATTGTTTTTGTATAAAAATATTCTTTTAGTTATTTTATTTCCTAGAACCAAGCAAGCCTGGCACAGGTAAGTGATAAGTACTTTGCAGTAAATATACAGTTTGTAACACAGTTTGGATTGCAATTGTAAATGCACTTTGTTTTGACTTACAGTATTGTTTCTGAGAAATGCAATGCTTTGTAAATACAGTACATATACTTTGTATAGGATTTTCAGTAAGATTACAGGTAAGTTACTTTTGAGATTACTTTTCTTACACAGAGTAGTATACCTGGATACTACTCTGGGGCATTTCCTGTAAACTGGTAAGTAAAATCGCTTTTGTTAAATAGTACACATTTAAAGAATTTCTTTAGGTTTTCAAACTCCACACTTAGAAACTTTTCCAAGAAAAACAGTCAATGTTATCCTATGGAGGAAAATAGTGTTATCGGTTTTAAGGTAAGTATTCGGTAGTAGGAGTTGAGGTTCTGGGAGTAGACTCAGGGGTCACCCAGGGTCAGGGATGCACTCGTTACACCCTCAGAGGTACTAGAGCGGCCGGGTGCAGAGTGCTGAGGCCCAATGTTATCCAATGGGGGATAGGGGGCCTCCGGTTAGTGGCTGCTGACTAGCAGGCCACTTGGTTGTGGGAGCAAAGCTCCTGGACTTTAGCTCAGGGCAAATGGGGAAACAAAGTAGCACCAAAGGTGCACCCTCAGCGGCACTAGGGCGGCCGGGTGCAGGGTGCTGTTTCGACGTCGGGCACCCTGTTGTTTGCAATGGGAAACCTCCGGTTTCCAAAGGCACTGCAGGCTTGGGGACGAAAGTCTTCTGGGTGCGACCACCACTTCGAGAGGTAAGTTGGGAAGTTGGGGGTTGGTTAGGCACCGTCGGTTTGGCCACCCAAGGCCGTGGAGCGTCGGGTGCAGGGGTGCCTTTTAGGGTCGGATCTTCTTACCAGCTCCTGGTCACGGTTGGGGGGGACCTTAAACAATCCATAGAGGCATTTCCCTCTTTCTAAGTGTGCTGCCTCTGGTGGGGATACGTACAATTCTGACACATTCCCAGGACGGCCAATGTTGGTAAATCTGGATTTAGGCTGCAGGCGTCGTCTTTAGGTTTGAGGCAGGTCAAGGGTTGCCGGATCTCAGTTCAGGATCGCCAGGGAGATCTCCTCGTGGTGTTTGCCCACTCGAGCTCGGGCCGTGGACAGCGGGTGCAGAGTGGTGCGGATTCGCGGTGTACGGCCAGAGCCAGAGGTTAGAGATGAACAAATCCGGTGTTCACGGAAAACACAGTCTTTGTGGTTGAAGGTAGGCAGGTCCTCCTGGGTTTTTGAGGTTGCTGTAGTACCCAGTCAAGCCAAGGAATGCCCTGACTTGGGTCTGGGTTGTTGGAGCTGCCCAGTCCAGGATGGCCTGGATCTTGGGCTGTAAGGGTTGTACTTGGCCTCCACCAACAAGGTGGCCCAAGTACACCACAGTTCCCTGCCCTATCTGGCATTTGGATGCCTTGTTAGTTAGGCCTGCAGTTTGCAGGGCATTTAAAACCTTCCCAAGGTGGATCAGGTGATACTGCCAGGTGGAGCTAAAGACAGCAATATCATCTAGATAAGCTGCACTAAAGGACTCCAATCCAGCAACGACTTAATTCACCAACCTCTGGAAGGTGGCAGGGACATTCTTTAAATCAAAGGGCATAACAGTAAACTGATAATGCCCATCAGATGTGGAGAATGCTGTCTTTTCTTTTGCTCCTGGGGCCATGCTAATTTGCCAGTACCCTGCAGTTAAGTCAAAGGTACTTAGAAATTTGTCTGCACCCAATTTATCTATCAGTTCATCTGCTCTTGGGATAGGGTGAGCATCTGTCTTGGTGACGGAGTTGAGCCCTCTATAGTCCACACAGAACCTCATTTCTCTCTTTCCACCCTGTGGATGAGGTTTGGGGACTAGAACCACTGGGCTGGCCCAGGGGATCTCAGAGAGTTCAATAACCACTAACTCCAGCATCTTGCTGACTTCAGCTCTGATGCTTTCCTTGACTTGATCAGACTGTCAATAGATTTTGCTTTTGACAGGTGAACTGTCACCAGTGTCCACATCATGGGTACACCAGTTTGTCTGACCAGGGGTCAAGGAAAAGAGCTTTGTATACTGCTGCAAGACTTGCTTGCAACCAGTCTGCCGTTGGGCAGAGAGGGTGTCTGAAAAGAGAACTCCATCCACAGACCCATCTTTTGGGCTGTATGAGAGGAGGTCAGGGAGAGGTCACTCTCTGTCTCCTGATCCTCATCAGTTACCATCAGCATGGTGATGTCAGCCCTGTCATGGAAGAGCTTAAGGCGGTTCACATGGATAACCCTTTTGGGTGTCCTGCTTGTGCCCAGATCAACCAAGTAGGTGACCTCACTCTTCTTTTCTAGGATAGGGTAAGGGCCACTCCATCTGTCCTGGAGAGCCCTTGGTGCCACTGGCTCCAAAACCCGCACCTTTTGACCTGGTTGAAATTCTACCAGTGCAGCTTTTTGGTCATACCAGTGCTTCTGAAGCTCCTGGCTGGCCTCAAGATTCTTGGATGCCTTTTCCATGTACTCAGCCATTCTGGACCTTAGGCCAAGCACATAGTCCACAATATCTTGTTTGGGTTCTTGCAGAGGCTCCTCCCAACCCTCTTTTACAAGACAGAGTGGTCCTCTCACAGGATGGCCAAACAGAAGTTCAAAGGGGGAATCCCCTACTTCCTTCTGTGGCACCTCTCATCTCCTTTTGAGTTTTTCAGGGAGCCCCATAATCATGCCTTTCAATGTATTGTTGAATCTCTCAACAAGGCCATTGGTTTGTGGGTGATAGGGTATAGTAAACTTGTACTGCACTCCACACTCTTTCCACATGTGTTTTAGGTAAGCAGACATGAAGTTGGAACCTTTGTCTGAAACCACCACATTAGGAAACCCTACCCTGGTGAAAACACCAATGAGGGCCTTGGCTACTGCAGGAGCTATAGTAGTCCTAAGGGGAATTGCCTCAGGATACCTAGTGGCATGATCCACTACCACTAGAATGAATTTGTTTCCTGATGCTGTGGGAGGTTCAAGTGGACCCACTATGTCCACACCTACCCTTTCAAAGCGAACCCCAACCACTGGTAGTGGAATTAAGGGGGCCTTTGGGTGGTTACCTGTCTTGCCACTGGCTTGACAGGTGACACATGAGCTGACAAACTCCTTCACCTTCTGAGACATCTAGGGCCAGTAAAAGTGGCTAACTAGCCTTTCCCAGGTTTTGGTTTGGCCCAGATGCCCAGCTAGAGGGATGTCATGCGCTAAGGTTAGGAGGAACTCCCTTTACTTCTGAGGCACTACCACTCTCCTAGCGGCTCCAGGGTTGGGGTCTCTGGCCTCAGTGTACAGTAGTCCCTCTTCCCAATAAAGTCTGTGGGTACCACTGACATCTCCCATTTCCTGTGCAGCAACTTGCTGCCTCAGGCTTTCAAGAGTTGGACAGTCCTACTGTCCAAGGCACAGCTCTTCCCTAGAGGGTCCCCCTGGGCCTAAGAGTTCAACCTGGTAAGGGTCAAGCTCATGGGCTCAATTCCCTCTGGGGTGTCCAAGTCCTCTCCCTGAGGAGAGGGTTCCTGATCGGTCTAGATTTACCCCTGCAAGCTTTAGTCATGCCCTCCAGCAGAGTCGCCCTCTTATGGGAAAGGATATTAATGTGGCTTGTAGTTCAGTGGACAACAGGATTACGGAAGCTCTGGATAGAGTGGCCCCCTGGACCTCCAGCTTCCCGAGCAGACAGTCAAAATCTGCACCATGGTTTAATTAAGAACTCAGAATAGCAAAAAAATCCTGTAAGCGTTCAGAACGCATATGGAGGAGAGATTTCTCAGACCACAAGAAGATCACATATAAGTTGAATTTAAAACACTATCACTCCCTTATAAAAAAAACGCGCGCTGCCTATTATAATGAAAGAATAGAGCAGGCAGAAAGCTCCTCCAAAGAACTATTTACCATCTTTAAAGATAAATCCTCGCTTGCGAGAACTGTAACTCCTATTGCCAGCTCAGTGGAGTCGTGTAATCAAATTGCTGACTTCTTTGTCGCAAAGGTAGCCAAAATATATACTACCTTTCTAGACGAGGCTCGCAATGAGATGTTCTGCCAATTGGAGAGGACTAATGTGGACGAGGCTAACCGCCTCTCCAAATTTTATCCACCCTCTTTTGAAGATCTCAAAGGCATAGCCTTAAGTATTAAATCCGGCTCTCCCACTGATCCAACCACACCCAAAATTATGAGAGATGGCCTGGAGATTATAATGCCCTACATTAGGCAGCTTCTTCAGCTTTCCTTCGCTGGTGGTGTGGTCCCAAAGTCGTGGAAGCAAGCAGTGGTCCTCCCCATTAAGAAAAAGCCTGGAGCCGACTCGAGACAGCTGGAGAACTTGTGCCCTATTTCACTCTTGCCCTATTTCTCCAAAATTGCTGAAGAAAGTGGTGAATACTCAATTAATTGATCACATTAATCAGCATAATCAACTCCACCCCACACAATCGGGCTTTAGAGCCATGTACTCTACTGAGTCAGCACTGCTTCTTACCACTGAGACAATACGCAGACGCGTGGATGAAGGCCAGACAGTGGCCTTGGTCCTACTGGACCTCAGTCCGGCCGGTGATACGGTATCCCACAAACTGCTCCTACAGCGTCGCAGAGTAGGTGGGTTGGACGAAGCGGTTCTTAAATGGATGGCCTCTTTTTTGCAGGATCGGAGCTTTCAGGTGGCACAACGACCTCATTTCTCCAAAAGCATAGCGCTGTCCCAAGGGGTCCCTCAAGGCTCCATTTTGAGCCCTACTCTCTTTAATCTTTATATTGCACCTCTGGCTGAGATTATGGAACGGCAGGGAGTCACCGTTGTGTCATATGCGGATGACACGCAACTGGTTGTCTCGCTGTCGCAGGCCTCTGTCGCAGCAGCCATTAATTTTTCCGCCTGCCTGCAGGACTTGTCATCTTGGATGACAAATAACTGCCTTAAATTAAATGGCAGTAAAACAGAGATTCTAGTGGTGGGGAAATCCCCCTCCATTTGGTCATCGGCATGTTGGCCACAGACATTGGGCCCTACTCCTTCCCAAGAAAACAGGATAAAAACTTAGGAGTGTGGTTGGACTCCACTCTCTCTTTTTGAGGCACACACCAGAAAGGTGGCAGGGAAGTGCTTTGGAATCCTGAGAGTATTACGGAAAACTCTGGACGTTCTCCCCACCTCAGCTAGGTAAACCCTGGTCCACCCCTTGGTAACATCCCAACTGGACTACAGAAACGCTCTCTACCTAGGAGCAACAAAAAAATGCCTTTGCAGGCTACAATGTATCCAGAACGCGGCGGCTCGCCTAGTTCTGAAGCTTCCCAGGAGAGCTTCCACCAGGAAGGCTCTTGTTGACCTACATTGGCTACAGGTTAAGGAAAGAATCCTTTTCAAAACTCTATGCATTAGTTACCGTAGCCTGCAGGGTAAAGGTCCAAGTTACTTGCACGACCTACTTACCGCCTACAGTCCGACTCGCCTTCTTAGATCGACCGGAACTCATTTGGTCAAGGTTCCTAAAGTACAAAAAGCTAGAATGGGAGCGCGTTCGTTCAGTTATTTGGCAGCCAAGAATTGGAATGCACTCCCTCTCTCTCTCCGCGCTGAACCATCGGAGACTTCCGGAAGAAACTAAAAATCTAGCTCTTCCACGCATAGGACCCCTCTTTTTCTCCTTCACTGAAGAGTCTTTGCTTCAGCGCGGGGACACACCAGTTGGTGTAACCAGGCACTTTATAAGTTTGACTATTATTATTATTGTGCTGTACAGAAGCTGGTTCCCCAGTCTTCTTACCTTTCCTCTTGGAAGGTTGGGCCATACTTTCAGGCTCCCACACTTCTTTTTCACCCTGTTTTCTGCTCTTTGCTCTTGTTTTTACACCTACCATCTCAGGGATATCCAGCATTGCTGCATGGGTTTTCAGTTCAACCTCAGCCCATGCTGAGGTTTCCAGGTCATTGCCAAGCAGACATGCAGCTGGCAGCTTTGGAGAGACCACTACCTGTTTCAGGCCAGTAGCTCCACCCCCCCCCCGTCTAATGTCACCATAGCCATTGCATGGTTAGTGGTAACACTGTCAGCATTGGTGACTGGGTAACTTCTCCCAATCAAGTATTGCTCAGGGGAAATCAGTGTATCTCTCACCATAGTGACACTGGCACCTGTATCCCTCAGAGCTTCTATCCTAGTTCCATTAATCCAAGGGTATTGTAAGTACTTCTTTAAGTTGGGTGGCCACACAGCTACAGTGGCAAACTCAACTTCCCCTTCTGAAACTAGAACTGCTTCAGTGTGCAACCCAATTTGCTCTTGGCACACTGTTGATCCCATCTGGAGACTGGCAACACCAGGAGTAGCTGTAGTAGGACTAGCGGGCTTCTTGTTTGGGCAAGCAGCATCTCCAGTTAAGTGTCACATTTTCTTACAGTTGTTACACCACGCCTTTAAAGGATCAAAGTTCTTTCCCCTGTACCGGTTATTGGACTGGGAAGAGGTTTGGGACCCACCCCCTGCGCAGGCTTTTGGGCCCCTTTAGAAGACTCAGGCTTTTTATCTTGATGATTCTCACCACCTTTCCCCTGGGGAGGTTTTGTAACCCCTTTCTTTTGGTCACCCGCAGTGGTTGTTTTTGTCACCCTTGTCTTGACCCAATGGTCTGCCTTCTTTCCCAATTCTTGGGGAGAAATTAGACCTAGGTCTACCAAATGCTGAGTAACTTTTCATTAGTGCAATTACTTAAAATATGTTCTTTCATAAACAGATTGTAAAGTCCATTGAAATCATGCACATTGTGTCCAGTCAACCAACCATCTAGTGTTTTAACTGGATAATCTACGAAGTCAATCCAGGATTGGTTTTGAGTTTTGTGAGCCCCCCTGAATCTAATTCTATATTCCTCAGTTGTGAGTCCAAATCCCTCAATCAGAGTTCTCTTCATGAGGGTAAGACCCAGCATCTGCCCCAGAAAGGGTCAGGAGTCTGTCTCTACAGTTACGAGAGAACAGTTCCCAAAGGAGTGCCCCCCAGTGTGACTTCTTCACTTTTCTCATTTCACAAGCCCTCTGAATGGCTGTGAGCCATTTTGTGATATCATCACTCTTCATATTTAGGAACAATCCCTTTGGGGATTTTAGGATCATAAGATTGCTCTTTATCCTTATTAAGTAAATTGCTGCCACCATTGACGGGTGCTAGGCCCATCTCTGCTCTCTCTCTCTCTAGAGCCAGCAACCTAATCTCTCGATCCAGTCTGTTGGTCAACCTTGCTAAAAGACTGTCCTCCTCATTGAGGCTTTCCTCAATGTCCTCAGTAGTGCCTGACCAACCTGTGTGGGATCTAGGCTCTGAGAGGTTGATTCTTGGAGTCAGGGCCACTGGAGCCCTTTTCTCCCTATGAAGTGGGGGAGGTTGATATACCTGGTCATCCTCTCCCTCTTCCTCCTCATCTGACTGGTCTTCACCATTTTCAGATGGGTGGTCCTTAGCATACCCAGCCATCAGCTCCTGGAGCTTTTGTTTGGTGGGATGGGACCCCATGGTTATGTTTTTAATTTTGCATAGGGACCTTACCTCCTTGAAAGACAAGTGAAGGTAAGGGGTGAGGTCAAGCTCCTCACCCAGGTCCTCTATGACATTGTGGTTATTTTCACTAGCAGCTGGGTTCTTGTTTTGAGACATTGTTTAAAAAAAAAAAGATTCTAACCCCTCTAACCCTAGCTAAAGTGACTTTTTATTTTTCTAAAATTCTACAGGGACTTAACCAAGGCCCTAGGAAGTCTTTTAGTAATTTTGCAAAAAATTGCCAATTTGAAAAATCAAAATTCTAAAGACAATTTAAGAGTTCTGTTGTGTGATCAGGTGGTAACCAAGTAGTCCAACAAATGCAAAGTTGTATATCCCACCGCTGATCCACCAATGTAGGAAGCTGGCTCTGTATATACTATAACAAAGTGAGGTATAGTGTGCACAGAGTCCAGTGGAACCCCAAAGGTAGGCAGAGGTAAAGTTAGATAGCACCTCACTCTCTATTTGTGGTAGTGTGGTCGAGCAGTAAGGCAGTATCAGAGGATAGTGCTAAGCATTTGTTGTACACACTCAGTCAGCAAGTGAATTCACACACTCAAAGACTGAACTTCAGACCAATTGTGTTTGTATAAAAATATTCTTTTAGTTATTTTATTTCCTAGTACCAAGCAAGCCTGTCACAAGAAAGTGATACGTACTTTGCAGTAAATATACAGTTTGTAACACAGTTTTGATTGCAATTGTAAATGCACTTTGTTTTGACTTACAGTATTGTTTCTGAGAAATGCAATGCTTTCTAAATACAGTACATATACTTTGTATTGGATTTTCAGTAAGATTACAGGTAAGTTACTTTTGAGATTACTTTTCTTACACAGAGTAGTATACCTGGATACTACTCTGGGACATTTCCTGTAAACAGGTAAGTAAAATCGCTTTTGTTAAATAGTACAATTTTAAAGAATTTCTTTAGGTTTTCAAACTCCACACTTAGAAACTTTTCCAAGAAAAACAGTCAATGTTATTCTATGGAGGAAAACAGTGTTATTGGTTTTAAGGTAAGTATTCGGTAGTGGGAGTTGAGGTTCTTGGGGTAGACTCAGGGGTTCCCCAGGATCAGGGATGCACTCGTTACACCCTCAGCTGCAATAGGGCGGCCTGGTGCAGAGTGCTGAGGCCCAATGTTATCCAATGGGGATAGGGGGCCTCCGGTTGGTGGCTACTGACTAGCAGGCCACTTGGTTGTGGGAGCAAAGCTCCTGGACTGTAGATCAGGGCAAATGGGGAAACAAAGTAGCACCAAAGGTGAACTCTCAGCTGCACTAGGGCGGCTGGGTGCAGGGTGCTGTTTCGACGTCGGGCGCCCTGTTGTTTGCAATGGGGAACCTCCGGTTTGCAAAGGCACTGCAGGCTTGGGGACGAAAGTCTTCTGGGTGCGACCACCACTTCGAGAGGTAAGTTGGGGGTTGGCTAGGCACCGTCGGTTTAGCCACCAAAGGCTGTGGGGCGTGCAGGGGTGCCTTTTAGGGTCGGATCTTCTTACCAGCTCCTGGTCACGGTTGGGGGAAACCTTCCGGATTTAGGCTGCAGGCGTCGGCTGGAGGTTTGAGGCAGGTCAGGGGTCGCCGGATCTCAGGTCAGGATCGCCGGGGAGACCTCCTCGTGTTTCTCAAGACAACCTAAGCCAACTGTTTTCTTCAACAACAAAATACTTTAGACCCACAAAATACATTCTAAATACACGCATTATTTAAGGAGGAGTACTTGCTCAATCCTTCGCCGTACTTTTAATAAATGAGGCTGGAAAGTTCCAGTGCCTCGAGCTAACTCCTCCGCCTATTAATAACAGATTCAGGCAACACCATTCAGGAACAGGACCCCTGGACCTTTAGTGTAACAAGGGACATCTCATTTTACAACTGTTGGTATTTGTGCCGAAGATAGTTAAGTAGGTAAGCTCCTTAACCCGGTAAATCCCTACAGTGGTTCTATGTGATTAATTCGCTGAAAGTATTTACTATGACCCCAATCTGAAGGGATTAATACTCGATTAATAAAATACATGTTTCTATTGAATTGTTTCTTTTGGTATTTAATGAGGTGAACCATACACTCGATTTAATTTTGTTTCCTGTAGATGGCACTGGAACTTCATCTAAACAGTTGTCTGTTATGTCTATTTTCATTCTGTTATGCTTACATTAATTTGAGAGAGGGAGTGCGTGCAGTAGCGGCCCGTGGTGGGACTGCTGCCGGGCGGTGACGCGGGGCGGGGGAGGGGCAGGGTGGGGGGTAGTAAACTACGGAATACGGCCACACAGAGGTAAGTAAACAAACAAATAAATAAAACGAATTTTGTTACGCGCGCAACGAAATTCGTTTTATTTATTTGTTTGTTTACTTACCTCTGTGCGGCCGTATTCCGTAGCTTACTACCCCACACCCTTCCCCTCCCCCGCGTCACTGCCCGGCAGCACTCCCACCACGTGCCGCTACTGAGTGCGTGTAATTTCAGGAATTTCTTGTGATGCTAAATTCCTGAAAATACGCCATTACTCCACCTCTTGTAATTACGCCACTGGGCAAGGCAAAATTATTGCATGAGAATAGCACGAACAACCACCACATAAGCGTCTTTTATTCGTGGCATTTGTGTTTTTCACACTATTTTTTAAGCGTGAAATGCATCCTTGTATTTAAAATTGAGCAAGGATCCGTTTCGGACTAAAATAAAGCACTAATTGACGGATTTCACATAATTCTGCATAATGTTTCAGACATTTCATGTAAATACACAAAAGCAAATTACCCGAATTTCTCACAGACCTCTAGGGTGTGTGTGTGTGTTTTAATATATTTATAGATACACATAGGTAAACACTCATACCCCTACTTGTGTCTGTGTGTGTATATTTATATGTATTTTAGTACTAATTTCCTCCCCATTTTCTAATATTTTATATAATATATAGTTTTAAATACTTTTCATATATGTATATATGTATCTGTATATAAACACAGAAACACACAAATTTGTATGAATGTTTGTATATTTTATAATAACCCCACCTCACCCTTCCCTTTTCTACTTTCCTGACGTTCTTTCCAATATTTTTATTTTTCTGAAATATTTGGGCAAAGAATGTTGCCAGCACAAATGTCATACCACCCAGCGTTCCCCTCAGTCTCCCGAGTAAAATGATACCTCACTTGTGTGGGTAGGCCAAGGGCCAGCAAATGAGAAGGGCCAAAAACATAGGGATTAAGGGTATAGCTCAGCGAACTCAGCGCTAAATGTTTTTTAAAATACGGGTTGAGGCAATTCTGCATTGGACACCCACACAAGTGAGGTATCATTTTACTCTGGAGACCAAGGGGAACGCTGGGTGGTAGGACATTTGTGCCGGCGCAGTGATCCCACACAGAAATGGGTGGAAAATGTGATTCTTTTCAGCTAAATTTGAGGTTTGCAAGGGATTCTGGGTAGGAAAACGTTGGGGGATCCACACAAGCCATACCTCCCTAGACTCCCCCTAGTGTCTAGTTTTAAGAAATGTGTGGGTTTGGTAGGTTTCCCTAGATGGACGACGGGGCCAAAAACCCATGTGACTTCCCCTTGTAAAACCAGGTTGTGTTGTGATAGGTAATTTTGATGTCTCCACAATACGTTTTGGGCCCTTGCCTGTCGCGGGTACTTGGCCCACCCACATGAGTGAGGTACCATTTTATCGGGAGACCTGGTGGAACGTTGGGTGGTAGGAAATTTGTGGTTTTTCTTATACCAGGAAATTATGACACAGTAATGCAAGGAAAATGTGTGACTAGTGTCACATTTTGTTGGAATCCATGAGAAGCACACCACCCAGTACTCCCCATTGTTTTTAGTTTTCAAAAATATCTAAAGTAGGTAGATTTTCCCTAGAGACAAACTACACCTTAGCACAAAAAGACAGACAAGACAAATATGACTGCCTATCCATATGTTCCTCAAGTACACACACATACTGGTTGGATTTGGCACGAGGGTGAGTGAAAGGTTCAAAATTTATATTTTATTAACAAGAGATTTCACAAAAAGGAAATGCACTGTTAATAATTAAAAACCTGAACCAATGACTCACAGCGCGTGAGCTGTAAAGCCACATCAAGGCACCAACCTCTTTACAGGCCATTCACACACCTTTCATACTTGACACACACGTTCACATCACCAACTGTGGGCCCAGCACATTACAACACTCACATCAACAGACAATGTAGAGACAATGTACATCCTGGCTGAGAAAGACAGAAAAGACAAATACTACACCGCCAGCCAAGCGCCAGCCCATGCACACTGCCAGCCAAGCGCTAGTCCAGGCACACCCCCAGCCCAGTGCCAGTCCATGCACACCGCCAGCCAAGCGCCAGTCCACGCACAGCGTCAATTCTTTTTTTAACAAGAAAGAAAACACAAACCAATTGGAACTAGATACAAAACTATAACTACGAACACAACAGCAGTAACTAAAGATATCATTCTAATGCCAACCATGAAACTGAACAACAAATATAAAACCATACAGACCAGGCAGTACAGTAATAGACTCACGGTGGCTCCCAAAAACTCTTTTGAGTGTGATACAATCTGAAACATGTGGGCACACACAGCCCAGGATTACAAGGACAATCAGCACAGTGCATACGCCTCTCCTTCTGCATACCTCTTCGCAAACAGACTCTACATCGCTTACAGGGATTGTTTTTTGGGTGTGCGAGGAATTAAATCGGGAAAGTGGCGATCTTTCAAACTAGCCATATCCTCCAGCACTCCAACTCAAGCCTGTTACACTACAACATCACAGACTCCTGAAACTGAACAAAAGTCATCCTTGATGCTGGAGAACACTCCTTGAACACAACAACAGCATTAAAAGTTGCTAAATTGAAGAGATAGATGGCTAACTTCTTATACCAAATGTGAGCCTTACGAACAGCAGTGTAAGTTTCCAACCTCTGATCTACTCTATTGACACGACCCATGTGCTTATTGTAGTCTACAATGCACACAGATTTGCGCACTTCAGCAACCTGACCCCAAACAGTCACAGGTGAAGTACTTTCATCATGGATGGTAGTCAGCATGTACACATCTCTCCTATCCACAGATTTCACAGCTAGCAGTTCATCACTACGCAAGGCATTGCACTGTCCCCTCTGAAGCTTTTTGCAAACAAGCTCTTTTGGGTAACCTTTACGGTTAGAGCGAATTGTGCCACAAGCAAGAGTGTCCACTTTGAACAATTCCTTAAACAATTGCACAGCAGTGTAGAAGTTATCTAGGTACAAATGGTGACCTTTGTTAAAAAGTCCCCTAGCAAGTTCCCACACAATTTTCTCTGAAACTCCTAAAGTGGACGTACAACCAGGGGGGTCAATAGTGGAATGCTTACCAGTGTACACCCGGAAATTATAGACATATCCTGTCCTACTCTCAGACAACATATACATCTTCATTCCATAACGTGCCCTCTTGCTAAGAATTTACTGCCTAAAAACCAAACGGCCCTTGAACAGGACTAAAGGCTCATCAACAGCTATTTCTTTCCCTGGAGTATAGATCTCTGAAAATCAATCTACAAAGTGATCAAGGACAGGCCGAATCTTGAAAAGACGGTCACAGTCAGGGTGATCTTGTGGCAACGCCGAAGCATTATAAACAAAATGCAGCATCTGAAGCAAAAGTAAATACTGATCATGACTCATAATTGCAGGAAATATGGCCGTTGCAATCAAGGGCCTGGTAGACCAATATGAAGCCAGGGACGGCTTCCTTATCAAGGCCATCAAAAAAGTTAAACCCAAAAACTTCTTCACCTCATTCAGATTTGTGGGAGTCCACCGGGTAGCTCTAGAGCGGGGCCTAAGTCTGGCACTGTTGTCCCTCAAATACTGTTCAGCATACAAATTAGTCTGCTCAACAATCTCAGCCACAAATACATCATCCATAAACAACTGAAAAAACTGTATAGGCAAGAAAAAAACAAATCACAATTCACTCTACACCCTGCATCACCACTAAAGGCAGGCAACTTCCGGCTGCACCATGTTTGGATCAACCCAGAGTCCAGCACTTCCAATAGGAAGCCTTGCAGCCCCAGGCTGCAATCCAGATGCCTCTTGCAGCACCATCGACACATCAGTGTCCTCCTCTAAAACAGGCACTTCATCCGCATGGAGAGTAGCTTCATCCACACTGAGAGTAGCTTCATCATCAGATGATTCCTCGTGGACAGAAAACTCACTGCCAGAATCTTGCACTCCCTCCTCTCCCTCAGACGCACTGTCAGTCACATAATCATGGTCAGACGCAGATTCAAAAAGCATACTAACCACCTGCTGTGCAGTAATTTTGCGGCTACCCATAATCCTTATTAATAAAGGTAACTTGTCAAACAAGTCAACAACAACAAACACTTTGTAAAATAAGTAATAAATAAAATGTGGCTTTATCACAAAGACCTATATACTCCAAAATGGTACCACTCACTTGCCAGAAACAGTTAGACTCACCAACACCTACTCTGCACAAACACAGCAAGGACCAACTATATCCCAGTAAAAAAGAAAAAGAAATTACACATAAGAAAACGCAATATACATCGTGCACAAATCCAAAAAGAATTTCACGCTCAAAACACAAACTAAATATGCTGCTATTATGACACCACTTACAAAAAATTCATTCATCCATGACAATAATAATCATTTGGAGTAAACACAACAAAAATATTTTTCTTACCAAATACATGCAACTACGCAAACTGCAGATCAACCACTGCCAAAACCGCAAACAAGAATCAAAAGCTTTGCACTAGGATAAAAAGTAGAAATAAAACATTAAATTCACATATGCAAATAATGCACCAGTCCACACACAATCCATCAGCCAAGCTGGGGGGCAGGTGGGCCTAAAAGCATAAGGCCGATCTGCCCCCAAGGGGGGCAGAAACAGCCAAAATATTCACCCCCGTAAAAGAGGAGCGACCTTTGCCCAAGGGGCCACTCCCCAACACTAACATTTAAAAAACCCTGGTGTCTAGTGGCTTCTGCCACCCTTAGGGACAGATGGGCCTAAAAACATATGACAACAATCACCCCATAAAGGGGAGCGATGCTTGCCCAAGGGGCCGCTCCCCAACAACAACATTTTTAAAAAAAACCTTGTGTCTAGTGGCTTCTGCCCCCCTTGGGGACAGATGGGCCTAAAAATATATGGCCGATCTGCCCCCAAAGGGGGCAGAAACGGCCA
This sequence comes from Calotriton arnoldi, assembly GCA_963921515.1. Lineage (NCBI taxonomy): Eukaryota > Metazoa > Chordata > Amphibia > Caudata > Salamandridae > Calotriton > Calotriton arnoldi. The sequence continues at coordinate 3,632,916 of CAWUFW010000003.1, read as the reverse complement.
CCATAATCACCCCATAAAGGGGAGCGACCCTTGCCCAAGGGCCGCTTCCCAAAATGGAAAAAAAAAAACTGAAATCTCTGGTGGCCTAGTGGGGCACACAAAACTAATAACAAATCAGCCGTTCTGCCCGCCAGGGGGGGCAGAAATGGCCAAACTAATTGATCCCCAAAGGGGAGCGACCGACCCTTGCCCAAGAGGCCGCTCCCCATAAACATATAACTGATTTTTTTTTTTTAAATCCCTGGTGGCCTAGCGGGGCACACAATATTGCACATAATGTGCCGATCTGCCAGAAACTGACTAAATAATTGCTCCCCACAAGGGAGTGTCCCTTGCCCAAGGGGCCACTCCCCGCAAAACATTAAAATAATTAAAACTAAAAAAAAATCCCTGGTGTCTAGTGGACATTCCTGCTGCACGATCGCACCCCATGCGCGATCCTGCAGCAGGAAGGCTCCAAAGAGACATCGGAGGAAAGGTAAACCCTTTTGTTTCCTCCAAAGCCTCTTTGTTGAAATCCCCCCCTTCCCTGAGAAAAAACGTACCTCCTTTCTCTTGGACATGCTGGAAGCAAATGGCTTCCAGCGCGTCCGGTTGCATCTAATGATGTCGGCGCGCGGTGCGCGCTGATGTCATTAGATGATGTGGAAGGGGGGTGGTGGGGCAGTGGAAGGGCTTCCGCTGCCCTACCTGGTGGGGGCAACCTGAACGGCGGCCCATGGGGGAGCACCAGCGCTTGGGTGGGTGCTAGGATGGCCAGGACCCGTTCGACGCACATGCCCACCATGACGTGGGACGGCTCCAGGCCGTCCCACGCACGGAAGGAGCTAATAACCTCCATAGCCTATGTCCTTGGAAAATTCATTATATTGCATCGGGGCGAGCGGGTCATGCTCCCCCTGTAAATCAATCCAAGCACAAGTCTCCATAATGAGGGTCTATGACCATGCAGGGCGGCTTCAGAAACGGGCGATGGAGCATTTCTTTGGTGCACATGAGCCAGGGAATTTTTGCTGATTGACCTGATAGCATGACATCCTGTAGGACTAAACAGTAATGTTCAAGTCCGGGGGTGGACCATAACCGCCTCTAGGAAAGTAGGGGGTGAAGTCTGGCTTTGTCCTGGAGGCCTCTTACACCCAAATCTGTGAAAAGCGGTACCAAGGGCGTGCTGAAGGAGTGAGACAAGTTTACGAAAGACGTTATTTTCAGTAACTGTCTGTGTATCAATATTAGTGTCCCCATATCTCAGCCCGGTAGAGTGCTGACCCTAATGCCCTGGCTTTGTGTAGATGGAGTGCAGGCCGCATGGGTTTGGTGTATGAAGCTTTATACTCCTTAAGGACTGCTTCCATTAGTTGCTTAAGTTTTAAAGTGGCTTTTGTCAGATGGGGCTCCCAGGACATGTTGCCACTGAATGTTATGCCCAAATAGGTAAAACTAGAGACAGTTTCAATAGGTTCTCCCCCAATAATAAACCCTTTTTGAATGATTTATGGGGATTAATCGTCATTAACTTTGTTTTGTCTGTGTTGATCTCAGGCCCCTTGCTGCACAAAACTCTTTGAAATGAGCCAGAAGCTTCTGGAGGCCGCTAGGGGTCTTGGAGACCAACAGTGTGTTGTCTGTGAATAAGAGTATCAGTGTTGTAACCTGTGCCAAGGAGGGGGTATCTGCATCAATTTCAGTTAGGAGGGAAACAATGTCATTTATGTATAACGAGAATAGGGTAGGGGCCAACACACAGCCCTGTCGGACACCTTTGCCGACTGAAATATTTTCCATGAGCTCATCCTGCCCCCCCCCCCATCTTGTTTGAGCAAAGTTCTCCTCATGTAATCTGGCGACTATAGACAAAACGTGGGGTGGCATTTTCATATCGGCAGGTGTTTGCCAAAGGCTTGATCGGGGCACTTAGTAGAACACAGAGCATTACACCCAGGGAACCCAAGACCATCTGCCCTGGAGCATGAAGCACCAGCGCATGCCTGCTTGCCAAGACCAGTGTGCCCTGTGAGAAAGAGAAGAGCGTTGGAGGGAGCGAGGTCCAGTGGGGAATCCTGGCATCTTGATCCCCTTATCAAGATGTGAGGAGATTGCTGCTGCACCGATTGTGTTGTTGCCTATGTGCAGGGAAAGTCGGCAAAACTCGTATGCCAGAAGAGGGCCGCAGTGAAGTAAGTCGTGATCAGCATTGCACTGAACAGGTCATCATCTGTGTGCAGAGTGAAGTAGGTGACCCCATAGATTAGATGGGGCCGATGTGAAGAGTATTGCCATGCTGAGCAGGTCACAGCCTTGGTACAGTGGTTATCCGGCAAACCCGTATGCCAGGTGGGGCCCCAATAAATTGTAGTACCGTACCGAGTGGGAAGTAGCCCATGTGCGGTGGTAAGTCTGTGACCCCGAATGCCAGGTGAGGCTGCCGTGAAGAGACCTGCTGTCGGAACCGAGCCCGTGTATAGTGGAGAGATGGAGACCCTGTATGCCAGAGGGGGTCACCGGGAACAAGCAAGAAGTGTGACCTGGTTGAGATCATCATCAGAGGAGAGAGACTGCTGCTGTGACCCTAGAAGGCTGGCACTTTGACGGAAAACCAATGCAGGGACCTACCTTTGCACCCCCACTACCCGTGGGAAGAGCTGAAGAACTTACCCAGCTTGGAGGAGCAACAAGAACCCCACAGCCGCTGCTGCTGTACGACCACATGTGAGGAACTCGAGAACAGCCGATCACAGCCCACCAAGGCAGCAGGTGAAATACTTACCAGAGACAACTGCTGTAACTCCAACACTCACGGAGGTGGTGCGCTCAGAGACAACCGTCTATCCGATGCAGGTAAGAATGATCTCGGGCCAGTCAGCCTCGGGGGGAACTTGCTTGCCAGATAGCGCTGTGGTGCTGGAACACTTTTGACTTTAATACAGAGTCAGAGTGGGACTCTGTGGAACTCGGACTACAAGTGGGGCTTAACCTGAATGTTGCTTGTAGTTAATGGGGAATCACCACTGCAGCTAGCTTGAGGGAAGTGGGACTCAGGGATCCACCTATGAAATACTAGATTCCTACTTTGTGGTCCTATATAAATACCCCTTTTTTCATAACAGAAAGTATTTGACTGGACAATCATTTATAGCTGCTGCTGCACATATTTTGGTTTGTGAGCCTTTGTTTAACCCCTTTGTTTACCTCCTGCCACCGAGAAGTCTTGGACTGCTCCACCCACGCTACCACTGAGAGTCAGGTACTGAAGGGGTACTTGGCACAGCTGCTCGGGTTTCATAGTAGGTGGGGCCCTTGGACATCAGGAGTAAAAGGTCTCAACCCCTACCACTGGGTCCAGTAACCCCTGCTTGCTCAGTAGCCCTCTGAATGGGGTTCAGACTATCCCTTTACAGAGTGATTTTTCACATAAAATAAATACATGTAGAGCATGAATGCACACATTTGAAATTATTTTTTATATAGCGCTTGCATACACCCTCTTTCAAATTTATAAGCAGTGTACTTAATAGTTGTTATATCCGAAGTCACAGGAATTTGTTTGCTAGACTCTCACAAGCACTTCTGTGCAGCAACGCTCTTATTCACAGAGTATGAGGTAAGCACTGAACAAGGGGCATCCATGTAGCCCACACAACTTTAGAAACCCTAGTGGGCTTCTCATGCAGCACCTTTGGCTGGATGCAGGCTCAGCACAAAGCACACACACACCTTGAGTTATGCACAGCGGCCTATTATGCACTGGAAGGAAAACAGAGCAAGCAAGAGGAGCAGATGAGATGGCCACTAGGTTGTGGTGTTAGAACCAGCAGCAAAGTAGTGGTTCACTTCACACAGTTTGAGTAGAAAAAAAATGTGTGCTATCTTCAGAACGAGGGTATAGTGATTATTAATGCATTTTTTCAAAAACAGTACACTAGAAAACCCTCTGTGTTAGTCTTAAGCTATGTGTGCTCCCTCGCCATTCAGGTCAAGTATTACACCCAGCTTTACGAGATCCCAGTGGCAAGGCTTTAAGTGGGCCGGGTCCTTCTTGGTCTCAGACCTGGTATTAATTAAAAACCGACATTCCAAAGGGTCCTTATCTGGCCCCATATTCATGTCCTTAAAGTGGCAAAATTACTGACCGATTTTTGAACAATGAATGTAAAAAAGTTATGGTAACCCATGTATTATGTTCCATACATGATGACACCTCATGAGCCAGGAATGGTTTTAAGGTAAGGTTTATTTCCATAAACAAATAAACGACTGCTCCGTAGAAAGCCTGGGCCAACTGTCGTTGTATGGAATCTGGATCGCAGTACGGTCCACCAGATTCCATCCAACCTCATTGGCCAGAATGCCACACATTCCCCTTCGTAAATAATAATTAACAATAACAAAACATTAAAACAGAAAGCACATTGATTGCAATCCGTAGAATAATCATGCATTAAAAATAAATTACAGATTTGAAATTAGGAGAACACACAATGCAACAATGCATTGCAGCAGGGAAAGCTAATTTGACATGGCATAATCTTTGCTCCACACAGGTTTAGTTTTCATCGTTTTTTCCCGGTACCCAATCAACACATCTCTTCTCTGGTGTTCATAAGAATCATAGCTAGATTCTGCAGTTTTACTATTGTCGTTAGTTCCTTTAGACCACAACCACATTGGTACACTAACAACCTTACTCATACTTCACACATTTCCATCAGAAAGTTCTACTACCTGATGTCCCACCCTGATAACCTTCATGGGTGCAGAAAACTTGGACTCACCAGATCTAACCATCCTTCCTTTCCTTACGCGGACCCATTCATCAACCTTGAACTGTTGTATATGACCATTTCGTCCACCCTTGACCACTCCCTTGTCATCCAACCTCCATCTACGGTCAACTTTTTTTTTTTAACCCTGATCCGCTTCGCCCTTCATTTCCATCATCCAAATTTGGTTCAAATTGCAAACTGCTTTTCTTCCTCTCATTTTGTCAAACGGAGACGCATATCCCAACAGTCTGAGTGTAACCCTGTAGCCCCCGTTAATGCCGAGAACATTTCACCAATGTTGGGTAAAAGGTGGCGATCCACCCACACACAAGCATTAAGGTCTCTTAGATCGACTCAAAGTCTCATTTTTCCATTGGGTTTATGTTCCACTACCACAGGTGACAACCATTCTGAGGACTCAATCTCTTCAATTATATCTTGAGTGCATAGTCTTTCCAGTTCTTCTTTTAAAGCCTCTCTCATGGATAAGGGAATGTTTCTAACTTTGTGCACCTTTGGTACAGCATCACGTTTTAGTATAATCTTGTGCACAAAGTCCTTCAATAACCCCAACTTGGACGAGAACACTTTAGGAAATAAATGTTCCCAGTCAACAGCCTTATATTTAGTAACCTTTGAAATAAGATCACTATAACCTAAAACCTGTTCAGGATGATTGGGATTGAGAGTGATCAGCAAATCCCTTTGGTGCGGCCACCCCAACAAACAGGACCCTTCCTTGGCAACATACACTTTCGCTACAATAGACTTGCCTTTGAAACTAATATAGGCTGAAAAATATCCTAACACTTCAATGGGTTTATTACCATACCCCACCAGTCTAATATCAGATGGTAACAATTATACATCTGGAAATTGCTTTAACCATTGATCACCAATTAATGTATGTCAAGCTCCCGAATCAGCCATAACTCTGACCTCATTGCCATCAATATTAATAACACAGAATGGAGCATTGCTATTGGTTTCATTGATCTCATGGCTGTTAAGCACAAACTCCTCAGGAATGTCATCATATTCTTTATTGATCTCTTTAACCTGGGTGGACTTAAATCTACTCCTGTATTTATTCTTGTTCCTGCACATGCGAACATAGTGCCCTTTACTTTTACAATATCTACAAATTTGTCCTACAGCTGGACACGATCTATCATTTGCTAAATGTCCAGATAAACCACATTTAAAACAGACATACTTTTTTTTCAACATTTTGTGTAACTAACTTAGTTCTCCCTTTACTACTTTCACCAGATATTTTATGTTCCTCAGATCTTTTAACAATTTGCACTCAGTGGTAAGTCATGCTCAATTTCATCTCTTCAATTCTATGACATATATCTGTAGCTTTTTCTAGTGTTGAGTCTTCTGCAGCTAACAATTTTTCCTGTAACTTTGTATCAGCTATCTTGTGAACCAATTTATCTCTTAACATCTGGTCATTAAAAATCATGATATTTACATTTGGCCGCCAAAATTCTTAAATCATTCACAAAAGAATCAATTGATTCATTGGGTAGCAGTCCTCTACTTAAATATTTGTGTCTGGCAACCACCTTGTTAACTTTCTTGATGTACAAAATATCCAACTGTGCCATAGCGATTTCATATACATCAATATCATTGTCATCGTCATCTTCCTCATTCGTAACAATGGGTGGCAAGTGACTCAAAACACGTCTCCCTACAGCACCTAAACAGTGTTTTAAAATGGCTAGTTTCCGTTTATCTATATATACATCCACCCCTATAGCTTCAAGATAAGCTTCAAAACCATCTCTCCATTGTTTCCACTCTAAGACTGGCTCACCTGGACTGGGCAGAAAAGATAAAGGTGCCATAATACCATCCATGTTGCTGTGTAAGTTAACCTTTTATTGTTGTTTTTTATTATTTTGTTTTCTTACCCACACCAATAATAGCTTGTCAAGTGCATTTATGTTACCTTCAAATGAGTTCTATTTGAAGTTAACTAATCACATAAATATTTATGCATATGTGCACATTTCACTAAGCCTGTTATTAACTGTAAATTGTATGCTTTTCTTTGCTGTGCGAATCACTGTTGCACACTTTTCACCACCAAAAGTAAACTCATATGGGCATCACAAAAATAACACTATATGTGATTCGCTGGGCTTTTTTCCAAACAGGTGTGCCTCGTGGTATATGTCATTACAGGTGAATGGATGAATGAATGATAGGGATTTGATATAGCGCGCAGCTACTGAAACAAGAGTGTCCCGGCGCTGAGAAGAACAGGTGGTAGGACTCTGTAACACAAAACTAAACCTTAAAAAGCCAGGTTTTAAGAAGTTTCTTGAAGGTTGTCAGGTGCGCGAATCACCGTGATTGGTATGGAATGACTGCCGCCGTGGTATCCACACCAGTGCAAATCACCGTAAACAAACCTTTTCCTTACTTCCAATTTTTTTTTTCTTAGACCGCAACACTGTGTGAGTCAGCGTTGTAGCCTCCTTCCAATGTCCACTAGTCTGTGTGAGCATACAAGCAGCAGTACAGTACAAACCGCTACACAATAAATTTCCTGACTGGCAAAAATCGCCCTACCTAAGATGTCGGCAATGTACACTGAGTAACATATCTCCGTTGAACCACACTGACACGATGCGTTTCACCATGCCTGCTTTACTGTGTTTGATGCGTAGTCGTAGGGTGTGAAAAACACAAACAAATTGCCGCACTAACCAAAGATGGCCGCCACAGTAACAGAGCTGCTACGTCACAAGGAACACTGAAATGCTTCACGTTGAACGCGTACCCTTCATCCGGTCCCTCAGCCAAATCTCTTTGCTGTCCAAAATCACTGCAGCTCCTCTAGTACATCCAGAGATCACTTCATGATACACCACGATCCACTGGGACAATAGAATGCGATCAAACCTCTACGCAGCCGCAAACAGCGATCGTTGCCCTCTGATCTGCCAGAAATTTAAATCTCCGAGTTCCGGCAGTGCTCCAGACTTTCTTGAGTCAAATCCCATCCTTGTCGCCAGTATATGTTCCATACATGAAGACACCTCATGAGCCAGGAGTGGTTTTAAGGTAAGGTTTATTTCCATAAACAAATAAACGACTGCTCCGTAGAAAGCCTGGGCCAACTGTCGTTGTATGGAATCTGAATCGCAGTACGGTCCACCAGATTCCATCCAACCTCACTGGCCAGAATGCCACACCATGTCAGCGATTTAGTCCCAATTTAAATACTTTGAACTAAGTCGCCTTCAGGTGTTAATAGCGGTCCACAATTGAGACTTCTGGAATTGAGGCAGAAGGCAGTATGAGTTTCTCACAATGCCTGTCATTGGGTCAAAAAGATGTTCAGAATACATGGTCATAAAACCATTGGCCTCTCTGAAGACCGCACAGAGCAACGTCAGGTATTCTAGTCACAACTGTTTTTCTCTGCAAATGTGTATGAGGAAGGTACACAGTTGTCAAAATATTGACAAGGCGAAAGTAAAAGAAAATGCAGTGCCTCTAGGCGAGTGGGTGCATTCTGTGTTTAGAGGGAGGTGAAGTTAATGAGATGCAAGAAAGTGCATTCAGGAGAGAGTGGAAAAGAGAGTACTGAAGAGAAAAGAGATGAGGTGTAAGATATGCAGATGGAGGATACATGGAGAAAAAAGGAATGTATGTTTAACAAACAGTGAATATAACAGGAGTGATTGAGTTACTCTGAAGACCATTAACTCTTCCACAGGCCTCAGTAATGTCTAATTCACCGTTTCACCATTTCAGAATTAGAGCATTTCAAAATTAATTATTGCCAACAAAATCATTGTTGCCACACATTTATCTTAAACAGCTAACAACTGTTGACAAAGCCTGGAGAATTTTAGGTGTATGTCTGTTGTTGTGTTGTATATGGATGCAATAACAAGACAAAAATGTGTCATCTTAGTACAGCACAAACACCAAGCTGAGGCTTTACCAGAACTGTGTTCTGTACACACTCTTGTATTGATCAGAATGCTGGTGAATGACAAAAAGCGACATCACCAGACTGTCAGCCTTCCTCACCAGTAACCTGAGAAGAATCTTGCACATTTTGTGGCCATGAACAATTTCCAAACAGGAACTGCTCACCAGTTGCAATCAATCAATATGAGAAGAATATAGAGACGGATAGGACACAAATGAGAAAAAACAAGGACCCCCTGAACACTGGATAGTTCAATTCCTAGGATAGGGACTTAAATAGTAGTAACAAAAACTCCTAGGCAATGTCAATAAAGCAAACAATATACACAATATCTATAACATAAAGAAAACCAAGGAAGACAGAAAAAATATATGTTCAAAGTTGTTACCATTTTAATAATTTCTTCTCATATAGTTTAAACAAATGATATTTATATAAAACATTTAAAAAATAAAACACAATATGTAACACATCACTTTTAATCAATAAATATAAATAAAGGGTTAAAAAGTGGCAATATCTTTATTAACTCGACACGCGTTTCGGCGTATACAACGCCTTCTTCAGGAAAGCCACACAATTATCTGATAAAATTGCGGTGCACCGAATGTGCAACGATGTCTTATTAATATTAAAATCAACGATTTCACGAAAAAATCGGATGTCTGGTTATTAAACAAGCCTCGTGTAGGTATATTTGAAAAGCGACCTGGTCCCGCTAAATGTTAAAATCGGTAATATGGTATTCTGGAGAGCCTCTTGCGATGGAAAAGATTCAACGAAGAAACTGGAACAAGCGCTAGATATGCGATAGTGTTCCAAATATGTAGCTCAATAGGCATGCACAGTGAAGGACTTGTCTGATAAAAGGAGGCTCCAGGTAGGACCAGGCTGAGGATGGCTGCCGATGATGACTTCGGAAAAAAGTATCATAGGACACATAGGACGGATAGGACACACCATCCGAAGAGAACAAGAACAGCTTTCCACTGGACCCCAGAAGGAAAACTGGAGAGAGGCAGGCCATAGAAACCTGCAGGTGAACTGTGGAAACTGAAATGAACAGTGGTGGCTGGTTGGGAACGGTGACAGGGGGTGAGGGGGCGGGAGGTTTAGAACAAAAAAGACTTATCTTGTCGTCGCCAGCCGCCGCCTCTCCTCCGACGCAGGAACAGGCAGCACCCAGGCTCCCCTAGCCAATCACGGCGCTGCGTTACAGGAGCGTTATGATTGGTCTCTGCGCCGTGGTTTGGAACTAGGAGGCTGGGCATGTTCCCCACATAGGCTGTACAATACAACCTGTGGAGAACATGCAAAGTGCGCATGACGGTTTGGCCGGCCCACGACGGCCGGCCAAACCCTCATGCACAGTTAAGGTGCAGCAGGAACCAGTCCTCCTCCCTCTCCCAGGCTGTAACAAGCCCAGCACCGCCCTGCCCCAACCTGGTAGGCTCCTTACTGAAGAAGAAAATTATAATAACGTAACATTATTAACGTTGCGTTATTATCATTTTCTTTTTTCACATAGGGGACCAACGCTCCTCCGTATTAGCGGAGGAAGCATCCTTGGAAATTAAGACCCGTAACCACAGCTGAGGCACCATAAAGAAACTTGCCCAGACAGATGTTCATTGTTGCTGCACTATTTGCATATAGGCATAACGGGCAGTAAGTAAGTAATAACAGAAAGCTCACAGAGGCACCAAAATACTGGTTAACCGGCATACTATGGTAATCGTAGAAATTGAGTGTATGTGTTTACACCAAGCCCTTAATTACATAAGCCACACCCCTTTCAGAGCCAGCACTTTTTTTTATCCCATTTAAAGTCCTGGCCAGTGGTTCAAATGGGAAGTGCCAATGATGGCAGTGGGTGACTCCAGTAGCAAACAAAAATTTCTTTACTCAAATTGAATAACTGAACCACTGCAATGCAAGCAAACAGGAATACTAAATTAACAATTGCTATCTATTAATCTCCTGCTTAAATTTGCCAATGAAGGCATGCATGAGTTGTAACTGTTCATTTTGGGCGAACGAGCCTTGAACTGTCGCTCGGTCAACTGTCTGGTAGCAGTGCTGTGTTGTGGATGCTTAAACTACTGCTGCCTATGCTGTGCGTTCGTGAAGCACGGCAACAACTTTTTCACCTTACAAGAGGAGCCCGAGAGGTTCTGTCAATCATTATTTTTGACTGGACCTCAGGCACATACCTCTTCCTAGAAGAAAATGTTCGGGAAACGATATTTTCCAGAGACGCTTACTACTCCCCGGTCGGCCGTCCAATGGGAAACGGCGCTAATAGTCAGCGCCGCGATTGGCCGGTGGAGACGTATCGAAGGCTACAAATAGAACGGCGCGAAACTCCGTAAGATTGGCTTATTCTGTGAGTTTGACTGACCAATAAACGCGAAGGACCTTAACGCTGTAAGAGAACGGGTAACCACTTTGGGCTGGGATAACAGGTGTTGAGGATGTAACCTAGATGAATGAATGGAGAGACCGCGGATTAGGCGGGGGTCAATTTTACGACCTAAAGCCAGTCTCATGTGATAGGGTGCAGGGTTCTGGCCTTACAATATCTGCTGTCCAGGGGATGCTGTAAACGAGAACCCTAGACGGTTTATGGGTTAGAGCGCGGGGAAGGTTGGGGGGCTAAGGATGTTGTAGTACACCAGGTTGTTGTCGGACACCTTTCGAGTGAGGCCCACTGCTCCGTCAAATGAATTGTCTTCCTATAGCTCTTTTCAGGAGTAAAACGAGACTTTGCAAGCCGCACATATAGTTCCCAGTCACACATATAGCTTAGTCCCAAGTCTTCAAGAGGGGCGGGTCCCTTCGGACCCTAGACCCGCAGTAGTTAAAAGCTGACGCGAAACGTGGCCTATGTTCTGCCTTTAACTTTACAGAGAAAACGTTTATCAGTTTATGAAAAATGGCTGTACAGTCCACTAAGACAACCCAGTCATTGAGAGCTCAGTACAACACTCCGTGTTTATATTTTATGTTTAACTTAATTTATTTTCCCAAGTGTTGCTTGTTCACGTTTTTTTGTATTTTTCTTTTCACGCAGCAATTACACTCTAATAGTATTTAATAGTAATGCTAACTGGGTGACCTTTAGGTGTCAGTAATATAGGCTGTATACTACTGTAAACCAGGTTGTTGATGGGTGTGTAATGCAGCGTTTGAGAGCCCTGAAGCTAAACGAAGTTCGATTTTCTCTCAGTGCCGGTCAGTGGGGCCTAAAGGTGTTCAGAATACAAGCTCATCCGGTCCTAGGCCGCTCTGCAGCTCGCACAGTGCAATGATCATGAAGGCTGAGCCATACAGTCCTGCAGTGTACCAGCAAGCTCTAGGATTGGCTGATGGCTTTCAAGCCAATCCTAGATCGCTTTGTTTGTTCTCCATAGCAAAGATTGGCGCAACGGTTGGTGCTAGAAAGGCACATGATTGGCTGTCACCCAACAGCAGGTAAAATTACGGACAAATGGCGTCCGTTAAAGAAACCTTCACGGACAACGGCCGAAATTACGGGCTGTCCGTTAAATTTACGGACGGTTGGTCATCCTAGATACACCTCACACCCTGAATTCTTGTTTGTTGAAGTACAATTCAGAAGACTTTCATTTCTTAGGTTTGTGTGACTCTCTGCTCTCTCCATTCAGGTTTTTAGATGTGCTTCTTTATGCTTGTCGTCCTTTTTCTTCCATTATAAATTCATGGCCATGATTTACAGGAAATACCTTGGCTGTGGAAGAGTAACTCACGCAGGAGACTCGGAAACGAGAGCGGTGGCGATGGCGGGGCGGATTCCATGCTTGGGTAGGCTTCAGGTTAATGTCTCATTTCAAAGTGTGTATTGGGTAATGCAGGAGAAATTGTGATTCTGCAGTGCTTTCCGCATGATTAAGGATTTATCCCACTTGCCACATCTGCAGCATAACTTTCAGGTTTCAACAAAAATGTTTCTATATCAAAAAATTGTTTATGTATCCCATAGATGGAAAGTTACTAAAAAGATATAGTGTAGGGGTGGTTTTGCGAAGGTTAAGTGGTCACCTTTCTATTGCGGATTGCTGTGTTCGGGTGTTAAGCTGCTACTAAGGAGGTCATGCATTTGATTAGACATCCGTGTTAAAATGGAAAAAAAGTGGCCAAATACTGCCACAGGAAATGTAGCATAATTTGCATTCTCTTGCTTGTCAGTCAAACCTGTAGCATATATTGATCATCTAAGTTGTATACTTCAGTGGCCCTGCTGACATGTTAAGTAAGCCCTTCTGCCCCGTTAGCTCCACACAAATGGACATGAAATTAATGCACCCAAGAATACCCAGTAAATTGGGTGTTTTCTCTTATATTCCTTCCCTCTCGCATTTTTACTTATTCAGTGTCCTTAGAACTGCACAATCTATGACGTTTCCTACTGTTTTCTGCTATATTTCTAAACAATTTTAGTTTTCTATGTTCCTTCAATATCTGAAGTACTTGGTTACTGTTTGTGTGTGAGCTTGTGAAGGCTTTGTCAGACCACCTTGGGTCTCAAATCCATTTGGAAGTCGAACATTCTACCAGTCTTCACTTTGTTTCCTTCCGTGGAGGGGAAGAAACAGCAAAATGCCCAGAGAGCAGGTGCACACATCCTGCAGTTAGCAGTTTGGGAGCACTCCTGGGTTGTGACAGTTTTTTTGTTTTTGCTCCAGGCTTTTCACTTTAAAACATTTTTTATTTTATTTGGGCTGCTTCCCTAGGTGCATTAGCTCATATCTAGCTCCCGCGATCCCAGCATATGAATTACAATGTTACATATTCCAAACATGCATTGCACACACAGAATTAGTCCCTCTCTAGAATGGGGGGTTTACTTTTTATATTTGATTTAACAATTGTATACTTTTGAAATGTTTAGGCTTCTTATAAGCAGTGAAGATTGCATTGTATATGCTCCTTACATTGTTTTTAATGACTCTTACAAATTCAATTTATTTTTTATTTTTTTATTGTTTAGTTAATTAAAACCAAAACAATGTTCCAATAAACAAGATACATTGTACCATTAAAAAAAGCATGCAGAAGTATATACATATTAAAATTCATGTTCACATCCGCTTCATTAAACATTCGTTTTGGAGGTGTAAGGTCAAAATGAGTGGGTGATACATTATTTTTAAATGTATTGTATAAACAAGGTGGTGTATCACCCACTCATACAATTCGTTCTCATGGTAACTTAAAACACAGGCGTTTCCAATCTTTTCTGTAATAAGAGCTACTCAAGCTTAACGAAAATTAAGGCAAGCTACTCATAATATTGTTGTAATCATGACCACATCAGGCAACATTATGTTCGTAGCCACCATATGCAAGATTACGATCATTGATTGCTCAGTGCGTAGGTCAGGGCTGTCAGCAGAAATGTAAAAAGACTGTCAGTTTTGAGTGCCTCTCCATGGCAAAAAAACAGCCATAGCTGCAACGTCCCTCATACCAACTTAATTATATTTTTAATAAGCCCTTCCCTACACCACATGATTTTTCCCTCCAGTATGAGCTTTTGATATATTTTGGAAACTTTACCATTTTCATTTCTTCAAACGTCAACTAAGTTTTGAAAATGCACACAACTTTGTCTCAAATACACATTCTCAAGTTTTGGGGTACGTGTATTAATTCAACCAAGCAAAAGCTAAGTTAGCAGGCTAGGTTGCACAAATGAAAGCTACTTTCAGAGAGCTGGAGAGCTACCTGTAGCTCACGAGCTACTTGTCGAATTAGCCTGCTCTAACAGCTTTTTTTGTATTACCAAGATTTTTTTTTATTGTGCAGAAGGATCCTGCTGTCTTGATGCTCGATTACTAAAAGTCCTGCTATCAACGCTAATAGTCGTGCTCCCTAACTTCCGTTGGTAAAATGGCAGATTTTCAGCATAATTCGAACTGTAGAGGATTGCTTGAACTTTAAGGTCTATTTGTGATCCCAGAGAAAAGCAGCCTGAGCTGAGCTGGAACTTGGATTCGGATAAGGAACTGGTCTGAGGCCTGGAGAGCAAGACCTTCTGTAAAGACATTTGTCAGTCATGCCAGTTTTGGCAAAGTGGCATGCCACACAGCTTATAATGCATATGGTCTTTAAATTAATCCTCTTGCCAGTGGCAGCCTGTGGATCTACACCAGGGCATTGGAAATGCATTGGTGACACCAGTTGTGTTGCATCAGTTTTTTTAACCAGTTAAGGTGGCTTTTACAGGCTGGCATGGATGCAACACTGCAGCTCTCAACACCAATAGTTCACATCAAGTTGAAATAGGACTCCACCTTGCCAGAGCATGCAGGAAGATTCTGTACCACGATCTGTCTGTGGGCTAGGTTAGTGTGTATTGAAAGAGTACATTGTGGGATTTTAAAGCGGTTTAGCTTTAAAGTACAGATGTGCCCTACCTGCTCAGGAAAAATCATTGTTTTCCTTTCCATCGAGCAAGGTTTATTGACCAGGTACGCTAAAAATTAAATACTTCATGAAGCAAGTTCCATCCTTTCTTCCATAACCTCCAAGTTTTGGCATGCAGACCAGCAGAGACAAATTTGCTTTAATTTTCCTTTTGTGAAGGTCAGTCCCCCTGCCAATAACCTTTATGTCCACCATATGCTGACAAATGTTTAAAGGAGAAACAATTTAAAATCTCTTAAGGTTTGATCTCCACAGACAGTTCATCAGCTATTTTTACAAATGGTTGCAAATCTTTTGCTACAAAACATTCTTTAGTCTAATAATTGGTGTGGAATGTGCTAGGTATGACATAAGAAACTTAGGGCACCATTTTGCTTAATTGTAACCCATGGTTAAGGTGTGTAGCCAATTCAGGTGCCTGGGCCGTAATTAGATTCCTTGTTCAACTGGTTTTGAGCAGGTAAAAAAAACTGATGCCACCAAATACTACTCCACTAGATTTCCATTATGACAATATTGTGCTATTGGGTTACTTCCAATCTGTTTTTAGGTATGCATGCAAAGGAAGCGTCCGTATTTTGCTTTGGCAACCCCAGGCCGAACTCTGCATAATTTTAAGAACAAGACCAGAGCTACAGGTTTTTGTGGTGAAGGATGACCACCAACTGGAAAGGAGTGTGGCGGAGTGCAAGGTGGTCTTCAGAAATTAAATCTGCAAATTAGATCGGTTCCAGCATAAAATCAACCTGAAGGATGGTAGTTTTCCCAAATGGCATGAAACAAGGAATATTCCATATGGTATAAGAGAAAAGTGCAAAACAGCTTGAGATGCCTATGTGGAAACAATGCAGTATAACTTTGGTTCTCATTGTGGCTTAGTTCTTGTAGTTATGGCCTGCAAGAACAGCACGTGCAGGCTCTGTGCTGATCCACATAGCTTAAAGGACATCAGAGTGCATTGCCGCCTACTGTGAAAGGTCCACAAATGTATTCCCACTATAGGGTCTTCAAAGTTATTTTCAACATTGGTTTTTTCTATGCTGCATACCACAATATAGGATTACCCATATATTCATATGCTTCCTGCACAGGAGTCATTGCATTTTTGTGTATGTAGATTGCTGCCTTTTTGCAATGCTTGATTATCCGAGGCTAGTATTGGTATAGCAGCCTTTCCTTGTCCTAAGGATTGCTGCAGCTCACAACTATATGATGGGTATTAGTTGACACCTTTGTTTTGCATTTAGCTATTAATACCCATTAGGCTAAATCCTATGTCAATAGCTTTTGAGTGTCCTGTTGGCGCTTTGGAATCTATGCTACTGAACACTAACAAGCGTATCTGGTCTCAATCACTTCAGTGAATTTGGCTGCTCCATGGTAAACACCAATATCTTCACCTTCTTTCCAGGTGGGTAAATGTATGTAGCCACAGTCGTGGAGTGTTGAACGGTAGAGGCACTCTACTTTCATAGGCTGTTCATTGGGGGCGGATATCGCAGGCAGTTGCAGTGGAATACTAAACAGAGTGGGACTAGGAGCCCTTTAAGGTCCAGCATACAGGCTACATAGGATACTATGTAATACAAAAAGTATGCAGTTCCTGGGGGGAGGGAAGGATGGGAGGATCTAGATCAGGGAAACTGAGAAAACAGATCTGGGGGTCTGATTGCTCAGAATCAAGAGCCCTCGCACACCTGTTTGGGTATCATGCTGCATCATCGGGCAGCTCCTTGTTTGACAGGAGCTGCAATGCCCAATGGGCCCATCGAGGGGGCTCTTTGCTGCAGGTCTTTAGAGCAAGAGATGCTGACTTGAGGTGTAGGTTGGAGGTGCTCTGTGTAGATTGGTGTAATGTGAATTAGTGGTATTAAAAATAGCTAAGAGACCCAATTACAATTAATAGGTGGGTTCTCTTGTTATGATTAAAAGGCAATGGGTGGCTGAGGAAGTAATGGTCCTATCCAACTCGTAAAGTAGTGTGTTGGTCAACATGTTTCTTGCCTCAAGTGTCACTATCAATCTGGGCAATTAATCAGGACTGGAAAATGGACCTAATCTACTTGTGGTTGGCGAAAATGTGTGCAATATTAGCAAATGGTACCCCAATCATGCAGCCAAACCCTCACAGTAAAGTAAAATATTTACCCTTACAATAGATTTATAAGTTTAACTAGTTAATCTGTTACTCCATTTAAATAAACCTGTTGAGTTCAAAATGTTAATTTAAAGTGACCACTCGCACCCTTTGTTTTTACTGCAGATCACGCTATGAACACAAGGGCTACCCCGCCACGGCATGATGGCTTACACTGGCAGCCGAAGAGGACCCCAAAAGCTAGTCTTCCACGAGCTATTGTTGCACCTTTTAAGCTTGGTAGGATTGTTTTTCCCTTTTGGTGTTAGTTGCTACCCCTTAATGAAACCTGATAGCGCATTACAAATTAGGATGGCAAATGATTGAATAGTTACACACAGCAACTTTTTCATGGATCTCCTTCAGATACATAGATTGAGCCACCGCTCACCAGATCCCTAGGCTGGATGAAGTCAATCCATTCGTCCTACTGTTGTGCTCCTGACTTTATGGTTGACGTTTTAGGGGTTTTTTTATAGTTCAAATTCATTTTGCTCGTAAACCATGGGTAGCAATGCAGTCAGCCAGGAACAAAACCGGCACTGATCTCAATAGTATGCTAATCCAAACCTTAAAAGTACAAATTGTTTGTGGTGGTTAAACATCTTTGCAGTGCACACGGAAAATTCTACTACCACCTGCAACTCTCTCCCGAGTAGGAGAAAATAAGGGACTGGTGGGTGGGGATCTGGGATTAGTGTTGCAACTGAGACTAAGTGTACCAGGTATGTGTAAATTTTACTGCAACACGTGAAACTGAAAAGTGCTCCAAATGCTGAACAGTATCTCTGTAGACACAGCCCTGTCTGTGGCTTAAGAGGACTATAGATTCATATCACCTTGGAAACTAGCTGCCATCTCGTTATCTGAATTGTCAGCCAAGATGCTGTCTTTATTCTCAATGAACATAAAACATGTGTTTGTAAAGCGCATGTATCCCCCAAGGGTATCAAGGAGCTGAATATCAGATGTTTATTAACCAACTCAATGGTACTCATTTTATCGACCTCAGATGGATGAAAGGCTGAGTAGACCCGCCTGGATTTGAACCTGTGACCATGAGGTCGAACACAGGCCCCTACAGTTGACGCATTAGTCCACTAAGCCACCAGACCAGGACTTCACAGTTGGATATCCTCTTTTGATCACCTACAAATCCTGAGATCTTGAACAATGCAGGCCAGTGATTCCATTCAGTCTTTCTTTTCTTTGCCATTGCCCTTGTCACTTGATTGTGCTGCCTGGCATTGTGTAGCTGTGGCAGTATTATGCCTAAGACAGTTCCTCTGACCGTGAAAGCCCTGATGGGTATACATACCACCTCTACAATGGATATGAGTGCAGACCGTTATCAAACATGGTCAAGAAATGTTTGCACCTATTTTCACGTCCCCAGCGTCTAATTCAGTAGGTCGTCCCAAAATCAGACTCTTTATTTTGCTCAATTTTCCAAATCACTTTTGTTTCAAGGTAGGCAGTTGATGAGTACCTCTGGCTCTTCTGGTTCCTGTTGCTACTTGCCTGCATGGATGTGACCTTTGCTGAAACATGGCGGTTCAGGTTACCCATATGATCTGTATCTGCAATAAAGCCTTTGTTTACTTCAGGAGCTCTTTCCATGGTAGACATGTTGCTCAGTTCGGCAAGTAGTCCCTTGCAGGTACTTCAGCCGATATAATTATTGGCATTCCATGGGTGAGAGAACGCTGCTCCCTAAGGAACCTCTGACTCTTCCTCACGTGTTCCTGAATGTTTGAGATTTTGGTGGTGTTCTCTTTAGACGTTTACTCTATTCTTGGGCCTCCTATGGATCTAAGATTAGCTGGCACATGATCCCGCCTCGCAGCACAGACACTCAAGGCCCACAGATGGGCCTACCTCTGACTCAGCAGCCTGCCCTCGCCATGTTATTTGTGCTCATAATCACTCCTCCCAGCATCTAGTTCCTTCTAGGGTCCTCCAATGGTGTTCCTAGTTTTTCGCCTTGAGGGGCACCCTCAGGGCAGCAATTCGGTCAATGCAGAATTACCACTTTTTAACCCTTTCTTAAAATACTTCGGTAATTTTTAACTTTTACAAAAATATTCCAGGACTAAAATCAGAGTAGTAAATTTGATCTAGTGCACCCCATGCCTACTGCTACCCAGGGCGCAAGCTGAGGCAAGAAACACAAACTTGCCACTCCTGTGCAGCCTGCAGGCCCCCTGGCGCATTATAGTTTCTCTTGGTGTTTTAGACCAGGATATCTGAAGTTAGTCTGCAGGTGGGCCTGTATGTCATGAACATGAGGAAAAAAATAAAACTTAAAAAATGAGATCTTGCAGTTTGTATAGGAGAGTGGGCAGGGCCTAGTCACCAGTGGTGTAAGGGAGCCAAATGAGGGGTGAGGGTGTTTATAATTCAGAAGGTATCCTTGACCACTAATCTTCCCCCACCTAGTGGGTCTTTCCAACAGTTTAACCAAGCTGTGGGTCTTTCTGTCCCCTCCTACAGCCCCCCCCCAATTTGACCATTGTATGGTAATCACTAGAGTCCAGCTCATTCCAAATCCTTTATCTTCAAACCCTAACCAGCATCCAGGGGCTGTATACTTACTGCAGAGGCTGAGCTAGACAGCCACATTTCTATACTTTCTTTGAAGCAGGCAAGTAATCTTTTTACCTCTTTCACAATATAGCTGTATCGCTTCTGCCTATAACTTTTGCCACCTGATGTTCCAGGTTGGACAAGGGAACCATCATCAAATCTTTATCTCCTGATCTTAACGCTGAACCCAGGCAATAAAGTGTAAATCTCAGTAAAGTTTCAGGCCTTCCTGAATACCAGGCTAATGTTCACGGAAGCCACATTGGCCACTGCTACTTGGACTGCATGGTTTTCAGTACGCTGCAGCCTTCTCAGTTTTTATTGGTGCAAGAGTACTGGGTAATGGGTTTCAAAATGCTCAATTCACTGTTTCTGCATGGTGGTCCTGTAGTCCAGAAACTGGATCTTTTATGCCTCTATCTGGGCACCTTGGGTAATAGAAATGCTGCTAATCTGGACCTCCCTTGATGGCCTTCGAAAACAAGAAGCTTAACCTCCAGGAATTCTGTTCTGAACAAAATAAAATGTAAGGAGAGAAATGTAGATATGGTTGGCCAGAAGCCTTCAGTTGTAATCTTACCTATAATGTCTTGTGCTTATCTTTCATGGCGGAAAACCTATATCTATTTCAATTTGGCTTAACTTGTTTAGCGTTCTACATACTATTTACCTAGGAAATATAATAGCTGCATAAATCTAGCATGCAACCTCATCTTAACTGTTGGTTTCTGTCGTCCAATGGGTTTGGCTTTAAACTCTGTAGAGAACAGCAATGCAGAGCAGTTTGAAGTCCTAGCTGCTTCCGTTGGAAGTCTTCGTGCAAGATTGAGAAATGTGCCTGATGTTGGACCAGCTGAGGTGCTGCCAAGAAGGTGAGGTGACCAGGGCCTTGTATCTTTTGAATGGGGCTGTCCAATGTCTTCTGATACAGCTTTGAGACTTGCTTTATTTTTTAAAATGTTTTTTTTAAAGGGCACCCCGGAGACTCTCCATGCAGGAAAAGAGGAGGCAGTTGGCAAAGATCCGAGAGGGTAGACGCACTATCCATGTCCTGCCTACTGCCGAAGCGCAAACCCCACCAATGGATTCTCCATTGCCTAACAGAACTTCAGTTGCTGCTGGGCACCCACCAAATAAAAAACAGAAGCTGTAAGTTTACTAGTATCGGAATGTTTACGGTGGAGCACTTTAGTAGACATAAACAAGAGTTGGGCGAAGCAGGTTTCTAATATCAAATATGCATAGCAGGACTTGTGTTGGGACATAATGCAGTCTGCTTTTGTTTCTTTTTACGACTGTGCCGTCTCCTACTTGGGTCCAAGAATTCCAAATCTATGCCATATCTCAACATAGCTGCTGATTATCTATATTCCATTATTGGTTAAATGTGTGTACATTTATACTCAAAATCTGAGTTGGGTCTGGACCTCTTGCATCTAAGTTAGATGCACCTCCTTTAGGGTGTAGAAATTGGTTGCAGGCTGACTAACCTCTAGGCATCAACTTTAGTGCACGGACTGATTATGTGGAGATCCTCCTTGCGCAAAGGTGGAGTTAATTCCTTGTAGGCCTGCGCTGGTTGAAAGCCAGGTGCAGACCAAATCAGTTTGGAGTGCTAACAAATCTTGGTGTCTGGAAAAATGTGTGCTTAGGTCTTCTCTGCTCATAGGATCTTTAGAGCTGTCCTGTTCCTGTAGTGGGCACCGTACTGGTTTGCTCCTTTATCAGTCTTCACTGGCTTACACTTGGCCTTTTCAGAGCTTTGACGTTTGCTTGGCCCTGGACCTCAACATGCATCAGTCTCTTGAAACTTGCCAACATTAGATATGGTTATGGAGCTTTTGAGTGTTTTATAAATTCACCACTCATTTTGGTCAGTCTGTATTGCTGTAGTGATTTAATTCAATCGGAGTGGCCTGTCTGTGCTGTACATCATGAAGTTGTAAATCTATACTGTATAGCACTCTCCAAATAAGTAATTGTCCTAAGCCCAATTCTATTAGTTTAGAGGGCTTTCAGGTAGTTTTTTCTAATGTTTCAGTGACAAATTTCTATGTCCTTAAATGAAGATACATAATTGATTGCAGGGGGCACATATAGCTGCCGGTAGTGAAGCAATCTAAGGAGGCAGTTTCTCTACTTAAAAGTGCAATTTGTGCTAATTTGGAATCCCTACGATGTTTCAAACTTTAGCACTGCAGGTCAGCAATGTGCATTATTAGACGTTTCAAAAGAATTTGCTTTAGTGCAAGCTGGTAGCTTTACCACCTACATGTTATGCTTCAATAAGCCAGGATATTGGTTTCCAGCAAGTAATACTTGGCCGTTACTTGTAGCTTGAGGGCGCAGATGTCTTGTTGCTTGCATTGTATGTGTTGTGATCAGTGAGCGGATTGGCGTGTAATAAGAGTTTCTTCATACAGGGTTAAGGGGAATGAACCAAAGCTTGAAATTAAGCCACAGCCGCTGAGACGGTAAGTGTTTGACGGTAAGGCACTTTTGACCTGTTTACACTCTTATACAAGCATAAACATGGTCCAATGTTTAGGTTCAAGCAGCCGCCTCTGGCACTCTGATGGCAAATAGTGAAGCCTCTGGTGCGTTAGTGTCACGTGGAGCCTCTCGTGTGTTGGTGGCACGTGGTGAAGGCTCTCGTATTGTGTGGTGCAGCATCCTGCTTGCCTCTGGTTGATTGGTGGCAAATGATGGATCATCTGGTGTGTTGGTGGCACGTGATAAAGGTGCACTTGCTGGTAGGATGTAGTGGAGCCTTTTCGCTGGTCATTAGATATTAACTTTCAATCTTCTTTCCTCTAAAGCACACGTAGCAAAGGGAGTTCAACGGAAGGACCTTTGAACAAAGGGTCAGAGTATCATGAGGATAGTGTCTCTACCAAGCCCAAGGCCAGACTACCTACTCCAATCACCCCAATGGCCCTGAGGTAAGTTTTTCTAGGGTGGTTGGGTATGGCTGAGGATGAGCAATATTGTCTTTTTTTTTTTTTTTGTGTGTGTGACATTGATACTGAGTCAGTCAAAACATTCAGGAAATGTTCTTAAACACCCCATTGGAAGCTTGCTTGAAGACCATAAACCCAGTATAATGTTTGGGACGTAATGGATAACTACTTGGTGAATGGATAAATCTGACAGCCTTTTTGTGTGTTTTTTTTTTTTTGTTGTTGTTTTTTTTGTAGGGCTGGTAAGTTTGTTTCATCTAGAAGCTGAAAAAATGTTCATATAAAACTGTAAAAATAGTTATAACAATGACTTGCACACGTGCAGCAATGATAAACCTTGAGAAACCCCCCAGATACCGTACTAACCAATGCCTTGCATTCTCCGCTAGACACGTAAACCATATGAAGCCATGGGTTTTTGTAGGTCTGTCCTTCTTGTGACACCCCCAGTTGAAGTTTACGGCCCTGAATTCTATTTTGTTAGTATATGCTATTGATGGACTCCAAAGTCGGTGACCAATTGAGGTTTCAGGGCAGAAAATGGGCTGCCTTTTGCTGGTCTGCTGGTGTCCACAGGAAGATTTTACACGTACTCAACTTGTATTCTTAATTTTTGTTTGGCACTGGGGACACTAATCCAAGCATGTGTGCATAGGCCTAGGCTTGCTCTTCACTACAAGAGGTCCTGTACCTGTCCAGTAACCTGGAGTGGTTCTCAACGCGTGCCCTCATTGTGGGCAGAGGACTACTGTATCTGTCATTTATATAGTGCATAAAGAAGGTGGTGACCGCATAGTGTCTTTAATAGTATGGCCAGACCTTTTATTTGACTCTCAGGTTGAGGCCTTTTGGTCCACATGTCCAAAGGTCTGCTTCCATGGACCAGGTCAGACCTATGAGCCAACATCCTGAGTGAATGTCTAACATGCATGGTGTGAGAGAGCCTGAATAACTGAGTCTAATGAGATCCATTTTGGTGCCACTGGCCTTGCAAAAGATGGAGGGGGAAGACCATACTCGCAGACAGTGGAACCGGATTACCTACATTCTTGTAGCTTGAGGGAGGAGATCAGATACTGAAGCAAGGGGGATGGAAATAGGGCTACCTCTAGAAATTCCATAAGACATTTTGTTAGCAAAGTGCTGCTGATTGGTCTTTCTAAGCACTGCTTTTTGATGGTTGGGTAGGTGTGAGGTGTGGGACTGCAGTCTGTCAGAGGTGAGTAGGTTTCTAGGTGAGACCTGCCATTGTCTTTCCTGGATTACTCCTTCAGTTGGCTCATGACAGTCTGGTGCAGAAAGCTCACACCTCTTTGGGTCTGGGGTGCTCCAGGGTGGCAAGAGCCCCAGGGCTGCCTGCAATAAGAAGCTTTACTCTGCACAAAGGCAGTGTCTAAAGACCATGCTGGAAAGGGCACTTGAAAGAACCACCCCAAGACTGTTTTACAGTTTAAGACCATGGATCCACATACCCTCTCTAGAAGTTTATGAACGTGGGACCCAGACCACCCCCCCTTGTTCCGCTTCCAAGCAGTGGCGTATCGATAATTGAGGGGGCCCCCCTGCAAGGTATGTGGAGGGGCCCCTCCGGAGTCTATCGGGAGTTCTCCTGCTAAAGAGCTGTGCTGAGGGGGCCCCCTGGAGCTTGGGGGCTCCCCCCCGCACTGCGGGGGCTCCGGGGGCCTGTTACGCCCCTGCATCCAAGTCCTTTATGACCAAGGAAGGGGGTACTCTGTAAAATACTCAGAATGTTGTGGAACTAGGGCTGGTGTCTGCCTGACAGGCGGCCTTCCAGAGGCATGTGGACATGACTTGAAATTTGGGTTTCCTGCTTGATGAAGTGTGCCTGCTCTGGAGGCCAAGAAGCCTGAACACAGAGGGGGCACTGAGCCTGCCTGGCCAAGCAGGAGGAGAGACTCCAGGAAACAATGAGGTCCAGTGCATGCCTGGTGATGTTGGTATTCGAGACTGATGCAGACTCCACAAGAGTGCATTGGAAGGATCCTGGTGCCTGTAGGATGCCCCCCCCTGCCTCCCCCTGCCCCCAGCACACTGATTCGTGTGGCAGGACAACATGTTTACTGAAGGCTCGGTCTGGGCTGCAATTGCACAGCCTCACAGACAGTTGGGACTGTCTCTTAATGTAATGGGCCTGGTGGAGGCTACAACTACCATTTGTTGAAGGCCCAGTTGGGCTACATCAAGCAAATACAGAAGGCACAGACGGGGGGTGCAATTGAAGGAACTGCACCTACCGTCAAATGGCTGATCGTCCGAATCCCCAGATCTCCCTTATCCACCGATCGCCCTACACACCCACACCCAAGGTTACATCTTCTGTGGTAGAGCCGCATCCTCTACCTCATTCCCACATGACCCAGTGCTGCAAGCTCTGAAGGATAGGCTGGGCAGACATGCTGCTGAAAGCAGCCAGTGCCTGGCTCCGACGAACTCTGACTTAGCAGTTCTACCTTGATCTTCAGGGTGTATTAGTTACTCTGGGTGTGTGGCGACAGCAGAAAGGGTTCATGACGCCTCTTTCACAGAAAGAAATAAGAGAAAACTGAGAAACTGTTTGTACTGTGGGTAAACCACCCTGCACCCAAGCCTGATTCATGCTACTCCTTATTGCTTTTGATGCAGGGCAGTACCAGTGTAGGTGGCTTGGAAAATAACCGAGCAGGGAAGGTATCGCCCCTAGGTGAGTGCCCAGAGTCACTGACTTGTGTATGTTAATGTTTGTAGTATTTAGGGCAGCCGTGTGGTTTAAGTCCTGTTTTATGCAAAGAACCGCACTATGCTGGACATTAACATTATTGTTGTTGATCCATGACCAGGTATTCTAAATTTGCTTTTAGTTCCCAATCTCCTTTTCATACTTGTTTTACTTTCGCCTGAACCTCCATAGCACAAATTGTCCTTCCAGTACAGCTCTGCTCATTCTTTAAAGTGATTCAATAGATTTCCAAATTTCTGGATCCTAATAGGGATGACTACAAGCCGTTAACTTTCCTTTTCAATTGGATTAAGTCATTTGCACTGGTAAATGGTCTGTTTTCAATACAGTAACCAATGTGGAGTCCTGGCAGTCGGTGTGGAATTGAGCTGCCAATTGGTCACTCTTTGGTCAGCCAAGAGTGGCTTTACCAACTTGAACCCCCTGGTATTTGTTTTTTTTTGGTTGAAATGTTTTACATTTTTCAAAAAACAATACAAGACGTGCATCAGTATTGAGGTTGCACCACATTTTCAACCCCTGGAATGTTTAATTGCACCAGAGGTTTAGTCCAGCACTCCCTGGACTGCTTTTAAAGGAGTCACACTCTGGAAAGCAAGGAAAAAACAAAGGGAAGCCCCCTTACAATCCAATTCGGGACAGGGGAATCATATAAAACAAAAAGGTCCCTACCAGTAGTGAAAGATCACACGTTGAACTAATGTTGGTGGGTAAAGAGCTAGCAAAACAAAGTTAATAAAGCAGTTTGTTCAATATTATGAAGTCACAACATAACGTCCAGTACCCTCAAGGTAAGTTTACATAAGTTGTTTATTCACTTCCAATCTTTATATAAAAGCATGTCATAAAAACATTACATCAAAAATACACAATTCATAGTCATAAAAACATTTCATAAAAATCCGTAATTATCAAAAAACAATTGTCGTACATAGTATTATACACGTAATAATCATAAAAATATTTCATAAAGAGTCCGTAATGTTAAAAGAACAATTATCATCGTCAGAATTTTTCATAGAAAGTCCGTAATATTAAGAAAACAGTTGTCGACGCAGCGTTTCGGTGAGTACGTAAAATAAACACCTTCAGGACAGTTTTCTAAATGGCAAGAAAACATAATGAATTAAAACAGATTAAAACAATGTGACTTCAAAATACAATATAACAAACACTATCTCTATATCGTTAAAAAAAACCCAGTATGCCTTATTCCATCTTCTGTTTATCCACCAACAAGAGCCAACAGAAAAAACTTTTATAATAAATGGTGGCAACCTACCTAGCCACTAATAAATGGTGTTAGTGTTTGATAGAACTAACCCATCCACTGAATCTAAAAGTTCTGGAATCTAAAATCTTAGAGAGGGTAAATGATGCTCTCCTCTTCAAACATAAATCCTTATAGAAACAAAAGAGAAAAAAGAAGATGATTTTTAGTTTATGGAATCAGAGTGCTACTTAATATCCTATATGAAAGTACTACTGTACTTGCTCATAATGAAAATATTAAAAATAATAAAAAAAATTAAAAATAGAGGGCGTACCTTGATTTACAAGAATTGTTCTTATAGGTATGTATACTGGTGCCACCATCAATTGAATAAAATCAGGGTGCTGGGAAACAAACCATCAATATTAAGAGCCACATATGGTATTATACCTAAAGGTGATAACTATCACTATAGATATCAAAATAAATATATAATCTTACCGATTGCCGAGGGATTCAATATCTCCAACCTTTGTGGTATGCAAGAAACACGCTACACTTTAGGCTGATATGCCTATTTATGGGGCGTCGTTACACAGATATGTGCACAGCCACTGGATATGGCCTCTGTTGTCCCACCTGCATCAGGATATCACTTATTATAGATACATAAATTATATCGACATTTAAATGACATTAGATGTATTTTATATTTAATGTTCAAGCCTTTGTTAATTATAATTTCTAAACAACCTGTAGTGATGATAAATTTGCCAATATGGACAAATATAGTGAACAAACCGCGTATGCAACGTAAAAACCGAGTCTTACTGGTTTATGTTAATGTTATATTATCAAGGCAAGCTCATAGGGCCTGATAGAAACTAAATAGATAAATAAATATTGCACCCTTGACTTAGATAATGTCATTGTTGCCGGTAACATCAATTTATCATAACCACGCTAGTCAAACAGATATTCTGTATTGATTCATACTAAAAATAACGTAAGGTTCGGAGTCTGGCAAAGCCAACTTCACTAAATAATATACTGATTGCACTTCGCTGCGGGTCCGCACAATACGGAGGAAAACGTTCGTTTTGTACAGGTAACCAACTCCATGTCGAGTGGCCGCCTAATTAAAACGCTGTAGCCTTGAACACCATTTCCGTCAACATTGCGTGTTTTACACATTACATTCGAAAATCCAAACCGCTACTTCAACCACAACGTGTGGGCCAATGTTAACTCCTACTCAAGCAACTGAAAGCACCTATGTTAACTCCTGCTCAAGCAACTGAAAGCGCCTTTACGCCAACAATGATCACGCACTAAGTACGGCCCCTTACCTGATACAACAACCACGGCCTCCCTGCAACCAGTCTACAACATCCGGATCGGGTACACGAGATCTTCCGGCCGGAGCCGTTTAAATACGCCTCCATTATAATACGTATTGACACGTCCATATCACGTGATGGGGGTGAAATAGCCTTTCCAAGGACGTTTTTTTTTAAAATAACTAAAACAACTTTATCGGTACTTAAGATAAAGCCTCTACCAAGAAAGAAAAAGACCTTAGGCTATATCTCTCATCCTTCCTGTCTCATCAGGATAAAGACAAAATAAATTATAAATTTTATAAATGTAATGTGTAAAACACGCAATGTTGACGGAAATGGTGTTCAAGGCTACAGCGTTTTAATTAGGCGGCCACTCGACATGGAGTTGGTTACCTGTACAAAACGAACGTTTTCCTCCGTATTGTGCGGACCCGCAGCGAAGTGCAATCGGTATATTATTTAGTGAAGTTGGCTTTGCCAGACTCCGAACCTTACGTTATTTTTAGTATGAATCAATACAGAATATCTGTTTGACTAGCGTGGTTATGATAAATTGATGTTACCGGCAACAATGACATTATCTAAGTCAAGGGTGCAATATTTATTTATCTATTTAGTTTCTATCAGGCCCTATGAGCTTGCCTTGATAATATAACATTAACATAAACCAGTAAGACTCGGTTTTTACGTTGCATACGCGGTTTGTTCACTATATTTGTCCATATTGGCAAATTTATCATCACTACAGGTTGTTTAGAAATTATAATTAACAAAGGCTTGAACATTAAATATAAAATACATCTAATGTCATTTAAATGTCGATATAATTTATTTATCTATAATAAGTGATATCCTGATGCAGGTGGGACAACAGAGGCCATATCCAGTGGCTGTGCACATATCTGTGTAACGACGCCCCATAAATAGGCATATCAGCCTAAAGTGTAGCGTGTTTCTTGCATACCACAAAGGTTGGAGATATTGAATCCCTCGGCAATCGGTAAGATTATATATTTATTTTGATATCTATAGTGATAGTTATCACCTTTAGGTATAATACCATATGTGGCTCTTAATATTGATGGTTTGTTTCCCAGCACCCTGATTTTATTCAATTGATGGTGGCACCAGTATACATACCTATAAGAACAATTCTTGTAAATCAAGGTACGCCCTCTATTTTTTTTTTTATTATTATTTTTAATATTTTCATTATGAGCAAGTACAGTAGTACTTTCATATAGGATATTAAGTAGCACTCGGATTCCATAAACTAAAAATCATCTTCTTTTTTCTCTTTTGTTTCTATAAGGATTTATGTTTGAAGAGGAGAGCATCATTTACCCTCTCTAAGATTTTAGATTCCAGAACTTTTAGATTCAGTGGATGGGTTAGTTCTATCAAACACTAACACCATTTATTAGTGGCTAGGTAGGTTGCCACCATTTATTATAAAAGTTTTTTCTGTTGGCTCTTGTTGGTGGATAAACAGAAGATGGAATAAGGCATACTGGTTTTTTTTTAACGATATAGAGATAGTGTTTGTTATATTGTATTTTGAAGTCACATTGTTTTAATCTGTTTTAATTCATTATATGTTTTCTTGCCATTTAGAAAACTGTCCTGAAGAAGGTGTTTATTTTACGTACTCACCGAAACGCTGCGTCGACAACTGTTTTCTTAATATTACGGACTTTCTATGAAAAATTCTGACGATGATAATTGTTCTTTTAACATTACGGACTCTTTATGAAATATTTTTATGATTATTACGTGTATAATACTATGTACGACAATTGTTTTTTGATAATTACGGATTTTTATGAAATGTTTTTATGACTATGAATTGTGTATTTTTGATGTAATGTTTTTATGACATTCTTTTATATAAAGATTGGAAGTGAATAAACAACTTATGTAAACTTACCTTGAGGGTACTGGACGTTATGTTGTGACTTCATAATATTGAACAAACTGCTTTATTAACCTTTGTTTTGCTAGCTCTTTACCCACCAACATTAGTTCAACGTGTGATCTTACACTCTGGAAAGCGACACAACCGCTCACTGTAATACCCATTCCCCTTTTTAGAAGGGCCTGTACTGCGAATGCCCAGCTTGGTTCTCTGGAAACATGCCTTTAGTTCAGGCTGTGCCAGAAAGGAAGACCTGATACATTAGGACCATTTGTATCCATGATGGTGCCAGCGAACCCATTGCTTTGAATTCCTGTCGGAAAATGATGCGGGGGAATCCAGTGGATGGGGAAACAAAGCTCTGACTGTCAGGATGGGGTGATCACTAATCTGGTAGGAATGGCTCTTCAAATCTCTTGTATGCTGTTTGGCAAGGGAAGGTCATTTTCAAACACTGTCAAATTGTCTCTAACTTGTAGGAGAAGAACTATGATGGTGAAAGCAAAGAGCACCGAGGAACAAGAGCTTGAGAAGATTCCGCATCTGCAGCAAGAAGTGGTGGAGCAACGCAGGAAGAATGAGGAGAGCTTTGAAGCGCCCATTGCAGGCACAGGTAAGCTGGTCACTTGGTGGAGCTGGTGGAAGGAGAGAATAGAGTGGTTTCCTGATTTAATATTTTTTACCTTTTTTTGGTAGGTGAGCCTCCGAGAAAACTGATCCCAGTCCCCAGACCTGTGGGAGATGTTCATTTCCAAACCGATCGACTCCGGCGACATTCAGTGAGCAAGGCAAAGGATTCCAAAGAGGTAGACGTCACTGCTGTGCCCAGAAGACCTGTCTCTTCTCCAGTGAGTACTACCTGGGGATGCTACTGATGAGGGTTTGCACCTGGTGCTCAGTAATATTTTAGCATACCATGTTGGCATACTAAGCAGTAGCCAAGATTGCACCCCTTTGTTAGCCCACACATCAA
Source organism: Calotriton arnoldi (assembly GCA_963921515.1). NCBI lineage: Eukaryota > Metazoa > Chordata > Amphibia > Caudata > Salamandridae > Calotriton > Calotriton arnoldi. Next base: position 3,601,875 of record CAWUFW010000003.1, on the reverse strand, counting down.
TAAGTGATAACCACAGTTAGCAAAACGGTTCTGAAAAATGGTAAGCTGCAATGCTACTCTGGTCATGTGTGGGAGACCATCTTATTGGCACCCCAAGTAGTTGGCCTTCTGTGATCCTTAGGCCATTTAACTTTTATATGCAGTATTGAAAGCAGCCATTGACTTTGAACATCAGTAAATAGACTTTAATGGAGCCAGTGCTGCATGCTCCAAAATATCACTTCTACAAAGGGGTACAGCGAGAAAAGGGTGTAAATAAAAGCAGACCCCTCAAGGCCTCCTATTCTGGTCACTGTCTGCCATCTTATTCAATGTTAAGATTCAAAACTACTTCACCCAGCCTGCTGTAGGATCTTTCCTGGTAGCATGTATTGTTTTGAGACAGCCGAACAGCCTGCTTTTAGAAAACCTCGTTGTCTGGCTACACTAGTCTTTGTGGAGATAATTAACAAGCATTTGCAATGCAATAGGTCTCACCTTTGGGACCTTGGAAGTATTTAGCCATGCAGCACATTATGCTGGGTCCTGCAATGTCTGTTCTTTAACATAGAGGCTTTGACACTAATAGGCACATTATCGCATTACACAATTTTTATGATAATATTTACAAAACAGTTGCAGCGGCTTAGTAATTACAGCGACCCGTGTACATGGGGAAAGAGACAGCGGCTCGTTTACAAATCGCTCTTTTGCCAGAGTTGACGTACAGCATGTTTGAAGTACAAAATGTGGTGCCTTGGGATCCATTGGGGTAATTGTGGAAGACCAGCAGAGATTTAGTTGATTAATCTGTGCCCGCAACCTAACTATACTCTGTGTAAGAGGCGGGGCATCAATCTGTCAAGGACGCTCACTGACGTGAGAAGCATGGAAAGCAGACACTATGCATCTAAGAGGCAAAAGCTCGGATGGCATCAGGGTAACATTTAGACCTCTGCACCTAATATAAGCCCTTTACATTGAAATGTACTGTTTCCAGAGCGAGTGTGATCTGCGGGCTGGGAACCGTACCACGCTTTCCCGGGTTCTGTGCCTCTGGCTTGCACACTGGAGAGATGACCTGGCGAACGCTAGAAGGGCTCAAGAGTGGGCAGCAGCTCAAACACACTGAGCAGAAGAAACAGAAGCCCTGTGCAAATACTTAATAGGGTGCTCTCGGTCATAGTAGTCCCCCATTTTTATCGGCTGCCCGAGGACCAGCAGTTTCTGGGGGCCTGGACACATTCAGCATAAGAGAGGGGAGGAGTTAAAAAGCAACTACATGCGAGCCAGAATTTAAAGGCAAAGGCACCTCTAAGAAGTGCTCGATGTCAATTATGATTAAAAGAAGATTGCGTGAAGCGCGGTGTCCCGTGTGCAATGGTTTGGGGGGACGGGAAGGAGGTGAAAGCACAGCGGGAGAGAGGCTAGGGAGGGGGTGGAACAGACTGAGCGGGAGGTGTATGGGCGCCGACAGTGTAACACGAGCAGCGTGCACATACACTTTGCAACATATAGTGTGTGAACCCAAAAAAACACTCCCGAGAGACTACCAGTAAGAGGTTAATACTCCGGGGGAGGAGTAAGACAGGAGAAGGTGGGACAATTAAGGCCAATAAACCATACAGAAGAAAGCTTTTCAGAACGACACACTTAAACTAGTCGGCAGCAAGGGCGTGGCCAAAGCCCATAGAAGTTAATAAGCATGCCTTGCAGAGCAGCGCATGCATGCTGCTAGGCTCGACCTAAAAAGGAAAACAGCTTTTCGGCTTGTATTGTAGAGACTGGATCCACTTCATTGTCTCAGTAAAAAGGTTGAAGACCCTACCACATTCTTAAGACTCTTCTCTTCAGCAGACCCTATTACAGTCTGAGGACCCGCAGACTCCCACTGCCCCACATCCTGAGATTGGGCTTAGTCCTGCAAATGCTCTCAGAGCTTGGCTTGTGCCATTGAACACTTCAGCAAGATTCATGTATGGTGCTACAGAGCATTGAGAGCAGGGAACATCAATGATGTCAGTACGACTATCAGTCACTGGGACTTTGTACCATTGATGCAAGTGTCATGCATTGACTGTGCAGTTCGTGGGAGATCGGACAGTGCTGCAGTATTAAAGTCGCGTCAGTATTCTGAAGGTGCTATTGACAAGAAGCCAAAGCTAAGGTCATTGGGTGAACCACCAAATGGTCACACCACGACATGCCTGCTCACTCCCAAAGGTGTTTATCCTCTGACAGCGCCTTTAAGCTCTTTCCTACATGTTTTTCTCATATCTGGGGCTTTGACCTGTAACATCTGGGGTTTCCCACAGTACCGAGATTACGTTCAGCCATTAAGGTCTTGCGCAAGGGTCTTGGCCAGAGGCGCTCCAGTATTACCCTGGCTATGGAGTGGGTCTTGCATAGGAGCTTACACCAAGGGATATGTGCCTCAAGTCTTTTTAATCTAGTGCTGGCCTGTTGTCAACAGAAATAAGTGGCATCTACCCTTTCGGAGCCGCGAGTGAAGTAGCAGCTGGAAAGCTGAATACTCCATTTAGTGTTTTACCCAGTAGTGCACTGGCTTAATAAAGAGCGGTCTGTCATGGAAAAGCTCACTGGCTCTTCAGTGTTCATGTCCTCTGCCAAACAAAACCAGAAGAGCACCTTCATTGGTAACACAGGGTAATGGTTCAGTTGTGTGGGGCCTACTTTACTGCGGACTTCACCCAACTCTAGGGGCTGCTATTGAAATGATTTTCTTGTCACTCATTGATTGAAAGAGGACTGATGGAGACATGCCCTGTCCCTCTTACTTGAGGGTGGGGGATCCTTGTCTAGCCACCTGTGGTATAAGGCAGACCTCCGAAGGGTCTCTGTGCACTGCAGCTAAGGCGATGTGCACCAATAACATGCAACCACTCTTTCAAGTCAGTGCAGCCTAAGCTACCAAAATGAGTGGCATTTGCGCTTTCAGTGATTTGTTAAAGACAATGGTTCATTTGAACACTAGCAATTAACAGCTTGTAAAAGTCCCTCTGGAGTTAATTGTAATTGTCACACTAAGAGCCTTATTCGAATTTGGCAAAAAAGGTACTCATTCTAAACGTGGGGATGTCCTATCCGTTGTATTTAAAGTGCGTTTGACTATAATCAACTTGTAATGCGGCGACAGAACGCCCATTATGTTTTTGACGGAGTACCTTCTCCATGAAACTGTCAAGGCCCTAATATTGTAAAGAATGTACACGTTTTTTGTATTTAAAGAAGAAAATGGGCCATTAAAACTGTTTTAAAAGTTTCAATGTGTTACACAGGTGTCTATTTTTACCCGGAGGTTTACAATTGCATTGAACACTGTCCTCTGCAACACCAGAACTAGAGTCCAGATAAAAGTCTGCCAAGCTAAAGCCGCATACAGCAGAACAAACCTTGACTTCCTTCACCAGCACCCCGAAGTAAATACATGCCTTTGGAAATAGCTTCACTAGTTCATTTGGGCAGTTCAGCTTGACTATAACAATTCGACTAAGTGCATATTTTCATGTTTATCTACATCCATGCCTGATCACCAGATACTTTGCTCTTCACCATACCATCTCTCATCCAATTACTGCTCATGAAACGATCTGAATCAGCGTAGAAAGGCTAGCGCCCTTTGCTGCCCAATCATACCTTTACGCTGATGCCCTTTTAGAAACCACATAGGGCCCTACAGTATGGATCCTTGGCAGGTCCTCCTGATGTATACCTGTTCCGTACTACATCATGGGTTGGTCAAATTGTAAGAGCTTCTGCTACCTTGTCACACGTCTCCCATCATGGCCCTGTCCGATCAAAAAGCTTGCACCCAGGACACAGATGACACTAATGTTGCAGTGGTCTTTCCATCTGACTGTAGGGTACAGTTTTTGCACACTAACCATGACAAAGATCTCCTAGTTTATCGACGGCGTAAGCAAGTGCTGTTAATTTAAATTTGTAAAAGATTCATATTTTTGTGTACTTCACGTTGGCCCTAGAATCTTAAAAGCATGTGCTCAAGCAAAATGTGCAACCCCAAGTTCCACACCTTTTCCAGCACCAGTAGAATATTGCAGAGCATAGTACTACCTCCCTGTTAATACCCTTTTCAATTGGGTGTCCAGGTCCTCTTTTAGATCCTTTTAGATCCTTCTGGACATCTGGTAGTAAGAAGACCATGCCCTCTGTCCATTACCCCTGGGATCACTGATTCATTCAATTGATTTGGGTTGCACCATGCCTTAACGACAGGTGTCCTACTAGAACTACTAACAGATCTTGGCTTTAGAACAAGCACCACTGCATTACAATCTCGGTTCTCCTTTACTAAATTGTTTGATCTTGGGCAAATCATAATCTCCCTGTGCCTCTGCCTCCTGATCGATCAACAAGTGGCTCTAAAAGGAGGCCTAATGGAGGAACACCCAAGGCATATTTCCAGATTATGCCCCCAGTATGATTTTCATTCTAGATTGTTCATCTTGAGGTCTCCAAATTCCCTATTGGCATCAATAAATACGACCTATTGGTGATGCTGCATTGTTCAGAATCCCCCCTGTGATCTAGCTCCTCACTCAAAGCCTCAGATGGCAACTCTTTTACAGCTCATACATTGAAATGGGTAGAGGTGGACATGCTGCCAGGCTGCTCAGGTGCCCTGCCAGGGGCATAGCCATGACCAGCATAAAACTGTACATTTGAGGTCCTGCATGTGCTGAGGGCAGGAAACTGGAACAAGCCTGCAAAATAAGCTGTAGTGTCCAACATCCTCTCATTCCAGGCCCCGGACTCCCAGCATGCCCCAGAAGTTGTGGAGTAGGCAGCGTGTGTAAGAGCCCTCTGTTCCCGCTGTCACAAGTCCCTCAAGCACCACCCAGGCCAGTCTAACACCCCAACAATAATTGTGCTGAAGAGATGATCACTTGCTGCACCCCAAGAGATGAACACCCTTTTTGCACTGCTCAACTTATCTAACTAACTAGTGAGCTGTGGAAGTCTTTCTTTTGGGGCTGCAGCTACATGCATGGCCTCGGAACAACTGTGTTGGTGGGGGGGGAGGATATGGTGCACACGGCCTACAGGTAACTTGGCCAGTACCCCTATGAGCAACAGTATGGTGCCCGTCAAGGAGGCCACCCCCTGCACAGCAATACAGCAAGGGATGCCCTCTCTAACCAGGCTAACAGCTTCACTGTGCCAACTACTCAGTGTAGGTCATTGATGCCTCGTGCTTCACTCTGGAGTGGTGGGAGATGGATTTCTGGCTCGCACTGGCCACCCTGGTCTCACAATGTTCTTTATTTGATCCCAAAGGAATCTTGTTCCTTATCTGTGCCCCTGCTACTTGCTTTGCCTTGATGTCTGACCTTAGTACTGCCAATGAACAGGAAATCAGTCTGTTAAGGTCCTGGTCAAGTAAGGAGTTTGTTTCCCATTAGGTATATAACTTCTTACTTTGGCAAGCTTCAACTTTTCCCCTCAAGCTCCGCCAAGAATGCGCTAGTGATCCCACATGAGAACAGCAAGAGGCCCTCAGTTTCTTGTCTGGAACTCACCCTTCAGTCTCAATCCACATTTTACCCTTGTTGTGACTTATAACCAGAACTTACAATGTTTCCTCCGTAGAGGTGCCTTGTATTACCAGTCCTGTAGGTATTTTTGCCAAGAGCAGAAGTTCCACACATCCGCTGCAACTTCTGATGGTTGAAATTCACTGACTCAACATGTAAAGCTCCTGCCATGTCTGTCACACTGTCAACTGGGTGGGGGTTAGGGGAGAGACTGGATATTCTATGTAGTCTGTGCAGAAGCAATCTTGATTACCACTGGCTAGCAAATTTCTGTCTGTATCCTACAGGCTCCACTACCTAAGGGACGAAAAACCGTTCCAAAGCCCTTCAAATTACCAAAGGGAAACAAGAGGAAACTGGAGGAGGAAAGGGAGACATGCGAGTTTGTATCCACTGCTCAGCAGGTTGAGGCTTTTTTCAAGCACACGCCTTGTCGCTATCACCTCCGGAGCCGGCAGAAACAGATTGCGGGTGAGTTTCAATGCCTGTGAACTATGTTGTGCTAGGTTAGCTGAATGATGGCCATTACTGCAGCCTTTTAGCTTGTTGTGCTCACTTAGGTTAGTCATGCAGGCTGAAGCAATGAGGGTACTCTTTCTAACGGGCTTACTGCTGTACACAACAGTTGTAACATGTTAAGGTGTAAAGCCAGATACCATGCTGACTGGTCCGTGATCGCCATGGGCAGTTCCTGCTGAATGTTGATGGAAATGTGCTACTGTTACAGAGAATTAGTCCCACATGACGATAGGTGTGGGTGGGAGAGGGACTTTAGTGTAGAGGCATGTGTTTCTGTAATGACTGGAACCAAGTGGGCCAGATTTTATTGCAGATTATGGCTATTATGAGAATCCAGTGCAGTTGGTGTCTGCTGTTTTCCTTTAGGCTGGTTGTGAGTCTGGCTGTATTTTCAGAGCCTGCTCTGCTCCTATCCTGGGAGCCTCAACATACAGCACTTGTCCAATGTTGAGTAGGATATTTGAGCCAGTCCTGTACTACTGCCTGTGTATGTTTGTATGTTCTTGTTTTGAGATTTGTGATGAGCGTTTGGTCACGGATTGGTAGTGGCTAGTGGCTTGAATGCTGGGTATCCGTTGAGTGTAGGATGTGAGGTGGAGTAGTTATCTTCTCTGGTCTGTTGTGAGCTTGGGAGGAGGAGACTTGCTATTGAAGATCGCTGGCCAAATCCAGATCTAGATGTCTGGTCATAAGTAACACAACCACTCATGGTAGGACTGGTGGAGGCAGTAAGCTGGTGGGGGAGTGGTCTAGATGTTACGTGCTTGTAAACATTGGACAAGAAGATAACGACTGATTTAAGAGATGGTTCTAAAGTTGTTGCCCCATTGATCAGGCAGGATATGAACAAATGATTATCTGAGGTGTCATTGCCTCTTCTCCCTGTAGGCAAGTACTGTGTTAGGGAAGCGGTCATTTGTCAATTCTCTCAGGGCATTGTGGCGATAGTTTTCGATATAAGCACCAAGAAGCTTTTGTGTACTTTCACAAACCATATAATCAACATATGTGCTTACGTGAATGTGGTGTGGGGGCCCAACTTGGCGAAGTGTTCATCACTGTTGGAAGTCCCTGGTATCGAAGACAATCTGCCATATGACGATCTCATGCATAATGGTTACCATTTGTTGCAGAAGTCACAGCCCCAAAATGGTAGACCTGGCTTAATGTTGACCATTCTAGAATTATTTTTAGCATCCCTTGCTTTCTTCTTTTTTTTTTTTAATTTAAATACTGGCACCTAAACAAGACTTTTTAAATTTTTTTATTTTTTTATAATTTTAAATTTGCTTTTACCTTCGCGCTGACATGGGGGAGGGGGGAAACCAGCGCTCGGGCATCATAATTGACAGACTACTCAGCTGTGTTCAGTGCTGATAGTCTTTCTTCAATTGTTACTAGTCTCCTCCCTGTCGGTGGTCTAGTCTTTACAAAGGCCACTATATTTAATGGCGGTTGGGTTGCAGACACCAAAGGTGCGCCAAAGGCAAGCTCATCTTCTGCCATCTGCACTCAGACAGCACTCCGCACCAGTCCCCTGCTGGATTTGCCCCAAACTCCACTAAGATTATCGGGTACTCAACAGAGGAACTCCTTCGCCTCAACCACTCGGTTAAGAAGTGCCATGGCCCTATCTTGGACCCCTATAACTCCATCAGTGCTTCAAAGTGTCCGCTTTGTAACCTTGCTCGAACCAGAAAGTCTGGATTTTCAATCCCTCCAGCCCTGCTATGAATAAGGCAGACTGCCACGCCCCCGTCGGTGAGCGTTCCACTAGCTCACACATCCGCTGCACGCTAATAAACGGCAGATCACTTATAAAAATAAAATATAATTTGAAGGTAGGTGTGTATATATATATATATATATATATATATATATATATATATATATATATATATATGTATGTGTGTGTATATATATATATATATATATATGTATATGTAAGCGCCACTCCAAATGCCTGCAAGTGAATTTAGACCGACTCCAGCACGCTCGGGTTCGCTGTAAATACGGGTTTATTAGGCAAAACAACAGTTCAGCAGCTGCAGCTACCTTTCATATATATATATATATATATATATATATATATATATATATATATATATATATATATATATATATATATATATATATATATATATATATATATATATATATATAATGCTGCTGACACGTGAGTGTGTGTATATATGTATGTATATGTGTGTGTATGTATATATATATATATGTATGTATGTACACACACGTTTCACCAGCATTTGAAAAAGGCAAGGATGCCGGAACGAGTCATGCTGGTTTAAATAAAATGTGATTCCTGCAGTCCCCGCCGTGTGCTTCGTTCCGTTACCTAGTGGGAGCGGTGTGTCTTTGTATATTTATGTAAGGCTCTGGACTGATGACCATTACTGAAAAATGGGCCAGCACCACATTTGACCGAGACCTGGTCCCAAGCAATTCAGCCAGCTACTCCATCTTTAGGCTGGACTGCGAGTAGAAGAAAGCCTAGCTGTGATCTATCGTTGCCACCTTAAGGCCACGTTTTCCGCAATTACCCCAACTTTTAATGTGAAGTGCTGGCATTCCAAATTGAACTCAGTAAACTATTCTTTTAACGGCCTAATTGTTTATCATCCCCCCCCCCACTCCCAGGAGCCACCTTCATCCAAGCCTTTAGTCAGCAAATGGAAACTAAAGTGAAGTCTCCAAGGTTTGAATAATCTGAGAAATTTAATTTCCATTTGGAAAATGCATTAGACAAAGACTCCGAAGCATACATCGACATGACTAGCCTAGGCCTACAACAGGTGATTAAGGGCCTTAATCATTCGTTAGGTCACCTGCTGGATGGGATATTTACTGATGACCTACTTCATCCCACCGCCACGCTTCCACTTTATGGTCTGATCACATGGCGGTTAAGTTTAATCTGGAAATACTGGCCAAACCTTTGATGCCTAACATGCCTACCTCCAATACAACACTACGTCCATGGTACAATATAGACACATCCACAGGTAACTCGGCACTGTTGCAAACTCTGCCTACAGCCTCTAATGACCTATATATTGTCACTACTAATTATCCCTGGATTAATTCCACAGTAAACGCTTTATCTCCTGGAAAGCCCAAAAAAGCTGGAGTCCTCCTCCTGAGCCTTAGTTTCCAGAAAAACTCAGACTCCAAAATCAAATCTGCCGCAGGCTAGAATGCAGGTGGAGACTAGACTGACACCACAGAGACTATTGCTACATATAATGAAGTGATTCAAAAGGATAAAACTTGCTCTTTCACGCATAAGATCAAGGTATCCGAAAACTCCTCTAAGGAGTTCGCCACAGTAAAAACACTGGCCAACCTCCCTGATAAAAAGCACAACATGGCCAATCAATCCTTTTGTAACTCGTTGGCCTCCTTTCAAGTCAGTCAGGCCGGCGGGTTTGTGCCGATTTTAGATGTGCCCGTTGTGCTGGCGGCGGTTTGCTGACGGAGTGAGTTCCTGGTGGAGTGGAGACTGGTTAGTACAACTTATTAATTTGTCAATGCATGTTATGTTTGCACGAAAAACATATGTAGGCAGTGTTATGTCCCTTTGTGCTACACATTGCATGCCACTCACACAACATTCACACACTATTGAATTCTCACCCACAGACCCTACTAGCACAACATCCTCACGCACCACAACTTTTTTTTTTTCAGTGTCAGTATAGCTGTGTTTTTTACCTTGATAAGTAGAAAAATTAATACTACCGCATTACACCCAAGACAAATATTGCTTGCAAGAGCAATGCAGAAATACACAAGGCTACAGCAATTGTCAACACATGATACATAGGACAATTGTACAAGTAGCTTACTTTAGATCTTGGTGACAACAGAGTAATTTGGTGTCGTGATGGACTCAGAACAGCAAAGGAGGGATGATGGGGTAGAAGATGGAAGAGGAAAGCAAGAAAGAACGTTTTTACCTCCTTTCCTTTGATTCCACCAACTCAAAGTAGGAGGTATTCCCGCCATAGTTTCCTCGACGGAAAGGCACATCGTAATCAGCTCAGCTGGAGTACTGCTGCCAGCCGCTTCTGCCTATTTCGGCGTCTAAATTTCCTGGCGGATGCGTTGGTACTGTGGCAGTCTTTCGTCCATGGGCCTGCCAACATCTACATACAGCTGGCGGACCTCCAAGACGTCAAGTGAGAAGACTGTTGAAAAAGCAACGGCAAGACCTGATCTGACAACATCAAAATCTGGCCCTTGGTGTCCAACAAGTATTTACTGAAAATGAAATCTGTAATTTCTAGGCTAATACTTTTGTAGTTTTCTGAAGAAAAAAAGTTGTTTTATCAGATTTTAATTCCGTTTATTTAAATCAGTCTGGTCCCCTATGATTTTTCTTCAGCTGTAACACTTTACATATTGGTTGTCCTGCTACAGCTCGATCAAGGAAATGTTACTGTTTCTCAGATTCTGATTGGTTCATTCCACACTATAGCTCTTTTGCGCTGCTTGGTAGTACTGGGTGACTTCTGGGGGCACCCTCTAACCCATAGGCACAATTGCCTATTTCATAGATGTGTGGTCTTTGTCCATATACAATTGTCAAGAGTTCTGGAAGTGCTTGAGCAGTGGGATAGGTCTCCTGAGGCAGAAGGTTCATTTTGACTGGACACAGGCGGCCCAATCATGAGTTCTTTCATGTGCCAGGAGGACAAGTCCTTCTCCATTCCCTTTAGAAGGGGGTGGATTTTATTTGATTTCCCAAATATCTGATCAGCCCATTCAATGGGAATAACGTTCTTAATTTACAAATGGACACTAGGGGATAGATTCACAGCTTGTGATTTGTCTAGGTTAACTTTAAATCCAGATATTTCTCCCAATTGGGCCATTTCCTCCAGCAGTACTAGGAACAATCTTTCTGGTTGAGCAAGTATCAACAGTACTTCTGCACACAAGTCCCATTTCAGGGTCTCGCTCCTTATATTTGTCTCTTCTGTTTCTGCGAATGTTTTCGGCAAAGAGTTCCATGATCAACTTGAACAATAGAGGTGCCAGCTCTGCCTTGTTCCGCTTGTAATCGTAAGTGGGACTGCTAGACCAAAGTTTGCTTACCCTTAAATTAAGGACTTGACCGCCTTCTAGCACCCAATTGTAAATTAGGTTCTATGGCAATTTTTTTTTCATCACTTCTGCCATGTATCTCCAGTTGACCCTATCAAACTTATTGCTTGTTTATTTATTTTGTGTATGGCGGGCAATAATGTGCAGCATTGGTTGCATTAATCTGTAAGCTAGGATACTGGTTGAGATTTTCAAGGTTTAGGAATGAAATTGAGCAGTTTTTGACCTGTCCCGTAGGAAGAGTGGGGCTTGGCCTGCTTTGGAAATGATTGAAATTATAGCTTTGGACATGGTGTTTGTCACTACTTGTGTGTTAAGGAGTTAAATAGGTTCACTGGAATTGTGGCGTTTGTGGAACAAAATTTATCAAGTACGGTTCTAAAACAATCTGCTTATCCTAGCTATTGTCTGTTCTATTTTGATTGGGAGTTATAATTGTTCTGCTTCTATTCTAAGGAGCTGCACTTGTTTACCATGTGGGTATGTTTGTCGTCTCCTCAGTTAGCTTCCATCCTTTGAACCCCTGTTAACTATTTAAAGGCTTCAGTGATGCTTTTATTCGTTTGCTTTGTCACCTTTCATATCAAAACCCTGTTCATTATTATAGCTCTGTTTACATGCCAGTATCTTCCTAGGTTTGTTTGTATGCCACCATATTTTTTTAATGCATAATAAATTGTATGCACCATTGTCCAAATGGTGGGCTTTTAGTTTCTTTACTTGCTCTTGTTGCAAATAGGGGTGGGCTGAAGTCGCGGAGTTTCACTCCACAGAATTCTGCGGACTTGCATAACTCCGAGATTATGCGGAGTTTCGCTGGCGGAATTCAGCACTTTGTGCTACTCATGCTGATTTTTAGCACCGGGAGCTTGTTGCGCGCTGTAAAATCAGTGGCACGCCAGAGGGTGCTGCTTCTTTCTGCAGCTCAAAGTTTTTTCTACTCGAGCAGCAGCTTTCTCCACTCGATAGGTCTCCCTCTGCCATGACCGCCGGCGTTCAGAAATTTTGACAGGAGACATTCTAGCATCTAAAAATCTCACTACGGGATGCAAATTCTCACTCCCCAATTTTACGTTGGTGAGCTGTTCGCAAGGACTCTGCCACGCAGTGGTTGGTGAAGTTTTGCCGGAACTCTGTTTCAGAAGGAGCATGGAGTCTGCAAACTCCACCGACAGAGCTGATTTTATTGCCCACCCCTAGTTGCAAAAGCAGTTTCTGTATGACTTTAAGTGAGTGTTTTAAACTTCACCCTTATTCAGCCTCTAATCTTTGCAGAATGGCTTTTCTGATTAGCTATAATCTGGTGGCCTCTGATATAACAGTGCCTCGTTTGACTGAATTAAGTGCATCCCATAGTATGCCTAATATCACAGTTGTCATTTTCTAGTTTGTAATTCTTGATGCAGTTGAATATTTTTCTCTTCGCTACTGGGTACTGTAAGAGAACGCGGGGTGATTAGATATTGCTTTGTGATCAATTTCAGCCTGTAATTTTGCTAAAATTGGGCACTCAACCGAAAGGGATGTAGCCTACAACACTTATTCAGATTAGTCAAGCGTCTACAATGTCTCAGCAGCGAATCTCATATGGCCCAACCGGACCGATTCAAGTCTTACCTGCTCCTGCAGCACGGACGCATTCAGCATGTCAGTGGGTGCCCTGACCTCGGACCCTCGCAGGCTCTGATCCGGTTTGGTGTAGCTTGGCTGCTCACAGTACACGCAGCAGTACCAGGCAGGCGCCGGCTCTCAAGCAGCGCTGCCAGTTTTCATAGGTGATCAGACATGCTCCCAGTCTGCATTGACGCAGCAAGTCTGTCTTTCCCACATAGGGTGGGTTGGTCTTCCAGCTCCCGACCGGAGCCCAGTGAAGTTGAAACATCTTCAGCATCCTCCAAGGTTCTTTGGATCGGTCTTGGCGGATATTGATGCGCGGGGCTCGACCTGCTGGTCGCAGCTTCTCTGGTCCAGGGCAACAGCTCACTCTTTGGCAGTTTAGTACTGGTACCCCCTCCTGGAATACAGGTGTGCCGTGGTACCTCCGTACACAACGCAGCCTTCTCTGGTGTAATCACCCACACTATGGTGCCCCTGCTGGTATGCAGCCTGAGTCACTTTTAAGGTTTTCATGAGTCCTGGAGCGCTAATCGCACAATTGCTTCCACCGGCGCCTCCTCTGGCATACCAGGGTCACCGCAACGAGGCGGTACAGGATTAGTGCTCCTGTGCAGTGCTCGATGCATGGCAGCCCTCTCCTTGCATACAGGGGTTGCAGGATCAACCCTGCACCTGGGCAAGGACCCGATCGGTGCACATCCATATCACACCTACAGGGAGTCCTCTTGGTAGGGTTCCCCACCGGACACTGCTCCCACCAACACTTTCTTCTTCCTCATAGGGCACACTGGTCTGTGCAAGCAGGTGGGCGCTGGTGCTCCAGTCTCCCAGGCAGGTGGTCTTGGTTTCCTGGAGTGCCCCCCGCCCCCCCCCACCCACCCATCTCACCCAGCAGGGAGACTACTAGGCCTTGGCCCCCAGTCCTGGTCACAGGCAGTCTTGCACAGCATCCCCTGATCACACAGCCCATTTGGTTCTTGGCAGATCTGGAGTCTCAACCTCCGCTTCTTATAGTCCATTTCCAGACACCAAACACTCAGACCCTAAATCCCATTTGAAGTTTTATTTTAGGGTGCTGGTTCTTTTGAAGTGTACACTTTTCTTTCTCTTTCCTCTTTAAAGGCTATCGCATCAGGAAATACTCTGAAGCAGATTGCCCCTACACAGGCCATGGGAGTGACTAAAGTTCACACCTGGATGTCGGCCACAGTGATATGTGCATCAAAAAGTGAATCCTGGGCTCCCAGTCCCACCCTGATTCCTTATCAGCCTTATCTCCTTCCTGAGATGTGTCCAGGCCCCTTCCTTGTGATCCATCACTGAATCAAATAGCAACCTTTTGAAAGGTGAAGGGAGGGGGGGGGGGCTTTTCTCACTTCTTCCAGTGTGTCCCACCCAGCTCACAGAAATGCAGCAATACACATCTGTTGAGGGGGAAGGATTCCTCTACTCATAACGTCACCAAGCAGGCCTGAGCTTCCCAAAATTGAATCCAAGGCCCTCCATGTGATGTACCATTGCAGACACTTGCACTCTGTGCACATACACAGCGCACACACTCTCCAGAACTGTTGCCCCAAGCATTGTGCCACCACAGGTACACAAACATTCAGCACACATTCAATCTACACGCACTGTTCAGTATGGTAGCTTCTCTATATTGTTCCAAGGTGGGCTATTTGCAAATACACACTGCCAGCACACACACACACACACACACACACACACACACACACACACACACCATGTGCATGCTGCCCAGCTCTTCACCCTTCATGTATTTCACTTCTCACAAGCACACATACACGCAGCAAATGCTTTCATTGCACATGCACATCACTACATCTCATGTACTGTACAAACTCGGTACATGCACTCACCATACATACACTGCACAGAACTGCTGTGTTGGTACTGTACCCTTCCGAGGCACACAAACATCCAGCACAGTCACTACTCCTGCGCTGCGCATCACTCTACATCTACATGATGTAGGCCAAGGGAGAGTTAAGCACAGCAGCAGAACCTTTAACATGGTGGGTGAGCCTGTAGGCCTCGCTTCAGTGACACATGGTAAAAAGGACCTGTTCACTCCTACTGATCACTACAAAGTACGTTGCCACCACCTCACTCATGCTACTTAACTCTTTGAAGGGGGAAGCCTTCCAGCACTGAGGGTAGGGCTTTGGGCACCCCTACAAAACCACAATCCGTGAGACAGCCCTATGTCATGGTGCACCCACATGACCGATGTTTGCCTAGGATAACATTAATTCGCACTGAGGATACAGACAACAGTATAGTTGGGCACTCCGGGGTAGGGGTACAAGTCTTTTACCATGCAGAGGACTTTTCCATGCCAAGTGTGCCCTGTATATTCTTGTATGGCTGCCTAAGCAGGTCAACTTTGCATGATATATTGTGGCTAAAGTCTGGTACAGCTAATTTTCTTTTGCAACATTTAGAATTTCCAGTTTTTCTGAGATCAAATGGTCGACTTCAAGATTAGTTTTCCCATTTGAGGGTTTCCTGCCAGGTGGTTCTTTGCACACTAAACGATGGTGCTGTCCAGTATCCGAACTCTTAATAGTTATTGGACTATATTGCCAGACTGCTCCCAGGGTTCCTGCTTTAACAGACTTGCGTTAAGAGGGTGATCTCTTAAAGGCTATAAGCCTGTCCTCCTCACCCCGCACAAAACTAATTTTGGCTATTTGTAAGAAATCAGTGTGGTAGAATATGATGGCTAGATTTCTGAAGGAACGTGTGCTGGGGGTGGCTCCTGTATGAACTAGTGGGCTGTGGCTTTGTTATAAGCACTTGAATTAGCAAACTGAGATGTATTGCAGCACTGGCTCAAAGTGTTGATGGTGCAGGTGAGGGTCTATAGGGCTTTGTGTGTAAACTGGGAGTAGAATGACTAATCACATGCAGCATTGTCTTAGTAGTTGGCATTGTTCACCATTAGTTTGCCCATTTTATTTCTCATTGCTTCTGATGGGGAGATGAACATGTGACACCTTGGTCATATCTGAGTCCTTTCTCTTTGCTTCGCACTCCCAACAGCATCCAAAACATTCATGCATGTGACTTTAGAGACTGATCTGGTAGATGGTACTGGTTGAAACCATGAGTAGAATTGTCAGACATCTATTGTTTTTTTTCATGTTTTTAAATCTTTTATTGAATTCATACAGTTTTTGCCAGAATTTGTGTACATGCGCGATGTCGCTTCTATAACAGGTACATTTGATACAATGCCTACACTTTAGCAGACCATCGGTACATTACAGGGTACAATATTATCAGCTTAGTTCCTGCAACATGTATCTGGTGTGTCTTAACGGCGGCTACGAATTTAGAAGCATTTTCATTACGTAACTTTTAGTCATCATTGCACATTGTAGTACATACATTTGGGTATATTTAAGTGCAACTACAGTAGACGTGAACTTGTGCAAGAGTCCGTTCAGTTCTAATAAATTCAACAAAACAAGAGAAAACAAAGAACATTGACCCCCCCCCCCCCGCCCGTAGCACCCCTTCCGCTTCCCCGCATATGCTTGTGTACTGTTGCCCTGCTAATTTATTTCTCATGGTCTCCCGACTGTGGTGTACGCGCCTGTGTATTATCATGATTAACACATTTGCCAGTTAGATATCGTGGTATATACACGAGCGACGCGCCCGTTTGTCATCTACCCATATGTCTCTCAGCAGAGAGGTCTCCCAAGTCCCCACCCGCTGGAAACCCCTCGTTTTCTACCAGAGACGTGTATGTTATAAGTGTTCCATCTTGATATAGATCCCTGAGGGTACCTCTCCTGCCACCCCTCGATTGTCTGTGCTGTGAGCACTGCATGGCCGCTGGGGGACCCCTCTAATGGTATTGCCGGTGCATAGGGAATAACGTCTCAGGTTATGTATAAACTCCTGCGAAAGCATTTGTATGCCACTGCAAGTAACAATGGCTCTGGTGTCCTCGTCTTCGTGCCAGGGTGGAAGAGTCTAACAATCTGTCCCAGTGGGTAGGGTGGTAGCTGTGTCCGTACAGTACCTATCAGCCATCCACCGGGCTACCCACTGCAGTTGAGCAGCTAGGTAGTAGTGTTCAAAGCAGGGTGCTGCTAAGCCCCCTTGGTCTGTTGGTAAGTACAGCTTTTTTAGCGTCACTCTGTGCCGAGCGTTGCCCCATATAAAGTCCCTAACCTGTTTCTCTAATGTGGCAAAGAAGTTGTGTGTGTGTGTGTGCGCCCAAGTGTGTGTGTGTGTGTGTGCGCCCCCAAGTGTGTGTGTGCCTAAGTCATATTTCCCGAGTGTCGCAGATAGTCCCATTCTAGGGAGCCAAAGGCTTTTTCCAAGTCTAATATTAGAAGTCCTGCTCTCGGCCACTCCTGTACAGCGTCCGTCGCCACTCTGAAAAAGCGCCTCAGGTTAACAGAAGTGCTCTGGGACAGCACAAAGCCATTCTGGTCCATAGGGACCACCTGTGCTAGTCTATCCGCTAACACATTTGCAAATATTGTAGTCTGTATTGAGTAGGGCCAGAGGCCTATATGAACCCAGCTCCATGGGATCTTTATCTGGCTTTAATAAGGACACTAGATATGCTTCTCACATTCAGGGACGAAGCTTTCGCTCCTCTAAGGCAGTGGTGTATAGAGTATGGAGCCGTTGTGAGTGATTCTCTATGCCTTTATAGTATTCTGCTGGCAAGCCGTCCGGGCGTTTTCCCCGGACGGCTAGTTCAAAATATGCAAGAGTGGCCGTCCCTAATGATGAGTGGAACGCTGGGTCCTCCAACGCATTGGTCTGGAGGCACCACGTTGGTATTGGGGGGGGAGGGGGGGGGAAGGGGGGAGAGATGGGCGATCTGCCTCCCACCCAAGTTGCATCCACAGAGGGTTATGATCGGAATGGGGCCGGCCTAGGTATTCTATCTTTTTAATTAATGGGAGTAGCGATTGTGAACCCACTAGTCTGTCAAGGTGCACATGTAGCCCATGTACCGCTGAGTAATGCAGTAGACCAGTGCTGTGGAGTTGAGTGCGCCAGATGTCCATTAGTGCCCAGTGTGAGCCAGTCTGCAAGAGCCTGAGCGTTGGACGTGGCAGGGGTTCTATTAAGGGGTGGAAACGACCTGTCCAGGTCTGTTAAGTACCGAGTTAAAGTCCCCTCCCACCAACCAGGGAATTCCAGTCCATTGAGCTAGCTTCTCTGATAGGCGCACAAGGAAAGGTTTGGGGCGTATATGGAACCCAATAATATTGTTTGGCCATTTAGTCTCCCTCTCACAAAGGTGTATCTACCTTCATCATCAATTATGTCTTCCTCATGTACAAATGGGATTCCTGCCATTACCCAAACCAGTGTGCCTCGCGCTGAATACGTGGTGCCAAATATCTGGCCTCCAACGCCTACGCAGCCTTTCCAACTCTGTGACGTGCATTTCTTGCAGCAAGGCGATGCCAGTCGAGTGACGCTGTAGGTAGGCGAATATTGAATATCTACGTGTGGGCGTGTGTATTCCACGTGATTGTATTAACTTGTTACATGTCTGACTCTTACGCTTGTCAGAGGGGATCCGAGGCGGGCAGTGTAATTCCGAGTATGTGGTGCATATGGGGGACCCCCGGGCTGGTCTTGCTTAACCAAAACTTCGGCTTAAACCTTAACATTTTTAACTATTGGGGGCAAACTCTTAGGAGATGTCCGTCCAAACTTTATGTCCAACAATGACAAACTATTCCAGTGTAGTGCCTGGTAGGGGTATGTGTGGCACATGCCTGACTATTTGTGTTCCCTTCATGTCAAAATGTCGCCACACGCCATCCAAGCCGGTGTGCAAGGGTACATATTCTCGAGGTGTCACTGGTCGCGGGCTTGCGTGTGAGGTGGTCGCGCAGCCAGCCTATGCGCCATCGTTTCATAATCCAGTTGCGCGCAACCCACATCTCAGCAAATTTTGTTAGCAGAGCATCTATTGTGTGTGCTGTCTTCTTCGCGCTGCATAGGCCCGATGGTGGCATAAACTATTCCAGAACGCAAACTGGTTGAGGTGTGTGCTGATTGTGCCTAACTGCAGTGGTACTGGTGTCGTGCTTTTCCCGCTTTGGCGATTCCTCCTTCCCATCGGTTTGGCAGGTTCTGTCGTGCCATGGGAGAGTGTTGCCACCCACCTACCCAGTCAGTGTGCAGGTGTGTTCATTACATTAATTGCGTGTTTCGCTTGGACGCGGGCTCCGTGGGTGAAATGCGCGCGCCTCTAAGATGCCAGCATTACACACAACACCAGCGCATAAACATTATCACGGTTAAACATTTCAATCAAGTCTCTACTTGCATGTGTAGTCTCTGGCACAGTTCATGGCATTAGTGTTCATGTCATCGGCAGTTTGTGGAGTGACAACTGGTAGCTGCGTGTCATCGAGTTCATCGGGCCTGGGGGTTGACGAGCCGCTGGCCGTTGCTGATTCAGAGGAGCACGCATGTTGGCACTCCCGATACATCGTAGTTCCAAGTGCCGCAGCGACCTCCAAGGCGCCCTGACGTTCCATTCTGCTCTGTTCTGGGTTCGGTGCTGCTGCCACTGGTTTATTGTGTCCAAGTTTCCCACGCCTCCCCGCCGGTGAGTCCTTCTACCAGCAGTCTTGGTTGGTTCCGTAGCTGAGGGACGAGGTCCTGTCCACAATCCTGACTCCTCCAACCAGTCCCATACCTCTGCAGGTGATTCGAAGAAGCGGACCACGCCTTTTGCCACTACTCTCAGCTTGGCGGGGAACAGCAGGGAGTAGGTAAGTTCCAACTCGCGAAGTTGGCGTTTCACGGCCGTGTAAGTGCTTCTGCGCCTCTGCACTTGTGCCGTGTAGTCCCGTAAATAATATGATCGGGCTCCTGCCGACCTTGAGATCTGTAATCTTCCGAGTTTCACGCAGCACTGTGTCCCTCTCTCTATAGTTTAGGAGCCTGAAGAGGAACTGACGCAGTCGGGCTCCCGGGGGTGGCTTATGGGCCGGCACACAATGCGCCCTTTCAACTGTAGAATTGTCAGACATCTTGAAGATGTTCAGATATAGCTTTCATCAACATGGATGCAGTTTTTGCTATTCGGCTTTTCTGATAGGACAATAGGGTATTTTCATATTGGTTTTTTCCTTCTCCTAAATCCTCCCCACATTAGATGCAAATAGTGTCAATCAATCTGCATTCCTTTGAGATTTGCCTCTACTTTTTTCCTTTACATTTCAATTTTTTTACCTTTTTCATGCCCCTCCATATCTACCTATTAAAATGATGGGAGCCCAGCAGGCCACTAACGGGATGTAGGTCCATAAAGGTAAGGACTTGCGTTGAACCAACAGATTTACTTGATCAAATAAAAGCCTGTTTTGACCCGCGCTAATGGACACAGGAGACTGCCTGTAGTGGAATCCTGCTATGCCAAGAGCTGTTTCTGCAGGTGGTTTGT
Source organism: Calotriton arnoldi (assembly GCA_963921515.1). Taxonomy (NCBI): domain Eukaryota; kingdom Metazoa; phylum Chordata; class Amphibia; order Caudata; family Salamandridae; genus Calotriton; species Calotriton arnoldi. The sequence goes on along the minus strand of CAWUFW010000003.1, from coordinate 3,581,595 downwards.
ACAGTGATTTACAGGTGGTCTCAACAGTTCAGTGGCGGTAGTTAGGCTATGGCGGATGCTGGGATGGGTTCTAGGTTGTGGTTTTATAGTAGAAGATGGTTGATGGGGGTTGGAGTAGCACAATTTTGTAATCCTGAATTGTGACAGTGTTTATCTTTCTCTGAAGGACCATCACCTACGAAATGGGTAAAACCCAAGGTAACCACTCCCAAGACTCCTCATCTGGAGACAAGGAGGCGCCACCGCCCAGTGACCTGCAAAAGTACCGCTGAAGTGGAGGCCGAGCAGCTGGAAAACCTGCAACAGTATGTGGATAATGTAGACTGTAACCAAGAGGGTGAAAGTGTACAAATTCCCTTATCACAATGTTAATTTTAAAGCCACTTTTGCACTATTTTATCTAGTATCCACGTTTGCTAAAAACACTGGTTTAACTACGTAATGCAGTTATTTAATGGGGTTGTGATCTCAATTTAGGTACAAATTTCGGGCCCGGGAATTAGATCGTAGGATCCTGGAGGGGCCACTGATTCTCCCAAAGAAGCAACCTGTTAAGGAGCTCACCAAGCCAGTTGGCTTTAACTTTCACCTAGAGAAGCGGATCCAAGAGCGGGAGGTGACTGGAGTGGAGCCAGAGGAGATGTTCACATTCCATTCAAGGCCTTGTCCAACTAAGATTCTTGAAGGGGTGGTGGTAAGTGCCAGTAGGAGTGCATGTGGGAGGATATGTCCTTCAGTATTTTCTTATCTTCACTTTGGACTAAAGTAAATTGCATTACAGGGCGTTCCAGAGAGAAAACTTGTTCTTCCTACGGTACCAAAGTCACCGGGTTTTGCTTTGAAGTACAGAGGCCGTCCGTTCCCCAATGAAGAGCAGGTAGGATTTGGTGTTCAGAACTACATTTCACAGTTCTAGACTGTGTGGAAATGATTAATTGTGTGGTACTCTTATTGTAGGAAGTGACAATCATTAAAGCAAATCCAATGCCGGATTTTGGTGCACCATTTAAGCCAAAAGCTCCAGAGCAAAAGCAGATGGAGCTGGTACCGTTCTCCTTTGACTCCCGGGATAAAGAGCGTATCGCACGAAAGGAGAAGAAACTAGAAGATCTAAGGAGAGAGGAGGTGAGGACAGATGCAGTTATGTGGGTGGGCTTCTATGTTTAAAGGTGGAAGGGTCTTGTATACGGGTAGCGTGATGTCTTACTGGAGTACTCAGCCCTTCACATTCCAGACTTAATTTGTATTTACAGGTTCCAGTGTTCAAAGCTTCATTGCTGCCTTACTTTGACCAAGTCTTTCTTCCTGAGAAAAAGGTGAAACCTGTAACACAGCCAGAGCCTTTTAACCTCCAAATAGAGGAGAGAGGCGCGAAGAAGACCCAGCAATGGAAGCAGAAGGCTGGTACCACCTCTTGTAGCATGCAACTTGCATTTGGACTAATGTCATTATTCACTTTGTGATTAAGATTTGTAGTGCACATTCTGGGATATTTTTCCTAGTGGATGGTTTGCAAACTATTTTACAGGCGATTCACAAGCTTTGTAAATTGATGGAATGGAAGGTTATTAACTAACTTGTGTCTGCAGATCGAGGAGGAGTTGAAACAGCAGAAGGAAGCCACATGCTTCAAAGCTCGTCCCAGCACAGTACTCCACCAGGAACCCTTTGTACCAAAGAGGGATAGCAGGATTTTGTCTGGTGAGACTTCTTTTATGATCTACAAGTTTGGGGAGGAGGGTTAGAGAAGTGGGGGCTTTGGGAAGGTTGTAGAGCTATACTATCAAAAAGGGGAGACAAGAGGGGCGTTATGGGACTCACGCCTGCCCTTACTAACTCAAACACAAAAATTGGTGAGATACCCTCAGATATGCGGTTTGCTTAGTCAGCAGGTTAGTACCAGAGACCCAATGAGTTCTGTGTGCTGCTAGCTGTTACCTGAATTCAAGGCAATTCCAAGAATTGGACGAGGATGGCTCACTCACGTAATGTGACATGCTTTATCATTTGCTACCTCGTCCCACCCTGGTAAGATGTTACTACCAGGGTGGACTCTACCTCAGAATGGGGCTTTTCTGAGGGAGTTCTTAGATATTTCTTCTCTCCGGACAAAGAATTAGGTCCAGTTTATGATTTTTTTTTTTTTTTTAAAAGGCATAATCCACTAAAGTATCCTTTAATTTGGTGGTATCCCAGGTTGATTAAAAGATTACCAAGGGGTAAATACAGGAGGCATACTTGGGTGTAATGACTTGTATGTGTCACTGTACAAATAATGATGCCAACATGTTTCTGCCTCTAATCAGCAGTGGGGCTAAGGCGTTCGTCAGTGCCATGTCCATGCCCCCTACACTGCAAATAGTAAGTACTGGGTGGGTTTGATATAAGCAGAGGACCTACCTCTCCACTGGTATCCTAATTAGTGATAACCTGGAACTAGTTGGCTAGGTGCTCCATGATCTGTTCGGGGTGGGTCTCTCCTGTAGTCGCACTTTCATCAAGGTCGAGAACCCACTTGTCACCTAACTTGCCCCATCGAACAGCCGTCTGGTGCAGACGGACGTTAGATGGGGCAAGTTAGCACTAGCTAAATAGTTCTAGGTTATCACTAATTATGATACTAGTTGAGAGGTAGGTCCTCTGTTTATATCTAAGCCCACCCAGCACTTACTATTTGCAGTGTAGGGGGCATAGACACGGCCCTGACGAATGCCTTAGACCAACGGTTGATTAGAGGCAGAATCATGTTGGCATCATTATTTGTACAGTGATGCATACAGGTCATTACACCGAAGTATGCCTTCTGTATTTTCCCCTTGGTAATCTTTTAATCAACCAGGGATACCACCAAATTAAAGGATACTTTAGTGGATTATCCCATGGTTTTTTTAGTCATAAACTGGACCTAAATCAGTCGTCTGGAGAGAAGAAATATCTAAACTTCCTCAGAAAAGCCCCATTCTGTGTGAGTCCACCCTGGTAGTAACATCTTACCGGGGTGGGACAAGGTGGCAAATGATGAGGCATTTCACATTACGTGAGTGAGCCATCCTCGTCCAATTCTTGGAATTGCCTTGAATTTAGGTAACCACCAACTAGCAGCACACAGAACTCATTGGGTCTCTGGTACCAACCTGCTGACTTGCTGAATAAGCAAGCAGTATTTCTCTGAGGGTGTCACACCAATTTTTGTGTTTGTTTAATGTTGTAGAGCGCCCTGTGGAAGTGATGAATTCCTGCTACTTTCCCCACATGCTCCCTTTATGTAGCCTAGACAAGCATTGTGTCCTATGCTGGGATTGCCTGCATGATCACTTACGCCATTCATCTTGCGATAGCTTTCACCTGTAGTAACCTTTCCATTTCAAGCTGAAAGATAGCCATGTGGTCTATGGCAGTGACAGGTTGCGTGAATGGGTTTACTTAATGTGGTGTCCTTGCTTCTTAATCTCTGCTTCTTTCTGGTTCCATAGTTCAAGATGATTTTGAGCTGGCAACTGAGAAGCGTGCAAAGGAAAGACAGGAATTTGAGAAGCGGATGGCTGAGCTGGAGGCCATAAAGGAGAAGATGGAAGAGGAGGATCGTATTCGGAAAGAAGATCAAGAGAAGCAAGAGCTGGCCCGAATGAGGAAACATGACCTGGTAAGTCTGGACAAAAAAAATGAAGGTAACTGCAGTGCCTGCTTTGTGATAGATATTTTCATGTTACAAGCCCAAATGACTATGCAAAAATGCAATATAACCCAACGGAGTGTCAGATCATTTGCTGTAATGGAATCCATGCAGGGCTAACTAGAAATATTGCTGAAGTCAGGAGAATCCAATTTGGGATGCAGTGTAATCTTCTCATATGATTGGTTTCTGAACCATTGTGCAGTCGTACAAAAAATCTACAGACTTGATATCATGCTGCGTTCTTCCTACCTGACCATTTAGCATCCTGTCTCAATGAGGGAATCCAGATGTACTTGGCTATCTTCCTCTTAGGATGACACTACAGCACCACCTTGCCTTAAAGAAGCCCAACACTCCTGGACCCCATAAGGCAAAACACGTATTGGTTGAATTATCAAGCTAAGAACTTTGTTTTCCCACGTCTGGCGCATTCCTGTGTGGTGATCTTATTGGATGACCTGTGGTTCCACTACTTAAGTATACAGAGCAACTTTTTAGTACTCTATGGGAGGGCATCTGTTCTTTCTTTCTCTCTAGTGTGCTGGTTCCCCCTCATTCACCATGATCTTTCCTCGTTACTCCCCATCCACCATTGATCTTGCAGTTTTTCCATGCCTATCGCTTCTCTTCAACAAGCTGCTCCTGCGTCTCAGTAGCATTGACTTCCTCCCCCAACCAGTCCTTCATTGCTGCAACGCCCCTCATAGCTTTTAAAAAATATATATATTTTAAATATTTTTGGGAGGCACCGGCAGTTGCAATTTGGAACCAGACAACTTCATTTTGCATGTGCATTTATGCATATATTTTCACTTTCAGCCCCGAGATTGGTGTCTGCCTTATTTGGAATGGTAAATTTAAGAAATGGCGCACACATGACGTGTGAATGTCATGATGCTGGTTTGATGACATATGCATGCATATAAATCATTGCATCTTTTTTGATGCTGCTGTTCAGCATCAACAGTAACTATTTTTAGGTCGAGCAGTGCGTGCGCTGCTCTGTGAGGCATGCTGTATCTGAATAGTGGCTGGAAGCACCTTCCATCTTTTCTATTGGCTCATGTTAGTGCCCTTCTTAAATACCTGCTTTTGTTTGGTGGTTATGTTTAATTAGTCCCGCCCTTTGGTGTTTCGGACCCTCCCAGGCAACTGCCCCCATTACTGTGGTCTTTTAAAAAAAAAAAAATTTGTATTTGTTCCTATGCACTCCCCCCCCCCCCCCCCACGCTTCATGTTTTGGACATCAGATTCAAATGGCCCTTTATCACTTCATTAGAAGCTTTATCTTTATTATTCAATATGGCGGCCGCTCATCTTTATTTTGTTATGCACGGCGGGGATTTTCGTTGCGCAGTCAAATGCAGCATGTCTGATGCAGTTTTATTTATGAATGGCGCTGCTTTGACTTTAAGTACACCTTTATAAATGGCCCCGCTTTCACTTTAAATTTAAGAAGTGGAGGTGAGTGCCGCGCTTCAACATACGCCTTTATTTCTACACGGTGCCGTGCAACTGCTCCCCTGTTGATTGCTTCCCCTGTTCCTGAGTTTGCTAACAGTCTGCAGCAGGGCTCCGTATCTCTCGATCCGCGTGGGATGCTTGCAGAGGGACATTGAACTGAATTTATAGATGATCCTTGTTAGTATATGGATGATCATCTAATACGGAATTTCAATCATTATTACCAGTTACATTTCTCAGCAGGGTGTGTCAACTCACCTAATTAAAGTGTGACTCCATATTTTAAAGCAAGAAAAGGTTGTATTTTACATTTTCTTAACTAAATTGCTCCCACTTCAATTCAAGCACATGGGGGAATTCCATTCACCCGAATATTTTTTTTTTTTTTTTTTTTTTAAACTGCTTTCCCGCTTTCAAATGTGGGCATGTACAAAGCGGTGTGCAGCACCGAGCTTTGTTCTATCAGGAGCGCCTTTGTTTCCTGTGTAATTTGGGTGAAGGATGGACCAATGTATAAGAAATCTTTCTCTTGCACTGTAGCAGTTGCACACTATGCACAGAAGTCCCATACCGCACACGCCAAGTCTCACATTACACACAGCACTAAATACTGAATTTACTCAGACTAGCAGCTGGTAAAGATTCAGTCTTCAACATCGCTCCAACTCCTCACTGAGCAGTCTCACCGCCGGCAGCACTCACGCAAGCTGTCTTGTACAACTGGAAACCCTCTCACACCAGTTAGACTCTGAGGAAAACATTGACAGCACTCTACAACCCTCAGTCTTTACTAGAAGAAAACTCACTCCTTACAGACTAGCTGGTACTAATATATTAAAAGCTTTTATTGCTCACAGGGTAACGGTCTCGTACCAATGACAGCTGTCTTACACTTTTTACACACAAACTGTTTATCCCCCTCACATGGTTAAGTGTAACTGTCTGGTTCGAAACATCAAGCATTGTTAGAAGAATAACCTGGCCTTTGCCAGTGCTTGTTCACACGTTGCTCTCCAACATATCTTAAGCATAACATGATGAGACATTGGGAAGTTGAAGATTTCTCCAACCCGTGGTTACATATACATGGAATCTATCGCTGACCTTTCCCTGCACGACATGGTCTGTGCGACGCAGAAGGTTTTATTAAACACGTATTGTGCCATGTCGCCTTTCCTAAATATGGGTAAGATGCCACCTACTCGCATTAGATCTGGGTGATTCTTTTTTCCTTTTTAAGGTAAGTGCTTTACTATCTGAATATGCCAATACGTGCCCTAAACTGCACTGGCTCTTTGTGCATGGTCACGGTGTAACCTGCTAAATTTTAATGCAGAGTTGGGATCAAAAAACAGTCAGATGTAGGGGACATAGAGGCTGGTGTCTCAGACACACAAATTTACACATCCATTTGAATGTCCTTTTACACTTTTTTGCCAGGCGCAGGATTTCAGGTGTGCTTCTGAGGGAATGTCGTGATATTTCTGTCTTTCGTTTTCAGTGGTACATAATTGCATAGAGTGCAATTAAACAATGTTCAAATGCAGCCTGATGTGCACATGTCGTTTGTTTTCTTCCTGAGAACATTTCACCATGTAGAAACTCATTTTCGTAATGCCCTATCCTTAACTAAGTTTTGGGGCAATCTGGTTCAAAGCTTGCTATGCCAAAGTACTCAAGTAGCATTTAACCACCTTCACAACTAAAACATGCAAGCTAGTTAAACTTAAACACGACCAGGAAGTCCGAGAAAAGCCACATTTCAAGCCATCCATCTCAGTCTCTGACCAGCACAATCCAGGCATCCTGGGATTTTCATGTTTGCTAAATATCCCACTCCTATTCCCTTGCCTATTTTCTTCTACCAATCAGTCTTTGGTGTTTGATGGGCACTTTACTTGAGGATAAATCTTTGATTGCCACATGGACCAAAAGCAAAAATCTATTTGCTCCCACAGCAATAAACTGTTAGCCCATAGGCCTTTCACTCGTGCTCGCATAGCCTGCTGGGCCTCCAGACTATATTCAGGTGGTGTGTAAATACATGCTTAACTTGGGTAGAGGTTGCCGATGTCAGTAATTTGGGTTGTTGACCAGCACGGCTGGCGCTTTCAAACCTGAAGCCTTTTTGATCTTTTTACTCACCATATTTTCCAGCAGTACAAAACTTGGGTATGCCCACAGGTGGGGTCGAGTGCTCACAGCTGTAGGGCTGACGCTACACCTCAAAAGGCCAAAACAAGACTAAAACTAGTCTGTCGAAGGGAACAGGGTGTGCACCCTGGGCTTGACAGCACCTGTTTGAGGAGAAAGTACAGTGAATTGTGTATGGTTGGGCCTTGTATGTACTGGAACAGTGATGCAAAGTAATGGACCGGAATGTGACCCAGGAGAATTACCAGTGGCTGAGTATTTCAAGCAATCTGCTCATAACTTTAGTTTTTTCTCAGTGGGTGCATAAGTGGTCTCGGCTGTAGCCCCTGCCGTTAAAGCAGTTTGTATCTGTTCTTACACGAAATGTTGCCAGTCCCTGTGCTGTTTGCCCCTTCATGGTGGCAAGCTGTGGTCACTGCTGGGTTCCTACAGTTGTTGTTGCTGTATTTGCTCATTCTGTGATTGCTTCTTTTTTCCTGCTGTGTAACATGAGGTTGCTGATGTTGTGACTGACATTTATTGTCACGATTATTGTTGCAGCTTTAGCAGCAGTTTGTTGGTGTGATCCCTTTGGTTTTTCATGCTGGGGTTGTTGCTCTGTTCCCTAGGCTAATATGGTGACATTTGTGGTCTGTCATTGGTGCTGTGGTTACTATTTTGTTGCCTGCTGAACTTGCAGCTGATACTGCTTTGGTGGTGGTTGTTGCTACACTGGTTCCTACTTTTGTTGTTCTTGCAATAGTAGCTCATTGGTCACTGCTGTTGTCCCTCATTTGCTAGCAACTGTTGCTGTTGTCGCCCCTGCCGTGGTGGCAGCCAGAGTTGCCTGTGTTAACAGTAGTTGTTGATACTCTGGTTCCTGCTGTGGTGGTAGACGTGGCTGCTGCTGAAGTCCTGGTGTCTATGTGGGCTAACATCATTAGGAGAGCCAGTCGCAGCTTTTGTCAGGGAAAGTCCATAGTGTGAACACATGTTCGTTGATTTATTAATACATGTACTTTACACACCACCAGGGTATGTCCTCTGACGAACCTGTGTGAGTTGATAACTACACATTCCATTTCAGTAACAACAAAAGTTTGATAGGTTCCTGCTTGTTTCACAATAAGCCATATTTAAAGATTGCCCATAAACAACGTAGTTGGCAAAGCTTGGGATAATAGGCACGATTTATAAGGGTGTTGCTATGATTTACAAGTGGTGGCTCCTCCGCTAAGGCGGAGGAGCGTCACCCCACTGCTCAGAGCAGTGTAAATGAAAAAATAAAATGATAACTTAAGTTATTATTTGTATGGTCAGGCTAGGGCGAGGCTTGGCTCCCTTGATGACTTGGTGGAGTGGTTGTGCACTCTAAAGTACGCATAAATGTTTGACCGGCCCTCTCGGGCCGCCCAAACATTCATGCGCACTTCGTATGTTCTCCATGCAGGCTGTATTACAGCCTGAATGGAGAACATGCCCAGGTCCCCATTCTCTGGCTGAGTGCCAAACCACGTCGCTCAGACCAATCTGAACGCTGCATTGCAACATTGGCTCATGGGAGCCTGTGTGCTTGCCGGTCCCCGGAAGAGACTCACTACTTGGGAGAGACATGGGGATGGAGAGACTGCAGCATGATCAAGTGATCTTTAAAAAATTTTTTTTATTTTATTCAAAACCGCCACCCCCGTACCTTACCGCTCGCCACTGGGATTTACATGCTCCAGTTTATTCCTGGACAAATTTAAGTCACACTCCTAACAGCAAAATCTTTCTATACCGGGCCCTGCTCCTTCACCATGTACAGTGGGGTAAATGGACAGCCTGTATGTGGCTGGCTGTCTAACTGTATCCACCGTCAAAATGTCATGCTGCAGCCGCCATTTGCTTGAAGCACAGTTTTTGGGAACAAGATTTATTTTCCTACAGCTTCTTTGACCTTTGAACCCACAAATATGACATGGTCTGGGTGCATGCAACCTGTCCCCGTCTTTGCTTCAGGGAGCTGTTTGTTTCACTTCAGGGGAGTTGTCAGCTGCAAGTGTGCTGCATGGCTAAACACTTATAAGGTCCCAAACAAGAGACCTATTGGCTATGCCAATGGTGGTTTTTATTGCTATACTGAAACCTTTGGCAAAACCAAAAGGCGATAGATTGGCTTTGACAATCTGGGTTTTTCTTGAATTCCAGTGGTCTCAAAAGCTGTAAACAGTGGTCATTGGGGTCTCTATTTTGTGGCATATAAAACAAGCATTGTTAATGCATCTGTTTCGCCTATTTAATGAATATAGAGCTGTTTTCATCAATCATCAGGGAGCTCTTTCCTTCTCCCAGAGGATAAGACTAGAGTGGAGAGGATGTGGCGCAGCAGCCAGAGCTGCTGACTCGAGAGGGTCGAGTCTTGGCGCTGCGCAACATCCCATGATTCTATGCAAATCACTTAATCTCTCCAGGTGATACATTGTGTTATTAATATACTGCAAGATTAAAAGGCAAAACTTTATGAAAATACAGTTCGACCAAGGTGGATGTTAACAGTATTTTGGCTGCAGGAAATTGATAAGCGAAGCAGACGAGGAATAAACATTGGTAAAGGCAGGAAAATATGCTACAGCCAATAGAAATGGAGGAAAGGTAAATAACATGCACAGGAACCAATGAGAAGCCAGGAAAAGAAGTGGGATGTAAGTCCCTTTTAGGGTTATATAAAAAACAATAGATTTCTCGAGCGCTGTGCAGGTGAAACCTAAAATGACAGGGGCAGTGTTTCAGGTGTTTACGGACATTTTTTTTTTTTTGCACCCATCACCTGCTAATTAGATCTGTTAGAGTACGAATTAATATACTTGGAGGGAGCAGATGGAAAAATTAAAAGGTCAAATTTATAATGGAAGATTTTGTTGCTTTGTTACTTTTGAACGGTAAAATAGCTGCAGTTGGCAGGATGCCCCATGCGCTGCAGCCACTACCTCCCATTTACCACGTAAAACACCTGTACGGCTCTACAGCCTTTCTGACTCGTGTGGGTCTCCCTTTTTGCCCCAGCTTGAGAAACTGGGCAGGCAGTCTTACGAAAGTGGACATATATGTAACCTAGGACTTTGAAGACCATACATTTCTTTAATAGGAAACTCCCATTTCAGTGTTTGAAAGTTAGGTGTTAAAGAGCTTTATACAAATCCAGTCCTTGTTGGGGTAAAACACTTTAAGCTGGTCTAGCTCAGTTTTGCAGGTCACAAAAAGTGGCCCGCCTTGAGGACAAATGTTATCTGTTGCTAAATATACAGCCAGAACAATTTGTTGTAGTGGAACGTGATGTTACTTGCACGTGTCATAATGTACACCACCATTATGCAATCTGCTGCAAAAGGAATCGGATTACAGCGAAGGTAAGAATAGCATGGACCTGGGTAGCTGCCCCCTTCATAGGCGGAAAGCCTTGGGTTCGCGGCATCCCATCAGCCCCCATGGGGGGGGTTCCTCTACCCACCAGGGTACCTTCTGCTAAAGTTTGTCCCAGGGAGCTTTGTTCCTCCAGACTGCCCTTTAGCAGTCACTGCTTGTGTGTAGGGCAGGCAGCAGCTGTAACAGCCAGAAGGAGGAGGATGCAACAAAAAGGGCTAAGGGTTCCCTTGTGCCCTCCTTGAACACTTCTAATCCTGGCTCAAAGCCCCTCCCACCCTCAACCTGATTGAGGGCCCCTGTCTGTGACAATGTGTGGGGCTGTCAGCCAGTGGATCGTATTGGGGGCGTCATGAATCCCCAGGCGTCAGACTGGATCCGGAGAATTTTTTTCGTAGTGGTACCCCTGTAGTGGTACGTCTGCATCGTGATTGCTGGGATGATGTTGCGTTATCTACTTAGACACTGCCCTCACGCGCTGACGTCTGTTCTTTCTTTTTCCGCACCAGCCAGCGCAGATCCGGCTAGAGCGTTACCTCTAGTCACTTTTTGACTACTATTTTTTTACTTTTGTCGACCTTTTTTTTTTTGAGTCGCGCCTCTCCTGGTGCACTAGGGATGTCCCGTCCTCGAACCGGCTTCAAGGCTTGATGCCTGTCACAAATTGATGTCAGTTACGGACCCGCACCTAGTGTGCCTCTGGTGTTTGGAACGTGACCACGACCCAAAGTCGTGCTCCGACTGCCGGGCCATGAACAGACTCAGCTCTGGGTTCTAGGCCTTCGAACCCGGCGGCTCCGGCCCCAGCGCCGCAGGGCCCCCAGGGATCCAGGCCTGGATCGGATCGGCGCTTGTCGACCTTACAACACCACCTCCGCCCCCTTTGACACTGGTTGTCCCCAGCCAGCGTCTACCCCGGCCTCCACCCTGACCTGGACACGGAGCTGGACCAACGCCGGATCCGGCGCCGAGCGGTACTTTTGTACCATTGTTCTATCCTGGTGTTCCTCTTCACCCTGAGTGGTAGCCAGAAGAGGACGAGGAGGACTGGGAGGGGTCTGGTGACCCTTTAGCTGACCAATTGACAACCGGACTGGAGAGAAGAGTTGGGGGTGATGCTAGTGGTCTGGATACCTCGCCAGACCCTGGTATGCTTCCCCCCCCCCCCTACCGTGGCTACGGAGGAGGGAGCCTCATACGCAGTGTTGTTGCGTAGGGCAGCTGAGACCTTGAACCTTGAGCTTCCTATGGTGGCGGTAAGGACCAACCTCCTGACCGAGGTGCTTCAACCGGCAGCAGCCTCTTCGGAGCCCTTACTGCCGTTCAATGAGGCCCTTGCTGACCACCTTCTGGGCACCTGGTCCAAGCCCAGCACAGGTGCTCCTGTGGATAGGATGATTGCCAGACGCCACCACCCAGCCCCAGGCGACCCACTTTTCCTCTCCCAACACACTACCCCAGAGAGCTTGGTTGTCCAAGCCTCTACTTCTAAGGGCGCATTCCCTACTGTTTCCCCAGATAGGAATCCAAGAAGCTGGATCATCTTGGGAAGAAGACGTTTTCTTCCGCCAGCTTGTCTTTTGGGCAGTTATTCCCACTCTGTGTGGGATACGGTTGCGCAGGTGCTGCCAGTGTCTGGAGGAGGCCTGGGTTACTCTCTCCCGTGCAGTTGCTGAGGGCAGAGATGCAGCGAAATTTGCCATTAGGTTTGGCCCTCCGGGGTTGGTATTGCTGGGGTATCTATTCTAAGGTAAGGAATCTATAACTATTAGTCTCTTTTAGATGAACAAGTTACTTACCTTCGGTACCGATATATCTGTAAGACATATATTAGTTATAGATCCCTTACCGCCTCACCCATCCTCCCTGTTCTGTGAACTGACTTCTATGGTAAAGGACTCCCTTTCAGGGCCCTAGTTTTGTGTACCATTGGTCAGTGTCTTGCATGGCTTTGCGCTTCCGGCCTGGAACGTTGTGTAAAGAAAGGACGTCAGCGTGTGAGGGTAGTGTGAGGGTAGTGTGAGGGGAGGAGGAGGAGGAGGAGGAGGAGGAGGAGGAGGAGGAGGAGGAGGCTACTTTTTCATATATTCTTAGATATGAAAGTTCCAATGAAAGATAGGAAAAATTATAAAAGTAAAGAAAGAAGGAAAAGAACAAACGAGTGACATTGGGATATGGTGCATGTGGAGCATATTTTTTTCTGGCAATCACTTTGGTTGGATGCTCTTAAAACAATGGCTTGCAGCTTAAACCAAAACCTTTAAACTTGAGTTTGTAATCCGGATTCTTTTGTTTTAAAACAAAAAATTATGTAGAGCATAGCTTATAATGAGGCTCCGTGGTGCTGTTATACTACACCAACCAAATGCAGCAGGCGACCAGTTTAAATCTTGATGTGCAGTTTCAAAAATTGACGAGCAAAAACAAGTGATCTTAGGTACAAATGTTCGAGGAAGGCCAGTTTCCACAGACACCTGTAATAACTGCTCAAATTTTAATTTGTTTTTGTTCGTTAACTTAAGCATCACAATTTATAGACAAGCGTTGGTGTTGAGTTAATGTAATTGTGCTTTGGTGAGGAGTTGGATATGCCTACACTCTGTCCAGACGCCTCCGAGGATGTAGATAAACAGACCTGGAGGTGCTCAAGTCTGCCCTTAGCATGCTATTGCGGTCTAGGACGCCCAGCAGCGATGGCTTTCCACCAAGCATTTTTAGCCATGCTAACACGAGCTCCTAGAGGTATTTATGGAGGCCTGGGATGCTGGAATACTGCCCCAACCATGCAGGAGGGCAAGACCTGCATAATCCTCCAACCAGGGGGTGAGGCAGATAACCCGGCTGCGTATAGGCCCCCAACCATGATCAATCCCGTCGTGAAGGTGCTCTTCAAACTACTGACCAACCAACTAATGCCCCATATGACCCATCTGGTGCAAGAGGACCAATGTGGTTTCATCCTAGGGAGGAGTACTGGCATGAATCTTCGGTGTCTGGTGCATGTCCTTCACAACGTTTAATATCGAGACGATGAGATGGCTCTTGTGGCGGTCGATTTGGAAAAATGTTCAACAGTGGACTGGGGATACTTGCTCCACGTGCAGTGCATCATGGGTTTCGGCCAGCAGTTCTGCGGGTGGATCCGGCTCCTCTATGCTAAACCAAGCGCAAGAGTGCAGGTAGGTGGTTACCGTTCAAAAGCGTGGACATTGGGCGATGGGACTCTGCGAGCTAGCAATAGAGCCGCTGGCGATTTGGGTGTAGGGCAATGCTGGACTGGGGGGATACTCGTCACATTTCGCTCTATGCCGATGACGCTTTATTTGACCTTTCTTTGCCCCGGGCTGTGATGCCCATACTGTTGAACTACTAAATGACTTTGGGAACCAGTCTGGCCTCCGTCTCAATCGTTGTAAATCCCTGCTATTCCCGCTGGCCTCCCTCATTGACAGACCAGTACACCCCCTTACTGGACTTGAGTCTTAGGTGGGAATTGTCGCAACTTAGATAATTGGGGGTTCAAGTAGCCCACTCCCACACCCTGCAGTTACGCTTTAACATTGATGGGGTCTTTCTAAGCTCTGAGGTCATTGGTGGCCTTTGGAACACATTGCCACTCCTTAATGGGCAGAACGGCAATAGCCAAAACGGTCCTACTTGTTATGTTATGTTATGTTATGTTACGAGCATTTATAACGCGCACGGATACTCAGGAGTGTCCCGGCGCGGAGACCTTGCTAATGGGGGTGAGTCAGATCGAGGAGTATTCTTAAGCAAAAAGCAGAGTTTTCAGCCGTCTCCTGAACGGCTTAGCGTCTTGAATGCACCGAAGTTCAAAAGGGAGTGCGTTCCAAGCCACAGCAGCTCTATAGGCCAAAGAGCTACCGCCCATTCTCGCACGGCGAAAACGAGGAATCACTGCCAGGCGCTGTGTCCTGGAACGCAGGTTTCTGGAGGGCATGTGAAATTTAAAACGCTTCCTAAGATAGCTTGGGCCATACTGGTACAGTGCTGCATGTACCGTGGTGAGAGCTTTAAATCTCACTCTTTCCGCGACCGCCAGCCAATGTAGATCACGCAGATGCTGTTGTATGCCTGATCTACGAGGGATATTCAATAAAACCCTGGCTGCAGCATTTTGAATGGACTGGAGTTTTTTCAGCTGGTACCCAGGCACACCGACATAGATCGCTCACGTAATCAATACGTGACAGTATCAGTGCACGGGTAACCATCTCTTTAGCAGGTCGAGGAAGAAGTGGCAGGAACTTCTTGAGGGATCTTAGTGTACCAAAACATTGTCCTGCTAACTTTTTAATCTGAGTGATAAACCTAAGATCCTCATTAAACCAAATCCCAAGGTTCTTAACCGGTTGACCATCAGAGTTGGGAAGAGGGTAATCAGCCGGCCAGAGAGATTCTTTGAACTGAGAGGGAAAGGAGCCGTACAGGAGGATTTCGGATTTATCCTCGTTGCACTTAAGCTCCGCTGTATTGAGCCATCTGAAGACGGCCGACAGACATGCCGTGGCCTGAGCAGGAGAGGAGCCATCTTTGCCCCATGTAAAGAGGAGCTGGGTGTCATCAGCGTAAGCGCTGATCTTAGCACCCAGCTCCTCTGCCAGATAGATCAGTGGGGTCATATATATGTTAAAGAGAAGTGGGCTTAGAGTCGAACCTTGAGGGACTCCCGTGGACACAGCTTGTGGTGCGGAGGCAAACTGGGGCATCCAAACTTGTTGTGAGCGTTGGTCCAGAAATGAACTCACCCAGCGCAACACCGCCCCTGTCACCCCAATGTCAGAAAGGCGGGCCAGAAGCAGTGAGTGAGGGACAGTATCAAATGCCGCGGAGAGGTCTAATAAAATCAGAGCTGCTCTACCGCCAGCATCCAAACATTCTCTAATGGCCTCCGTAACTTCCACCAAAGCTGATTCGGTGCTATAACTGACCCTGAAACCAGATTGCGCTGGATGAAGCAAGCCTGCACCCTCCACATAGGCGGTCAGTTGCTTGTTGACTGCCTTCTCACAGACTTTAGCCACAGCTGGAAGAAGCGAAATTGGTCTATAACTTGTAGGGATCTGGGGATCAAGAGAAGGCTTTTAAGCAAAGGCAAGAGTTTGGCTTGTTTCCAGGCCAAAGGCACAGTGGCCGTCCTTAAGGACAAATTGATCAGAGCATTGACCTCCGGGTTAACAGTCTCTGCTACTGAGGCCAGCAGCCTGGCCGCACAGGGATCTGAAGGGGAACCCGATTTTAAGTGATTTTAAAATTGCCAAAGAATCTTGCATGGTAATGGAAGAAAAGACAGAAATGGCCGAAGATGCATATGGACCTCTTGATAAGGTTGGAGGTCAGAGCACTCGCCCGATGGAGTAAGAGTCTGGGCCAATTTGAAATTTTCCTTAATTGCCAGAATTTTGTTGATAAAAACGTGAAAGTTTCTCACACCATGCGGCGGAGGTGAGAAGGGGGATACTTTCCGCCGCAGGTGCCAGAAAACTCTGAACAATCGAAAAAATTCTTTGGAATTATTTCTTGAGAGAGCAATTTCTCCGCATAGTGAAGGCCCTTCGCCTGCAGTATAGCTGCATAGTACTGTCTTTGAGCTTTCCTCAACAGCTCTTTAGCTAAGGGACAGTAGGATTGGCGCCAACTCCGCTCTAATATTTTACATGCGCACTTCTGAGTTTTGAGCTCTTCAGAAAACCAAGGTTTCGAGGGGGAATCTCGAATTCGCCTGGGATGGTTGGAGGGAGAGGTAGTCTCGACTGCCTGGGCAATCCAGCTATTAAAGTTTTTCCAAGCTTCCTCCAGATCTTGAGCGAAGACTGGCTTGGACCCTGCCAGAGCTAGTTTAAATGCGCCAGGGTTGATTTTCGGCGCTAGTCTGTGCAGGGTAGTTTTTTTGGGGGGACGGGGTCCTTGAACATTGTATGTGCTGCAAAATTCACTTTGCCCTCTTCCTCTAAAGGTCTTTAAGCAGTTGGACTCATTCCTTGTATCTCTTTTATGGTCGGGACTTTGCAGCAGTGGCGCGGACAACACTGACCAAACGGTATGAGGACGGGGGGCTGGTAGTCCCACGCCTTGACTTGTATTACGCCGCACATCTCCAAAATGTGGAGTGTTGGCTCAACCCGAATGAGAACTGGGAGTAACGCCTGCTGGCAGGCAGTCGCAGCGGATCGCTTGCTGAAACTGATAGTGTGCCGGGGTCCCACAGGACCTCCCCTACTTAGTCGAACACACAGCTCTTATATGGCAACGATTTGTAAGGGTAGTACTGAAACGTGCTCCATTCCACAGAGAACTGACCCTTTGGTCACTGAAGCCAGTTAGACAGATGATGGAAAGTATGTCTTTTTCAGGCATGGAAAGAGGGAGGGTGCACCTACTTAGGTGATCTTTATCCTGGAGAGCCATTCATCTCCAGGGGCCTCTCAGGAATTCACTTTCGGTCTTGGCCAATTTTTGCATCATGCAGGCCTGGCTGAAATGGTCAGGGCGGTTTGGCCTACATACCCTGTAGCAGCTAGTCCTTCATTGATGCTTGGGATCCTCCTTAGCTGTGGTACGGGTTGTCACTTGATTGCGCTGCTGTATAGGGCTATGCGGGTGGGAGGGGGTCACCGCCCCAGGCTTGTGTAGCCTGGGACCTGGATCTAGATACCCCATTGGACAACAGGGATTGGACACAGGTTAGTGAATTGACCCCCACTGTCTCTTGTAATGCCCACTTTAAATGGTACATTCCAACTTTCTTCATAGGACTTAACTCTACCCCCAGGGACATACACCGAATGACCCCAACACGACCAGATAGTTGCCCGCGAAGTGGCAAGAGTAGAGCAGGCTTCCTGCACTTAGCCTGGCAGTGCCGATTGGTGCAGGAATTCTGTAAACTGGTGGTAGACAACAGCACTAGGACCACACACTTGAACATAACGCTATCCCCTCAATGCTGCCTTCTTGGTAACATAAGGCAGCCGAAAGGCAGAAATCTGCACTGCAAATTCTTAGTTTGTACTTGTCTTAGCACAACGGAGGGTCGCTATCACCTGGATGGGGCAGAGGGCACCAGAGGTTCCAATGTGGCATAAAGATGTATCGGAGTGGGCTTTAGTGGAGGAGATTCACATGAAGCTCAATAGGCGGGACGAGAAGTTAAATGACGAACTAGCTGACTGGAGGGCCCTGGTTGACACTTTCTAGATCCTGATTCGGAAGAGACTGCATCGGACAGTGATTGCACGGGTGACCGAGGGGGTGATATCCTGATGGGGATCCCCAATCCCTGAGCAGCAGTTGTGGCTTATGACCCCTTGGAGGGGAGAGGTCAGTTTCTACTTGTGCGGTTGTTTGATCGCCCATTATCCCAGTGACTTTACCATCAATTGTGTATTGTACCTGCCGTTGTGTAAACTATCTGCTGTTTTGCTCTTGCTGTACTGTTTTGTAAAACTGAGATAAAGGGTTTTAAAAAATAAAAAATTGTGCTTCAGTAGCTAGGGTCAGACTAGTAAAAAAATAGGCCTGAGCACCAACATAAGTGCCGCAAACCAGATAGGAAATCAGACCAGTTTTGAACTTGTATAGATGCGCTGTTTGGTGTTTTGAAAGGTATGGGAGACTTCATGGATTTGAGCTTACTGCAGGCCGTGCTTGTGGCAATATCCGGGAAATCAACAGGGAAAAATACAGCTAAACAAACTGCTGAAAACCGAATCACACACTGATCTGTCTGCTCTATCAGACCAAACCATCGGGCACTACCTGATTGCCCTATAGGCGAGTCCGAGCGTGTTTATAATGAGTTAAGTTGATCAGGAGTCGCCGCCATCCATCTGTCACTTTAAGTCATTGAGCATGGCTGTACTACTGGTTGTTTGAAGGACACGAACGTGCTTGATTTGTGTCCAGGATGCTCATGGCTTCTGTCAACGCCTGCACTTTCTAGCCTAAACAGTGAAGGCCTAAATATAGTCAAAGTTTGGCAGATAGTGTAAGGCAGATGAAGGTCTAAAGTTTTCTAGTACTCTGGAGGAAAAGACTACTATGGCTGCTTAAACTTGATCGTATAGTTGTGAACATCAAGCCAATGGTAAGTTTTTTTGTTTTTTTTAAAATACATTTTTATTGGCATTTAAATAGGACAAGTTTATCATATTTTATCCTTTGCATATATAAACTAACATTCGCCCGTACCACCCACCCTCCCCAACGTGCTCCACTTGAATACACCATGTGGTTACAGAGCATAAAAAGAGAACGGTTCAACGTAAAAGCTGCGACAAGATTATAGGACCTCAGTATAATACAAAATATATGCACTTATTTAGTACAGTGACAACCAATCAACTTACCCTTCGCCCTCTACCTACCCGCAGCTCATGGGGGCAGGGCATGTAGGGGCTCTAGCAGCTCAGTAAGCATTGCCACCTAGGCCTGCAAGTCATCTGCCAGTTTTTTGTCCCTTTGGTAACTACTCATATGGCACTTCTATGCCACTACCCATTCAGCTGCGTCTCGCAACCAGTCAGGCACTTTGGGGACGATGGGAGACAACCACCTGATAGCTATTATCCCTTTTGCGAGAACCAAACCCAGGTGGAAAAACCTCCTATGCTTTTTTTGTTTTCCCCTTCCAACCTGTATCATTCCCAACAGGCACTGGCCCACATCTCTAGGAACTGACTACCCCGTTGTGAGAAGTTGGCCTGGTATATGCTGTCCACTAATTAAAGTGGGCACCTTGCACCAGTCCAAACGACCCTTATTGACGATTAGGTTAAATACCACCTTTATTGAAAGCTATCCTAGTGGTAGCTATGGAGAGCAGCCTTCAGGCTAAGTCTTGAAGGAATGTGAAGCAGCTTGTTTTACCAGTATATAACCTCCTGAATGACCAAATGAAAGGAGAACCACAGCAGGTATATATAAAATATATTTATTTATTACTAAACACCCTACTAACCTCTTTATGAGATTAGAGAACAAAGCACACTATTAATATAAATTTGGGGGGGTCGGGGGGAGGTTGTTAAGTGTCCGGATTGAACACCAACAAGCCTTGGCCACTGCAACCCACGCGGTCAGAGGAAAGATGCTTCTGTGAGGACCAGCAAGGTCCTGGGGACTCTCCAAGCTATGGAGAGTCAGGGCACGTCCGGAGCAACCAGGTAAGCCCACTGAAAGTTAAAGTTGCCTTCACAGGGACCCACAGGCCGACGGACCAGGGATCGCGAAGGGGCCTCGAGCTGAATCACCAAATGCCAGCCCACGGAACACTCGTGGAGTGTAGGCCGGAAATCTTCAGTGGAATTACTGCTCGGGGTCAGGACTAAAAGAAGCCCAAAACAGCCTCAGGGGTCGCCAAAAAGCATATGCTGCTGCAAATGTACACGGTGCCCAGGGGTTCGGCTTGCACAGTCACCACGAGGGATACGGGCCTCAGAATTGATGAGGGCGCAGATCGACCTCAGACCACGGGAACCCACCTCCTGTATTGTAGAAATCTTCGGAGTCCTTCAGGAGCTTCGTAGATGCAAACCGGTCAGATGCCTGCTCAGCAGGGGAGTAACTCCTTTACTCCAAAGGAGATTCTTCAGTCATCCAGCGTTGTGCAGATCAGTCGAAGTACTTGGTTTCTGTAGCAGAGTTTAGTCCTGGTAAAATCTAAAGTCCTGTAGTCAGGGTTCCTACTTTATACCCAAGGAAGGGGTGTGACTAACTCTGGGGACCCACCTATGGGAGGGTCAGGACCGAGGGTGGCTACACCCATGTCCTTTGTCCAGTTTCGGCACAGAGCAGGAGCAAATGGCTCCTGCAATCGGTTTGAGCTGGACTATGCACAGGGACACCAAATGTGCCCCCAGTGCAGACATCAAAGCACTCTCAGAGTGCACCCACCCAGCCCCAATACACTAAAGCCTGTCTGGGAGGTGGTCACACCTCCCTGTGACAGGAAACCTATTGTCGAGCCTTCCCCTGCTGGAGTTTCGTTCAGCAGCAGGAGGGCAGACTCGTGTCTGTGGCTGGCAGCATCCATTTTGTGATGCCAGGGTCAAGAAAGCTGCTACCGGGTGTACCGGTGTTGTCATATTTCTCCCTCTAGGAGTGTGGGATCATACCTCCCACACCAGTTACTGGTGTGGAGGTATGATTCCAAGGTGTTTGACACCAAACATGACATGTTTCCATGCAGCCGTTTTAAAGTTAGCATTTACCGCTAGGTTATAATGCACTTAAGTATATATGGTTGGCTGCATCACAGACAACCCCAGAGAATAGGTTCCGAAGGCTGCAGAGGGGCTCTGCTCATGCATGGGCACCCTCTCTCATAAAACCCAGCACCCTGCCTTCAGGATTGATAAGGCCTGCCATAGGGGTGACTGATAGGTTTATATGTGCAGTGATTAGGATAGATATAGTGAACCTATATCTAAGTAAGGGGTGCATGCACCACCTTACGCAGGCTGCTGTAGCAGACCTGTGGTGTCATTTTAAATGGTCTCGGGTGGCATAATACATGCTTCAGCCCCTGGGAGGCCTCTGGGGTACCTAGGCCCTGGTACATAGTATACCATATACTAGGGATTTATAAGGGTACCCCAGAATCCAATCTGGAGTGTACCTAAAGTACATGAACAACCAATTTAGGGAGAAAGCAGATAGACTGGGGTCCTGATTAGCAGGATCCCAGTCGAAAACCAGCAAAACACCAGGAAAAAAGTGGGGGGTAACCATGCAGTCAGATTCCACCTTCCTACACCCGTGACTGCATTTAAGGACTCCAAAATGGTCTGCCAGAATTTATCCAAGTATCTACACCTCAAAAACTGGTGTAGAAAGTATGCTTCCTGTCTGGCAGAACAGGGATAGGAGGAACACACTGGATAAATTGTATGTATCCTAGACTGGATGAGGTACACCTGGTGCACAACATGGTATTGGAGCAAATTGAACCTTAAATTAGTAGACGTCCCCTTCACCCCTTCGTGGATTCCTTCCCATTCTTTAGCAGAAAGAGGGAACCCCCAGAATCTCAGGCCATCGTTGTGCACCGAAAGTCTCTCCGAGGCAAATTCTCCCGCAGCGCTCTATAAACATGCGAGATCAGTCTCCAGCCCTCAGCCATATTCAGTAACATTCTCAACATCCATGATTCCTGTGGGACAGCAGGAAAGGAATATCCTACAGGCAGTCGCGGCAAACTGCAAGAATTGGCATGTCCCCAAGGCAAACGTTTCCACTGCATCCACCAGGGTGATAGATCTATCATTAGGGTATAAGTCACGCAAGGTGTCACACCCACCCGCTGGTAAAAGTTCTTGGTCTTACTTTTGAATTGGGCCCATGTGTTCACACCCAGGAGTGAATGCAATTGACAATGGCTGCAGCGCAGGCCCAAAATAGGCAAAACTGAATGTACACCCAGAATGCTTCATGGGACTGCAGGAACGTCCATGTGCATGTGGAGAACAAGGCAGTGGCATTTCCTTGGGTCAAGTCAATACTAACATACTTTTAGCAGAAATGGGTCAAATCCTACCACAGTTGCAATTATCGGGTTAAGTTCAGAGGTAATGTCATCTGTTGGGTGCTAGGTTATTTTTCTTAAGAATCCAGGTGAGCAATAGCTGAGTTTGTATACATATTGATATAAAACCGTTTTAGATCCACCCAGACCAGGAGGTTACTGGCAATCATGTCCATGCTGAATGTTCCACGAAATGTCAACTGCAAAACGACCTGATGGATAAAAGCCTGGAAGTGTAATTGTTTTATTGATTCACTGTTTACATTCCAATAAGTAACATACTCTGAGTTTAAGTATCTGCTGTTAGGCTGGTTTACTGGCACATCAGTCATCAGGCAGGCTTCCCAAAGAAGCATTTGGATGGCATTGTGCCACAGCTCATGCCCTGGCCTTCCCACAGGTGAACCGGTCTTTGGCTCCATTGTAAACAGAATGATTCCCCCTTGTGGGGTGTATTGTGTGGTCCATGCTTCAGTGCATGTGGTTCGCTGCCAGCTGTACAACCTGCAGTCTGACAGGTTACTTAATTTGGGAGCAGAGTTTAGTTTATGGGACCAATGTTGAAGTTTGAGCATTCAAATCACTGTTTTAAGACTACACAGCTGTACTCTGTGGTTGTCTGATGTGGTTTGTTTCGTTGTCCACCCTCCTGTCTGCAGGTTCACAAAGCTCAACCAGTGAAGAAGTACAGGGCTGTGGAGGTGAAGACCAGAGAGTTGCCAGTGACCGTCCCCAAGTCGCCCAACTTCTGAGATCGCTTGAAGTGCTGACCATTCACTTCTAAGCTACTCTTAAATCCTTGGAACATGGCCGATGGTCCAGCTGTGGTTGCTCTGATGCTCTTCTCATTTGGACTAGGAATGCTGTGTACCGATTGCACTTGTATATAATTGTACTTCTTGTAACCACCTGCATGTGCTATATGTAGTAAAGTATCCTGGCTGCGTTATCCGTATAGGATTGCATGGTGTAAGACATGCATGCTATGTTAGAGCTGTTGCATTCCACCTGCTTGCACTGTATATAATTGCATAGGTTGTATACAAACTGTAATTTTCATGTGTGTGATCTGAATAGAACGGAGTGTTGTGCACATTCTGCAGGCTTTTGTACAATTGCATATGCTGTATACCATCTCACTGATGGAACTGCTCGATTTATAGCACTTGCGGACTCTGCATGGCAGTGCACGTCATGCATCTTCTGTATGTTGTGTGTAATTGTATATAGTTGTTTGTAGTTTACCTGAAAATTCTGTATATATTTGCTGATGTCATGGACACTTACATGGCGCCATAATGATCACCGAACCCTACATTTTATTTCTAAGCGAAATGTATTATAGTATCTTGTATTTTTCTAATAAAGTAAATACACATCACTTTCTGTTGAGCTGCGCTTTGTGTTGAAATGATCATGTTTTGTTTACTTTTAGGCTGTGCTAGTAATGTCACCCAGCTGGGTAATGTCTTTTGTCTGAATGGTGTTAAGTCATATGAAGGATCCATCTGTAGTTCAGAGGGGCCTTCTCTTCATGCACTTTCTGTGCACTCAATGCAGTTACTCCCGTTGAGAGCGTGGGGCTCATTTCTGCAGCCCACTTTATTTCTTCAGGTTACTGCTTTCCCCTTCACTAAATAGAAATACTAGAAGGATGCTATCTTTGGAAAGATTGCATTGTTTTAAGCAAAATCATGGAAGAATTTGCTACTTTTTGACCAGAAAAATACGGTGCTAGCTAATTCTTCTGACGTGATGTAGAAATGAGGCTAAGGACACTGAAAGCAGGTAGGTACCCTTGCATCTCGGCTCACCTTCTGGGTCATCTTTTTTCCTTAATGGGTTCTGCATTGCTCCATGAACCAATCCCACTTGACTGTCTGACCGAGGGATGAGGTTTCATTGCAAGTGCCCCTGGGGCTGCAAGACTCTGCAGTCCAGCATGCCCTGAGGTGCAAGCATTTGTGTAGAATGGAGGGGAGTCTTAAAAAAAAAAAAAAAAAAAAAAAAAAGATCTTGGCAAGCTTATGCTGTGTTAATTTTGAAGGTGTTCTGCAAATCTCACCTTTAGGATGGGTGTTCTCCAACTAATTAATTATTTCGTAGACCTGTGAATTTTGGTAATTAGGTGGGATAATATTGCAAGCTTAGAACAGTGTCTGGACTGAAGTGCAGCTTTAGGTCTTTTAGCTATACAACGAAGACCTATTGTATACAATATTAACACTTAAAGTGGGCTTTCGATTCTCCATTGCTTCTATTTTTTGTTGTCTTGCCAATCTGTTGCTTGCTTTTTTAATGCTCTTTAGGTCGAGCCTGGGCAGCGCATGCGCTGCTCTACGAGGCATGCTGTATTAGAGTATGGACTTGCAGCTCCGCCCATATTTTTCATTGGCTTGTCACTGTCCTTTGTAAATGCTGGCTTCTGATTCGTTAATAGGCTTGTCAGTCCCTCCTTAGTATTGCCTTGTCTTCATTTGTAACCTCACATGAGGACTGGCCCTTTTACTTATGTAACACAGTATGTCTTATTTAGTCTGTAAGCACTATTTTCTTTAATGAGTTTTCTCCTACTGCAAGCAAAACATGCTTTCCTGCAACATTCAGCGCGCCATGCAGGCTTTCAATTTCCCAGCAACCCGGGACAATGACTGCCACTTCTTTGAAATGAAATAGGTCTCCCATTTACAAGAGTTTGAGCTAATGGCGTTCTAAAAGACAATGTCTTTTATTTATGTGTTAAGTATCAAAACAGATGAATAAAAGGCATTTTCGCTTATAATGCCAACTCTCGCAAATGCAAGACCTACTGCATTGCAAGTGCTTGTTTCTTTTGTTCCCTGGTCTACCCCCCCCCCCCCCCTCCTTTTGCTGGATGAAAGCTTCTTTACCATCCATGGATGGCTTGTATCCTTCCACAGCTCACATCAATTTACTTTTTTTCTTTTAGCATTCCAGTGGAGTGTTTCCTTGCTCTCCACGTGTACTGCTTATCCCTCACATCCCTGTCCCCCTTCAGTTTGTCACCACCCCCACCCAATTGTTATATACAGCACAGCAACAGGGCCATGTTTATCCAAAGATCAGACGTTACAATGTTTGGTTTCTTATTTCCTATCTTCCACATGTTGCACCAAAGCAAAGGCCATGGCACACAAAGGCATCGCTTATGGTGCTGGGAGGGAGGGTGTGCCAAGCTAGTGCCCTCACTCAGCCACAGTTTAAGGGAGATGAGAGACTGTAAAAAGGTTTCTTCTGCCGGAAGCTTTCTGGGGCTGTGGCACAGCAGCAACATGTTGAGAAATATTTGCAGGTTCCAAGTGTAATAGAAAGTAAATGGCAAGCATTTTCCTTGAAATTTTTACAATTTTCAGACGGCTGTTAAGTACATGCAGCGAGTCCCCTATTCTTAAGCTCAACCATGTTTACAGTGATTTTCAGTTTTCTGCTTGAAATTTGAAAAGTAAACACGCCTTTTATAGCAACTGGAAAAAAATGAATTCAATATGAAAGTGTGAAGATACCTTAAGAAAACTGTTTCTTTTATTTTACGTTTTTTCCTAAAAAGCCACCATTGGCAATAGCTTAGCACTTGGATTATAAAAGGAGAGCGCTATTGGGTTTGCCATTGCTTTTTTTTGTAATTCTGCTTTGGGACGTCAAACACTGGCTGGCCAACCTACTTACATAGTTACCAACAGTATTCAGCAGTCTTGAAAAATGACTGCCATTTTTGGTGCCTACTAGGGAGCTCCAGTAAGGGTGACTGAGTTAGTGGGAGGGCGAGTCCTGGATGTTCACAGGGAGAAAACAAACCCTGCATGATTTTGTGCTGCAAATTGTATCTTATACTTTGCAGGGTTCTTTCAATGGAGGCGTCTCTGTTGGATCACTAAGTATTCACCTACCTTAAGCCAGTTTTCGTCTTGCATACCAAGAATACTTGCTTCCTAATAGACTAACACAGAGTAATTCGGTGTACAAAAGCGGGACCCGAGAGCACACAATTTCTAAAACCAAGAGGTGCACAACAGGATGATGGTGCCTAAAGCTGCAGGATATATATTTTCAGATGGCAGTGTTTCTAGGTCAGGCTCTATTTACTGTGAAGAAAAGACTGTTCCAGCTTAAGGTATTTGAAAGTGTGAATTAAGCAGTAAACTCCGTTATGCAATCTTTATTTCGGCATTACGCCATAAGACAGAAAACAAATGCATTTCAAATACAAAATCTTACATACTCATTTTACTTATGGATTTTTATTATCCTTCTCCATATTCGTTAAAACATTAATGTTAAAAGGTCTTTAAAAATTAGATTCACACAACTTCACATAGTGATTGTCCACATGTGATTGGTGATGTGTGGGTAGTTGCACTCATAGGTGATTTAAAAGTTCATATCCCGTGCATACCCAAACACGATATAAATACTATTTTTCCAGACATTAATGATCAAATATTAGGACCACGCCCTTTATCTTTAGACTAAAGTGCATGTGCCTTTTTTAAATTGTTACTGCGATTTGTAGTCCTAGGTGTTGCGGTTTAACTGAAGCAGATTAGATGGACTTCTTCCTAATACACCATATTGCAAACAAATATTTTGAAACTACAAATACAATATGCTGGCTAGTGTCAGTTTGGAGCATTTTCAAGGCCTCCATATGCCTGGCAAACCACAAATTCCTACAGATAGTTTGAATCCATTTTGACCTAGCCAATCTGTACCTTGGGCAAAAGAACATAAGGTGCCCCAGTTTCAGTAGACCTACCAACAGGTCGGGCATACCTGATCATCTCCATTAAAAAACGATGCCCATTTGTGGGTGAAAGCACTCTAGGGTAGTGCCCCATATCTAAACTGTAGGTACAGCTTTCTAGCAAGATTGGGCTCCACCTAATCCATGAACATTTCAGCTTTGTAGAAGGTCTTAGGCAGTTTACTACCAAAACCATCTATGGGCACATTGATGGATGGGTTTGTACAGCACAATTTTAGCTCTTTAATACTTTCCTTTAGGTCTCTGTGTGCGTACATGTTCCCTCTGGGTTATCCCATTACCTGCTTTCCCCATTTTGCCTAGTGTCCCTGATATGCCTCAGGCAGGTTAGATAACCCCGCCCCTAACCTACATTTCCATTAGCTCTTTTAGCCCTCGTCGATACATGTACAGTTCTGGAGTGGCCCATATCCTTCTCCAATATAACACGGGCTTGATGGCAATCCCTTCCGCAATAGGTCTAATACCTATTTACAGCCTCAGTGGAATCAGTGGCATGTTAGTTGGTAGGTTAAATTAAGCAGTACATTGAGGGTACACTGCATTGCACTAATGGTGGGGGAAATGGATGACAGGATCACCAAAGTGGACTATTTGAGTGCCCAGATGTCCTTGACAGCTGTGCTGCTCGATGGACTGGCGTTATTGGGGCAGAGGGTATTGCTCACAGCCCCAACTTATTTGAGCAAAGCACTAGATTCGGTCTCGCGTGTATTCTTTTGCGCAAAGATTTGTTTCCCTTTTAAGTCTGACTTGCAAGGATCCAGTCCTTTCATCGGATGTCCTTTCTGATTCCAGTTATTCTGCTTCACATGAGGATGCTGTCTTCTGGGAGACTAAGGTTCTCATAGCAAAGATTGGAGGTGAACTTTGCTTCAGGATTTTTGTGTTTGAGAAAGCAGTAAAAATCCATAGATCTAATGTGCCAATGCCCAGTTTCAACAAAATGAATGATAAAACACGAATAATGGAAAGATAACACCAAATGTATCATCTGTCAATACATCTGGGATTAACTGAACTTCAAATATATTTAGAGGAATTTGGCAGTCACCCAGGAGTACAACAAAAACATGCCACCTATCCCTTCTCTGCCCACTATGTTGACGCTATCACCACTGTCTGTGGAGTCTGTTTAGGTCCCCATATCACCCCATGTGTACCTAAATGTTCTCCATCTTGTGTGTAGGCTTTAAAATTGCCAGCCATAGTTCTAAATGGGAAATAAAGAGCATGTACCACAATTGCCTAACGTGCACAGGGAGGTTTTTACAAATTGAGGACAAATTTAGCTTTAACTGTGACAAAACGCATCCTCCAGTGCATCCTAATAACATCGATAATACACCTAAAACAGCTCTACTTGAAGGTCTGAAGCTGCCATTATTTGATGCAATTTTTCAATGTCTCCACAAAGGGCAGTTAAACATTGACTTCGTCAGTTTCGTTAATCCCACATGGAGGGCATTCAGGGTTATTCAAGAGTTTAGGCATACCTAAAGTACGCCATAACTATGGGCTACTAGGTAAACTGAAAATTTTCAGTAGGTCTTCCCACAAGCGGGAGACCTCCACTGCACACTAAACAGCACTGGCAAAGCCAATAGGTCTCGCCCTAGGAACTGAGTATCAGACGTTGCATGCAGCCATTTACCACATGGCAACTTAATACACTTTGTTTTATCAAGCTGTAAATACCACGTAAAACTGCTGGTAAGTATTTTTTTTTCTGGTGTCTTTTTTAATTGTTTATGGGGGAAGCACCTTTTTAAAATATATTATTTTTGTGGGGGAGAGCCCAAACATTATATAACCCAGTGGCAGTCGACCCAGGGTAGTTCTAGATGGGTGAGCTGTTCCATAGCAAAAGTGCTTTTTGTGTTGCTAGTAACTTTGGCCCCGTTTGACGAATCAACAAAAACTTTCCAAAAAGGTGCCATTTTGGTGTGATCTGTAAATCGCGGCTGAGGAAAAACGAGGGGGGGGGGAGGGGGTTCCATACTGCAAAATCCCCATGCACTGGTGTAAATCTGTTCATTAGTTTCTGAGATATTAGGGTTGAAAAAAATATAGCTCTCTGGATGGTTGGGCTTGAGGGACTCTCGCGAGAGACCCACAATCCCAATTTTAAATAGTGTTCCGATTGGCCCAAGGAGCTTTTTTCCCTTGGTGATTGGGTCCCCAGGGCCTAATAAGGCTCGGGCCCACACCCCTACCATTGAGCATAGATAGGGCCCTAGGAGATCGCATTCTTAGGGCCTTTTAAAGGTTCAGGGAGGGGGCCGCACAGAACCCAATTAAAAAAAAAATAATAATAATCTACGGCCCTGGGGGATTGGTCTTTGCAGACTAATAGTCTGGGGAGGGTCATGTGGCTCCCCTCCCCTTTAAAAAAAAAAAAAAAACAAGTCCTGGGAGATGGGGGTCTCCAGGGCCAAATGAGGCTCAGAGAGGGGGGACCCTACCCTTAAAAAAATTTTTTTTTTTTAAAAAGCTGCCGATGGGGTCCCCAGAGTCTAATAAGACTTGGGGAGGTGGGGGGGAGCATGGGGCCTCACTCCGCTATAAAAAAACATAAGGCCCTGTGGCCAACTTTTTCTAAAACTAGAAATTCACTGAAAAAACCAAAAGGTTAAAGTAACGTTTTAGTTGGGTGAATGTCGGTGTCAAAATAAACATTATGAAAACCACAAATTCACCAGTTATAGTTGGCAGGACTAACTATGACTTGTGCCCCCGCCATGCACTGCTTATGACCTCTCATATTCCATCACTTACGACATGTTAATGGTATCATTTGACATCATCCAAGCTTCTACTGTACATATTGCTTTACAAACGTGTTTAGCCTTAGAGCTATGAAAGTAAGTGCAAAATAGCTCAGAATAATATGAAGCATCATTACTGCCATCATACATACAACCCCCATAGGTAAAACAAGCTTCTGTAATATTTACCATATACCATACATTTCATGGGTAGCCGAGTTCATGCTGAATATGAACCACAGATGAAAGGGTAACCTATCCTGCACAGGGTGTTCTGTATACAACTGTCCAGGGAAAACAAAGTTCTTCCTGATACTGAAGCCCTGTTATATAACTAATGCCCTACTACGGTCAGTCTTTACCTGTATCAAACCCCTGACAGTAACTGAACCTACATTGAGAAATGAAGTGGATATAAGTAGAAAAGTGTGTACTGTTAACACGGTTTACTCTATGGAGATATTACTCTGTACTACACTGTTTACAGACCGTGAAACTCACCACAGAGTATTAAATATCTACGAAGAACAGTGTACATTATGCAAAACTTTCCAAAGAACGACTATTCACTTAAAATACCCACGGTCTGAAGGTGCAAATAAATCATACTACGAAAGAACCCAGAGGATCCATCTCCCACCTCTGAACCCAAGGAGGTCACGTGGTGTTCCCAAAGGCTCATTTTAGCCCCACGCTCTTCAACGCATATATGACCCCACTGCCTAACAGTCAGATCCCATGGTCTCAACATCATTTCCTACACTGACAACACTCCTCTCAGTCACTGACAACCCCACCACCAGAACCAACTTCCACAGATGCATGACAAATGTCGCCGGCTCGATTAAGAACTGCCTGCAGCTGAACAGACAAGACGGAAGTACTGATCTTTGACAAAAGCAGCAACACATGGAACGACTCCTGGTGGCCATCAGACCTAGGACTCGCACCCACTCCCTTCATCCATCCCAGAAACCTCAATCATTGACAACCAGCTCATCCTGAAATCACAGATTAACACGGTCTCCTCCACTTGCTTCCTCACTCTGCGCATGCAGCATAAGATCTTCAAGTGACTACCCCTACACATGAGAGGTACCATGACGCACGCCTTCATCACCAGCCGACTGGACTATGGCAACGCCCTCTCTGTAGCAATCGCTGCACACCTACAAATACTTCAGACCATACAGAACGCCACAGCCAGACTCCTCCTCGGCCTTCCCCAATGAACTCAAATCACACCCCACCTCGGACAACTCCACTGGCTCCCCGTGCAGAAGAATTGTCAATTCAAGCTGCTGAACCACCCACAAATCTCTACACAACCAAGGACCCGCCTACATTAACTACTGCCTGAACTTCAACCAACCGTCAAGACAACGCTCCATCTCCCTTTCCCATACTCGCCACATCTATCAAACCAGAAGTGGAGGCACTACTTCTGCCACATTGCAGCAAAGATCTGGAACAGCCTCCCCATGCACCTCTAGACCATCACCTCACTTCTGGAATTCCGAATGGCCCTCAAGACAGGTCTGTTCGAATAAGCCTTCGGGACCTGCAAGCGCCTGAATACCCTGAGTGATTAGCTGCGGTTTATACATCCTGATTGAATACCTGCACACTTTGTACTGTGGTAAACTTTACAGACAGCCCATCTTCTGAAGCAAAATAAGTACATGTGTTAGTACCTCTTAAGAAGAAATTGTCATGCTGAGATGATTGACTAATAACTCAAGGTTGCTTACAATACTTAGTATGTAGAAAAAAACGTATGGTGAACATAATGAACACAAGTCGCCAACTGCACACAGTTACTTTTCAATACAAAGATTTATAACGTGTTCAATACCTCTATGGTGCATTAGGAGCACATGCATTTTGTAAACACCAACACTGATTAGCTGGAGACAAGCTGTACAAAATTAGGTAGAAAAGTAATATGGTAGTTACCCGCCACTATGTAAACTACAAAACAAACTAGCCCACTCATTTGATGTCATCAGTGATGTAATTTGAGATGTCATAGGACATGTCATGAGTGATGTAATAAGATGTGCATGGTGGGCGCAAGTTGTAGTTGGTTCTGCTAACTAGAACTGGTGAATTTCTGTGTTTTTAGTTCAAAACAGTCACTGACATTTACTTCACTATAATGATACTTTACCCTTTGTTTATTTTCAGCGAGTGTATGTATGTGTATATGTATATATATCCAAACATTAAAGTCGCTCTGACCCAAGCCACTTTGAGACTGCGGTCAGCAGCGGGGTGGCGAACCCCTATAAATCCAAACAAAGCGATGTTACTTCCTCTGGTACAACACGCCGCGGCCCAAAACTGCTTACAAAGCGTGTTTATTTATTGGCAAGACAACTCTGCGTTTCGGAGCACAAAGCTCCTTGCTAATGAGTAACTTTGTTGTAACCATAGACATCGTTTAAATAATACACCATGTGACAGTGCCCTAACCATGAACATCGACAACAGACTTCCGTTTACAACTAATGCATAATTCAAGCACAAAAGTTACAGGGATGTTCTAGTTGGGCTCAGATTTCACTCGTACAAAATCAGTAAAATTCAGCAGTTCTAATTACCTGAGCGAACTTTAACTTGCGCCCCCGCAATGCACTGCTTATGACCTCACATATTACATCACTCATGACATAGTGACATCACTCACACTCCCTTGATGTCAATGATGTAATTTGAGATTAAGTGTTTCTAAGAGTTTGTGTTCTACATATACTAACCTACTACAAAAGTTAAATTGGTATACTAGGTGCACTACTACGGAGTGATACTACTTCTAACGTGAGTGGCTGTGTGACTATGTATCCTTGTGTGTATGAGTAGCTGTGTGGGTGAGGGAGCTGCTGTGTGAGTGGGTGGCGATGTGATTGGCTCTATGGGTGGATAACTGGGTGTGTAGTGACTATGGGTGGCTGAGTGGGTGTCTGAATGGCTGTATGAGTGACTGGGTGTGTAAGTGGCTGTATGGGTGAGTGAGTGGCTGTTTGGTTAAGTGAGTTGGTGTGTGAGTGGCTGTTTTGGAGAATGGGTGTCTGTGAATGGCTGTATGGATGAGTGAGCGGATGTGAATGCTTGTATGGATGTGTGAATGGGTATGCACGTGATTGTGTGGGTATGAGTGTGTGCCTGTATGGGTCAGTGAGTGGCTGTGTAGGTGAATAAGTGGGAGTGTGAGTAGCTGTGTGTGTGGGGGTGAGTGACTGGTTGTATGAGTAGCTCTGAGCGAGTGAATGGTTGTGTGAATGGCTGTACAAGTGAGTGGGTGTGTGTGAGTGGCTCTATGGAGGAGTGTGTGGGTGTGTGAGTACTGGTATGTTATGTTATGTTATGTTAAAGGTGATTTGTAGAGCGCTCGTTCACCAGGCGGTTTCTTGGCGCTGAGGGAGGGCGTCCGTGGTTGCAGATGATAGTTTAGTTGTAAGCTTGAGTAAAGAGCCAGGTCTTAAATAATTTCCTAAACTTGGTGTAAGAGTCAGCAGTACGCAAATGGGGGGGCAAGGTGTTCCAAAGCTGGGGGCCAGAATCGTATATCTCAATCCACCATGTTTTTTCCGTTTGAAAGTGTGGGGGATCAACAAATTTTTGTTAGAGGAACGTAGATCGCGGGAAGGGATGTACCGTTGTATGTTAGAAGCAATGAAAACGGGTCCATGGCCTGAAAGGGCTTTATAGATGATGCAGCCCAACTTAAATAGGCAGCGTTGGAGTAGAGGGAGCCAGTGGAGACTTTTCAGCATTGGACTCACTCGTTGATGTTTGGGCTGACCAAAGATGAGCCTGGCTGCCTGGTTCTGGACGAGTTGCAGCCGATGTAACTGGTAGGCTGGTATACCAGTATAAAGGGAGTTTGCGTAATCGATCCGCGAGATGACCAGGGCAAGTACCACTTGGGTCAGAGCTGCAGTGGAGAGAAATCTGCTGATTTTCCGAATTCTTCGGAGTTGAAAAAGCACGCAGAGACCACTGAGCTGATCTGGGCCTTCATGGTAAGATCGTTACTGATGGTAATTCCTAAGCTTTTTACCAAGTTAGCAGGGAGAGGGGGCTCCCTAACAGCGGAGGCCAAAAGTTGGAATCCCAGGGATTGGCCAAACCGCCTGTGAGAATCAACTCTGTTTTATCTGGGTTTAATTTGAGTTGATTGATGTTCATCCAGTCGCTAATGAAATTCATAGTGGATTTGAAGTTAGACGCAGATGATACGGAGGTGTCGATGTTGAATATCAACTGAAGGTCGTCAGCGTAGTTAAAGACTACGACCTCTCTATTACGCAGGGCCAAAACCAAAGGAGAGATGTACAGATTGAAAAGTAGGGGTGAGAGAGAGGCGCCCTGCGGGACCCCACAGGTTAATTTCTTTTCCTCTGCTCTAAAGTTGGCCAGACGAACCGATTGGGAACGGTTACTGAGAAAGGAGGTAGTCCATTTCAGGGACAGGCCCTGGATCCCAGCACAGCCGACACGGTCGATCAGCAGTTGGTGATCGACCGTGTCGAAAGCAGCTGACCAATCGAGAAGGACCAGGGCCAGAGTTTTGTCCTGATCAGCCCCCCTTCTCAGTTCGTCCATGACCGCCAGAATGACGGATTCAGTGGAATTTTCAGGTCTGAAGCCTGCCTGATGGGGGTCCAGGTAATGGGTCTGTTCTATAAAGGAGCTGAAGCAGGTGGCAACATGGGCTTCAAGGATCTTAATCAGATAGGGTAGAAGAGAAATAGGGCGGTAGTTGGCCGGAGTTGAGGGGTCTAAACTAGGTTTCTTGATAATGGGGACCACTTCCGCCATTTTAAAAAGATTAGGGACGGTCCCTTGGGCCAATGAGTTATTGAGAAGCTGTAAGGGGGGTTAGGATAGCGCAGAAAAATATCCCGAAGAATATAGGAAGGACAGCTGTCCATGGGGGAACCAGAACCCACTTTTGCAAGTAGGGCGAAGAAGGCCTCTCTGGTAATAGGTGGAATACCATCTAGATACACCAGGTTCTTACGTGGATGATGGGGAGTCAGAGGAGTAGAGGATTTAGGAATGCTAGCTTTAATGGAGACAATTTTCTCAATAAAGAAAGTATTGATCGAGTCGCACAAAGATTGCGAAGGAGCGGGTTTAACATCTGTGAATGGATATGTGAGTGGGTGTGTTAGTGGCCATACAAGAGGTTGTATAGGGTGGGAGTTCTGTGGATGTAATCAGTGATGTAATTTGAGATGTCATCAGTGATGTCACTGACCATGTCATGAGTGATGTAATGTGAGGTCATAAGCGGTGCACTGCGGGGCGTAAGTTATAGTTAGCTCAGGTAAACATGACTGCTGAATTTCACTGGTTTTGTACAAGTGAAATCTGAGCCTAACTATAACGTCTTGTAACTGTTTTTTTTCCAGTGAATTTCTAAGGTTCTTCAAATTCTATTTCCTAACTATAACGTCCCTGTAACCTTTGTGGTTTTTTTTAGTGAATTTCAGTTTTTTTAACTAGTAGTCACATTTGCAGAGTGGTGGAGAAAGGGGGTGGGGCTCAGACCAGCTCTCAGCAATCGCGCTGTGTGGGACTTCCTGGAGGTAAGAGGAGGGCTTCTGGGTCCCCAAGAACCCTCGGCATCCAAGAGGACTTCATCCCCCAACCAGCAGTGCGCTAGGAGGCGCGTTTGCAGAGTGGTGGAGAAAGGGGGCATGGCCTCCGAAGACCTCTTAGCAATTCCGCTGTGTGCGACTTACTGAAAGTAACAGGAGGGCTTGTTGGCCCCCAAGGGCCCTCAGCATCCAAGGGGACTTCATTCCCAACCAGCAGTGCACCAGGAGGCACGTTTGCAGAGTGGTGGAGAAAGGGGGTGTGGCCTCCGAACACCTCTCCGCAATCCCACTGTGTGGGACTTACTGGAGGTAACAGGAGGGCTTGTTGGCCCTCAAGGACCCTCTGGAGCCACGGGGACTTAATTCCCCAGCCAGCAGTGCACCAGGAAGCATGTTTGCAGAGTGGTGGCCCTTCCTTGGGCCAATTTCGGCGCCGGGAACCCCATCCCTCGGGCCAGGCCTTTTTTTACATGGAGGCTCCCTCCCTGGGCTAATTACGGCCCCAGGGCCCGCACTCTATAGTGGTTGTCCTGGTCCCACCCAGGGTCCCCACTCGCCACTAATGGGGACTGCGGAGGTAGCCTAAAGGCCCCTGCTGTCCCTGCAAGCCTCCCCCTTCCTGCGGGAGCTGGCAGTGCTTTTACACGCAGGGAGCTGCTAAACATGTAGCTTCCTCTGTGTAAAAGCAATTTTGCTCTGTTTCTAGCAAGCAAGAGCATTTTTTATGCTATCGCTTGCTAGTAGCAGAGCACAGTTTGCTATTGCTGGGCAGGAGCGGTAAAGCTCCTGCCAAGCCATAGCTAATAGCTATGTCCCGGGGGTGGGTACCCGGGACATAGCAGGAGCCAGAATATGCCCTGGGGAGGGGACTTTCTCTGGGGCTGCGGGGAGGTCCGGGCGGCCCCCTCCCCTTCTCTAAACATAAAGCCTGGGGAGGTGGTGGTCCCCGGGACTAGGGGAGACCAAGAGGCCCCCCCTTGATAAATAAGCCCCGGGAAGGTGGTGGTCCCTGGAGCAGCAGGGGAGGCCAAACCGGCCTCCCCTGCATTTTTTTATTCTCCAGGGGGTGGTGGTCCCTGGGGCATGCACCCACCCCTTTATTAAAATGCCCCCAGGACCTGGCCCACCCGGGGTCCGATTAGTAACCAAGTGTGGGAGCCTGTGCTTTGCTTTTTTGAAAAGATTCGGGGCGGATCTGCAGATCCTGTAGAAGAAAATGTTTTTTTTTGTGGCTATGCGGTGTCCCTGTAGGACCCCCCACATCCCAAGAGGGCTAGGTTTGGAAGAAAAAAAAAATTAAGTGGCTGGGGAAGTAACAGGAGCAGAAGCACCACGAGGGTGCTGGTGAGGCCGAAGCATAACGGGGGTTTAGGTTGGGGAAGACAGGTTACAGAGAGCAAAGTGGAGTGCTTGCGCTGAGCAAACGGGTGAAAGACGAACATGAAGCAGGCGGTGGGAGAAGCACAGGCGAGAAACCAGTGGAAAGGGGGGAAGTGCACGAGGGTGGGTGCAATATGAAGGGGCCAGGGAGTAGCACACAGGTGACAGAGAAGCAGTGCAGGGGGAAGGAAGTAGGTGAGGGGGAAAGCTATAAAGCACATGCACTCCCAAGAAGTGATTAGCCCAAATGGAAAAAAAAGTAGAGCTTGAAAAGTACGCAATAGAAGACCTATAAATGTGGACAGTGTTTTAAAAAAAAAAAATTCCTTTGGTGTTATTATGAAGACAAAATGCCTGTCTCCATTCACCACGGTGTACATTTGGGATATTCACTTTATACGCTTGCATCAAATTGCCACAATCTGTGGCTGAATAATGGCTAGAGAAACATTGTTCTCCTTTTAATGTTTGAATACAACCGTAAAGGGAGATTGTGTGTGCCCCCACCCCACCCCCTGTACCATTTTGTAGCTTTTTATCTATGAGCTGGTAATTTTTGTGCTAGAATCAATTATCTGGCAGATGCTAGGGTAGGCTGGAAATGACACAAGTCCATAATTAGGTCAATGACCACAGAATTGCACAGTTCAGTGGACCAATTTAATATCCCCACATTGTCTTTAAACATCACACAGGATGTTGGTTCTGTTGTATACTTCCTAGGGTGTCCATAAACGGGCTTTCCAGAATCATGTCCTTATAAAGGCACAATTCGCCCTGCCCTTATATAGGCATAAAATCCCAGCCCTTATTTAGGCATAAACCGTGCACTCCAAATACAGGCATGGTCTCCGACATCCGTCCACCCTAGCGTCACAACGAGTTCATGAAAAAAACAGACTCTTAGGCTGCAGGAGTTTCCCTAGCCCAGGACTATTGATTTCTTCAAGGACTCCTATATTATGCATGAACCGTTATTCCTTAGGGGTTCATTCATGACGTCTTCCACTGTCCGACTCACGTCAATGCTAACATTTTCAGGTATAAATATACCTTCCCAAACCCCTGTAAATCAGAGGAGACCTCGACTTCAGAGGAGCCCGTTTCCCGGCCGGACGCACTGAGAAGACGCTGTCATTCCTGCACGCAGAGAGTCCAGCTTCCAGTGATCTAACTTCCCTTGCGGGGTGTTGGAGTTAGAGTCTGGAAAGAGATTCCTACCTCTCTCATTCTTCAGGTATGGAGCTGACTAGAACCTAGAGGGACTCTTGGCATACTAGGCATACTAGGCTTAACATACTCTTAGTATACTATAGTAAGGAATACTTCACCTACTTCTCCCTACACCTAGGATAGGTTAGGTACACTGGGGTAGAACTAGGCTAGAAACGCATCGTATGAGTACTCGCATTTTTAGGCTGTCATTTTATGTAAATGCATATATGCTGAAAAGATGATGCTAACGCAGTATTATTTATTTCTACTGCTCACTCTGTACATTATTTATCTCGCATACTGTCTTGTGATCGTAACAGCACATTTAACTTACACCAGAAACAAGACTGTTCAATAAACCTTTTATTGAAACGCCCGTCTGTTATTTCTGTGTAACTTTGAGAGTAACTAAAACATGCACGACTGAGCTGAGTGAAATAGTTATCTATTGTTTCTACGACTCTGGGACACGTTCTGATTCTAAAGAGAAACAAAGTGGTCATGTTTTGCGGCTGCCAGAAACTACTCCCTTCTTGTCGTCAAGAAGTTTCTAGTGGCCTCTGAGCTAGCTGGCACAAGTAATTAAGTTTAATATACTCGATAGGGACATACCGACCTTAGTCCTATGTCAAACCTATAGGATATATTATTCCAATGCGCAGAGCCTATTAGGGAAATAGGAGCTACACTACATGGTGCCCAACGGTTTGGTAAGGCAGTAATTCAACGTTAGATACTGAGTAACTCAGCCGTGCTTCTTTTTTTTCTGTCAGACTCCTACCCATATACTCCAAAAGACGTCTGGAGTGGGCAGGGTTAAGTATCCGCCACGGCTACATAGGGCAGTACCCTATATATTAGCTGTTTGGTTTGTTCAACATTGAAGGATACAGTGTCCCAAAATATTGTGCACCTTATCTTTGTTTTCTTGAAACTTGTTCTACATTTTTCATAAAACAAAATGAATGAAGACGCCGAAAACGGTGGTGCTGCGGCTGATCCAGCCCAACCAGCATTTTTTAACAATACCGGTTTAAATGAAACCGAGGAGGGTGTCATTGACATCGCTCCAAACTTAAGAGCCATTACTCTAAAACTTATAAAACATGGCCTACCACCGAGAGGAGGTAGAGCAGTTTTCGTGATAGAGGCACACGAATCCTTTCAGACAGAGGTATTCTATTCATGGGTAATACTTCCTGAATCCAATCCAGTAACTCACACATTTCACTTCTACAAAGAAGATGAACCACCAGAGGAATACATTCCTTTCGAGGATATAGAAATTCCATTAACATACCAAGAGCATCAGCTCTGGTTTAAAGGCGCCCTAAAACATCACAGAAATATAACCAGGCTCGGTCCACTAGGTAGACCAGGAGCAACATGGCCGATTCTAGCCGGCTACACACCTCATCCTGAACTTGACATAATGTCAGATGAGGAACTACTTACTCAACTCACAGAGTTAATAAAAATCTACAGACAATTGGTCCAATGTGTCATGCGGACTTTCACAGTCGAACCACCATTAACAATTCCAAATCAAACCCCTCACCAGGGGAATACTCTAAAAATTACACCACAGACTCTATACGCAGTCATGGGTAAAATGCCCACAAAACGTGAGCAAATTCCATTTTGGATAGCTCAAAAAATTACTCAAATCGAAGCAGTATTTCCAAATACTAGCCCGCATGAGAAACACAGAATCCTAACCATTAGTTTACCAATGGGGATCACACCACAACTGGAAGGCTGTACCACTTGGGGCTCAGTCTTTGCTGCCATCTACACTAAAACACACGGCATTCCGTCAATTGCGGTAATACCTGATGTCCTAAAACAAATTCAAAACGAATACGGGGCAGAGCCTGCTTTAAATTTAGGTATGAAATTACTGAAAAATTTCGACCAGGTCTCAACAATAATATTATCTAATATTAAAGGGAAGGCAGCAGCAGTGGCGATCTGACAAAAATTAAGGGAATTTGATGTTACAGAACATCAAACAGAGCTACCCAGAATAATAGAACAATCTTATGCAGAATTAGGCAGAGATAGTTTGGGTGGGAGACCAGTTAAACCAAAACTATCTGAAAGTCCTGAGAAGGACTCAATTAAACAAACTCCTACATCTTCTAAAAAGAAGTGGGAATCTAATAAACAAAATTCAAACGAGAAACGTTCTCAATTCCGAGGTAGGTCTCCTCAAAAGGAGCCCTCTGAAAGGAGGTATAACCTCAGGAATAGGGATAATTTGAGAAAACCTGATGGGTATCAAGATAATGATACACGTTCCTCTTGTCCCTTTCAGGTCTCATCACAGACTTCGGAAAGAAGAGGACGAACAGAACATAGAGAAGAACACGTGAAATTGAAAGACGACAAACACGCTCCAAAAACTAAAGCAAAACCTCAATTCTCCAAAAAGAAGGTAGCAGGTCTAAAGATCAGACATGCCGAGAATACTGAGAACACAACTCAAGAACGGAGAATGGGCTCATACAATGCTGGACAGTGCAGCGGAAGTCACAATAGCTCGCCAGAACCTTATGGAACTTCTGGAGATAGTGGACTTGAATGAGTACATCACAGAGACTGTAGATACCAGGGTTAGTACTCCACAAAAGTTATATGATATAACACTCCGGATGGAGGGAGACCAACCTAGACAGGTTAAAGCACTTTTTTGGGAAAGACTATCAAAGGGCTATGACATACTTCTAGCAAAAAAAGACTGGCCACCACAATTTGTCAGGGAGTGCCCACACGGCGAGGACATTATTATGCCTGCCTTCTCCAACCATATACCAATGCATCTAAGATATACATATGCCAGGAAATGGGCAGTGGCCCAGGCCCCAGCATTATATAAAAATCATGTAGGATGGGATGAGGACTCTCCTCACCATAAAATAAATCTGAAACATGAACCAACTGCACAAAGGCAGTATCCTATAAAGCAAGAAGCTAAAAAACAGGTCAGGGAGATCTTAGACCAACTTGAATACCAAGGGGTGATTGAAACATGCACCTCCTCCATGAACAATCCTTTGTTTCCTGTCTCCAAGCCAGACCATACATATCGTCTAGTTTTGGACTACAGACACTTAAACACTTGTTCTAAAACTTTTGCAGTGCAAAATGTACATAGCACAGCATTAATGAATAACATTGTGCGTAAAAAATACAAAACAACATTAGACATCTCAAATGGTTTCTTTTGTCAAAACATAGCACCTGAAAGCAGGTACTTAACGGCATTTTCCATAATGGGGACCCAGCGTCACTTTTGTCGACTCCCACAAGGGTTCAAGAACAGCCCAGGTTTATTCTCAGCGAGAGTAACTGAGTTACTACAAATTTATGACAACGAGGCATTGTCCTATGTCGATGACATCTATCTGACAGACGATGACCTGGAAAAACACTTGAACAGGGTGAGCACCATTATACTGGGTTTCGCCTCTGAGGGCTACAAGTTCAACTTTAAAAAGTCCCGAATTGCCCATCTCAATGTTCTATTTTTGGGATATGAGCTTTCAAGTGAAGGCAAGAGCTTGGCAGCTAACTTTCTAGAGAAATGTGCGCTGCTCCAACCTCCAAAGACGCTAAAAAACTTACAATCCATCCTGGGTTTCCTCAATTTTGGAAGAACATACATTCTAAATTACGCAGAAAGGGTTAAACCTCTCTACGCATTAATCAAACCTGATTTTTCAATCAAAAACTGGACACAGGAACACAGAAATTTTGCGTTCACTCCAAGCTAACATGTTAGCAACAAATCACTTACAAACACGCGTAAGTCAAAGAAATTTGGTGATTCGAATAATTTCGGGTCAATGTGGATTCACCTACTTAACCTTCAATGAGGGTGAGAAAATACCAATCGCATACAAATCACATTTGTACACACAAGCGGAAATGCGCTTCAGTTCAACTGAAAAAATTCTGACAGCAGTTCAAACGGCTGTAGCAAAAGAAAGAGCCTTAGCCCAAGGGAAACGCATAATTGTCGTTACCCCTGTACCTGCTTTAGAAGCGGTCACAAAAGCAAGCATTCCAAATGCTAAAGCTTTACATCCGAGATGGATACAATGGGTTAATTCTCTTGCTGCAACGGATGTTGAATATGTTTTTGATCCAGATTTAAAAACACAAGCATTCCTCCAATATGAACAAGAATGTCCTCTGCCCACTGAGATTCTGCCTCTCGATCAGTACGAATTTATAATTTACACTGACTGATCCGCACAGCCCGCAACAGGGAGTAAGCAAGCTTACAGTGCAGCGTGTGCAATCGTTAAAGGTCGCATGCGAAATGGCATCTTCAGACCCATGGTCACAAAAACTCAATCACTAGGTGATTGTACAGCTCAGCGAGCTGAACTACAGGCATTCAAACTGGCACTTGAGAGTACGGATCGAGAATTCCCCACACTGATAGTGTGCGATTCCTTTTACTGTGTTCAGTCGTATAATGACTATATACGAACCTGGCTTGAAAATGGTTTCAAAGATGCAAAAGGTGGCACAATAAAGCATAAATTTGCTTTGGGAACAAGTAGTTCAGTTGAAAAACGAACTACCAAAGGCTCACGTGATTTACAACCTGAGTCATCAACGTGATGGCGTTCACGTTGCAGGGAATTCATTGGCTGATGAAGCCGCAAAGGGGGCTGTTCAGACTGCTTCCGTAGCTGCGATCACTCGTTCAAAAACAAAAATAGACGGTGAGATAATGTTGGCTGTCAATGCTTCAAGCAAAGGCAGCAGTGCAGCGTTACCAAAAAAGTTTCCACTCAAGTACTCTTATGTAATTGATGCGAACAACGTTCCTTTTGCTCGAATCCCTGGAGTGGGGGATAGGGTAATTCCAAACATGGAACGAAGAGCAGCCTTGATTTATGAAACACATTTGGGGGAGGGTCTGTCACATCAAGGGATCTCTAAAACAATTTTGACTTTAAAAGAGATGTACCCTGTGGCCTGGAATGAATACAGAAATTCACATTTTTATCAACAACTGCTTAGACTGTAAATTACAGCGAGAGAGCCACCAGACACCATGCTGCGAATGCGGTAGCCCAGTACAGACACCACTGTTAGACAGCATTAGGCTATCTACTCGCCTGCGTCCCACTGGACAAAGGCATTCCTGCAAATACTAAATCTAGGTTCCTATGGTTATGGCCTCGGCGCTTAGCTGACGCTCAAACTGTTATAAAAGATTTGCGAGTCTTTATCGGCACATACGCAATAGGCACGCTACATTCTGACCCGGGTCCTGCGTTTAGCTCTAGGGCTTACAAAGAAGCCATGGCCAGTCTGGGCGTTGCATTGCGGTACTCCTCTCCATTCCATCCTGAGGGAAATTCTGTTGTGGAAAGGAAAAACCGGGACATAAAGCAGTCTATAACAGCTAGAGTATTAGGTTCGGGTGATGGGTGGGTCAAACACCTCAATAGAGTACAGCGCGCACTTAATAATCTGCCA
The DNA here is from genome assembly GCA_963921515.1 of Calotriton arnoldi. Classification (NCBI taxonomy): domain Eukaryota; kingdom Metazoa; phylum Chordata; class Amphibia; order Caudata; family Salamandridae; genus Calotriton; species Calotriton arnoldi. The sequence continues at coordinate 3,538,118 of CAWUFW010000003.1, read as the reverse complement.
AGAAGTTCTCTAGGAGGGGTCACTCCATATGAGGTACTATTTGGGACAAGAATGTGGGTACCAGACCTTGAACACGTAGGCACAGTGGTGGAAAATAAACCGTTTGATATCAAAGATCGTTTGGCTGTTTTACAGGATCTCAATAAACTAAGAACGCAACAAAGCAACGTATTCCTGCAGCCAACCACCACTGGGGAAACATCGGCTGTCCCAGCAAGGCCTGTCTGGATTCCAAAAGTTGGGGATCTAGTCAGAGAAAAAATCGCGGACAAGAAGGAATTTGGACCTTCTTACAGACAACCAGTATCTGTTCTAGCTGTTCAAGGAACGAGAACAGTACTTCTGCCGCCCCTTGCTGGAAGAAAGGAGAAAAGATTTGTGTCCATCGACCTCATCAAACCACAGTATGTGGCCAATACTGAACAGTAGGCCTCGTGGACTCCGACCTAGTAGCAGACGCACTCCTCTCGCTACTATCCAAGAGGTTCAGACTGAAAGACTGATAACAATCGAGAATTCAGCTGTAACTGATGGAGGACTAAGCAACCAAGCTATGGAACTCATCCCTCTTGACAACCAAGTAACAGTTCGTCCAAATACACCTGTCTACACCAACGTGACACGTGATGAACTGGCTCCTGTGATTTCAACAAATCCTGACGCAATTCCAACAATTGACAGAACTGCTTCTGGCTATTTCATTGACTTCGATACGTTCTCAGAAGATGCAAGTTAACCTGAAACGTCGCCAGCATCATTCCAACTCAAGCAGCAAGTACAAGACTTTATTCACTTTCTGAAAAAGACTTATCTGGTTTCTCCATGGATTGAACTCTGGATTACATCTGGACTTTTTGTTTTCCTGCTTTGGCTAGCTTTGGTAACAACTGTGAGCGTGCTTATAAGTGGCAGATACATCCATGTGAACATTGAAGGAAAAGACGTAAACGTACTTTTGAAACCACATAAATCTTCCCATCGTAAAGCAAGAGACTTGTCATCAGTGAACATCACAGCTGTTCCTATACAGGATGGTATAGTGTGGGACAAAACAGATTATGAAATTTTCGGACCGACGGAACAATTGAACATTCCACATTTGTTTAAAATTTCACTAAGTGATTTAATTACGTCCAGTACCTATTCAGATGATTGGGACTTAGAGACTGTAAATGACATAATGTTTGATCTAGAAAAATCTGCTGCATTTTCTAAAAATGAATATTTAGAGGGTTCATCAGACTATGAACAACAGTATTGGTATAACCACTATGGTCATCATTATTTGCATAAAACTGCATATCCAAGAAATGTGTTTGTTTAACCAATGGGAACATTGTCCTACACCACCAAAAGGTAGTTCAAAATCATTTGCTAGTAAGTTTCCATATTTTTCAGGTTACAATACATCTGACCCAGAAACGTTTTATTACAAAAATGTAAACAAAACAGGACTGAAAATTATGTTAACAAATACTAAACAGATTTACTCTGCAGCATTTATTGCCCAACTGTCTACACAGGGTTTCGACTTATGGAAAGACACAATAGAGACAAAAACTGTCTGGGGTAGTAAAGATTGGCAAGTACAGGGTATAGAAGCTTTATTTAGAGCCTGTATCATCCCTGAACAAATATTGTTTTTGAATGAAACCGTCCAACAGACATCTTGTCTTGGAATAGCCAAGATCAAAGAGATGAAAACACCTTCTGTGCCAACACCTGCCAGGGATAACGATACAAAGGCAGTGGTGACAGTTGACAATATACTACAACTCAACAGATCTGATCCTGATTGGAAGAAATGGTTGATCTGGCCCACAGACACAAACAACTGTCAGGAAAGATTCCTGAATAAAACTCCGGGCTTTACTATTCATAGGCCAGACCCAAGATATGTCCAAAGACAACATCCGGGGGTAGTAACAACATACAGTGTAGGAAAATTATGCCTCGATTGGCTGCATAGATCTACACTACAGGATGTGAAACAACACTTATCCTTACTTGCAGACGACGCAGATCTTAGGGAATTCTTGCTTGGACCAAGAAAACCGCGTCAGAAACGTTTCATATATGCCGGCATTTATGCTGCTTATAACGAAGCATGGAAAGTGTCACAGATAGAGGCCGCAGAACGAATACGCAAACTTGATCGTATTAATTTAGAGAAAACGCGCTCTGTGGTCGACAATGGGTTAACAACTTTGTCCTCCAGAATTTATTCATTGGATGGCATTGTATCCTCTGCTATCGACATTCTAGAACAAGATTTGGCTATGTTACAACAAGGTCAATCGCAATTACGTTCTATAGTGTTATTGAGCTGGACGCTGCAATCTTTGCGAGCGGACTATGTGCCTTGGCGTTTCATCAACACGTCGTCTCTGTTTGCAGAATACAATCTAACTGATAAACAGATCGAATTGGCACAAAGAGGAGCAAGGTATACAGTGCTGAGCATTGAAAAACTGGAAAAATTACCATTCACAGTGGCAAAAAAACCAGCTACAGAATGGGTTATTCATGGCAAAATTACATTACCTGTGACTACTTTTCAGTTTCAGTATTGCCTCAGACAAATGCAAGCAGGCAAATATGAAAGGTCGGGTAAGGAATACATTAAGACATCTTGGGATTTACTGTATACACATAGATGTTGGAGTGGGGATCGTGAAGTGTTTTTGAGCGGTACTAACTGTAAACATGCACTGACCGGTTCACTTATATGTCAGGACATTTCTTTACACGGGGCTTGCAATGGTTCTGTGGCAAATGTGTCTTGCCATCAGCAGGGCACACCAGCTGCTGTGATTAATCCAACGTTTGGACAACTTTCTAATGGGAGTTACCTCATGTTGAATGATCAGAGTTGCTGTGGAATGTTGCCAGGCATCCCATATCGCGTAACGGTCAACTCCAGGGTCACTTGCTGTATGCAAGTATTGTTTCCCCCAATAGACACAGTCAGGGAGTCGCCTCTATGGCCTTCGCTGAACGTCTCTTTTATAAGATTTGATACTTTGAGCAGAATGAAAGCCATGCTTTTACAGCAAACAGTGCCTTTGACCTCGGCCAAAGAAACCTATGATCTACAAGTAGCAAGGACTTCGGCTGAGATACAGACTTTAATACGTACAAACTGCCCTATACATTTTGTAGAAATGATAACACGTATCTTTAACATGTCTGATACAACAGGGATTGTACATGTATTTAAGAGCATCTGCTCCGGTCTGTTAGCACCTTTCCAGGCAATATTTGGAATCATCCCGAACTTTGCACATTCAGTGTTTGGTGGCATACCATTAATTCTAGCACTTGTTGCCGGAATTCTATTTCTCTTCCTGCTATTGCGCTATGGCCAGCCTATTCGCAGACATCACTCCGAGCGAAATGGAGAAAGCTCTCCTTGAAAGAAAGTGCCGTGAGCGAATAGTACAGCTATTGGGCATGACTTGTCTACGGGACCTGAATACCACGTGGTTCCTGTCATTCAGACCAATCTGGGAAGATTGCATCTTACCTGTTCTACGATGCCTGCTATGCGGTGAAGAATGCGTGTTGGACGCTTGTCTAACATATCCATCAGCTGCGCCAAAGGACGTCGATACTTTGCTGGTCCCGATAACGGCCCATGCTCTGTGTTGTCCCCAGAGGCTTCCAATCCTGGTGTCAGCATTCATTGAGATCTCACAGACGCTTCCGGCTGCTGCTGAGGTACGAGAAAGAACTCCAGGCACACAGGTAACAACGGACGCGAACATTGCTGCGGCGACCTATGCTGATAGCGATGCTTCACATCTTTGTGCGGTCAATCTACTACACGAGGTGTTCCAACTTACACCAACGACAGTGGATGATGTTTTGTCTATTGAAATAGATGATCTCATGTTTACACCAGACCCGTAAACTGACTCTGATTCAGCATACAGTGTTCCAGAGATGCAATAACAATTTGGCCTTCATTTCTCAAATTTGAACCAAATTTGAACTTTTGTCCCATTTTTCGAACGAAAATGGCACTTCAATCTGCTTAAAGTAGAACTAGCCTTATAATATAGACTTGGCGGTGCTTCCACGGACACTTAGTCATCTTGTGTGTCTAAATCAGTTCATTTAATTTTCATGACAGGAAATGACTGTAATTTTGAACAACTTATCGATCATTTTTCGTCATATGTAAATATTGCTTTTTATATTTTATTCCCATTGCATTTATTTCGAACTTTATGCTGGAAATGAAAAGCATTGCTTACTAATGTTCAGTACCTTTTGCATTTTTTAATGTTTTTTAATACTTTTAAGAAATATTTTAATATGCAGTACTCCATTTTAATGTTTAGCATTTTAGTATTATCGAACACACGAAAGAGGAGTGGGTGTTGTATACTTCCTAGGGTGTCCATAAACGGGCTTTCCAGAATCATGTCCTTATATAGGCACAATTCGCCCTGCCCTTATATAGGCATAAAATCCCAGCCCTTATTTAGGCATAAACCGTGCACTCCAAATACAGGCATGGTCTCCGACATCCGTCCACCCTAGCGTCACAACAAGTTCATGAAAAAAACAGACTCTTAGGCTGCGGGAGTTTCCCTAGCCCAGGACTATTGATTTTGATTTCTTCAAGGACTCATATATTATGCATGAACCGTTATTCCTTAGGGGTTCATTCATGACGTCTTCCACTGTCCGACTCACGTCATGCTAACATTTTCAGGTATAAATATACCTTCCCAAACCCCTGTAAATCAGAGGAGACCTCGACTTCAGAGGAGCCCGTTTCCCGGCCGGACGCACTGAGAAGACGCTGTGATTCCTGCACGCAGAGAGTCCAGCTTCCAGTGATCTAACTTCCCTTGCGGGGTGTTGGAGTTCGAGTCTGGAAAGAGATTCCTACCTCTCTCATTCTTCAGGTATGGAGCTGACTAGAACCTAGAGGGACTCTTGGCATACTAGGCATACTAGGCTTAACATACTCTTAGTATACTATAGTAAGGAATACTTCACCTACTTCTACTTCTCCCTACACCTAGGATAGGTTAGGTACACTGGGGTAGAACTAGGCTAGAAACGCATCGTATGAGTACTCGCATTTTTAGGCTGTGTCATTTTATGTAAATATGCTGAAAAGATAATGCTAACGCAGTATTATTTATTTCTACTGCTCACTCTGTACATTATTTATCTCGCATACTGTCTTGTGATCGTAACAGCACATTTAACTTACACCAGAAACAAGACTGTTCAATAAACCTTTTATTGAAACGCCCGTCTGTTATTTCTGTGTAACTTTGAGAGTAACTAAAACATGCACGACTGAGCTGAGTGAAATAGTTATCTATTGTTTCTACGACTCTGGGACACGTTCTGATTCTAAAGAGAAACAAAGTGGTCATGTTTTGCGGCTGCCAGAAACTACTCCCTTCTTGTCGTCAAGAAGTTTCTAGTGGCCTCTGAGCTAGCTGGCACAAGTAATTAAGTTTAATATACTCGATAGGGACATACCGACCTTAGTCCTATGTCAAACCTATAGGATATATTATTCCAATGCGCAGAGCCTATTAGGGAAATAGGAGCTACACTACAGTTCCTGGGATGACTGCCGTTCGTTAAAGCTCTTTTGGCCAGGCTACACTTGGACATCGAAGCTACCACGCTCCTTGAATTTATCATGCATGGTTTTTTTCTATGAGTAGGAAGAAAGGAGGTGCTTTGAGCTAAGAAGAGTAAGATGTACTTACCTCCTAGGATCGCAGTCTTTGCTTCCCTTCCTTCACACAGCCTGCGTACATTCCTTTCTGTGCGCCTCATTCTGGTACCCAGAGAGCGCTGTAGCTCATTTAGTGAGGTTGAAGCAAGTGTGTGGTTTAGGGCTATGTCTGCCATCTTGCAATGTCCTCTAGTGGCTTTGGGTTAATAAGCCTGGCGATGGGTGACCTAGGAGCGAGAGTGGTTCTATGAGGAGTAAGGTTTTGCAATGACCCCCTTCAGCCTCAACCAGTGTCTGTTTTTGAACCTCTAGTTTAATTATGCTGTTGCTACTGACAGTAGTAACCCCTTAGTGTCCACACAAGTGGTCGTGTGTTGGGAAACTTATTCCCATGTGTCCACTGTCTTCTTGATAGGCAACTTATGGTTGTGAGTTATCTGAATGCCCTCTACGTAGGTCATGGAGGCAGATCTTGGTGCTTACTTCCAAACTGTGCGGAGATGCATGTAGTCCAGTTGGGTGTGCCATTGCGTTTTGTATGTGACAGTATTTTTGCATTCTATTGTAGCCCTCTTATGGGGTGGGGAGGATAGGTACAGGTCTTGTAGCGTGTCATCGCACCTGTGGCCTCACTGCCAGAGGCGGCGCAGAGTAGCATAAGCAGTATGGTGACGTGTAGTATGTCTTTCTGGAAGGAAATAGTGTGGTGGTTGTATAGTGAGGAGGAGGCATGTTTAGGAGTAGTGTGTAGGGAATGGTGGTGATAAAAAGTAAAAATATTGGTAGGGAAACCCCAATTACATTTTCAGCCTCCAAGACAATTTCATCCTTGCTCAAGGAGTGTAATTTTGTAATTGCAGGTGGGGGTGCGGCCACCTACTGAATGCCCTTAAACTCAAACAGCCACAGGTGGAGAGTGGAATAAGAGGCTCAATAGTGATACTGACTATAAAGGACTGGAGATGAGGGTTTAGCAATATTTTTGTTTTCTATTTACTTTAGAGTTCGGTATAGCGCTAATAAACTTGTGCCTACTTCAGACCCTGTTGAGCAGGTGGGAAATTGTATTGAGCAGCAAAGTGGTGTTCGATTATTGGACTCTGGTCCTTCTCTACGGGGGTTGTTCCCGGTCTGATTGTCTCAGGGTTGAAGGATAGGTCTCAGTTTTGTCTGCAAGAGCTGGGCACATTTAGCATCTGGCTGTAACCATAAATATCGCTTAGCAAATTCCTATTTTACACCAGACACAAGAGCTATGTCACACCTTTTCCTCCCAGGTCCTGCATCATGCCTGCTCAGGGGATAAAAATGAAGCTAGGGGGCTTACCTGGCTGCGGAGCTGATCAGGCTAGTAAAGGGGCTGTCTACGCCCTCATTTTCCGGGCCTAGAATCCCAACAAGGCCTGAATTGTGGTTTGGTTGATGGAATAAGGGACTTCACTAAATGAGTTTAAACACCAAGCCGTGGGCAGGAGACCAGCTGGTAGAGTAGAATCCTGCTAGAGACCATAGCGGTGGTTGCATCACTTTAGCAGGCTGAAGTTGATCTCCTATGGACATTACTTGAAAATGCCAGCCCTAGCCACACTCCCTTTAATTTGCTGGACTGTAATGCACAAAATGAGTTAAAGAATCATATAAGAGAACAGTGACACCAAAATACTGCCAAATGCAAGAGGAATAACACTCGCGAGTTTGATTTAAGACCAGGGATGTTGGAATTATGCGGCAAAGTTGATTAAATGATGTGGCGGAAATAATGTGCCACATTTGGAAGCTGTATTACTTAACTAGTTTTCTCATTCTTACCCATGTGAACACAGAATGTGCAAAGGTTTCACCTCCTTATCAGTTTAACACCGAAACACAGCAATCAGTATCCGACAGGTGACCTGCATGTGTCAAAATGTCTGGTAGCGTTTTTAGTAACTTTTGATCCGTCTGAGCGAGAAACTGTAACAAAACAAAAAAACCTGCAAGTTATGAGAAGATGAAGAATGTGGCGAGGGCAGTAAATCTAACTAGGTCAAAAGCCACGGTTGCACAATTGCATAAGTCTGGTGGCCATGATTACAACCACAATGACTCATTAACCCTTTGTAAATTGACTCCCACCTTTTTTCCCTAGGGTGGAGTCGGCCTCCGACTCCGTGTTAGGCCTTAGTGCGGAAGCTATAATGACGCAACAAACACACTTAAGACTTGTATCGCAGGAGTATTCCCGGTGACCGCCCTGTACCTTTATTTATTTATGTATCAGGCCGAGCTTGGCCCTCAAGGTGCGAGAAAGGAAACCATGTTTAGTAGAGGCCGGGTGGCACTGTGCACACCATCCAACTTTTATTTACATGGAGAGTCCCAGTCCATGTTCTCCTACTAGGCAGACGTAGTCTCGCAGCTTCTGACTTGGAGCGGGGTTGGGGTGAAGTCCATACCTCTGGACCCCTTCACACCCGCAGATTGGGATGCTACTTCCGCCATCCTCCTGTGTTTGGCTGTCTGTTGGTGGACTGGCCATTGCTCCTGTCAGTACCTGGCTAGATGCTCTGTCGGTCGACCTGTGTCTGAGTGCTGCGGTTGGAAATGTTGGGTGCTGTCACGCCCCCTTAGTTTGCTCCCTCATCTTCGCCATTGTCACTGTTCTGTCCGTCAACTGAAGCAGGCGCTCTTGATCCATTTCTGGCTATTGTGGTGAGGCCTCTAGACAGTGACCATTGTCCCTTGAATCCTTTCCATCTTCCAAGTCTCCTTTAAAAAAAAGAGTGTGGAACTTTCACCCAGGGTGGGGGTCCTGCATTCTCAGGTTTGGCATAACTGGCCGCCAGTCCAAACTAGTGTGCTGGTTGGTTGCTCTTATCTTGCACTGCCACAACATCCAGTGTCGTAGGTTGCCAGCTTGGGCCTACCAAGATGCTGTCATGAGTCGGTCTTTGAAATAGAAGATCCACGGGGGCACAATTGATGGTGCTATGATGGGTTTGTTTGTAGACCCTGAAGAACCTGTGGAGGGAGCAATCGGCACCCTTTCTTCTTCTATACTCCTATGCGGAGGGCTCATTAGTGTATATAGGAAACGTTCCACTTCACCACTGGCCTGAGGCCATTGCGGGGGTCACTCTCTGGTGTTTAATGGCAAGGGAGGTGAGATAATCCTAAAACTCTTGTCCTTGGACTGGGGGACCGTTGTCTGTTTTGATCTCCTCTGAAACAGGGAGAATACCTTCTCTAGGATTGGCTTCACTTTCAAAAAGGCTGTTGATTGAACAATTGAGAATTTTGTATGTGAATCCAACAGCACCGCACTGAGTCGGCCATCAGGGAAGCTCCCAAAGTCCATGCTGACTTTGAACCAGTGTTTCAAACTAGGTTCCTCTGTCAGCACTGGTGCAGGAAGGGATTCTCCGCTGGTAATGGCACATGACTGACAGCTGCGTACTTTCTCTTCTACTTGGGTAGCCACTCTGGGGAACCACACCTTATCCCTGTCTCGCTTTGGTCTGGACTAGGCCCTGGTGACCTTGATGAACTAGATCGACCACGCTGGCCCACAGACTTTTGGGAATCACAATATGCCGACCCCAGACAGCAGCCCTTTTTCACTAGTGCCTAGTTTGTCTCGGACTCTCCATAGCTAACTTCTGGTGTGTCGTTCTGAGGGCGTCAGTGATTTTGAGCGGTCAATGAAGTTGCGCCACTGCTTTCGGGAGAGCACGTCCTTTGCTTTCCCTATACTTTCATCCATAAGTGTAGCCTCCTTAATTGCCTCAATCAATAAGGCTTTGGGGCACGCCTCGTGCACCACCATCCTCACAAAGTCCTCAGTTTCATCATTGTCCGTCTGTTCTCGGGATGTCGGGACAGGTAGTCCGCTGGGTTGTTCACTATAGGGCCGTAGATCACCTTGAACGAGTAAAGCTGTAGTTGCACCACCGATCGCTCGATCCTTGGGGGCTTGAACTGTGCCATTACTTCAAACAGAGAAACCAAGTGCTTGTTATCCGTGACCACGCAAAAGTGTTCCCCAAATAAGTACAAGTGGGAGTGGCAACACACCCACTGGAAGGCTAGGGCCTCTTGTTCGATCTGGGCATACATGGTTTCAGAATCCGAAAGCGCTACTCGCGTAGGCGATGGACACCCACGAGCCTTCAGTCTTTTTTTGTAAGACAGCCCAGAGGCCTACGGGGCTGGCATCGACCACAAGTTCAGTCCAATGCTGAGGGTTGAAGTATGCCATTGTTGAATTATCAAGGAAGGCCCCTTTCACTTGGCGAAATACAGCATCTGCACGCGAGTACCAGGTCCTGGGAGCATAAGGGCTCTCAGTGGCTCTGCCAAGTTGGCCATGATTGGGGTAAACAGGCCATAGTATGCTGCCATACTGAGAAAGCTCCTTATCTCAGTGGTATTTTGGGGGACAGATGCGCTACGAGTGGCCTTCACCCGCTTCAGATCAACCTGTAGTCCATCCCAGAAACACATAGCCAAAGAAGTCTACTGAGTTTGTGTAGAAGGAACATTTCTGTTTGTGTAGAGTCAGCCCACAGTCTGCCAGTCATTTCAGGGTAACTCCGAGACTCTTGTGATGTTCTTCGAGGGTCTCAGAAAAATCAAGATGCTGCTTATATCTGAAAGAGACACGTTAGTGATAGATTCCTTACCTTAGAATATCCCCAGGCGGCAGACTGGATCCGGAAAGTTTTTCGTCAGCAGTACCCCTGCGCGTCGGTAGGTGGCGTTGTGCGGCTCTGCGTCCGTCGCTGGCGGCGTAAGCGCCGAGATGACGTCACGGAGACTACTTAGGCGCCACCCATGCGCGCTGACGTCAGTTCTTTCTTTTTCCGCGCCAGCAAGCGCAGATCTGGTTAGAGCACGTACCTTAGTCACTTTTTGACTACTTTTTTTTGGGGGACTTTTGTCTCTACTTCTTTGAGTCTTTGACTCCTGGTGCCACGTAGGGATGCCTGGGTTTAAATCCTGCGGGGCCTGCCGCCGTACGATGTCGGTGGCCGACCCCCATGGCATCTGTCTCTACTGTCTGGAGCGCGACCATGACTCCCGGTCATGTTCCGACTATCTGGCCATGGCTCCGAAGGCTTTGCGGGAGCGGTCCCGAAAGCTGCTGGAGGCCCGACAGTTGTCTCCGCGCCGTTCGAGGTCCAGGGGTCGCTCGAGGGACCGACCGCGGAGTCATCATCATCATCACTCCTCGGGGTCCAAGTCTTCACCCTGAGAATCGGGTAAGAGACGTCACAAGAAAAAGTCGAAGAAGCACGTACGCTCTCCGACCTCCCCCGTCGGTCTCCGGACGAGGGGGCCCGGGGTCTTTCAGTCCCGCGGCCTACCCGCCATACCCGGGTCCGTCGGCGACTCAGGCCCAGGTGCAAGAGTTTCTTGCCGCCATGGACCGCCTTTTCAGGCCTAGGGCTCCCGCCAGCGCGCCTTCGGGCCCCGCGGTCCTATTGAGGGACCTTACTTGCCACCGGCTCCGCCGCCGCAAGTTCCTCCGCCGGCGGCTCTGGCCCCGGCGCCCCCTGCGGCTCCCTTGCCGGCGCCGCCCTGGGTTCCGTTCGTCCCACCTTCGCCCTTTCCTGAGTTTCCGGGCAATTTTGCTCTGGCTTGGGACCCTAATTGGGACATGGAGGCGTTCTCGGCGCCGGTGGAGCATTTGTTTTCCCCTGTGCCTCCCCCGCCGCTGCAGCATGTGCCTCGGGCCGTTGTGGAGGGGGAGGACTGGGAGGGGTCGGAGGACCCTCTTGCACGGCAGTGCGAGTCCGAACAGGAGTGGGCAGAGGACTCGGAGGATGCAGGTGGCCTTGACCTCTCCTCTGAGCCTGGGTTTGTGTCTCCTCCCACTGTCATGGAGGAAGGCGCCACATACACTGTGGTGCTCCGTAGAGCAGCTGAGGCTCTTGACCTTGACCTGCCTACTGTTACCCTCAAGACTAACCTCCTTACTGAAGTGCTTCAGCCGGCGGCAAGTTCCATGGAACCTCTGCTTCCGTTCAATGAGGCCTTGACGGATGTTTTGATGGGCACCTGGTCTAGGCCAGCCACGGGTTCCTGTGGATAAAAACGTGGCCAGGCGTCACCGCCCGGCACCGGGTGACCTTGCCTTTTTGACAACTCATCCGACACCGGAGAGCCTGGTCATTCAGGCCTCTACTTCCCAAACTGCATTCCCTGCCGCTCCGCCGGATAAGGAATCGAAAAAGCTGGAGCAGTTTGGCAAAAAGTTGTTTTCTTCTGCCAGCCTGGGGCTGCGGTCAGTCAACACCGCATGCCTCTAGGGCCGCTATTCTCACGCTGTGTGGGACACGGTGGCGCAGACTCTGCCCCAGTGCCCGGAGGAGGTTCGGGCTGTACTTTCCCAAGCTGTTGCGGAGGGGAAGGATGCCGCGAAGTTCGCCATTCGGTGTGGGTTGGACACCGCGGACTCTTTGGGGAGAGCCATCTCCACGACGGTGGCCTTGCGGCGACACGCCTGGCTGCGGTCCACGGGGTTTTCGGGGGATGTCAAGAGTTCCCTCATGGACATGCCTTTTGATGGTACTCGCCTGTTTGGCGATAAGGCAGACAGTGCGCTGGAGCGTTTTAAGGACTCTCGGACTACAGCCAAGTCCTTGGGTCTCTCCACCACATGCCCGGCCACGTCTACCTTTCGTGGCCACGGAAGGGGCGCCCCTCCACGTCCGTTCAGCCAGAGGCCTGCGCAGAACCAACCTCAGCGCGGGCGTGGTGGCCGCCGTGGCGGCACAGGGGGCCAGCATGCGGGTCAGTCCACCTCCGCTCCCGCAGCATCCGCCTCAAAGCCTTCCTAGTCCGAGCTTTGGGGTGCACCCCACGCCGGTGGGCGGCAGGATTCAACATCACCTCCCCCACTGGCGCTCTGTCACTTCGGACAGGTGGGTGCTGCAAATCGTCCGAAGGGGCTACTCCCTCCCCTTAGAGTCTGCCCGCCCCGCCCATGCTACCTCAGTTCCACCGCATGTCGGGGGATCACTTGGCGCTTTTCCGACAAGAAGTCACGGCCCTCTTGGCAAGGGGGCTATCGAGCGCGTTCCTGGGCCAGAAGTAGGACATGGTTGTTATTCCCACTACTTTCTGGTCCCCAAGAAGGAGAAAGGGGGCCTGCGCCCCATCGTGGACCTCTGGAACGTCAATCGCTTCCTCCGGAAGGAGAAGTTCAAGATGTTGACTCTGGCTCAGGTCTTGGCTGCCCTCGACCCTGGAGACTGGATGGTAACGTTGGACTTGCAGGACGCATATTTTCACATTCCTGTCCTGCCGGCCCACCGGCGTTACCTGCGGCTCACGGTAGGCCAGGAGCATTTTCAGTTTGCAGTGCTTCCCTTCGGCCTTACCAGCGCCCCTCGGGTGTTCACAAAAGTGATGGCGGTGGTCGCAGCTCATCTGCGCAGGTCCGGGGTGTCAGTCTTCCCCTACCTCGGCAACTGGTTGTTGAAGGCGGGCTCGACCCAGGCAGTCGTCAGTCCACCTCCGCTCCCGCAGCATCCGCCTCAAAGCCTTCCTAGTCCGAGCTTTGGGGTGCACCCCACGCCGGTGGGCGGCAGGATTCAACATCACCTCCCCCACTGGCGCTCTGTCACTTCGGACAGGTGGGTGCTGCAAATCGTCCGAAGGGGCTACTCCCTCCCCTTAGAGTCTGCCCGCCCCGCCCATGCTACCTCAGTTCCACCGCATGTCGGGGGATCACTTGGCGCTTTTCCGACAAGAAGTCACGGCCCTCTTGGCCAAGGGGGCTATCGAGCGCGTTCCTGGGCCAGAAGTAGGACATGGTTGTTATTCCCACTACTTTCTGGTCCCCAAGAAGGAGAAAGGGGGCCTGCGCCCCATCGTGGACCTCTGGAACGTCAATCGCTTCCTCCGGAAGGAGAAGTTCAAGATGTTGACTCTGGCTCAGGTCTTGGCTGCCCTCGACCCTGGAGACTGGATGGTAGCGTTGGACTTGCAGGACGCATATTTTCACATTCCCGTCCTGCCGGCCCACCAGCGTTACCTGCGGTTCACGGTAGGCCAGGAGCATTTTCAGTTTGCAGTGCTTCCCTTCGGCCTTACCAGCGCCCCTCGGGTGTTCACAAAAGTGATGGAGGTGGTCGCAGCTCATCTGCGCAGGTCCGGGGTGTCAGTCTTCCCCTACCTCGGCAACTGGTTGTTGAAGGCGGGCTCGACCCAGGCAGTCGTCACCCACCTTCAGACTACGGCCGACCTCCTGCATTTGCTGGGGTTCTCCATCAATGTGCTGAAGTCGCACCTGAGTCCCTCTCAGAAGCTCCCCTTCATCGGAGCGGTTCTGGATTCAATGCAGTTTCGGGTTTATCCTCCCGAGCAGCGAGTCCGGGATATTCAGGCTATGATTCCGATCTTTCAGCCTCTATCCCGGGTTTTAGTCAGGATGACCCTCCGGCTCCTGGGCCTGATGGCCTCCTGCATTCTGCTAGTGGAACATGCTAGGTGGCATATGCGGGCTCTGCAGTGGGACCTGAAGTTCCAGTGGGCACCGCATCAGGGCAACCTGTCCGATCGCACAAGTTACTAACTTGTGTAACGATATATCTGTAAGAGACAGTAGTTAGTGACAGATTCCTTACCTTAGAATATCCCCAGGCGTCAGGCTGGATCCGGAAAGTTTTTGCGTAGCAGTACCCTTGTGCGTCGGTAGGCGGCGTCGTGCGGCTCCGCGTCCGTCGTCGGCGTCGTGATCGCCGGGATGACGTCGCGGGCAGTACTTAGACGCCGCCCCTGCGCGCTGACGTCAGTTCTGTACACGACTTTCCGCGCCAGGAACGCAGAGCCATGCAAGAAGCTGACATAGGTGTCTGAAAAATACTAGGGCCCTGAAAGGGATGTCCTTAACCCTAGAAATCAGTTCGCAGAACGGGAGGATGGGTGGGCGGTAAGGAATCTGTCACTAACTACTGTCTCTTACAGATATATCGTTACACAAGTTAGTAACTTGTGCATCTGATAGAGACACGTTAGTGACAGATTCCTTACCTTAGAATAGATACCCCAGCAATACCAACCCCGGTGGTGGGTCTGCGAACAAAGATCAGACAAGGAAGTCCTGGAGGACAGAACGGCCAAAGAAGCCGTCCCTCCGGACCTGACTGTCAAGGCAGTAATGCTTTGTAAACGTGTGCAGCGAGGCCCACGTAGCTGCCTGACAAATAACCGGCAGCGGAACACCGCGGCCCAAAGCCGTGGTAGCAGCCGTTGCCCTGGTGGAATGGGCCCGCAGCCCAACAGGAGGCTTCTTCTTAGCCAAAGAATAGCAGGTCTTGATGCACAAGGTAACCCAGCGGGAGATGGTCCTCTTGTGCACCGCCCGACCTTTTTGGCGCCCACGTAGCCAACAAAGAGCTGGTCATCCACCCGGAAGTGTTTTGTGCGGTCAATATAGAAGGAGAGCGCACGTTTTGGGTCCAGACGGTGGAGCCTCTCTTCCTCTCTGGAAGGATGCGGAGGCGGAAAGAAGGTGGGCAAAGTGATGGTCTGCCCAATATGGAAAGCAGTAACCACCTTTGGCAAGAAGGACGGGCGCGTCCGAAGAACAACCTTGTCCGGATGAACAGACAGAAAGGGAGGTTTGCAAGATAGAGCCTGGAGCTCACTCACCCGCCGAGCGGAGGTGATGGCCACCAGAAAGGCTGTCTTCAGAGTCAGAAGACGAAGAGGACAGTTATGTAGAGGCTCAAAGGGAGCGCACATTAAAAAGGTAAGAACCAAGTTCAAGTCCCACTGAGGCATCACAAACGGAACAGGAGGGAAGAGGTGAGTAATGCCTTTTAAGAACCTGTGAACAACAGGGGACTTGAAAAGGGAGGGCTGATCAGGAAGCCTGAGGAAGGCCGAGATAGCACAAAGATAACCCTTGATGGTACCCAGGGCAGAACCCTGTTGGGCCAGAGAAAGAAGGAACAGAAGGACCTCAGAAAGAGGGGCAGAGAGGGGATTCACAGCCTTTGCTGTGCACCATGCCACAAATTTGTTCCACCTGCAGGCGTATACCACCTTAGTGGAGGGACGCCTGGCTGCCAGAATCACATCACAAACTTCGGGAGGCAAGTCGAAAGGAATCAACTGCCGCCGCTCAATCTCCACGCAAGCAGGTGTAGACTGGACAGGTTCGGGTGGAGGACCGCCCCCTGCTGCTGCGACAGAAGATCCTCCCGAAGAGGCAGACGGATCGGGGGATCTACGCTCATATTGAGTAGCTCGGGATACCAAACTCTTCGAGCCCAGTCCGGAGCCACAAGAATGACTTGGGCCCGGTCGTGCCGAATCTTCTTCAACACTCTGGGTAGAAGTGGTATAGGCGGAAAGGCGTACAACAGACCGCAACTCCACTCGTGACGAAAAGCGTCTCCGAGCGAGTGCCGCCTTGGAAATTCCAACGCGCAGAACTGATGACATTGCGCGTTCTCTTCGGTGGCAAATAGATCTAACCAAGGCTCTCCCCACTGCAGAAAGAGACCTTGCGCCACTTCCGAGTGAAGACGCCATTCGTGATCCATCATGCACCTGCGGCTGAGTTCGTCCGCCCTGGCGTTCAGGGAACCTGCCAGGTGTTGAACCATCAGGAACATGCCCTGATGTTCCAGCCATGTCCAGAGGCGCAGAGCCTCCTGACAAAGGGTCCAAGACCCCACCCCGCCCTGTTTGTTGCAGTACCACATGGCGGTGGTGTTGTCTGTGAACACCTGCACTACCTTCCCTTTGACAGAGGGAAGGAATGCCTTGAGTGCAAGTCGGATCGCCCGGAGTTCCAGAATGTTGATATGGAGCCGGGACTCCGCCGGAGACCAGAGGCCTCTGATCTCCGCCTCTCCCATGTGACCGCCCCATCCCAGAAGGGACGCGTCCGTCACAACTGTGTGCTCTGGCTGGGGAAGGGAGAGGGATCTGCCCATGACCCATTGCCGGTTCGAGAGCCACCACTGCAACTGTCTTGCAGTCCCCTCCGAGATCTGGACGTGATCGGACAGGTTGCCCTGGTGCTGCGCCCACTGGAACTTCAGGTCCCACTGCAGAGCCCGCATATGCCATCTGGCATGATTGACCAGCAGGATGCAGGAGGCCATGAGGCCCAGCAGCCTCAGGGTCATCCGTACCGAAACCCAGGATAAAGGCCGAAAGATTGGAATCATAGCCTGAATATCCCGGACTCGCCGTTCGGGAGGATAGGCCCGAAACTGCGTCGTGTCCAGAACCGCTCCGATGAAAAGGAGCTGTGGAGAAGGAATCAGATGCGACTTTGGCACATTGATGGAGAACCCCAGCGAGTGCAGGAGTTCGGCCGTAGTCTGGAGGTGGGAGACGACTGCCTGGGACGAGCCCGCCTTCAGCAGCCAGTCGTCGAGGTAGGGGAAGACTGAAACCCCTGCCCGGCGCAGATGAGCTGCGACCACCGCCATCACTTTCGTGAACACCCGAGGGGCACTGGTAAGGCCAAATGGGAGCACGGTGAACTGAAAATGCTCGGGCCTACCGTGAACTGAAGGTAACGCCGGTGGGCCGGCAGGACGGGGATGTGGAAATATGCGTCCTGCAAGTCCAACGCTACCAACCAGTCTCCAGGGTCGAGGGCAGTCAAGACCTGAGCTAGGGTGAGCATCTTGAACTTCTCCTTCCGGAGGAAGCGATTGACGTTCCGGAGGTCCAAGATAGGACGCATGTCCTCCTTGTCCTTTTTGGGCACCAGAAAGTAGTGGGAGTAGCAACCACGCCCTACTTCTGGGGTCGGAACACGCTCGATGGCCCTCTTGGTCAAGAGGGCCGTGACTTCCTTCTGTAGAAGCACCAAGTGATCCCCTGACATGCGGTGGAATTGAGGTGGCATGGCTGGGGGGTGGTCTCGAAGGGGAGGGAGTAGCCCCTTCGGACAATGTCCAAGACCCACCTGTCCGAGGTGATGGTACGCCAGTGGGGAAGGTGATGGCGGACCCTGCCCCCAACTGGCGTGCTGTGCACCTGAAAGGAGGGACTAGGAGGGCTTGGAGGCCGCGGACGGGTTGGAGGTGGTGGCCTGACCCGCACGCTGGTTGCCCGATCCGCCACGGCGGAATCCACGTCCTCGGCCACGCGAAGACGCCTGCTGCGCGGGCCGGTGGCTGGGCTGCTGACGTGAAGGGGCGCCCCTACCGTGGCCACGATAGGGGCGAAAAGCAGAAGTCAGCGGAGGGCGTGTAGCAGAAAGGCCCAGGGACTTGGCAGTAGCCCGCGAGTCCTTAAAGCGCTCCAACGCATGGTCTGCTTTGGACCCAAAAAGACCGACTCCATCAAAGGGCATGTCCATGAGAGTATTCTGGACATCCCCTGAAAAACCAGTGGTTCTCAGCCAGGCGTGGCGTCTGAGCGCCACCGTCGTTGCAATAGACCTGCCCAGCGAGTCGGCGGTGTCAAGGCCACAACGTATTGTGTATTTAGCCGCATCCCTTCCTTCCGCAATGGCGCGGGAAAGCAGTGTCTGGACCTCCTCAGGACACTGGGGCAAAACATCCGCCACCGAATCCCACAGGGAGTGGGTATATCGGCCCAAAAGACAAGCGGTGTTAACGGACCGCAAGCCAGCACTGGAGGAAGAAAAACCCTTCTTCCCAAACTGATCCAGGCGTTTGGATTCCCTATCCGGAGGAGCGGTAGGGAAGGCGGTTTGGGAAGCGGAGGCTTGGACAACCAAGCTCTCAGGAGTGGGGTGGACAGAGAGAAACAGGGGGTCGCCCGGAGCTGGGCGATGGCGTCGTGACACGTTCCGATCCACAGGAGCCCCTGTGTTGGGCTTGGACCAGGCGCCCAAAAGAACGTCAGTGAGGGCGTCGTTAAACGGCAGCACAGTCTCCGCAGAGGAGGCTGCCGGCTGAAGCACCTCTGTCAAGATGTTAGGCTTGACCGTCAAAGTAGGGAGTTGGAGACGTAAGGCCCCAGCTGCCCTACGCAACACCGTACCAAAATTGGCTCCCTCCTCCGTAGCCACGGGAGGAGACAGCATGCCAGTGTCAGGGGAAGTATCCAGACCACTGGCCTCCCCTAGACTCTCTGTCCAGTCCTCATCGTACTGACACTGTCGTGTCAGAGGGTCATCAGACCCCTCCCAGTCCACCTGGTCCTCCTCTGGTTCAAAATAAGGAGGAGGAGGGACAGTTGGGATCCAAGGTCCCATCGGCGCCGGAACCGGCGTCGAGCGACGTCGGTCCGGATCCATGTCCGGAGCCGGAAGGAACTGGGGGACGACGCCGCCCGGAGCCCAGGGCGGCGCCGAGAATGGCACCGGAGACATCGGCGCCGGCGGAGGTGTCGTTAGGTCGACCGGCGTCGATGGGGGTTGTGGAGCCAGGATCGAGGCCGGGGCCAAAGCCGGAGCCGGGATCGAGGCTGGAGGCACGGGCGACGCCGGGGCCGGAGCCGTCGGCGACGCCGGAGCAACCCCATCAGGGCCCGCGGGGCCCGAAGGCGCACCGGAGGGGCCTGGAGGCCCGAAGAGGCGGGCCATGGCCGACAGGAATTCCTGCACTTTGGCCGGATCCGCCCCCGAACCCGGGAAGGGCGGGTATGGCGGGGGCGACTCCACAGGCATGTCCGGGGCCGCGGGGGCGGGGACGGTGCCGGGAGGGGCCTCAGCCGAGCCGCGAGACCGGCGAGGCGAAGTCCTAGAGCGATGATGCTTTTTGGACTTCTTGTGTTTCGACTTACCGGACGAAGAAGACTTCGACGCCGACGACCGGTGTGGACTCCGCGATCGACCCCTGGACCTCTCACGCGACCGGGGCTTCCGCGGAGCCGAATGCCGGGCCTCGAGGAGCTTTCGAGACCGCTCTCGCAAAGCTTTCGGGTTGAGGGCCTGGCAGTCGGTACAAGACTCCGTGTCGTGGCCTCGGCCGAGGCAGAAGAGACACTCCCAATGCGGGTCGGTGACGGACATCATCCGCGCACAGGCGCCGCAACGTTTGAAACCGGGCATCCCTACGACACCTTGATAGATGAGAAAACAGTGAAAAAATTCACCAAAAAGTATGGTCAAAAAATGCCCAGGGCACTGCTCTTCCCGGATCTGCGCTTGCTGGCGCGGAAAAAGAAGAACTGACGTCAGCGCGCAGGGGCGGCGTCTAAGTACTGCCCGCGACGTCATCCCGGCGATCACGACGCCGACGACGGACGCGGAGCCGCACGACGCCGCCTACCGACGCGCAAGGGTACTGCTACGCAAAAACTTTCCGGATCCAGCCTGACGCCTGGGGATATTCTAAGGTAAGGAATCTGTCACTAACTACTGTCTCTTACAGATATGTCCATATCTCGGAGGGCACTGCACGACAATTGCAGTGGTGGCTCAGGAATCGCGATTGGGTCAATGGCAGATCCCTCTCCCTTCCCCAACCGGAGCACACAGTGGTGACGGACGTGTCCCTCCTGGGATGGGGCGGCCACTTCGGAGAGGCGGAGATCAGAGGCCTCTGGTCTCCGGCGGAGTCCCGGCTCCATATCAATCTTTTGGAGCTTCGGGCGATCCGACTTGCACTAAAGGCATTCCTTCCCTCTGTCCGGGGAAGTGTAGTGCAGGTGTTCACGGACAACACCACCGCCATGTGGTATTGCAACAAACAGGGCGGGGTGGGGTCGTGGACCCTATGTCCAGGAGGCTCTGCGCCTCTGGACATGGCTGGAACATCAAGGCATTACCTTGGTGGTTCAACACCTGGCATGTTCTCTAAACGCCAGGGCGGACGAACTCAGCCGCCGGTGCTTGATGGATCACGAATGGCGTCTTAACTCTGACGTGGCGCAAGGTCTCTTTCTGCAGTGGGGAGAGCCTTGGTTAGATCTATTCGCCACCGAAGAGAACGCGCAATGTCATCAGTTCTGCGCGTTGGAATTTCCAAGGCGGCACTCGCTAGGCGACGCTTTTTGTCGCGAGTGGAGCTGCGGTCTGTTCTACGCCTTTCCGCCTATACCACTTCTGCCCAGAGTGCTGAAGAAGATTCGGCACGACCGGGCCCAAGTCATCCTTGTGGCTCTGGATTGGGCACAAAGATACTGATATCCCGAGCTACTCAACATGGCGATCGATCCCCCGATCCGACTGCCTCTTCGGGAGGATCTTCTGTCGCAGCAGCAGGGGACGGTCCTCCACCCGAACCTGTCCAGCCTCCACCTCCATGCGTGGAGATTGAGTGGCAACAGTTGACAGCTTTCGATCTTCCTCCCGAAGTCTGTGATGTCATTTTGGCAGCCAGGGGTCCCTCCACTAAAACGGTATACGCCTGCAGGTGTAACAAGTTTGTGGCATGGTGCACAGCAAAGTCTGTGGATCCCCTTTCTGCCCCTCTTTCTGAGGTCCTTCTGTTCCTACTATCCTTGGCCCAGCAGGGCTCTGCTCTGGGCACTATCAAAGGTTACCTTTCGGCCATCTCCGCCTTTCTCAGGCTTCCAGATCAGCCTTCTCTCTTTAAGTCCCTGGTTGTTAACCGTTTCCTGAAAGGCATTACACACACGTTTCCTCCCGTGCCTTTCATAATGCCTCAATGGGACTTAAATCTTGTCTTAACCTATCTGATGTGCGCTTCTTTTGAGCCCCTTCATAACTGTCCTTTATGTCTTCTTACTCTAAAGACGGCTTTCCTGGTAGCTATCACCTCTGCTAGAAGAGTGAGTGAGCTCCAGGCTCTTTCTTCTAAACCTCCTTTCCTTTCTGTTCATCCGGACAAGGTGGTTTTAAGGACCCGTCCTTCTTTCTTGACAAAGGTTGTCACGCCCTTCCACATCGGGCAGACCATCACTTTGCCCACCTTCTTTCCGCCTCCGCATCCTTCAAAAGAGGAAGAGAGGCTCCACCGTCTGGACCCAAAACGTGCGCTCTTGTTCTATCTGAAGCGCACACAACAGTTCCGGGTGGATGACCGGCTCTTTGTTGGCTACTTGGGCGCCAAAAAAGGTCGGGCCATGCACAAACTAACCATCTCTCGGTGGGTCGTTCTGTGCATCAATACGTGTTACTCGTTGGCTAAGAAGGAGCCTCCTGTGGGGCTGCGTGCCCATTCTACCAGGGCGACGGCAGCCACTACTGCTTTGGGACGCGGCGTTCCCTTGCAGGATATTTGTCAGGCAGCTACATGGGCCTCGCTGCACACGTTTACCAAGCATTACTGCCTTGACAGCCAAGTCCGGAGAGACGGCTTCTTTGGCCGTTCTGTTCTCCGTGACTTTCTGGTGTAATCTATTCGCAGACCCACCACCGGGGTTGGTATTGCTGGGGTATCTATTCTAAGGTAAGGAATCTATCACTAACGTGTCTCTTTCAGATGCACAAGTTACTACTTGTGTAACGATATATCTGTAAGAGACATTAGTTAGTGATAGATTCCTTACCGCTCCACCCATCCTCCCCGTTCTGCGAACTGATTCTAGGGTTAAGGTCATCCCTTTCAGGGCCCTAGTTTCATGGCACCAGTGGTCAGTTTCTTGCATGGCTCTGCGTTCCTGGCGCGGAAAGTCGTGTGCAGAAATGACGTCAGCGCGCATGGGTGGCGCCTAAGTAGTCTCCGTGACGTCATCTCGGCGCTTACGACGCCAGCGACGGACGCGGAGCCGCACAACGCCACCTACCGACGTGCAGGGGTACTGCTGACGAAAAACTTTCCGGATCCAGTCTGACGCCTGGGGATATTCTAAGGTAAGGAATCTATCACTAACTAATGTCTCTTACAGATAGATCGTTACACAAGTAGTAACTTGTGCATTCAGTACTCCCACCAAGCCGGATAAGGTCTCTCTGATGGTGTTAAGGAACACCTCAGCAGCCAAGGAAATGCCAAATTTTAGCAGCAGGTGAGATGAGAATGTAGTGATGTACCGGCTGGCAGGTTCAAGCTCCGGCTGGTGGAAATCAGCATTGAGGTCCACTTTCGAGAACCATTGGACGCCATTCAGGTCTGCCACAATGTCATCCATGGTTAGTGTGATGTGCCGCTCCTGCCGTCTGGCCTTGTTTGGGAGTCTCAAATCTACTCAGTCCGATTGCCCCGGGCTGATTAGGTTTCGGTGCAATCACTAGTGAGAATACTCACGGCGGGGCCAGTGACCTTTTCAATGACCCCCTTCAGCTCCAGGTCTCTTAGTACTTTCTCCACCTCTGGCCGCAAGTGAAAAGGGACTCTTCTGTGTCACAGTGCTGTTGGTCTCACCACCTCATCAATATGCAAATGAACTTGTTTGCCTTTGAGCCGCTTTAGGCCTCTGAACAGCTGAGGGAACTCCTGCATGATGGGGTCAGCATGCGACTCATGCACCTGCTTGGCAAAGAAGACTAGGCACAGGTCTTCTGTTGTATGGCACCCTAGCACCGTGTCTGTGTCCCCTTCAGTGACCTGAAATCAGGCTTGCATCAATCGTCCTTCATCCATTACTTCAACCTCCAAAATACCTTGCGGGTGCAAGGGCTCTGTCGTAGGAGTAGATCCTTGGTGTGGAACAGCTTGGGGCATGGCATGAGTTGTATTGGGCTGAGTCCATTACATTCACTGATGCCCCCATGAGTTTGTTGTATTGGGCTGAGTCCATTACATTGACTGATGCCCCCAGGTCTATCAGTGCTCTTGCCGACGTTTCCCCAATCTCTACAGTTGCCTCCTTTTCCTGCGAACGATATCACAAATATCTCATTGTCATCCTCTTTGTTGTTTTGCGGTGTACCCGGTATGCCACTCTACAACATGCCCTCTGTCTCTCGTACATCAAGGGACAGTTGTAGTGCAGCTGTTGTCCTTCCTGGTGTTTCCACACTGGGATTCTGCCTCTCACTCCTGCATACTTTCTCAAAAAGGTTCAATCGCCCCCATAGAGAGCACGCATGTCCCTTAGCAGGGCACACGTTCGGGGTGCGGTGTGGTGTTCAAGTCCACTGTTGCCGCACCTGACATTTGGCTTGTGGATCGTGGGCGAGCCAGCAGTTTCTGGATGGCGTTTGTGTGCCTCCTTCACCTTCATGGTGCGTGTGGATGTTGTGGGGTTTGTGCCCCTTGCCAAAGCCATCTCCACGTCATCTGCTCGGCTATTTGGCAGTTCAGGAGAACGAGAAAAGACCAGGATGCCGTCGAGGGATATTACCGGCTGGCGCAGAATCAGGTGCCTGAGGACTGCCGATTTACAGCCCTGTATTATCTGAGCGCGGATCTCCTCCTGTTGTAATTTGGCAGCACTTAAGTTGAGCATTAGCCAAGACATCCTGTATTCAGAGGCTAAATTGTCCGCTTTGTGGAATCCATTTTGTATTTCTGGCAGCCATTTTGGTTGCCATATGCTCGCCATGTGCTCTGTCCTACCTTCCTGTTAACTGCTCTTGAAATCTGCCTAGAGACGAGTTATATTTAGTTTCTTTTGCTTTGCACATGCTCAGTTGAGCTCGTAGCTGTCCATGCAGCTGTTCCGAGTTTATAAATGTCAGGATGTGTCTACTAGAAGTAGAAACTGTTAGCTCCACCCACTTGTCGACTGTGCATTTCTTGTATGACCTTATATGTATCTAAAACCAGCATTTGTGTTTGTACCGCCTTCATTTGAGCCCCTGTGTGGGTATAAAAGGACCAAGGTCCTTCCATTCAGTGTGCTACTTCATGCATTACCGAAGGGTGGTGTGTAAATGTAGCTCCACCTCATGAGGTTTAATAAACTCTGTCTTTTCTATTCCAGTTTCTGTGCCAACTTCTTCTTAGCGGTCTGAGGACTCTGTGCAAGGAAGGGTGAACTCCTAAGCACTGGTAGGCCTTGTTGAGGCTCACCACTACAAATTGGCGCTTCCAACGCGGGGCTCATCGGCGACTCGGATGCCCGAAGGACTGGTCGAGATGAAGGATTGGAATCTCGCTTTTGGACGCGATCGCTGCCTGAGGAGACCCGAGTCTTGGCACCCACGGCGTTTTTCCTTTCTTTCTGATCTGACCATCAAGGCGGCGCCGGTCCTCGACTGAGATCTCTTCTGTTGATTCGCCGTGCAGTGACCATTTGGTCGATTTGAGAACTTGGCAGTTGGAACCTGGACACCATTTGATTGGTAAGAGCCGTTTTGCGGCACTTGCTGTTGGTTTGATGCCTTTGATTGGTAAGGTAGTTTAGTAACACTTACTGTGGCTTTGTTTGTATGATTGGCCAATTTTGGAATCTGTTTTGTAATTCTATATGTATTGCAATACATATAGGCAGGTAATGAGGAGATTTTTCTCTATTTTAAGTTGTTTGAACAGCGCAACGTACGAAGATTACCTTAAGCGCTACTTTGATTATAATACTGCATATTCTGCACTATTTTTTGGCATGCCTGCTTCTAGCACACTTCGTAGAAAGTGTTGCTGTCTTGGAGGTACCAATATGGATTTAGTAAGTACTCAGCTGACTCCCTCAGAGGGGATACCTAAATAGGTTTAGGTATAGTAAAAAGATATTTCTTCCTTGGTGACTAAGTACCCCATAGAACTAAATATGTACATAAAATGGATCCTGATCTGTGCACTTAGTAACATTCATAAGTGGTGATATGCAGAGCGCTTTTGAGTGTTCTACCAGCCAAAACTGGCGAATTTGGTGTATTTTGGCTTCTTGAACATGGAGCAGTCTTTTGGACTACTTTTGAGAGCTCTTCTTGTAAATATGACTTACAATTAGTATTTACAAATAGTTTGGTTTTGCGTACAGTCTGTAGGCTGTCTCTTGTTTTTGCCCTAAGTGTTGATTTGTGGGTTAATTGTTTTTTGTATGTGGTTCTGGACTGACATGCTTGAAAGTATTTGTTTCAGTAAAGTAGACTATGTTTTTGGTGTAAGAATGGCTAGCCTTAAGCGCGCTGTGTTGTGTGTTATGAGTGTGTATGACCCCCTTCTGAAAATGTCTGGAATGAGCTCAATGTGTTTTTTTTTTGTCACCATTCTGTTATGCAAATATCATTGAATGAATTACATTTTTTTAAAAATCCAGAAATGAATAATGTAACATATGCTAAATAGCTGCCCGCTACCACCATTAAAATTGACAAAGTAAGAAATTATAGATATGTGCAAATTGCCACACTGGTAAAGATAAATCAGAATTCACATTCAATAGGAATAAAATAGGCCTCATAGAAAGGAAAGAAAAACGAATTTGTGTGCTTTCACACAATTAGGACTAAAATGAAAAATGTTACAGTATTATCCTTATATATTAATATTGAAAAGCATTCACATCATCTGAGTGAATTGGTTGTTGCTGAAATAAACACGACATTACAGAACGATAGATTTGTGCTGGCTTGAAAAGCGTGAGATGTTGACGCCTGCTGGTCAGAACACAGCTGTGTCAACAACACATGGCTATTCTTGGTCCCAAGCCATGAGGAAACTGCCGAGTCGACTAGATTTTCAGTTAGTGCAAACACGGTATAAAGGCGTGCATTAAAAACTGCTGATTTTATAAGTCAGAAAAGACAGTTTCATTATTTTGGATAACAGAGAAAAGATTAAAAGGGATTTTCTTTCTTAATGTTTTTTTTATACAAGCACATCCGTGGTTCTGATGTTAAATGATTACTGTCCTTTAAAAGTTACGCAGACTTTTCATGTTTCAAGTAAGGCTTCTGTGCTTAGAGTTATAAATGAATGCATTTAAAGGTGATAGGAAAGGAATGAGGCTTGCTTTTCATATGTGGAACCATCAAAAGGGTTTGTGATCATTATTAAAAAAAAAAAAAAGGAGAATTTTGATTATATGAAGAAAAAAAAATGTTTATTAAAAATAATTGCCCTAAACTTGTTTTTGATCTTTTGTAATGTCTGATAATCATATTGTGAATAATATATAGCTCCTAGCATCAAAGTTGGATTTAAGTAGCACTTTACCATGATGTGGGGAGTGCAATGTGAAATTTCACTTTATCCAGGCATATAAAAACGTTTTTTTAAGGGTGTACCTTATACATTTCTGATCCCCCATCTCTGGGATATCTAGAGGACACCCTGGGGATCCCTAATATGCCAAAATATTGTAGGTTATTCATTTTTAAGTGCCCCTACCACCAAAGTCGAAATTGAGCAAAATTCACTATTTAAAAGCAGTTCTACCACTCAGGGCAGGTTTCAAACTGATCTCAGGCTTCAGAGCTGGTACACATGCAAGTATAGAACAAACAGCTGACCTACTGCACACCACACACAAATGAAAATAAGTATAAAAAAACACAGCAGAAGTTAGATCCTATCTTTAAAATTATTAGACGGACAGGACTGCCTTTCAGCTGTGATTCTCCAGAGTTGCTTTGAATTGCAAAGACCGCATGGAAAGCCTTGCACAAAAATGGACAGCTGGTGAAAGGGTTAAAGGTCGGAGTTCTGCATTTAGCTACCTAGCAGGGCTAAGGGGAAGGTTTGCTTGGACACTTCGACCTTCGAACAGTTTTTGAAAGAAGAGATGACAGTGCAGAGAAAGGAAGAGAAGCTTTGATTCCTATTTTTGGCAAACGCAAGTTTTGCGCAGTCATCTGAAAAGAAGGAAAAGCCCTGAGTAGAGCATAGCTCTGCCATGTATATAAAAATAATGGTTTTAGTTTAAAGATTACTGTGCAAGGGCTGAGATAAGGAGGCAATGGATTTTAGTTTGCATACATGCGCCCTCATGTTAATCTAGTACAATTGCTCAAGGAATTGGTAAATTGGTTATTAACGCTTTCTAAAGTTAACTCAATGTGCTTGTGTTAGGCTGAATCAGAAAATAGCCACTTTCTAAGATATCTCCGACAAGTTTGTTTGTGCCCAGTTGCCACAAATAGGGGTAAAAGTGTTGACAGAAGGTAAACCTGTTTTCAGGTTTTCCTACTGTCAAAATGGGGGAAGGAGGTTAGCTCCTGGGCAAATTAAGGGTAGGCAAATTTATGTTTTCTCTCTTCTTTTTCTCACTCTCTCTTGAGTCTGTCTAAGCTGTCTAGGAAATGGCCATGAGACATTTAATTGGCTATTCAGTAATACTGTTTTAAAATTGTTAGAATTAATAAAATGATTAAAATATATGCTATGTTACTGCCCATCCTGTATGAAAGAATGAGTAGAACAGATTGATGTTCCCTTATTTGACCTTTAAAGGGAACTGTATAGTGGGGGTTTCTGTTCAAAAATCTCAGGTGGCAATACCATTATTGTTTGTTATTCTCATGTTCTATACAGTTTTGCAAGGGCATTGCTAGTCTTTTATTAGCTAGTCTGTGTAATTGAGCTGACAGCCCTTATTAGAGCTGGAGATAGGGTTTTTTCCTTTTGAAAATGATGTTGCATAGTCCGGATCGTGAAAAGTAGAATGCAGGAAAGACGCCCATGTGATCCTTAGCAAACATTTTGAAGGAAAATATTGTTTTATAGGAGTTTGTTTGTCACAACATGTTCTGCTGGAGAAAATGTACCCACTATGTTGAAGTTTAGTTCTTTTTGCAATAAGAATCCCTGTTAAATTAGCAGTTTTAGATTTTTCCTGCTGCGCCTATAACATGAAAGCATGGTCCTAAGCATAAAATTTAGGTGCTTTTATTAAGAGAAATTATTTTAGAAGTGTCTGCAGTCCTGCACAAGTAATGCAAGGTTCATAAGTAGAAATGTAGGAAAAGTTCCTTTTTCTTGAGGTTCTTCAGATGAATAATATAGGAATACACAAATGTAAGGATTTGGAGTATGTCTGTATTGTTTTTCTTTTTTCCTCAGAATTTAGTAAATGAACACCGACTTCCTTGGCTGCTTGGGATTGGGAGAAACAAATCAAATCGTGTAACGTATTACTCTCGTCAGTTCACCAAAAAGTTCCTTTTATACTTGCCAATAGGTCTAGGGTGTTTTTTTTATTCTCAGATAAGATGAAGTGGTTCTTGGGTGCCTTGCTAATGAATGGGGCATCCCAAGACTAAGGAAGTATTCTGAGACTATCCTCTCTGTTGATAGATTATTTTTGTGCCTTGTCTAAAGACCTTTTGTTCTGCCCACCAATAGATATTTGCTGCCCTACAACCATTGCCAGAGGGGCCCGGACATCAGATCCAGCCTGGGAGTCAGCACCAGTCCAGCTTGGAGTCAAGATAAAGGGAACCAGCACAGGCGTTGCTGGCAACTAGGACCTCAGTGAAGGCCGGAAGCACTGGGACGTGAAGTGTGTACCCCTGCCACTGTCTTGGGCGAAAGACGGGGTCACAAATCAGGATGAAGAAATCTTTCTGTGGATCCAGTTTTTGATGCCCAACTGAGAGAGTCACAGACCGATAAGGACGACAAGGAGGCTTTTGCTTGAGGTGACCCCTTTGAAACAAGGGTTGCTTCACATATCCCAGCATCAGGCCTTTTGAGTCCTGGTCCCTAAGTGAATGCAAGTCTGCGCCTTTGTTTGTTGATCAAGGGATGCCTGAGCATATTGGCTACAATCAGTGGCCCCAACAAAAGAGCAGTGCGCCAGCGGAGCAATACAGGAGTTAGGGAAGGACTTGAGTTTAGGGTACAGGTGCTGTGCCCTTGGTGCCTGTTAGATTAAAGTGAAGAAAACTGGTGCACTGCCTGAGACACTGGACAGGATCGTTGAGGGTATTTGCTCTGGGGGGGTGATTGCCCTATCCTGAAAGAAAGACTTTTTCTTCTCAAACTGGGCCGTGATTCTTAAGTTGCGAGTTGTGCAGCTCCACCGTGGGAACAACAAGAGCCTGCCTGTGAGGCTCAAACGGACACAGGGAGAAGACTCCCCTCTGGATGGTTGTACAGCGGCTTCAATTTCCCACGGACTCTTTTTTTTGTTAGTAATGTACCCCTTTGATCGTCCCATTTTTGAGGGGGATCAACTTAATAAAGTGTGTTATCAAAATAAAGAAGGTTATCCACAAGCCAAAGGGACTAAATGGGAATGGGAAAAGTGACAATATTTCAACACCATATGCCTTCACAAATGTGAGAATAATAAAGAACATTGGACCTTTTGTGATTTCTGTGACAAAAGCTAAAGCAGATTTGTGTATTTGTAGCGTTGGAAGAATTCCAGTGGGGAGGAGTGAGTGTACTGTAATCCTGACCATTGAAGGTGCCAATAACAGCACTTTCACAGCCTCGCATAATACGTATTTTGTGTGTGGAAATAACGGATATTATCAATTACCTGTTGGGTGGTCAGGAATCTGCTACCGGATCACTCACCTTCAGTATATGGCGCAATATCAGAACTGCATAAGATTGCTGCAGAAATTCATCCAGAGACTGGTACTTGGACTTTTACTGGATGGTTTTGGACTCTTGTTTCTGCTTGGGGCTGGAAGCTACTGACTATCCTGTGTGTAATGATTATGATACTTTTTTATATGCTGTGTATGTATCCAATGTGGTCCAATGCTTTGCTCCATTTGCATCTCTGCTTGTATACCTGCCAAAGGGAACGTTGCTGAAACAAAGGCCCAACAAATGTTGAATAAAGAGGTGGCCGAAATAATGTTAATAGATGTACGGGATGAATATTTAGATTACCCCAGATAAACGAATGTCTTCGGCTAATGCTGAAAGGGTCGTCTGTTGTAATTTGGCAGCACTTAAGTTAAGCATTAGCCAAGACATCCTGTATTCAGAGGCTAAATTGTCCGCTTTGTGGAATCCATTTTGTATTTCTGGCAGCCATTTTGGTTGCCATGTGCTGCCATATGCTCGCCATGTGCTCTGTCCTACCTTCCTGTTAACTGCTCTTGAAATCTGCCTAGAGACGAGTTATAATTAGTTTCTTTTGCTTTGCACATGCTCAGTTGAGCTCGTAGCTGTCCATGCAGCTGTTCCGAGTTTATAAATGTCAGGATGTGTCTACTAGAAGTAGAAACTGTTAGCTCCACCCACTTGTCGACTGTGCATTTCTTGTATGACCTTATATGTATCTAAAACCAGCATTTGTGTTTGTACCGCCTTCATTTGAGCCCCTGTGTGGGTATAAAAGGACCAAGGTCCTTCCATTCAGTGTGCTACTTCATGCATTACCGAAGGGTGGTGTGTAAATGTAGCTCCACCTCATGAGGTTTAATAAACTCTGTCTTTTCTATTCCAGTTTCTGTGCCAACTTCTTCTTAGCGGTCTGAGGACTCTGTGCAAGGAAGGGTGAACTCCTAAGCACTGGTAGGCCTTGTTGAGGCTCACCACTACACTCCCATTGATCAATGTTACACATGTGCTTGTCAGCTTCCTAAGGCGTACGTGAAAACATGTCGACAGACTTCTGTCTGTCTGTCGAGCTTGCCATAGTTTTAGTTTAAAGCGCTCGTAGTCAGGACTGAGCTGTGGGTTGAAGTGTCGATTCAGCACAGCCACTGCGGCATATAAGTCAGTGTCCCCATCTGTGTTAGGCAATGTCTCAAACAGATCATATGTGTTGTATTTATGATGTTCCTGAGCTCGGGGTGGTCTTAGAGGGTCGAACCTTGGGGTGGAATTCTAGGGCTCGGGAGCGGGGATTCGGGAGGAGACTGTTGGCGGAGTTTGATAGAGGTGCCTCTGTTGTTGGGCTTCTCCTGTAAGAAGATGAATAAACGGCTTCTTACCTGAACCTGTGTGTGTATTTAAATATTACACACAATTTGGTGATGATTGGCGGCAGGAGCAGCCTCGATACAGTCAGGACGTGTGACAAGTCCTGGCTTGTGAACAAGGAGCCGAGAACTGGAGCCGCAGAGAGACGGAGAAGCGGCCGAGTTCCAGGGAGCGTTGCTGGCAATAATTGAAAGCTGCGGTCAGGAACCGGATGTGTGGTGGTGAACAGTTGAGTGCGACCATGGAGGAGCACAGCTGAGTGACAGGACGGCACGTGCGGGAACCAGAAAGGTACTAATATCCCAAGGCGTCACCGAAGGTTGTTTTTGGCACCGCAAACTCCTATTGGCTGTATTAGGTCACATGTCCTGACGTGACTACAGCCAGCCTGCATACGTTTTGGCCGACACAGGGTACATCTGTGCTCATTGGTGATATGCTCACCATTTACTGCAGCATTCACCAGCACTATAATTACTCGGTGATACGCTCACCATCAATAAGATAAGAACGTGCAATTGTGACGGTGATACGCACACCTTTCACTTTTACTAATTAGAGCAGCATACTCCAGCATGTTGAATACACGGTGATACGCTCACCAATAAAGAATGTGACATTTATTGGCAAGAATTTACTGCAGCGATCACTAGCACTATATTTACACAGTGATATGCTCACCATTAAAGGGGAAAAAATAGTGTATACTGTGAATACAGTGAAATGCACACCTTTAATTTGCAGATTAAGTGTTTATGCAAAATTCAAATTAGTTTATATGGTGTCTTCCTCCTATTTCTGCAGCATTTATATGTATTGTGCTCTGTGTATGACAACTTTAATTTGTTTAATTGTTTGATTTGTGACTACTACATTTATGCCATGTCCAGTATAGCTCCGCCACCAGCGTTCTTACAGTGTAAGGGAGATCCTCCTATGGAATGGGAGTTGTGGTTTCCTGTATTTTTCACGTATGTGGAAGTATTAGAAGGGGAGGAGTGCACACCACAAAGAAAATTGGGTTTACTAAAACACACGTTAGTTAGGTGGTGTGGGTTTAAAGGAATTCACCACATTACCTCCTGTAGAGAATCCAGAAAATTTGAATGTGTTTGAGCGGGCAGTAAAACAGTTATCCGTAAGAAAGTCAACACTGTTATGGAAAGGTTTAAATGTTATTCAAGGGCACAGAAAGATGAAGAAAGTATTGAAGAGTATGTATCAGCCCTGAGAGCCTTGGCTGCGTCATGTGCATTTGAAACCATAACGTATGATCAAGTATTGAGAGATCAAGTCATGATGAAAACTAAAAGTAAAAAGGTGCAAGAAAGGT
The DNA here is from genome assembly GCA_963921515.1 of Calotriton arnoldi. Classification (NCBI taxonomy): domain Eukaryota; kingdom Metazoa; phylum Chordata; class Amphibia; order Caudata; family Salamandridae; genus Calotriton; species Calotriton arnoldi. Next base: position 3,505,513 of record CAWUFW010000003.1, on the reverse strand, counting down.
TATGGGTAGGATCTGATAAGTCATCTGATAGTACTGCGTAGAGCAATCGGAAAAATGTGTGCATTAAATAATTAGTAGCAATGGAGGGGAAGACGGAAAAAACCAAAAGTCAATTATTCAGTAAATGCAGTCAAATCGGAGAAGGAAAAAAATGATGCCAGTGAGTAGGAAAACTTTGTTACAAATGTGGCAGTAGTTTCCACCTTGGAAATTTCAGAAACTGCTCAGCAATACACAAAGATTATAGTTGTTGTAGAAAAAAAGGTAATTTTGGAAGGGTATACAGGAGTAAACCAGATTCCAATGTTAATTATATGACTAATGGGGAGTTTGAAGATGAGTTATATCCAAATGCCATACTGTGTGTAAGGGATGGTAACGTGAAGTATTTTCCAAAATGTGTGGTCCACATTAATGACAAGGGGGTGGAGGTAATGGTTGACTCATGTGCATGGTACACCATCATTGGTAAAACTGTATGGGAAGCAAATTGGAAAAATTAGAAATTGATGGCCCAAGATGTATGACCTGGTGGATATACGGGCCACAAGCTAGGTTTATTTATGGGCTAATATCTGCTTCAAAGAAAGGAAAACAAGAGGGAAACTTTACATGGTTGCTAAAGAGGATTCGATTTTGGGGTGGCCACATCAGCAAGAATTGAATATGAAATTAGATCCCAACGCTGTACCACAGGTGTATGTGGTAGGGAATGTACAAAATAGAAGTGATGAGGATGTTAGTGAGGTGAGAACAGAATTTCCTGAATTTTTTTCCAGATCTGGGAAAATTCATTAGTTTCAAACACAAAACTGTGGTGTTGGAGAATGTCGTTCCAGTCAGACACAAAGTTTGAAACGTACCTTTGACTTACTGGGAAAAATTGAGAGTTAAGTTAAAAGATTTATGTGATAAGGAGTTTATTTAACCTATAGAGTCATCACCATGGGTATCTCCAGTAGTTTTAGCTCTGAAGCCTTCAGGTGAGCTTCGTCTCTGTGTGGATCTTAGAAGTCTCAACAATAAATTTTGGATTGATAGGCATCCTTTACCAATTTGATGAACTTGAGTCCACTTTGGCGGGAGCAACAGTTTTTTCAACATTGGACTTAGCTAGTGCATACCATCAGATTGAATTACAAGAGGAATCTCGCCATTTACCGGCATTTGTGACACCGGATGGCATGTTTCAATTTTGCAGCATGCCGTTCGGGTTGGCTAGTGCTGCATCAGTGTTTCAGAGTCTGAGGAAAGAAACGCTTGAGGGGATCCAAGAAGCAATTGCATTTCAAGATGACATTTTGGTTTATGGGAAGAATGAAGACAATCATCATTCCAATTTGAGGAGTGTTCTGCAAAGATTAAATCATAAGGGTTTAACTTTCAAGGAATCCAAGTTATATCCAAGTGAGGTGGAGTATTTAGTTCACTGTATTTCTAAGAATGGAATCAAACCTAAACAAGACCATGCGAGAGCTGCTGAAGGTGCCCCTGTTCCAACATCTAAGGAACAGTTACTGTCATTTTTAGGGCTTACGGAATTTTATTCTAAATTTATTGACAACTATGCTGCCAAGGTTGAGCCTTTGTGTTTATTGTTAAGGAAAAAACATGAGTTTTAGTGTAAGGTTAAACAAGAACAAGCCTTCAATGACCTCAAGAAAGAGCTTGTTAATGCTCCTTTTTTTTTTTTTTTTTAAAGTAAAATCATTTGCAGTAGGGAGAGAATGCAATGTGGCTGTGGACGCCAGCAAGTATGGGTTGGGAGCTACTTTGTTACAAAAAATAAAATCTGAAGAATATCTAATATCATATGCATCTAGGACATTGAGAGATTCGGAGCCAAATTATTCTGTTATAGAGAAAGAGCTATTAGCGTGTATTTGGGCAGCGGATCCTTTTAGGCAGTTCTTGTGGGGAACGCGTTTTTTGCTAAGAACACATCACAAACTGTTAGTGTATGTACTATCTGCTGGTGGTGGAAGGAACCTGTCTGCGAGTTTGGCACGATTAGCAACAAAGCTACAATCTTATCAATACAGAATTGAACATGTTCCAGGGAGGTTGAATGTTCATGCCGATTTTTTATCACGTTTGCCAGTCAATTCTAAGTTGGATGAGAATGAAGAAGAATGTGAGTTTGAGGTTGCTTATACTGTGGCTGATGTTAATGAAAGTGATAATGCTAAGGGTGAGTTAGAGTTGATTTCTAAGGAGGAGTGGCAAAGTGAATCCAAGAAAGATGTGCAATTGATGTTGGTTAGTGATTCCATGAATAATGGTTGGCCGGAAGAACGGAAATTGAGTGGTGAGGCAGCAGTGTTCTTTAAAATACAAAATGAATTGATGTATGATGGATTTTTTTTTTACTTCGTGGTGATGTAATTGTACCGCTCCCTGGATTAAGGATAAGTTGTTCCTGATGGGTCATGAGCAATATGTGGGTATGTCTGTGACGAAAAGACGTCTTAGAGAATTCTATTGGTGGCCCGGTACGGATAATATGGTGGAAGAAATAGTGGAGTGCGTTTGTGTGCGACTAGTGATAAGTCTGTAAAACCATGTGTCACTGAATCGGCTCCCATTGAGTTTCCTCCAGGACTGTGGAGGAAGTTGGGAATCGACATTTTTGGACCTTTTTTTACCATTCCTAAGATGGAAGCATATGCTTTTGTGGTAATAGATTATTTTTAAAATGGCCTGTAGTTAAAATGACAGATAAGGTAACGTCTGACGGGATCATTGAATTTTTGGACGATGTATTTTGTAGAGAGGGATTGCCAGAAGTGTTGGTCTCCGACAATGGTCCTCAATTTGTTAGTAAGTCTTTTGAAGATTACTTGAAGAGGTGTGAGGTGAAGCACAAAAGAACAGCTAATTATTATCCCCAGTCTAATGGTCAGACTGAAAGGTTTGATCGTGTGGTAAGAGAATTTTGGAAATGGCCCTTTTTGCAGGGTTATCCCCAAACGTTTTGCTTCGTCCTCCTATTTTTCCCTGGCCTGTTTGTGTTGGTTTTAGGACTCTGGGCACTTTACCACTGCTAATCAGTGCTAAAGTACATATGCTCTCTGTGTAAATTGTGTTATGGATAGGTGTTTCCATGATTGGATATTTGATTTACTTGTTAGTCCCTAGTAAAGTGCACTGAGTGTGCCAGGGCCTGTAAATCAAATGCTACTAGTGGGCCTGCAGCACAGATTGTGCCACCCACGTGAGTAGCCCTGAAAAGGTAACTCAGACCTGCCATTGTAGAGTCTGCATGCAGTTTGCAACTGCCATGTCGACTTGGCCAGTGCACACACTTGCCAGTCCCTAACCTTCCCTTTTCTTACATGTCAGGCACCCCTAAGCTAGGCCCAAGGTACCCCTGTGGGCAGGGTGCAGTGTATGTGAAAGGTAGGACATGCCCTGGTGAGTGTGGCATGTCCTGATAGTGAATTACGGCCAATTTCGTTTTTCACTATTGCAAGGCTACCTGTTCCCCATAGGACAAAATGGGGAGTTTGTTTATAACATCTTATAAACATAACTGGCCCGGGGAATTAGGTAGGGAAATAAAGTTCAGTATGCCTGAACTCAGAATCTAAAGATGCATCTTTTAGTGAAGGTGATTTTTACATTCTGTGTTTGAAAACACCACTTTTAGAAAGTAGGTATTTTCTTGCTCAGTCATCCCGTGTGCCTCTGCTGGAATGTGGATTGCCTGTCTGGGTTTTGGATGACAGAAGGCTGGGGAGCAGGAGTGGCTCCAGATAGTCTAGGTGGGTCAGGAAAGGGCTGAATAGACCTGGGCTGCAATTGGGGAAGGGGGAGGAGATTTCCTTGCACCTCAAAGGGCCTGGTCTGTCTCTGACAATGCCGTCTCCACCTCCTGCCAGGAAGTCACACCAGAGAAGGCAGAACTGGTTCTGGCTGGGCACAGACCCCCTCTGCCTAAGAGATCAAAGGATTTTGGGATATAAATATTGGGGCCCAGACCCCTGAACTTTAGAACTCTTTTTTGGACCAAGAAGAAGAGCTGGAGAAGCTGTGAGGAGGAACTACCACTTTGCTGTATGCTTTGCTGTGTTGGCCTGCAGTGGCTGCTTCTGTCCTGGGCAGTGAAAGGACTAAACTGGACTTTCTGCAATCTACTTTTGTGAGTTTCTCCAAGGGCTTGAGGTAGAGCTTGCCCCCTGTTCAAGAAGTCTCAGGAACAGCAAAGACTTCAAGTTCTTCTGCCCTCAGCACTGGGGACTGTGTGTTTTGTGCTGCAACAGAAGAACAAGCATTTGTAATGCAATCGGTCTCGCCTTTGGGACCTTATATGTATTTAGCTATGCAGCACATTAGCCTGGGTGCAGAAACATCTACTGTTCTTTAACATGGATGGAAAATAAGCACCAAACCGCATGACACGCCTGGTATGGGAACACATGGAGAGAAATATTGCCTTTTAGCGGGAAATGGTATAGTCCAAAGCTCTGTTTTTAATATAAAATCAGGGCCTTCAGTGCTCATATTACTGAAAATACAAGATTTGAAAAAAATATTATTGTCTACGGGTGCTCGTGGAAGACAATTTCTATGGACTGGAATCTAGAGAATACTAAAGTGATTCTGGTATTTTACTGACCTCTGCTGGTCGTTTTGTCTCAAGAAAGTTAAATGGAGGCAGTTGCCAGAAATATTTTTTAAAAAGGAAACTCCATCAGCAGAAAGCAATGCTGGTATTTTATGGACCTCTTCTGGGCCAAACATGGCAACTACCACTTGAGTCTCAGTTAGCGTAGGACTATCTTCCCATTAGAATGAAAGCTCAATTAACTGGACGTTTAACTGGATAGGACTGGAAAACTATCAACTACAGGCTATGGAGTTGTGGGAAACACTGCAGCTTTAATATTGTATTCACACTGGCACTGCGGTCAATCAATTAATAGCTAAAACCACTGAAATTATGCAATACGGGGACGAACAAATTATGTGGCAGGGCTGAAATTTTTTTATGGCATGTAAAAGCAAAATATACGACTTGCATAAGTTTGGCATATTCACACATTAACATTGTTTGGGCAAACGCATAACCTCATTGGTACCAGTTTAACATCCAAATACTCTAGTAAGCAACTTAACGATGACCAGTCAACCTTTACATAAGGTGTTTCGCAGCAACAAGTGTAGCTGCAACTTTAGTACCTTTTAAGCTAGAAAGATTTGGGTTAAAATCTTAAATATGCAGAAGGAATCTGTAATTCTGCAGCTCTGTTAATAGCAAAGGGAATTAAAGTGCAGTTTAGATCATCCATTTTCAACAGCTTTAAGTAAATTTAACGGAGATGAACACATTTCTGCATAATTTGGCCACAACTGGTTAAATTAAGAAGGCAGTGCAGGTTTTATTCATTCAACTCGTTTTGGGAGTTCCACCCGAAGCCTCTGTCGTATTTCCAGTATATCTTATGCATGTAAATGTAGTCTATGAAGAGCGTGCTTAGCTGACGTTTTGGTTTTTGACTAACTGCTGAAACCTAAAAACTGATTATGAAAATGTGAAAACTTACAGAAGCTTCCTGTGTAGAACTACATGAATAGTCAAAGGCAATAACGTCCTTTTACCTGTCTCGGTTTGTCTAATCATACAAGAGGTCTCTAACAGCATTCGACAACTTTAACTCCGTTATTTAATGCGATTACCAGAGTGATAGTTTATAATGACTGCACTTCAGTACACCGACTCGTGGTGGATGTGGTTTGAAACATTCCAACTAATCAAACCAGGAAAGGAAAAAAAAGTAGCAGTTAAACACGTAAGTAGAGAGATGAAGTGGACATAAAAAACAGATTGGTTTACCTTTTGTAATTCATATGGAAAATACCTCGAGAAGAAATCCCTGTCCCTGGGTGCATAACGGGATTCAACTGGCTCTTAACCTGACCTTTTACACACTGCTTTTTTTGGCAGACCTGAAATATAGTTGTTGAAACCAAGAAAGAGAAGCATTTGTAACACATGGACAAAGAGAGAGAGGACATCAGAGCAAAGCAAATCAGCAGCCTGAGAAGATTTATGGCCCGATGAGGGAGATGAGCTATGCTCGGCCTGCAGGGCCAGACTGGCCATAGCGGGCACCGGGCGTTTCCCTGGTAGGCCGCTAGGGTGGGGGCCGGTTTTGGGCCCCTGGGGGGCCGTTTTTGTTACCGGGGTCGTCAATATCGGCCCCCTGTAACAAAATCAGCCGAAACCGGGCCTCGCAAACTGCTCGGCTGCACTCCCCCTCACCCCAGTGGGGGGCGGCTGAGCAGTTTGCCAGGGCCGGTTTCTGTTCCCAGTCCGGCCCTGTCGGCCTGTTGATGTTGTGAGGGCTGGCAGGGAGGGGCCCCAGAAGAGAGACTCCGGATACGAGGCTCTGTAAGTTTGGTGCTCAGGTAAACAACAAGTCACCGTACCCCATAAAATTGCTGCACCCCATACATTAACCAACACTGAACCCAAAGGCCTACTGGCATGCAGCACCTGTACACACCTCAACCTACAAATAAAGCAACAGTGCTAAATGGTTGTGCCAATTCTAATGCTAACTTTTATAGTGCAGTTTTGGGAACCGCGCTCCACTCGTCTTTGAACATTCCAAGTATCCTCTATAAATCACGTCCTTATTAATTGCTGGAAAACGAATTACACCATTTGTGGCACAGCAGAACTCCTTGAGCTATACATTAATGCAACGCAGTGCGCCAGTCCTGTGCATACAAAATCATGTGAGGAAGCACTGGTATTCAGACAGCGCTCATTTGCATAAAGCATGCCATTAGGCTTTTGCATTACCCCATAAGTGAAAGGAATGCAAGTAAAACGACCTTGCAAACGGAATACTAAACTGCAGGTGCATGTCCTACAAATCCAACAAGCATTTGCAATGCAATAGGTCTCGCATTTGCGAGAGTTTGAGCTGTTGGCATTGTAAATGACAATGCCTTTTATTTACGTGTTGGTTTTTAAAACATAAATAAAAGGCATTGCCATTTACAATAGCTTAAACTCTCGCAAATGCGAGACCTATTGCATTGCAAATGCTTGTTTTTGTTGCTAGCTGTGCTCTCTGTGGTTCAGTTCACACCCAATCAAGAAAGCTATTCTTCTGTGTTAATCTAACAACACAGTCCTGGTGCTTACCATTGTAAACTGCTAAGGTTAAGAAATAAACTTTCCTACGGGGAGTCATCATGCAGTCGCTCCCTTCCCTGAAGCAGTTCTGTTGCTGAACGGGTAGGAGGAATGCGAGATGATATGAACACGGAAAACGTCACGCCGAATAATTTTAGCAGTAAGCCACAGTGCAGTATCAGAAAATGTATGCTACATACCTGGAGAATCAAAGATCGGTTAAAACAGAATCCAAAAGTGGGCGGGGCTGTTTAGTTCAAATTCAACAGAAAGTTTTATGTATTTTTTCTTATATATAATTTTAGCAGGCGTGGCCTACTTGTTTGAGTTCAGAGAGGGAGGCTGCAGTGTAGAGCGAGGGAGACGGAGAGGAGAAACAGCGTGGGGAAGGAACTGCAAAGGATGTGTGAGACTGTGGAAGAGAGAAGAAAGGTCGGAGAGACAGTGTGAGAGGGAGATAGGAATCAGTCTGGGAACAGAGCCATGATAAAAACCCATGTGAGAGACTTTGGAAGTGAGAGAAAGGGGCGGTGAGACAATGGAAGAGGAAGAAGAGAAACCGTGTGAGAAAACAACTGCGTGGGATGTGTGAGACGGTGGAAGATTGAGGAAAGGGTGGCTAGACAATAATAGAGAGAAAAGAGAAACTATGTGGGAAAGGAACTGCGAAGTGTGTGTGAGACTTTTGGAAGATAGAGGAAAGGGGGAGACTATATGAAACAAAGAAGCGACACAGTGTGGGAAAAGAACTGCAAGGGATGTGTGAGACTGGAAGATAGGGGAAAGGTAGAGAGAGGGAGAGGGAGAAGAGAAACAGTGTGGGGAAGGAACTGTGAAGCGTGTGTGAGACTTTGGTACATGAAAGGTAAGAGGAAGAGAGAGAAAATGATGGGCGAGTGGACCAACAGAGAGTGGAAATAAAACTATGCCAATTAATGTGTGGAAGGGGGAGAAGGAGGAAATCAGGGCGAAGAGAAATAGGGCGAGCAAAGAGCTCTGCCAATGGTTTGTGAGAGTAGAAAACAGATGGGCGAATAAACAATGAGAGAAGAAGAGCGGAAGCTCCGTGGGAAAGAACTCTGACGATGTGTGAGACCAGAAGAGAAGTGCGGAGAGACACAACGAGGAGAGGGAAAGAAAGTGTTTATAAGTGGAACTCTGAAAATGGCACGTGAGACCCTAGAAGGAAAAGAATGGTTGGAGAGACAAGTAGAGAAGGGGAAACGAAGGGCGGGAAAAGACCTCTGCGAGCCATGTGTGAGACAGCAGAAGAGAGGGGATAGAAAGGCGAGAAAGCTGAGAATGGGAGGGGCATAACAGAGGGCGGGGAAAAAGAATTCTGTGAGCCATGTGTGAGACTGTGGCAGAGAAGGAAAGGGAGGTGAACCGTGTGCGAAACAATGGAAGAGAGAGGAAAGAAAATGGAAAAGTGAGAATAAAATGATTGGGGCATAATATAGGGCGGGAAAAACTCTGTGAGCCGTGTGTGAGACTGTGGAATAGAAGGAAAGGGAGGTGAATCACGCGTGAGACATTGGAAGAGAGTAAATATGAAATAGTGGAAACGGAATGACAGTGATATAATAAGGGTGGGAAAAAAAGTGTGGGTGTGTGAGACCATGGAACAAAGAGAAAAGGGAGGTGAGCAATGTGTGAGACAGTGGAAGCGAAGGAAAGAAATGTGAGCCATGTGTGAGACAGTGGGAGAGAAGGGAAGGGAGATGAACCGTGTGTGAGAGTGGAAGAGATAGAAAAGGGGAGAGTGAGAAGGGAACGGAGAGGGCGGGAAAATAATTCTGCGAGCTGTGTGTGAGACCATGGAAGAGAAAGGAAACGTGGGGAAAGAAAACCAAGAATGAGATGGGAATGGAAGTGGAGAAACAGAGGGTGGGGACGAAACTCTGGCAATGGTGTGTGATACCAGAAGCGAGTAGGGTGAGACAATGAGCGAGGTGCAGGAGGAGACTTGAGAGAGGAAACTGGTTGCGAATAGGGCTATGCCAATGTACTCTCCAAAGAGCGCGTGAGACTGTGGAAGATGGACCTATGGAAATAGAGTGAGTGAGTGAGAGTAGGAGGGTGGGAAAAAAACAACAGAGTTGAAGTGGCCCTTATGCGAGCCAAGGATGTGTGAGATGGGCGAGAAACGGTTGGAAGGAAATGGAGAGGTGCGTATAAAAGGACTCGGAGTTGGAAAATAACTGTGTGGGCGCGTGAGTGAACTCTGCCAGGCACGCGAGGGAGGGGAAGGGAGGAGAGCACAGAGCGCGAGAGAGCCTCTAGACAGGGCGAGACGGCGAACTGCTGTGTAAATGGGGGAAAATGTCCGAGATGGGTGATCTCAGAGACAGGGGTAAGAGGCCAGTAAAGAAAAGGGCATGGCCGCAGTCTGAGACAGGGAGAAGAGGCCAAGAAAGAAAGGGGCATAGCCGCGCTCTGAGACGGGGAGAAGAGGCCAAGAAAAACAAGCCCGGGAGTGGTGTGTGCGTGCGCGCCGTCTTCACTTTTCAAGCACTGCACTCGTGCTTGTGGCGCGCCGCTGCTCGCTCCCGCAAGGTGGATGCTGCCACAAGCACGAGTGCAGTGCTTCAAAAGTGAAGACCGATGGCTAAAGGCCCTCCTAGAGCAGCGCATGCGCGCTGCCTAGGCGAGACCTAAAAACGGCTGGTTAAATAGAAGCAAGAAACTGTGGCACGGTGTTCAGAGGTGTCAGAAATAGCGTGGTTCCTTGTACTGAGCCGCGCATTGGTTTGGCAGACTGGCCTCTTTCTAGGTTTCCATTACTGTGGCAGGCTGGAAGGCAGCCTTATCCAGAGAATATAAAGGGATGCCACCTGTCAGACCGCATTGCATGCAGCCCACAGCCTCTCACCTGCCCGCGATCGGCCAAGAGAGAGACGAAGAAATGCTCAGGCAGGGACGTAGCAATCAACTGTGCAGCAGGTGCTGTGGCACCGAGACCCAGAGGCATGACGGGCCAAATTAAATTAATTTTGTGGGTACTCTACAACACACACAGGAGTCAGTGACTCGTCCCTAATCTGTCCTAGGTTCCCTTACTATGTCACTGGCCATGGGTCTGTACCCCACTCTAATAAATAAATACCTTGTGTCACTCACACCTCTCACCTGCTTAAAGTCTGCCAGGAGGGTGATAAATGTCCCATCAGCCTTCCTGTACTCCACGCTGATGCAGTCCTGCTCGCTGTCCGCCTCCATCCGGACCCTGACGCGGAGTTCGGCCAGTCCCAGCATGGACCTCGGCAAGAGGGCCAGCAGGAGGCACAAGACCCCCAAAGACGAGAGGCTAGAGGTGCAGAGCAGAGAGCACATCCCCCCGAGCACATCTAGAGACAGGGGGTGGGGAGAGGCCACAGTGTGGAGGGGCAGAGTTAAGTGACGGGGAGAGTGAAGCAGGGAGTGGGGGGGGGTGGAAGAAACAATTGAGGGAAGCAAACAGGGGAAACAGACAGAAACAGGACAAAATGGCCAGAAGAGAGTCAAGTGATAGAAGAAGCGAGTAGAGGTATCGTTGTGAAGTCGAGCATCGAAGGATGAGCGAACACGTTACGGAGAGGAGTCTTGGTGAGGGAGTACAGACAGTAAGAGAAGACGGGGGAGAGTTCAATGCTAAGCAAGAGATGCAAACCTGAACGATGCGGGGGGAGTGGAGCCAAAAACACACACAACTCCCCACCTGCTCTCCGGGTTCTGAAACTTTTCAAAGTTTGCAGAAAGTTTCCCCCAGAGTCTGGCGGGGGAGGGCCGCACTCCGGGGGATGGTGATTCTCTTGTCCCCGGACTGGCTACTGTTCTGTCCCGGGGGCTGGCTCTGCCGTGAGATCCCGGGGCGGTGCTGCTCTGCCCTCCCCGCGGCTCTTTCTCTTTCCATTAAGGGCAGGCCCGTCACTTCCTCCAGCCCGGTCCGGCCTCAAAGGGGGTGGGAGCCAGCTCCCTGCTGTTACAGCCCCAAGCCCGGCACCTGGGGGTAAGTGCCATCAACACCGCTCCCTCTAGACTCCCTAACCCCCCACCCCCATCGGACGAATGGTGCCTCTCATCGAGCCGAGAGGGGCGATGGGCAGGGGTTACTTGGTCCAGCTGTGGGCGTGTGGAAGGGCGCGCCGGGTCTTGCTGCAGGGTTATGTCTGATCTTGAAGGCAGATCTGCCTCCCCTGCAGCAGCGATCGCCTCCAAGGCAGCTGCTCCAGCAGCTACCCCGGACGAGAGTAAGCCTGGCAGACTGCAGTATGAAAAACTACAATAGCTCTGTCGAGGAGCGCCAATCACTTTGTCAACAAAGTGATTGGCGCTCCCCGACAGAGCTATTGTAGTTTTTCATATATCTACCCAGGCTCTGAGGGACACTGGGTTACCCCTTGTGTTATACCTTGACTGCAGTAGGCAGCGGCCGCCTCCATTCGGCCTCGCTCCGTAGCCGCCCCGCCTGCCCGCTTCTTCTCTCCTGCTCCGCACCTACTCCTCCCTGTCAGAAACCAGGAAAGGCTGCAGGCATCAATAACACAGACCATAGAGTCCGAGGAACGTCAAGCACTCGAACAAAAACAGGCCCGCGAGTGGTGCACGCGCGCTGTAAGGAATGCAGCTGCCATCGTGCCCGCCGCTGCACCCGAAAGTAAAAGCTAACTGGAAACCTGATCCAGAACAGATGGCACCCTGCGCGCTCCCGAGACCCCTAGGCCATGGGAGTGAAAGTTTTGAGGAAAGGCGGGACATGCACCCGTCTTTGGCCATTTGCGTGCTTTCAATATTGAAAGCCACACACAAAGGCCAATGGGATGTGTGGGAGGAGGCAGATCCACACGGAGAAGTCTCTTGGAAGTCTGAAGTGATTCCAAGAGCCCTCTCCTAGAGCAGCGCATGCGCGCTGCGCTAGGCGAGACCTAAAAAGCAACCCGACGCCGCTGCCGACTCCATGTCCTGAAGGCACCGCAGAGGGCACCGCCGCACCGCGACCCTGGTTTCACCGACGACGCCTGCTGACACCGCCACCGAGCCGCTGCTCACACCGCGACCTGTGGGCACCGCACCGCCTCGCTTCACAACCATGCCTTGGTATCCCCGACGACTACGCTCCCCGCCGAAATCTACGCCGCTGCTTGCACCGTGGTTCAAGGGCGCCGCTCGTAAAGTTACACGACGCACCGCCCTCATCCCGCACCGCAGCCTTGGCCTACCAACGCCGGCGCCATCGACTCCCGTTCGTCAGCCAACGACGACACCGCTGCTTGCACCGCGACCTGCCAGCACCGCGACCTGCCAGCACTGCGACGAGCACCGCATTCACTTCGCACTGCGACCCTGGTCTCACCGACAACGCCATCTGACGCCACCACCGAGCCGCTGCTCGCACTGCGACCTGAGGGCACCGCACGCTGCACCGCTGCACTTCGCTCCGCAGCACCCGATGCCTGCCGATGCCAGCGCTCCTGACTTCAACAGAGAGGAGTTCGATCTGCAACGCGTGACTTCGAGGGCCCCGACGACTCCTGCACCGACCTCCGGAACCGACGTCTGCGGACGCCGTGCTTTTGGAAGCTCAATGTGAGGCCTCCGATGCCCTGCATTTCTAAAAGGTACTGTCTGCAAGTCTTCCCGACACCGAAGCTGGCCCGCGACGCCTCGGTCAGCCAGAACTGTTTGGATTTGTTTGCTCACGACGCCGTGATAGCCCCGGACGGAGCTATCGACATCAAGGAACTATTTTTCAAGCATATTTTGATAACTGAAGATTTTTAAGTACTGTATTGTGGATTTTTATCATTTTTGGTCTTGTCTTAAGTATATAAAAATATTGGATATTTTTCTAAACTGGTGTGGTGTCCTTTTGTAGTGCTTACACTGTATTACTGTTGGTTATGTGCAAATGCTTTACACACTGCCTCTAAGATAAGCCTGACTGCTCGTGCCAAGCTACCAAGGGGGTGAGCAGGGGTTATTTTAGGAGTGTCACTCCCTTATCCTGACTAGAGTGGTGGTTTCTGCCTGGCTTTGGCGCATGCCCTAGCCTACCAAAAATCCCATTTCTAACAGAGAATCTTTTCAGTTAGCGTGCAAAGGAGGTTTATCCTGGAGGAAGGCTCTACAAGCCACTCTACTATCTTATCGTACTATGCCTCATTCAGTCACTATTCTCCTTTTGAATTATTGCTGGGTAGAACTACAGGATCGAAATTGGCCCCATGGTGGTTGAAGGAGTATTGTGGAGAATCTGAGGTCATCATTGATTATAACAAGATTAGGAAAAGGGTGAAGGTTTACCAAGGAAAATGAAGAGTCATATGAATAGAGGCCGAGGCAAGTGGTCAAATGTCAGGATCTGTGTGGGAGATTGGGTCCGTATTAAGAAACCGGTTGTTAGTGGTAAAGAGAGTCCTAAGTGGTCAGAACCGGTATTGGTCGAGCAAGTTTACGACAAGGCGGTGAAGGTGCAAGGAGTCAAAGTTTGGAATAACAATCGGGTTTCTATCTTCAGAAATTGAGAGTAGCGGGTCTAGGATTAGCAAACATTGTTCAATTAGAAAGGATAATGATAATATTTTCATGAATATGCAGGTGGATGATGAGGTGGTTCATGTGGATGAAGAAAATGAAGGAGTTGCTGGTGCGAGGAGAAGTTCTAGAATTAAACGTTGCCCAGAGAAGTTCTCGTAACATGTCCGGTATTAAAAGATATTGTCTAGTTCACATTGTTGCATCTTTGGGAGCGGGGGGGGGGCTGTTTATTGTTTTGTTCCTTTTAGTTTAAGTTTCATTTATTATGTATTTTTATTTTTAAAGGGGAAAGAAGTGTTGTATTTACAACATTCCTGAACTCGGGAAAGTCTTAGAGGGTGGAACCTTGGGGTGGAATTCTAGGGCTCGGGGGCGGGGATTCGGGAGGAGACAGTTGGCGGAGTTTGATGGAGGTGCCTCCGTTGTTGGGGTGCTCCTGTAAGAAGATGAATAAAGTGCTTCTTACCTCAACCTTTGTGTGTGCTTTTAAATATAACAATATAGCTCCGCCCCTCCGAAATGCAGCATGAGTGACCTCTTGACAGCTCCGTCAGTCTTGGGCTGGTGCAGAAGTAGTGCTGTAGTCATCCGATCCAGGAGCGCCAATTCAGGGCTGCAGTGGCTGGGTCCATTCGTTAACTGAAGGGAGGGAGCGCAGTTACTGACTAGTGGGCATAGGGAGCTGGTGGCGGTGGAGCCTGGTTCTGTTGCTGGTCTGTCATGTTTGACAGGTCTTATGACTCTGGGCTCTCCTCCGCGCACTGATTTTGTGCTGCCACGTGCCGCCCTCGACGTATGGATTTTGGTTGCATGCCCTGAAGGCCATACGTGGTGTAGGTCGGTGCTGTTCACCCTCCTTATCACAAGCTACCCCAGATTGACCCGCCAGGATACCTCGCTGACCAGTGCCTGGCGCAGAATTGCTGTGGGGCAATGATGTATATTATATATAGACAAGGGAACCCAATTGGATAGGTCAGGGACCTTGGGTACTGGTATTTTATATGAACAGTGGTCCCTACACGAAGGATAAGGTAAGAAAATAGTTATAGAAATGCAATGAGATCTATATTGTGTTGTCCAGCCAGACAAAAATATTTAATGTTCTAGATATTCACAAAGAAAACAAAACAATGAAGTGGAAAGCCAAACCCTGTGACAATAAAAACAAGAAAGGAAACTCCGGCATTTCTTGGTGCTTGAAAGAAATCAGAGGATTGTCAAGCCCAAATTAAGGTAAACATCTTAGCACAGATCAATGATATATATAACAGTGTCAGGGTGTTAAGGAGTCGAGGACGTTTCGATCCCATACACAGAGGTACCGGGATCATCATCAGGACATAGACATATATGCCTGAGATTAGTACCTGTTAAAATGAGGAAAGAGAGAGGTAGGGGGATGGAAAGAGAAAATAAAAAGAGGGATAAAATTAAAGAATTTGGAGTAAAAATGGCCATGCAGATTAGGGGCTCAAGGACAGTCATGCAGATGTAGTGACGCTTCCTGGTATATATCTCTGTGTATGGTAATTGGGCCTATTTATGAACGGAGCAACTGTGAGTGAAAGATAGAAGACACCTTTCTAGGTAAGTCTAGCGTGATCATAATATTTACAAGCACAAAGGCATAGTGTTGCGCTAAGGGGTATCCGTGTAGTGAAGAACAGTGCGCAAAGGATTGCTTACCGCTTGCAATAAACAGTTGTGGTCCCGCAGGAGACTCAGAAGAACTAGGGAGGCAATTGTGTGCCAACTATAAAACCTATAAATGAAAGATAGAGAAGTTTTAGAGGGAGTACTAGTGTAAAATAAACAGTAGCGTGAGGAGTGAAGGGGGCGAATCTTACCACATTCGCGATCCAATAAATAGAGGTATAATTGAGTAGAAAAAAGGCCACAATGGGCAATCTGTGAAGAAAATGAGAGGAATCACGAAAAGGTAATGGGGGCGCTATGTGCTCAGTTCACCACACAATGGTCCTATTGACTTACCAATTAGTGGAGAGCCGGGCAGCGAAGTGGATACCTCGGCAGCAGGAGCGTTACGACCGATGTAATCGACTGCGAGTGTCAGTGAGGTGGTCGCGGGAACCGTGTTTTTGAAAAACTGAGTCAGGCATCATGTGACGGTGACACGGCGGTCACGTGGGGAAAGTGATAGTGCTGGAAGAACGGGTGAATGGGGAGAGCAAATAGGCAGCCATATTGGTAGTAAGAAAAAAGGAATGTTGAACGCCGAAGCATGTGTAAAAAAGAATCTTCATACTACGACAATGCAACCGTGATAGTTATTTCCAGAAATTTCCACATTGTATCCATTAGGCAATAATTAGTGCATAAATGTCATCATACGAGTGCGAAAACGTCTCCGAAATTTTGACATCGCATCCATTAGACAATAATTAGTACAATACATAGAATGTCATCATACGAGGGCACAAAAACTTCACTCCGACACTCGCGGTCGATTACATCGGTCGTAACGCTCCCACTGCCGAGGTATCCCCTTCGCTGCCCGGCTCTCCACTAATCGGTAAGTCAATAGGACCTTTGGGCAGTGAACTGAACACGTAGGGCCCCATTACCTTTTCGTGATTCCTCTGATTTTCTTCACAGATTGCCCACTGTGGCCCTTTTGCTACTCAATTATACCTCTATTTATTGGATCGCGAATGTGGTAAGATTCGTCCCCTTCACTCCTCACGCTACTGTTTATTTTACCCTAGCACTCCCTCTTAAACTTCCCTATGTTCCATTTATAGGTTTTAAAGTTGGCACACAATTGCCTCTCTAGTTCTTCCGAGTCTCCTGCCGGACCACAACCGTTTATTGCAAGCGGTAAGCAATCCTTCGCGCACTGTTCTTCACTACACGATACCCCTTAGCGCAACAATATACCTTTGTGCTTGTACATATTATGATCATGCTAGACTTACCTAGAAAGGTTTCTTCTATCTTTCACCCACAGTTGCTCTGTTCATAAATAGGCCCAATTACCATTCACAGAGATATATACCAGGAAGCGTCACTACGTCTGCATGACTGTCCTTGAGCCCCTAATCGGCATGGCCATTTTTACTCCAAATTCTTTAATTTTAACCCCTTTTTCTTTTCTCTTCCCCTCCCCTTTCTTTCCTCATTTTAACAGGTACAAATCTCAGGCATATATGTCTAAGTCCTGATGATGATCCCGGTACCTCTATGTATGGGATCAAAACGTGGTCGACTCCTTAACACCCTGACACTGTTATATGTATCATTGATTTGTGCTAAGATGTTTACCTTAATGCGTGCTTGACAATCCTCTGAATTCTTTCAAGCACCAAGAAATGCCTGAGTTTCCTTTCTTGTTTTTATTGTCAGAGGGTTTGTTTTTCCACTTCATGATTTTGTTTTCTTTGTGAATATCTAGAACATTAAACATTTTTGTCCGGCTGGAAAAAACAATGTAGATCTCATTGCATTTCTATAACAATTTTCCTACCTTATCCTTCGTGTGAGGGACCACTGTTCATATAAAATACCAGTATCCATGGTCCCTGACCTATCCAATTTGGTTCCCTTGTCTATATATAGTATGGTTAGCGCAATTGCTGGATTGCAAGGGATATAACCATAATACCTACTCTTTTAAGTGGGTCACCTACGCTATTTTTGAACTCCCTCCCCCCATCCCTCCTCTCTCCTACCCCTCTAGGAGTATCATGTCAGATCATGCCCCATTGTATTCAGACAACTATATTAAGAAAATTCTAGAAGGAGCATCACTATTCACAGAAACTACAGAGACACCACAGTCTACAAACATTTCACTTACAGAGCAGCTAGAAAAGTGCAAAAAGAAATATGTGAGATTACAACTCATGATTCGGATGTTAACAGAGTACCTCAAAGCTAATATCCCGGTAGGACTACAGATCAGAAATATCCCTGGAGTATTTACGGATAGCAACAAGTATTTGACCAATTTCAGCTATATTGGCACCACATGTTCCAGGCACTGGATGGTGCTAGGAATAGACATAGCCACCAAGACCCTCCAGAAACTGACTGTGGAGATCAATGATATAGAAAGACAGATTAAGGAGACCAGCCCTGTGGCTGAATGTAAAAAGCTTCTCGAACAGGTCCAGAAAACGGTTGATGAATTTCACAGGCTAGAACAGAACAAAAAAACGATCAAGGTCAAGAAAGATATTAAATCTTATGCAATGGAAAGAACATATCCTTACCTAAATAAAGATTTTTATTTAAATAGGAACTACACCAACCCCCAGAACACACAACCTTGGGGTAGATTCAATAAGCGCAACACATTGGTAGGTTTCTCTGACACATGAGCAGAATCATCTGACAGTTCCGACCTGGGAGAGGTCACAAGTTCCTCCAGAACACCAAACCAGCCTTTTTTAGGGAGAGGTCCGGACGGACCCCCAAAGCGAGGGCGAGTAAGACAACAGCTTTGGTTCAACACAGCAGGCGAACGGCAGACTCGCCAGAAGTTTTGCCAATGGTAACTGGGCAGATCCACCCTACCAGTATGAACATTCCACAGACCATTCCCATCTTCAATCTTTCTAAACATATTCTCTTGGCACCCGAAATCTCATTATTGGGCAAGGGATCCTCTTTTGTACCTACCTCTCATCCAAACTACCTGGACCTACAGACAAAGCTCTTATGATTCTTTTGTAAAATCCGATTACACGCCTAATTTCTTACCACCCCATACAGCCCAACTTGGCCAACACTTCTCTATGACCAGCCTCCACTTTCTCGCCACCTGCTAACAGTATTCCCACTGAAATACATATGTTATAGGAGTTGGTTCTAAATGGAATCTCGAAACTAGAGGCCTCATGAAGGTTTATTCCTTACAACATTTCACTAGAGGAGAAAAAGGCTGTGACTGACCTAAAGACTAACCACTCAGTAATAATCAAACCAGCTGATAAGGGTGGCGGAATTGTTATTCAGGAGAGTGAAGCATACAGAATTGAGATACTGCGACAGTTATCAAACACTGACCACTACCACAAACTACAGACTGATCCCACATGTGCTTGCAACAACTCATCCTTAACATCACGGATGAGGCCAAAACCATGGGTTATTTAAGTCAGAATGAACATCTCTTTCTGAACACCAAATTCCCCAGAAGCCCGGTCATTTATACACTACCAAAGATCCACAAAAACACTCCGACACCACCCGGACGCCAAATTGTTTCTGGTTGCCGTTCCATTCTGGAAACACTTGGCCAATATGTGGATTTCTTTATCAAAGACTTTGTCCCGAAGACCTCTTGCTATATTAGAGACAGCATGGACATGATAAACCTGATAGAGCACCATCCATTCAACCCCGAGACAGACATTCTCTACACCCTAGATGTAGAATCACTCTACACGAACATTCCCCAGGCAGAAGGGTTAATGGTGATCGAGAACGTACTGAACTCTAGACCTCGTCCACTTGCCGTACAAACCGTCTTCATTTTACAACTATTGGGGAGATGCCTCACTAACAATTTCTTCTTGTTTGATGACCAATTTTATCAACAAATCAAAGGGACCTCTATGGGGCGTTTTTCGCTCCCAACTTTGCCATACTATATATGGATAGTTTAGAAATGACTAAGATCTTGACACCTACCAATCCATTCTATACTGGCATTTCCTTATGGAAACGATATATAGATTATATTTTTCTCATCTGGCACGGCACTGAAAGCACCCTAGCACAGTGTCTACACTGGCTCAATAACAATTGTAATGGCCTGAGAATCACTCTCTCACAGAACAAGACAGATATTGCCTTCCTTGACCTCAATATCAAGCATATAGACGGTGAACTCTTTACTTGCCTATACAGAAAACCTACCGAACGCAACACACTGCTCCGATATGAAAGCCACCATCCAAGAGCCCTACGTGACTCTCTCCCCTTTTCCCAATTTCTTCAGATTAGGAGAAACTGCTCGTTCAAGGAAGACTACTTCCATGAGGCTCGCATTTTGTCAGACAAGATACTGGCAAGAGGCTACCCGCGCAAACTAATACGGACATTGTTGAAAAGAGCGTGGTATTGCTCACGAGACTCTCTCCTGAACCCTAAATCAAAAACGAGTCAGAATTACATGGTCTGTCTCACCACATTCTCACCAGTTTCTAACTTAGTGAGAAAATGTATTCTCAAACACTGGCATATCCTTAATGCTGGGAACCTGAATCTTGAAAGGCCCAACTTTGCTTTTCGCTAAAGTAAAAACATAAAAGACCACCTAGTGAGAGCAGCTTTACCCCCCAAAAAACCTACAGTGACACTCAATGACCATTGGAGTTGTGTGGTGTGTCAATATGCTATTGAATGCAAAGAAGGTATTTTTGGCAATGTAAAGATAGAATTGAAACAATTTTCCAACTGTAATACTTCAAATGTGGTGTATGCTGTTCTTTGCTCTTGCAATATGATTTACATTGGGCAAACCACCCAGAAGAGAAGGATCAGAATCAGCCAGCATCGCAGTCACCTACAGTGCAAGACACCAAATGCACCACTGGTGGACCATTTCACCTCAAAAGGACACACAGAAAATGACATCAGATGGTCGGTCATCATCGGAATAAAACCCCCCACCGAGAGGCGCAGATATTGGCCAGCTACTAAACAAGGAGGAATTTAAATGGATCCTATGAGCTGGAAGCCTCCATACAGGACTCAACAGAATGGAGGAATGGACCACTCTGTTATGATTCTGGGAAATTATCACCACTCTATGTACTCTGCCAAGCACCTACACTTACAAATTATGTATGCAACTGTAAGATGAATGGTACTTCGCTGGTAAGAGAATCTACAAACATATGATCTCTATTTTCTTTTCCTTTCCATTTAATTCTTCTTCCTCCTCACCTAACCCAGCTGCCTCACTGCTAAGAGGCTCACTTGCCATATGGCCCTGATTATGCTGCCCCTGACATAGACATTCTTCCTACTTGCTAGTGCTCAACTTGCATTGTCTTCTATCCCCGCAACACTTAGAGGTACAATCTGCATTCAGAATCAGATTCGCGATACACAATTCTGGTTGGTTGTGATCCGCGGAATTGTAATACTGATATTATTGCTTTAATGCTGAATGATTGAGGCACATACATTGGGCACATCTTTGCTCTAATGATGCGGTTTATGATCTGCCTTTGGTTGCTGACATTTTCTGAATTGACACATTCTTTTATGACTATTTCAGCTCAAGGTATGCTATGTATTCTCCGGTAACCTCGTAACCAGTCTAATCTTAGTTGCAAATTCTCTTATTTTAAAAATGGCCGCTCCTTCATACTATTGGCCTTGTCTCTCATCCTCATATTACACCACGGCATTTCTCGCCCTTGAATATGTAAATTCGGTCAGTTTATTTATGAAATGTATGAAGGAGACGTTTTTGTGCCCTCGTATGATGACATTCTATGTATTGTACTAATTATTATCTAATGGATGCAATGTCAAAATTTCAAAGACGTTTTCGCACTCGTATGATGACATTTATGCACTAATTATTGCCTAATGGATGCAAAGTGGAAATTTCAGGAAATTACTATCACGGTTGCATTGTCGTAGTATGATGATTCTTTTTTACACACGCTTCAGCGTTCAACTTTCCTTTTTTCTTACTATCAATATGGCCACCTATTTTCTCTCTCCATTCACCCGTTCTTCCAGCACTATCACTTTCCCCCACGTGACCGGCGTGTCACCGGCACATGACACCTGACTCCGTTTTTCAAAAACACGGTTCCCGCGACCACCTCACTCTGACACTCGCGGTCGATTACATCGGTCGTAACGCTCCTGCTGCTGAGGTATCCACTTCGCTGCCCAGCTCTCCACTAATTGGTAAGTCAATAGGACCATTGTGCGGTGAACTGAGCACATAGCGCCCCCATTACCTTTTCGTGATTCCTCTGATTTTCTTTACAGATTGCCCATTGTGGCCCTTTTTCTACTCAATTATACCTCTATTTATTGGATTGCGAATGTGGTAAGATTCGTCTCCTTCACTCCTCACACTACTGTTTATTTTACACTGGCACTCCCTCTAAAACGTCCCCATCTTCCATTTATAGGTTTTATAGTTGGCACACAATTGCCTCCCTAGTTCTTCTGAGTCTCCTGCGGGACCACAACCGTTTATTGCAAGTGGTAAGCAATCCTTTGCGCACCGTTCTTCACTACACAGATACTCCTTAGCGCAACACTACTATACCTTTGTGCTTGTAAATATTATGATCATGCTAGACTTACCTAGAAAGGTTTCTTCTATCTTTTACTCACAGTTGCTCTGTTCATAAATTGGCCCAATTACCATTCACAGAGATATATACCAGGAAGCGTCATTACGTCTGCATGACTGTCCTTGAGCCCCTAATCTGCATGGCCATTTTTTACTCCAAATTCTTTAATTTTAACCCCCTTTTTCTTTTCTCTTCCCATACCCCTACCCCTCTCTTTCCTCATTTTAACAGGTACTAATCTCAGGCATATAAGTCTAAGTCCTGATGATGATCCCGGGAACCTCTGTGTATGGGATCGAAACGTTGTCGACTCCTTAACACCCTGACACTGTTATATATATATCATTGATTTGTGCTAAGGTGTTTACCTTAATTTGTGCTTGACAATCCTCTGATTTCTTTCAAGCACCAAGAAATGCCTGAGTTTCCTTTCTTGTTTTTATTGTCGCAAGGTTTGTGTTTCCACTTCATTGTTTTGTTTTCTTTGTGAATATCTAGAACATTAAATATTTTTGTCCGGCTGGACAGCACAATATAGATCTCATTCAATTCTTACAACAATTTTCTTACCTTATCCTTCGTGTGTGGGGCAATGATTAGCACAGCGTCTTGGGGTCGCAGTGGTGAGCTAACCACTCCACGCGCATTCAGAGTCTATGGAAAGCCCATCCAAGCATTAGTAGGGCCAAGGCTTCAGGCAAGTGGTGCCTGTCACAACAATGACAGCAGCAGCTCACCGTCACACGTGCATGGCCGGTCAGGAAACTGCCACGCCCCTCATACGATGGGCCGAACCCAGCACATGCTCTCCTCTGCGTGCTGGGGCCCACCTCTGCACTGCTGCTCGCCCACCCCAGCGCTCATGTGGGGTCTCCATCGGCCTCCTTCTCGCTCTGTGCACTCGCATGAAGGCAGGCACACACTCTGGCGTCGCACTGGATTGCAGGTGGTGCACATTCTCCGCTGCAGTCTGTGTGGGCGTTCACACCGCTGCAGAAGTGAGGGGCATCAGGAACAAACAGCGGCGGCTGTCACGTGCCGCATTGTGCAGTCTGGTAGCTTCAGGGAGTGGGACCGTCATTGTCGCAAGTGTGGAGTCGGCCTCCAACTCCATGCTAGGCGTCAGTGCAGGAGCTATAATGGCACAATGAACACACGAGCACACTTATGACTTGTATCGCAGTAGTGGCCTCGAGCGACTGCCCTGCACCTTTATTATTACCCTCAGGCCGAGCCCGGTCCTCGGTGTGCGAGAAAGGAAACCATGTATAGCAGAGGGAGGGTGGCTCAATACACCTACCATATTTTTATGTTGGGACCCGGTACGCTAATCAAGCACTTGTACATTTCTTTCTAGAACCTGCAATGCTTGTTCAAGCCTCACAATCAGCATTTCATAGCTTTGAGCCATACTGCATTCCTTTTTATGCTATGGCATTTTTTTCCGGATGTTTGTTTTTTGCTACAGTTACAGGCTTGTCATGTATAACAGTCAGTATTGATGAGATTTAAACTGATGGCCAATCCACATTTTATTACTTTTACATAGTGCGCCTGCTTTACAAATAACCGGTATGACAACAAACCCAGCATATATTTGGTGTAAATCAAATTGGTAAGGCTTATTGGTGGAAGCAAACATCAATAAATTAATCAATATGTAGACTATTTTATTTTTCTCCTCCATGTAGCAACATGAAACATTAAGTACTTCTTGCACACCATAGGCCAGTGGTTCTAAATCTTAACTTCTGTGGGCCCCCAAGAAATCACTACTGGAAGGAGGAGACCCCAGCCTAAGTAATGTCTACGATTTGGACAATACACAAAAATACATTAACAAGTATGTATCAAGCAAGTATTTTTTAACATATTTTTTATTGGTTATAGGTTTTAACAGGTGCATATATTCATTAATCACATTGGATGTTATTACATGTCATAGACCATAGCAGGCATCTTATCATACAATAAAGGTAACAAAGTGACAACGGAGCAGAACACTGCCAACTTATAGGAAATTACATTATAAATCGAGCTTAGCATTATAATTCAGTCCTCCAGTTCGGACATGTTTAGTGCATGTTTACAATTTCACTGAGGACATTTTTAACATTGCATGCCTCATTCCTGAATTTTATTTCTTGAATTATATGTGATTTTAGCAAGCTATGGGGGAGACTTAATGTCTGATTTCAGGTCTAGGTTCTGCAGCATTGCATCCCATCCACTTGCCACCACAGTTTTCTTCGCCTTGTATATAAGGTGCCTCCTAGTAGTCGCTTTGGCCTATGCTGATCTGCTCCAGACGCCATTTAGGAAAGCGGGGAGGGAGGGTTATGTGCCACTTCCCATTCTATAGCAGTGGCTATTTTTTACCCTGAGAAAGAAATTAACAAATAGTTTTGTCCACCTTTGGTCTGGGCAACCTGCGTAAGAATCATTTTGGGTTATTGTGAAATATTTTATTTAATACACAAACAAAAAAGTAAACAAATCAATTTTAAGGTTTCGTTTGTAGCTTTTTAAAATGTGATTTTATATCTGAAAGTTGTCACACTTTTTTTTTTTTTGCTCCAGATGCATGCTGTTTTTGCTAGCGCATGCCAGTGATTCAATTGAGGGCACCAATCGTCCATACTAGATTGTTTGCTGATATTGCATTGCTCCCAAGAATACCAACTTAGTTTTTAGCTTCCAATTGCAAATTCTTCATGTTTACAGGGGATTCTAAAATGTTAGTATACATTTTGCTTTTTAAGTTTGTATACTTTATTAAACTGGTAATATTTAGTTTTCTAAATAGACCCACTGAGAAGGTGCTGAGGGCCTCAGGTTAAGGACTGCTGTTATAAGGCCTCTAATCTACCCTGATGAAGACCCCCCAACAGCGTTCCAGTGGCTGAAACATGTTGCTTCGCATTGATGGATAGTGGGACTGTTTTTCCATGTTAACTGGCATAACTATTCCCAAACAGGTTGAAATACATTACTGATTGATGGGGACTACCACATGGCCGCTTGTGATCTTTGAATACTTTAATACGTGTACACAAATATGCAGTACTCTGATATGAACATCTCTATTGTTTTCAAATAACACTTCCCCTGCAAAAAAAAAAAAAATCAAAATCAAAGGTAAACTATTCTTAGATTGTATTTCCTCTGCTAAAATTTTTAGCATATTGACTTAGCAAAAGGTTTTGAAGGAATTACCAAACACGCTACACCTCAGATATTGTTGCACTGATCAGACATTTATTCTAAAACACTTTATCTCCTGGACATGAGGTTGCCCTTTACAATTAGACTTAGGTACAACCACCTGTCCATCAGCATTTCTTAGCTGTGTCTGCAAAATCTACAGCGAAAAACTTAAAACACAACTCCTGTGTTGCTCTCACGAAGGTACTTATAATTTCAGCAAAACATTCAGTTTTTAAGAACTCCTAAATAATGGTGGAAAAAAAATCTTAATGGCAGTTTGACTGCCCGTTGCTCAATTAATTAGCTCTTTATAGGAGAATGTTGTGTTTTACTCTCAGCGCTTTAATGTAAGAAAATAAAACTGGGACAGCAAATGAAAATCAGCCAGAAGCTGTAATGTTTGAATCAATAAATGCTTACAAGCTGTAGGAGGAACAGATTTCACGTGTAACCATATTGGACAGTCGAGTCGGCGTTAACTGAAGTGGTAGATAAAAAAGCACAGTAGCAGAACTGGACAGCGTTTGAATTTACATGGAGAGAAAGTGAACCACATAACATCTATCTTTTTGAAAGAGAATTTGAGGTTTCATGCCATTATAAAATGCGATAAAAATGGTAAGTGGGCTGCTGTCCCAAATTGGTACTTCCAATTGATTAAAAATCAAATTTGGTAAAGAAAAGATTTAATTAAAACTGTAGTTACAATTATATAGCTCTCTCTTACCTCTTATGTGGCCAAAACAATGATGCAGTCGCTCTATAAATGTCTAGCTACCATCCCATTATTCTGCCCGCAAGCACTCTGCACCTGTCCAATATCGGCTGCCCAGCAGAGATGCCATGGATTGAATGGTCACGGAGTGTAGAGCCCCCTCCCCCACCTCTAGAGTTCGATGTACGCTGATAGCCGTGTTGGAAGCGTACACTTATGTGCACGGTTTCAGGCTCTAGTAGTGCCCCCGAACGAGCATCGTTTCTCCACCAAATTCACTCAAGCGCCTCGTAGAAGCAATTAAATTTCGCATTCTTCACTGGACAGCCTACTTCCCCAGCCCCTCGGTCTCTACCAGGGACCTTGCTGCGAGTGATGACGTCACCCTTCCGGAGGGCTGTTATTGTCGCAGGCGTTGAGTTTCCTGCAGACTGATGGGGCCAGGGCCCTGCCAAGGCCTCTCCAAAGAGGCTGAAGGCATGAAGGTTAAACGCGCCGCTGTGACGACGGTGGGCGGGCCCCGGCCGCCCCGCGGCGTGCTTGACACCGAGTCAAACATCTCAGGACAGCTTGTCTTCGACGGGAGCCAATGGGAATCTTGGCGCGAGGCCATTGTTCAAGCACCCTCCGTGTGATCTGTTTTCCTGTTTGTTTCCATGGGTCGGTGCATGCGAGGGTGAAACCTGACAAGATTATGGAATCATGGCTCCTGTGACTGCCTCTCCCCAGCCTTACTGGCCTTATTTATTTACAGTTCACCTTTCACATGAAGTAGCCATTATAAAAATTCTACTCTTTTTTGCTAGGCCAATGCAGCCATTTGTAATTGTATGGCAACACCGGATTTGAATACCTCCCAGTCCTGGATGCGGGCATCCCTTCTTGTACTTGGACACCTGCTCCTTCCAGAGTTTGGTATGTAAACACACTCTTCTGTTCCAGTATCAGACGCCCACACATCCCTGTTTATACCCCTCAGCGTTCCATACATTTAAATGCTGTACTATCCAGTATCTTCTTCCCGTACAGATGACATTTTAGGACTGGTAAGGTTACAGATGTCTCCTAAGACGCAGTTCCAGGCCGGGGAATTCCTTTCCCAAATCAGTGTGCTTTGATAGCCTCGCCCAATTGGTTTTATTTAGGAATTCAAGACTACAAGTCCCAGAGTGCATTATGGTGTTCATTTACAAACAGATGAGTGGTGCGAGTCGACCTTAAGTGCAGGAATCTGAACCCATTGCTGTCATCACTCCTCAGATCTGTGCTGCAGCACCTCCTGCCACCCCCATTCCACCCTGGCATCTGCACTTAGTCCTGTCAGCACCCCCAGTCTTGAATTCTAGCACGCCTGCTGCAGCAGGAATGTGCCCACGCTGATCCGCCATGATCTCTGACCTCTCGCGCCCCCTACTATTTCAGGACTGGGGGCTAGACCACAGCTCTGCCGAAGTACCTAATCTCAAATTCGGTTAGACAGCTCTTCAAAGGCACTCGTTCCTGCTGTAAAGTTGCTGGGGTGCTCAAGCAAATACCACACCGACAAAGTGACTGCAGTGGTGGTTACTCCGTAGATTAATCACGACGGCTTCCTGGCCCATTTATTTACCACGTCTGGCTGTACGGCAGAAGATACCACTATCATCACACACATGGGGTCGAACCACAAGTCACCCCTGTGCGTTTGGTGTCACCCTGGGCTATCGCAACACTACATTGCTCCCATGCCATGGAAAAACATAACATTAACTTTAAAGAACATCAACATTATAAACTTCAGAATTCTAGTCCCTCATCATCATAGAACACTCCAAACATTTTCACATTCAGTTACTCACGACCTCGGCACCTTCGTCCTCCACGAATCAGCCACAGACAAAGTCTTTGTACTTCTGGGAGGGCTCAGGGGGTGGTCGCAACTGGTACTGTCCTAGACCACCCCTGGCAGGGGATTCTGGTAAGGGTACGTCTGGACTCGAACCCTCCACTGGTCTGTGGCTTCTGCCGACCCCGGCTGGGGATGGGATCGGCGTAGGGTCTGGATCCTGGGGAGAGTGTCCCGAATAGATCCTCAGAGGGGTCCACTGCCTCGGGGTTTGACACACTGTCTCTTGCTCGATCGGGGCGACCCTCTTCTGCGATGCATTCTAGCGGATCAATGGACGTTGGCCTAGTTTGAACTTCCTTGAACTGGGAGACGTTGCGTGTCACCCACTCTGTGCCTTTCTGGGCTGTCACTTGTGTTCCATTGATATGGGTCCCAACCCATGAGTCCAGTAAAAAAGGCATTCTGAACTTTCCCCCAGGATGACAGTTCTTCACCAGCACCTGGTCGCCCACTTTGAGGGGGGGTCTTTCTTTTGCTCTCTGTTTACGGGACGCGTATTCGTTGTTGCGGGGTCTCCGGTAGGCCGACTGGTTTGGAGGACTGGGCATGCTCTCCCATGTGGGGTGGTGGGGATGGTGTCTACCATGGATGTGCTTTGGCACATCTTGCTGGGGGACACGCCAGTTGTGGAGTGGGATGTGAGTCTGTATTTTCCTGGGAATTGGTATAGGGCATGTTCAACGCTCGTGCCCTCGGTTGCCGCAATCTGTATCACTTTGGTGAGGGTTCTCATCAGGCTTTCCACCTCCCCGTTGGCTTGAGGCCAGCGAAGGGTGATTCGGCTGTGCTTGATGCTTCTGGAGTTGAGGTATTCTGCCAGCTCGGAGCTAGTGAAAGGGGGCCCAATGTCGGTGCGGATTTCTGCGAATAATCAGTCGGTGGCCATGAGTTTTTCCAGCTTCGGGATGACCTCCGCCACTGATGTGGTGGCCATGAGTTCCACTTCAGGATAGCGCGAGTAGTCATCCAGGACCACCAAAATGAGTGCTCCGTTCGGAAGGCTACCAAAATCCACGGTGACTCCCTGACACGGGACCTTGGGGCCAGACTCGGTGATGACAGGGGCTGGCGGGCCAGGTTGGCTCGCTGCAAGGCAAACTGGGCAATCTCGCACCACCGATTTCACCTTCTGGTCTAACCCATGGAACCAGACTTTGCTCCGGAGTCGACTGTGGATTTCACGATGCCTTGGTGCGCCCCTTACACCAGAAGAGCAGCTTTCTGCGTCAGGCTTTCAGGTAGTACTAGGCGCGGGCCTCATAGTAGACACCTGTCTTTGGTGACTGACAGTTCTTGCCGGACGTTGTACAGTGCTTGAAGGGTAGATCAAGCTGCTTCTGTCCGGAAATGTGTTGGGCTCTGAAGCTGTCGCCGGAGACTGTGGCTTCATGGCTATTTGCAGGCAGTCGTCACGCTGTGTGGCATCTACCACGTCAGCCAAGGACATCGGCATATTCTTGCTTCTCTTTGGCTTCGGACGTCTCGGAAGGGGTGTCCGGATAAGTGTGTCTGGATAGAAAATCTGCCGGGTTCTGGGTGCCTGGTTGGTACTGCATGGTAATCTTGAACTCCTGTAGTTGCAGGATCCACTTCTCGATCCTGGGAGGAGGATGCGACAAGGAACCCTGGAATAGTTAGACCAGGGGTTTGTCGTCCGTGATGACTGAGAATGGGTGTCTGTACAGGTATATGCAAAAATGTCTGCAGCCCCATAGGATGGCAATTGCTTCCCGCTCAATTTGGGAGTAGGTTGGTGTAAGCATGCGACTTGCATACGCTACCAGGGCCCACTCTCCGCACTCCTGCTTTTGATCCAACACTGCTCCTAGACCGGTGGGGCTGGCATCCACTTCCAACTGTGACACTCTCTGCAGGTCGAAGCACACCAGGATGGTGTCTGCGGACAGGGCTGCCTTCGTCTGGCAAAACGCCTCTTCCTGCTCTGGCCCCCCAAACCAAAGGGCTGGACGACTTGGTGAGCTCCCGGAGGGGGCCGGTGACGTCTGAGAGACTTTTCATGAAGCGTCCGCAGTATGTCACCATGCTGTGGAAACTGCAGACTCCTGCCACAAAAGAGGGAGCAGGAGCGTTTTGTATGTCTTTCACCTTCTCTGGATTCGGACCAGTTCCCTTGTCTGAAAAATGGTACTCGAAAAAACTGATGTCTCTGCGCAGAAAGTCGCACTTTTCACGGTGGAGCGTCAGTCCTCGCTGTGCTAACTTTACGAAAACAGCATGGAGGCGAGTCAGGTGTTCTCCTAGGGTAGTTGAATGAACAAGGATGTCATCGCTGACGTTCAACACCCCGGGTAGGCCCTACAGGACTGTCTTCACCATGTTCTGGAACACCTCAGCTGCGCTGGAGATTCCAAAGTTCAGTCAAGTGTACCGTTACAGGCCGGCATGTGTTGAGGAGGTGGTGTTCGGGTGGGAGTCTGAATGCAGTCGAATTTGGAGGTAGCCTGACCTGAGGTCCATCTTCGAGAACCATTTGGAACCTGGCAACTTCCCGATGATGTAGTCTATGGTCGGCATCAGATGTCTTTCATGCTTGATCAAAGCAAGGGTATGCAGTTCCTAAGGGGAAAGGAGGTAGAGGGGGGAAGGGGGATATATTTGTTAATATCAGGTGTTCATAAGGAGAAATAAAGGTGGGGATGAAATAGCTCCAATTAGGAGCAAGAGCCCTCACACACCCCGAAGGGTGTCATGCTTCATCATCGGCCAGCTCCTCGTTGGGGCGGCGCTGCAATGCCCAACGGGCCACGCAGGGGCGCTCTTTGCCCGAGGTCTTCTCTGGTTGCCGACGTGAAGCTAAAAAGTAGTGGTGGGGCATATGTGTAGTGAATAGAGATGAGAAAAGGTGAGTGTGGTTTAAAAATAGCTACTGGAATCCCCCAAAATAATTTTATTCGCTGGGTTCCTGTGCTATGAGTAAAAGACAACTGACTAAAGAGTTGTGGCTGAAGAGGGGAAATTATACCCGCGTGAGTTCAGGGTGATGCATGTGGTGAGAAGGTGGTCAACATGTTTCATGCCCTATATCGGTGGTTCCCAAACTGTGCGCCGCGGCACCCCAGTGCGCCATTAGTAGCAGCCAGGGGCGCCGCGCACGTCTTTGGAATGTGCAAATTATGTTGTGAGCAACTCAAAAATGATGCGTCTTTTGACACCCTACCTGTCAGCCGGCGACAGGAATAGTGGTGTGGCCCAATGTTCCATTACTATGCTTAGCTTTAGAGCAGTTTGTGCGCGCCTCGGCAGGACAGCAAGATTTAATATCCCAATTATTTTCCCTTCTTGAGATCGCTATCTGTCGTGCTGGAAGAGCGGAAATGAGTGAGAACCACCAAAGTACCCACAGAAATGAGACTTTTTCAATGTGTACCGGTAGGGCTCTGTCTTATTTCCAACAAGGTGAGGGCTAAGTTCCACAAAATATCTCACACGATGACCGGAAATGAGTGATTCCTGCTCGAAAAGGAACCCAGCGCAAACATGCAATTAGGTGTTCAGTGCATCATTTTCAAGTGACAACAAAAGCCTACAAACACTCAGTGCCCTATCTCCGAGTTTCGGGTGAACACCAGAAGGTTGTCTTTGGGTGTGATTCAAGGTGAAAGAGCGCTCTAGATTCCGGCGTCAGATTGCGCTCTTTTCTTGAGATTTTGGATGGGTGCTTTAATAGTAAATCTAGTTTTCATAGGTACACGGTGTCGCTGTTGTTTGATTATTAGAACTAAACAGAGGAACGTACTGCCTACTACCACTGCTCTCTAGTGGTAATATTTTGGAATGAGGTCCTGTTGTTTAGGGGCCAAAATACAAGTTGTTCCAGTAGTCAAATTTGTAGTAAAGGACGATTGCCATGTGACTGCTGCTGTTTAGTTTCCATAGATGATTTTTTTTAGTCCTACTGACCAACTCGTAACAGACTCTTGTATCGGTTTCCCCTTTTTGTTGGTTTCTGCTGAGCTCGCAATGAATAGAAGATAATTGCATTTTATTTTTATTTATAGTGCCAGCCTTGGCTTTGTCATCAGCCTTTCAGCAAGTGAACCTTATTTAAATATACTCAGCTGCAGCCCAACATATGGGGGAGTGACACGCACCACCTGTATAATCCGGAATCATGGTTTGGCCCAAGAGCGCACTGCCGCCATACGCGCGTACGTGTTCACGTAGCCTCCGCATACACAGGATGCCTGTCGAGCGTTATTGCTGCCCGTGTTTTGCCACGCCTCTGGGGACCCTCTTCACAAGTTACATCAAGTAGGTTGCCAGAATAACTGCAAAGACAAACCTGTGACCACCAAGCCTGTGTGTTTTTAAAGAGGCAATCATATTTACCGCTTTCCAGGGGAGAGAAATGAAAAATGAAAATGTGACGGGGTAAATAGGTTACCTGCAAAAATATCCAAAATGTTGGGCATATAATAAGACACTTTTTTTTCTCTACTCTTGTCGTTAAGAAGTACTTGTTAGTGGGGCAAAAGGCAGCGCCGAGTTTTGTCTGGTTCACCTGGTAAAACACAACACAACCAGTCTTACCAGGTCCTGGTATTTTAAATTCTGTTAAAAGCCGAGTGGGTCCATAGATCAAGGGTGCCATTTGCCTTTGGCAATTAATAGTGTATCGTTTCTCTCTTAACCAATTAAAGTTTTTATTAAATAACTGTTATATTTTAATTTTGCTACAAATGTGATGATAATACCTTCATCGGCTTCATCCCAATTAATTTCAGGGAGAAAACTGGAAGTACTCCCGAGGTCGGGCATACATCCCCCCACCGGTAAAAAAAAGTGACATGATGGGGAGCCACGGCCAACTGGCAATTATGTCAAGGGAGCCACAGGTCGAAAAAGTTTGGGAACCACTGCCCTATATCGCCCTGAGGGATCTCGGCATTTCATCAGGACTGGGGGATCCTCATCTACTCTAAAGGGGACGGTATGGGTATATGTAATGAAGGTCTCGTCCCCTTCAGTCTGGTCTTGTGCGGTAGTCCTGTGTGGAAGTGAAAAAATTAAAACGAGGTAAAGTGATGTATAGCTTCTGGAAAACACCTGGAGGGGAAAGAACAAATAAAAAACGGCTAAACAACCACAGTTACATTTAGTCGGGAAACTAGGGTGCCCGAAGGGGAAGGCACCATCGCAGGACATCATATAACAAGCATTTGCAATGCAATAGGTCTCGCATTTGAGAGAGTTTGAGCTATTGGCATTGTAAACGACAATGCCTTTTACTTATGTTTTGAAAACCTTCAAGCGGTGCATAAACACCTGTATTGTACTTATAGTCCTTGCTTACGAGAAGTAAGGCTGGCAGTAAAAGAGGCGTGGTTACTGCAAGCCTTGCTTCTGATAAGCAACGACTATAAGTACAACGTAGGTGTACTTTATTGCTTAGTGTTTATGCACCGCTTGCAGGTTTTCAAAACACATTAATAAAAGGCATTGTCGTTTACAATGTCAATAGCTCAACTCTCGCAAATGCAAGACCTATTGCATTACAAATGCTTGTTCTGCCTAATGCTGTACAACATCGCCCAAAATTCCTTTTTGCCAATGCTGTGCAGCATTCACAGATCTCGGCGAGAGCAGACGCACACAGACGGCAAGAAATTTCAGCACCCTTTGGGCAAACTTTATATCCGAGTGAACTGCGCATGAGCATTTTGGAACCTTAAAAAGAATTTTGGCCCTTTCTACATAAACAATTGTCAATCCTATGGGGAATATTCAACATTAATACAGTGCCATCCACTCGCTCTCTGAAGTAGGAGCCTACGCTGTATCTATTTGGACTACCCAATAAAGGGTGGCCTACGGTGCCCCATATACAGTCCTGAAGAAGACCCCTCGTGTAAGGACCTAAACAACCTACGTTTGATTGGGGTCGAAACGTTGACTTTACTACATGTTGATGCCAGTGTGGCCAACAGTGCTTTTTTCACTGTGCCTGTACAATACAAATCATGGGTATTAATTTGTTGACACTCAATTGTCTGGCTGGATAAGCCCACTTTTTGTTGTAACTAATACTGTGATGTATATATTGTCACTACCTTTCCTTTCACTTCCAACCCTCACCTGATACACACTTCCCCCCCTTCTTCTACATGGGGCACTTCTGCTGTACATGATTTCCAGATGTTATGCTGGCTTGTGAACATCCTAGTATGTTCAGTATGATTAAACAATATTGGACATGAATTTGGAGTATAAGGAATTTAATGTTTGTCATTATTTAATTGTTTGTTTTTTCTAAAATACCCCACTGGGACCACTACTTCCTATTGTACTGCATTCACAGACAGCAGTGGCAAAGCCAATAGGTCCAAAATGTGAGATGTTTGGATGGTCAAAGAGGTGATTGTGCCATCTCGATTTTAGAGAGTAAGTTAGGTTTCTCGTTTCCCAAGCCCAGCACTAAATCTATCACTACGCACGGCGCCCCAGGTGTATGCGGCTGACGCACGAGGCACTGCTGCAGTGTGTTTTCACAACCAAATGGCGACGATTTTTTGTATATCACGGAAGGGCAGAAGCCAAGGGAAACTCGCCTCGCTTAAGGTGAGGTGGGTTTACTGGTGCTGAATGGGGTGCATGAAGGGCCCTCGGTATGTTTTGTCGTGTGGTTTGTGGCCTCCTGGTCTGCCTTGCTACGTTGACTTAGGCCAGGCTGCCATGAGGCCTTTTTGCGCACGTTACTTTGTGCCGTTGTTTTTCCAGCCTCTGCTTCTGCCCGGCTATTTTAGCACTGTCTGCATTTCTGTCTTTCACCTTTTCTCCTGTTCCCTTTTGGGCTACGTCTGCACACCATGTACAAGGTCGAAAAACAACGTCCCTTGTTCCTGCTGATTTGGCCAGTCCCTCGCACTTAGACATAACACTATGTACAGCTGCCCTGGAGAAATTTGTGTGCTTTTAATATTGTGATTGTCACTGTTAGAGACACTTGGAGACAAACCTTTCCAGAGAGAAGAGCTGTGCTTGTCTGATGATGTAAACTTTGCATCTAGATACTGAGGTATGGGGGTTCGCTCGACAAAGCCCAGAGGTCTTCTGTTTTTATAATAAACTAGCAACTAGCACGGGGAGGGTGGTATTGTCATTTAGCCATATATC
Source organism: Calotriton arnoldi (assembly GCA_963921515.1). Taxonomy (NCBI): domain Eukaryota; kingdom Metazoa; phylum Chordata; class Amphibia; order Caudata; family Salamandridae; genus Calotriton; species Calotriton arnoldi. The sequence goes on along the minus strand of CAWUFW010000003.1, from coordinate 3,470,603 downwards.
CACTGCTTTATGAAATGCTTTCCCCGTTTGTATTCTATGGAGTTGTAACTATGCTGCTTATATTATCCTTATGCATTATGCTGATAGTACTGGCACGTGTACTGTATCTTAGAGCACGGTAGTTGAAATAAACATTTTAAACTATACAGTGTCTCTTCTTACGCACGTTGTGGACAGGTATGAGTGAGTTATGAAAGGGTGTTCTTGCTCCTGCGAGTCCTGAGAGAGAGATACCGTGTTCTGGGTTGTCTAATCATTGGTAGCATTGTTGCTAATGTGACGCTAAGGCTAGTCGGATTGGGGTGTTAGGTGCTAAGGTGTATGGTTGGCTCACCACTATATTCCGAGGTCCTATTATCCTGTGCATAGCTCTGTGTATGTGCAGAATCCCTACAACATGGCGCAACCAACGAGTGGGCTGCTTATCTGCGAGACGCTTGAGTAGTATTTGTGCTTGTCCACAACACCCTTCACAGACGCTTCCGGAAGCGTGTGTGACGGTGATACCTCCTATATTGACGTTTTTATAGGTTCTTTCAAGCTTGAAGTTGTTAAAAGGTTTCTTAAATAATACCCACTATTGTGCTGCAACTTATTAGGTTGTCAAAAACTTCTAGCCTAAAATGGCTACGCAAATCGCGGCACATAGCCGCGCAGTGCTCCGAGCTCACTTGACAGTGTATGGAGTGCCTGACGCGGGTGTCGATTTGATCTTTGTGGTACAAGCAGATCCAGCTTTCCACTATGAGGTGTTTTACTCATGGATCACTTTTCCTGCGGTGGATGGGGCTGATAATTTGTTGTTTATCAAAAAGGGGGGACAGAGGGCTTAATCAAGAGGTCCAGCGTACTTGCCCTATCAGAGTGAACGCAAAAAAGAGGTACGCAGTTCCTCAGTATGCAGGTAGTGTCCCAGGCACCCAAAAAAGGAGGGGAATTCCTCCTTTTGGAACTGAGGCCCTCACACACCCAGCAAGCTAGGTGTCATGCTTCATCATATGGGTCTGCTCCTCGTCGGGTCGGCGCTGCAATACCCGACGGGCACCCATAGAGGGCTCTTTGCCGGAGATCTTTTGTTCCTGCCGTAAGGGTGCCGTGGGTGTAAGGGACCTAGTGTGAGTGTAGATGTGCTGGAAGTGAATATAAAACAAGAGGGGATTCCTATGAGAGCAAATTTTATTCTAAATGGATCCCTACTTGATTAAAAATAGTGAGGAGAGGCGACTAACAAGCTACCAGGGTTCAAGAGGCGCTCTACTCCTTGATGGTCGACATGTTTCACGCCTGTGGCGTTTCTTCAGGACCGTGAGAAATGACTATCTACAGTGAAATGGGGTGTGCAACATGCCCCATAGCTAAAAATAAAACTTGTAATAGTGTGAGGATATTGCCTACTACTATAAGGATAAACAGGATACTACCTGTTAGTACTGGGACAAACCTGCATTTAAGGATAATGGAAAACAACACTTGGTTATAAATCTAAAGGTAGATTGCCCAACAAGGTGCAAACCGCATTGTGAAACAAGGAAAACAGGGGGGGGGGGAGGGAGGTGCCCCCTGTAATTGTTCAGTAAAAGGCACAATGTGAGCGGTAACAAGAATGATAATTCATAAACTGCGAGTTAAAATTACAAATTACTTGAGTAGCAACATACAGATGAAAATAAATTAAGACAGCAATGAACAAGTATCCAGGTAATGAAGTGATATCTGGTGTATATCGTAATTGGTGCTTAAGTGGGGAGTGGTGAAGTGAACAATCTCCAACTCACCTAATAAGTATCAGAATGACGCCCCATCTGTTACAGCACTAAATACAGACATCTGTAGTAGGATGTCTTGTCATGGTGTAAAAAACACAACAAAAACAGAAACAGAAGGATGGGGTTAAACCTCAAGGAAGGTTTATATATATCTAAAAATGTATTGACCAAACACACTTAGTCAGCCCATCTCGTTGCAACAGTAGCGGGTAAGGCAAGCGAGCTGGCAGTACGTAGGGATGGTCACAGAACATGCCACTGGCCAGTTTCCCAAGATCCGACACAAGGTGCGGGGAATGATGCGGGCAAAAGTCCCACCGAGAAAACCGAAGTAAGTGCTGCGGTGCTGTCCCTGATCTCGTGTGTGACAGACAACCGCACACATCCACGCCCCATGCGGGGCCCACAAAGATAAGAGTCCATAACGGGTCCAAGAGGGGCAGGCACAGTAACCATGCATCCACAAACCCCACTGTCAACAATCCAGTCGCTTACCTGTACTCAGTCGCTGTAGAGTGCAGGCAACTTGTAGAGTTTAGATAATACTCACCCGCTTCCACTAGAAGCCACGCTAAACACCTACCCCTTCGTGCTGCAACCGGGATGGTGCTGAATGGTCAGAAGAGCTCCCTTCTTATGCTCCAAATGGAGCCTCATTAAGGACTGGCGGGAAGCTAATCGGCCCCAGCTGCTGCCATGGCATGTCATGTGACTTACTCAAAAGTGAGTTGAGCATCCTGTTAGAGTGTCGGCCATCTTGGAACGGTTACATGTAAAGGTGTGGGAGGAATCTCCCAAGTTAACTAAAGGGATCTAAACATGTAAAAATAGCCTAGTGGAACAGGAAACCACGCGAAGGATAACCGGTGAGCTTATTCATGCACAGACCCCCGCGTGTGGTTATAATTATATCATAACGTGTACCCTTCCAGAATAGTGAAGGCAGTAAATGCATGTCGGCCATCTTAGAGTGGCTAATGGTACATAGTAAACTAATAGATCCAATCTATTCCAATATCGACTTGGAGAGCAGGTATGCTTGGTATATCATTTCCATTGACATATTGCTGAATGAGCTGATGTTATAATTATAATGATGTGGCTAATTCAGTTTATTGTTGAATATTACGTTAAAACAAAGAACTCCAAGGTATGTCATCGTTTAACCCCAGATGGTCTAGCCCTAGTCGATGCACCCATCGTTGCTCTATCTTGAATAGAGCTGCCTGCGTGATGCGCGGGTGTGCCTCCAGAATTAGCCAGTGTAAACTCTCCGGGGTATGATTTTGTTCCTTGAAATGTGTGTAGAGTTTTGTAGTGGTTTTCAGGCAACGAATGTTGCTTTTATGTTCAGAAATCCTGTTTTTTACAGGCCGCATGGTCATACCCACATATTTCTTATCGCAAGGGCAAGTCAGTAAATAAATGCATTGAGATGTGTTGCAGTTAGTGTGGGTGTATATCTTCCAAGTGAAGGTATCTGTTAACGTTATCTCTTTGGTATGTTTAGTTTGAGGACATGCTGCACAAGAGCCACAGGGATAGTGGCCCTGAACCGGTGGGAGGTTCCATAAGGTTCTTTGCTTGTTTCTGTTGGATGACTTGGGTCGTGTATGTACCAGCATATCTTTTAAGTTGCTTGTGCGTTTAAAAGCGAACCTTGGTTTAGAGATCTCAAGAGATCCTGTGTTCAGGATATTCCAGTGTTTGTTTATGATTTTCTTTAGTCGGTTAGAACCTGGTGTGAATGAAGTCACACATGTTAAGATGTCACTGGGTTCTTTTTGTATTACTTCTAGCAAGGCCTCTCTGTTGTTATTCCTTGCTTTCTTTAAGGATTTCTCAATTTTACGTGGAGGGTAATGTCTCTCAATCAGGTTATTCCTCAGTGAATCCGCCTCAATCTTGTAATCTTTGACATCACTGCAATTTCGCCTGATACGGAGAAATTGCCCAAATGGCAAGTTGTCCTTCAATGCTCGTGGGTGATGGCTATTATAAGATAGCAAGCTGTTCCTATCTGTAGGTTTTTTATACAGGGAAGTTTGAAGGTGTCCCTCTAGGATGCTAATCTTAAGGTCAAGGAACGGTATGCTAGTGGCTGAAATAGACCTAGTAAACCTTAGGTATTCATTCTTCGTATTAACCCAATTACAAAATTCCTCGCAGGTATTCAGGTCACCCCTCCAGAAGATCAGGATGTCATCGATATATCTTTTCCACAGGCTCAAGTGTTGTAGGTAGGGGTTACTCTGATGGTAGATTACTTCCTCCTCAAATGCCGCCATATAGAGGCAGGCTACACTCGGAGCGAAGGTACTCCCCATAGAAGTACCTTGAGCCTGATGGAATAGTTGGTTCTTGAATTCGAAATCTTTTTCAGTTAAAGCAAGAGTGGCACACTGCATGACAAATGTCACGGGTGTTGGTGATGACCACTCAATCTGATTCAATGCTGTCTCTATAACGGTGAGTGTTGCCCTTTGTGGTATGTTAGTGTAAAGCTGTTCAACGTCTAATGTAAGAAGCAAGTCAATGTCTCTTGTGTCTCCTATTTCTCCCATTATACGAAGTATGTCTGTCGTATCCCTCACGTATGACGGGGTTTGTTTCACCAAGGGTTGGAGAAAGTGATCACAAAAAATGGAAAGGGGTTCAAGAATGGAACCTATTCCTGAGACAATAGGTCTCCCCGGAATGGGTGTCGTGCCCTTATGGATTTTCGGGAGGGTGTAGAAGTAGGGAGTGCGTGGTTCCTTAGTAATGAGGAAGTCAGCTTCTCTCTTACTCAACCATCCATTAGTTTCTGCCTCAAAGACCATGGTTGCTATCTCCGTGGTCAGTCTAGTTGTTGGATTCACCGTGATGGGAGTATAGAATTTCTTGTTGTTCAATTGACGGTGGCATTCCTGTTCATAATCCGTTGTGGATTGTATGACAGTAGCACCACCTTTATCTGCTTGTTTAATAGTGATACTGACGTCATCAGCGAGAGACTTGGCCGCCAGTCTTTCATCTTTCGATAAATTGTTGAAGGGGAGTACACAACTTGTATTTTGGAGTTCTTTAAGAACAGCTTGTTCAAATGTTAGAACTTCTACTGGCACCATGCTGCTATTAGGGGTAAAGGTGGATGGATTTCTTAACCCAGAATCTTGTTGGACAGGCGAAGGTTTGTCCTGAAAAAATGCCCTCAGACGGATCTTTCTAAAAAAATTCTGTATCTCACTGAGATCTCTGAATTTATCCATTTTCGGAGTGGGGACGAAATCAAGTCCTTTCTCTAGGACTTTGACGTCGGTCTCAGATAACCCGCGGTGTGATAGATTAACCACTAAGGTTTTTTGTTCTGTGTTTTGCTCCGTGTGTCCATTGAGCTCTGCTGGTTGTCTAGCCATTGGACCGTTTTCTGCCCGCCTCTTCTGTTGCGCCCTTTTCCTCTGCCCCAACCTCTGCCTAAAAAGGCTGATTGCTAGAGGGGAAGAATTGTGGTGCGCCTTGAGGATACATCGGGAAGGGCCAATATGGTGGAGGTGGGCCCTGAAAGTTAGGTATGTTATAGTTTGGAAAATTCGGACGATTTCTTCTTCTCTGTTTATTTTCTCCCCAACTGCCTGTGCTCGAATCACTGCTAGACGAACCCCTTCTGGTGTTCTCTGTGCTATCATCTGAGGAATAGCTGTCATTTGTAGAGGTATAGTCCGATCTCAAATAAGGATATACTTTTTCTTTCTCGAATTTTTGTATATCTTTCTGCAATTTGTTTACCTTTTGTTTCATGAGATACTCTTTTTGTTCAGCTATCTCATTGTTGAGTTCATTAAGTTTGGATTTAAATTGGGTTATCTGGATGGTGGTTTTAAGAGATCCCTCAGCAATTTGTATCCGTATTAAGAGAGCGTCTGCTAATCTCTTGGCTGTGTTGATGATCAAGATGAGCCAATCCCTGGTGCACTTCCATGCTACCAGGGACCACTCTTTCTTGAACATTTGATCTTCCAGAAAAAGTCTCGGAAAGATTTTGACCATAAGGCCTTTGGGTGCGATGTTGGCACGAAGATATTCGGTCATCATCGCCCCATGTAGCGTAACCTTCAGCCAATCTCGCTTCATTGCAGTCAATGATGCCCAATCCCCCGATGTAGAACCTGTGGCTGAATTATTTTCAGAGCCTAAGATGGATGGAGTTGTTCTAAGAATTTCTGCTGCCATCTCCTCCCCAAAACTGAGTCCCTGATTCTCCTCCATAATGGGGGAGTTAACCTGGTGGCCTGTTCTGGGAAGGATGTTGCGCCTACTGACTGAGTACAGGTAAGCGACTGGATTGTTGACAGTGGGGTTTGTGGATGCATGGTTACTGTGCCTGCCCCTCTTGGACCCGTTATGGACTCTTATCTTTGTGGGCCCCGCATGGGGGCGTGGATGTGTGCGGTTGTCTGTCACACACGAGATCAGGGACAGCACCGCAGCACTTACTTCGGTTTTCTCGGTGGGACTTTTGCCCGCATCATTCCCCGCACCTTGTGTCGGATCTTGGGAAACTGGCCAGTGGCATGTTCTGTGACCATCCCTACGTACTGCCAGCTCGCTTGCCTTACCCGCTACTGTTGCAACGAGATGGGCTGACTAAGTGTGTTTGGTCAATACATTTTTAGATATATATAAACCTTCCTTGAGGTTTAACCCCTCCTTCTGTTTCTGTTTTTGTTGTGTTTTTTACACCATGACTAGACATCCTACTACAGATGTCTGTATTTAGTGCTGTAACAGATGGGGCGTCATTCTGATACTTATTAGGTGAGTTGGAGATTGTTTACTTCACCACTCCCCACTTAAGCACCAATTACGATATACACCAGATATCACTTCATTACCTGGATACTTGTTCATTGCTGTCTTAATTTATTTTCATCTGTATGTTGCTACTCAAGTAATTTGTAATTTTAACTCGCGGTTTATGAATTATCATTCTTGTTACCGCTCACATTGTGCCTTTTACTGAACAATTACAGGGGGCACCTCCCCCCCCCCGGTTTTCCTTGTTTCACAATGCGGTTTGCACCTTGTTGGGCAATCTACCTTTAGATTTATAACCAAGTGTTGTTTTCCATTATCCTTAAATGCAGGTTTGTCCCAGTACTAACAGGTAGTACCCTGTTTATCCTTATAGTAGTAGGCAATATCCTCACACTATTACAAGTTTTATTTTTAGCTATGGGGCATGTTGCACACCCCATTTCACTGTAGATAGTCATTTCTCACGGTCCTGAAGAAACGCCACAGGCGTGAAACATGTCGACCATCAAGGAGTAGAGCGCCTCTTGAACCCTGGTAGCTTGTTAGTCGCCTCTCCTCACTATTTTTAATAAAGTAGGGATCCATTTAGAATAAAATTTGCTCTCATAGGAATCCCTCTTGTTTTTTATTCACTTCCAGCACATCTACACTCACACTAGGTCCCTTACACCCACGGCACCCTTACGGCAGGAACAAAAGATCTCCGGCAAAGAGCCCCTCTATGGGTGCCCGTCGGGTATTGCAGCGCCGACCCGACGAGGAGCAGACCCATATGATGAAGCATGACACCTAGCTTGCTGGGTGTGTGAGGGCCTCAGTTCCAAAAGGAGGAATTCCCCTCCTTTTTTGGGTGCCTGGGACACTACCTGCATACTGAGGAACTGCGTACCTCTTTTTTGCGTTCACGCTGATAATTTGTTCCATGAATATACGGCCACCGTGGTTAATAATCACTATAGACCGTATAGGAATCTTGAAGTACCGCTCACGGCTTGGCAACACCGTGTTTGGTTTGATGGCGCCCTCCCCCAACCGGTTACAGCGGTTCGTTTAGGCCCCTTATCAATTGAAGGGGCCACTTGGCCTGTTTTGGCCGGGTATACCCCACCTCCGCGTTATATGACGCTGCCGCTCGCTGACCTGCGTAATTTGCATTCGTCTTTAATACGAGTGCATCGAGCTTTAGTACAGTATGTTACAGGCAACATCCAGGGAGTCCCGCCTGGAGTTGCAGCCCATCCAGCTGGAGCAGGCGGTATAACCATAAGTCCTGTCATGGTCAATTCGGTGATGGGCAAGCGCCCACAAAATAAGGATGATTTTCCTTATTGGCTTGCAGAAAAATTTGACCAGCTGGAGGCAGTTTTTCCAAATACATCTCCCGTGGAAAAACACAGGATTTTGACGATTAGTTTGCCAAAAGACTTAGTCCCCGAGTTGGCAGAATGCAACAACTGGGGTAGGGTATTCGCTGCAGTATATGCGAAGTGTTTCGGCACTCCTTCCATGACGGTTCTCCCCTCTGTGATTAAACGAGTGCAGGATGAACATAGCCCTGAAGCGGCTGTGGAATTAGGGATGAGACTGGTGGGAGTGTTCGACGTAGTAGCTGATTTGATCCTTGCGAATGTCAAGGGCGATGCAGTTAACTTTCAAGTAGCTAATGCTTTGGCTTTGGTCCCAGATCTGGAGAAGCCGCGCGAATTACCGAAAATTATTGCACAGGCTTACAAAACAATTGGCCGCAATATGCCTGGGAGTTAAGCCTTTTTCTAAATCGCAAACACAATCGCAACAACAACCAAAAACTCAGTCTGAGAAAGATGAGAAACTAGTTTTTACTAAAAAGAGCTGGAGGTTGAAGAAACAGGGTAAGCAACAGAAGAAACCGGGGTCGCGAGGCGCATCCCCGGTTTCCGTCTCTTCTGAACGCACATATGATTTGCGTGATAGGGCGAGAATTAAATCTCCAGAGAGATTTCAAGTCCCTGATTCGCGTTCTCCTCGTTCTTCACAGGCACCAACAACTTCGCAGGCTGGTGGAGGAGATCGCCAGGATAGAGGAAGGGGTCGAGAGGCTCCACAGGGACGAGACCAACAGGTCCGAGGGAAAGCAGAAGAATTTCAACGTTCTCGCCCACAGTTTCAGAAGAAAAAAGTTGCAGCTGTAACAGCGAGATATGCCACAGATGGTGAGAACGAGACTCCTGAATTGGACGTGGGCAGTGACACTCCTAGACAGCGCAGCGGAAGTTACCATAGTGCGGGAGGCGCTACGTCCTCGTGTGGAGGCAACCGCAACTGAAACATTCATTACTGTCGAGACAGCAGATACCAGAGTGGCACCCCCTGACATACTATATAATATTGTCATTCAAATTGAAGGTGACATACAGCGTGTTATTAAAGGGATTTTTTTGGAAAATCTGACCTCTTCGTACGACATTTTGTTAGCGGAGGCGGATTGGCCGCCCCCATTCGTACTTGCTGCGCGTAAAGGGGAGGAGGTAATCCTTCCGAGCTTTTCTCGCCATGTCCCCAAGGACAAAGCGGAGGCTCTTGCAGCTGAATGGGCTGTGTCCCTGGCTCCAGCGTTATACCGCAACCACGTGGGCTGGGATGAAGATTCACCACCCCATGAAATTCCTTTGCGGTCGCTGCCACAGCCACAATATCCCATAAAACGGGAAGCAAAAGGCCCCGTTTCCGAAATTCTGACTCAGTTGGAATATCAGGGAGTAATTGAAACATGCGTATCACCAATGAATAATCCCCTTTTCGCGGTTTCTAAACCTGATGGATCGTACCGCTTAGTTTTGGATTACCGACATTTGAACTCACATTGTCGGACCTTTGCGGTGCAAAACACACATAGTTCTGCGCTAGTAGACAGTCTTGTTCGTAAAAATATAAAACTACACTTGACCTATCCAATGGATTCTACACGCACAACTTGGCCCCGGAGAGTAGCCAATGGAGCGCTTTTACCTCCGGTGGTAAATTATTCAAATTCCGGCGTTTACCTATGGGCTACAAAACAGTCCAGGCGTATTCGCTGCCCGTGTTGTCTCTTTGTTAGACGCCATAGACCCAGATGCATGTTCGTACGTCGATGATATCTATCTGACAGACGACAAATTGTTCCCGCATCTTTCCCGAGTGGACCGCATTATTCTTGAATTTGCGGTTTTAGGTTATAAGTTTAACTTTGCCAAATCACACATTGCTGAATTTACCGTGTTGTTTCTGGGCTATGAGCTCAACAATGAAGGTAAGGGCTTAGCCCCCCATTTCCTGGAGAAATGTGCACTTTTGTGCCCTCCGACCACTCTGAAGAAACTTCAGTCTTTACTGGGTTTTCTGAACTTCGGGCGTACTTACATTCCCGAATATGCCCAGCGTATCAAGCCACTATATGCCTTGATACAACCTAGCTTTTCGAAGTCATGCTGGCTTCCGGAGCATTCTTCCTTTCTGCAGTCTTTGCAGACAGACCTACTTGAATCTAAATTCTTGTTGACTCGTGACAACCAAACAAACCTGGTGATTAGAATCATTCTAGGGGCAGTGGGTTTCACGTACTTGACCTTTAATGAAGGTGACACAGTACCGATTGCATACAAGTCACATCTTTACACTTCTGCAGAAATGCGCTTTTCCTCTGTGGAGAAAGTTTTGACTGCAGTGCAGATGGCGATTCTGAAGGAACGCGCACTGGCACAGGGAAAACGCATTTTGGTGGTAACACCCTATCCTGCCCTAGAGGCAGTGAAGAAAGCAAGTGTTCCGAACTCTAAAGCTTTGCACCCCCGTTGGATACAATGGGCAACATCTTTGACGTCTCCGGATGTCACTTTTATCTTTGATTCTTCTCTTCAGACTCAGGAGTTTTTGCAGTATGAATTCGTTCATCCTCCTCCTCTGTCTTTGCTACCGCTTGAGGAATACGAATGTATTATCTATACCGATGGATCGGCACAGCCGGCCACGGGTTCCAAGCATGCTTATTCAGCAGCATGTGGTATTGTTGCAGGTTCCTTTGTGAACGGAATGTTCAAATCAACTGTAGTGCATACTCAGGCACTGGGAGACAGTACTGCACAATTGGCCGAGCTGCGTGCATTGGTGCTAGCACTTGAGTTCGCTAATCCGGATGTGACCACTCTTATTGTATGCGATTCTTACTACTGTGTCCAGTCTTACAATGACAATCTATTCTTTTGGTCACAAAATGACTATAGAGATGCAAAAGGCAGCACAATCAAGCATAAAATGCTTTGGGTTTGAGTGGCAGGTCTACAACAACGTCTGCCTCTCACACAGGTGGTACACACTCTTGGCCACCAGCGTGTGGGCGCACACGCTGTCGGTAACGGTTTGGCAGACGAAGCTGCCAAATCAGCAGTAGCCACGTGCTCAGTGGCAGCAGTTACCAGATCCATGTCTAAAATAGATACTGATATTCTAGCAGCTATTGCTGCGACAAAGGAAGGTGCTAATTACCCTAGGGGGTTCCCTTCAAAATACTCTTATCAATTAGGTCCCGAACAGGCTCCTTACGTAAGAATTCCAGACGTTGGGGATCGGCTGATTCCCAACGCGGACCGCAGACTTTCCTTGATAACTGCAGCACACGAAGGTATGGCTTCGGCTCATGCTGGGGTGTCTGCGACTGTTTCCATCTTGCATCAGCGTTACTGGTGGCGTGGTTTATACAAACAAACCCGTACTTATGTACTTTCTTGTGACGTTTGTCAGCAGATTAAGTCTTCCACGGTTACACGGCCACCACAGACCCCGCTCTGCATTTCTAACAGACCTTTTGGGTGTGTTTACCTGGATCACTGCGGTCCATTCTCTTCAGACACTGCATATAAATATATCTTAGTTGCAGTGGATTCGTGCACACGTTTCATCTGGGTTTGGCCACAACGAAGTGCTGACGCTCGAAATGTCATAAGGGATTTGCGTGTCTTTGTGGGAATTTTCGCCTGTGGCACCTTCCATTCTGACCAAGGTCCAGCGTTCGCCTCTAAGGCTTACAAGGACGCAATGGGTTCACTGGGAGTGCGGGTGAAATTTTCGTCACCATATCGGCCTGAGGGCAATTTGATTGTTGAACGAATGAACCGTGACTTAAAGCAATCCTTGACAGCTAGAGTCTTAGGTACTGGCAGGAACTGGCTGGCCCACTTGTATACCGTACAACGTGCACTTAATAATCTCCCTAGAAGACCTCTGGGTGGGCAGACCCCATACGAAATGCTCTTTGGCATAAGAATGTTTGTGCCTGACCTTGATGGTCTAGACATGGCGGCGCAATCCGCCATCTTTGATGTAGATAACCATTCTACTATGTTACAGGACTTACAAGAAGCCCGAGACAAACTTGCAATCGCACATTTACCTTCAGCCACAGACGCCGCACTGCAGATTCCGGTTGCCGGCTGGCTTCCGAAGATTGGAGATCTGGTTCGAGAGAAGGTGGAGAACAAAAAAGAATTCGGCCCCTCTTATCGTGCACCGGTTCCAGTCCTTGGCTTGAAGGGAACTCGTACAGTCATCTTACCACCGCTTCCTGGTCGCAACGAGAACAGATACATCTCAGTGGAAAATGTCAAGCTACAACATCTGGCCGATCCTGAATAGTGTTACACCAGCGGTCTCTTGTCCTGTCATTTGCCGGACAAATGTTCGTGGCCCTCCTGCCCGAACGGTCACTGATGTTGCTCTCGAGATGGTTGATTTGCCTGATCACTTGCACGACTACCCGGATTTCCCCTGCAACGAGGAGACCGAGTATACCTACCCCGCAACTGAGTCCGTGGCTCATTTACCAACAATGCCACTGAACCCAACACGTTATTCTTTTGACTCGGAATCCACTACATCCCTTGTCCCATCCAAATTCAGTGTTCTTGTATCCTGGTTCAGAGACAATTTTTTGATCCCCCCATGGACATACATCTGGTTGGTACTTTTCCTGATTTTTTTGTTCATGTCTATTGGCTTTGTCACCGTGTTTTTTCTGCTCATCAATGGACACTATTTGCCAGAACGCTCTGCGGTGAACTCTGTCGCTGGAACTTTGGCTCCACATTCTTCATCTCACATCATGAAGCGAAGCCACACATTTGTGAACATTTCGGCTTTTCCAGTCGCTGATGGCATCGTATGGGATGCGGTAAACTTCCAAATTCATGGACCGACCGAAATTATTAATGTACCAAATGTCCTTCGTGTTTCGATGGGTGATGTTGTAAAAAGCAATATTCATTCTGACGATTGGGATGTGCATGCAGTTGAAGCATTATTTACTGATTTGAAATATTATGCTGCTTTTAATGCTGAAGATCTGTACATGAATTCTGGAAGTTATGCCGATTTATATTGTTACCAGCATTGGGGCAACCATTTTCTACATAAACCCAGTACCCTTCGGGGTCTTTTTAATTACACCCAATGGGAACATTGTCCGACTCCTTTGCCAGGTAGCTCCCAAACTCTTAGAAATAAGTTTACTTATTTTACCGATTTTAATAGATCGAACCCTAGGTCCTATTTCTTTAAATTAAACACTTCATCTACACAGAAAATCATGTTGACCCATACCAAATTGCTATATTCAGGCTCCTTTTTAAGCGCCTTAGCTGTGGGTGGGTATGAACATTGGCGTGACACCATTGATTTAAAATCCATTTGGGGCTCCAAAGCATGGCAGGTGCAGGGCACAGAAGCCTTGCACCGTGCTTGCCTCATCCCAACCCAAATTCTATTTTTAAATCAGACCATCTATCAAACGACATGTTGGGGTTTGGCTACGTCCAAACAATTGAATGCCCCCTCTTTTCCTGTCTTGTCTTCCATTCCCAACGATAGCTTGTATTTTAATATGTCCCTTTACGGATCCTGGCTACAAACAAGATAGGCCAGATCCAAGGTTTTCTGACTCTCGTACTGTTACAACGTATTCTGTTGGTAAATTGTGTAAACAGTGGTTGCAGCACTCTTCCTTAGATTCTGTTAAACAACATTTATCCCTCCTATCAGGCAACATTGATCTGTCCGACTTTATTCTGGGGCCTCGTGGTCCTCGACCGAAGAGATTCATTTATGAGACTTACAATGAACTCTGGAAGCTTTCGCAGATTGAAGCTGCTTCCCGTCTTCGGGAAATCGATCAAGCAAATTTAGAAAAGGTGCTTGCTGTTGTTGACAATAGTATTAATACCCTGTCTTCCCGCATTTACACATTAGAGAATATTATTTCCTCTGTTGTTGATATTGTACAAGATGATGTTTCGGTGTTATATCATGGTCAAAATCAATTGCGTTCAGTAATGCAGTTTGCATGGACTTTGTAAACACTTAAAATGGGGAAGGTTCCTTGGCAATTTTTAAACACCTCTGCCATATTCAAACCTTTTAATTTAACTGAGAAACAGCGGTTCATGTCCATGAAAGATGCAGCATACACTCTGTTACATATCGAAAAAATAGAGCCCTTACCATTCTCTGTTGCAGAATTGGATTCTGCTGTGTGGCTAGTACACGGGGTTATCGCTTTGCCTTTTTCATTGTTTGAGTTTAGTTCGTGCATGAAGCATTATCCTGTAGGCCGTTTCCAGCCTTTGGGCAGTGCCTTCCTGCATGAACTTTGGTCCCTGCCTTTCATGTTTAAATGCCATAGAGACGGAAGGGAGGTTTTTCTCACGGGGCGAGTCATGCGATTCGGCTGTGGGTCATTCCCTTGTTTGCAAACACATTCAATTGCACGGGGCTTGTAACGTTTCGGCTCCGAATCTTGCTTGTGTATTGAAGGGCATTCCTGCTCCTGCTATTTCTGCTACTTTCACTGTGCTTGCAAATGGTAGCTATCTGCTTTTGAATAACCAAGACTGCTGTGGCATGCTGGCCGGCATACCCTATATTGTTACAGTTTCACACAGGGTTGTCTGCTGCAAAAATGTGCTTTTTCCTCCCCCACACGACATCGTAGATAGTTCCGTTTGGCCTTCCATTCCTACTCTGAGGGCGGATTTCAATAAATTGAGCAGAATAAAGGCACTATTATTGAACCAGGAGGTTATGCTCACGTCCGGCCGGGAGACGTTCATTCTCCAGGTGGCGAGAACCCACAGTGAAATACAGGCCCTTTTGAACACTAACCTCCCACAACATTTCGGTGAACTGATTCACCGTGTTTTTAATGCATCACGCACTGAAGGTCTGGTGCACTTTTTAGGTCTCGCCTAGCGATGCAGCGCAAAGCGCTGCTCGCTATGCGAGATCTATTGTTGCCGACTTTTGCTCCGATGCGGGACACGAGATGTGCACGCGCTTGGTGCGAGCAGGAATTGTAATAGCGCCGCAAGCCGTACGCGTGCACATCAACTGTCTGTGCCGAAACTTAAACAGACAGGAGATATGCACGCGTACGGCTCGCGGCGTTATCACAACGCCTGCTCGCACCATACGCGTGCACATCTCCTGTCCAGGCAGCCGATGCGCACGCTCACGGCGTGTCTTCAGCTTAACTTCCCGCTGGTTCCGAGGAGTCAACATGGCTGCGCTCTGTGAGTCGGATCTGCAATCCGATCCCGCTCCGCCGCCACTGAAGATTCCAAAGCGCGAGGCTATGTCCCCTACTTCACCTGGGCTGAGCGATGGACGCCCATCGTTGTCGGCGCCTTCTACCCCAAGCCATTCGTCGCCTCTAGAGGGATGCGCTGGTGGTCCGGGCCTTGCCTCGTCGCCCTCAGTCTCCTTTTCCACGTCGGCCGCTTGTCGCGGCATGTCCTGGACCCCAGCAGAAACTAACGCGCTTATAGCCGTATGGGGCAACGAGCGATTGGTGGAGGCGCACTACCAGCAACTGGAGGGCTCAGGCACCCTATTTGCCAGCTGTTTCTAGTAAGTGCACTCCTTGTTTGATTTTGAAACTGTGCTCCAAATAGGAAAGTTCAGATTTAATTTTTTGTGTTTACACCCTATGTAACAGAAAGGAACTCCAGCATTTAAAAATCTGTTCACACTGAGGTCACTCAAACTGCGAGCTCTCCTTCTATAGCTCTTGCGTGTTGTCCCGCGTTTTGCTGTTTCCCTCTCCTTCCTCAGAGAGCTTCACACTGGGCGTAGTTATGTTTTCACATATTATTTCTCCCTCCTGTCACTACCCTCCTCTAACTCTGCCTCATGTTACTGTCCTCTCTCCTTTCACTTCCCATGTCCCCTCTCCAATTACTGCTCATCTCTCCGTTATACAACATGTCTCTGCCACTGCCCATCCTGCCGTTGGCATTGCCCTAAATTCTGTAATCATACACTGTCCACCCTCTTCTGTCACTGCCTCACTACAGTATATAATCGCCTTTCTATTGTCATTCCATTTCCTCCTGTCACTGCTTATCTTTCTCTCCTATAACCAGGGCCAATGGAATTATGCAATTATGTGGCTGCAGCAATTTTCGCATAATTATAGATTTGCCGCATTCGCCACATAATCCATCATCTGCTGCAACTGCAGATTTTGACAAAAATGTTTTTGTTTCCAGCTCAAACTGTTCAAAAGTTACTAAAATGCTGCTTGCTTACAGCAGTTTTAATATCTTAGAGTTTCTTGTAGCTCAAATAGGTGTAATTTCTATGATTTATATATGTTTCCCTTGTCTATATTGCTTGATTTTGCTTGTAAGATAGTGTCACTCATAATCTTTTATGCATGCCCATTTAAAGTTGGTGCTGTATAAAAATGCACAAATTCTACTTGCCACAGCTGTAGAGGCAGTGGTTGTGTAGGACGGGACAGTGTACTTCAGCTGTATCCACGCATATAAATTACAAGACATTTAAAGGAGCACTTGTTGTAGGTTTAGTGACCTACCTAATCCAGTGAGATATTTCACTGAGCAGTTCAAAGCCGCAGCAGACATCACAAAATAATTCTACTATGTCTGTTGTTGGTGGTTGTTAGAGGTTGCGGACTGGGGAAACAGGACTATGTGTTTTTCTCTGCCCCTTTATATCTAGTGCTTCACAGACCGTGCATATATGTGTGCATTAATTGCTTATCCTATAAAATACTATTTATGTATGGACGACATATTTTCAAAAGGGACATTTTTGCATTACATTTGTTTAAGGTGTTTCTAATACAACATATGTTTTTAAGTTTGAAAAGCAGAAGCATCAATTGCTGATCAGAGATCGAGTATTTTTGGTATTTACACGAGTTTGAGCTATTGGTATTGTAAATGCCAATGCGTTTTATTTATGTTTCTTTTTAAAAACATGGATAAAAGGCATTGTCATTTACAATGCCAGAGTTTAAGCTATTGGCATTGTAAATGACAATGCCATTTATTTATCTGTTTTCAAAACCAACACATGGATGAAGGGTTTGTCATTTACAATGCCAATGGCTCAAACTTTTGCGAATGCGAGACCTATTGCATTGCAAATGCTTGTTTAAAGTTGTGGGCTCTGGCCTTGTGACTTCTTTTCAGACTATTTTTGGTGTAATCCCAGCTTTTATTCATTCCATTTTTTTCCAGCGTCTTTGGTGGCTTTCCATTGATCCTCGCCTTAGCGGCTGGTATACTGCTTTTGGTCTGTTTGCTGCGCAATGGCTGCACCTCCTTGGGCCCTTCTCGACCCAGGTCGTCTCCAGATGCTCCGTGAGAGCATTCTCGCTGGTTTCGGCATCCTGCCATTGGCGACGCTCAGTGTGTCCTATAGACTTTCTTTTCGCTTTGCGTATTTCACTTGCGTGCAACCTGTGATGTCTTGCATCAGATGTCCTTTCTCGTGGTCCTTGGATTATTGCCTCTCCAATACGTCTCTGTCTAGACCGGATTTTGTCCTGCTGGTGGGTCCCTTAGAGGCCCATGAACGGGACTGTTCCGGTGCAGGCTACATGGCGCGTGCGGCTGCACTGGGGATTTTGGCACAATGGGATATCTGGGTGGCTGCTCAGAATCTCCTACAACAAAGTTATATTGAGTACCACGCAAGTTGTCCCGCAATGCTGTTCGCTGCTCCCTCTTGCGAGGAACATGACTGCTGCTTTGATTTACTGGACTGGATGGCGTCGCTTTTTTTTGACGATTCCAATGATGTCCTCTTGGAAGGTGTGGCGTATTTCTGCACTTACACTCTGTTGGATTGACAGGGCCTTCGCTTTCTTCGACCTGCCTCGCTGGATTTTTTTTATTACCTCTGCACTTATTTTTTCATCTCCCGTTCGTTGTCCTTCATGGGGACCACTCCACAACGGACGTTTCTGTTCTGCTCCGTCTATTTGAACTCTATCCTCATCCTATGACTTGGCCGATGGACTGCCCAGGGGAGGGTGTCGTGTGGTTTGTGGCCTCCTGGTCTGCCTTGCTACGTTGACTTAGGCCTGGCTGCCATGAGGCCTTTTTGCGCACATTACTTTGTGCCGTTGTTTTTCCAGCCTCTGCTTCTGCCCGGCTATTTTAGCACTGTCTGCATTTCTGTGTTTCACCTTTTCTCCTGTTCCCTTTTGGGCTACATCTGCACACCATGTACAAGGTCGAAAAACAACGTCCTTTGTTCCTGCTGATTTGGCCAGTCCCTCGCACTTAGACATAACACTATGTACAGCTGCCCTGGAGAAATTCGTGTGCTTTTAATATTGTGATTGTTACTGTTAGAGACACTTGGAGACAAACCTTTCCAGAGAGAAGAGCTGTGCTTGTCTGATGATGTAAACTTTGCATCTAGATACTGAGGTATGGGGGTTCGCTCGACAAAGCCCAGAGGTCTTCTGTTTTTATAATAAACTAGCAACTAGCACGGGGAGGGTGGTATTGTCATTTAGCCATATATCCACTGCTTTATGAAATGCTTTCCACGTTTGTATTCTGTGGAGTTGTAACTATGCTGCTTATATTATCCTTATGCATTATGCTGATAGTACTGGCACGTGTACTGTATCTTAGAGCACGGTAGTTGAAATAAACATTTTAAACTATACAGTGTCTCTTCTTACGCACGTTGTGGACCGGTATGAGTGAGTTATGAAAGGGTGTTCTTGATCCTGCGAGTCCTGAGAGAGAGATACCGTGTTCTGGGTTGTCTAATCATTGGTAGCATTGTTGCTAATGAGACGCTAAGGCTAGTCGGATTGGGGTGTTAGGTGCTAAGGTGTATGGTTGGCTCACCACTATATTCCGAGGTCCTATTATCCTGTGCATAGCTCTGTGTATGTGCAGAATCCCTACAACAGTTTAATAACTTGAATCATACAAATGTCAAAAACACTTTCTGGCACGGAGAGCCTGGACAGATTTGGGAGCAGCTGCTGCTGATTTCTAGAGAGCGTAAAGTAGCTTCATTAAGTGGCAGGCAGAGGAGGCTCACAGCGGAGGCGGCCCTCGCGGGGGGTGGTGGGCGGCTTGAACCATGTAGGTGCCAGGGTTAATCTCTGTTTAGGACGATGACGCTGTCATTGAAGAAAGGAGCTGTGATTCCGCTGCCGGCCTCACCTGGAGCAGATTTAGAAGGGACTTGGTATCCACTGAAATATGTAAGCACTGTGAGATGCGCCAGCCGCCACCCCTGACTCACCTGACATACAGCTGTTTCTGCACCCGCCACAAAGGCATTTCAGCAGAGCTGGCTTTTGCTCAGAGAGTGCCCTGGGCAAAACCAAATTTGGTGCCCCCTTCCACTGTGTCTCTTTAATTGTCTGTGCATTGTAACTTTGGAAGGAGTAGGAAGGAGGTGAAGGGGCAAGATTCAGGAGCGCAATGAAAAGAAAAACAAACAAAGAAAATAATAAAATAAACCGAGCGCGGTCTCCCTGAAGCGGGCGCCGCCCTCGGTATTAAATTTAAAAAAAAAAGAATAAAAAACTGAGCGCGATGTCCCTAAAGCGGGCGCCGTGCTCTGTATTAAAGTTTTAAATAAAAGAAACCCAGAAAACGAAATTCAAATTAGGTTAGGGAGCGGCCGCCATTACCGAAGATGGCACCCCGTGCGTGCTGTGTCCCTTAATGACCTAAATAGTTCTCGGAGCTGGTAATGAAAGCTCCCGAGTTAGGACACAGTAAAAGATCCAGTCCTTATGGGCGGTACCAAATGGAGACAGGGCGGTAACAAGGAGGGACTAACAAGCCTCATAATGAATTGGAAGCCACCGTTTACCAAGGACAATGACACCAGCCAATAAAAAGTATGAGCGGAGAGTGGGCGAGGCTTACACAGCATACTCAACCACTGCATGCCTCGCAGAGCGAGCAGCGCATGCGCGCTGCCGCTAGGCTCGACCTAAAAACATAGGTGCAAATTAAAAAACTGGAGGGAATCTCTAAATACATGCAAATCCACACGTCAATCAATCATGCATGTCGTAGATAATTCAGTGGCAATGCCAAATAACAATGTGCCCAGTAATAGGGGACTGTCCTGCGGCGGCGGGTGGTGCTGTTCCACCGCAGGAGTGTCCCAAAGCATGTGTCCCTTTCAGGCCAGCCGATGGCTGGAGAGTGCAGGGTGTGGATGGACTCACCTAGAAGGGAGGGTCTATTGGCCCCAACCGTGACGTCCAGGGTATTCGCAATATGGCGAGAGGAGAAGAACCTGTAACATAATAGAACAGTAAAACTATACAGGGGGGAGGAAGGAGGCCATGGAACCCCGGTGGATGTGCTGGCAAAAGTATGGGGGGCCGAATAGCAATATAAACTAGCAGTGGAGATCCGCCGCATTACGGTTCTTGTAGGAGTGAAAAAGTTGGGAGCAGGCGGGGGCCGCCGGTGGCAGGAGGCTATCCCTGGTAGCCTAGATGAGGTCGGCTGGTTCCGCACTAGCCCGTTGGTATGCATTTGAATGTGGAGACGTCAAAGGGCCATGTGGAGGGGTAGTAAGCCGCCGCATGGCAATACAAATGGGGGTAGCGGTGCGTAAGCATGCTCGTACCAGCTCCGTAGTGCACCAGATGGTCTGTCCTCAAGAAATGCGATGCTAAACAGGGCCATGTGGGGCGGTTTAAGTGAGCCGCCATGTCTCAAGTCAAGTGGGAGTAACTAGGCAGGAGTATCTGACAGATGCAGGTGGATGGATAATAGCACTGATTGGTGTGTTTAACAAAGGATGAATGAATAGCCATATATGTAAAGGAGGGAGGGCAGCGTATGGTGATTTTATCGGGGGTAGAAACGTGGGCACCCAGTACATACTCCACTAGGGATTCACCGAAGCACGGGACTAATGAATGAATGAATCAGCATTTCTTAAGCGCGTGGCTACCCGAAGGCATCCCAGCGCTGATAGCAGTTCATTCAAGAACTCCGAGCGGCATTAGGGAAACAGTAGGGTTTTAATTTGTTTTCGGAAGGTCAGATGGTTAGCCTCAAGACGGATCTGGAGGGGAAGTGAGTTCCATAACCTGGCGGCAGTATAAGAAAAGAGACGTCCTCCACTGCTTGACTTTCTAATTTTAGGGACTGCGGCCAGATGTTTACTGTCCGACTGCAGGGCCCTGTTTGACTAAAAAGGCCATGTGAGGCCTCCGCATGTGAATACAGGTGGGAGTGGCTAGGCAGAAGCGTATTGCGGATGCCAGTGGCTGGATACTTGCACCGATTAGTATGCTAACAGCAAAATGAAGAGAAGTAAAAAGGGGGAAGCGCCGCATGGCAGTTGTATCAGAGGTAGAAATGTGGGCACCCAGTACTTACTCAACTAGAGGTTCTCCGAAGCACGGGACCTACCCACATCTGGCCGTCACCGGGAAAAGCTAGGGCCGGACGAGTGTGGGCTTATCTTCGTGTTGGCATAGGGAGCAGCGAGACTAGAACGCTCCTGTATACTCAAGGGAGTGGAAAAATGGGTGCCTTATTGAAAAATAAATATAAAAAGTCAGCGCCATCTTGTAAAGGAGTGCCTCGGAGATAGAGAACACTTGTGACACATAAAAGTGTGGCAACACTGTGAGGCGGAGAACCACTGGGGAGACATTTAATATTAGAAAAGTATTCAAACACTCACAGAAGTTCATAGAGAGAATCGCATAATAAATTACATGCGAGAAAATCCTAGCTCCTAGGACTGTTAAAATTATCACGGTCCTCAGGGGCTCAGAGAAGTTGTTAGAGGACCTTGCATAACCAATCGAATGCGGGGAAATCCTTGCTCCTTGGAACGTGGACCAGTGGAATTGAAGAATTACTACCAAGGAGGTGACGGATTCAAAGGGAGGGCGCTCAGAGAAGCGAAAGGGTAGGCACTCATAAATGTAAAGATTGGCAAGTAATGTACCAGTTTCAGGATGGGCCAATGAGAGGAAGAGAAGCGGGATGGGACTGGCTTCTATGAACACAGGCCCATTGGGGGGCAGAAGGCTTCACCCACACAGGGGTGCTGCACCGACACAGAGGGTCGGTGGCTATTAGTCTAGTAAAGGGATAGAGGAGAAAGGGACACATGCGGGGATTCTAAGATGTCAACGGTCACAAAGGTTTTAGTGAGAGGGGTGTGTGTGTATTTTATTGTGCCACCTCCCCCCAAGGGATGTCATCATGAAATCCTGTCTGGTGTGTGGCAAGTCGGAATGCCCATTGTTGCTCTTTGGTGAAGAGGGCTTGTTGGGTTATGTTGGCATGAGCTTCAAGTATCGTCCAGCATAACTCGTTTGTTGTGTGGCCCATTTCAGTGTAGTGGGTGAGCATTTTGGTCATTGTCTTGTCGCACCTGATGTTACTACGGTGCTCTGTAATTCTTATTTTCACTGCACGTGTTGTCATCCCAATGTAACGTTTCTGACAGGGACATGTGATCATGTACTTGCAGTTCCTGGTGTTGCAGTTCGTATGGGACTTCTGGATCCAAACGTCTGAAGGACCCAGATCAACTTATTTGGAAGGTCGTGTCAATAGACACACACTCCATGAGCCACATGGGTAGTGGCCGGTCACAGGAGGGAGGCCCCAAAGAGGCAGTTGTCACAAGGTTTTTTGGGAGGTGGTCTGGTGTGTACAACTATGTCTTTGATGTTGGCAGTTCGTTTGAAAGCAACCCGCGGGTTAGCGGGTGACATATCTCCTGTGTGTAGTATAGACCAGTGCTTCTTAATGATCTTTTTTATGTGGTTTGACTGGGGTGTGAAAGATGTGACACAGGTGATTACATTGGTAGGTGCCCGTTCACGTGGTTCTAAGAGACCCTCCCTATTATTGTTTCTCGCTCTCTTGTACCACGTCTTTGGGATAGTGCCTAGCCACTAGATCTGAGCTCAGAGATTGAGCCTGTTGTTTATAGTCGTCAATGGCACTGCAGTTGCGACACAGTCGTAGGAACTGCCCTAAGGGAAGGTTATCACGCAGGTGCTTGGTCGCCAGGTTCTGTATTCTCATATCTCATATCTACGCAGTCCGGACTGTGTCTGGCTGCTTGGGCTTCTTCCCCACCACGATCGGGGATACCCACGGGGTGGGGCCTTTTATCAGCACTATGATGCCAGCCTTATCCAAGAGTCGCAACTCCGCTTCTACCTTGGGCCGAAGATGGAAGGCTATGCAGCAGTGCCTGAGGGCGACGGGAGCCACGGATTCGTCAATGTGAAGATGTATGGCGGGGCCAGAGAGGCAGCCGATTCCGTTGAACAGGGGTGTGAAGTCTTGTAGGAGGCGGTCTAGGCTTTGTTCATGGACACTGAATGCAAATTGTATGAGGTTAAGGTCTTGGGCGGTGCGGCAGCTGAGGAGAAAATCCTGACCCCTCCTGTGACATGTTCACTCTAGCTCTCCGCCGGGTGGACTCATGAGCAAGGTCTGCATGAAACATGCCGCAGAGCTGTAGAGGGGAGTGGTTGTCAAACGCATACACTTGCACGCAGGTGCGCCGGAGCATTTGAGGGGGTCCGGTAGATTACAGTAGACATCTCCAGCCATAAGGTTGATCGACGCCCCGTGTTAATTAGGGCGGAGACAATATGGTTCTGCACTTCCACCTGGCACATGGGGGCAGACTGACGACTCGCTGGGAAAGTGTCCAGTGTCCTGACTATGTGGACAACGGCTGCGTCGTCCTCATCCATGTCTTCATCAGACGGGGTGTTCTGAGGATGCTCCAGTGTGCGGACGGCTTTTCATGGCGGTTTGGGCCTTCGCCCTTGTGAGGATCGGCAGACTTTGGTGAAGTGGTTAGGCTTGCCACATGCGCTGCACATCTTTCTGTTTACTGGGCAGGAGCCTGTGTGAGGTTAAGGGCCACTGCACTATCCACACGGGTGGGACGGCGATCCTCGTTTGGCAAGGAATCAGCAGGTACTTAGCGGGCTCACGTTTGTCCACGTGCATTTTCCTTTGAATGGCACTGACGGACTCCTCTTTGACAGAGACTGAAGAGGCTGAGTTCATATGGGCTGCTCGGGCTTTAGAGAGTTCCTTTGAGCGACCTAAGTTCAGTATGTTCCTCATCAACATGTTGGGCTCCTGGAGGATTCTTTCTCTAAGCTTGGTGGATGTGCACCCCTGGACGACTTGAGCGCATATTTCATCGTCTTCGTCGGGGAGGGTACAGGTGATGGCAAGCTCCCTCAGCTGAGCATGGAAGACGTCTACGGATTCTTCTGGAAGCTACCGGGCCTGACGCAGGAGGAATCGCTTGTAATCAGGATTGGCGTAAGGTTCGAAGTAGGCTGTGACGGCGTCCGGTAGTGGTGCGTAGTTCTGTGGGAGGGCAGCTTCCACGACTGACTTGGATATCTTGTGGATATCGGCGACACCCATGTACAGAAGCATCGGTCGCCTGCGACCTGCCAGCATTTCAACAGCGTCGAAATAGTTCTCCAGTTGCTGCACCCACGATTTCTAGCGGGCCCCTTGGGAGGGTGGGGGCCTGGTGACGGTGAACGGTTCTAGCGCAGGAACTGACGCCATGAGTGTGGAGGCGTGGAGCACTCTTGAGGTACCTCAGGTGAATAGATGCATAGCTGGCAAAGAGGCCGTTGACAGACAAAGAGAGGACTTACCTGGGGAGGCTTGGGGCCTACAAATCAGGTGCCTGATGAGTGGACTGTCCATGCACCGTCTTGCTTTCCGTAGGAAAAAGGTATTGCCCCCTCTGTTTGTCCTGGTTGAACTGTCTTTTAGGCCTTCCAATGCGGGGAATGTCGCCCGGTGGCACTGGCACCATCAGCAGAAGAGTGCAGGCATGTGGCAGGGGGGAACAGGGTGGTAGACGCTTGCAGGCCGAGTATGGCGTGTGGCAGGCCGGCCCCAAAGTGGCTGGGGTCACTGACCTGAGCCCTCTTCCGGGCTTGACGAGATGAGGCCAGTAGTGCTGGGGGTCATGAAACCGGCGCATCGCTGGAGATTCTCCGGAGCGAGGCTGGGCACTGAGGTCAGCCGGGGCCGATGCAGGATGGAGCCCCGCCCCCGGACCATCGTCGGAGAGGAGCGCCGTGGAGCAGGCCGCAGCACGCACACCTGCAGTCCCGGCAGGGGGGAACTCGGAGAGTGCAGCCATGTATGCTGCCGACAGGATCTTGGAGGCACCGGGTGAGTGGCCAAGTACTTGAATGATGGGGGAGGCACGCATAGAGAGAGCGGCCCCTTCGTTGCCAGTGTAAAGTCGCTGGATGGGCCCCGTGTGGTGCCCAAGCAAAGACCACACCGACACAGTGACTGCAGTGGTGGTTATTCCGTAGATTAACCACGCCTGGCTCCCCGGGCCATTTATTTACCACATCTGGCTGTACGCCAGACGATACCACTATCATCACACACATGGGGTCAAACCACAAGTCACCCCTGTGCGTTTGGTGTCGACCCGGGCTATCGCAACACTACACCTGCCCTGCACCACCCAAACTCGAGATCATAAACCTCGCCCCACGCATCTCTGCCAATGCAGATCAGCCCTTTGGCTTCATGGTACCTTTCAAGGATGTAGAACTACACAGCTCCTGTGGCAAACTCTCAGGATAAAGAGCACTTGAGCCAGCTCTGCGCGTGCACCTCACTCGGCCTCCATGTCCAGAACCTCTCACAATGGTTGGGGACTACAAGGCCCCCACTGTCACATTTCTTCATCAAAAGAACCCCATAGAGTTCTGGCAGTGGACCCCAGAATTGGTCTTCTCAAGAATGGGGAACTGCGCAACTCTCCTGGCCAACTTCCTTGATCTGAGATCATCACACAGCTCTGCCAGTGCGCCTCAATGAGCCCTCAGCCTTCAGGGCACTTCACAAGAATGGTGAGCTGAACACTTCTCTCGGCCAGCTTCCCTGATCAGAGAAATCAGAGAACACCACGCCGCTCCGCCAGTGTGCCTCAATGAGCACTCAGTCTTCAGGGCACTTCACAAGAATAGTGAGCTTCACTACTCTCCTGGCCAGTTACCTGAATAAAAAATCCCCACAGATCTGCTTGTGCACCACGCTCCTGGCTTCGGGACCCTTCTCAAGGCAGAGGATCTGCTGATCGTCCACTTCTAACTTTACTTATCAGCAAACACTACAGGGCTTTGCCTGCGCACGTTCGTCCTGGCACCGCTCCTCCAAGATGGGGAGGGTTGCCAAGGGCCATTGATTTCCGCTCGTGGTAGCTCCTGCCGTTAATCACTGGGATTGGCACACGTTTGTGCCTGTGCCCACCAGTGCCCTATTGTAGGATGACCGTAATGCCCATATTTCTACTCTCAGGCTTTCCCTTTGCAAACAGTTGGGATCTGATACGCGTTGTCCATTTTCTTGAAAGCAAATGGACCAAAACTCCAACTCCCAGAATGCACTAGGTTGGCACGAAAATGCCATTACTCGCAATGTGGTGAGGTGGAGTAATACAATCACCCTACAACCACCACCAGTGCACTTTGATTATACGCTAAGTTTTGAGTTCAGATGGATATACTAGTAGCCTGCTGTGTGCTACCTGAAGCGGTTCCTCCTTCAACGAGTGAGCTATGATGTCCTTTCCTAAAGCTCTCCGGGGCATACCTATGGAATCGCTGGGGAATTGATGTTATTTTTGTGGAAAGCCTATTCTGCTTTCCTCTAGATCGAGTCCAAGATGATCAGCATAGGCCCCCCCCTCAAGCCTTTCTGCCCAGGGCCCTATAAATCCTTTCTATGCCCCTGTCTGGGGTTCCTATCACACAGTGACTGGGGTCTAAGTCAGTAGGGTGACCACCAGCCCTCCAGATCACTAAGGACACTGGTTCCATTCCTGGACTTTCCGCCATGCCACCATAAAGAAATATTTCACAGTGTGATGAGGGAGCTGGACCTAGTGTTGAACTACCTAAGTTGCACTTCTGCCCGCTCAACAAAAAAAAAAAAATACAAAAGCAAAAACTTGCTGAGGCCGCCTTGATGTTCTGTGGTGTTTTCACACCCCTAATGGATATCAACTGTTCAGAGCCTCCAAAGACGAGCTGGAAACCCACTCTATGCAGTGGTTTCCAGCTTGTCTTCGCTGCCGCTGTGTGATATCGACTCTTCACCGGGTGACTGCGTAAACGGAGCTACTATTGTATGACACCTCATGGCACTATATGAGCTTGCAGGTCTGGAGTTTTCCGTGATAGCCTAACACATTCAGGCTGTTGTATTCCTATTTTGCTTCTAATTAGACTAACACCTGACATCATTGATTTGTGGGCGAACAGTGCAGGATTGGAGACCTTGTCTGTGATGACCTAGGTCCTGCATCTAACATCATTTGCTCTGCTGCCTTTGGGTAGGTTCATGATATAGAAATAGCATATACATACATACATACATATATATATACATTTGCTGTTCCCTGGATTTGTCAATGCCAGGGATCTCCCATAACTTACTTTCCCCAGAAATGTCATGGCTCTGCATCTACGATCATTTGCTTTACCTTGGGCCTTCTGTACCCAAGGATCTGACATCAGTTGCTCTTCTGCTTATTTTTGATGCTCTGGGATCGCCGATAGGTTGATTTCCCTAGATCGTTCGGAACCCAGCATCTCCTCTCATGTACGTGTTACAATGACGGATACCTTTGTTCTAGTCTAATTAAATTTGAAGATCTCAAACATTTTGGTATTCCCTGTGAAGCTGGTTTATCATCTTCAACTAGTACACAACTGTGCTACCTGTCTTATTGCTGGGTTACCAAGAGAAAGCCACCTTTCTCCACTTCTCCAAGTTCTCCAGGCTCTCTGCTGACTTCCTGTACACTCTAGGGCAGAGGTCTTCAATCTGTGGGGCGCGACCCCCAGGGGGGCCCCCGGAGTCCTGGGAAGGGGGTCGCCCATTTTCAGGCCTCACCTCTGCCTGGAATTTAAAACATGTGGTCTTCCTTTAAAATGCTTCAGCTGATGGTAATTGAGTCTCGTGTTCTGTGAAAGGAAGAGGCTAGGCAGACAGGTGAAACAATCCTTTGTGCCAGGGTGCCTGCTTGCCTGAATGAAATACAAATGTGCGTTTTGAGTTAATCGGCAAATGTAAATGTTGCTTGGTAACGGGTCTGGCTTTAATTGCTTTGTGGTAGTAAGATGAGTTTACAACTGGGCTGTGAAGTGCATGTTTTTAATCGCTTAGTACCCCTGAGGAGGTGTTAAAGGGACAGATATGCAAAAAAAATTTCAATTACCTATGTTCTAGTATTACTAAAATCTACATTTTGGAAGCTCCATTATAGCCTTAAACTATTTGCACAGTTTGGAGCAGTGTACCTTATAATGTGTGTAATGCAAGAATAAATTAATGACTTACACTTTCACAGTGCTTTCTGTCACCAGGCTGTGACCTCATAGTACTAAAAATCCACAAGCCACTATTCCCCAATGCACCAACCAAATTTAATTCTGTGGCTCTCTGGTTACACACAGACCTCTGCAGTGCATTAACTAATAGAGGTTTCCTAATGTACTACAGTGCATTTCCCACCGATTAACAACTTTGTCAAATTTATTTTTCATTTAAGCTACCCATTATTTTATATGTAGCTACCTGATGGTGAAAGACGTAAAAAAACTAGCTGAATATTTTGGGACTAATTTATGAGAGGCTTGAGCCGCCGGAGCATCATTTTTTTAAGCTCCGGCAGCACAACCGTCGCAATCGTATCTATGAGGCGACGCAAAGTCACCCTGCGTGGCTCAGTGGCCTCATACATATGGAGTAAGACAAAGCAGCGCAAGTCGCTGCCTTGCCTTAGTCTGTCAAGTAGGAGTTCCATGGGCATTGCAGTGGGTGTTCCTACGCAACAGCCATGGATTTTGACACTGCCCCAGATTTACAAAACCATGTAAACCTGAGGCAGCGCCAAAACCTTATGCATCCCCACAGCAGGCGTAATGAGGAGAAATGTTTTCATGTCTCCTCAAATTTTTTCCTCTTTCCATGTGTGCTGCATTCTGCAACTGACAAAGAAAGAGGAAAACCCCTCTGGGGCACCTTCCTGCACAAAAACAATCCTGCCTACATTGGTGCTAGGCAGCAATTTGTTCGCCAACGCAGTGGGATAGGACAGGAATGCACCATATTTCATAAATAAGGTGCATTCCTGCCCTTGCACATTGGCATAGGGCAGCGCAGCAAGAAGACTTGCGGCGCTGCCCTAGGCCAATTCCTCATTAAGGAGGCCTTTTGTTTTTAGCCACACCTTTGAACACGCCCCCACGCTCACTGATCTTTTGTTTGATAAACACGGTTTAATATTATTTCCCCACTGTAAAAATGATTTGCTATGGGAATTGGGGGCTTTTATGGTTGTCGATAGTTGTCAATGATGAGGAGCACCAAGTTCTAGAATTTTTTGTCAGGAGGGGGTCCTCGCGCCTAAAACATTTTGACAGGGGGGTCTCGCCATCAAAAAGTTTGAAGACCTCTGCTCTAGGGTCCGACTCAAAGCTCTGATAATTGTACAAAAAGCACTGCACCTTCAGACACCTAGATTCTCAGCTGAAAAAACAGAGTGGTACATGCTGAAATGAGTCTTCTGGTCAACCAGACAATTTGTGTACTGGTCCCAAAAGCCATGTCAGCGATCTGAGGTGATAGATCCTTCCCCACTCCTACAGCAAAAATCTGGAGCTCATTGCCTCTTATTGAATGGGCTAAGCTGAATTTTTCGAATTTCTGGAAGCTGCTGAAAACCTAGCTTTGCAACTAGTGATTGCATTCACCTTTTTTCAATGCCTATTACTGTTTCTCTCCATTCTTGCAGGTGAGGGTTTTATTCTCTTTTAGATGTTGTTTTTAAACAGTGCTTTTCGTTGAATCTTTCAGAGCTTGGGGAACTGTCATAGTTTGCTTTTCAGACTGATCTTCCAGGGCTCAGCATCTTCCATCGGTTGCTATTCCCCTACCCCGATGGTATCCTCACAGCTACCTTTTGTGCTGTTTTGGAAATGTTCTGGTGAATGACATGCCTTAATCAGCTGTGGCCTTCTGCCAGCAGGAAGGAGCTTTACACCCTGCTCCCTGGGTTCAGCTATCTGTCTGCAGATGGTGTGTCTCCTATATTTGGAGCTCGGAGGGGGGAAGCAGGGAGGGCCACTGGCAGATTGGGCAGGAATTTGAAAGGTCACATCCATTTACTCCCATCGCAGCCAAAAAACAGTGAGAGGAAGAGAGCGAGACTAACATCACGACTTTCCTGAGCTTCTGGGACATTCTGCACCTAGGAAATGGGGGTCGTGTGGCCTTTAACACACTGCAGCACCCTTGTTCCAGCGACTACGGGTCACTAGAAGTCATCACATCTTTTTATACCACTCACAATTGCCTCCATTCACATCAATATTCCAGAGACATGTGCTACCAGAACTACCTCGAGTGAGATCCACAACTACAGGCTTGTACTACCAGTTATACTCACATCTCACCAGATTCTCACAAGGAACTTCTGCTTCTGGTACTACTAACATCTCACTATATCCTTCACTAGAGACTAGTTCCACCATAACGGATACCGTATGACCAGATCCTCTACTAAAAACTTTTACTACCAGACCTTCTCACGTCTCACCGGATTCCACTTTCTAAAGGCTTCAGCTGCCAGAAGTGTAACATCTGACCGGATACTCTACTACGACCAGAACTACTGACCTTTCACAAAATCCTCGACTGAGGATTTCAATATCCAGGAACTTCTCAAGTGTCTCACCAAATCCCTCTACTAGAAACTTCAGAACTACTCAAGCCTCACCAGATCTTCTAATGCAGACTTCTGCTACCAAATGTTTTCACATGTATCTCTAGATCCCTCTACTATAGACCTCAGCTACCAGAACAGTAAAATCTCACCAAATCTTTCGATGGTCTACGGGAAATTTCTGCAACCACTAAAGCTCACATCTAACCAGATCCTCATCGAGCGAATTCAGCTTCCAGAACTTTTCACACTTTCCACTAGATCCCTATACTAAAGGCTCCAACTACCACAACAAGGCACAATTTATCAGATCCACACACACGACTTCTGCTACCAGAACTGTTTGCATGTCTAATCAGACCCTCGACTACAGATCTCTGCTGCCAGAACGACTCACATCTCACCAAAGCCTTCTAATATTGAATTTAGCTACCAGGACTTCTCAACTCACCAGATCCTTAAGATTTATTTTGTTAGATGCCTCATCAGATTTCTCTCTTTATGATGTCTGGCTTGAGGAGCACCACGTTTTAACAGAACCTTTTCCTAGAGATGTATGTGAGATTTACGTACCTGGAAGGGGATTTCATTTTGTTATGGCACAGACACCTGAACTTGCTTCATCTCAGTGAACCTCCCCAGGACAGTTCTGGATGTTGAGGTGCATTAGAAGCCCTCAGACTCCTTTTTAGGATGGCATGGTCCTTAAGAACCACTCTCAACTCTTCCGATCCATGTCCATCAACCTTATTTTAATAGTGACTAGATTTTGTCCCTGCAGATTCTTTTCAGCAGCACTCACTCTCTCCTTACCACTCTCATTCCTCCTCACCGCGCATCCGTAATACCTCTGATGTCTACCATTGCTTGTGTTCCCTCTCCACAAGTAGACCCACTAAATCCTCGTCACCTCCTGGACCGTTCTCCAAAACTGTTCTTCTCAGAGACGCTGCTCTTATTTGGTGGGAGTGGTGGAAGTCAGTCATTCTTCTGGGTTTGGGATTTTTGAAGGGTAACAATTCCCCTAGCCTCTGTGTGGACTATTCTGGATTAGAAAAGTTATGGACTGTTGTATTTCATTTGGTTGGATTCTCTTAAGATGGATGGCTCAGTCTGGCTTCATGTGAATTTTGTGCGGAAGTGATCACCTCCTGCTGTCCATCTTTGGGTTCTAAGTGCAGGAGCCGGACCCTCCCTCTAGACGATCGAGTTTTTACAGAACTATGGACCTTTGTATAGCACCAGAATTTTGCAGTGCCCAAGAGCTAAGAGTCTGAGTTACCAGGTCTACTCACACACGAGTGAGGGAAATTGCATTCGGCACTTTGGAGATTGGAAATAGCTTCTTGGCTACAACACTTCAAGAAGGGCTGGTGATGCGTACTGTAGTGACCTTCCACACTAAGTCGATGTCCTTGTTTGTCGGCACACTAGTAGTCTAAGGTTGGATTTCTAATATGGCATCAGTGAAGAGACTGGCCGCTGCTGCCAGTCAGGGCAATCAATCCTGTCCAGCCTGAGTTCAGTGGACATGAAGCTTGACTGCCTGGGGAGAAAGGTGGACAAGCGTGGCCAAGGGCAGGAGCAGCTCCTACAGCAGGTGAATGCCATTGCTCAGGGCGTCAACGAGTTGGAGAAGGTGGTGGAGAAACTGCAGGGTAGAGGCTGCATGGGTCAGCAGATGGACATTGGGTGCGTCTGGGAAAATTGCTGTGTACTCGCCCATGTGATCTCCAAACTAGTCAACAAGCAAAACCAGCGGTTGCAACACCTCGAAGAGATGATGGAAGACTTGGTTCAGACATTGTCAAGCACCTTTAGCAGCCCCCAGTAGTGACAGCACCCTAAAAGAGAGTAGAAGGAAAGCCAAAGTGGATTGCGTACTTGGACAACCACGAAGACCAGACTGGGTCACAGAAAACGGGAGCGCAGCTTCAAGGTAAATTTCGCCAGCACTCTTGGAAAGTGCTCATGCGCAGGGTTTAATTTAGCTCAGATGGAGGTGCTTGCCTAATTAATTCATTAGACCCTGTGGTTGAGGAAGTGGAATTTTGCATTGTATCCCATTCACACCGAGCTGAACTGGCCTTTCGGGAAACCTGCAGAGGTCACAATAGGACAAATTTTCTGATAGATTGGTTGGTTGTTTGGGTTATACCGTGCACATGACTAATTCTGTCCCAGCCATACCATCCTTTTTGAACGTCCGACCTCTTGGAAAAGCTAAACATTAGATTGACACTCACAGCAGAACAGTCCTTTCCCTGTGGGATAGGCTCTCTGTAAGTCCAAGTCTGTTTAACTATAGCACATTATAGCCACACAGAGAACGCTGCTCTTTAATGAGATCTCCTAGGTATGCAGTAGAGCTTTTTAGGTCGAGCCTACCAGACAGTGCGAGCTGTCTAGTTTGAAAAGACCTGTTGGCAGTTTACCAAGAACTTACAGTTGGCTTAAAGCCTGCCAATTGGTTACCACTGATTAGCTTTATTGTTACTCTCATTTGCTTGCTCATTATTTAATGGCTTGCTGTGTTCATCTTCTGTTTCTCTCTCCCCTGGAGCATAATCTCTTGACTTGTGTCCTTTCACTGCTCACTTTAAGGGAACTACTTTTTTTCCTTTTTGCTTTAAGCACTCCATGGGAATGCATGAGTTTTCCAGCTAACTCCCTTATGTACTTCTCTTCCCAGTGTGCTTCTCTCCCACCTGCTCTGTGTTGCTCTCACCCATGTGTTTCTCCCTTTGCCCCATGCTGTTCTCTCCCTCGTGTGCATCTTGCCCTGCCCTCCTTGTTGCAACCTCCCTTGTGTGCTTTTTTCTGTCCCTCTCCTGCCTTCTACCTGACCCGCTCCTCCATTGCCTTCCTTTCTAACTGCGTCCACCCTCCCCAACAATCCTTTTTTTGGGGCAGGGTGTTGTGCTGTGCCGCAAATTGGCCGGCCCTTTCGTTTTATAAATAAAAGCACTTTTGTGCTACCTTATTTTTATATTTTTTATTTACTGACCCATCTCAGGTAGGTAAATAAAAAAACACAAGAGGCTCACATCCTGTGCATGCATCATTATGCATGCATGAGCCTACAAGATAGCACAGCCACCAGTAACCATGGAATCATACCTTGTCCCTTTTACTCCTGCTGTACAACATAAACAAAAGTCATTGGCAGAGCCAATCAGTCTCAAAGGTAAAACTTATTGGGTTTGCTGATGCTTGTTGTCTCTGGAGGCCAGTCGGTCGAAGACCAGCATTTCTTAGGGGCACAGTATAATAGAGAAGCTAAGCTAAGAGAGAATTATGGGAGCTTTTACTCAGTGCTTGTAATGAAAAAACAAGCACTGACAAAACCCATAGATCTGGCTTTAATGTGCCAGCACATGTAAACACAGGCACTCACAAATGCAGTTTACATGCGTTGCATGCACAAATGGAGTTTCTCAAATTTAAGCCTGTCCTGTTGGCTTTGCCAATGCTGGAAAAAAGTAGTAAAAAGGAGTTTGTGTAGGATGCATGTAAGAGATATAGAATTTAATGTGATAGCATCATGATTGAGTATACTTTTCAGAAGTAAAATAGTTCTTCATGCATTCCAATGGAAGGCCTTCTTGGAGGAGAGAAGGGTACACCAAATAGCCAATAGCATGAGGTGAGAGGAATACTCCCTTCAGTTGAGCCAGAGCCCACTCTATGTATATTTTAAAGATTTGACAACAAAATACCCCAGAGACAGCTGTGAGGTCAAGCCAAAAGAAAGAGTGGCTGGTGAGTTCACCAATACCAAGCATTTTAATTAGACTTAGAAGAAAGATTATGGGTACGAGATGACCCGGTGTCATTCTGGCACAACTTTTCTAGCTCTGGGCTTTACTTTTACAGGTCACAGATTACAATTGTGTCATTTGAATTTCACTAAGATTACAACACCCAGACTGCAATGGTTTGCTGAATGAGCTCTCACAACTGGAAACCGTGTGTTTCAATTCACAGAGTGTAGTATCCTAGCACCTTGCCCATATTATATACATGCTTTCTCCACCACTTGCCCTGTCTGTAGAATGCTGCAGTTATGATGCGCATGAGAATGTTGGGAGGACAGAGTCATCTGCAAACCTTAAGCATTAGAACCAACATTGAACGAGAAATGTATGACCCAAGCTCGTGGGCAGCGGAGCAAAAAGAGAAGCGGGCTGCCAAGCTTTGTTGTTCAACAACTTTGAGTAGCAGTTTTCATACCCACCACATGGGGGCGCCAGGTGCCACTGAATTGGAATTGTTGAGAGAGAGAAACAAGGGCTAGTGAACGGTGGCGGTCTTGAGGCACCAACAGGTTGGTAGTAGGCAGTGAAAGGGGCACACTGGGTGGACATGGTCGTCTGTCTCTGCGACCATCATCTATGCATGTACTAAGCGCCAGAGCCCTCCCTCTGGAAGATGCTGCCTCTGGGCCGCGCATTCTGCCTTATAGCAGCTCCTGCTTTGACACAGCGATTATTCCTCGGAGGTCCCACCTGCTCCGGCTTGTCATGGTTGCTCCACCCGGGTTCCCCCGGCTGGCACCGACCTGTTCTGACGCAATGCCCGGATGGATGGATGGCCTGGAAGCGGCTACGGCAAATTCCAAGGCGCCCACCCTGGAGGACGGAAATAACCCGGGCTCAGGACTCCCTGTCCCGGGAGGCTTTCTTGGCACCACTGGGCAAAACCGTCGATCCCTGGGGGGGTGGGGGGGGGGGGTGTTAGGGCGGGGGGCATGGCTTGCCGCCATGAACAGAGGAGCCATGGAAGACCACCGGCCCTGAGGGGCAGGGGAAGAAATGGGCAGAGTGAAGGACAAAGTTACAATCCAGCTCTCTACCCTCCCGAGAGAAGGGAGAGGGGGCGATGACGGGGGCTGAGGGGGAAGGGGGGGGGGGGGGTTGCTGTCCTCATTTTTTTATCCTGATAAATTGACATCTTAAAGAGCGCAAGAAGAATGGAGTGGGCTGGTAACCGTATCCAGCAATGACAGGTGCTCCGGGAGGCAAAACAAACTGCAGGCTCTGTGTGTACGCAACCCGTGCCCCCTCCCCGCCTCAGGAGTACACCCCAGGAGGGCTCAGTTACCACCAGACCAGGGGCCCTGGCACCGACCTTGCCCGTCAGTACCGACCCACGGCAGAGCTGGAGGCGGCACGGCGCGCGAGAGCCCACGGATAACAGGTAACATTCGGCGGGTCCCTTGCTGCCCATGTGTTTCTACCCGTGTGCATGTGGAATGTCGGGACACATTCTGCCCGGGTTTGGGGAATACCAGGTAACAGTGAGGTTCTGGGTGGGCAGATGTTTTTTTTTTTTTTTTTTTTATGTAGCACAAACCGAGCTTGGGGACCAGTTTGAGTCATGTACGCAGCAACGAGTGGCCCTCAAAACTATGTCATGCAGGGGTGTAGCTATCCATAGTGCAGCGGATGCAGTGACACCAGGGCCCACAGGTCTGATGGGCTCACTGCACTCTAGCCATAGTTCTTTTGTACTACCAAACCGCTAGTAGGGGCACTCTCATGTTAAGGATTTTAGGGACCCGGGCATGAAATATTTTGGGGGGGCCTTGTTTGGAGCAACTTTGAATTTTACTGTGCCCGGTTTTTGCTCTTTCAAGCCCGATGTTGCCTAACAATATTGAAGTATGTGTTAAAGGATTAACATACAAATAGACTCAGAAGTAAGGTAGAGGAAAATTACACCTTCCAAGGGGGGCCCTTGCCAGGTGGGGGCCCTGGGCAATTACCCTGTTGCCTTAAAACATCTCTGGGGTGGGACCAGTTTACTCGGTGGCTTTGGGGCCCATAGCACTGGCTGCAACACTGACGTCACATTGGATTATACTATAAGAGGAGGGTGATTTTAGGGGCCCGGGCAAGAAATATTTTGGGGGGCCTTGTTTGGAGCAACTTTGAATTTTACTGTGCCCGGTTTTTGCCCTTTCAAGCCCGATGTTGCCTAACAATATTGAAGTATGTGTTAAAGGATTAACATACAAATAGACTCAGAAGTAAGGTAGAGGAAAATTACACCTTCCAAGGGGGGCCCTTGCCAGGTGGGGGCCCTGGGCAATTACCCTGTTGCCTTAAAACATCTCTGGGGTGGGACCAGTTTACTCGGTGGCTTTGGGGCCCATAGCACTGGCTGCAACACTGACGTCACATTGGATTATACTATAAGAGGAGGGTGATTTTAGGGGCCCGGGCAAGAAATATTTTGGGGGCCTTGTTTGGAGCAACTTTGAATTTTACTGTGCCCGGTTTTTGCCCTTTCAAGCCCGATGTTGCCTAACAATATTGAAGTATATGTTGAAGGTTAACATAGAAATATACTCAGAAGTGAGCTAGAGAAAAAGTTAACCTTCCAAGGGTGGCCCTTGCCAGGTGGGGGCCCTGGGCAATTACCCTGTTGCCTTAAAACATCTCTGGGGTGGGGCCAGTTTACTCGGTGGCTTTGGGGCCCATAGCACTGGCTGCACCACTGACGTCACATTGGATTATACTATAAGAGGAGGGTAGTGGGGGTGGCAATGGATCTTCTCAATGAGGATTTCCTTTGAAAGATAGGTCTTCAGCTACTTTCTGAGCACGAGAGTCATGGTCTGGGCTTGAGATGCACGTGGGTGCAGTCGTTTCCTACTCTGTTCTTTCTTGCATTTCTTGATTTGAAGTCTCGCGATATTAAGACTCCCTGGGTTTCCCACTGAGGTGGTTTGTTCTCAGCCGAGTACGCTGGTTGTTGCTGCTTTGTAGGTGGTGCAGCAGGTCTTGGTTTCGAGGATGAATTTGATTGCTTGGTAGCAGTGAGACCTGAGTCCTTTGTTGGTGTGTCTTTGGATGAACGTTCCAGTGCTTAACTTGTAAAATAGATAAGTGCACAAGCCAAAATAGAAACATCCTGATGCAAGTTTGCCGAATACCTAGGCTCACAACTCTTGATTCCACCTCATGCCTTTTTCTTCCACCATTTTGCACTTCCTGTCTCTTTACCTCTACCTTGCATGCTCTTTTTTTAATCCGAGTCCCCCAAAATGTGGGCTGTGGCTTGGGGTGCCACCTTTCACAAGGAAAAATACCGGCCACTTGTTCATGTTTTGATATTCTGAGAGGGGCAATTATTTGAATTAGAATTCCTGTAAAATCATTTTGGTTCTTTCTTAACATGGTCATTTGACATGTTTGTTTTCATATTCGTTTAGAAACAGATTAGACAGTTGTAAAATACGACTGATTTGATTGTTTTTGTGCTTGCTGTTTTAAGTCTACTTTGGAAAGAGTTAAAAATACGAGCTTGTGCTAATTTTCACAACATTATTTTCTTTTAAGTTATTTTTATTCTTTTCCATATGAACCATAACAAAAAAACACAAAAAAGGACAGTCCACCGGTCCGATCTGTTCAAGAACTTGGTCTCTCGCCATACAGACAACAGGATATACAAACACATAATACAGTGCACATGTTCATGAGCGAAACAGTTGCTTGGAGCAATCCACCCCTTTGCCCCAAATTTTGTTATGTTTCTCAGGACAGCCAGGGGTTCTGTAAACCGTTTCCTTAGCCACTACCCAGTAGTCCATGCTCCGGAGCCATTCCACCATCGTGGGGGGCACAGTTGCATGCCGATTTCTGGCAATGTCTCTTTTGGCCACCAAGCATCCAATGCTGTGACATAATTTGTCCCCATTCATCCCATCCCAACCTTAATGAATACCCAATAAAGTGTCTTGTGGATTGTTACCTGCCTTGTTATGTTGGCCTAGGCCTGGCTGCCATGATGCTTTTCTTTGCGCACGTTACACTGAGCCCGGCCTCCCTCGCTCTTTGCTCGTGCCAGGTTCTTTTGCACTGTCTGCATTTTCTGTTGTTCACCTTTTTGGGCTCAGTCTGCACAAACATGTACAAGGTCGCATAACAATGTATTTCGGTTCTTCCTGATATGGCCAGTCTCGCGCACCCAGACATAACATTATGTGCAATTGCCATGAAGAATTTGGTATGCTTTTAATACTGTGGTTTACTAGCGCTTAACACACTTGGAGAACTCCCTTTCAGTGAGAAGAGCTATGATGTCCTGCTGATGTAATTCTGCATCTAGAGACTGAGGTATGGGGGTTCGCTAGTCAAAGCCCAGAGGTCTTCTATTATTATAATAAACTATCTTACTGCAAGGGGAGGGTGGTAATGTTATTTATACGTTTATCCACTGAGCTCTGAGATGCTTTCCCCGTTTGTATTCTATGGAATTGTAACCATGCTGCTTATATTAGTCATATGCATTATGCTATTAGTACTGACACGTGTACTGTACATTAGAGCACGTAAGTTGGAATAAACATTTTAACCTATCCAGTGTCTCTTCCTACGCATCTTGTGAACAAGTACGAGTGAGTGACGAAAGAGTGTTCTTGCTTCTGCGAGTCCTGAGATAAAGATACCGTGTTCTGGGTTGTCCAAACATTAGTACTTGGGTGCTAATGGGATGCTAAGCTAGTTGGGTTGGGGTTTTTGGGTGCTACGGTATATGGTGGCAAACCACTGTATTCCGGGGTCCCATTTTCCTGTGCATAGCTCTGTGAATGTGCAGAAACCTTATGACATGGCGCGACCACCGTGGGGCAGCTTATCTGCGAGATGCTTGAGTAGTACTTGTGCTTGTCCACAAACCCCTCGCGTACGCTTCCGGAGGCGTATGTGACGGTGAAACCTCCTATATTGAACGTTTTATAGGTTCTTTCAAGCTTGAAGTTATTAAAAAGGTTACATAAATAACCCATTTTGTGCTCCCTGTTAGGTTGTCGAATACAATTGTTTAGTTATGGCTGGTGTGGCGATTGCTGCACATAGTCGCGGGGCACTCCGAGATCACTTACGGGTGTATGGAGTGCCTGATACAGGGATCGATTTGGTCTTTGTGGTTCAAGCCGATCCGGCTTACCACTTTGAGGTGTTTTACACTTGGATCACTTTTGAAGCGGTGGAGGCAGATGATAATCTGTTTCATGAATATAAACCCACCGCTGTTCCTGCTGATTATCGACCCTATACCAATCTTGAAGTACCTCTCACGGCTTGGCAGCACCGTGTTTGGTTTAATGGCGCCCTACCACAACCAACTACCGCAGTTCGTTTAGGCCCCTTGTCAATTCAGGGGGCCACTTGGCCTGTATTGGCCGGGTATACTCCGCATCCGAATTATCTGGCATTACCGATTGCGGATCTGCGCACTATGCATACCGAACTGGTGCGAGTGCATCGAGCCTTAGTGACATACGTTACAGGTAGCCTCCATGGAGCTGCTCCTGTAGTCGCAGGCCAACCAGCTATTGCAGCTGGAGTGACTATAAGTCCTGTCATGGTAAATTCTGTGATGGGCAAACGTCCACAAAATAAGGACGACTATCCTTACTGGCTTGCTGAAAAGTTCGATCAGATAGAAGCAGTGTTTCCACATACATCCCCAGTAGATAAACACCGCATCCTCACGATAAGTTTGCCAAAAGACATAATCCCCGATTTGACATCATGTGAAAACTGGGGTAAGGTATTCGCAGCAGTTTATTCAAAATGTTTTGGAACTCCTTCCATGACGGTTCTACCCTCTGTAATTAAAAAAGTACAGGATGAACATGGCCCTGAAGCGGCTGTGGAATTAGGGATGAGACTAGTGGGAGTGTTTGATGTAGTAGCTGAGCTGATCCTTGGAAATGTCAAGGGCGATGCTATGAACTTTCAAGTAGCGAATGCTTTGGCTTTGGTCCCAGAGTTGGACAGGCCTCGCGAATTACCGAAAATAATAGCCCGGGCTTATAAAACAATTGGAAGAAATAGCCTAGGCAACAAGCCTTTTGTAAAAATGCAAACTCAATCGCAAACACAAGTTATACAAACAAAAAGTGCATCTGAGAAAGATGATAAACCGGTCTTCACTAAAAAAAGTTGGAGACAGAAAAAACAGGGTAAGCAACAAAAGAAGCCGGGGTCGAGAGGCGCTTCCCCAGTTTCGGTTTCTTCTGAACGTACTTATGATTTACGTGATAGGTCAAGGATTAAATCACCAGAAAGGTTTCAGAGCTCTGATACGCGTTCTCCTCGTTCTTCACAGGCCCAGACGTCGTCACAGGCTGGTGGAGGAGGACGGCAAGATAGAGGAAGGGGCCGAGAGGCTCCCCAGGAGCGAGACCAACCTCGACAACAAGTCAGAGGTAAAGCAGAAGACTTTCATCTTCCTCGACCGCAATTTCAGAAGAAAAAGGTTGCCGCTGTCACAGCGAAATATGCCTCAGACCGTGAGAACGAGACTCCAGAATTGGACGTGGGCAGTGACCCTCCTAGACAGCGCCGCGGAAGTTACCATAGTGCGGGAGGCGCTACGTCCTCATATGGAGGCGACAGCAACTGAAACATTCGTTACTGTAGAGACAGCTGACACGAGAGTGGCACCCCCTGACAGACTATATAATATAGTCATACAAATTGAAGGTGACATACCGCGTGAAATAAAAGGGATTTTTTGGGAAAATCTAACCTCTTCATATGACATTTTGTTAGCAGAGGTGGATTGGCCACCCCCATTCGTTTTAGCTGCACATAAAGGAGAGGAGGTAATCCTTCCAAGCTTTTCAAGGCATGTCCCAAAAGACAAAGCTGAAGCACTTGCAGCTGAGTGGGCTGTGTACCTGGCACCAGCGTT
This sequence comes from Calotriton arnoldi, assembly GCA_963921515.1. Classification (NCBI taxonomy): domain Eukaryota; kingdom Metazoa; phylum Chordata; class Amphibia; order Caudata; family Salamandridae; genus Calotriton; species Calotriton arnoldi. Next base: position 3,429,222 of record CAWUFW010000003.1, on the reverse strand, counting down.
ATACCGCAACCATGTGGGATGGGATGAAGAATCACCTCCTCATGCAATACCTTTGCGGTCACTACCGCAACCACAACCCCAATATCCCATCAAACGGCAGGCAAAAGGCCCCGTCTCAGAAATTCTGACACAGTTGGAATATCAGGGAGTAATTGAACCATGCGTATCACCTATGAACAATCCCCTTTTCGTGGTTTCTAAACCCGATGGATCGTACCGCTTAGTTTTGGATTACCGGCATTTAAATACTCATTGTCGGAACTTTGCGGTGCAAAATACACACAGTTCTGCGCTTGTAGACAGTCTTGTTCGTAAAAAATACAAAACGACACTTGACCTTTCAAACGGTTTCTACACGCACAACCTAGCCCCGGAGAGTGGTCAATGGACCGCATTCACATCCGGTGGTAAATTATTCCAGTTCCGGCGTTTACCCATGGGCTACAAAAATAGTCCGGGTATATTCGCCGCCCGTGTTGTTTCTTTGTTAAATGACATTGATCAAGACGCATGTTCGTATGTAGATGACATCTATCTGACAGACGACGAGTTATATCAGCATCTGTCCCGTGTGGACCGCATTATTCTTGAATTTGCGGAGCAGGGTTACAAATTTAACTTTGCTAAGTCACACATTGCTGAATTTACCGTTCTGTTCTTGGGCTATGAGCTCAATAACGAAGGTAAGGGCTTAGCCCCCCATTTCCTGGAAAAATGTGCACATTTGTGCCCCCCAAATACTCTGAAGAAACTTCAGTCTTTGCTGGGTTTCCTGAATTTCGGGCGTACCTACATTCCCGAATATGCCCAGCGTATCAAGCCTTTGTATGCTTTGATACAACCTACATATTCAAGGTCTTGCTGGCTGCCTGAGCATACCTCAATTCTGCAGTCTTTGCAGACAGACCTTTTGGAGTCTAAATATCTTTTGACTCGTGATAACCACACAAACCTGGTGATTAGAATAATTCCGGGGCGGTGGGGTTCACGTACTTAACCTTTAATGAAGGAGATACAGTACCCATCGCATACAAGTCTCATCTGTACACTTCTGCTGAATTGCGCTTTACATCTGTCGAAAAAGTTCTAACTGCAGTGCAAATGGCGATTCTAAAAGAACGCGCACTGGCACAGGGAAAGCGGATTCTGGTGGTTACACCCTGTCCTGCCCTGGAGGCAGTAACAAAGGCAAGTGTACCGAACTCAAAAGCAATGCATCCCCGTTGGATACAATGGGCTACATCCTTGACGTCATCAGACGTCACTTTTATTTTTGATTCTTCTCTTCAGACTCAGGAGTTCTTACAGTATGAATTCGTTCATCCTCCTCCTCTGTTTATATTGCCGCTTGAGGATTACAAATGTGTGATCTACACAGATGGTTCGGCGCAACCGGCCACTGGGTCCAAGCACGCTTATTCAGCTGCATGTGCTATTGTTGCGGGATCCTTTGTGGATGGAAAGTTCAAATCCACTGTAGTGCACACACGCACACTTGGAGATAGTACCGCACAATTGGCCGAGCTGCATGCATTGCTACTTGCACTTGAGTTCGCTTCACAGGATGAGACCACTCTTATTGTATGTGATTCTTTTTACTGTGTACAATCTTACAATGACAATCTGTTTTTCTGGTCGAAAAACGACTACAAGGACGCAAAAGGGAGCACAATTAAGCATAAAATGCTTTGGGTTCGAGTGGCAGAATTGCAACAACGTCTGCCCCTCACACAGGTGGTTCACACCTTAGGCCATCAGCGGGTGGGCGCACACGCTATTGGTAACGATCTGGCAGATGAAGCTGCCCGTTCAGCAGTAGTAACGTGTTCAGTAGCAGCGGTTACCAGGTCCATGTCTAAAATAGACTCTGTTATTCTAGCAGCTATTGCTGCAACCAAGGAAGGTGATAATTACCCTACAGGTTTTCCTTCCAAGTATTCTTACAAGTTAAGTCCCGAACAGGTTCCTTATGTAACAATACCTGACGTTGGAGATCGGCTGATCCCCAACGCGGACCGCAGGAGTGCCTTGATATCAGCTGCACACGAAGGCATGGCTTCGGCTCATGCAGGTGTGTCAGCTACAGTTTCTATCTTGCAGCAGCGTTATTGGTGGCGTGGGTTATATAAAGACACCCGTGCTTTTGTGCTTTCTTGCGACGTTTGTCAACAGATTAAGCCTTCCACGGTAACACGTCCACCACAAACACCGCTCTGCATTGCTAACAGACCCTTTGGGTGTGTTTACTTGGATCACTGCGGTCCATTCTCATCAGACACTGCTTATAAATACATCTTAGTGGCGGTGGACTCGTGCACACGGTTTCTCTGGGTCTGGCCACAACGGAGTGCTGACGCCCGAAATGTAATCAGGGATTTGCGTGTCTTTGTGGGAATTTTCGCATGCGGCACCTTCCATTCGGACCAAGGTCCAGCGTTTGCCTCTAGGGCTTACAAGGATGCAATGGCTTCGCTTGGGGTGCGGGTGAAATTTTCGTCTCCGTATAGGCCTGAGGGCAACTCTATCGTTGAACGAATGAACCGTGACTTAAAGCAATCCTTAACAGCTAGGGTTTTAGGTACTGGCAGGAACTGGCTGGCCCATTTGTATACCGTTCAGCGTGCACTTAATAATCTCCCTAGAAGACCTCTGGGTGGGCGGACCCCATACGAAATGCTCTTTGGCATAAGAATGTTTGTGCCTGACCTTGAGGGTCCAGACATCGCGGCGCAATCCGCCAAGTTCGATGTAGATAACCATTCTGCTATGTTACAGGACTTACAAGAAGCCCGAGACAAACTTGCAACTACACATTTGCCTTCAGCCACAGATCCTGCGTTGCAGATTCCGGTAGCCGGCTGGCTTCCGAAAGTTGGAGAACTGGTTCGAGAGAAGGTTGAAAACAAAAAGAATTTGGCCCCTCTTTTCGTGCACCGGTTCCAGTTCTTGGCCTGAATGGAACACGTACAGTCATTTTACCACCGCTTCCTGGTCGCAAAGAAAACAGATACATCTCAGTTGAAAATGTCAAGCTACAGCGCCTGGCCGATCCTGAATAGTGTCACACCAGCGGTCTCTTGTCCTGCCATTTATCGGACATATGTTCGTGGCCCATCTACACGAACGGTCGCTGATGCTGTAATTGAGATGGTTGATTTGCCTGAATCCTCTCCTTTGTCTGAAACTACAATTGATCCCCAACTCTCCACTACTATCGACGAGGACGAGTATACTTATCCTGCATCTGAATCGGTGGCGCATCAACCAACAACGCCACTTGGCCCGACTCGTTATTCCTTTGATTCGGATTCCACCTCTTCAAAAGTCCCATCCAAGTTCAGTATTTTTGTATCCTGGTTTAGAGACAATTTTTTGATTCCACCCTGGACATACCTCTGGTTGGTACTTTTCTTGATTTTTCTGTTCATGTCCATTGGCTTTGTCACAGTGTTTTTTCTACTAATCAATGGTCACTATTTACCTGAACGCTCTGCTGTGGACTATGTTTCTGGAACTTTGGCTCCTCATTCCTCGTCTCACATCATGAAGCGTGACCACACATTTGTGAACATTTCAGCCTTCCCAGTTGCTGATGGCATCGTATGGGATGCAGTGAACTATCAAATCCATGGTCCGACGGAAATTATTAATGTACCTAATGTCCTTCGTGTTTCAATGGGTGATGTAGTACAAAATAATATTCATTCTGATGATTGGGATGTGCATGCCGTTGAAGCTTTGTTTGCTGATTTAAAATATTATGCATCTTTTAATGCTGAAGATCTATATATGAATTCTGCTAATTATGCCGATTTGTATTGTTACCAACATTGGGGTAATCATTTTCTCCATAAGCCAAGTGCCCTGCGTAGATCTGTTAACTACACCCAATGGGAACATTGTCCAAACCCCTTGCCAGGTAGCTCTCAAACTCTTCGAAATAAGTTTAATTATTTTACTGATTTTAATCGGTCGAACCCTGCATCCTATTATTTTAGACTTAATAGCACATCAACTCAGAAAATTATGTTGACACACACCAAATTGCTATATTCAGGTTCCTTTCTGAGTGCCCTAGCTGTGGGTGGTTATGAGTACTGGGATACTACAGTGGATTTAAAATCTATTTGGGGCTCCAAGCCATGGCAGGTACAGGGAACCGAGGCGTTGCATCGTGCTTGCCTCATCCCTACCCAAATTATGTTCCTAAATGCTTCCATCTATCAGACTACATGTTGGGGCTTAGCAACCACTAAACAATTGAATACGCCATCAATACCATCCCTGTCGAGTTTTCCAAATGAAAGCTCACGATTCAATCTGTCCCTCGTGTCCTTGCAGGCAATGTTACAAAATAATTCGTTTAATGTTTCTGAACTGGTTCAGTCACCCTGGTTAGTATGGCCTATATCATCTAATGCATGTCAAATGCGTTTTCATGATACTGGTGCTAGCTACACACAGAATAGGCCTGATCCGAGGTTTACTGATGCCCGTACTGTCACTACATACTCTGTTGGTAAATTATGCAAACAATGGCTGCAACATTCGTCCCTTGATTCTGTTAAACAACATTTGTCCCTCCTTACAGGCAATATTGATCTGTCCGACTTTGTTTTGGGACCTCGTGGTCCCCGACCTAAAAGATTCATTTATGAAACATATAATGAACTCTGGAAGCTATCACAAATGGAAGCTGCTTCCCGTCTTCGGGAAATAGATCAAGCAAATATGGAAAAGGTGCTTGCTGTTGTTGACAATAGTATTAATACCCTGTCTTCTCGCATTTACACTTTAGAGAATATTGTGTCCTCTGTTGTCGATATTGTACAAGATGATGTTTCTGTGTTATATCATGGTCAGAATCAATTGCGCTCAGTTATGCAGTTTGCATGGACTTTACAGACGCTTAAATTAGGTAAAGTGCCTTGGCATTTTTTGAACACCTCTGCCTTATTTCTACCTTTTAACTTAACTAACAAACAGCAATTTATGTCCATGAAAGATGCAACTTACACTCTATTACATATCGAAAAGGTGGATCCTTTGCCGTTCTCTGTTGCAGAACTCGATTCTGCTGTATGGCTAGTTCATGGGGTTATAGCTTTACCATTTTCCTTGTTTGAATTTGACTCGTGTATGAAACATTATCCTGTGGGCCGTTACCGGCCATTGGGCAGTGCTTTCCTGCATGAACTCTGGTCCTTGCCTTTCATGTATAAATGCCTTCGGGACGGCAAGGAAGTCTTTCTCACGGGGAGTACTGCGACTCGACTATAGGTCATTCGCTTATTTGTAAACACATTAAATTGCATGGCTCATGCAGCGTTTCCTCTCCTAATCTTGCTTGTGTGCTGAAAGGTGTTCCTGCTCCTGTTATTTCACCTACTTTCACTCTCCTTTCCAATGGTAGTTATTTACTTTTAAATAACGAAAACTGTTGTGGCCTGCAGGCTGGCATTCCTTACATTGTAACAGTTTCACACAGGGTTGTCTGCTGCAAAAATGTGCTTTTTCCTCCCCCTCATGGCAAGGTTGATATCTCTATTTGGCCTTCCATCCCTACCATGGAAGCAGATTTCAATAGACTGAGCAGAATAAAGGCACTATTATTAAACGAGGAAGTTATGCTCACGTCCGCCCGGGAGACATTCATTCTCCAGGTGGCGAGTACCCACAGTGAAATACAGGCCCTTTTGAACACTAATCTCCCCCAACATTTTGGGGAGTTAATACATCGTATTTTTAACGCATCTAACACTGAAGGCCTAGTACACTTTTTTAAGGTCGTTGGGTCGGGCTTGGTGTCCTCCTTCCAAACTATTTTTGGTGTCATCCCGGCTTTCATACATTCTATATTTTCCAGTGTCTTTGGCGGTTTCCCATTGATCCTCGCTTTAGCGGCTGGTGTCTTGCTCTTAATTTGCTTTCTGCGCAATGGCTGCTCCCCGATGGGACCTGCTCGATCCAGAACGCCTCCAGCTGCTCCGTGAGCGCCTTTTGGCCGGTTTTGGTGTCTTGCCATTGGCGACACTGAGTGTGTCATATACTCTTTCATTTCGCTTTGCGTATTTCACTTGCGTGCAACCTGTGATGACTTGTGTCCGCTGTCCTTTCACCTGGACTCTGGATTATTGCCTCTCCAATTCGTCATTGTCTGTTCCGGATTTTGTTCAGTTGATGGGTCCCTTAGAGGCCCATGAGCAGGACTGTTCCGTCGCTGGCTGTATGGCGCGTGCGGCTGCACTGGGGATTTTGGCGCAATGGGATATCTGGGCGGCTGCCCAGGATCTCCTACAACGAAGCTGTTTCAATTATCACGCAAGCTGTCCCGCATTGCTTCTGGATGCTCCCTTTGCTGAGGAGCATTCCTGCTCTTTGAACTCATGGATTGGATGGCATCTATGTTTTTTGACGATTCCAATGATGAACTCTTGGAGGGTATGGCTTTTTTCTGCACTTTCACTTTCATGGATTGACCTGCCCTTCGCCGTTTGGGCGCTCCCTGTGCTCCGACGTCTGTTTTTCTCCTCTGATGGGCCTCTGTCCTGGCCGCTGGACTGACCAGGGGAGGGTGTCTTGTGGATTGTTACCTGCCTTGTTATGTTGGCCTAGGCCTGGCTGCCATGATGCTTTTCTTTGCGCACGTTACACTGAGCCCGGCCTCCCTCGCTCTTTGCTCGTGCCAGGTTCTTTTGCACTGTCTGCATTTTCTGTTGTTCACCTTTTTGGGCTCAGTCTGCACAAACATGTACAAGGTCGCATAACAATGTATTTCGGTTCTTCCTGATATGGCCAGTCTCGCGCACCCAGACATAACATTATGTGCAATTGCCATGAAGAATTTGGTATGCTTTTAATACTGTGGTTTACTAGCGCTTAACACACTTGGAGAACTCCCTTTCAGTGAGAAGAGCTATGATGTCCTGCTGATGTAATTCTGCATCTAGAGACTGAGGTATGGGGGTTCGCTAGTCAAAGCCCAGAGGTCTTCTATTATTATAATAAACTATCTTACTGCAAGGGGAGGGTGGTAATGTTATTTATACGTTTATCCACTGAGCTCTGAGATGCTTTCCCCGTTTGTATTCTATGGAATTGTAACCATGCTGCTTATATTAGTCATATGCATTATGCTATTAGTACTGACACGTGTACTGTACATTAGAGCACGTAAGTTGGAATAAACATTTTAACCTATCCAGTGTCTCTTCCTACGCATCTTGTGAACAAGTACGAGTGAGTGACGAAAGAGTGTTCTTGCTTCTGCGAGTCCTGAGATAAAGATACCGTGTTCTGGGTTGTCCAAACATTAGTACTTGGGTGCTAATGGGATGCTAAGCTAGTTGGGTTGGGGTTTTTGGGTGCTACGGTATATGGTGGCAAACCACTGTATTCCGGGGTCCCATTTTCCTGTGCATAGCTCTGTGAATGTGCAGAAACCTTATGACAAAAGCTCTGCTGGCGTCAGGTTCCATCGCGAAGCCCAGAATGCTTTGCAAAGTGGTGTGAACCCTCGTCCATAACAGGTAAATCTGCGGGCATTCCCAGATCATATGAAACAAGGTTCCCTTCTCCAACCCACAGCGAGTATAGATGGCTGTCTGAGTTTTGTTCATTTTGAACAATTTCTCAGGAGTGTAATAGATGCACAACAATATTACTGCCCTTGACTTGAAAACAGTGGTAATGATGGTGAAATACAGACCAGGTGACAACCCTAGCTGTGGCCCACCACCTGCAAACACCAGCACAAACTAAGCACCAGAGAGGTCACTTTCGATGACAGATTAGGCATCTGTATAGAGCTACGGTGTGAACATTTCAAGTTTCAAGCATTGGAGCCATTCCAAGGTCTGGGCTTGTCTTGTAGTTTTGTCCTTGAGTATGGCTTAGGCGTCAGTTGAATTCAGCCTGATGAGAGTGCTTGACATACAGGAAGTTCATGAATCGTTGGATGTTGGCCATGGAGGCCTTCAGACAGAGTTGTGGCTTTTCATCGTTTTGGTGGATTTTGATGCCGTGGTTGGTGAGAAGACCCAGAGAGGCTCCATGTTGACATTGAGGACAACCAGGGGATAGGATGGATTTCTGAGGTCCTAAACAGGTAACTGGTAGACGCTAAGATCTGGGACGTGAACACTGTAATAGCTGGCATTCAAATGTAGAGGAACCAAACCCGAAGGAAAATGGGGTTCATAAATTCCATTTGTGTTGTCAGGATATTAAATTTTTGTTCCTGCTGGCCATAAATCCAGGAGTACCAGGTAACATGCTCCATATTTGGGTTATTTTGGGCAGTACTGTTTGCACGGTAATCCTTCATGTACCATAAAAGGTGTGATACTTTTATCTATTCCCAGTTTTCATCCTTTCTCTCTCTCTCCCTATCTCTCTGCCTTCCCTATCTCTTTTTGTCTCTCAGGCAAACACATATTCTCCCTGCTTCTCTTTCACTCTTGCCTCTCTCCTTTTTCCCCCTTCTCTCATTCATTGTCTCCACCCCATCCCATCACATGCTTACTCAGTGTTTTCCACAAATAATCTATTAATGCCCAATCTGAATATACTGAAGTCTTCCAAGTGTACCCTAAGTTTATATGATTAAAAATAAAACTAACCAAAAGTTTAAAAGTGTAAGTTTAAAGGAAAATCTGTTTTAGATGGGAAAGATATACTCATTCTAACTAAGGTAGGGTAGACGGCAAAACTTTTGTTATTCCCCACGCCCAAGTTTTCTATTTTCTGGCTGGCTTAGGGCGACTTACCGCTGGGTAACAAGTCCTCTTCATTTCTGGAGGAAGTGCTAAGTCCTTCATTGGTGGATTTTGCCAGTAGAATTTCCTCCGCTATTAAATTAGTAGCTGCAACTCTGTTGAGAGATTCTCCACCATGGAGAGGGGACAGTTTTAATGGTGCAGTCAAGTCAAGTCAAAACAATCTTTATTCGGCCAAAAAAGCAAAAACCTCCAAAATTAGCACATACAATTAAATATCATCATATAAAACAATAAACAAAATATAAAAGGTATCTTACACCAACTTTAAAAGTCTAAATACAGGTATAAAAAATAAAGAATACAGTACTTTACTTTGCGTATCTGTTCCTAATATTAAAAGCAAATCTTATAAAATGTAGTTCAGAATGACACATGTCTTGGCAAGTAAAAAATTGCAGGTATATAAGCCCTTCTTTGTGGGTTCTAACTTTGGAATTACGGATGGCTGTGGCTGAAAAGGTATGTCTTGGTTCTAAGTACAATGTGCAAAATAAAATAGAGTGGCTTGTGCTCTGAATAGAGATACCATCGCATCAACAAGGCAGCAAGTCCCTGCTCCAAACCTCCGCTATAGGGAAGGAAAATTTAAAGTGCAATATTTCTAAACGGAGACTTGTCCGCCAATATCGATGAGTTGGATTCTCTACCCAGCATAGTTAGGGCTCTATGCTGTCTGTTGGGGAGACAGCGGCATACCTCATAACAGAAACTTTGGCCTGGCAAGGTCCAGGCGAGTGTTTGTACAGTGAGCAAGATAGCACTTTTTTATAAGCGATTTATGGTCACGCCTGATACAGGTTGGATTGTAATACAGTTCTGGCAAATCCAGTCAGTATAAAGTATTTTTTTTTTTTGTAAATCTTTTTATTAACATTGCTCATATCATAATACATTACATGACAGTATTCATAAAGCATGCGATGGGAGTGCATTTCAACATCGAATGTGGAGCATTCAAAGGTATAAGCGGGATGTATGATTGTCAGAATCATTACCCTGGCCCCCCTTCTAACGCCCTGTAGTTCCGCCACTATCCCCAGATTTTCTTCCATTTCTTAGTACAGCCTCTACTCTTGTAGATCGTTTCCTCTGCTCTCTGGCACCAATCCAGATCTCGCCTCCATTGGTCCCACTGTGGAGGTGTCTGTGCCCCCCAACCACTTGCTATGTTCCTTTTTGCCACCCCAGCAGCCAGTGCCAGCCAAATCTCAGTATGTCTAGACCAGCCTAAATCGTTCTTAATCATTAGCAGCAGCCACCGGGGCTCCCGCGGAACCAGTGATCCCACCACCGCTGACATCGTGTCCGCGACCCTAGTCCAGAAGGGCACTATCTCCGGGCATTCCCACAGTATATGGTAGAAGGTGCCCTCCTCCCGACATCCCCTTACACATAGGGCCGACTGACTCTTTCCCCAGGCATGTAGGTGGGTACGGGGGTAGTATACGCGATGTAGGATTTTAAGCTGCACAAGCCGGAACCGGCAGCGAATTGCGATCTCTCGTGGGCTTTGTAGGGCGTCCTGCCACTCGTCATCTTCCAAGTCGCCCACGTCTCCCACCCACCGTGTCCGCAGTGTCGTCAGTGGGTCAGGCATGTTGTTTATGAGTTTCCGGTATATTGTGGAGGTGGGTTTCTCCAGTATGGGATCGAGAAGCAGCCTATCCTCCATAGGGGAATACTCCGGGATTGTCATGTCCCTCCCTAAGTGGGCCCGCAGAGCATGGGAGAGGCGTATGTAGTGGTAGTGCTGTGAGTCATGGAGATCGTATTCTTTTTAAGGGAAGCGAAAGATCGCGGGGCAGCTCCCTGCCAGACATCTCCCAAATACTCAATGCCTATGAGTTTCCACCCCCGGAACCCAGTCATACGAGTTATTTCTGCTAGCTGTTCTCCATGCCAAAGAGGGGTCCTACCCGTCAGGGAATTCGACCACCCCAAGAACTTATTTGCCTCCCTCCAGCACTGAACAACCACCCCTGTGTGGGACGGCCAATCTTTCCTTGGCTTTCGAGCATATAGCAATGGCTCACAGCTTCCACCTGGCATGACCATCCGGTCAACCCTATAGGCCGGCTCCGCTCGATCCGCATATATCCAATCATTGACCACCTGCAATTGTGCAGCCCAGTAGTATAGCTTGACGTCTGGAAGGGCCAGCCCTCCATCATACACCCCTCTCGTCAGCTTATGCAACGCTATCCTTGGGTTTCCACCATCCCGAAGCAACATCCGCATTGCTTGTGCAATACGAGTAAAGACGCCCTGTGGGACCGGGTACGGTGTGTTTTGCAGAATATAGAGAAGTTGCGGTAGTGCTAACATCTTGAACATTGCAGCGCGGCCCACGAGGGAGAGAGGCAGCGACCTCCAATGACTCACGTCAACTCCCAGTCGCACTAATTGAGGCTCCAGGTTCCTAGTGAGGAACTCTGCCTTATCCCTAGTGATGTACACCCCCAGGTATTTAAATCCGTCGGTTGCGATTGAAGCTGGGCATCTAGTCGGAATCCGTGGAGGAGGACCTGAGAGTGGATAAATCAATGACTTCGCCCAGTTAATGGTGTAGCCCGAGTAGCTACCAAATAATTCAAAGAGATGTAACGCCCTCGCTATCGAGTGATACGGTCTGGCCATATACAGCACTATATCGTCCGCGTACAAAGAGATACGCTCTTCCCACTCGTCGGTCGACGCCAAGCCCCAGAATGCCTTGTCTCTCCTAATCCAGAATGCCAACGGCTCCAGGGCCAGGGCAAACAGGAGGGGGGACAGAGGGCACCCCTGTCTGGTGCCCCTCCGCAGAGGAAAGACCCTGGACACTGCGCCATTGACTCTCACTCTCGCTACCGGTCGCTCGTACAATAGTCGCACCCAGCTACAGAATGTAGGGCCAAACCCCAGTCTCCTGAGCACCATGAACAGGTAAGGCCATTCGATACTATCGAATGCCATTGAGGCGTCCAGCGCCATCAATGCTGCCTGGGTGTCTCCCACATCCTCCGTCATATATAAAACTCCATAGAGTCGGCGTAAGCTATGGCGGGTGCTCCTGCGTGGCATAAACCCTGATTGATCGACATGTACGAGATCTGGCAGAACCGTCAGCAATCTATCTGCCAGGGCCTTAGCCAGGACCTTGGCTTCAACGTTAAGAAGCGAAATTGGGCGATAGGAAGAGCATTGATCAGCCGGCTTTCCCGTTTTGTGTATTACGACAATAGTGGCCTCTCGTTGATCAGGCGGGAGCCTTCCCACCTCTCGCGCTTCTAAGTACATCTGAAGGAGGGGGTCAAGGATGATAGTGGCTTGTCGTTTATAAATTTCCACTGGGAGCCCGTTCGGTCCCTGCTCCTTCCCAGATTGGAGGGAAGTCAGAGCCCCCCCTATTTCCTCCCTCGTGAAATCTGCATCCAGGCGGTCGCTTTGCTCCTGGGATAATGTGGGCAAAGCAAAGTCTTGTAGGAACTCCGCGCAGTCGTGTTCGGTCCTAGTGTAAACCGGGGTGTATACTCCTTGAAAATGGGACGCGAAGGCTTCTGCTATCTCTGCACTACTAGAGGCCAATGTGCCCGTTTGATCATATACTTCGGCTACCCAAGATCGCTCCCTGTCCCGCCGCTCCAGCCATGCCAACAACTTCAAAGCTTTATCTCCCACATCATAGAGCCGATGTTGCGTGGCGAGGGAGTAAGCGCGCGCCTCGCTCTCAGCCAGAGCCCTAAGCTCTTTTTGTTTAAGAGCCACGGTATGACGGAGATCTTCCGACGGCGCCGTGCCGGCTTCTCGTTGGAGCTTCTCTATCTCTATTTCCAGCTGGCTGACCTGTAGAGACTCCTCTTTCTTTTGGGCCCCAATCAGAGCCTGGGCCTGCCCTCTCAGAACCGTCTTATAAGCTTCCCATAGCGTGATATGGGACACAACCGAGCCCCGATTTTCGTCAAAGTATAGCTGGGAGCCCTCCCGAAGTTTATCCCCCATGGTTTCATCCCGGAGGTGCCACGGATCTATCCTCGGGAAAGACGCTCTGTTGGTCACCGGACCCTTGAGCGTGACGCCAACTGGAGCGTGATCTGAAATCCCCCGAGCCATGATGTGCGGCTCCGCAAAGGTGCCCAATTGATCTGTGCGCGTGAAGAAGTGATCCAGCCGTGAAAAGGACCCATGTCTAGCCGAATAAAATGTGTAGTGCCGATGCGAGGGGTGATGTGTGCGCCAAATGTCACTAAGTCCCAGGGCGGTAATGAAGCCTTGTAACCCATATTCTCCCCTAGATTCCCGCCCCTCGCCCGATCGGTCCAAGTCAGCGTCCATTACCGCATTGGTGTCACCCCCTAGTAAAAAGACACCCCTAGGAAGGTCTGCCATGAAGGATCCCAGTCGTGTGTATGTCGAAGAGTGTAGACCAGGCGGGATGTAACAGGAGCCCAGAACTATGAGTCGCCCCTCCCATCGACCCGCCACTGCCACCATACATCCCATATTATCAGTCCATGTGCCCAAGATTACCATAGGCAATGTGTTGCGCATTAAAATGCCCACCCCCCTTGAGCCTGACGTGAACCCCGAATGGGCCACCATTTTATAGCCAAATCTGTCGAGGGCCTTGCATCTATTGCCTCGCAAGTGCGTCTCTTGAAGGAGGACCACATCTGGGGAATGCCTCTTCAGGTACTGCAGCACCAGTGTGCGCTTGATCTTGTTGCCCAACCCATGGACGTTCCAAGTCCATATTCTAATGTGCGTTTGTTCTCCCATTGTTGTCAAGAGGCCTACTCCATATCGGATATTCGGTGACCCACTGTGCCGTATTGAACCATATCCCACATGCCAAGAAAATATGCTGATATGAAGCTAAACATACCCCCCTCCCAAAACCAACCCCTAACCCCCCAACCAACTCCCCCCTCCCTGCCTCCCTGCTCGGTGAGTCCCCAACCTCCCACCTTCCCAACTTGCAGAGTGCCTGTCGTCCCTTTTGCCCCAAATCAAACATGAAGAGGGAACATGAGCTTGCAGTCAGCAAAAAATGTTATACATAACTAACGGAAGGCTCACCCGTTGTGATAAATGTAGATGTGCAACCCTCTACCAACTCCCCGGACCCCCCCCCCTCGACCATGTGGATGTTGACTCCCATTATCACACCCTAACCGACCAGAGACAATCGTGTCCAGTCTCCTGGATGCCTGGTGGCTCCTGTTTTACAGCCCCCGTTCTCAGGGACCCCTGCAGATCCCACCCTGGCCTCGTGTCTCGACCCCGCCTGTTATCATTTGGACACATTTTGTTCCCGTTCCTGACTGTCCGATACTTGTCTGTCCGCTCCCATCGTGTCTCGCCCCGATGAGCGCTGGTCGGTTTTGCGTGGGCCTCCGTTTCTGCCCACCGTCCGCCATCCCTCCAGCCAGTCACTGGCCTCCGCAGGTGACTCAAAGAAGTACGTCTTGCTACCGTCCAAGATCTTGAGGCGTGCAGGGAAGAGCATCATGTATTTTACTCCTTGTTCCCGGAGGGCCCGTTTAATCCCTTCAAAGGACCTCCGCTGTCGCTGAACATGTAGAGTAAAGTCCGGGAAGAAGCGGACAATGGCGTTTTCGAGCTGGAGATCACCTGCTACCCGTGACGCTTGTAGGATGGCATCACGATCTCTAAAGTTCAGGATTCGAGCAATGATCGTTCGTGGAGGGGCCCCTGGCTTCGGCTTCCCCCCTAGTGCGCGGTGGGCCCTCTCGACTGAGAAGAAGTTAGACAGGCGCTTCGGCTTCAAGTGGTTAAGGATCAAATCCTCTACAAACCATTCCGTGGACGGCCCCTCCAAGCCTTCCGGGACCCCCACTATGCGGATGTTATTGCGCCGTGCCCGCCCTTCCTGATCCTCCAGCCGGGCATATATGTCGGTCTGGTTTTTCGTCAGGGCGGCTACTTGTTCTTCAAGTCTCTTCGTCTTGGATTGAAGGCCGCCGATCCCTGTCTCTGCTACCGCCACCTTCTCCGACATCTTCCTGAAGTCCGCTCGCAAGAGGTTGACCTCCTCCGTCACGGAGTCCAGCTTGGGTTCCAGGGTGCCACGTAGCGCACTGATGGCCTCCATAATGTCTCTGAGAGAGGGGTCTGGGCCTTTGTCCACGGGATCCCCTTGTTGGCTTCCACCCGGATTTCCATCGTCCCTTCCCATGGCCACCGTGTACTTATCTATTTGGTTAGACTGCCCCTGTCCTAGCTGTCTGTTGCGGCCCATTACTGGATGCGCAGCCCTGGTGCCCGTGTTCAAAGGAGCACCACAGCCTGTGGCGCTGTGTGCTCGTATGGCCCTCAGTCGTTGACTTGGGGGCCGTGTCCGCTGCGTACACTCGGCCGGTGAGGACTCTACTTTGGCTGTTCTTCCTTCGTCTCCGGCCAGCTCAGGCCCTTTGTCTGCCCGTTGCCTCACCCAATGTCATTTGGGGCCTGCCCCCGAGATTGCCTGCGGCGGAGGGCTGCCTGGGTCACGGCGTGCACTGCTCTAAGAATTGGGCCCCCCCGAGTCCACAGTCTATGCGCCAATGCCTCTCTCCGTTCTCGCTCTCCCCACTGCGCTCATGTGATGTTGTTCTCCCACCTAACGTCAGGCAGGTCCCCACAGGCTTTCCAGTTGTTTAGGCGCTGCTTGAGCCAGTCTCGGCTCGGTCGCAGACTATCCCTCCGCAGCCTTACACCAGCCCGGCTCGTACCTCTGTGTCCCGATGTTCACTGGCCGTCACCACCAGCTCTGGCCCGAACCTAGCCAGCTGGGGAGCCACTCCTCGCCGACCCCACACGTAGGGCAACCACACGCTCAGACTGCGGCTTGCGCTATGCTCGGCGCCGTCATGACTCACCGCCTTTCAAATCTCCGCCTCGGGGCCTCACTCGCGGGGGTGTCACCGCGAAGCACTCCGCTCTGCTCTCCGCCTCCTCGATCTGCTCTCCGCCTCCTCGATCAGCTCAATGACCTCCGATGCTGCGGGGATTGAGCGGGGGCGCGTCGCAGTATCTCTACTCCCTCACTAATCTCTCCCGGCGCCACAATCGGCTTCCTCCGACTGAGGAACCCTCTATCACAGCGCTCTCAACTGTCGGGCGCCATTTTGTCTCGGAGGCTCGGGCGGCCCGGACCTCTGCTGTTGAGTGGTAGGATACCTGGGGGGGTCCGCCACCGACTTCCGCTGCACCCCACCGCCTCCCGACGACTTCAGACACCGTTGGGTGCCACCGTTGCACAGGATTATGCCGGATTTGGGTATTTAAGCGCTGACTGTTAGCGCAGCTCTTCTAGCGTGCGGCCATTTCAAGCGGCTGCAAGCTACGCCCCCAGTATAAAGTATTTTTAATATAGAACAGCCAGGGAATCTGTTTCGCTTTGTCTAATGACTGACAATCAATGACAAAAGATCTATTAACAGCAAGTTCAGGTGTGAACCAAATTCTTGCCCAGAGCAATAACATGGCCAGGCTAATCAGATCATCCATTAAGGTCAGCGCCAATTCTTCATGACAGATTAAATTTGGTATACTGACTGGGACTGAGAGCAGTCTTCAAGAACTGTTTTCTGCTCTTTGCAAGGGACCAACTTTACAGTAGCCCCACCATCCAGCGCTGTATGTGGCAACCAAGATGCATTTGCTCTTAAAAAGAACCATCATTTCTTTAAGTGGTTTATGTTGTAACTTATGGGCAAATCTAAAAATAGCATCTGAATTTCTGTTGAGGGATTGAAATCTTGCCGTCAAAAGGGACGACTAGCTCAGTGTGTTATTAAAGGGGATACCCAAATAATTGACATTTTTTACTTTCCCTAAAATGTGGTCTTTCATTCTAAAAGTTTTTGTCCTAGTCTTTGGTCGTCCACAAGTCATGACAAAAGACTTGGAAAAGTTAACTTGAAAGTCTAGCCCCTCCATATATTTCAGGAAAAGATCTAATAAGATTGGAGGCCATTTGCTGTGCGGGCAATCAATACGGCATCATCCGTGTACAGCAAAATGGGCACCAACTTAGTCCCCATTTTCACCAAGTCCTATCCATTTTCAACCAAAAAGGGACTTTTCCCGTTTATATAGATCAGAGAAAGGAAAGGAGCCAAAATGCA
Source organism: Calotriton arnoldi (assembly GCA_963921515.1). Lineage (NCBI taxonomy): Eukaryota > Metazoa > Chordata > Amphibia > Caudata > Salamandridae > Calotriton > Calotriton arnoldi. Next base: position 3,412,331 of record CAWUFW010000003.1, on the reverse strand, counting down.
GCCCTGTCTAACACCCCGTGTAGATTCAATAAATGGGGAGCATTCAGCTGAGGAATTGTAACACACCTGTACTGAGAGGTCAAGATGGAGCCGGCAAAGCAATAATAATAGTTCCGGTTCCACACCCATCCCCCTCATTATGGCCCACAGTTTGTCACGATTCACTAAATCGAAAGTGCTCGATAGATCTATGAACGTCAAATAGATGGATTTATTCTTGGCCTTCGTATACGTACCCAAAATTAAAAAAAGATTTAGGCATTGCTCTATCGTCCCTATGGTGCAGTCATACCCCATGGCCATTTATGCTTGGGATGAAAATTACTTCTTGCTGTGGGCCCTTAGCAGGCAGACCACTGGCATACTCAAGGCATGTAGGACACGGTCTGCAAAGCAAACAATGCCATGCTTCATGGCAAGCCATTTTAATGGTAGCCAATCAGATCTGCCACCACTCCCATGCTGTGAACCAGAGGTGTTAAATGTTTACTAAATGTTGTGTAACTTCAGAAATCTAACCTCTGAATCTGATGTGCTTGCTCATGTGTTGTAATGTTCTTCAGATTACCATTTATGATATATTACTACTGTTGCAGAGCAAGTCTATAAATATGTATATACCTATGTGTATCGTAATGTAAATAATTCTAATCTATATTTTGTACAGCTGTTCACTAGCCTTAAATCTGAGCTATACACAATACATCTACATTAATAAATGAATAACATGATGCTACAGCATGTAGTTATCTCCAACAGTACCCACTAGGTGTACACCTGGACCCACTACCTGTAAATTGCCCCCTTTCCTCCTGAGTTCCATACAATAATGCTTTACGGTGAGACTTACAGGATTGCTAACAGTTTAACACAGACCGTTATGCCACTGATAGTACCATAGACTGTCAAATAGTTTGCTAATTTTCTGCCACCTCTAGTGGTTCCCCTATCTGATTTAGGATTTTATGTACACCTGCTTTGTTAAATCAGAGACTTCACTAAAACTAGGACAGTGTATGAAGTGAGGTAGCCCATCTAATTTTCCACTAGTCCATGTCTCTGCTAGCCAGTTTCAGTCTCAAACCCATGCTCACTAGCTCTATACATGATCACTGGCTGCCTCTATGGTTTCTCAATGTGAGCAGTTATTGTTACGGGCAGCTTTTGTATAGCAGCCAGTAGTGTTCGGTTGTGTATCTGTATCCAGGTCTCCCAGTAAGTTTTTTTTTTAACATTTACTTAGGGCCAGATGTACAAAGCATTTTTTCCGGTCGCCAACTTCCCGATTCGCCGAGTCGGGCCATTTGCAACCGGGAAAATGCTTTTTCAAATGTACAAATGCGATTCAGTAACTTGTTGCCAAATCACATTTTGCATTTGCAATTCTGTATTTGAAAGAGATGTGTTTAGAGCACCCCTTCCAAAATACCGAATTGGTATGGTATGTATTACTGTTTGGCAACCAAATTATGGTCGGAAAACTGTAATACTTTACCACCAGTTTAAAGCTGGTGGTAACCCATGCACAAAGGGCAAGAGGTCCCCAAGGGATCCCTTTCCCTTTGCGAATGTGAATAAAAATATTTTTAAGGTCCTTTGGACCACTGCCTGCCCTTAAAAAATAAACTTCAAGGTTTCGTTTTTTTCTTTTCAAATGCATCTCATTTTCCTTGAAGGAAAACGGTTTGCCTAAAAAAAAAAAAAAGATTGCTTTACGAAAAAGCGATCACAGACATGGTGGTCTGCTGATCTCAACAGGACCCCATCCCTATGATGGCTGTGATTCCTAATGGTTCGCAAACTGCGACCTACCTCATTAAAATTCATGAGGTAGGTCGATTTGCGACCCACAAGGAATCTTTAAATGAAACTCAATGAGTTTCATACATTAGGTTTACCGATTCGGAGAGAATCGCAATTAGGAAATCGGTATTCCTAATCTTTGTACACCTGGCCCCAAGTTCTTTCTCACTTTTTTTCTCTTTTACCCACTCTTTCTTGCTCTTGTCAGTCTCCATCCATCTCTGTGTCCTCTTACCGTAATATTCTTGTGTATGCACACTTTACATCTCCCATTTTACTCAGCCTTTTTTTTTTTTTTTTTTATTTTCTGTTTTCTTTCTCTACTGTCTCGGTTACCTGCAGATCAGTCTCATGCCCACCCTTCACTCTAGCCTGCCTTATTACCTTATTTTTCAATTTCTGTCCTCTTTTTTAGTTTCATTGCCTTCTTTCCTGTTTTGATTAGTTGCAAGCTTCTTGTTGTTGCCGTTCTCCACCACTTTCTTCTTTTTCTTTCTCTCCTTCATCCATTTTCTTTCCTTCTTTGTTCTTTTCCTCTCATGCTTTCCGTATTTATCTATATCTATGTTTTATTCTATCTCTCCACATCACTGATACAAACAATTCACAGGCCTACAAGCTTTATTCACAGGAGCCCATAGAGGCGTCACTAACAGCAACAACTTCCCTTCACCAGGTGCCTCTCCAGACCCTCCACACAGTTTAGAAGGAATCATCCCCACTACATGCCGCATGCCCATGAACCCAAACTTGCCCATTCCTGTCAAGATACTTCACTCCTTCCATTCAAAACAACAATACAATGATCTATACACAGGAAAAAACAAAACAGATGAAAAATTAAGAGGCCTGGTTGACCTGGTTAGCTCACAGCCAGAAAATTGGGAATCTGCCCTGTGAGATGTGAATCGGCTTGCCAAGAAATTGCATCTTAACATAATCCTATCTTGGACCTCACACACAACCCCGCAAGGTACCATCAGCTTACACCACATTCTGCACCACCCCAGCACCAGGATGTACTCTGGACTTACGAGGTGCTGGTCGCCTCTCTGTACTTTGCCTGGCTTCTCATTCCTGATGAACCATTCACAACTCCAGCATCAATTCACGTAGCAAAGACGGCACTTCACTTTGATCCCACTTGAAACACCCACAGACTTTACTTTCAGGTCTATGGAGCACCATGGGATGACTCCAATGACTGCGAACACCAGGTCTTCCATTTTCATAGCCTTGACTATAGATATTTCGCCATTATTTAATTAAGTCAAGGCACAATTTCGTCCTTCTTGATTTATAGAATTTTACGGTAGGATGGTCCTCAGACACAGCTGGTCCTTTTAGACTTCTCTGTAGCTTTTGATACTCAAGATTAAGAGGTCCGATTGTGCTACTAAATATCGAACGCCAGAATATCATGGAATATTGAAGACATAATATTGATAGACAAAATATTGAAAACTAAGTGCACATAGGGAAGTATAGATTTCAATCAAGTGGCTTGTAAAGCGCAACTACTCACCCGTAAGGTTCTCAAGGCGCTGGGCGGGGGGGGGTGGGGTGGACTGCAGATCTGTCGCAAGGCACCGTGGTTCAGTCGTAGAGCCAGGTCTAGAAGTCCTTCCTGAATTAGGGCAGTGACGGTGATTGCCTTAGGGGGAGTGGATTAGCTATTCCTAACTCCACATCTACATACCTTGAAGATATATGTACCTCATGGGTATATATATGTCGAGTTGGGTATAGAAAATCTAGACTTACTTGCCTGTCAATATTTCTTTTTTTAATATTTTGTCCTCAAATGTATCCCATTGACATTCTGGGGACAATATTTTACAAAGGGTAGCCAAAGTGTTACATGCTTCCACCTGGTCAATGACCTGGTTCAGGTCATTCTTGCCAAACCAGCTCTAGGGAGTGCAACTTGGACCACTCATATTGGAAAGTTCCACCCTGAACTGTGGGGTTCCTCAAAGTTTCGTCATATCCAATGTCCTTTATACAGGGGTGTAAAACTGTCCCCTGAAGGCCTGGCACATCAGGGGGACCCCACCATTCAGGGGCTCCTCATGCCACCCAGATCATATGAGTATCTGTGAGATATGGGAGCATCAGTAGCCCCTCGCGACAATCTGATGTGGGCCCCATCATTGTGTGTTATGCCACAGCCTTTATACCATCTATGCAAGACACAAATTTGGAACAAAATTGGGGGCAAAATAAAGACCCTTGAAGAGCTTCAAATGTATGTGGGTATGTCTGTGAATGATGAACTCCGAGCGAACAGCATGAAGACTAAGATTTGTATTTATTTATTTTGGACCTGAAGGGAAAGCAGCTTTCAAAGATCCTCTTTTCCACAAAAATTCAGGGGAAGTGCCTCAACCTGCCATGTCACCAGCATTAAAAAATATAAGTGTACTATTAACTCAGGAAATGGCCTGTGCCTCACCACTTATGAATGTTACAAAATCATGTTTCTATCAGCTTAAGCAGCTTCGTTCTGTCGACCCCAAAATATCAGAGTTTTGTAGTTTGAGCAGCCATCACTTCAATGTTTGGCTATTGCATGCTTTGTATGGCAGGCTCCCTCGAATCTCTTATGTAGATTGCGGCTTGTACAGAATGTTGCAGAAATAATTATCTACGGTAAAGGTAAAAAAGATAACATCTCTTGGAGTATGGAGACTCTACATTGACTGCCATTCTACAAGTGATATTCAAAAAGTGCCCTCTAATTTAGAAATGTGTCCATAAGAGGGCCACTGTACACCAGTAAACTACAGTATCATACTCTCTGGCTCAGGCGAGAGCCAGCTGTGAAGACCTCCATGATTCTTGAACTCCAAGAGAGGAGGCCGCTTTTCAATCGCTGCTGCTAAAGCCACAAACAATCTTCTCAGAGACCTGAGATTAAGCCAGCCCTTGGAAATCTTGAGAAGAAAACTTAAAACTCAGCTGTATCAGCAGGTCTTCTTCCTTTGCCGTTGTAGATGCTTGACCCTAACATTGTGGTAAAATAGTGATCAGTGCCTTGAGAACTTTGGGTAAAAGATGCTTCATAAATGCAGTTAGCAACAACCCTTAGAGAATGTCCATAAAGGTATAAGTGGAATTTATGATTGCGCCAAGTGGAATTTATGATTGCGCCAAGATTGGCAATTGTCATTAGATATAGTTGAATGTTTTTGCTCAGTTGAGGTGTAGGTGTGGCTGGCCCTGGCAATGAGGTAACCCACCAGTCACAGCTCACACTGCAATAGGCTGCGTCCTAGTCCATAAGGGCATTATTAATAAGAGTGGTGCTTTGAGGAACAATATAAATCAATGTGGAGCACAACTCTGGGGCCGATTCCGATTTCGGCCGGAAGGGCACCGAACGATGGTCGGAGCCCTTCCGACCGAATCGGAACGTGCCGGCTGGATTCCTTTCCGACCGAGCCATTCCGATGGGCTCGGTCGGAAAGGAATCGACTCGGATTTCCGGATGGCTTACGACGGGCTCGGAGAGCCCGTCCGCCGTCCGGAAATCCTTCAGTACTCCCCGGCCGCCTCTTCACGACCGAGGGAGTACGATGGCAGTATTTCACTGCCTTTTCGTGTCGGTCTTTCCGGCACAAAAAGGCAGTCGGTAACTGTCTTTGGGGGCCCCCATGGGTGCGGCACCTATGGTGCCCCTCTGTTGATCCCTGCACCCGGTGGCAGGCACCTTGGGGTGCCGGCCACTGGGTGCAGGGATGAACTGCACCCCTGCTTTTCACAATGCAAGCATGCATTCCGCTCGGAATGCATGCTCCCATTGTGCAGTATACGAGTGCGACCGAACAGGGTTCGGTCGCATCGTACTTGCAGGGCCGTAACAGACGACAGCAGGTCGGTCGGTTACGGCTCCTGGACGATGTCGGACGGACCTGAGTCCGTCCGACATCGGAATCGGCCCCTCTGAATGCTTTCTGCAGATCGCTTCCTCAAAACCACTCACGTTGACCTGAAGGCAGCTTATTCATCTGAAAAAGAGGTATTGTGAATAGTGGCGGAATCAGAAAGTCGTAGAATGCGGGAGCATCTTCAAAGGTCCCATTACTTGCACACGCCTTGTTCACTGTGCTAATAGCAGATACAGCTCAAGGTCGCCATTTACGTCTCATTCACAGGGACAGCAAGGAATTAATTTGCTTAATCTTTCAGTCCAAGATGTAAGCACACATATGTTGGCCACATTGGCCCTACGTTTAACAGCATTGCCAATCACCTTAGTATGTGCGAATAAGAAACATTGGGCTTTTCTCTAGTAGACCCACCAAGACGAAGTAGGGTGATGTCACCTGCATTGGCATCAAAAACCATGAAAAACACTACCACGAAAAGGCTTGCAGCATGGTTGTCCACATACTGGGTCATGCATGGATCTCCACACTTCTCAAAAGCAGCCTCTTCCTTCAGAGAAAGGACAGAATCCATGTGTGATTTGTATCCCACCCTCGTCGCCATGTGAAGGATGCACAATTTGAAGGAAGGACAGTAAATAGTTTCATTCAAAGGTACACAAAGTGACACTTTCAGTTTCCTTTTTCTCCAAACCAGAACTCAACACAGTCCAGAATGGGCCTCACGTAAGAGGGTGTGGATGAGGAACACTAGGACTCAGAGTAACGAAGAGTACTGATAAATAATCGGGATATTGCAGCACTCAAGATAAAAACACCCAATTCTCTTTTAATTTTTCACCTTTTGTCTGTTTCCCTGCTTCTCTCATTTACCATTTTCCTTTTTTTTTGTCTTCTGTGCTTCATTCAATTTGTTAGTCTTTCTAGCATTTTGGCCTTCAATCTTTTACATCTTTGTTTCCAAGTTATGTTTCTATTTTTGTTTCTTTCCCTCTCTCCCCTCCTCTTTACTCTCCTATTTTTCCATCTGTTTCGTCTCTTTCGACCGGCTCTAATCCTAAACGTCTCCCTTCCACTCACTGCTTTTCAGCCTCAGAGACCCCTGCTATACCATTCTCTGTTTCCTCTATCATTCTCCCGTCACCTCATAAGAGTCCTTCTCGTGTTTCCTGTATCACTCAGCCCAGTGTATATCCTCAGGAGAACCCCATCACTCTCTGTCTCGTGAGCAGCTGCTGTCCCGGGGTCCCTGGGCAGCCCAGACCTGTTATTCCAGGCATACGTGTTTGTTTCCTCTGGACAGCTGGCCCTTTGCAGACAGATTGCTGGTGCCCACTTAAGACTGTGGCTTTGTGTCTCACCTCAGAGTATGTCAGAAGACGATAGAGCGGCAGGACCCGGAGAAGAGAGGCCCGGGGTCGAAGCGCATGACGGGACAGCAGGTACGGGAGCTGGCGGTCGCGCGTTGCATGCGTACAGTAACGCAGGTGAAGCAGCGTGGGGTCAGGGGTTAACTGGCTGCGTGCAGTAGATAGCGCGTTCTGGTGTGTACCACAGGCAGGCTGGGCAACAGTACCGTAGGCTGAGCAGGTAGAGTAAGCACGAGGGGCGACAGGCAGGGAGAGCAGGGACAGTAAACGAAATAAGGGAGCTCAGGTACTACACTGCAGACTCGAGGTGAGGGGTTACATTGGCGCAGGTGCAACATGGAGCTTTGTTTATACCGCATATAGTAAATAATCTGGTGACACTGCAAATTAGACCCCGGCACAGCTGTGAAGCACGGAGCAGTGGTTAACATGTGACAGAACCGGTTGATTATTCTTACAGTCCATAGGAAATGGCTGAGCTTTTTAAGTTTTTATGTTCTCTTGTTGCTCCCCACTTTTATTATTTCTGTGTGCGTTATATGATTGAATAAATACTTGTATTTCTCCATTTGGATTTTGTGACACAGAATTCAGTTCCTTTCTATGGCCTATGCTCAGTGATAATTCGGAGTAAGGGACCCCCTGTTCCTTTACAGGTTCTTTCCTAAGGTCGCGTAACTGTGAGGTGATGTGCAATATCCTTATAATGCAAGAGAGAGGTTATTTTATTCCTTGTAACACATAATCACACCATTTCCAATAATGACCCCAAATCCATTGTGCATTGCTCTTTCATGTTCATTGCAGACAGCAGTAAAATCAGTATCCATACTGAGAAATTAAACACACCAAAAAACAGTTAGTTGTTTTTGCCAAAATATATTAGAACTAGTTTAATATGTCAGATTAAAAATGCTGTGGGTCAGATCGTGTAGAAACATGCAGAGATTGTATCCTTTCTTACATGACCTATAGCTTGGAAAACAATTAACTTCTTGATATAAATTTCTACTTTCTGCTGATCACTTTTTCTTTTTAGAGGAATATATCTGAAGAAGCTGAAACCAGTTCCATTTTTCCTTCTTTAAACTGTGGCTTTAATAATGCTCAGTGACCTGCCTTTCACTCTGGCAGCAGACACCCTGATGTCAGAACTCAATGATAATAATAGTTTATTACAGGCTACGTCACAAGTAGTCTGTAATAAGAACATTAAAATCAGGCTTTTTCAGAGGGGATGCAGGCTCCCATGTATTACAATAGGGAACAACGTGCAAAAATCAGTGTTTCTGCAGTGATTCACGTATGCCTTATGCCACATATGTGCAAGTTTTGATCTGAACACTTCTCGTACTTAAATCAGGTGAGATGTCTAGGTAGAAAACTCAGTACGTCTGTGAAGGAGTGGAGAGTCTTGGCTCCTTCTTTTTAGCGCATAAAGCCAAACAAGGACTGGTAGTATTGTTGTTCAGGACTGCCATCTGCATGACTGTGGTGCCTTGTCCCAGTTAGGTGGCACTTCAGTGAGGTTACAGTCCATTTACAGCATTGCCCTGCAGCAGCCAGAGATCTCAAGACCATGCCCAACCATGTTCAAATGACAGCAGCTGGATGCGAAGTCTGGAGGCCTGGAGTGAAAAGGCCCATGGGACAGGTGTGCCAGTGAGCTGAGGGTAGAAAAGAAATGGGTTTGACTTCTAGTCCTTTGGGCATTGGGATTGAGATGAATCTAAAGTGACTCGCACAAACGAAAACAGACAGAGAGAGGAAGGGGGTGCTGTTTATGAGGAACAAAGGCAGACACAAATTGAACACCAATTAGTTTTAGATGCTATGGCATGCACTTTAATTCATCTGTATTAGGAGTATATACTCTGTACTGGGGTGTCAGTACTCCGGTTGTGTGAAGTGCTTTGAGACAGACTTAAATATTGAGGAATGTGATTTAAGCATTTTCTTTTGATATTGCAACAGGATGCAGTGTAAACAGGGGCACAACATGAACTCCTGTGGTGCAGGTCGGTTCCCACGCTTTAGGGTGCCCCCCCTTGCCCCAAGCCTTTATATCTATTTAAGGCAACCAGCCTAAATGAATTGTACCTAATTATGCTTGGTGAGACCGTAATTTTTGTGATCCTCTTCTGAGATCAGGCTCTCCGAGATGTAGAGTAACATCTCCAGGATGGGGTTTAACAAATCTGAGCTTGGGTTTATGTGCTGCGGGATGACATTTAGACACTCTGATGTGGGTTAGACTATCTCGGAGTTCGGGATTAATGCTCCTTGTGTGCATTTAAGCACTGAACGATAGCATTTGAGCTCTCCTAAGATGTGGTATACGTTCCCTTTGATGGGAGTATAGTTACTTTTAGTGTATTTTAAGTGCTTTGTGGTGAGTTTATGTCATGTCTAATGTGATTTAAACACTGACATGGTGTAGGTCTCGCTCAGGAAAAAGGTTTAGCTCAATGCATTGGGGTTTAAATTATATGGCCTAGCAAGGTATGGGGTTTAATCATCTTGAGATGTGCTTTAAGCTCTCTAGGATGGGGCTTAAGCACGCTGGGTTGAGTTTAAGTACCCTGAGATGTGGCTCAGGTTCTTGTCAATGGGGTTCTAATGACTCTGGGATGGGGTTTATTTGTCTCGAGACAGCATTTACACACCTTAGGATATAGCTTAATCTCTGGGGTTGAAGCATTCTGCGGTGAATTTAAGCACTCTAAGATGTTAGTTATGCTCTCTAGTGTGAAGTTTTAAGCACTCTGTGACAGGTTTGAAGCTCAGCGCGGTGCATTTTATTGCTCCCAGGTGCCATGTAAAAACCCTGATATGGTCTATGCACCCTGGCATGGCATTTAAGTATTCTGAGATGGATTTGAGCACTCCTAGATATTATTTAAACTCTCCAGTACGGGGCTTAAACACATTGCGATGCATTTAAGTGCTGTCTGCTTCCATTTACATAATGTGTCTTGGTTTACACACCTTGGAATTTGGTTCAGGTGCCATGGTATAGCGTTTATGCACCATAGAACTTCGTGTGAGCTCTCTATGATGGGGGTTTAAAGAATCTGTGATGGGGCTTAAGCTCAGTGTGATGGGATTTAAAGTGCTGGGGATAGCGCTAAATCATCCTGAGGTGTGGTTCAAACACTCTCTGAGACTGGATGTAAGTGGTAAGAGACAGCATTTATTCACTGTAGGGTGTTGTTTAAGCTCTCTCGGATGGAGCTCATGCCTTCTGAGATGTGATAGAGTTAAAGTTATGTTAGTTACCTGTAACAAACACTACACACTCAATCACCGCTAGGCTCGACTCATTGATGGTGAGTTTTGAGAGGAAACCAAACTCAAGTGGTAAGAGTGAAGGAGAGACCAGGGCGGGCCTGAGAGAAACAGGAGACGCGCAACATGGCGCAGAGATCCCTGGAAAGCTGGGGCAGTGTACTGTCCTTTCATCTCAATCACCCTATCACCCACCACGCACTGCAGACAGTTATCCTTTCCCACCCACTCTCTTTGTACTGAGATACTCCTTTTTGTGCAAAGCATAGAGTGATGGGGGACACGGGACATCCTCCAGCGCCCTTCCACCCCCTTACGCACACAGTGCTGCCAGGTGACCTGTAGTGAACCGGGCAAGTCACTACTATATCAGTTTGACTGGTAAAATATATAATGAAAACCGTATTTGCGCTTTTCCAGTGCAGGAACTTCCGTGTAAGGAGGAGCAGGTCAGCCTGCATGGGTGGGGTGGCGTTGGGTATAAATTAGGCAGGAACCTCGAGGTGATGGTGAAACACAGGTGCAGTGCAGGTGTGGGCTCAGCTGCTGAGGGGGGGATCTGTGCCGCCTTTCTTCCCTAAGATGGATTGGAGCAGGGGGAGAGGGGCTTGAGTGTAAACCACACATGGAGCCTTGAGGCATTCGGCTTGGATAGTCTGCACCGGTTTACTTCTGGCCAGCAGGGCCTGACAAGAACTAATAGCAGTCCATCAAATGTGATGCGACCCTGCTTGGAAATGGTAATGGTACGGTCCATTTAAAGACTAGCCGTCCTGCTGAACAGTAATGACTATTCCAAATCATTCTCTCTTATTTTTCCTAACTGATTTTGGGTTTCCCTGGATATGAGTGAAACGTTCAATACTTTTGTTTTTAGTACACTGTTTTCTGGGTGAGCGGTAAAGATGGCCTGTTGTTAACATACAGTGCTATTTTTTCTCGATTTTCTTGTAAACAGCTATTTTTCCTAATCTCTCTTAATTCCGTGTCTAAAGGTTAAAGTATATATTAATAAAGGAAGAGGACAGAGTGAGCAGTCTTGCCTAGTCCCTTGCTTGATACTTGTGTTTTTTGACAGAGGTCACCATTAACAGTCACTTTTGCATTTGGTTTGACCTAACAAGCTGAGACAGCCCTTAAGATTTCCAACCCCGACCACACCAGGTATAGGACTTTCCACAAATACATCCAGCTGATTCGATCATTATTCTTCGACTGAATCGTTCATACAAAAGGTAGCTCACTCGTGGAGTGGTGATGGTATTTATTGTGCCAGCCATATTCTGTGTGAGGTCATTCAGATGTCTACCTTGATCATAAACTAAATACAGTTTATAGTCAACATTTAGCAGCTAGATCAGTCAATAGTGCTCAAATGGTATCAGGTTTTTAGCAGGTTTTAGAATTAGGCATATTATAGCTTCTGACCAAGACCTTGGTATATTACACATTTGCAGAGCCTTGTTAAATAGAACATTCCATAGTTTTTAGGCTAGCAGAGGGTAGGAACTGACTTTGGAGAGACTATGATGGCAGGAGGGGAGTAAACAACAGAAGAGACGACAATCCGAGAGTGCATGTTGGTTGATACAGTGGGATTAGCTTAGAACCAACCATAGGGTGGTGCAAGGATATGAAAGACCTTAGACACAGTCCTGAAGCAAGTAAACTAAAACGGATGGGAATAGGGAGCCATATTAGTTGTGCAAGGTACGGAGAGACATGGGGCGAACAAGAGACCTTAATAAATGCAGACCGCAGGATCAATTGAAGTGAATGAAGATTATAAAGTGGGAGTCTTTCCAAATCTGTGGAGGGACTCATCCACCCCACCTGCCACACTTCGGCTGCCATTTCTTACATTATCGCCTAGATTAGTAACTGCCCCCACCCTTAATCCCAGTGAATTTGCTGACACCTTAATGAAAACACTGCAAGTTGCAACCAGAGTCTCAGATGTAGTGCACACTGAAATCTTACACCGGATGAGTGACATGGGCAGCAGATGAGCTGGACCCCTTCAAGGAAAAGATAACACTCGGGGGCAGGAGGCCGCCCCAGAAAAGGTTCACCCAGGACCTGCTTGAAATGGAGAAACAGCTGAGGGCGGTAGAGCGCCATTGGAGTGATTCCACTCAGGGCACAAGTCCTAAAAAAAGAAGTGGGGGGACTAACCTAGTTAATCAGTATGCAAGTGGCATCGCAGCGCGTGCCATCGCAGCGTGTGACATCACGGCGCGTGACATCACAGCGCGTGACATCACAGGAACTGGCATCACAAGAAGTGATATCAGATCTTAAGCCCTCACATATATGTTTAGCAGGTGTATCATGAGTACATTGGAGCACATTTCGAGTATACTTGCAAACCCTCCTGATTTAGGCAGAAGATTCACACTTTTGTACGCTACATATAAAGCAATGTTACCTTTTGTCAGCGTTACACTTTCTATAGCCATAGTGCTTTAAAAGAAATAGTGATATTTAAATTATTACAACGCCTCCTCAAGGGTAATAAGCGTATACAAATGCAATTTATTTAGTGCAAATACTGGGAAAGATCAACACATCTGACATTCTTACAGTGCATGCATATCTCCTAAACAGAGCCTGAACAAAGTGAAAAGCTGCCTCTCCTAAGTATGTGTGAAGTGCTAACAAGGTGCGAGCCTTTGTTTCCCCTCTGCTGCATTTGCATCAGGTGTGAGGCTCCTGACTGCTGCCAGCCAGGAGACTCCAACAAAAGGAGGCTTGATGACCCCTCAGATTCGGCCTTTGTTATGGCCGAGTCTCCCAGCAGGAGTCAGAAATAAGAGAGCCCCGCCCCCGCCTGCACGTTGTTGTGATCGAAAGCAGACAACAACGTGCAGGCGCTGCTGAATGTGTCCCGGTGTTTGGAAATTACACCGGGACGAATTCAGCATCTTTTTTAGTGGGGCCCAACTTCTTGGCAGGGTGGACGGCATCCACCCTGTGAAAGAAGTGGGGGGACGCCGTCCACCCGCGTGGACCCCCGACTCGTGCCCTGATTCCACTGACACTGTTCAGGAAAGCATGGTGGCCTGTAAATGCCAATCCTGAGATCAGATGATTTTTTAAAGACTTTGGCATGATCTTTTTCGATAATATTTAAGGGGATTTTATGTGAGTGACTCGGCGATAGACACCCCGCCCACGGCTCATCGGATTTAGTATGAGGATTAATGGTGATCGATAGATTTCAGCCGCTTTTATAGACGTTCAGTTTTTATTTTGAAGGACGATAAACCAACTAGTTCTAATGACTCTCTCCCCTAAGCTACTGAAGAAGCAGAAAATGCAGTGATAAACATATTGCATGAGTTGTGAACATTAGTAATAAATTTACAGCACGAGTTGTGAACTTTTGTAATAAACACTGCACTAGGTGTGAACATCTGTAATAAACATACATACTGCACGAGTTGTGAACGTCTGTAATAAACACTGCACAAGGTGTGAACATCTGTAATAAACAAACGTACTGCACGAGCTGTGAACGTGTGTAATACATTTATTGCACGCGTTGTGAACTTCTGTAATAAGCACTGCACAAGTTGTGAACATCTGTAATAAACATACATACTACACGAGCTGTGAACATCTGTAATAAACATACATACTGCGCGAGCTGTAAACGTGTGTAATACATTTACTGTACGAGCTGTGAACTTCTCTAATAAGCACTGCAAAAGTTGTGAACATTTGTAATAAACATACTTACTGCACGAGCTGTGAACATCTGTAATAAACACTGCACAAGGTGTGAACATCTGTAATAAACACACTTACTGCACAAGTTGTGAACTTCTGCAATAAATATATATGCTGCACGAGTGTGTGAAGCATCCACTGGCATGGTCCCCGCTTAACTAAAGCACTCTGATTAGGAGTGGTAAGGAAAACAGGTGGTATGTGCAACTCCTGGTAAATGGGGATACTCCTTAATGGGATATTTACTGGGTGCATAAAAACCACCTACACGAGGTTTCGGGGTAAAAATGAAGCATTACATGCGGTTACCATTTACCAAACAAAATTGTGCATGTTTCTCCTTTTTAATAGGCATTTTCCAAAGGTAAATTTCTCCAGGGTCTACCTGGTGAAATCTGTCAGGTGAACCAGATGGGCCTGATAATTATTGAACCCCTTATAATTCTGATCCCTCCGTAAACTGGAGTTCGAACAGCATTTGAAATTTACCCTCTTAACGCCTCATTCTGGGTGGCCCAGTAAACTGCAATCCTTGTGCAAACACCTATTAGCGCAGGGGTTGTCGTTTTCAGGGGCTAGACGTCAGTCACACCTTGTGATTACCAGTGCAATAAAGTCCGCACTCCTCTTTAAATTTCGGCAAGTGAAAGATACTGAAGCGTAATGGGGGAAAAATCATAAATGCCCGATATTTACCGAAACATGCAGATGTTGATGCAGTAAGCACCAAAATTCACTAGGTGGAGCCGTAAGCACCAAAATCCTCATGTTGTGCACCATGTTTATGGCAAATGCCAGGATAGTTGATAATTATCACATCCAATAAATTCTAGACACTTTGTTGGCTTATTTTATTTGTTAGTTATCCCCTCCGATCCCAGGAGCACCTCTGCTCAGGTCTTTACTCACAATTGGAGCCTCGTGTACTGGCTTCTGTTGGGGAAGGGTTGTACCATGGATGGTGGGACTCGCCTTCAGGCTGCTGTCACAGCCATTCTACTCTGCTGAGCAGTTCGTCAGAACAGCAACTATTCAGATGCCGCTGGATATGAGAAAACGACATAACAGATGATGTTCAAGCTAGACTGTGGCCCAGCATAGTATCAGAATATATTTTACTTCCGTTCTTGCTGATCTGGTAGTTGCATCGATAAGGGAGACCCAAAGGTGCTGGGTCTTCCTTGTACCACCCAATTATTTTATGCAGATTACCTATAGCACGGATCAGAGTTAAAGCCAGAACAGCGTACAAAGGGCCTGATTACGAGTTTGGCGGTGTTGCAGCGGGCTGCCACGCTAGGGCCCCGCTGCAATACTACCAAACCCGTAGTCAGCACCCCGCCGTATTCCGACTGGAATACAGGTCGGGCGGTCCTATGGTGGGGGTGCCTTTCTACGGCTCATAGGAGAGCCGTAGAAAGGCACCGCTGTGGGAGCGCCGCAGCCTTGTCCTGCACGGACCGAAAATGCATACAGCCTTCTGCATGCACCCCATGCATAAAGGCAACAGGGGGCACTACAGCCTCACACCGCTGCGCCACCGCCTAAGGATCAGGGATCCCCAGCAGCTGCAGCGGTCCTGTGGCGGTCCCACCACCGTAGTTGTAATACGGCGGGAGGAGCGCCAGTCTTGCAGTCCGGGGACCGCCACCACAGGTTCAGCTGTCTCATGGACCGCCAAACTCGTAATTAGGCCTTAAGGTCCTAGTGTGGTTACAAATGCCTGACATGCAGGATACCATAGGAGTCTTCCCGCCTCGCCCCCCACCTGCCTCCTTTATTATCTACCTGAAGTCATTGGATGATCTCTTTTGGAAATTTGGGTTCAGATCCTGACTACACACAACATCTCTCATTTGTTTAGAGACCAGGACTTAATGGCCAACCACTTTAACCAGGGCCCCCAAAATCGGAGTAAGGCTGTTTCACCAGAACTAAAAATTCCTAGACCAAGAATTCAAGTCCTGGTAAACCTCCAATTACATCACGTTAATCAGTGTATTCAGTTCAATCAATCAATCAATCAATCATGTCACTTATAAAGCGCACTACATACCCGCGAGGGTCTCAAGGCGCTGGGGGAAGAGGGGGGTGGTGCTGCTACTGATCGAAGAGCCAGGTCTTGAGGAGTCTTCTGAAGGCCAGTAGGTCTTGGGTCTGTCGGAGGTTGGTGGGGAGGGTGTTCCAGGTCTTGGCGGCGAGGTGGGAGAAGGATCTGCCGCCGGCGGTCGTTTTCCGGATGCGGGGGACTGTGGCGAGGGCGAGGCTGGTCGAGCGGAGCTGGCGGGTGGGGGTGTAGAAGCTGAGTCGTCTGTTGAGGTAGGCTGGTCCGGAGTTGTGGAGTGCTTTGTGTGCGTGGGTGAGGAGCTTCAACGTACTTAACATGACTTGCATAGCATTGGGGGTATCCTCTTTTGCATATTCCCTAAAGATGTAGGGGTCTCATAGCCTGCTAAAACATCAAACGCCTACAGGTCCCCACACATGGTCCAACGAGGCCTATCCAAATTCTTGAACACCACCACTTCCAGGCTCCAGCCACTTTCCTCTATAACTTCAAGACAAAACTGAAGACATGATTTGTCTCCTAAGCACACCCCTAAACTTCCATCTACAGGGCATTGTTCAGTCCTAATGCTTAGGGACTTTCTGCTGCTCGGCTCCAGAATATACATAAATTGTGGTTATTAGAAAAGGTTAACAGACGCTATTTTCTCATCTCTTACATGGCGTGGCTAATACCATCTGCCCCTACAAATGATTAAAAATACATATATATATATTAAAGAGGGTGACAAAATCTACAAACTATGAAGCGTTGATACGGCAAATCCATTTTATTGCCAACTGGGTGCTTCCCCGTTCATTGTTTAGTTTGTGATGGGCAGAAAGTGCGGCATCGCAGGGCAGGGGCATCTGAGCACCTTGTGTGGTCAGGAGTTAGTTGTGTTGATATGTGCCAGTGGTAATGTTGAGTACCACATGTTATGCTCTCCTTGTTGTGGCATCATGTGATGGTCGTGCCCTCTCTTTTGTAGGTGATACACAGGACAAACAAGGATTGGATACAGTTGCAGGTGCGAATTGCCTGAGCAGTGAAGTGGTGAAAGACAAGCCTCCCTCTGACACTGCTGGCAAAGGAGATCCTGAGAGTGTTACCAGCGCCACAGCAAAGGATACAGTTTGTGGAAGCAGTGACATGGCCGCTCCTAAGAAGGATGAATCGTTGGAGGCTGAAGCCACAGAGAGCAGGCAACAAGACACTGCAGCACCAGTGGGGGCAGAAACACAAAATGGCGGAGATGAGTCAGAGAAAAGAACAAACACAGCCACAAAGGAAGTGGCTGATACAGTGACAGAGACCTCCTCGAAGCTGCTGTCCTCAATGCCACAAGGACCAGATGTGGCCCAATTGGCAAAAAATGGACAGGCGTCCCACGAGTCAAGCAGGGACGAGAGCAGCCTCTGTCCCAAGAATCAGGAACAGGGGGCTGAGAAAGATGGAAGAGGAAATGAAGACGCTCCCACACAGGGAAGTCCTCCCCTACCCGAACCTGAGCGTCAAAACACCTTACAGAGGTAATGACATGTTCATCCTACTGTGTTCTTGCTTTTTAATCTACTGGCCTTCTATTGATTTATACCTTGCACTGTAAGCATATATGTTTGTCGGTTGGTCTACCTGTTTCTTCTTTGCATAAACATATATAAAGCACTCTGATACCGTCTAGGGTCAAGTTCGCACTATATACAACTTTATGAATAAATAAATAAATAAATGATTGCACTGTCACAGTACCTTTTGGCGTACCGACAGCATACAGTGATATCTTTACACATTGAGAACTCAAACACTTTCTGGAACAGTGTGTGGTAGTAGATTTAAGTCCTCCATATATGATTCGAATCTCTTCCTAAGTGCACGACTGCATCACATTTTGAGTTAGTGGACTGTCGTCCTCAGGGTTACATTGGATCGAGGCGAGTTTGAAGGTGGAGTGTGGTAGTCCTCATGTTTGATTGCCTCAAGCCCTGAATGTGAATGTGAAGGTGAACTGTGGTACTTAGGGTGTGATTGGATCTATTCCTGAGTGTAAAAGTGAAATGCAGTCCTCACTGTGTGATTGACTGGATTCTTGAGTGCAGTCTTGTGGTTGATTTGATTTTTATTCACAGTTTTAAAATCATGCCAAACAAGGCAATACAAACGGTTTGTATACACACATAACACAAAATAAACATACCACTTAAAAAGAAGCTCCAGTCATCTTAAAACATATACATTTACACTAAAAAAAATCTATTACTAGCGAACCCTAACCACCCCCATAAAGGATATTTTAAATCAACAATTACTAATTTTGACCTGCTATCTGATCAATATTTAAAACACTAAAATCTCTCCTGGTTCCCGTCCAAGCTGAAACACTCTAGCTTAGACCCATTTTACGGAGTTTTATATAGCGCAAACTTGACCCGAAGATATCGGGTATCAGAGCGCTTTACATAGCACCAGTTGCGTTACATGAGGACACATTCATTTTTGTTAAGCACGGGCCGGGGAGATTAAGTGATTTGCCCAGAACCACAGGATATTCAGCGTCATTGCCGACACTCGAACCCAGTTCCCCAGATTCTCGGTCGACCCCCCCTAGCCGTTGGGCCAACTCCTCTCCCCAATATTGCATTAATCATATTTCTAAAGAAGGTAAACATTGTCATCGTGCAAAATGCAATTCACTTGTGTGCAAAATAGAGAGGTAGTATTGCAAAATACACTTATTTTTTATACCGTACACGATTTGGCAAGATAGACATTAGGTAAACGATTAACATTATGCAAGGTACAATTTCGTTTGTGCGAAATAAAGTGACGGTAATACAAAATACAAGTATAATTATGCAATTATTTTTAGACCGTACGCGATTGGGCAAGATGGGCATTGGGATTGTCCATACAGGGTAAACAATTATCATTGTGCAAAATAGAGTGATGGTAGTGCAAACTACGGTTATAATTATACAGAGTGCTATTAGGCAAGGTAGGTATTGACTTTATACAAAATACCCTCTCTTTTATTAAAGTTAAAACTGTGGCAGAGCAGCATACAATACTTGTATTTGCACCTCAGTGTACCCCTTCCATATCACTAATAAGGCAGACCACTCTGCTCAATTAACTGTTCGTAAACAATGGACAGGAATGTTCCTACCACATAGCACAATGATATATTATCACATCTTAGAATTAATATCTTTAAATCATTTGTACGGCGGACCTGTGTCATTCTAAAAGACGGTAACAGCAATTTTCTTCTAGCATCAAAACATAAGCAGGCTATGAGTAAGTGCAGGAAGGTTAATGGTACACTTTGACAAAAGGGTCACGTAACTATATCTGACCCTGTCTGTCTAATCAGCGTCCATCGTATAAAGGCTGGAACCTGCCCCAGCCTAACCTTCAAAGCCTACCTCCTTATATAAGCACTTTTTATATCCTCAGGTAAGGCTGAATATGGCCCCCCACATCTTGATTCCTTTATATGACACAAGTTATCTCTATTACACACATCTTCTATGTCACTCCTCCTGGAGCCCTCTTTTACTAAAAGCTTGAATGTTTGTTTCTGCTGTACAGCAGACAACCCTTGAAGTTCAACCCCTACTGCAACATCTTGGGATACCTTAATATTGAGCAGATTAGCAGCCCACCTGTAAGCATATTTCTCTTGCAGACAAGATTTTATGATTTGTCTTAAGGAGCCCATATCGGCTCTAAGGAGACCAAACCAGTAATTAAGGAGCCGTTGTTTGTACTTAAATAGTTCACTAGTGAGGCCCAATTCTAGCCTCAGGGCACTATTTACGGTTCCTCTGGGTAGGCTAAGCCATTTCTTCCAGACATTAATTTCTATGGTTTGCACCCTCCTCAAATATTTTATGTGCAACACCTCAGACCCATACAACAACAGACTAACGATTTTACCATTGTATGTCTCTCTAAGCACTTAATGGATTTATGGCCCAATACTGAGTCCATTCTATATAAAGCACCTACAACGGCCTTAACCCGCCCCTCCTGGATGTCAATACGTAAAGTTGAGGTTATATCTAAAGCGAAAGCCAAGATAGTGATATTCCGTTACCTCTTCTACTGGGACGCCATTTAGCCACCACTTAAACCTTTTCTTCTGTACCCTCCCTTTCGAGAAGACCATTTCTTTAGTCTTGGCTGTATTTATTTTCAAATAGTTGGACTTGCAATACTCAGAAAAAGCATCTAATTTCCTCTGCAGGCAAACCAGTGTAAGATCCAGCAAAACCATCTCATCGGCATAAAACATTACTGGAATGGCCTCGTTGCATAGTTTTGGCGGAAATGATCGAACTAAATGTAATCCTACCATAGCATCCACAATATATGTGGAGAACAGAAGTGGGGCAATCATTAACCCCTGCCTCAATCCATTAGGGGTATCAATTTTTCTGGTCAATGCTCCTTTACCCCCTAATTCGACCCTAGTCCATGAGTCTTCTTGTAATTGAATAATCAATTTTAATAAGCCTGGCGGGCACTCCCATTTCCTCATCTTCTCCCAAAGTAAGGGCCTATTTATAGTGTCAAATGTTGAAATATCAACGTATGACGTATTCAAATGTTGCTTTTTTTTAAAGGCATATTTTTCGGCCAAAAGATTTAATATAAGACAGCCATCCGTTGTTGAATAGACTTTACGAAAACCCATTTAAAACTTAGGGAGAATATTAGCCAATCTTCTAGCAGCCCCAGGAGATGTTTTGCTTACACCTTGCTGGGAATATCTAGCAGCGTGATCATACAGTAGCTAGATGATAGGTCCCGCTTTCCATTTTTATACTTAAGAACAAGAACAAGGGACACCCTATCCACTAGGAACCAGGGTACTTCATATATAACAGAAACAGTGGTTCCTGTGGGAAAAATACTACTCTGTATTGATAATACTATGCACAATCGCAATAATAACGGGTTGGATTGATGTCAGAAAGAGAGGAGACCGTGAACACATCTGTTTGTATTTACAATAATTCTTTTATGTAATTCAAAAAAATATATACGAATATATATAGAAAAGGAATTAACACAATAGTGCTTTGTGTCCCCAGCGTAAATGGACCCAGAAAACAAAAAGTGGTGAATTTGTGACATATACAACTCGGTTTCCACAATTTTTAAAGGCGACCTTGCACGCGTTACGGATCCATTTCTTCTGCATCGTTTTGAAGATTATCTCCTGAACCGACGGGACGATCGAGTCCACGTTTGATCATTCATACTGTACAGGCGGGAGCAGCAGCGCTGCCTGCACAACTGGCATTGACCTCGAGATCTACTCGCACCAACAACAGGCCGAGTCTACAAGCATTTATCGTCCTATGTACAGTCATTCACTGAACCGTGCATATCCGTGGCTGGCAGCCTCCCACTTCGTTCCTCACATTGGGTACCCGGCTGGGTCCCGTGTGAGTATTCTTTTCACTTCTTTTCTCACCATACCGGTGTTTCACACTTTTCACGTGGCTGCGCAATTTCCTTTCAGATGTCCCTACACCCACAGGTCCTGAAGAGACCCTATAACGCACGAAGGGTCGAAACGTCGTCGACAGTTATTTAAAGCGAACCATTTAATCAGCTCTGATTATTGTATACAGTAGCTGTGATCATTGAAAAATTCCGAAAGGTCGCCTTTAAAAATTGTGGAAACCGAGTTGTATATGTCACAAATTCACCACTTTTTGTTTTCTGGTTCCATTTACACTGGGGACACAAAGCACTATTGTGTTAATTCCTTTTCTATATATATTCGTATATATTTTTTTGAATTACATAAAAGAATTATTGTAAATACAAACAGATGTGTTCACGGTCTCCTCTCTTTCTGACATCAATCTAACCCGTTATTATTGCGATTGTGCATAGTATTATCAATACAGAGTAGTATTTTTCCCACAGGAACCACTGATTC
The DNA here is from genome assembly GCA_963921515.1 of Calotriton arnoldi. Lineage (NCBI taxonomy): Eukaryota > Metazoa > Chordata > Amphibia > Caudata > Salamandridae > Calotriton > Calotriton arnoldi. Next base: position 3,390,242 of record CAWUFW010000003.1, on the reverse strand, counting down.
CATTTTTATACAGCAGGACCATAACACTGCCTTTCCAGGTTCTTTGTATCTCCTGGATGCTTATTAATGCTCCAAATACCGGTGCTAGGAATTGGGCCCACAAATTTAGGTTACGTTTAATTATATCAGAGGAGAGGCCATCAGGGCTCCGGGCCTTAGAGCTTGTTAAGCCTTTTACAATGGTTTCTATACCCCCTACTGACGTAATCAAGTGGCTATCCACCGCCCCCTGTTCTGAGGCACAAACCTGCCTACTCCCCACTCCTCCCTTATCTACCTCTTTAAGTTTGTACAGCTCCGATAGATAACTCACCCATGTTTCTTCCGGGACTGGGGCTGCAACAGTACTTTTGGTCGCCCCCAACACTCTATTCACTATATTCCAAAAGCCCTTAGTATTTCCCAATCTCAGGGAGGCAGTTGCTTTAGTCCATGCACTCTCCTTATCTTCCCAGGCTATTCTTCTAAGCTCTTTCCTATAGCATTTAATTAGGTAATCCTTATTCGCCCGCCTCGTTTATAAGCCTCCCTTATGTTCTTATTTAGTGTCGCCATGGCCTGTTTTTTAGCCCAGCCCAATGGATCCTTCCTGACCCAATCACACTTTAAACCTTCTGGTGCCATTTTGCTTTTGGAGGCAATTAAAATCTCATACTCCTGTACCATGAGCTGAGGGGGCAAGGTAGATCGTGCATTCAATACTTCCTTCATTTTATTTTGGATATAACATTTCAGCTTACCAGTCCATACCAGTCTACGCTCATTCAGATTGTGAATTGTTGTGCTATTTTGCCACAGGTCGCTTAAGTGTATATCTGTATGCAGTGTAAGGATTAGGGGGTTTATAATCATTGCCTGGTAAACCACCTACTACTAAATTCTTGACTATCCCAAAACTTTCTGTGGAGATCATAACCTAATCTATCAATGTCAACACCCTTCAATTATCAAAGGTATGTTGAGCGAGTTGGTCCCCTACACACCTACCATTTACAGTAGTCAAATTCAAACTGTCGAGCAACAGACCCAGTTTCCTCCCTCCCCCATCACCCCAGTGATGCTCCAAATGCGGACTCGGGAGACCCCAGGGTGTTTTCTTTCTCCCTTTGGAACGCGTCCTTTGCTGAATTATGTGGAATCTCAACGTTAAAATCTCCCATCAGCATGATTGGGGCCTTTGGGCAACTTGTGCTCACCATATCCATCAGAGCTGCCAGCTCCTTCAACTGATTATCCAACATTTTATTCGGAGGAAAGTAACAGTTGATTAATATTAAATCTGGACAGCCTTCTGCCTCCCTTTTACCCTGCTTTTCTAATAATAAGACACAAATGGAGACTGTCAAAAAATTATTATAATCCTAAAATAATATGCACCCCTCTATCTCGTATCTTACACCAGTCAGAGCAAGTCCTCCTGCAGGCCAGCCGAACTTGCCCTTAATTGCACTAGTACTAAAAACGTAATCGCTCATCGCGACCTCATTCACTTCCCTAGTCTCCTGCAATACGATAATGATACCGTTTCTCTCCTCAGCAGCCCGCAAAGAATCTAGATTCCTTTTCAGGCATGTGATGTTCCATGACAACAAATTAACCATTATATCATCAGGATCTAGGGGGGTCTGGTAAATGCCTTTTTATCATTTAGTGCCCCCATAAGCCATTCCCATTTGTTGTCATGCTGATTTGTTAATTTTTCACTATTAGAGATCTGCCTTCCCTCTTCCGATTTCACAATTAGGATATTATCGTACTGAATGAACTTGGGGGCCCCTGACCGCCCCCAACAAGGGGACATGATTGGGCTGGTACGATACGGCTCCCACACCCTCCCCCTGAGCCTTCACCTGGGTCGCTGACATTACAGAGGGGAATAACCTATGTATCAATAAGTTATAAACGTCAAAGCTTGACCTACGAAGCTCGTACAATGAGTTCATGACTTTATCCACCCTGATCCAGGAATATTAATAATCCTAGGCAACTGGCCATGATGTAGCCATATAATGGCCTTTGGAAGGACCACCAAAGAAATATCCTTAAAAGAAATTTTAGACAGGCATGGAATTGATTCAAAGAGAGATAAAATACATGACCTATTAAGAGCACATTCCATATCTGCAAAAATATCCACCAATTGCAGAACTCACTCTACTTCCTCATAGGGGCAGACTACTGATCCTTTGCCCCATATTTGTTCGACCTTAGACATAAAAGGCTCAGCTCCTACATTTAGGGGGAGACCGACCTTGCCCTGCACTTGCACCATTCTGTCCTGTGCCGGTTGGTATTCGTACCATGGGACAATAGTCGCCCCCACCCCTTTTTGTGAATTAGGGACCACTGATGAGTGGGCTGCCCCACCAAGAACATCAGCAGAGCCTTCTACCACTAATGATTGCCTGAAAGGGGTCTCTTCTTGTGGCACCGTAATAGGGAATTTAGGCCTTCTTGCTCTTTTCTTTTTTAGCCTACAAATTTTTCCTTTTCTCTTTCTTATGCCTGACTTGATAACAGGTTCTGGCTTCTTACTCTTTTTATATTTTTAAATATTGGAAAAACCTCATTATTTTTCCTTATATCACGTGCTGGATCTGGGAATTCCTCCCCCTTACTGGAGCCCACTTGTCCTGAACCATCTTGTTCTCTAAAGAAGGATTCCAGCTGAGATAGATCAGCTATCATTTCACACTTATTATGCTTGATTCCGAATTCCAATTCAGAGCCCCTGTTTGTACTCCCATCTCCCTACTACTTGGGCCCGAGCTTTTAACACCCACAACGCTACTCTCGCCAACTGGTTTAAGGGGTAATTCCTTAAGTATCACTGACAAAATATCTAAGATATGATCAGAACCATCAGTGGTCTTTTCCAGTAGATAAGATTGATGAGAAAACACGTTCAAGGCTTATCAATGAGTTAGAGAAACACGCATAATTCGGTAGAATATTACTAGACAGGTTCAATACCAAATTGGGGGACCCTGAAATATTCGATAAAACAGAGGCTGTGTGGCTTGGGGTACTAGAATACATTTCCAAAGATTTTTTCAACCGCTTGGTCTGAGGCAATAATGCCACATCTTTGTTTACTACTTCCTCATTCATTTTAAAGGGTGAAATGTCTGGTAAAGTTTAGTCCAATACAATAGAGCCCTGGAAAACCTGTAGTTCTGCTATAGTGGTACACATTAGAGGATGTTCGCCCCGGGATGCATTTTCCCCCCTACTGTGGAGTTCCTGGACTGGCTGAATGAAGTTCTGCAGCACACACCCAGCTTCTGTTGGTGCAGTCCGCTCATCTTCGCCTGCTTGCATCTCAAGTATTGCAGCGCCTAATTACATCAGTTTTCCTGCACCAGGACTCACACCAAGCCTCGCCACTCTCCTGGTCATCTAACTTGCAACCTAACGAGTAGTACAGTATAGTGATGCAGCAAAGGCCAGAATAATGCTTCATAGTTTATTCGCACTGTCTTAAAACAGAAAAGAAAGGCAGTTATTCCACAGGGTTGCAAGCCACACCCAGACCTGAGCCGGGCACCAAAAGTCCGGCTGCAGCAGGTGCCCAACAGCTGACACCAACGAAAGGCTGGGGGCTGCGCAGCCGCTGCAGAGTTGATGCTGATACGGCCTCGCTGAGATGCAAAAGTTCGGCGTGTGATCACAAAAGTCAACGCGTGCATGCGCTTCTAACTTCACTCTACTGTCAAATGCCAATTCCCTTGAGTTGAGAGCGTAATGGGATGCTAATGGTGTGAGTGGATCGAGTACCGAGTGTAAAAGTGAAGTGTGGTCCTCAATGAGTGATTACCTTAAGTCCTGAATGTGCAAGTGGATAGTGGTCCAGACTGTGCGATTGGATCTAGTCCTGAGTGTAAAAGTGTAGTGTGATCCTTGGAGTGTGGTTGACTCAAGTCCTGAGTGTGAAAGTGGACTTTCACCCTCACAGTACGATTGGATCCAGTTGAGTGTAAAAGTGGAGTGTGTTCCTCACTGTTTGACAGTGGTCCTCACAGTCCACTTGCATTCATTCCTGCGTGTAAAAGTGGAGCATAGTAGTCAGCACGAGTGGCTCAAGACCCGAGTGTGAAAGTGAACTGTCATTTTCAGGATGCGATTGTTTCCGATCCTAAGCGTAAAAGTCTATTGTGGTCGTCAGTGTATGATTCTTTAAAGTCCTCAAGATGAAATTGGACGGCGGCCATCATGGTGCAAATGGATCAAATCCTGAGTGTAAAAGCTGAGTGCGGCCCTCAGTGTGCGATTGGCTCAAGTCCTGAGCGTGAAAGTAGACCGTCGACCTCACAATGCTAATATATCCAGTTCTAAGTGTAACAGTGGACTTTGGTCATCACTGTGAGAGTACCTCAAGTCCTGAAGATCACAGCGGAATGCGGCCCTCACAATGCAACTGGGTCCAGTCTTGAGTGAAACAATGGAGTGCGGCCCTCAGTATTTGATTGGGTCAAGTCCTGAGTGTGAACGTGGTCCTCAAAGTGCGATTGGATACAGTCATGAATTTAAAAGTGGAGTTTGGTCATCAGTGTGAATTTGGATCCAGTCCTGAGTGCGATCCTTAGTATGGGATTGGACCCAGCCCTCCGTGTGGACTTGTACGCCTGTGTTCAGTACGAGTCTGATGCCATGTCTTCATCACAGTGTGAGCTTTGGATCTTGTCCTGGTTTTCCAATTACCATAGTAGCCTTTAAAGGACAGTTAAATAAAATGATGATAATTAGTTTGAAAGACAGGGCATAGATATTAAACCAATTGAGTTTTTTTTTTTACTGTTATTGATTTCTGTTGGCTAAATGGTGTAGCCTGCTTCAGTACTTTAAGCATTCACCACTTCGTGGATTTCCGTGTGGGTGTAAATGTCAGCCCTGTATTTACTATTTACTGAGTAAAAAGATGAACCTTGATTCCTTAAGTAGATTTAGGGTGAGATTGGTGGGCAGTGCGGAAAATGAGGCCGAGTGATGTATTGTAGAGGTCACATTTCAATGCACCGTGGACAAAATACAATTGGCTTTATAGACAGTTCTGAAGGGGAGATCATGAGCTGCTTCATTATTTACGGTCTGCCTCTGTAAATATTACATTTATTTCTTTACAAAAGCAGCAGCAAACAATGTTTACACCCAACAGAGAAGTGTGTGCTTAATGAAACACTGAATGCACACCAGCTCAATTTGTGATTATTCACTGAAACCGTATGCCACTGCTCTAACTTTAAATATCATGTTAGGAGATGTAGTTTATTCAACCAGTTAATTCAACTACTGAATAAATAAAATATCACTAGCATTGCTAACAATATATAATATGCAAACAGCTATTGCTGAAATATTCCTGAGTGCTGCTAACAAAATCCGTGTTGTTTAAATGCCTAAGTTTGCTGCTCTTCATATTCTGCTAAATATATTATCTTGGTGCTGTTCAGATATGCCAGTACTGTTTAGAACTGCCAAAGTTCTTCTCAATGTGTCAGCCTTTCAATGTTCATAATTCCATGACACTGTTTCCATATTGCATCGAGAAAGCACGTTATAATGCCAGTTTTTACACTGCCACCAGAAAATTGCAGTCAGTTTTCACACTGCCTTAACAGTTTCACAGTCAGTTTTCACACTGCCTTAACAGTTTCACATTGCTAAATCAGCTATCACATTATCATGCACGCTTTACATTGACCACGTAAGGCATTCATAGCCATGTCGGTTTCTACATACCTTCCAGAAAATCTCATGCCAATTTTCTCATTGCCATAAAAGTTTCACGGCGCCCCAAGAAACCTGCCATAGTACTTTTCACACTGCCAGGCCAGTGCTTCAGCTAGAAAACCTTGCCATGCCTGTGGCAGCAGCAGAACAAATGTGAAGTTATGTTATGTAATGTAATTTTACAGTGTAAGGATTTTACTTAGTGCATTGCCCAATGTTTAAACTCCGCCTTGGAGGTGTTTAGCTTTTGATGGGTACCTGCAGGTAGAGGGACATGTTTTGGGAACCCCTGTTTCAAGGCACATACATTTGGTCACACCTCCAATTTAATTTTCTGCCTGATCCTGAGAGTATTTGTTTCTTGTAATCTAGTGTGTGCTACTGTTGCTCCATTTACAATTAACATCCTTTATTTGTCAATAGACCTCTCGTTGGTGGGTTCTTATGTTATGTTAAGTTATGCTATGTTATGCAATGGTTTGCTGTGTTATGTTATGCTATGCTATGCAACGTTATCTTATGTTATGTTAGGTAATGATATTCTATGTATCTGGCTTGTTTGAGCTCGTTTGTTCCCACTGTCTTTCTGAATTTGCTTCCTGTTGCCCATATGCACTGGATTGGACACTGGTTCAGTTACCAGTCCGTTTTAGTGTTTTGTCATTGCCCTTTCTGCATTTGGTGTTGTATGCACGTCAATATCTTTAGCAGTGGTGACCGGTAGGGAATGGTAGTGATGGAGGGGGAGGGGGGGTTAGAAAAAAAGGAGAGAAAAAAGAAGACTTACCTGCTGGTCGCCGGTTGCCAGCCGCCGCCTCTCCTCCGTCCTCACTGTTTTCCTGGCTCCCAGACTCCCCTAGCCAATCATGACGCTGCTGTCATCAGCATGACAGCAGCGTCATGATTGGTTTGAGTGGCCTGGTTCGGTGCTCAGACAGGGAGTGGGAGCCTGTGCATGTTCTCCACCTAGGCTGTGCAATACAGCCAGGTGGAGAACATACTAAGTGTGCATGACTGTTTGGCAGGCCCAAGAAGGCCGGCCAAACCATCATGCGCACTTATGGTGCACCAGCCACTCCTCCCTCTGACACAAACCCAGCCCTGTCCTAACTTGGCTCCATTATACTAAAAATAAAATGATAATAACGTTCTGTTATTATCATTTTCTTTTTCTTTTGCACTGCTCATAGAACAGTGGGGCGACGCTCCTCTGCCTTAGCGGAGGAGCCGCCGCTGGTCTTTGGGTTCCCTGATAGTACTCTCAGTGACATTGTCTGGTATTCATGTTCGGTGCATGTATTTTTCCTCTCAGTGTGGCACTAGGTATTCTCTGCCATGATCCCTCACTGGTTCAGTGATGCTTTCTTCTGGTCTGAGGCAACACCACGAATGCAGGTTTCTAGTCTCGTCCTCTTCCCTCTGTGATAGGCTGGTTCATGGTTGATGGTGTGGTGGGATATGGCATTGTATGGTGTACCAAGTAGAAAAATACGATTGGGCAAGATAGTATGCAGTGTAGCATGGTGTACGGTGTTGGGTGTGTTTTGTAGAGTACGGGCCGTATGTGGTGTTGGGTGGCTTGGAGGAGGTTGGTGTGTAGTGGTGTTAGGTGTTATGGTACTTTGTGATGTGGTAGAGCCTCGAATGGTGGGTTGTCCCGGTTGATAGTGTTGTTTGATATGTTGCAGTTCTGTGTAATATGTTGTATCAACTGCAGATCTATATATATTAAAACCATCCACAACCCAGCTACCGCTCCTGTCACTTGTTGACTTTAGCTTGTCTTTGACTCTGTACAGCACTCTGCTGCCTTTTGGTTCAGTTTGCGGTATAGAAAAACCATATACATACTAACTTACATACATACATATGTACATATATATATTGTTATGAGTTATTACATGATATAGCCTGGTGAGTATGCTGTTGATTGGTTTTGTGTTGTGCTATGCTCTATCCTGCGGTATGTTGGTGATGTATAGTGTAGTGTGCATAGCATATTGTGGTATAGTAAGTTCTGCTTTGGACTGATGAGGTGCACTGGGATATGGTGTTTGGTGGACTGACCTGGAAATGGATGATATGGCATGATATGCTGTTGCATGGTTATACTGTGTGGGGTGGTGTGGTATAAATAATATAAACTGAAGGGCAATTTAGTGTCATATGTTGCAGAATGCCATGTTATAAACCATTTTGGCAAGCAGTGGTAAGATGTTATGTTTTATGGTATACTGAGATGTGATGTAATATAGTCTCCTGTACTGCAACGTAATGAGTTACAGTGCTGAATGGCATGATGCAGCGAGGGGCGTGATAGTCACAGGGGGTTGAGAATACAAATTTGTTATGAATGGTGTGCTTGAAACCATGAAGAACACTCGCAGCAAATGATCTAGTTCTGCACTGGAAGCGTGCAAGGTATGATGTGTTGTGATGAGGGTGGAAAAGTGTGATGCATCATTATATGATGTGTTATGTGATGTGGCCAGATGCCTTGTATTTTGGTGGGCCTTCATGGTGCTGTGTAGCGAGTTGTACTTTGGGGCCATTGAGATGAGGTTGAGTATGATGTGCAATGATGTGACATAATGTGGTCTGGTACTGGGAGAAATAGTGTCAAGCACTGTAGGTGGAAAGGTATGTTAGGATTTTGCAGGATGTTGTGTTGATTTGTGTGGTGTCATATGAGTTGCTGTGAGTTTGGCATTGAGCTAAGTAAGGGAGCGGTTGATGCTATGTATTGTTCAAATGGGAGGTCTAGTTTGATTGGTGCCGTATGGTCGGATGTTGTCCAGTATGAAAGCTCTTTTGCTTAGAACCAGGTAGCCATTTATCAAAGTCTTTCATGAGGTTTGTTGGATGTTGAATGCTTCTTTGTTTTACTTAAAAGGCTCGAGATGTTCTGCAGTTGTTTCTCTTTTCATGTCCCCATTCTCTTGTGTGTGTTCATCAAGGGAGATATTTTTGAACTTTGTGGCTGGTTATATTTATGTTCCTTGCCAGTCATTCCCTTGCTAGTAAGTTGGGACTTGGGCTTGTGGCCCTTTGCTTTAGTGAGGTGCACACACTCTTGTCGGTTGTACCAATATATCTCTTCAGTGTGTACGGATCATGAATTCCATTTTGTGAGGCTGAAGACTCTTCATGTAGTGGCTGTAGGGGTGAGGAGTATTTATCATTCGGGGTGGGATCAACACATTTGTGGATTTGTTTGGTGTACTTTTTATTTCTTCGTCGTTGAGTAGATTTTCTGCTCTGTTCAGTGAATATTCTCCTTGTGTGTCCACACTGACAACTATGTCTTCAGCCATATCTTTGTGTTTTGTTATGGCAAACATATCTGTACATGAATTTCGTGTGTTGGTACTTAGTATCAGCTCCATGTAGCGTTGTGTTTATAGGTTACCTCAGGGCATTTTTTCTCTTAGTGATGTTTGAGTAAACAATTGCAGTGTATTCCTAAAAGCTTGAGAGGCAAGATGTAAACTTTAATATCAGGTAATAAGCTTAAAAAAGCATGACGTAATTTTATAATTTGTCATGTGAGGCAGACATGTTGTTATGTCCCCTTTCGGGCTGTCCTGTCACTCCCAAAGTTCGTTGACTCCATGTGGTTGGTGATCACCTCTTCTTAGAAGTTATTTATTTACCAGTTTTGTAAGGCACTGTTGTACTGGGGTGACATGAGTTTGCTTTATATAGAACTTAAATTTGTCTTACATAAGAGCATTTGTAATAACAAACAACTAACTTAGAGTAAAAAAGTCAAAAATGTTACATTTTCAGGACGCTGAGTTGATGGGTACATTATTCCATCTGCAACCTGAAGAGGAGAGTCTTTAAATGTTCATGAAGGCCAGGAGTGATGTGTTCTTATGTTAGGTGCGAGAATGAAGTAGCCGCCCAAGTGAAGGTCTTATCTAGTGCTTGGAAAGATTTGAACTTTTGGACATCTAGATAAAGCCAGTCTTTGTTTCTGGGTCCCTTTTGACTGCTGGTTATGATGAGTCTGAATTGCCAAATGGGGCGACTCTTCAAGTGAACTGCTTTATATGCAAGTCACCAAATCTTGAATTTAATCCTGGCATGTATGGGCAGCCCGTGGAGATCTCTTAACAGGGGTGTGATGTGGTCACACTTTTTTTGCAGGTGTTAAGAGAGTCAGTGGAGTGGAAGACTCCTTTTGGCAGTGAGAGAGATGATAGAGGTACTTCTGCTAATAAAGTGTCACCAAAGCCAGATATGAGCAGGCGAGGGCCAACGCTACCGTTTTTAGGTGGGTGGCAAAAAAAGATTCTTTTTAAGGTAGAATCTGAGTGAAGTCCAGAGGTTTTACGATTTTACTATGTGCGAAATGGATGGGGAAGAAGCATCTACCCTTAGTTCGTGAATTTGTGAGGGATCAAATTTGTTTTTGTGTCTTGCTGTGATGAGTAAGAACTCAGTTTTTGTGGATTTAATATCAGGATGTTCTTTCACATCCCGCTGTGGAGCTTTGTCAAGCAGGAGAGTTGGACAATTATGTTAGTGAGGACATATTCATTGAAAGTTGTGTGTTATCCATGATAGAGTTGATAGATGAAGCTCTTTCGCCCTCAAATAACGGACTCAGCAGCCGCACCTTGAAAAATGTGGGTGCGGGGATTGTTTCTTGAGGGACAAAGCAAGAGATCAGTTCTTTGTCTGAGGTGTATTTCTCCATCTTAATAATCTGATAAAGATTTGCAGGTAAGATGCAGGTAAGATGAAAACTAGTTCAGTACTTACCCTCGCAACACATGCAGTGCTCAGACACAGAGGTAAGTTTTTGATGATTGATTGTGTCGCAGTGCCGCGAGGGGTTCACGAGGCAATTGTATCCTTCACTTGATGGAAAGTAATTGATTAGCAACATATCTTTCAGTCGTTTTCCCAATCCGTGGTAGATTGGAGGCAGGCTTGAAGGTGGAGTCTAGGTTTTGTCATTGTGTGTTTGTGTTGAAACAGGTGTTTTTGACAAGTTTTTAGCGTGTTTGGAAAAATACCAGTGGTGAGCGAAGCGTTGCTCAATTTAAACCAGGCTTCTTCAAATAGGTCAAATTTTGCTTTTATATAATGTTGTGAATAAAGTAATAAGTTGGTTTATTTGTGGGAGTTTTATGACTTTGGAGATTTCCTCTTTGCTTAGGGAAAGGAGGAGTCCCACATGTTTTTATTTTTGGAAGGCGGTACTTTATTTATTAGGTGATAAATGAGGTGTGTTCTCTAATAGATGTATTTATTTCATGTGAATTAAAAATTGACTTGTTGCATTCTTCCCCCGAGGGCATGGATGCTAGCACCCCTTCTTATGATAAAACATTACTAGAGACTTCCCTAAATTCACCACCCGGAGCCCCTGACAGTGTAATCTTTTTATTCGTTGCTTGGTGACCCTCTACGCCTTTCTCCCCATCATTACATTATTTTATAGAACATGATGGACAAAACCCGACTTAAAAAAAAGTAGCAAAGGAGCCTTCAATTCTTCAATACTTGCTAATTAGGATCTAGAGGTTCTGTGTTTTTAATGTAGTTCACTGTGCATGCATTGCTCATAGTGCTGATTTAGTGCTTTCCATTACGTACTACTTGTAGTCCTAGATCACTGCAATGCTTCTATGGTACTCCTGCCTCAGTGCCCAGCTTCACATGTACTTTTGTCTCACTGCATGGGTTTGCATGTACTCCTGCCTCGTATAGCTTCGCATGAGATCCCGCATCAGTGCAGTGCATGGCTTCATATGTACTCCTGCCTCAGTTTATAGCTTTACATGCACTCCTGCATCACTGCATAGATTCACATGTACTCCTGCATCAGTGCAGTGCAGTATTTACATGAACTCCTGCATCAGTGCAGTATATGGCTTCAAGTGTACTCCTGCTTCCGGTCATAGCTTCACATGTACTCCTGCCTCACTGAATAGCTTCAAATAAACTCCTGCCTCAGTGCCCAGCTTCGCATTAACACCTGCCTCACTGCATGGGTTCATGTGTACCTCTGCCTCAGTGCATAGCTTCACATGTACTCCTGCATCAGTGCAGTGCATGGCTTCATATGTACTCCTGCCTCAGTTCATAGTTTCATATGTGCTCCTGCATCACTGCATGGGTTAATGTGTGTTTCTGCTTCAGTGCATAGCTTCTCATGTACTCCTGCATCTGTGCAGTGCATGGCTTCACATTAACTCCTGTATCAGTCCAGTGCATGGATTCAAGTGTACCCCTGCCTCAGGTCATAGCTTCACATGTACTCCTGCCTCATTGCATGGCTTCGTGTGTACTCCTGCCTCAGTGCCCAGCTTCACATGTACTCCTACCTCACTGCATGGCTTCACTTGTACTCCTTCCTCAGTAGATGGCTGCCTAAGAGCATGGTTTCACATATACTTCTGCTTCTCTGCTTGATTTCACATGCACACCTGCCTCAATGCATGGCTTCATAGGTACTCGTGTCTCAGTGCTTATCTTCAGCAGAGCTAAACATATACTACTGCCTCGGTGCATGTCTTTATTTGTATTCCTATCTTACCGCATGGCTTCAAATGTACTCCTAATCCAGTGCTCGGCTTTAAGTGTACTCCTGCCTCAGTGTATGGCTTCATGTGTGCTGCTGACTCAGTACATGACTTTACATGTACTCCTGCCTCAGTGCATAGCTTCACGTGTACTACTATCCAAGATCATGACTTCGTGTTTAGTCCTGCCTCAGTGCATGGCTTTATATGTAGTCATGCACTGCATGCACACATGCATAGCTTTAAAGCGACTTGTCCAGTGAATAGATGTGAAAACCCCAGCTCACATCATCAAACAAACAAATGCCTCAGAATGCCTGCTGTTGGTGATGTTAGAGATGTAGGACTGGAAGAAGAGAACCATTTTTTTTTTTAACTGAAGGGGAATCGGAGCACACTGCCTCACATCCCAGCAGAGTTCGCCCCTTTGCATTATAGTGAATGCAGTTTACAATTGGCGCTTACTTGAATATTAGTAGTAGTATTTCACTAAAGTTGGTGCAGATAGTGCTGTTCATCTCTAGACACGTGTTTCTGTATTTTATACTTCATCAGTAGAGATCAAAAACAAATTTTAGCAGGGGTTGCTGAGAATGCTGCCACAGTCCTCTCAGGTCTCAGTACCTCTCGCAGGTGCGCAGGGGCATCTCCAAAAGCTCATCAGCTCGCTGGCTCAAGGGAGCCTTTTTAAACAGAAGGGGGATGGAAGCACACTGACTCACATCCCATCACAGTTCGCCCCTTTGCATTATGGTGACTGCCGTTTACAGTTAGCGCTTACTTGAATATTCTTCATCAGTAGAGATAAAAAACGAATCTTATCAGGGGTTGCTGAGAATGCTGACACAGAGAACCATGTTTGCTCAACACTGGATGGCCCCTTTAACTTTACTTCTGTCTCAGTGAGTGGCTTTACTTCTAGCCCTGCCTCCATGCATTCAACTGGTAATGTTGATGAAATAAATGATAGTGCCAATATCGGCAACACTCGCCACCCCACCATACAGCAATCTCCTATAGAAATAACCAGACAAGACACCTTCTTTGTGGAGAAAACTGCTGCAGGTTTATTAGCATTACAAACATGCCAACATGGTGGGTTATCTTACGGGCGATCCCAAGGCAGGCAGCCCCTCGCCGCCTGCCACCTGATGAGCCAAATTACACCGTGGCCTCCCCAACGGTGTTTGCCATATTTTGGGGGAGGGAAGACCCCTCCCACCAGTGGACCCACAGACCACGCCCCTGCTCACGCCCCATACGGGGGCGGAGCCTGCCAGGCAACCCCCGGTTGCTCAGGTCCACAACCGCCCGTAGGACTAACGGGGCGCTCGTCGCTCCTCCAGGGTCCAACGCGAGGACCTCCCTGTGGATATTTGGCCTTTGCACCCTTGTTGTGCTTCTGTACATGGTACCCGTATGTACCTACAGCCTCTGGATCGCCCCTGTAACTCCGCCTGCAACACAAAATAATACATTAGATAAACCCCCCCCACACCCCCAGCCAGAACGCCGGGTATGCGGTAGGGAGGGAAACGGCGTCAGGGGAATGGGCCAAGAGGGCGCCCAGGGGGCGGGGAGAGGTATATGTACCTCGCCCCCTCCCCGGAAGTGACGCGGCACCTGGACCACTGAGGGTCCCAAACACTGGAAGGCTGCCTCCTGTGCCCTCCTGTGGCACTAAGGTGGCCGCCCTCTTAGCGGGTCTCCTTCGTGGACCCCGGGCAGCCTGCATAGTGCCAATATCGGCAACACTCGCCACCCCACCATACAGCAATCTCCTATAGAAATAACCAGACAAGACACCTTCTTTGTGGAGAAAACTGCTGCAGGTTTATTAGCATTACAAACATGCCTACATGGTGGGTTATCTTACGGGCGATCCCAAGGCAGGCAGCCCCTCGCCGCCTGCCACCTGATGAGCCAAATTACACCGTGGCCTCCCCAACGGTGTTTGCCATATTTTGGGGGAGGGAAGACCCCTCCCACCAGTGGACCCACAGACCACGCCCCTGCTCACGCCCCATACGGGGCGGAGCCTGCCAGGCAACCCCGGTTGCTCAGGTCCACAACCGCCCGTAGGACTAACGGGGCGCCGTCGCTCCTCCAGGGTCCAACGCGAGGACCTCCCTGTGGATATTTGGCCTTTGCACCCTTGTTGTGCTTCTGTACATGGTACCCGTATGTACCTACAGCCTCTGGATCGCCCTGTAACTCCGCCACAGCTCTGGGTGTGGCCACCGTCACCACAGAGCTCCCCACCAAGGTAGATTCCCTTACTTACACCCTGCTGTTACCAACGCCTCGCCCAGATCAAGCAGGAACAGATCCATCCCCACTCTGGATAGGTGGACCCCATCTTCTTCCCAACATCCTGTGACCTTAGAGTGCAGTAACCCATGCCGGATCTGGAAGGCTGCCTCCTGTGCCCTCCTGTGGCACTAAGGTGGCCGCCCTCTTAGCGGGTCTCCTTCGTGGACCCCGGGCAGCCTGCATTCCACAGAGCTAAGGAACTTCTGGAGCAAAGGAGTTAAATCCACAACTTCGTCCTTCATGTACAATTCCGATCCAGTCAATGAATCCCAACGATCCTTCCCCACTCTTTTCTCTCCTTCCTACATTCCGTCCCACGCGCCCGCTCCCCCAGACAACAACACGCCAACTAGAAGTTCTTCCTACCATTTTACAAGGAAGCATCTTTTGATATTACAGTTTGCAAAATGCATTATATGATAACATGAGCGCAACATGTACCAACACTACGCTCACGCGCTGTCCACAAAACTTGCATTATTTGTAAGAGGCACGAGAGCGACATATAATCAATGTCACGCTCACGCATTCACTTTAATATGCAACACATTCCTTTACGTTTACTCAAGAAATTACCAATGGCTAAGATGTGCTTCGTGCCATGTGTGTGCCCAGGTGAGGTACCCTACTGCGCTACTGAATTCAAGTTGCACCCACTGATGAGGCCCAATATGGACAAAACCGGCCGCTTGTGTTCCCCTCCGGAGAAGGCCTGGCTGGCAGATGGGGCTTGACTGTTCCTATTGAAGACGGCTAGTGTCTGATTTCCACATGGATGGTCTCTGGGGTAGCCAGGGCTTTAAGTGGGATGAAAAAACTGGGGGGGGTCTCTCAAAGGGGCGTGGCCAATGTAATTAAGGGCGTGTCTTAAAACACGTGAGCTAAAAATCTGTGCTTAGCATAGTGTGCCGCCAGACTTGTATTTTGTTGTTTCTGTCATTACATCCAGACATAGGATACAACAAGTAACATCATACCTACAACAAGTCAGGACAATTGGCTTTGTCAATGGCTGTTAGTTGCATAAGATAAATAAGCAGCAATTATGGCTTGTATATAATATTGAAAAAGCTTCCACTTAAAGCCCTGATGACACCACCACAATGTTGCTCCTTCTGAGTTACAAAAAGAGAAGGGAAATCCAGAGAGAAAATTACTCTCTTTAAAGGATTTCCCTTCCCCTACAACGCTCACCTGGCATGACGTCATGCTGTAACTTCTCCACTAGTGAGTAGTAAGCAGTGTGAGCACGCGCACATCAGTGTGCCTGCTGTCACTGCAGTCCGGGGAAAAAACGGAGCGCCTGTGCCAGGGCACAAAACGGTGCCCGATAGAGACCCGTTTCGAGGCCCCCTCTAAAAAACTGCTGGTGCTCAGCACCGGTGAGACCCGGCCCACTTAAAGCCCTGGGGTAGCACTGTGAGCGATAAAACGATGGGCTGGAATGCATTCTATCCATCACCTTATTATGTTTTTTAAAAAAAAACAATTCTTTGATTTTCTTTGCTTGTATTCCCGCCTCAGTGCATGGCTTCTCATATATTTCCGCAGCAGTGCACGGCTTTACTTTTAATTCTAATTAAGACCCTAGTTTTACTTCTAATACTGCCTGAGTGCAGGAATTGCTACTAAGTCTGCCCCAGGCCACGGCTCTGGCTGTAGTCCTGCCTCAGTGCACGGCTTTATTTCTAATTATGTGTCAGTGAGTGGTGTCACTGCTTCTTCTAGCCGTGCTGAAAGCATTGCTTTAATTATAGCCCTGCCTCAGTGCAGGCTTTACATCTAATCCTTCATCAGCTCATGGCTTTAGTCTTGATTCTAACTAGGTTTTGCATTTAATCCTGCCCAATGGTTTGCTTTTGCTGCTCTCCGGCTTCAGGGCAGTGAATTCTGACTCCCAATCGGTTCACAACTTTATTTCGAATCCTGCTTCCATGCATGGCTTTGCTTCTGTGCTTTAATTTGTACATAGATTTATTTCTTATCCTTCTACCGCTCATGGCTTTACTGCTAATTGAAATCTGGTTCTTAGCTTTACTTCTAATCATGCCCCACGCGTGGCTTTACTTGTATACCCATCCCTGTGTACGCCTTTACTTCTAATCATGCCCCACGCGTGGCTTTACTTGTATACCCATCCCTGTGTACACCTTTACTTCTACTCATGCCCCACGCATGGTTTCACTTGTATACCCACCCCAGTGTGCGCCTTTACTTCTAATGATGCCCCACGCGTAGCTTTGCTTGTATACCCACCCCGGTGTACGCCTTTACTTCTAATCATGCCCCACGCATGGCTTTAGTTGTATACCCACCCTGGTGTACGCCTTTACTTCTAATCATGCCCCACGCATGGCTTTAGTTGTATACCCATCCCGGTGTACGCCTTTACTTCTAATCATGCCCCACGCGTGGCTTTAGTTGTATACCCTCCCTGGTGTACGCCTTTACTTCTAATCATGCCCCACGCATGGCTTTAGTTGTATACCCTCCCTGGTGTACGCCTTTACTTCTACTCATGCCCCACGCGTAGCTTTGCTTGTATACCTACCCCGGTGTACGCCTTTACTTCTAATCATGCCCCACGCATGGCTTTAGTTGTATACCCATCCCGGTGTACGCCTTTACTTCTAATCATGCCCCACGCGTGGCTTTAGTTGTATACCCACCCCTTGTGTACGCCTTTACTTCTAATCATGCCCCACGCATGGCTTTAGTTGTATACCCACCCTGGTGTACGCCTTTACTTCTACTCATGCCCCACGCATGGCTTTAGTTGTATACCCACCCCGGTGTACGCCTTTACTTCTAATCATGCCCCACGCATGGTTTCACTTGCATACCCACCCCGGTGTACGCCTTTACTTCTAATCATGCCCCACGCATGGCTTTAGTTGTATACCCACCCTGGTGTACGCCTTTACTTCTACTCATGCCCCACGCATGGCTTTAGTTGTATACCCACCCTGGTGTACGCCTTTACTTCTACTCATGCCCCACGCATGGCTTTAGTTGCATACCTGCCCCATGTGTACACCTTTACTTCTAATCATGCCCCACGCGTGGCTTTACTTGTATACCCATCCCTGTGTACACCTTTACTTCTACTCATGCCCCACGCATGGTTTCACTTGTATACCCACCCCAGTGTGCGCCTTTACTTCTAATCATGCCCCACGCGTAGCTTTGCTTGTATACCTACCCCGGTGTACGCCTTTACTTCTAATCATGCCTCACGCATGGCTTTAGTTGTATACCCACCCCGGTGTACGCCTTTACTTCTAATCATGCCCCACGCATGGCTTTAGTTGTATACCCACCCTGGTGTACGCCTTTACTTCTACTCATGCCCCACGCATGGCTTTAATTGTATACCCACCCTGGTGTACGCCTTTACTTCTACTCATGCCCCACGCATGGCTTTAGTTGCATACCTGCCCCATGTGTACACCTTTACTTCTAATCATGCCCCACGCATGGCTTTAGTTGTATACCCACCCCGGTGTACGCCTTTACTTCTAATCATGCCCCACGCATGGCTTTAGTTGTATACCCACCCTGGTGTACGCCTTTACTTCTACTCATGCCCCACGCATGGCTTTAGTTGTATACCCACCCTGGTGTACGCCTTTACTTCTAATCATGCCCCACGCATGGCTTTAGTTGTATACCCACCCTGGTGTACGCCTTTACTTCTACTCATGCCCCACGCATGGCTTTAGTTGCATACCTGCCCCATGTGTACACCTTTACTTCTAATCATGCCCCACGCATGGCTTTAGTTGTATACCCTCCCTGGTGTACGCCTTTACTTCTACTCATGCCCCACGCATGGCTTTAGTTGCATACCTGCCCCATGTGTACACCTTTACTTCTAATCATGCCCCACGCATGGCTTTAGTTGTATACCCACCCCGGTGTACGCCTTTACTTCTAATCATGCCCCACGCATGGCTTTAGTTGTATACCCTCCCTGGTGTACGCCTTTACTTCTAATCATGCCCCACGCATGGCTTTAGTTGTATACCCTCCCTGGTGTACGCCTTTACTTCTACTCATGCCCCACGCGTAGCTTTGCTTGTATACCTACCCCGGTGTACGCCTTTACTTCTAATCATGCCCCACGCATGGTTTCACTTGCATACCCACCCCGGTGTATGCCTTTACTTCTAATCATGCCTCACGCATGGCTTTAGTTGTATACCCACCCCGGTGTACGCCTTTACTTCTAATCATGCCCCACGCATGGCTTTAGTTGTATACCCACCCTGGTGTACGCCTTTACTTCTACTCATGCCCCACGCATGGCTTTAGTTGCATACCTGCCCCATGTGTACACCTTTACTTCTAATCATGCCCCACGCGTGGCTTTACTTGTATACCCATCCCTGTGTACACCTTTACTTCTACTCATGCCCCATGCATGTTTTCACTTGTATACCCACCCCAGTGTGCGCCTTTACTTCTAATCATGCCCCACGCGTAGTTTTGCTTGTATACCTACCCCGGTGTACGCCTTTACTTCTAATCATGCCTCACGCATGGCTTTAGTTGTATACCCACCCCGGTGTACGCCTTTACTTCTAATCATGCCCCACGCATGGTTTCACTTGCATACCCACCCCGGTGTACGCCTTTACTTCTAATCATGCCCCACGCATGGCTTTAGTTGTATACCCACCCCGGTGTACGCCTTTACTTCTAATCATGCCCCACGCATGGCTTTAGTTGTATACCCACCCTGGTGTACGCCTTTACTTCTACTCATGCCCCACGCATGGCTTTAGTTGTATACCCACCCTGGTGTACGCCTTTACTTCTACTCATGCCCCACGCATGGCTTTAGTTGCATACCTGCCCCATGTGTACACCTTTACTTCTAATCATGCCCCACGCGTGGCTTTACTTGTATACCCATCCCTGTGTACACCTTTACTTCTACTCATGCCCCACGCGTGGTTTCACTTGTATACCCACCCCAGTGTGCGCCTTTACTTCTAATCATGCCCCACGCGTAGCTTTGCTTGTATACCTACCCCGGTGTACGCCTTTACTTCTAATCATGCCTCACGCATGGCTTTAGTTGTATACCCACCCCGGTGTACGCCTTTACTTCTAATCATGCCCCACGCATGGTTTCACTTGCATACCCACCCCGGTGTACGCCTTTACTTCTAATCATGCCTCACGCATGGCTTTAGTTGTATACCCACCCCGGTGTACGCCTTACTTAATCATGCCTCACGCATGGCTTTAGTTGTATACCCACCCCGGTGTACGCCTTTACTTCTAATCATGCCCCACGCATGGCTTTAGTTGTATACCCACCCTGGTGTACGCCTTTACTTCTACTCATGCCCACGCATGGCTTTAGTTGTATACCCACCCTGGTGTACGCCTTTACTTCTACTCATGCCCCACGCATGGCTTTAGTTGCATACCTGCCCCATGTGTACACCTTTACTTAATCATGCCCCACGCGTGGCTTTACTTGTATACCCATCCCTGTGTACACCTTTACTTCTACTCATGCCCCACGCATGGTTTCACTTGTATACCCACCCCAGTGTGCGCCTTTACTTCTAATCATGCCCCACGCGTAGCTTTGCTTGTATACCTACCCCGGTGTACGCCTTTACTTCTAATCATGCCTCACGCATGGCTTTAGTTGTATACCCACCCCGGTGTACGCCTTTACTTCTAATCATGCCCCACGCATGGTTTCACTTGCATACCCACCCCGGTGTACGCCTTTACTTCTAATCATGCCCCACGCATGGCTTTAGTTGTATACCCACCCCGGTGTACGCCTTTACTTCTAATCATGCCCCACGCATGGCTTTAGTTGTATACCCACCCTGGTGTACGCCTTTACTTCTACTCATGCCCCACGCATGGCTTTAGTTGTATACCCACCCTGGTGTACGCCTTTACTTCTACTCATGCCCCACGCATGGCTTTAGTTGCATACCTGCCCCATGTGTACACCTTTACTTCTAATCATGCCCCACGCATGGCTTTAGTTGTATACCCACCCTGGTGTACGCCTTTACTTCTACTCATGCCCCACGCATGGCTTTAGTTGTATACCCACCCTGGTGTACGCCTTTACTTCTAATCATGCCCCACGCGTGGCTTTACTTGTATACCCATCCCTGTGTACACCTTTACTTCTACTCATGCCCCACGCATGGTTTCACTTGTATACCCACCCCAGTGTGCGCCTTTACTTCTAATCATGCCCCACGCGTAGCTTTGCTTGTATACCTACCCCGGTGTACGCCTTTACTTCTAATCATACCTCACGCATGGCTTTAGTTGTATACCCACCCCGGTGTACGCCTTTACTTCTAATCATGCCCCACGCATGGTTTCACTTGCATACCCACCCCGGTGTACGCCTTTACTTCTAATCATGCCTCACGCATGGCTTTAGTTGTATACCCACCCCGGTGTACGCCTTTACTTCTAATCATGCCTCACGCATGGCTTTAGTTGTATACCCACCCCGGTGTACGCCTTTACTTCTAATCATGCCCCACGCATGGCTTTAGTTGTATACCCACCCTGGTGTAAGCCTTTATTTCTACTCATGCCCCACGCATGGCTTTAGTTGCATACCTGCCCCATGTGTACACCTTTACTTTTAATCATGCCCCACGCATGGCTTTAGTTGTATACCCACCCCGGTGTACGCCTTTACTTCTAATCATGCCCCACGCATGGCTTTAGTTGTATACCCACCCCGGTGTACGCCTTTACTTCTAATCATGCCCCACGCATGGCTTTAGTTGTATACCCACCCTGGTGTACGCCTTTACTTCTACTCATGCCCCACGCATGGCTTTAGTTGCATACCTGCCCCATGTGTACACCTTTACTTCTAATCATGCCCCACGCATGGCTTTAGTTGTATACCCTCCCTGGTGTACGCCTTTACTTCTACTCATGCCCCACGCATGGCTTTAGTTGCATACCTGCCCCATGTGTACACCTTTACTTCTACTCATGCCCCACGCATGGCTTTAGTTGCATACCTGCCCCATGTGTACACCTTTACTTCTAATCATGCCCCACGCATGGCTTTAGTTGTATACCCACCCCGGTGTACGCCTTTACTTCTAATCATGCCTCACGCATGGCTTTAGTTGCATACCTACCCCGGTGTATAGCTTTACTTCTAATTCTGACACAGTTCATAACTTTCCTTCAATTCCTGTGTCAGTAAATGGCTTTTTTTTACTTTTGTAGCCCAAAAGCATGGTTTTAATGGTAACCCTGTTACGGTGGATGAGTTTATATCTAATTCTTTCTCGGCTTATAGCTTTACTTCCAATTCTGACTCAGTCCATAACATAACTTGGAGGTGCAGATGTGGACAGAATGGTGTAGGCTAGACAAATAGGAGGAGAACCAATAAAGTAAGTTTCCAATGAATTCCATTAGAAACCTCTGGGTGTGAATGACATTGTGGTGGTTGACGTTGTCGAAGGCAGATGAGAGGGCTAGAAATATTAGGAGGCCACAGTCACCTCTATTTGTGGTCAAGCGGGCGAAGTCTATGATTTATAAATAAATTGGGTATAATCTGCAACATAATCTGTAGCTGAAGATTGTTAGCACTGATGTGATCTTGAAGTTGTACATAGACTACTTTTTCTATGACTTTGCCAATGAAGGGTAGATGAGTGATGGGCCGGTAGTTGGTGAGGTCATCTGGACCTAGTGTGTGTTTCTTTAGGAGTGGGAGGATCTGGCTGTCTTGAGAGCTTTAGAGAAGATACATTGAGTGAGGGAGGCATTGACGATGATGAGTGAGCTTTTCCAGGGAGGACTTTGATGAAGGATGTGGGTAAGACATCATCTTCATGGGAGGGGACTTTGAAAGAAGAGACTTTGTAGGAGAGGTCTTTGGAAGATTAGGGGTTTGAAGGGTGACCATAGTGGGATGTAGCACAGTGGTGTTATGCCAGGGGAGAAGCAGGTTTGGTATTGATGATATGCTCTCAGATCTTCTGTATTTTGTTATTAAAGAAGTGGTTGATGGCATTGCACTAGTCTGTGGAGTGTGTAATAAGTGGGTCAAGCTGGAAGCAGCTACAAACAGACATCAAGAAAAGCAGTTTTCTGGGTGTCATTCGATTTGGTTTCCATTCTTTACTGGCCACCAAAACAGCTATTACCATTATATGAGAGAGAGCGCACTAGAACTCAGAGACCAGGGCTGTCCTGTGGCTCAAATCTGACTTACTTAAAACAGTCCTTGAGACTGCTCGATAGAGTTAAAGGGTGGTTCAGTATCTCAGGGAAGGTATTTCCTCCATTAGAGCTCTCAGCCTAATAAACTAGGTGTCTTTGGTTCTGGTCCCATCAAACTAGATTGTGGCGTACCACAATATTCGGCCTTATCACCCCTGTTTATCAATCTATGCATCCATCCTCTTACACAGCTGATTAGAAACAGAGGTCTTATGTGTTAGCTTTATGATGATGATACCCAACTGCTGGTAGAACTCAGTGGGGAGTCGAATCACAATATCAACTTAGTTGGCTGCCTAAAAGTCACTAAAAGATGGATGTGTAAAAAGGTGTGCTGTTGATCAAAGACCCTAATCCTTCAGCCCTACTGAACTAACTGGTGTTTAGTCCACCACCTACTACCTCACTAGTGGCCCGCAATCTTTCGCCCCACAAGTGGGGAGGCGTGGCGCAGTGGCTAGAGTGGCGGACTCCGGAGAACAGGGTTTACGGTATGCTCCCCGGCGCTGACGGCAGCTCAGCATCATCTGACTCTGGGCAATAGCTCACTTAATCTCCCCGACGGCCCCCAGCGCCAGGATACCCTTAGGGGTGATAAGTTCGCGCTTTACAAATGTGGAATTTTATTTTTAATTTATTTTATTTATAAGTGCAAGAAGGGGTTAAGTCTGTGAACTACCATTTGTACTCCATATCAACAGATTTCTCTGTCCTAGCCATGGATCACTGTCAACTGTTAATCCGACTGATTGTACTACCTAGGGTTCTGTACTTTGTGTCTGTCTATCTGGGGCTTCTAAAGAAGACCATTCTATACTTCAGAAGTTACAAAACAGAGCTGTACAGATAATTTTGCACCTGAAAAACATTACTGCGTCTAACAAAGAAGAATGAAAGACTATTGAAAATCACACACAATACGGGACCCTGTGTCTAATATGGAAAGCAGTCAACCACAAAGCACCCAAATATCTTTCAGGCCTTTTTGCGCACTTTCGGTCAGATAGAATTCTTCGCTTTAGCACACAGCTAAAAGTGTCAATTCCCAGATATTGCCTCAACAGATATGAAGTTAGAATGCTGAAAGTTGCTGTGCCTTAAATGTGTAATGTCTTACCCAAAGATCTGAGAATGGAATATAATTGGGCAAACTTCAAAAAAAGGATTAAGTAGGAACAACTTTAAGTCTTAAGCCATGTCACGCCATTGGACTCTTATGGATTTATTTTTTACCTACCACTTTAGTTTTTCAGCTTTCTGGTATTTTTATACATATATTATGTTGTGAGTTATTTATGCCTTTCTTTGTATATATGTTTTCTTTTGAGTGGGTTCTCGTGGCATTTGCATGTGAATTATAATTAAATAAATAGAACTATGTTAAACTAGTTGGAGCATGTATTTCCACATGTTTTTCCAGTAATGCGCTGAAGGGGTTTGGAAATGTGTTGACGTCAGACTTGGTGGCAGTGCAAGACACAAATTCAAGCTTTGAGTTCTCAATGGAAACATCTTTGAAGGATCTGAAGGTTTGTTATATTTTGGGATGACCACAATGTTTTGTTTGAATACTGAGCAAGGAAATGGGGATTGCGAGGCGGTCAGCACTATCTAGGGGTGTGTGAGGCTTGCTTTGGCTGGTTGGTGATGATCAGAAAAGAAGGTCCAGGATGTTGCCTTTGGTGTATGTTGACTGAATAAAATGCTCTACCACATTTAGTGTGTTTTTGAGTTTGAGGAATGTGTCTCTTGCTTTTTTTATGCTTGAGTTTTCTAGAAGATTGAAGTCTCTGAAGAAGGTGGTTTGGGCATGTTGGAAGCATGAGGTGTTGCAGAGAGCTGATTCTTCTTCTATGAAGTTCTTGTTCTATCCTAGAGGCCAGTAGATGAGTTGAAAAGTGGTGGTCTTTGTTGTGGGGAGTGGGAAGTGGCATGTAAAGAGCTCCATGGAGCTCACTATTGATTGCTTTCCCATGGTACAGGACCGGGAGGACTAATGGATGTAGTGAGGCCTCTTTATGAGCAAGATCCATATACTGGATGCAGTAGACTGTGGGAAGAAGGACATCTAGGATGTGTGAAGATGTAGAGATGAGCCATATCTCTGTAAGGAAAAGTGCATCAATACTGTGATAAATAAGGAGGTCTGCAATGTCTGGATGTGTGGTTGTTAGTGGGGTGTGTTTGAGGTTGGGTTTGGCTGTTGTGAAGATTCTGTGTGAGTGTGTGTTCTCTGTCTGGGTATGATTGTGTGGATGAGTATTGTGGGGTGCTGGGTGAGGCATATTGTGACATCTTTCCTTTCAGGCTGTACTGGAGAAGAATTTCTGGCCCAAGACCCACCCGTCCATAACGTTCCTAAACATAAGATGCGCAAGTCTGTGCCCAGCATTGGCTGGGAATTCCCTGAGAAGTTGATTGAAGTAAGGAGAAGCCTAAGAGTGATGTCACCTCATGTAGAGATAGATGCTGGCAAATGCTGTGATGTCACTTCCTATAGAAATAGACTTTGGGGAATGAAGTCCACTTGCCAGGCTTCATCTTTTAAAGATGGTTTAGGCAGGTAACCAATGATGTCACTTCCTTTGAGATGGATGCTGTGGAATTAAGTCAGCTTGTCTGAATTCTTCTTTTAAATATAGTCATGACAGAAAACCAGCAATTTCAGTTCCCGTAGAGATGGATTCTGGGAAATGCAGTGATATCATTGTCTGTAGAGATGCTTGCTGGGGAATGAAGTTTGCTTTTCTGGTTTCTTCTTTTAAAATGTTTTGTGTTGGAGGAAACCAGTAAGGTGACTTCCTGTATTGAGGGATGTTTGGAAAAGCAGTGATGTCACTTCCTCTAGAGATGGATGCTGGACAATGCATTGATGTCACTTCCTGTGGAAATAGATGTTGGTGGTGATGAACTGAATGTGATACTATTGTAGTTCAATATTATTGACCTTGATATATTGTTCTAGTACTACTGACACTATTATCAAGAACGATCAGACATCTAGAGATTGTCAGTTTTGCAGTGTGCATGTTAGAACAGTGGCGGCCACCACAAAATGAAGGTAAGGAGGGGGGGGTAGGGGCAGGCGGTGGGGGGGTTAATTTAGGGTAAAATAATAATTTAAAAAATGTACCTTTCGCTATCGCTGCTTGGACGGCTGCCTCGGGGCTTCTCTCCCTGCAGCCACTGGGAAAGCACAGACTCCCCACCCAATCCAGACGCTGCTCTAATGCTATGAAAGCAGCGCCAGGATTAGTCTAAGCGGCCTGGTCTTCCGCTCAGACAGTGCCTGGGAGCCTGCGGCGTTTCTCCAACCCGGCTATGTAACACAGCTGGGGTGGAGAAATAGAAGTGCGCATGTCTGTTTGGCCGGCCTAAGAAGGCCAGCCACACTGATATGCGCACTT
The DNA here is from genome assembly GCA_963921515.1 of Calotriton arnoldi. Lineage (NCBI taxonomy): Eukaryota > Metazoa > Chordata > Amphibia > Caudata > Salamandridae > Calotriton > Calotriton arnoldi. Next base: position 3,363,994 of record CAWUFW010000003.1, on the reverse strand, counting down.
CTAAATGCCCACTAATCCTCCCTGTCAAGGTCCCGCCCTACACACATTTGTCTCCGCGAGAGCCAGTCACAGAAAAAGAAAATGATACTATCATTTTATTTTTCTGTGACTGACTCTGAAGAGTGGGGCGACGGTACTCTGCCATTACAGAGGAGCCACCCCGTATTAGAAGTGATAGAATCAAATGGAAGACAAATGCCTTCATCTTGCTTTATACTGGTATGGGGTACTGGGTTCAGTACTGGAATATTCTGTCCTTCTGTTGTTATTAACTGTCACTCCAAAGGGTTTAAAGATGAAAAGTGGTAGCACATCCTCCCAGTCCACTGGCATTACCATAATAACGTGTAGTTTATCCATAATGAACACAAACCACAAATGACACACTCAGTTCCACCTCCTAATAGTGCAAGTGGAGAAGAATGTCTGGCCAGGGAGGAAAATTTGTAATGCAAAATGAAATGCAGGACTAATATGGAGAATGAACATGCAGAGGTGAAAGGCAGATGGGAGTGCATACGTTATTTGGAGACGCTGTTCGTCTGTGAAGATGTAGAATTTTCCACTTGATCAGACATTGGTATTTTCACAACCATGCCTGGAAATCAGAACTCACACACATAACGCTGTAGGCAGCAGTTCTCATTCCTGAGTTGCCCAGGGATGAGGGATTGGCAATCAGAAGGAGAAAAATCAAAGAGCTCATCGATCTGTTAGCATTGGTGTGGGGGTTTTCCCTTATGGAGCAACACCTCAATGCCATCGAATCGCACAATAAACCCTCTCAAGAGGAGATCAGGTTTGGTACAACTGTAGTGTGTTGTGGTCATTTTGGAACCTCAGTTTTAAATTGGTGCAGATTGGCAATGCAGATTGGTGCAGTGGCAATGTCAGCAGGACCGACGGCAGAGTCAAACATGTATCACTATCTGTACGCTCTTGTTCAGTTTACAAAAGTTTGCACCTAATGCAGGCTATGTGATAGTTTTCACCATTTATGTCTGCTTGACTTAATACAATGCACGTCTGCGATTAGAGATATCAGTTTGTTCAGTTTGTATGATGTGTGCTTGGCAGGGATCACTTCTTTTTTAGGTCGAGCCGGGGCAGCTGTATTGAGGTATGGAATAGAAGCTCCGCCCATTTCCCGCCCATTTTTTCAATTGGCTCCTGTTACTGTCCTTTCGAAATCGTTGCTTTTCATTCATGAATAGTCTTAGGAGTCCCTCCTGCATTTGTAACCTCCCATAAGGACTGGACTTCTTACTTGTGTTGTTACACGGTCTGCTTTATGTAGTCGGTGAGCACTATTTTCTTTAATGATCTTCCCCTATTCCACCCACTACGTCTCAGCACACCGCCCACTTTTATATTGATATTAGTAATGTATTTATTTAATTTACAGCGCGGTCCGCTTTAACTACAGCGGCCGCGCTTATTTATTTATTTAATTTACTGCACGGTCCGCTTACACTTTAGCGGCTGAACTTATTTATTTATTTAATTTACAGCACGGTCCACTTTCACTTTAGCGACAGCGCTACAGAACCTTTCTATAATTATTTCTTTTTTCTTTTTGGGTGAACGCGCCCCATACCGTGCTTTCACTTTAATGTTGGCCGCTCTCCTTTCTTTAGACTCTGCTCACTGTAACCTGAATACAGCGAGCAGCGTCTAAAGAAAGGGGTGCAACCACAATTAAAGTGGTCTCGCATTTGCGAGAGTTTGAGCTATTAGCATTAGAAATGACAGTGCCTTTTATATACGTGTTGCTTTTAAAAACACATAAATAAAAGGCATTGTCATTTACAATGCCAAAAGCTTAAACTCTCTCAAATGCAAGACCTATTGCATTGAAAATGAATGTTCTGTTCTGCTTAAGAGAGGGTCCTGGGTTGTTTAGTTCCGGATAAACCTGTGGTTGCAGCCGGTTTCCCCTAAAATGTCCTGCTCTTGGTACTTCCCACAGGCCTTTAACCTCCTGGTCTCTGAGCTTGCCTCTTTCCACAAACTGTATGACATACCCCACATCCTAAGATTGCCACTTCTCTATCTTTTCAGTCAGAGCAGAGATCTAAAGTTTCCAAACTCCCTCAGTCAGGCGCGCGATGTGGGAGGCAGCAAAACCCAATACTTCCAGACAAGTCAAGTCATGAAACAGTTTTCGATACCAGTCAGCATTTGGTAAATCGGTAGAACATATTAGTAACACTAAAAGCTGAGTCAATTGGGCCGAGTCACATAAAGATTGATCTCTCCTGTGTCCTTGGTTTAAGACCCAAGTGGTAGTAATGTCTGCTGAGACCAGCTAGGGCGAAGAAAATAATAACCTTGAATGCATCTAGCAACATGTTTATTTTGGCTTTGCACTGATCAGCTCTTTTGTGAAGAGCCTGAACTTCTCATAATCAGAGTAAATGCTTTACTCTCATACTGGGAGGGGCAGACCCAGAAGCTCTGATAGGGTCGAATGTCTTTGATTTCGGTCAGCATCTTTGCCTTGGCACGGTCCAGAAAAAGGTAAGAGCAAGAGTAAATGCTTCATTATCAATTTGATAAATGAAACCCTTAACCCCACATCCAATCTGAAACAAATAGAACTGGGAAAACACCCTTTGGCAATTATTGGTTTCCTGAAGGACCTGTCATCACTATGAATAATCCTGGTGGTCAGGGAAGTAACCACACATTTACAAAACTGACTCTAGAGATAGACACACTGGTGGAAAAGCTGATATCAGAACCACAGAGATTGCACCCAAATAGACAAAATAACTAAATGTTGAAAAAGTGTGTGTGTGTGTGGGGGGGGGGGGCTTACTAGCTATGTACAGCTCGAATCCATTGCTGACTAGGGGGCACTCAGACCCCTATTCAATTGAAAAGCTTCTCTTGCTTTATATTGCTGATCAGTTGGCCCCTGTACAAGAAGGGAAGGTTATTAGTGGTGCTGCTGGTGAGGATGTTGGAATGTTGCTGTTTCTGAGCAAGACCTCTCCCTGGCTTCAAAAGTCACAGTAGCAGAGACTGAAAAAGGATGCTTGAGTGCACTACCAATTGACAATAGGGATCAGGAGTGGAAATGCAAGGCACTCTCCAGCCTACCGTCTGGCCACCCCTACAGAAAACACTTTTGCTGCATGATTTAAAAGGCGAGACCCACTACCTTTTCAGTAAAATCCAAAAGCCTTCAGCAGCAGAATGGAGGATTCACCCAAGACAAACCAGTTCTACATCCTCCCACTCTCCACCAAGCAGAGTCCACTGCAATCACCTGAAAAAGCTAGTGACAGTCATGCAGGAAGGGAGGCCATGCTTGCCAAGTCTGGGCAGGTGTCTGCTGTTTATAAATCTAACACAGGGTCAACAAAAGAGTCCCTGGAATATCAGGTGAAACCCAGACTTAAAGTTCAAATGAACATCAGTCCCAGTAACATCCTGAACTTCACTCTGTGATCCATATTGGATCGTGTAAATAATCCAGGAGACCCTCCTAATGCTCTGCGACTGTCTAGAGAGGAATTATTTTTCTTCCTGTCCAATAACTCTTAGGCCAGTACCTCATCTATGTGCGACTCTGACATTGGTATGACACGTTGCATTGCGATCACTTCCCAAAATATTTGGAAACCAGGTAATGGGAAAACTGACTGAGAGCTAGAGGTTGATGGAGCGGAGAGTTATACCTCTCTTATATTAGTTTATAATGTAATTAGAACTTATGGAAAGGAAATCCAACAAGAGCAGCTGGCATAAATACAGAGAATAGGAAAATGCAGGTTGATGTTCGAAGAATTGCAAAATATAGGAACATGACAAATGAGACGGTGAGATGCAGGGAAACCCAGGAGATACATGGAAACCCACGTAGTGGAAGCTGAGTGAACAATGTTAGTTAACAGCATGCAAACTAGTTTGGTGGCGTATAAGAAACTAGAAGATCTTGAAAATGCACATTGTGGCAAAAGTCCACAATTCATGGCCCTTACCAAGGTGCTGAGGTGCAAACCCCAAGCTGTATATTCTCAATTAGTTCACAATACCTTTTCCATAACTTGGCTCAGGAAAGATTGGCCTCGAAGTGCACTGGGTGCTTTCATGTCCATTTCACCTATCAAGAAGAGAAGTCAGGCAGGCCAGTGAAGCTTTAAACAGGTCTGATCGACATTGGAAATATTAATTGCAAAACTAATTAGTCAGTGTTGGAAACTTGTCAGTCTTTGCTACGTCAGATTTTTTCCATGGCCCAAGTGGATGGCACAGGAACTTGTAGCAAAGGATTGAGCATTTTAAGGCTCAAGGTTCACAAGTCTTTCTTCAGGAGCAGATGAAATTTAAGAATATGCTTAAGAGGGGGATTGGGGCGTGGCCACGGAGGAGACCTGGAAAGACACGTCTCCCCTGAGCTCCGCTTGTGAGGCCCCAATCCCTCCCACAATGGCAAATCCCTGCAGGAGAGACATTCACCCATGGCCACTCATCCTTGGCAGTAACGGGACATGCTGAGGGCCCCCCTGAATCCTGCTGCTGCTGTTTGTAGGCACGAACTCGCCCGCTCCGATGACACGGTGACCATCGTGGGACAAGCTGCGAGACCTGCATGGGTTAAGACTTCTCCTTGAGTCTTTGAAGCCAAACATAGAGCTAATGGGGCTTGCAGCGAGTGCCCTGCCTCAGTGCACTGCTGAAATCCTGCAGTGCCAGCAGTCCCTCGCACGTATGGTGAGTGCTGCACGGCATGCCCCCTGGGAGGCACGCAACTAGTGCGTCATCGGCAAGCCCTGTGGAGAGAGCAGGCCCACCCAAAAGACACCCGGCGTCCAAGAGACAATTTCAGGGTGCCGGCCTTGAACCCCCCCCCTGTTTAATGGCATCTGGGCCAGCGAGGGCTTGTTGGACACGACGGCGTCTCGGGGGTAATAGTGTGCTCGGTGAGCCTTCATGAGTCCGGCGGCCACACCCGAATGACAGGGATCCCCCCCTCCCAACCTCTTCTGAAGCGGGTGAATTTAACCTACTAGACCTGCACGCCATGTCTCTAGCCTTGTGACATGCTTGGCTTCCTTCATTACTGCTTACATAGCAGCTCTGCGCTACAGATTTCCATTGACTGGGAGCAGAGTTCTTAATTACTGGACTGGAGGCGGCCACTACCAAGGTCCTCGTGCCCCTAGTAGAGGAGTGCAGAGCTTGAAGCCACATGAGGCAGATCCAGGAAGAGTAATCATATGTCCTGAGCTTTTATAGTGGAATTGTGGCCTAGTTTCCTCTGCTGGGTGAACTGTGCGAGTTGATCCCTGATAGACCATCACCACCACAATGGCGGCAAAAAGGTCAAAGCCCCCTCCCTCCTCCTCGATTCGGGATATGCTGCAAAAGCCTGACCCCCCCTCGACCACCAGAAGGGGACCCCTTAACACAGCCTCTTTGTCCGGGGGAGCCTGATCCCCATGCCCCTGCGACTAAAGAAGACAATCGGCTCTTGCTCACTGAATTTCGTAAAGACCTCACATTGCTCCGGCAGGAAAGGACCCTTACCGACCTTAATCAGTCATTACTTCAAACTGACTCACACCTAGCAACAGTGGAATCAATAGTGTCAGAGCACACTCTTGAAAATGTAGATGGAATTTCTCGCATCGAGAAGCTGGAAAGGGCGCAATCGGTGCTCCACGACAAAATTGATCATCTCGAAAATCACTCGAGACACAACAATATTCGGATCATGGGACTGGCATCCACTATTCCACAGGCAGACCTGGAGCCCCATGTCCAGGCTCTTTTCGCACACCTCTTGCAATTGCCCGAAGATCAGTCAGTTCTCATCAACTGCACTCACAGGGTGTTCTCTGCCTTTCAACAGTAAAAGAACCTAGCGCCTGATACTCTTACCAGAGTGCACTATTTTCACCTAAAATAACAGATTCTGCGAGCTGCCCGACAACAAGAACCCGATTACATTTCGAGGGGCTATTATCTCTTTGTATTATGGCATATCTGCCCATACCTTGACCTACAGGAAAGAATACAAGGACATCAATCAGCTTTGCATCTATTTCACATTCCAGGACAAGAGGTTTGCTGCCCGTATGCCACAGGAGGCTCGCGAGGCCCTTGGATTGCTTCCCCCTTCCGATGCAGAGCCTCTTCACGAATCCAGGGACTTTGCATTGGTTGATTGGGGGAGGTGGGCTGGCATTTCCAACCTTCCCGATAGGCGAAGAAGAAGGCACATAAACAGCGACAGCAACCAGACATAGACCGCAACAGCAACCAGACATAGACCGGCCCTCACCTTCCTCAGATAAAGAGACTCCGCCCTGAAATCCTTGGAGAATGGAGGACCATGACCATCACGGCTTACTGGTGATCAGTCGAAATGTTTTCTTCCTTCTGCTGAACATTGACTCCCTTCCATAGAATTTGACAGTGAGTACTAAAGGGGTGGGGTGATCCATGGGTTTTTCCAGGAGCCTGCCCCTACCTTGCTGAACTGTTCTGTTGTTTTTCAAGTTTTTCTATCTTGATTATTTCTAGTGAAAAGGCCTATAGACCTTACAGACAGCTGGTGGCTGGGTTGACTATTCGAAACTCAGCTTCTTTCCTACACTATGTTGACACGCAGATGCGCCTAGTTCCGGATTGACAAGGGGGGGTCACCTTCCATACACCATGCCTTCTACATGAATAGGGACCACCTATATCCATTTCCATGACCACTTTACAAATCAGTTCCCTCAATATACAAGGCTTGAATACCCCGCTCAAACACAGGGCCTTGACGAATTAGCTATGCCACATAGTGGTGGATATTGTAGTTCTGTAGAAGACGTACCTCCTCCGAATCGATATAAAACGCCACCACTCTTATTGGTATACTACACAGTTTCACTCCTCTCTGAAGGGGGTGGCTATTCTCTTCTGAGGAGACCTCTCCTTTAAACTAGACAGTGCATATAGAGATCGGGAGGACTGGAAGGTAGGGTTACATGGTATGTTCCGATCCACCCAGATGACTATAGCTTCCATATATGGCCCCAATGGGGACAGAGAGGAATTCCATTCTGACTTTTTCCTGAGTCTCTTCCACTGTGCAAAGGGTGATGTTGTAACAGGTGGGGACTTCAAAGTCCCACTAGTCCCACAACTCGATTGCTCTCACCCCCGGCAGGACGAACCTCACATACCTACAGCTTTAACCCATGGAATACTGGGCCTGGCGATAGTAGACACCTGGCGGCACCACCCCCCTCGGGAGCACGAGTACATGTTTTATTCTAACGATAAGACATATTCAAAACTCAGCTATTTCTTAGTCTCTCAGTCCTTGCTTCTCAGGCTTGTAGACACTAGAATAGATGTTAGAGTCCTGTCCAATCATGCTCCGGTGTGGCTCTCATTAGGTCCCGTTGTCCTGCAGCGACCATTTACGAGGCCATGTGTATTCAATAAAGTCGCGCTTCGTGTCCCAACCATCTGGGACCCCATCAAAGATGTAATCGAACATTACTTCAACGAAAACAACACCGGCGAGGTGTCCCCTGCGACTCTCTGGGATGCTGCGAAAGCGGTCTTCAGAGGGGAGCCCATTTCTCATACAGCAACATTTGAACGAGCGTCCAAACACCGCTAACAAGAATTGGAAACATAAATACAACAAGTTGAGATGAGATACAGAGAGGGGGGGGGGATCACATAGGATCCTGCAGGATTTGCAAAACCTTAGGGGCGAACTTGCACACATCCTGATGAAGGAAGCAGCTAAGAAGCTGCTCTACATCAACCAAAATTACTATGAACGAGGAGATAAGGCGGATAGGTTTTTGGCTCATAAACTGTGCATCCGGCCACGAGCAATCCCATCAGGGAGATTGAGGACGGTGAAGGCAACCTTCAACACGAGACAGGCAACATAATTAATGTCTTTCACCACTACTATTCTGCTGTATACCAGGCCTAACATCCCAGTGACCAACATCAAGATGATTATCTTCTTACTTACATCCCCCTGAATAGGGATGAGGAGAAGACATCTTCTCCCCTTGCGGAAAGCGCCAGGTCCAGATGGGTACTTGGCAACCTTTTATAAAGCCTACGCCTCCCTTTTGATAGACCCTCTGGTGAAGGTGTTCAGTTCCTTTCTGATATCAGGAGTGGTTACTGATACCATGCTGGAATCTCAAATTAAGCTCTGCCAAAAAACGGGTAAACCCACTACACACTGCTCTTCATACAGGCCCATGACAATAGATGGTAGAGAGCACAAAATGGCTTACTTCACCAATGACATCCTCTGCTTCATTACTGACCTAGATACTACCATCCCGGCACTGGTGAGGGAGCTAGATCACTTCTCTCAAGCGCCAGACTTCAAAATTAATTTCTCAAAATCATAGGGTATGGGGGCTGGCAGACCCCCTGAATAGCCTCCAAGACCCCATCCAGAGAGGAGGCTTCTAATGGGAGATGTCAGTGATCACCTACTTGGGGATTCAACTCCCCCCACGCACTAGCAACATCTATAATAGCGACGTACCTCCTCTTCTCACTTACCTTTTCAAAGATCTTTACAGGTGGGCCAAGCTCGAGATCTCCTGGCTAGGCAGGCTTAACAGCCTGAAAATGACCTTTATGCCCCGCCTGTTGTATGTTCTCCAAACTCTCGCTCTTGTCATCCCCAAAGCGACTCTATACAGATACGTACCAAAATGCTTGACTTTGTGTGGGGAGGCAAGTCCCCGAGAGTAGCAAGGGCCTCACTCTCTTTAACGTCACCACAAACATACTTGCAACATAACTCCTCCCCTCCCTTGACTGGAACGACGACCTCGAAGGCAAACCTTGAGTTCAGGTGAAACAAGCCTTCTCCCCGATCCCTCTGCCGGGGCTTCTGTGGCTACCCTAGTCAGCTTGGGCGGGAGCTCCCCGACCCCTGACACTGACCCTCTATACACTTGTGGCGCATTGGCAGGAGATGCGGCAGAGACTGACTTTTTTTGATTTACCCTTTCTCGCTTACCTCCTTGTCGCACAATCCTGACTTTCCCCTGGGCATGGTCAACCCTGGATCCTTTAGTTGGAATCAGGGCCGCTCAGCCTCCTTGCGAGATTTCTATGGCGATGTTGATATACGGTCACGGGGGGATCTAGTAGATAAATTTGCACTGACCAGACGAGTCACCTACAGGCTAAGCCAGGTGCTACACTAGGCAGGCAGACCACCAGCATGCTTAGCTATACAACAGGAAGAAACACCTTAACTATATCCGCAGCAGAGGCATATCATGGCTCTACCAATATATCTTGAACCTTGCTTCTCCTTGAAAACATGCGAATGTGGCCTAATGGCTAGGGCGGTCGACCTCGAATCTGAGGAAACGGGTTCAAGTCTCGGTAACAACGCTCAACATCCTGTGATTCTGGGTAAATCACTTAATCTCCCTGTGCCTAACAAAATGAATGTGTCCATCAGTAACGCAACTGGTGCTCATGTAAAGTGCTCTGATACCGTCGGGTCGAGTTCGCGCTACATAAAACTCAGAAAAAAAAATATGTGCAGCAATGAGAGGGGGTGTTGGACACCGAGATTTCAGGCGACACGTAGGGTGCCATATGGCAGAGAGCTGCTAAATCTTCCATCTGTCTCAGGTACAAAGAGAATGCTTATAAAATACTAACGTGTTGGTACCTCATACTTGTTAGACTTACAAAGACATTAACGCATAGGATGAAAAGCCCTTTGCAGAGATACGTAAAGGATCGATATCTGCCTGTATGTAATTTGACAAAGGTCATTGATGATTTCACCAATTCAAGGTCAGGCAGAAACCTCTACTCCCAAATTCAGGGTTGTAAAAGTCCCTGTGGACTGGTATGGATCAGAAGTGCTTCGTATGAGGTTCCCAAGGCATAGTCGCAACGCCTTCAACGCCGGTCTATCCTGCCGGCCTTGCATTTTCGTGGACACCTAATATAGTGTCCATGTTAGGGTGGTTTATTCACTCCACCTTTTCTCTTTTGCGACTACACCTTGGGAACCTCATACGAAGCACTTCTGATCCATACCAGAAGTACACTTTCCACAGGGTCTTTTACAACCCTGAATTTGGGAGTAGAGGTTTCTGCCTGACCTTGAATTGGTGAAATCATCAATGACCTTTGTCAAATTACATGCAGGCAGATATCGATCCTTTACGTATCTCTGCCAAGGACTTTTCATCCGATGCCTTAATGTCATCAACCATTAATGCATCTACGTACCACGCCCTGAAGAAGTCCAATCTTTAACTGGACGAAACGCGTTGGCTGATGTTTTTTATAAATCTGAAATAAATCCACAATAAAGTGAAGAAATATTACTGGATTTTGCCGGAAGTGGACTTTGTCAAATTGTTCTAAATTCTGTTTGCATAACATTGTCTCTTCAGTCTATATGTGGTGCAGCTCTGTTTCTGTTTTGTGCTTCTTAGGATTAGTTTTCTGAAGACTGGTAGATATGCTATCCAGAGCACTGGTGCACCAGAAGGAACTGGTAGAAATCATTTTCATGATAAAAAGTTTTACCTCCGAGAAAAGCAGTGGTATACAGTTGCCTCCACTTAAGTATTTATAATGTATTTTCTAAACTACCATCTCAAATACTAAAGGATACTCGACTCAATTTATGACAATAATTAAATTTCAGATGCTTGGAAATTCACTAACATTTTGGTGGTTTGAAAAACCTAAGAACCCAGTTGACTTTGGCTTCTACAAATGTCACTGCTTAATAATCCATTAGGATATAACGGATCATTCGGCCAAAAGTTTGGCTATAGTTACTGTGAACGTGGTTACTCTATTGTAACATGGCTTTATTGAAGCGCAGGAGCCAATGACACGTGTGAATAAAACTATCACTGTTTTTAATATTTCTCAAATGAATTGCCCTATTTGATGCTTCTGATGCAGACATGTTTTTGGCAAGGTATCTTGATGGGTTTTCTGGACCCTATTACAAGCCTTGGTTGTTGTTTTTCCCTAATGTATCCAGGATTTATATGTGATCTCTATGACAAGGATTTGCTTGATGAGCTCATAATCTCTGTCTTTTAGAATTCTGTGCAGCACACATCAGGCGTTTCTCCAGGGATTTCATGTTTGCATTATCCTGAGAACTGTTTGTTTCAAGTATTCTGTGACACTCATACATTATCCTTGTATCCTGACAAAAACTAATCATTACAAATTCCTCATATGCATATGATGTGGCAATATATACTTCAAATGCAATACCTGTTTTGTCCATGACATATTCCATTCCCACTGAGTTTGTGGGGTGAATGGCTACCGGCTGAATCTCAGATTTTTTCCTGTGGAATTATGAAACTATGATAAAGAAATGATTTATCAAAATTGGGTAGGGTGAGAGATGTAGTCTTTCTGTTTCATTGATAGGATAGTGTAATATGATAAGAATGGATATAGTACCTTAAATATAATTATGTCTTATAGCAAACTACACCTGGCAGCTTTTTAATTTGTGGCTTTTAAATTGTTTCTGGAAATACAAATTGAATATCACATCCCATAGGTGGGTCACTTTACATTTCTTCTGGTAAAGTTGGGAGAAAAATGAGGGTTTGGATCACTCAACTATTCCGATGTTAGAACTTTTTTCAATCTTATCCCTGGTTTTTCAGCATTAGATAGTTACTTGCACTGCTACGAGTAAACTTTGCAGTGCATTAGATTTATTGTAAAAGGAGGCAAGATGGACAGAATGTTTGGGGTTTATGGCCTTCAGCTTTCATTTTCAAATTGTGCAGGCAAAACTGTACAAATATCAGTGGAATAAACAGTGCCAGAAATCAGTGGGATAAACCGTGTTTAGTCTTGCACTGAAATGATGCCACTGGAAATGACTGACTGGCCACATTAATTTGGCAAGCCGATCCAGCTGAAGTCCAATGGCCTTCCCAGTGGAAGAAGCGGCGATACCTGGGCCTTTGAGAACACCACCTTCCACCACAGTCTAAATGAGATAGGAGGAGGCAGAAGAAGGTGGACCGGATCCCTGTCGCGTCTCATTGTATGCACAGTTACCAAACGCCTGTAAAATAGACCCTTACTTTGACAGATGCTACCCTTTCTATGACATCCTCATAATGTGGCTATTTGCAGAGTATGACCGCCACCACATCACCGTGCCGCACGCTAAGGTTCTTTATGATGTGCGCAGGTAACTGGCCATCTTGTCCTATTCCGCAGCCAGCCTTAGTCAGTTTGCCACTACTCCCTGCCTGGTGGCTATTCAATCTGCAATGCTTTTACTTGCACAGTCCAACATCATCCACCTGAGGAACTCCAGGTTTGGGCCGTGCAAATGTGTTGAACTTTAGTGCTCTCTTTTTACAACAGTTTTTTTAAACTTTGCCAAAATCTTGACCTTCATAGAATTAGCAAAGTTTTAATTAAAAATGCAGAAAAAAATCATTTACAACAAGGTTTTTCTGGAAGAAACCTCTGCAGAAATTACTTTGCGAGTGCCCATAATCTGAAAAGCCACAATTTCAACTGGATCAGAGCATGTTCCACAAGACAGGTTTTGTGCTCAATGTGTGAGACTTATCTCAGCATTCAAGCCTTTGAGTTGGTCTGCACCATTTGGCTTCACCAATAGGAGGTGTTTAAAGGATGATTCCAATGGCCATGTCGCCTCAGCACAAAGGCAGGAATTAACAAAGCCAGGCTGTGGACAGTACCTCTAAATGTTCTCTAAAAATAATACATACTGACTGCGATGTTCACTTCTGTCGACTTGTCCAGGCTGTGGTAAAAGAGGATGGCATCAAGTATGTGCCCCTATGACACAGTGGATGCATTCAAGAGGGCCTGTCTGAACCCACCATCAGGAAGTGTATTTTGTCTGGATTGGAGGAGGTAGGGAGAAACGCTTCTCTTCTGCAGGCATCTATCTTCTCTCGCTGTGGGTCATAATGCCATCCTCTTGTAGTTGTTAACGGTCAACCATACTGGTATGGCAACCTGCCACCATTTTTACAACTGCTTCAGGTATATTTTTGATCTCTGCGTTCCCATTTGTAGATGTGATGTTGCCTGTTATCCAGGGCTTATTTTGTATGAATAAATAAATAACTGGAGATGTTCAAGGTTTTTCTTAAGAGCCTGCCGCCAGCGTTGCTGAATGCCAGGGTTGCAGAATACCAAGGGTGTCTAGTCTTGATTCCACCTCATACCTCTTTCATCCCTACACTTCCTGTCTCTTTATCTCAAAGGTTATTTTTGTTCCTGCTTTCTCCCTTTATCATTTTTTTCCTCCAACTTCTTTCTCCCTATTCTGTCTTTATCTCTCTCTGTCTCTAGCTCTCTGTCAAAGATTGATGATTTAAAATAAGTCATTGTCGCCAAAAATGTGTGCTGGTGCCACCACCTTTTACCACTGTAAACATAACCTCATTCTTCAGCTGGTCTTGGTATCACCCTGTCCATAAGCGAAATTGTAATTCACCCAAACTCTGCTTTTTATTTTTCAGGTCAGAGCAGGAAGATGCAAAAGACACAGGGGACCCAAAGTCAAGTTCTACAGAGAACAAAGCCTTACTGGAGCAGAACACGACTGAACCCCCAAGACCAGATGCAGATAGCATAGTAGACGCTGTGGCACTGGAAGCCCCAGGAAGCATAAAGGCAGACCCAACCTCTCCTGTCACAGGAGACAGACTTGCAGAATTTTTCAAGGTGATAGGTAAGAGAAACTGCCCCTGAGGCTGTATGGAAATGAAGAATGTGTCCAGGAGAGGACTACCTGGTTCTGGGTCAGGATGGAAGCAGGTTGTGGGTGAAGTAATGGGGTGGACATGCATTTAATGGTTTTAGTCTAATTGCTGAAAGAAAATTGGTTTAAACGCTTAAACACAGTATAAGGTAAAGTTTTCGTAGCAGAAAAGTGTTCACCAGTATTAGGATAGAGGTGACAGAAAGGATTCAAAATAATATTGTCTCTGAACACCCTGTATCACATGATAGGCAAAGATAATGTTGGTGAGGAAGGCACATGAGAGAAGGGCCAGACGTTTTCTCAGATCACTTTAGCCGCCTCAGTCGACTAAGGCAGGCAAATATTCTGAAGCATGGGGCAATTCAATAAAAGAAAGGGGTACACCCCTAACTTTGTGTATATCATTTGATAAATCGAAGGAAGAATTGAACAACATCTGTAGAGCTGATATAATTTAGTCTGTCCATCACTCTGATTCGTTGTCAGCTTTGGTGATCAAAAAGAAGGCCAGTGGTAGAATCATAGTTTGTGTCAACTTGTAAGATCTTAAAAGCCACGTTTGAGTTACCAAGGATTAACAATATGTTCTTGTGTCAAAGACTAGATGCAGTAGCCACAGAATGGCACTGACGTGCGACATAATCGAAACATACACAGCTTAATGGGGGTTTGCATGAGAGCCAACACCTTGTCTCCTTGAAGCCCATGCCATTAGAGCATAGATTTGCTGTTCAAGACATGTTGTTAAAGACAAAACAAGGATACCTTACAGGTAAACTTGATTTTATTTTTTAAGACTGGAAGGTGTGACTAACCACAGTGCTTTAAATAGAACTGTAAGTGACAGTACTAGATATCCCATAGTGCTGTTTACTACTGAAAAGTGCTTGTATTATCCCTTTAAATGTAATGCACCCCTTGTGAGAAGGGGTGATACTCTCCATCTCAAATTTAAAAAGTGTGGGTACCCAGTAGCTGAGAGTTTATGATCACTTAAAGCACTGCCTAACCCAAAAGGTGGCTTCATACAGCAACCAAAACAAAAGTCCCACTGATAACATTCACCTGGTTAGTGGAAGGTCGCAAGACCGACTTCCCATCCAGTTCCTCACCAATGGGGAACACCAATGGGGAACCTGGAAGCAGCAGACATCACTCTGCCTACTGACAAGAAAAGCAGCAGTGTCTAGAGCCCAGTGAAGTTTGGAGATGTTGAACTAAATAGAAGCCATATAAAATAAAAGTTTTATTTTTCATTCTACAAGTGTCTGCAACATTGTGATATTGCCATCTTGATGTGGTTAATTGCCCTTCTTGCCTCCTCAGACGACAGCCCACCCCCATCTGCCCCTTTTCCACATCGGTTTGTCACACTAAGATCAGGTGATGTGACCACTCTATTCGATATCAACCTAGATGACATTTTAGGAGGGTAAGGACGGTGTGAGTTTTCATCAAAAGCTATTGGATGCAGGATTAACCCACTCAATGTAAATTGCAGAATTAACACATTCACTGTAAAATAGAAAATTAATACTCACTGTGAATTGCAGGATTGAAACACTCACTAGGAGTTGCAGGAATATCGCACCCAGTGTGTGTTTATCCTAACCCTGCAGTTCTTAGTGAGTGTATTCGTTTTGTAGTACACTGTGTGAGCTGGAATGTTTTTCACTGGAACACTAACACACTCAACATCAGTTGGACCATTAATACACACTAACTGTGATCTGGATTGTCCTGTGCATGACCACACCCTTTGTGAATGAGTGTCACTCAAGATGAAACTGCACATTGTACGTATAAGACATTCATTTTTCCATTTTGGATTTTCCAGGGGCAGGTTTGGAGATGTTCACACATGCACAGAGAAAGCTACAGGACTCCAGCTTGTGGCCAAAGTTACCAAACTCCAGGATTCTAAGGACAAGGTTTGTCATGATTATGTATGCACATGTGTGAAATTAACATTAATGTGTACACATGTAGAGGGAATCACTGTTTGTGGACTTTGCCCACGTGAGAAGCAGATCAATATGACAGCAAGGGACAACAATGATTTTCATGTGGTATTATTGGCAGAAAGGTTTTTTTCTGTGGTATACTCAGTGATAGTAGTGGGCAGTTGACATCTAGAGGAATGGTGGATGGGAATTGTGCATCAATGTATATTATTCTATCACCCACAAGTTAATTGTATGGTATAAAGGATTAATCACTTAGTTTAGGACTGTAATCAGAAGGCTGGTTAAAAAAAAATCTTTCCTTTAGAGGATTCTGTGAGAGTAGAGCCGTGGGGAACTAGAACTACACCTCATAAGATGGCCAAAGTACCTCCATTATTGGTAACTTCAAGGGCGGACTTGATGAGCGGATTGAGAAGGCATATATAATTAGGCCATTTGCTGGTTAATATGACCTCTTTTGAGAGTTTACTCTATATAGCAAATGATCAAAAAGCTATTTTTCATCAAAATCGCCTTTATTTAAGTTCCTTGATCATTTTATGTTGATCGATTTTCTTTCCAGATGCAAAGTTAATCACACGCCTGTTTTCCGCAAATGTTGCCAAGATATGATTTAGGATTGGCACAATTTTCTTTTTAACCACTCCCTTTTTTTCCTTCAAATATTGGCAAGATATAATTTAGGAACAGCACAAAAAATTCTAATACTTGTAGACAGTTTAATAAGGAAACATGACAATTTTCATTGCTTTGGACAAGCCTACTTTGCACTTTAAATGTATTTGTTTTCTTATTGTATTAATGCTGTTGTGCCCCACTCTGTAACCTAATACGTAGAAAATTATCAAAGGTTTTTTAGGTGTTGAATTGACATAATTTTAGAGCATGGTATTGCTGTTTTGAGTATTGTATTACATTTAATGCATGTTTTCTATTGTTCGGTCACCTAAAATCTTAACATTTACCATAATGAAAAATTCAACACTGTAAAGACTTGCCTTTCAAAGAATCTCTCTCTCCAGATCAGCACACAGACATTTGCATGACCATCCCAGTTGTCGGCAGGGAAGATTTGCTTTGCAAAACTGTAAAACAAGGAGCAGGTGCACCTTTCGCTTTTCACACTAGAATGTGTGTTTTCTCAAAGCACATATCGAATGAACAATTCCATTGTGTAATGGTGCAAATAATACAACCTGTCCCAGTTGATCACGTTGTTCAGAATGCGGTTAATTACTCAGAATGTGCTTCACCCAAAGTTGCTTGTTTGTACAGTGCATGCACCATTGATTTTTCTTTGTCGAATAAGAACTTAATTTTTTATATTTTGTTTATTTTCCTCATAGTTCCAAAGTGCTCATAATATTAGTTAGACTCTAAATTGAATAGTTGTTGATCTACCAAGTTATTTTTGTAGTTCTTCTTATTGTATACTTTGACATCATTCCAGAGATTTTAAAAGTTTGAGTGATCACATGTGCAACTTATAGCATTTCACATAGAGATAGGGTGACCAATAACATAAGCGTACAAGCCTGCATCTGCCATCTTTGTCAATTACTTGGTTTTTAAAATAAATGTAACATATTTGTCACATCTTTTTCATGGGAATAATATTTTAATCTGGGCGTTAACTGTTAATTATTCTGCCTCACTCGATCGAACACTGCCAGCAGTGTTTACCACCTGTTTGTCCACTAGATGCTTGTATTATTCCAAAACAATGTGAACCATTCAAAATGTTCAAAGTCCTCTGTATTTTAGCTTTAAGACTGATAATTAGCTTGGATTTCAGTTGTCTTGCTTTTCGTCTTGATTCCTTGACTTGGAGCCAGACACATCCTTTCACTGCAATAGAATTTGATGACATCAGCACTCGTCCTGCGTTTATTCAGTGAAATGCACAGGCTTTGGATATTTTTCAACACTACCTACCACAGGTTGGAAGATCCAATTATTAAACACTTTATTGTGCTGCCAATGTACTTCATGGAGAACAAGTCTCTCACCTATAAACTAATTTATACCGGATAAACTGGAGTTGCAATTGATTAGTTAATAGGTACTCTAACTCTGTCTGCTCTTGGAATTCAGGTCATGTCATGTGTATGTTTATTTGTTCCAGAGGTACAAACATTATTTGGTTTCTTGTTTTAAGCATGTGGGGTCAGATTTGATGACATTATATAGAAAGGAAATCAAATTACCTTTTTAACATGGGTGACATATATGAAAGAGTCCTGCACCTACATCTTCAGCTACATCTTTCAGTTAGCAAGATTTTGTATACCTTCTTTGCATTATTCTTTAAGTTGTTAGCATCAGTGTATTGTGTTATTTTTGTTGATTAATTAAAATTATCACAAAACAGAGAATCAAATGCTAAGGTAAGTTGTTAAACATTACAATATAAATGTAGGAATTACTTTTTTTTTTTTTTTTTAATTTATTTAGATTTTTTAATAAAGAAAGCAACATAGTCACAAAAGCATCCTTCTAGTATCCAAAGCAATGTGCACATATTACAGTCTATGTAGGATATACAATCGCAGATAGTACAGTATATAGACAATGTAGGAATCATTGTGCCACCTCATCAAAGGCCCAACTTTACAATGTTAGACAATACAATTGTGTCCTGTGTACTTCTAATATGTTCTACATTTCCATGATATTTACTATTTCCATATAATCTATTGTACATCTTTAATTTAGATCAATATCGTCCCCATATAAATATGCCACGACATACCCGGCTTGCGATAACACCGTTCACCCTATGCCAGTCCTATCCTGTTCTGTTTGGGCAGTGCCGTTAGCAGTTTTTTCCAACAAATATGCATGATATGGTCCCCAAATATCTTCAGATTGACACTTGACAGGCTTTAGTACATTATAGTTTTCTGATTGCGTGGAACAGTAGGCTAAATCAGTATGCCATTCTGTTAATTTAGGTAAAGGACCTCTCATCCACCTCATCGCAATCCTTCGTTTAGCCAGTAGTAGGCTTATGGAGGCTAGTTTACGTACAGCCTTTGGGATGTTTTTATCAAACCCCAAGAGGGCAACCAACGGTGATTCTGGTATAGATAGATTCAACATATCATTCAATGCACTGAATATCTCAACTCAGAACGCCCGTACACCAGGACATTCCCAAGCCATATGTTTGAAATTGGCATTTACTGCTGAACACCTCGGGCATCTATCGTCCTCTCTGATCCCATATCTATATAGTCGTGCCGGTGTGTAATACGTTCTATGGAGAAATTTAAATTGAATTAATCTGTGCCTACCGTTCTGGGAGATTGTTTTAATATTACTAAAGCAGTGAGACCACTGCGTGTCTGTAATTTCCATGCCTAGCTCTTCCTCCCATTCTAACTGAGATTTCTGTTTCAACTGGGCTGACTGTTCCTTGAGGAGTGCGTAAAGTATGGTAATGCTGTGTTGTGGAGATGCCAATTGCAATAGATATGTCAATGGTTTCAATTCTAGTGGCTCCAGCATTTCGGGGCCAAGTATCGCATGTAGAGCATTACACACTCTGTGGTATTGATAGGTGTCTAGCGCCGTCAAACCCTGGGCCCGAGAGGACGCCTGCTCCCATGTTTTCACAACTACATTTAAAAAAACAGTCACTCAGGTGTACAATTTTTAGTTTATATAATGTTTGTATTGTTGCACGATCAGTGTTGAGTGGGAACCAGTCACACCAAATTACAGGTAGTTGAGGGGAGTATGTCACTCCAGGCTTTAGTGCGGCAGACAATTTGGGCAATTGTGACCCTGTGCAACCTATTGGGTCAATTTTGCGTAGTT
This sequence comes from Calotriton arnoldi, assembly GCA_963921515.1. NCBI lineage: Eukaryota > Metazoa > Chordata > Amphibia > Caudata > Salamandridae > Calotriton > Calotriton arnoldi. The sequence continues at coordinate 3,344,425 of CAWUFW010000003.1, read as the reverse complement.
TATTCAGAGAGCCACCTGTCAAATATATCGGCGGTGGGGGAGACCATATTATATTCTATATGGAGATGTGGCAAATTGTGAGGGCCATGTATCCACCCGTGTGCGTACAGTGTCTGTGCAGCCCTGTAGTATATCTCCATATCTGGAGCGTTTAGCCCGCCCTCCCAGTACGGTCTGGTTAGCACTTCCCATTTAACTCGAGGATGTTTCTCTGCCCATGCGAGATGCGTCAAGAGTGCACACAGACTGCGGAAGAAAGATTTAGGCAGACTGATGGGGATGTTTACAAGGAAAAAGAGGAAGTGGGGGAGCACCACCATTTTCATTTAGGCAATACGGCCTATCAGGGACAGTGGAAGTTTGATCCATTTGTCTACAACCTCCATTAGTCTGTGTATCGCCCGCCCGTAATTTTCGGATAGTTCTACCTCTGGGTCAGTATGAACTTTAATGCCTATATATCTCACTGGGTCAGCGGTCCACTCTATGGGATAGTTAGTGGGGATGGGGGTAGTAATCGCCGTCAATGGGAATATTGTTGACTTATGCCAATTTATATGTAGCCCAGAGTGTTGCCCAAATCTCTCCACCTCCTGCAACATTGGCTCTAGGTTTTGCTCTGGATTCCGTATATATAATTGTCAGGAACCCCTGATTGAACTAGGGGAGATGGAGACGTGTGCCCCGATGCATCCCGAGCCGGAGGTTCTACTGCTTCATATACAGGCTGAGGATTACACCTTTAAGACTCCGTATACTGTCGACGGGGAGGAGTCCCGTCCATTGACGTCATCGGCAGTGGACCTATCGGGAGAGGCGGTGACGGAGAAAGAGGATTCCGGATCGAGAGGCGGCGCGAACAAGGAACAGAGAGAGACCGGAGAACCAAGGGAGGACGTAGCGGATTGCGAGAGTCGTCAAGGGTTTCCTGCGCAGCTGTCCGAAGTCAACGTCCGGGACGCATGAGAGAAGCCAGGAGGCCAACGTGACCACTCGCCGCCCCATCACTCTCCTGGAGGAGTGTGGCTGGAAAAGGTACGGCGCCGTATACAGGGGTTCTCGGGGCACTGGGTGGGAAGGGGAGGCACTTAGAGGGAGGACACCGTTACAACGGGACTGCACCTGGTGGCGGAACATGGTGATCCCTCACTGACCCCCTCCCAAGTCATGAACAAGTAAACTGGCCAAACCACTGATTGTGGCTTTTTTTTGTTGTTTCTTTTTCTTTCCGTATACCCTTCCGACACCTCGTGGAAACCGCTGAGTATCCTGGCCAGACCCTCTCTTGCGGCGAACGAAGCAGGCTGGGGACTTGAAGCTTTTGCAAAGACTTATATTGAAGAAATAAAAACCACCCACCTTAAGACCACCTTCTCTGTTCTTAGTTTAGAGTGCCAGGCCCTGGGGTCGTATTACGACAATAATACTGTATTGTCCGCATATGCTGCTATAGTTAGATTATATTGAGTTGATCGAATGCCCCTGTAAGTGTGGTACTCGCGCATTGCGCATGCCAATGGCTCCACCACCAACGCATACAGGAGAGGGGAGAGTGGGCATCCTTGTCTCGTTCCCCTCGTTATGTTTATTGGATGTGAGAGAGTACCATTGACACGCACATGCGCGACCGGCTGTGCATGTAGGACTTCTATTAATTTCAAAAATACATCCCCCACCCTTTCAGGACTGCATATAAAAACCTCCATTCTACCGAATCGAATGCTTTTTCGATATCTATAAATAGTGCTGCTGCTTGAACCTCTGGGTTTATTCGAGCGATAGTCTCAAATAATGTGCGTAGATTGCTGGTTGAAGAGCGTCCCGGATGAACCCTGTCTGTTCTGGGCCCACCAGCTCTGGCATCAAGGGAGACAATCTAGTCGCCAGTACCTTGGCAAACAACTTTGTGTCTGTGTTTAACAGTGAGAGGGGCCTGTAGGAGGAGCAATGCTCAGGAGGCTTACCCGGTTTCAATAGTGTGACCAGGGTGGCCTCCCTCATGGATGGGGGCATCTTGCCAAGCTTAACCATCTCCTCAAATAAATTCACCAAGTGTGGAATCAGTTTCTCTTGGTATGCCTTGTAAAAGGCAACCGTTAAACCATCTGCCCCAGGGGCTTTTTCGTTGGGCATTTCTTTCAGAGCTGCCGAAATTTCTGAAGGCCTTAAAGGCGCTATAAGTCTCTCCCTATCGGTGTTCTCAAGCCAAGTCATAGTTAAATGTGCTAGATAATCCTCGTCAGATTCCGAGGCAGAGGATTCTCTTGAGGTGTATAAGCCTCTATAATATTCTGCGAACGCCTCCAGAATACCTGTTGTGCTATCCATCAAATCCCCGCTCTCATTGCAAACTTTCAGAATATAGCCATCCCCTCTGGGGGGGGTCGAACAGTTGCTGCCAAGGTAGCGCTCGGTCTATCACCTTCCATATATACCCTCGCTGTGGCATATTTCCCTAAATGTTTGACTTCAGTTTCGGCCAATTCATTATATTCAACCAACTGAGCTCTAATCTGTGCGAGTATTTGGGTATCCCCCCCCTCTTTGAAGACTACCTTCCAGATCCTTGAGTGTGGTCTCTACCTTTAGCAGCTGGGTGCTGCGTATAGATTTTAGGACCCCTGCATGCTTAGAAATGGTAATTCCCCTAATATAAACTTTAAAGGCCTCCCAGATGGAGCCCATGGTAGGTACACTGCCAATGTTCGTGCTAAAGAAGTCGTCAATTGCAGTACCCAGCTCAGTGCGGAACACAGTGTCCAATAAGGAGTATTGGGGGAACCGCCATGTCTGCATACCGTTTACTAAATTGGTCAGTGTTATCTGCAGAAGTATCGGGGAGTGATCGGATAATGTGCATGCTAAATGCGTGCATTCTTGTATATCGGTAGCAGTGAGCGCGATGCAAACCAGTAGTCAATTCTAGTGTGCGTATCATGAACAGAGGAGTAATGTGTATACCCCCTGCCCATGGGGTGTCTGGACTGCCATACATCACAAAGACCCTCCGCTATATTGGACTATTGCGCGCGCTGCACGCGACAGTGGCCTAGGGGCTCCTTTTGATCTATCAACTTCAGGATTTTGGACGCAATTAAAGTCGCCCCCCAATAGTATAGGCATATGTGAGTGTCTCATTATTTTCCCATGTAGTGCATGATAAAACTGTGGGTAGTCATAGTTTGGCCCATAGATCCCCACTAGCAACACATTGAAATTTTCCTTGCGGCACTTTACCATCACGTACTTGCCCCCGGTATCCACTTCTACCTCCTGTGCCTGTATGCCGGAGTTCCTGCGTATTCATACAAGCACGCCTCTAGCATGGGAAGTGAACCCGGCCGATATACAAGTGCCTTTCATTCGTCTAGGGGTCAGTAACCCTGTTCTTGGGGAACTGTGCGATTCTTGTAAAATGGCCACATCAGTATTGTGTCTGTACAAATAGGCTACCACTTCCCGTATTTTTCTCTGGTCATTTAGACCTCTGATATTCCAGGACATACATCTAATATTAGTTCCGGCCTTAGGTGATTGCGACATGCATCAAGTTATGATTCCAGCTGGATCTATTGTGTGTTGTGTATGAAGTGTAGTGTTGCAGTGTGCACTTTTCCTGCTGATACCGTAAACGTGTTAAATGATCTTCCGGACAAAAACAACTCCCCACCCCCCACCCACTCCATATCAAAAAACACTAGACATGGTATTTGCAAAACAACCCTCCTAACCCCCCACCCAACGAGAAACAGACCCTCCCATCCATAAACAGTTCCCCCACAAAAAATACCCAGGTGTAATACACTCGGAGGCGGTGACAGCCAGCCCTGTGGTGTTTCTAGGGAACCTACAGCTGCACATCCAATAGTTTTCCATCCAGTCTAATGAATAGCCACATTAAATGCCTGTGCCGTGAATTTACAGTGTAGACTTCATCACAGTGATAGCATCGCACAGCAGTAATGGCCACGAAAGTTCAGTGTGAATATTGTCTAATATTATTCCTGTGTCATTTCTAGAGTCACATATTTACTCACTCATCCTACGCGCCCTGTTCAAGCAGTATGTCTTTATCGGAAGCTTTAAGTACGCCATCCCCCTGGTCTGCGCAGGTCGAGTTGAAGCCCGTTGTTTCTCGGGCCGGTATTTTTTAAGGTCCTGCTGTAGTTGATTAGGATCTCCGTACATTTTAGATTTTCCTGAAAAGTTCACTCGTAGTCTGGCCGGATAAAGCATCACATAATCAAGCTGGAGGTCTCTCAGTTTTCGCTTGACAGGCCCACATTTCTTACGTGCCTCTTGCACTTGCAGGGTAAAGTCCGGAAAGAGAGCCAAGTCTGACCCCTCATATTTAAGGGTTTTCAGTTCTCTGGCGCGTCGCAGGGCCGCATCTCTATCCCTGTAGTTTAGAATTCTTGCGATCACGGGATGAGGTGCAGCGCCGGGAGGATGCCTGGGGCCCAGTGTGCGATGGGCACACTCCATCACAAATACCTCTGAAAAGGTATCCCGGCCCAACAGAGACACCAGTAGTTGCTCAATGAACAGTTCCATAGTGCCTGTAGCAGTGGTTTCGGGCAGCCCCAGTAAGCGCACATTGTTGTGCTGAGAACGCGCTTTGAGATCTTCGGCCTTATCCTGCATTGTCTTTAACAACTTCGCCATTTGTTTTTGCGCCGTCCCCATTTTGGTTTGCACGTCCTCTGCATCTGATATTCTGCGCTCCCCTGTGTAAAGCCTTTCAGCGTTTTTGTCTACGCGTTCAGTCATCTGGTCCATGCGGAATACCAAGGCATCTATCTTACTATCAATGGAAGCTCTGTCGCATGTCTGTTAATATTTGCCTTATGTCATCACCGGAGTCGTTCTGGTCTTCATTCCGTTCCGCAATTGGGGGGTTGGAGTCTTCATCTCTGTTTCTGATCGATTTTCTCTGGTCGAATTGTTTCTTAGTTTGTGTTTTGTCTCCCTTCCCCATTTTGTCTGCTTCCTTTCGTCGCACCGCGGGGACAAAACGGTATGGTTTGAGTTAAATATTGCGGAGGACGAGTCAGGAGGACTAGCAACAGCCAGGCTGCGGTTAGCTGATGTCTCTGATGAGTGGAGCAGTAGATCCTGCTCGCAGGGGCCTTCCCACCGATCAACCCGGCCACGCCGGTCACACTGCCCAGCGGGACGGCGCCCAGTTGTGAGATGGGGGGCGCCCGGAACCTCGAACAGTACCCCCACACGACCCCCAGGCGACCAACAGGCGCAGTGTCAGGATAGCAGGGCCAAGGAAACACAATTACCGCGGCCACCTTGGGGTACTCGCGCGCCACTTCCAGTCGCTCATATGGGCAATCCTGCAGTTAGGGGCGGCCCACGTGGCAGCCGCAGTATCCGGGCACCTTGAGTCGGGCGTCCGATCTTCCGCCTCTGCTCACCTCCTCCCAAATTGTGTATGGCGGTATTCTCCGTCGTGAGTCCAAGCACATGGACAGCACGCTGCCCGCCGATTCACGCTCAGTCTCAGGATATAATGCCCCGTCTATCACCGCTGTCTGGGGGGCACAGGCTAGGACATGGGGGGGTCCAGAATAGTGCCTGCGCTCTGATCGTGTGTGTTCCACTCCCGCAGCACGTGAAATCGGGCAGCCTCTGCGCCGATCACCAATCACCCCAGGTTGCCTCCCAAGCTCCGCGGGCCTCGCGCAGCCCTACCTTGATCTCACACTGGTCGCGGGCACAAGTTCTCTGTGTTTGACTGTAACGTTACCCATCAGGGGCAGGTCGAGTGCAGGTGAAGTCTCTCCTCGTTGCAGCTTTCGGGCATGCCGCATCCGAGTGTGCCGTGAGCCTGCGTAGCACGTCCGCTGCTCCGATCCGTGGTTCACAGGCACCTGCTAGGCCGCGGCTGCATCGCACAGCGTCCCACACCTCAGGAGCGGCCGCCGCTCACCAAACTTTCAGGAAACACAGGACTTTTCCTGGTGCATATATTCTGCGACGTATCACGCCAACATTCGTCTGGATGGCACCGATAATTTAAGGATAGTGTAGGCTGCCGCCGGAGCACACTCAGGCCGCGGCCATCTTGGAGCCAGGCAAGCCACGCCTCTGTAGGAATTACTTGGTTAGAATAACGGAATCCATCAATTAAAATGACAACATACATTATATAAACATGTAATGCAAATAGAAATAACGCTATTTTAACAACCGTGTCAGATATTTAATGATTCTAGAAATTCATTGTGGTGAGGATTGTCTCAAACAGTGTTGAACTGCAGTTCTAATTGTATAGATCTCAGCTGCAACAAACAAAGGTTTCAAAAGCAGTTGTTTATGTATAAGACGGGAAAGTAAGCAAAGGATTCAAAAGCAATTGTCATTCATTTATAAGACGTGAAAATAGGCATGAAATAGCTAGTAGAATTTCTAGAGTCCTTTCATATACAGCAGCTGCCTGATATTGATTTATACGAGAACCAACCACAACCGGCGCATACATTTATACTATGTAATTTGTTAGCATCACTGCTATAGCAGGTTGTAAAACTTTCCCTCGAAATCCAGGATGCTCCACAAATTTGTTGCTGAATTATTCTTTTTTTAAAACAAGTTATGCTACCCTTTTTGATACCCTATTAAATAATTGTCAGGCATGCACTTTTGTCATATAACTTGGCGTTTGTGGAGGTCACCTTCCTATGACATTTCAATAATGCGCAGTCATGTACAAAAACATTCAGGAGTATAAATTCATTCTCACCCTTAGTAATATTTTTGGTGAAACATTGCTTACCTTCATCATTAATTATTATTTAATAAGGTTTTTCAAGTTTATTGTTGCATAGAATTAGCAACTACTACGACAATACCATCCCAAAAGCACTGGGACTCCGTTCCTTAAATTTTATTCATGCGTACATGTGGCCCTAAATCCAGCTTATTTACACATTTAATTTCTGTGAAATAGGTATTAAATAATAGTTACTATTTCCATTTTTCATAGCAGAATGGTAGATGTTACTAGTAGATATTGCTATTATCGAACTCAACGGTACTTGTATCATCAACAGAGAAAGGATGAAAGGCTGATTCTGCCCATCCAGTTTTCACACTGTTGACCGGCAGGTTCTCCTCGTATCTCAGTTGCTAGCGCTTACCTCAGGAAATATCCAGGAACTATCCCAAAGCCAGTCACTACTAAAATATATAACCCATTTTGAACTGAATCGGAGCAGGGTTTTGCTTTGTTAGGGGGGGAGGGGGGTAAAGTCTGTCTGTCTAGTCGAAAAACATATGATTATGTAACCTTCCTCAGTGTGTGCTGCAGCTCTTTTACTCTGCATCTATAGAAGTGGAAATCTGTAGCCAGGGTACAGCCTTCGCATCACAAACAGGTATACGCATACTAGGCAACATACATATAGTAGACGTCTTAAAAATTGCCATGTTATTCATTTTAAAATCTGCTTCCATTCATTGGAGTCTAATAGCTGATAATCATTGCTTGTTTGTGTGTGGTTGTGCGTATGCATGTGTCTCCAATGGTAAATTATTAAAATGCATGAATTTTGTACCACAGTGATAAAGTATTGGCAGGTATAACTGTTTCCTCGAAGGGGAGTGTTGCATTGTGTGAGTGTACCTCCAAGGACGTGCTACTGTCACATGTGTCGGTATTGCTGCCATGTCAAGCTGTGCCTCCATGGATGTAGCACTGCCATTGATGGGAGTACCGGGTCTTTCTCCTGCCTTGGCCTCTTACTTTTCAAGGGATGGCTTTGAACAACCATTCCCAACTATTAATTTGGCCATTGCTTGCTTGGCTTTGAATGGCCAATCCAAGTTATTAAACAGTTCTCCTAATTTTCCCTTTATTTGCTCTGCAGGAGATGTCCTTGAACGAGGTGGACGTCATGAATCAGCTGGACCACCAGAACCTGATCCAGATGTATGACGCCCTTGAGACGCCCAGCAGCATCATCCTCTTCCTGGAATAGTGAGTATTTCTCAGCTTGCGTTTACCACCCCAGACCTCCGTGCAGCTGGTGGGTGGGCAGCAACATGTACTTTATAGTGGTTGAAAAAGACGATATCCGAGTACGTAGTGTACCAGATCATCTGTGTTAGCAGTAGAGTTAATGGTGATCTGGAAAGGGTTGTGTCAACTGTGGACACGGTATTGTTCCTGGAAAGTAGTGTCTGAGCTGTGTACACCTTTTAACAGAGAAACATACTCACAAAGGACGTCTGAAAAAAACTACAGAGATTTTGCGGTTTGTCCATTTCACAATCCTTGGAGACCCTACTTCAATTCTGGCCTCTCTATGGTATTGCACCACTTTTAATGCTCCTCGTAGGTTGTAGGCTCTTGAAATAGTAATAAATCGCAACACATTACAAGAACCACATTTTCAGCAATACTTTGCTTCTCCCTCCAGGAATTCAAAAGGCTGAACTTGACATATTTGAATCTTAGTATGATATTAAATTATTTTTCTTTTAATTCTAAAGACAAGTGACAGACTTCTGGTTTAGCCAAGATGTTATCATCAGTGGCGCCTAAGAAACAACAGAACGAATTGTGACTCACATAAAGTACACCTTATTATCTTATTGTGTTTGTATACTCGTCAAGTTTCTTGACAAGGTACACGCAAAAATATCTTTCTCTAATCCCTACTTTATCCTATTCCTGAAGATTACATTGCATTTTAATACTATTTTCTATTTTCATAAATCATCCTAAAAATATTTTCACAATACCATAATAAACCGATCTGAGTCAGTTGCCTGAATAGTTTTACATAAACAATAAATACAGATTTTTATTCCAAAGCTACAAAGGTGATTCGACTTTTAGCATCCAGAAATTACCATTTTGATTTTATCTTAAAATTCATCCTCAATACTAGTGTTTTGAAGAATAACATTCATCTTTTTTCCTTCTCTCAAAATAAGATATCACACGTCATATGAACATTTACATGGCATTCCTTTATATAAACGAAATTTTGCTGATCCAGAAAAGTAACAGCCATGTAGAGATGTAATATTTTATTTCCTGCAATTTAATTCCAGTTTCGGAGATTCCATCTATACATTACGAATATGGATCTTATGTCATTGAAACAACATTAAATTTAATTTGTGCAAACAACACCACTTTCTTTATCTTACTTTGTCCAGACATACTGTTTTATTAACTTTATTACCCATCATATGCACACGTTTAAAATACATTCCTTTTCTTAAAATGGTTTAAAGTGGCCCACTTTCCAGTATGAACCCATATATTAGAATAGCATATTAGCTTTCACTGAGATGTTTTAAACTAATAAGCACATACGAATTATTTTGCACCAACAAGATGTAAGCAGGAAAAAGTATGCAGACATCAAAATGAAATACTTAGGGAGACACAAGAACAATACTGCTGGAGCTAGCCTGTGAGCACGTGTGTGAATGGGCTAATAGCAAAGGGAATTTTTGTGACAGAAGTCATTTTTAGGTCTAGCATAGCAGCACATCCGTCTTTGACCTAGTGCTACCAATACATTGAAACTTATCTTGAAAGGGGCTTTTGCTTCGGCCCACAGGAGCATTTCTCTCGCACCACATGCTATTGGCCTTTCCATGTATCATTCCAAATCCAGTGGGGTTCTTGCATTCCAACGCACGAGGAATATTTTAGGTCTCAAAAGTATGCCCAATCATCACATGAATATCTTTTTCTCATAGATGCACTGCATACAGAAAGTAATCGTTTTTTATGTTGTTTTTTCCTAGGCAACCTCTCTTAATGTTTAAGTGGGACTCCAAATGCAAGGCAGAACTATTAACCTCCCCAGTATTTGATTTATAATGGAACATTACATATAGATGTATAATCAACACGTTTGCATGTGCAGGAATGTTCAGTGTAGGTCCAGATGCCTGCCAGCTTTTCAAGCTATCCTCATAAAATACATCTAATCCAAATTGAATTAATCCACATATCTACTGACTATCCTTGCAATGTGTCAAGGATGTCGCCCTCCTGGATGTCCCTTGGATGCTCCTGACATAGAACAGTTAAAGAAATTCAAATTAATAGAGAATCCCTGGGTAACACCAACAGGGGTGCATGTTGAGTGTAAAGTGGAATGCCTTGAAAAAAGATGAACTAGGGTAACTAAAGACATCAATAAATCAATCAAGCAGTCCTTGTTAAGCACGGCTACTCACCCGTGAGGGTCTCAAGGCGCTTGTTTTGGGGGGGAAGGGGAGTTGCGGGTCCAACTGGGCGCTGTGGTTCATTCAAAGAGCCAGGTCTTGAGATCCTTCCTGAATTGTGTCAGAGAGATGGGGATAGCCTGAGGTGGAGAGGCATGGTGTTCCAGGGTTTTGCGGTAAGGTAGGAGAAGAATCTTCCTCCTAGCCTGGTCTTGCAGATCTGACAGATAGTGGCCAGGGCCAGTTGGGTGGAGCGAAGGTGTCTGGTGGGAAAATGGAATGAGAGGCGGTGGTTCAGGCATGCTGGTCCGATGTCGTGGAGGGCTTTGTAGGCATGTGTGAGGCACTTGAAGGTGACTCTTTTGTCGACTGGGAGCCAGTGGAGTTCTCGTAGGTGTTCGGAGATGTGGCTGTGGCAGAGGATGTTGAGGACTAGTATGACTGCGGCGTTCTGCACGTTCTGAGGTTTCCTGAGGAGTTTCTGGTTGGCGCCTGCGCAGAGTGGGGGAACCACCAGGGGAAAAGAGCTTTGAAGACTAGAGGTACAAAGGCCGATTCTTGAGAAATCAAAGAGAAACATGCAGTAAATAAAAGAGAATGAAAAAAGTTGAGTTTTCACCACAGCTGGGATCCTCACAATGCAATGCAGTACTTTGGACGGGTGCAGACACTCAGCGCGGGCACCAGAGAACAGGAATTATTGGTTCTGAGACTCAGAAGGTGGCTTCCATTTGTGAAACTACTCTCTGAGTGAAAGGGATAACCTAAGGGCATATATGTTAAAGAATGGTGGAGGGGTAAGCAGGAATTGTGTTTATAGACCACATTCTTTCTAAAGACTTCTGCGCTGGCCTTCACCCCAAAAAAAAGTGTGCACTGGCTATAACAAGTATTGGCCAAGCCAGTAGGTGTGATGTTTGTATTGCTTCCTGGTAGCTTTGCCAAGGCTTCTTTGTGTACTAGGTAGCAAGTACAGACAAAATCCTATGAAATATGGATGACACAGAAAAAGGGCTGCTTTCTTTTCTGTAGCACCTATTTTTAAGATGCTTTTGTGAGTGCTTGCTCACCAGTGCTACAGCGCCACGCAGACTGTAAAATAGTCCTGCATACATTGCATTGGACCCAAACAACCAATTGAAAATCAGTCCTATCACAGTACTCATGATCCTAGATGTGACCAACAATGTCAAAGCCAAGGCTGAAATTTCTGCAGCAAAAGAAGCCAGTGGCTACAGGAGGCTACCATAAAGGCCATTGCAGCTTGTTTAGAAAACAACATGTTTGCCATGATACTTACCCCTGACACTTTATATGAAGCCACTACGGGCCTCCCTTTACTGGATAATGGGCTAACTTACTCCCACGTTCTTTCTTGAAACTTTTTTCACTTTAAACTAAGAGGTGCAACACAGACACTTGCAAGTACCAGATTCTTTACCGGAGGTCGCAATTAGATTTCATATTCGGACCACCCAGGTCTCGAGCTCTTAGTGGTTGGACTTATCGTACACTCCTCTCAGACATAAGGGGGGTTTTGACGTTGAAATCCTCAGTTTGAGAAGATCAAACGGGGTTCATAACAAGTTTAAGCCTTGAAAAAGTCGTCAACACGACGAAACACGTGTCGGCTGTGCGCGTTATCTATCGACCTGCGTGTCAACAGACTTTCGGGCTATTAATACTGTTTATCTATGGACTTTTATATGAATTTGTGCTGTTTTGGAGCGTTTTATAAATAAAAATTGGATCTGCAATAGTTTTGTATCAAAATTACTCTACTGTTGTTGTGCTCTGAATTGCAAAGTGTTTGCCATATGATCTGCATCTTGAAGGGGCACAGATTTTTGTCTCTTCCTGATCTTAGAGCATAGATCGTAAATAGCTGGGTGCATCCTGCTCGCACCTCTTTGTACTTTTGTGGTGGATACTTCACCTGAAGACTGTCATGCTGGACAGAATATTTTTGCAGATAGAGGCCACGCCTGGGAGGTAGCCTGGCCAAAATACATGAAAGGGGAACAGAGCCAAACCAGCTTCATGAAGCAGACCTGGAATACACAGCCTCTGTCTGTGAAACCAGTATATACATGGAAGCCAAAGACCCTTCGATATTTGTTGTTAATCTTGCTTCTACCGAGGAGGGGATACTCTGCAGAGTACTCATGGTTTAAAAAGCAGCTACAGGTTGGTGTCACTCTGACAGTCAACTCCCCAGAGGCGAGGGAACATCGCCTGGAGTCTGATCTGAAGGAGCAATTTCCGACTGTCCTAAGAGCTATGAAATCCTGCCTGTGAACAAGGCGACAACCGTACAGGAAGTATGGAACGTGGAGGACTGCTGTAAATGACCCTGGTGTAGGGTCTGTCTGACAGAGACTCATGAAGCAAGAGACCTAAAGGAATCAGAGTGATCATAGGTCAAGCAGTGAAATCTTTGTAACCAATCCTCGTCGGAGCTGCCTGGCGCCTAGAGCAGTGTGCTTATGTGATGGGCCCGACTGAAGGTGGGATCAGCCTCTGTTGCTGGCCTCTGTGCCCCGTAAGTGCTCTGTGTGACCGCAACTCTGTCAAGTGTGCCATTGGGTCAGAACAGGTCCTAAAGAAGGGGGCCTGTGAGACCACAACGCTGCCAATCGTGTCACTGGGTCAAGACCAGCTAAGAAGAGCTCAAGTTACCCAAGAGGAACCACATGAGGTGTGCCTTATGAAGATATGAGACCATTGCTCTGAGCCACTGTGTGCCAATGATAGTACCTGGAGCCTGCCACACCAAAGAACTCATCAGCCTGCAGCATTTGGCCAGAATGCCAAGGAAGAACCACCAAGTACTCATTGGTGGGCCAGAGCAAACCAAGATCTGCTGTCATCACCCGAAAGAGGGTTATCTTCAGAAGCATCCATTCCTGCCATGACCCTGCGAGCAACGCGTTAAGCGGCCGGCTACTGTGCTGCCAAAGAGGACTACTGCTGGCGAGATCCCACTACCATGGGAGAAGCAAATTCTGGCGCTCACCTTGCCTGCACTGCTTTGTACCGCTGGATGCTTCCTAGCAGCAGGGGAAGATTCCAATTCCGCCAAGAGGCCGTCCGCAACCCATCACGACATCCACGGACTCATGAGAAATTAAGAGGGCTAAGTGTGGTGGCGCGGCTGTTAAACCTGAATATGGTGAGAGATGGACCGGGCCTAGGCCAGAGATGACCTACGTGCAACCTGATTATCAGACGGAGCAGAGGGGACAGAGAAACGCAAGCTGCACCAAAAATGTACCTGATAGAATATGAACTTGTTAAAAAGGGGGAAACCTCTCTGGACAAAGACAGTTAACACGTCCCTGCTTCAAGGTTCGATTCCGGATTGCCTAAAGTCAAGGCAGGTCACCCCCATCCTTAAAAAAACGACGGCAGACCATACTAACCTTCCCAATTTTCGTCCAATCTCCAACATTCCTGCTCTGGCAAACCTCCTCGAGAAATGTGTACACACCCAGCTATGTAGCCACATTGAACAAGTACAGCTGCTGGACCAATTCCAATCCAGCTTCCGTCAGGGTCATAGCATGGAATCCGCTTTTACCAACATTGTTGATGATGCAGTACGAATGCTGGACCAAAATGAGTCGTGCCTTTTGATCTTCCTTGACCTATCGTCCTCTTTTGATAGTGTCAAACGTGATACCCTTATCGATCTACTGGAGCAAAGGATGAGGCTATCAGGGACTGTGCTAAACTGGTTCTCCTCATTCCTATACACTAGAACCCAAAGCCTTAAGGTGAATCAGTCTCTGTCTAACCCCTCTCCGCTCACTCTGGGGGTGCCAGAGGGGTCCACACTTTCACCCACTCTCTTCAACCTGTTCATGGAGCCTCTAACAGAAATCCTGAAATTGTTCAACATCCATTATCACATGTATGCTGATTACACTCAACTGTACCTGAAAGTCTCCTCTCCAGAGGACATCAAGTCCCTCAACTCAGTACTTCAGGAAACGCAAAGTTGGTTGACACTCAATCACCTGAAATGAAAAGCTCTCAAGACATTGAAGAATAGATGCATCAACTAACAGCTATCATCTGCACTCCAAACATCATTGATTCCACAAGCTCTCGGGGAATAATGCTAGATAAGCATCTGAACATGCAGAAGCACATTAGTGCTCTCACCAAAAGAGCAAACTTCCAATTGAGCATCCTAAGGAAAATAAACCTGCTCCTACCCCACAACGACTTCAAGACTGCGGTGCAAGCCCTAGTGATTTCCAAACTGGATTATGGTAGCGCAACCCTCTGTGGCCTTCCTAGATCAAAGACGGCGCCACTTAGGGCCTCTCTCAACTCCACTGCAGGACTCATAACAGACTCAAAACGCTATCATCACATCACGCCTGAGTTGAAGTCACTAAATTGGCTCCCGTATGAAGCAAGGATACATCTAAAAATTGCATGCATGAGCCACAAAGCTTTACATTTCAACACCTCAATAAATCTTGCGCAAAATTTGAGCTCTCAGGGGGCTCCAGATCCTCTAGAGGCTCCTGTACTTTCCTGCTAAAGCCACAGAAATTCCATAAAAAGAAAACCTACAATCAAGCATTCTCGGGTAGTGCACCAAGCATTTGGAATTCCCTGCCACCTGAAATAAGACCATGGTTTTAAGTGGGCCGGGTCCTGCCGGTGCTTAGCAACGGCAGTTCTAAAAAGCAGGTGCTGAAACGGGTCTCTCTCAGGCTCTTCATTTTTGCCCTCGGCGTAAAAAATAAAATCTTAACTCTGCAGCAGTACCACCCTTCACTGCCTTTGAGGTAACTTCAAAGAAACTCCTTATAGTTCTTTTACAGTCTCATCATTTCAGAATGGATGTATTTTCAATATTATATGGTAATCTTACTTATTGTAATATAATCTGGATTCAATCACAGAAGCAGCAAAATGCCAGTCTGGCGGCACACTATGCTAAGCACAGATTTTTAGCTTATGCGTTTTAAGCCACACCCTTGACTGCATCGGCCACGCCCCTTTGAGAGACCCCCCAGTTTTTTCTTCCCTCTTAAAGCCCTGAATAAGACTGAATAATTCCACGGATCCCTTCAAAAGGGAAGTTAAAGAGATTCTGCTGAAGACATTTCTGGGCTAGATCCCCAGTCACCCTAGAACTCTCTATTTTACACTTGTCTTTATTGAACTGTTTTGATTGTTACCATATGATCTGTTTTGTTCGTTTCTTGACCGGTTGTGCTATTGTTTTCACTTCCTGTACCTTCGCAACTGCCAATCTGTAAAGTGCTCTCATACCCCATGTGGTCTTGTTCGTGCTATATAAAACTTTTTAAATAAACTAAAACCCAGTAGCAGAGGGGATACCGACTAGAGATAGGGACGGTGATCAACAGAGGCTCCTCTAAGCACCTAGTGCTGCTCCAGAGAAGCGGGTATTCTATCATAATTGTGTGTGTTGAGGATTTCGATGTTTTTTTGTGTAACAATATACTTGTCTTTACTATAAAGAGCAGCCATGGGCTGGACATTGATTTACTGCACTGCTGCGGGGACTGGTATTGATTCGTGAGACTAAGTAACCCCCCACAATAACCTCCCTGAGAAGCCTGCTCAACCTATGCTATCACTGAGAGTCAAGTGTGGAAAAGGTTGTATTTGGTCCAGTTTTCAAAGACATAGTAAGGCCAGCCCCGGGACAGCAAAAGTAAAAGGCCCCAACCCCCACAGTTGTGCCCATTAGCCGCTTCTTGCCCCGTGGGCCCCCCGTGGTCCCCTGAACAAAGTCTGACAAAGGGGCTTTTAGGGCTCAGGGATGGGTAGAGTAAAGGGGTAGTAAGGAGTTTTTAAGGTGCAGAGAACTGTAGCATTAAAGGGTAGTAAGAGCTCTTTAGGTTTCAGGGGAGGGTATCATCAGCAGTAGTAATGGGTTTGTAGAGTTAAAGGAATGGTAACTTTAAGGGGTAATTCAGGTTTTTTGTGGGTAGAAGTGGTAGCAATAAGGATAATAAGGAGTTTGTAGGGTTCAGGGAAGGGTAGCGTTAAGGGATTTGTAAGGTTTAGGGATGGGTATCGTTATTGGGTAGTAAGAGTTTTTAGGGTTGAGAAACAGGTAGATTTAAGCCATAGCAAAAGGTTGCTAGGGGTCAGGGAAGTATAGCATTAAGGATTTTAATGTTCAGGGAAGGGTACTGTTAAGGGGTATAAAGGAGGTTTTAGTGTTCTTGTAAGGGTAGCACTAAGGGTTTTTAGGGTTGAGGGATAGGTAGCAATTAAGGCTAGTAAGGAGTTTTTAAGGGTCAGCATTTAGGGTAGTAAGAGGTTTTTCGGGTTCAAGGATGGTTAGTATTAAGGAGTAGTAAGGGTTTTTAGGATTCAGGGATGAGTAGTGTTCAGGGGTTGTTCTAGTTCAGGGTAGGGCAGTGCTAAAGAGTAGTTTGAGGATTTTAGGGTTTAGGGAACGGTAGCTGTATGTGGTAGTAAGGGATGTTTAAGGTACACAAAAAAGTAGCGTTAAGGGGTAGTATGAGTTTTTAGAGTTCAGGGATGCATAGCTTTAAGGGGTAGTGAGGAGTTTATGGAGTTCAGTAAAGGGTAGCATTTAGGGGTAGTAAGTGGTTTTTAGAGTTCAGGGAAAAGTAGCGTTAAGAGTTAGTAAGGACTTTAGTGTTCAGGGATGGGTAGTGTTAAGGGGTAGTAAAAGGTTTGTAAGGTTCAGGAAGAGTAGCATTGAGGCATAGGTTTTTTAGGTTTCTTGAATGGGTCACATGAATGGGTAGTAAAGAGTTTTTTTGGGTTCAGGGAAGAGTAGCATTAAGTGTTAGTAAGGGATTTTTAAGGTTCTGCGATCGGTTGTATTAAGGGGTAGTAAAGGGTTTTCATGGGTCAGAGAAGGGTAATGTTATTGAGTCGTAAGGGAGTTTTTGTATTCAGGGCTGGGTAGTGGTAAGAGGTAGTAAGGTATTCTTGTTCAGGGAAGAGATCGTAAGGATTTTTACGGTTTACGGTTTAGGGATGGGTAGCATTGAGGAGGCATAAGTGTTTTCCAGGTTCATGGAAGGATAGCGTTAAGGGTTAGTAGGGGGTTTTTAACCTTCAAGAATGGGTAGCTGTAAGGAGTGGTAAGGGTTTGTAGGGTTCAGGGATAGGTAGGGTTAAGGATTAGTTATGGTTTCTAGGGTTCACAGAGGTTAGCATTAGGGAGTAGTAAGGATTTTCGGGGTTCACGGATGGATAGCGTTAATGGGCAGTAAGGTTTTTAGGTTTCAGGGAATAGTAGCATTAAGTGGTAGCAAGTTTTTTTTTTAGGGTTTAGGGAAGGGAAGCAGTAAGGTGTATTAAGGGGTTTTTAGGGTTCAGGGATGGGTAGCATTAACCGATAGTAACTCATTTTTAGAGATCAAGGAAAGATAACATTAGGGAATAGTAAGGGGTTTGTAGGATTCAGGGAATGGTAGGGGGGTTGAAGGTTTGAGGGAAGGGTAGCAATAAAGATAGTAAATGGTTTTAGGGTTCGTGGAAGGGTAGCATTAAGGGTTAGGAAGGAGTTTTTAGGGTTCAAGGAATGGTAGTTTTTACGAGTAATAAGGGTGTTTAAGGTTCAGGGTTGGGCAGCATTATGGAGTTGTAAGGGTTTCCAGTCCAGAGAAGGATAGCGTTGAGGGGTAGCATGTGGGGTTTAGGGTTTATGGAAGGGTAGATGTAAGATATAGTAAGGGTTTTTTAGGGTTCAGGTATGGATACCATTAAGAGGTAGTGAGAGGTTTTTATGGTTCATTGAAGGGTAGCATCAAGGGATAGTAGGGTGTCTTTAGGGTTCAAGTAAGGGTAGCTTGAAGTTGTAGTAAGGAGTTTTTAGGGTCCAGGGACAAAATGCTGTGTTAAGTATCTCTGAAGTTGATGATGGAAAGAGAAGGTGATTGGTAGCTGGGACTGCAATACAGCAAAAAATTCCATCTGACACCCCTCCTCCCATCTGTGCTGCTACCAGATTAGAGCAAACACAATAATTATCTAGAAGACATATACAACTGTAGTGGCATGTATTTGCTGTAACACGATAGCTAGACTTGATAAAGATAAAGAGTTCCGGCAACTTGATAAACACATGATTACAGCTGTTAAAGGGTAAGGCATAAGCAGATTTCTGTGAAAGCACACAACTTCTGCCCAATCAAAACATATATTTTAGTCCATCGAATAAGCCGAAGCCCCTCTCTCTAGTTCTCCTGAAAGCTCTTTTTTTAGGTTGATCACAGAAGGCCTGGCAAAAGCTGCGCTGTCAAGCCAGACCTAAAAATGGTAGATACACCTGAATTTGAGCCAGGTGGGACTGCTCAGAGACAGCAATGAACATCTGTGACCCTTGCTTTGATAGAAATACAGCATTAGCCTAATCGGTCCAATCTTGGCAAGTATGGCTTCTGGCTCTGTAGCTTCAGCATGGCTTCCAGAAATGTGTTTAAAAAATAGTCTGTTATTCAGTGCATACCAAATGGCACCCATCACAAATATTAGCCCCTGAGTTGCAGTTTTATTGACTGTCTAGTCAGGCATTGTCAACCGCTGCCATTTTCTGGCTTAAAGTTATGATGTTACCAAAGTTCTCCCCAGGCATCCTCTGAGGGTCCTTTTCTGCAGTCGGCTTGAAGAGCTTATATAGACATCCAGAGAAGATGGATACGGCAGCCATTGTACATGGGTCAAAGGACCAAAAGGGTGCATTGTGTCAACAGTAGTGGATTCTATTCTGTAATGTGAAAGAGGGTGTCATTAGAATTAACAGTATGGCACTCTGCAGGGATGAGGGAGGGATGCAATGTGTACATCTCTTTATATAGAACATGGGGTGTCAGCAGTGTTAACAACATTGTGGTGTCAAAGACATAGCCATCTTTGTTTACAGTGCCTGTGAAAGGTAGCAGTCAGTGGTCTTCAGTGCTGCACTGGGAAAGGATGCTGTCAGCAGTGTTTAAAGTGCTTGATCGTGTTAACAGCGGATGTCATTAGAGCTTACCATGCTGTATTGCGAAAAGGTAGCATCAGAAGTGAGGGTGTAGTACCTTTCTCACCTGCCTTGAGCAGTACTCACTCTTTCTGTCATTGTCATTTTCCTTTCTTCAGTGTGGAGGGCGGAGAGCTCTTTGAGAGAATCATTGACGAGAATTACCAGCTGACTGAGATGGATGCTATGGTGTTTGTGAGGCAAATCTGCGAAGGCATTTCCTACATGCACCAGATGTATGTGCTGCATCTGGATCTCAAGGTATGTACAGCAATTACCCACCTCAGTAATGTGCTCGGGTGTCAGAGAGGGGTAGAGAAGGAAGGTATTTGTTAGTGTGTTCACTATAGATCAGATTCAGGAGTGTGCAACTGTATCAAAGAGAGAGCATGTATGTGCCAGTGTGTTCACTGCAGATGACATTGACAACTATCGGCCCTGTAACCATCTCCATTCCATCTGAAAAGTTTTCGAGAAAGCCATATCAAGTCTTCTAGTGGACTACCAATCTGGCCTCACACCACGCTGTAGCGTGGAGACTGCTGCCCTTCAAGAAAATGCCCTCCTCCTAATCAACAACATAACTGACCCTGGCCTTCTGGTCGAGCTCTAACTCTCTGTGGACCATGGCACCAGGCCAAGCATTGATATACACCCTAGAAATATGCATATGTTTCATGGGCGCCTATTATCTCAGCAGCCACTGTCAACTCCTCTAAATGAGAAACTCTAGATCCCAGAAAGCATCCATTTCCTGAAGAGAACCATAGTGGTCTGGGCTCCTCGTCCCTCCTTCAATCTCTATTTGGAACAATGGATCCATACATAGAGACATTTTCGAGAACTATTATTAGGCTAGTGGAATACAACTCTATCTCAGAATATCCCTGGGGCAAGACCCCTAGTTGAATCAAAAGCAGCTTCGATCTAATTGAGAGATGGATGTAAAGCATCTATCTAAAGGGCATATTGACCAAGACAGAATTCCTTCTGCCGACCAACAGCACCATACAGTCACAATTTCAAGCTTGGTCATCCAACACAGCCTTGGTGGCTTCACCCCATGCTAACAGCCGAATGCAAAATCACTTGGATTCACCGTCGACACAACCTCTTCTTCTAAGAGCACATGAGCAAACATCCAAGACGTCATGGTATTATCTCTCTCACTCCTTAAATCACACATACCCAAACTGGCCATAGGATGACAATGCCAGCCTTAGTCCTCCCTTGAATTACTGGAGGCAATGCTGTGCTCAATGACTCCCACAACACAACTCTGGCACCCATCCAAGGCACTGTAAACACTCTGACATTCTGTATCAATTTGACAGCTCCTCCCACACCGAAGAAGAAACTTCTGTGGATCCCCCCACCCAAGTCCACAACACCTTTAGGGTCAGCAGCATTGTCCATTATGCCATTGGAATAGCACCCATTTCCTCAATGTGTGACCCTCTAGGCTGGTGGACGAGGCTTCATTAGAGGCCACTCTTGTGACCTACAGTGTGGAGAGGAGAAAGACATTAGGCAAGGATACAATGGAAGGGATGATGAATCTAAGGATAGGGGACAAGCAGAGAGCAAGCAGTGAAAAGGAGGCGAAGAGAAAGGGAGTGGAGAATGGAGAGCGTGTGGAGGTGAGCTTGGAGAGATCGGAGAGTAGAACGAGGAAGGAAAGAAGGGATAGCAAGCAGTGCGAGTAGAGAGTGTGATGGGAAGGATGAGTAGTGGTAAGCAAGATCAGAGAGGTGGACAGGGACTAGCGGTTGGGAGAAGGAAGGCCAGAGGGTGGATGGAGGAGTATGGGTATAGGAAAGGAAGAGTTAGGATAATGCTAAGGGGATACATGTGGTGAGAGAGGTTGAGCAGGGAGAGGGAAGGATAGGAGGTTAGATGCTGGATGGTAGAGCAGACAGAGGCCTGACCCCACAGCCTGAGCTCCATGGAAACTGAGGATGGAAATTTGGAGAGGACATGAAGCTGCCACTGTCTCAAAGATCTATCCTAACTTGTTCTTCTTCTACAGCCTGAGAACATTGTGTGCGTCAGTCAGACCGGACACATGGTGAAGATCATTGATTTCGGGCTTGCACGCAGGTATCAAACTTCTGTCTATTTCCACTTCAGTCTATTTTGCTTCGTGTCTTTCTTGCACTCTGTATGTTTTGAAACTTTCATGCTCTTCTGATCATCTCTGCTTTCATTCTTCTCGCGGCCTGTTCACCTCTCTTTTGGTTTGTCCATCCTGCTCTATGTGTGCAGGACCTGAAAGTCTAGCTGTTATAGTAATTGGAAAATAAATATTTGACCCATCTCCTTTCTGTTGCTCCACTTACCCTATTCATTGCCTGCCCATTCTACTCAAGGTTTATCATTTTACCTTTCCACTTTCTTCCCTCTCTTGTACTATCTTCACCTCACCCCGTCCCCACCGCAAAGATGGCACCATTTGCTTTGTCATCTATACACATCTCTCTAAAGTGGTAATGTCATCAATATGCATTTTTTATTTTTTTTAAATGATCAACTTTATTATAAGTTTTGCGGAAAGGACATTTATTATCACAGACAGATAAAACAGTGCATAGGCTAATACAGCAAGACATGGAAACATCACTGCGAAGAAAAGCAAATGCTTACATTGATAATCCATAAAAGGAGCACCATTTCCCCCACACCCATTTATGTTTCTGGGGGCACCCACTTGCAATAAAAATCAGCTTTTCCTGTTGCGCACACCAATATACCCCCCGGAGCCAACACCGGATCTTAGCATCAATATGCATTTTTAAAGAACTACAACCCCATCTCTTCCTATTTTCGCCATTTACTTCAATAGAGAAATATATTGCTGAGTATCCACTCCATTGACATTGCAGCAATGCAGAAACAACCTTTTTTTCTGGTGGTGGTACTGTCAGAGCTCTAGGAGGCTGTACATTGGTCATCTCCTTCATCCTAGTCCCATTCACTCAGTTTCAACAGACTGCAAATAAGCTTGGAGCCACAGATGGTGGTCTGCCACCGCCCATGCCTCCCCAGCCTCTCCTGAGTGTTCACGGATACTAGGGAATGGGTAGAATGGTGGGTCTCAAAGTGTCCTTCACTGGCTCTGCTGCTTCGGTCCAAGCATGTAAAACATTGGTCCTCTTACCTGCTCCTTCAGAGCCACTATCGACCATGATGCCTGTGGGATGGGAGAGAAGATCAGAAAGAGGTTGGTAAAATGTTAGTGAGAAGTGAGAGGAAGAAGGAAACGTCTGAGGGACATTATGAAGTCAGCTGGACACCAAAGGCCCAAAATACTAATCTCTGTTTGAAAACCAGGATGTGCAAATCACACACCACTGGTTTGTGAACAGGGGTGCAATTTGGGATGCAGCATATGTAAGTGGTCACATTGCTAATTGTCCAGTTGCAGACGGTTGCAAAATGACTTGTCTAATGAATATTGAATAGTCAGGTCACAGTTTACGATATACTGTGATTGGCTGGATGGTGGTATTCAAGGGACAGCAGACCTCTGTTGCTGTGTTTGCGTTCCTCAATAGGAAATACATTTTAAATCAGTCCATTTCCATTAAAGTGACTTTAAAATGTTTCCTGTTTGGAAGACATTGTGGGCAGGAGACAGTGGTCCACTGGACCACTACATGCTCCTCCAAGGCTGTCCAACATGATTACCATTGGGGAAGTTGTCCTGCAAAGACAACTTTCTCTTTGTCATTCAGATACCACCTCAACTCGGGTGTCGGGCCCTGATAAATGATTTGCAATAACCAAACACTGATACATGTAATGGTGACCTACAGTTAGGAGGGGATTCCACTTTCAACCTCCCTCCGAATGCAATTCAGAATAAGTCACAGAATTCCTTTTGCAAGTTCGGAAGGTGTTTCCAACTTGCAAAAGGGGTTTCGTAAATTTAATGACACTCTTTTGCAATCACAAACCCTGTAATTTTGTCAACAGCACGGTTTGCAACCTCAAAAAGTATTTTGTACATCATACTCTTGATATTTTACTTTATGGGATTTGTAGGGAAGGATGAAACTAAGCATAGAAGGAGGTGGAATAATGTTGAAACATGGCAAGTATCTCCGAAGAGCTAAAATGATAGCGAAACACGTGTGAGGGGTTGCTTTTATTTATTCCAGGGTGGCTTGGATGGTATTTTACCAATCCAAAGCTGTAATACTGTGCTTGAAATGATAAAAGGCTTTTGTCATTCTACAGCTTGGCATGGATGGCACTACTCTGATCCTATGCTTAAAGACTTTGCTGTAGAAATGGCAAAATAATTTGTCCCTTTCTAGCTCGGTGTGGATAGCACTGTGCTAATCCTATGCTTAAAAACTTTTCTAGAAAAACAGACATTTGAGGTGAGCAGATTCAGAGTGTCGCTGGTGTTGTAGGGTGATCTGTACAGGAGCTGCTCTCCATGTAAACTTGGGAACTACCCAGAGTTCTCTGCTTCTTTCTTGCATAATTTATGCGACACTCTAACCCTTAAAGGGTATTGCTTTGGCTTATACTGGGTGCTCCCTTGTGTCTGGAAAAAGCTGACCCTCTCTGAAGAGCTATAAGGACAGCGAAACATGTGTCAGAGGATGCTTTTATTCATTCCAGGTTGGCTAGGATGCTGTTCTTCCAGGTGTGGCCGGTGCAGGTATGAGCGGTGGGGCAGGTGGTTGGGAAATCGACAGACGATGGAATAGGGAAAATAAAATAAAAACTTTAAAAAATCACTTACCTGGTGCGCGCCGCATCGCCAAGTCGGCGATGCGGCTAGCGCAAGGTAAGTGGTTTTATTTATTTTGTATTTTATTTTCCCTACTCCGTCGTTGTCGACTCCCACCACGCCCCACTGCTCTTACCTGCACTGGCCGTGCCTGTGTTTTTCCAATCCAATGCTGTAATACTGTGCTTGGAGTGATAAAAGGCTTTTATATAGCGCTGGCTAGACCCGGAGGTATCAGAGCGCTTTACATGAGGATCAGCGAGTTACAAGTTACACAATTACATCAGTTACAGGAGCCAAGTATAACATAGGAGAAAAACAGTCAATACACAATACCATGGGTTATTAGCGTATAGCATAGCCAAGACACACGTCAAATGGGGCATGGAAGGTAGGGGGGAATGGTAAAAAGGGGTAAGGAATGCATAATCGGGTCAGGCAGGCAAGGCAGGCAGGCAAGAGGGAAAGTACTTACAAAACAGTCACAGTAAAAGACATACAAACCGGCTGGGGACCAACAATCATAAAGATCCTGTGAATCGGTGATAGTATAAGATGGGAGGGGAGTAGGAGACCAAAGGGGGGTGGGGACAACTTGAGGAAAAGAACAGACAGGCGAACAAGGAGCAGTCCAGCAACAATGAGGATAGGTCGAAACCGCCAAGATGGAGGACCCAGGCCATGGGAACCGACAGCATCAACCCAAAATGGCGGAACACACAAAAATCCAACATGAAAACCACAAGGCAGCAGACTCGAAGGCTTCACGCATATATATATATAATTTTTAGAGCTAAAAATATAATTCATTTAAAGAACACGCAAAATGAAAGTATGTGGAAATGAATCAGTATACACAGAGCTCACCTGTGGGCTAATTGGAAGCTCTGGGATATTTGTAAAAGTGTCCCAAATGCTCAATATCTAGCAAAGTTTGAATCTTTAACTTCAAGGATGCGGAGGGAGTGAGCGATCACAATCACGTAGAATCACTGACTGGTTCCTCTGTTCTCATCCATTATATAGCTCTTATGTGCATCCCAATAGCTTGCTTCTTTATTATTATTATTTTGAGTTTTATATAGCGCGAGCTAGACCCAAAGGTATCAGAGCGCTTTACATGTTATGGGATAATGTTTACAAGAGATACATGTGTTGATTCATAAGAGTCATAGCTGAACAATACAGCATTAAGTGGTTATAAAGTCACACATGTATAACGCGTTGAGGAATGGCATTGGGGACAGAATAGAAGACTGAAAGAGTCATGTGTCCGTCTTGAAGGAACTAGTCAAAGAGGGAAGCATAGAACAGTTTGTGCGCGTGGTGGTACTCACCGGAACTGTTACAGCTTCTTGTCCATGCGCTGCCGCTGGCTCCAGAAGAGTGCCCGGTAAGAAGTAGCAAACATTAGACTTTCACATTTAGATAGTGGGTAGATATGCTAAAAACATTTTGAATCATGCTGTTTATTGCTCAGATTTACTAATCCGGTCTTTAAATCTGTCGCCTACTCTTGACACTGTTCTTCATGGTCTCCTATCTTGTCTTTTCCTACTCTATTTAAGCCTAGTTTTCCCTATCTTGTCTTTTCCTACTCTATTTAAGCCTAGTTTTCCCTATCTTCTCTTTTCCTACTCTATTTAAGCCTAGTTTTCCTCAGTGTATCCCTTGCAGTCTGACTGATGGTAATCCTTTCTGTGATTGATAGTCTGTCTCTCTACTTTTTATCTGCAGGTACAAACCTCGCGAGAAGCTGCGAGTTTCCTTTGGAACGCCTGAATTCCTCGCACCTGAAGTTGTGAATTTTGATTATGTGTCATTCCCCACTGACATGTGGAGCCTGGGGGTGATAACTTACATGATGTAAGTATAACTCATGCCAACATTTTGCATATCTCTCACCACATCTGTCTATCCCACTCCACTTCGGTTTGCTCATGACTGATGTGGCAAAGCTTAGTGAAAGCCGCACAACCTCCACATGTTTGATGCCCACAAGGCTGCCGCATTAATAGTCATTGCACCTTTCCTAGGAACAGAGGTGTGGGCAGGGAACTGGGAAACAACATTCCCAAGTTTATCAATTTGATCAAAATAGTTCCCATACTTTTTATTTAAAACCACAACCGTTCCTGAATGGCTGGGTTGCCGCGGGGTGGAAGGGGAGAAGATGGGTCTCATTTACAGTGACATGAAAGAAGAGAGAGGCAGCTAAAGAAGAAACAAGCCTTCTCTCCTGGGTGCCTGCTACCTGATAGAAATTTAAATACGTGCAATTGGTTAATTTGCAAATCTGAAGGCTGCTTAGGTGCCAGCATAGGTTTTAATCGATTGATAGAATCAGCAATTTGTCCTTTTAAAGGAAATCTATTAAAAAGGTTTGCACTAGCTACATTTAGTGCAATACTAAAAACATAACTTTTGAAAGCACTGTAAACAATTAAACAAAATCTTTTTGCATGTTTTATGACAGCCTATGTGCAACTCATCTTGTACTGTGTGTAAAACATGTTTTAAACTAATGACTTACTTAGTTTGCTGTGCTTTCTGTCACAGGCTTGGACTTCTTAGAATTATAAATAGACGTCACTATTTCCCCAGGGCTCTGACTATGATTTGAATCAGTGACTGTCTGGTTACACCCACAGATGTTATGTTATGTTATGTTAAAATCACTTATTAAGCGCACGTACACCAAACGGTTTCATGGCGCTAGAGTCACGGCGAGGCAGCGGCAGGGAGGATGGCTTAGTCATCGTATGCCTGGGAAAACAGCCAGGTCTTAAGCTGTTTTCTGAACTGTGCAAAAGAAGTCAAGGACCTCATCTCCACAGATATCTGAAGTGATCGCATTAACCAACCGAACCGCCCTACCAGATGAATTTAAGTTGCATTTATTTTTCATCTGAGGTGTGTGCATTTTATTTTGTATGCAGTTACCTGTAGATCAAAAGCTAACAAAATATATACAGAATATTGTTTTAGCCATGTCCCTGACCCCGCCCCCACACTCGCTGGCTATGCCCCTTTATATTTAGAATCATAGTTCCCATAGTTTCCTTTATGCACTTCGACCGCTGCCTAGTAGCAAGAGGCGGTGCTGGCAGAAAAGTAGTGGAGTCAGGAAAGGGAAAGGATGGAACAATGAGGAGTAGAGTCAGTGACTGTCAATCTCTGGCCTTCCAGGTCAAACACGGTATTTTTTTTTTTCAAAATCTGCCCTGAAAACAATTGACAACAAGGAGGAATTGCACTTTCCTCAGAAATCGCTTCTCGGTGGACCTTGCACACATTCTTTTAAACCAGTAATACTTTCTTCAATCCCAGTAAATCACTTCTGGATCCTCCTCCTCACAAAATATTTATTTCTCGGGAACTGAGTAACTGCGTTCCACAAAATTTGCTGTTGGTTTGACCGCATAGATTTGTGATGGATTGAATAACTCTCAACGTTCGCTCTTTTGGTTGGATCACCCAAATAATTTCCTTATGAATGTAGTGAACTCAATAATTCTGGGAGCTCGCTATAGGTCAAGTTCTCTCAGTAATTTTGTAGGCTCGCTATGTTTCAGGGTTTTTCGAAATTCTGTAGGTTCGCTGTGGTTCAAGGTCTCACAGTAATTCTGTAGGCTCGCTATGGTTCAAGACCTCTTAGTATTTCTGTGGGTTCGCAATAGTTCAAGGTCCCTCAGTAAATCTGTAGGCTTACTATAGTTTAAGTTCTCTCAGTAATTCTGTATGCTTGCTATAGTATCTCAGAAATTCTGTAGGTTTGCATGGTTCACGGTTGCTCAGTAGTTCTGTATGCTTTCTATTTTCAGGTTCTCTCTGTACTTATGTAGGCTTACTATGGTTCAAGGTCTCTCAGTAAATCTGTAGGCTTACTATAATTTAAGTTCTCTCAGTAATTCTGTATGCTTGCTATAGTTCATGGTATCTCAGAAATTCTGTAGGTTTGCATGGTTAAAGGTTGCTCAGTAGTTCTGTATGCTTGCTATGTTCAGGTTCTCTCAGTACTTATGTAGGCTTACTATGGTTCAAGGTCTCTCAGTAATTCTGTAGGCTCGCTATGGTTCAGGATCTCTCAGGAATTCTGTGAGCTTGCTATAGGTCAAGGTCTCAATAATTCTGGAAGCTCACTATGGTTCAGGCTCTTAGTAATTCTTTGGATTTGCTGTGGTTCAAGGTCTCTCAGTAATTCTGAAGGCTCACCATGGTTCAAGGTCTGTAGGAGGCTGGCTTAGAATATGGTGCACACTTAAAGGAGTGATGCCCCTTGCACTAATCCAGGCAACCCTTATGGTATTTTAGTGGTCTTTGATGGCCTTTAAAAGCTCTCAAAGTGGTAGTGTGGAGAGCAGCCTTCATGCTTATCTTGGAGTGTAAAGCAGCTTGTTTTACCACATTTAATCAGTAGTGTAGATTAGATGAAAAAGAATCACACAGTGCGTATGAAAAATAAGCATTTATTACACAACACTATAGCTAACACATTGGTAAATCTCTTAGCTGGAGGTATCAACAATACACATGAAAATACTTCAAAAAAATCAGGGAAGTAGCCCAAATATGCACTGGTCTCCAGGGGGAGACCAAACCATATACTAAAGAAGTGGAATGCGAACTACAAAGAAGAATGGGATTTGGACCAAAGGAGTCGGAGGAGCTGAGAGAACAAGGAACCACCCAAGGTAAGTACCCAGGAACCCTACGGAGGCTGTGTGCAGAGTGGAAACACAGCCGCATGCCCAATGGAAGTCTATGGAGAAGTCGTGGTTGCCGTTTTAAAGAAAAAGGACCCTTCCCAGAGGACCCCGAAGAAACCCTTTGGAGGACGGAAGGTTGGAGAGCCACCGGAAACTGTGGATGCCCTAGGAACCAGGTTACCTGCACCAGGGAAGCCAGGTGCATAGGGGTGAAGTGACATCGGAACCTGCCGTAGACGACAATGGATGACTTTGGAGAAAAGGCTTCTGGAGAAGTCTCTGAAGAAGCCTGGTGGAATCCAAGGGTGGATTCTTGAAGAAGAGAACCTGCAAGGAGAGAGGACAGAATCTATGCCACTCAGAGGTGGCCAGGTGGCACGGAAACACAATGCCCACCCTTGGCAGGGAGCTCAGAAGAGTTGACAAGGACCTTGTCGCTGCAGCTGTGGGGACTAGGCGATGTTGAGGAAGACCAGGAGCCATGCATGAGCTGTACCATGTCAGATGTCGGTGTCTAGGTGGTCGGTGTCTGGCAGGAGCACAAACAAGCCTTGGTAGCCGCAACGGGCGTGGAAGATGACAAGATGCAATTGTTGGGACCAGCAAGGGACTCACCAAGTGTAGGAGAGTCAAAGCAGGTCCCAAGCAAGCAGTGGAGCCCACCAAAGCAGAAGAAGACCCTCGAGAGGACCCACAGGCCGAAGGCACAGGATTCGCAAGAGGACCTCAGTCAGCTCACCAAAGATGGAGGCCCACTGTGCAAGGATGCAGTGAGGATGCTGATCTTCAAGGGATGAGGCGCTGGAGGCTGGAGCTTCTTGTAGCCAGAATATCTCTGGAGTGTAGAGCCAACAAGCCTTGGGAAATCGACACGATGCACAGGGGTTTGATCCCAGTGACTCTGATGAGGGATACTGTCTTAAAATTGCAGGGAAGGTAGGTCAGGCCTTTGGAGAGCTGCAGAACCACCACCTATGTTGCTGGGCCTCGGGAAGTCCATAGGACGACAGGAGCAGCAGACTGGTCAGCTTTGTTGTGGTGCCTGCAGATGCAGGGAAGTTACTCCTCCACTCCAAGGGAGATTTCTTCAGATGTCCTTGATGCCCACAGGTCTTCTGGAGAACCTGAGCAAAGCACAGACTCAAACGATGCAGAAGATTTGAAGAACAGCGAGACCAGGAGCAGCATGAGTCTTTCTTGATGCAGTCTCAGTTCCAGTCGAAGTCCAACAAAATTCAAGTGTTCAGACGGTCGAAGTGTCTTAGTTTCAGAGGTGAGTCTTGTTCCACGACTAATCTGAGGACCCAACCACAAGGGAGCACTTAAATACCCAAGGAAAGGCTTGGAACAACTCTGGGATCCCTCCCAGAGGAGGGGCTGGACATAGTGGAGGATACTCCCCTGTGCTTTGTCCAGTTTCGCGCCAGAGTGGGAACCAAGGGTTCCTGACCTGGCTCAACCCGGACAATGCAAGGAGGGCACCAAATGTGCCCTTCAGTGCATTCTGGTGGCGCTGAAAAGCTCCCCGACCCCAGCCCAATACACTAAGTCCTGTCTGGGAGGTGATCACACCTCCCTGTGACAGGAAACCTATTGTTCTACCTTCCCCTGCTTGAGCTCAGCTCAGCAGCAGGAGGGCAGAATCATGTCTGTGGTCGGCAGCAGCACTAGCTTGCTGGCAGACCCTGTAGGCTGTAACCGGGAGTACAGGGGGGCTCCCCTAAGGGGCCCCCAGTACATGGGATCATACCTCCAACACCGTAATCTGTGTTGGGGTATGATTCCAACTTGTGTGATATCATACATGACCAGGTTGGCACAGCCACTATATAGTTAGACATCTCGTAATGACTGATGTCCACTATATGTCTTAAAATGGCTGACCGCACTTACAAAACCTGGAGAATCGACTTCGGGGTTTGTAGGGTGGGCTGCCCATACAGGGGCACCCTCACACTTATAACCAAGCACCCTGCCCTCAGGACTGAAGAGCCTGCCATAGGGGTGACTTATAGGTTTTAAGTGTAGTGACCTCCGATACAAGGAAACTTACTTATATCTGTCGTGAGAGGTGCAAGCACCACCTCACACAGGCTGCAATGGCAGGCCTGTAGTCTGTTTTTGAGTGGACTCACATGGGTGGCACAATACATGCTGCAGCCCATGGGAGACCCCTGATATACCTATGCCCTGGGTACCTTAGTATCATATACTAGGGACTTATAAGGGCACACCAGTAGCCAATTGTAGAGGTACAAAAGTACTTACCAAAGCCATTTTGGAAGAGAGAGCACAGATGCTGAAGTCCTGATTAGCAGGATCCCAGCAAACTACAGTCAAAACACACTGACACCAGGCAAAAAGTGGGGGTAACCATGAAAGCAGATCCTACTTTCCTCCAAGGTCTCTCCTTAATTCTGAAGATTCGCTATGCTTTAAGGTCTCTCAGTATTTCTCTAGGTTCGCTAAGTTTCATTGTCTTTAAGTGATTCTGGAGGTCAGCTATGGTTCAGGGTCTTTAAGTGATTCTGTAGGTTCGCTAAGTTTCAGGGTCTTTAAGTGATTCTATAGGTTCGCTATGTTTCAGTGTCTTTAAGTGATTCTATAGGTCAGCTATGGTTCAGGGTCTTTCAGTAATTATTTAGGCTCGCTATCGTTCAAGGTATATCAGTAATTTTGTGGGCACACTGTGGTTCAAAGTCAGTAATTCATTATGCTCGCCATGGTTCAAGGCCTCTCAGTAATTCTCTAGGCTTGCTATAAATTGAGTCTGAGTGGCACTCACAAATATGTTTCTTCCGTTGACCAGAGCAACTGTGTGTAACACATATGCTGTTTGGTGGACCTCGCACAGTTCTGATGGACTGACTAACTCTCAACATTCATTATACACTTGGTGGATTCCAAAAATAATTTCTTTATGAATGCAGTGATCACAGTAATGCTGTAGGTTTGTGTAGTGAAAACTGTACACAAGAAGAAGCAGGTAAGTACATTTACTGTGGCCAGTTAGAGCACAAGGTAGAGCACAGATCATTTACCACCTCTCTGCTCCTCTCCCAACCGCCCACCCTGCATCTCCCATTCTACCCCAATGACATAGCAACATTCCCCCATGACATATTGTATACTATTAAATAGTCCCATTCCAACTACCTATTACTACAGTTTGCTATTGTTCATGTTCTCTCAGTAGTTAAGCAATTCTATAAGTTTGCTAGAAATTGCTTCTGAGTGGCCCTCAGAAATATTTTTCCGCAGAGAGTAGTGGTTTACATTTTCTTAAATCACTGCAGGGTAACTACATTTCCCATAAGTTACTTCTGGGTGGACCCCACAAATCCTTCTGTGTATTTTTTGGGATGTGTGGAGGGTGGTTCGCGAGGAGCTTAGTATTTATTTATTTGCTGTCTTAAATAACACGGACCAGACCCCGAGGGGTATGAGAGGGCTTCGCAGAAGCTCAACTGAAACAGTGCATTAGCAGAGTTGCAATTGGGTTTATCCAGTTATAGGAGTTTAGAGTCTGGTTAAGTCAGTTAGGCCTGGCTTTGCAGTTTCTAGTTCCCAAAGAGATGGTTAGGTTGGGAGATATTGTTGAGGAGTAGGATTTCCTGTTTCTTCTTGACGGAGATATGCGAGGGGGATTGTCCTGATGGACGGTGGGATGGCAGTCCAGATTTTGAGGGCGGTACCTGAGAAGGATTGCTTTAGAGGTCTAATTTTTTTTACGGTAGAGGTTGCCAGACAATAGGAGTTGAAGATTCTGAGGGAACCAGAGCCACATGAAATGGTAAGCTTATATGAGATAGTTTGGTAAGCCTTCATGAAGGGTTTTGTGGCTGATGCAGGCCAGTTTGAAAGTACTCCTTGCTTCAATGGAGAGCCAATTGAGTGAGGTCAGGATAGGAGTGATGTGGTCAGAACATCTAGTGATAGATACCAGAAGAGCAGCTGAGTTGGCTGCCTTCAGGGGAGCAAGGTGTATTCTGCGAATGTCTGTAAGTAGAGAGTTGCCGTAATGCAGTTTTGAGACGACCATCAATTGAACTACCGTTTTGAAGTCATTGGTGGGATTTAATAGTTTGATCCCTTTGAGAAGGTTGATTTGGAATTGGGCGTTCTTTGCTATAGCATTGATATGTGCATGTAGGTTCAGATTGAGTCAAGGGTAAAGTCTTGAGATTTGGCCTTGGTAGCAAGTAGTGGGGTAGATCCCAGGAGATTTGAGGAGGCTATCCAGGACTTTGTGCGTTGGTTGCAGTGGGTTAGAGAGAACAGGAGGAACTCTGTCTTCTGGGGATTGTGTTTCAGGTGGTGTAGCGACATCCATGATTGTAGGTCTGTGAGAGTTTTTGACAGGTACCTAAGAGTTGTGGATGCGGAGACTCTCAGAGATAGTTGGGTGACATCTGCGTAGAGATGAAAAGGAGGTTTCTGTGCTCAGTTTAAATTGTTTCTGGCTGGACCATGTAAATATTCTTTCTACGGAGATGAATAACACTTTACTTCAGTGTAAACTGAACCACAGCAGGGAGCACTGTACTCTAACAACCAAGATACTCTTTGTACAATTGATAAATATTAACCCTGTGCAAATATAGAATGAATGAATGAGTAGACACTTGTAGAGCGCATGGCTACCAAAGGCTTCCCAGCGCTAAAGACGGAGCCTAAACCGCATAAATCGGGAAAATCAGGAGAACAGCAGAGTCTTCAAACGTTTGCGAAATAAAAGATAGTTGGCCTCGAGCCGAATATGATCTGGTAACTGATTCCAGCATTTTGCAGCGATGACAGAGAATAGACGGCCACCGCTCCGAGCTCGGTTGACTCTGGGAACAGTAGCAAGGTGTTTTTTCTCAGAGCGAAGGGATCTTTTAGGAAAATACGGGGAGATAATGGATCGGAGAATTGGCGGAGCACTATCCGACATTGATTTATGGGCGATACACAAGGCCTTAAATTGGATTCTTTCGGCTACTGGCAACCAATGCAAAGAGTTAATATATGGTTTGGCAGATTCCCTATTGTGGGCCTGCATAAGGAGTCGAGCCGCACAGTTTTGAACCGTTTGAAGTTTCTTTATGGTCGAGCAGGGGGAGCCAAGATAGAGCACATTGGCGTAGTCAAGCCTCGAGAGAATCAGGGCTTGTACCAGCAGTTTCCTGGCGTTAAAAGGCAGAAGGGGCAAAATCCTCCTAATCATTTTCAGGATGCCATAGCATGCCATAGAACATACCTCACACCTGCTTATCCTTATCTGTAAAATGAAGCATTGTTGTCTATGCATTTTGTCATGGAATTACTTTTAACCTGCTCTTATATTCTGCTTCCTAGATACATATGTGTATTTATTCATCAGGACTGCACAATTTGATGGGTATGCTGCTTTGTCCCACACTCTCCTTTTGCTTTAACAGCCCCCCTCTCCCTTCTAAGACCACTTTATGCTCACCCTCATCTGAAGGATTTGCAACAATCCCCTTCTCCTCGCTTGTAAGCTCTGCCCCGTAAGATCCCCAGGAGTCTCCTCCTTTTAAGAAGTGGACCGTGGCCCAACGCCTGGGACCTAGCAGCCTCTGAGTGTAGTGCCTGACTTGAACATGGTGACCATTTTTTGGGTTCAAAGCAATACCACGATCATTGTTAGTATAATTGACGAAAAACTCACATATTCTATGCATTTAATAGGCTTCTCGTTTTCCTCAGATATCTTGAACACAAGAAACAAACATATTTTCTGAACTGTATTGCTTAACTACTTTCCTCAGACATGTTCTTTGCCTTCCATTCGAACTGCTGTTATATGTTCATCTCCTGGCGGACATGTGAAGTGACGGGGCCTGGTGTTTCTTAGCTTATTTGTTGTGTAGCTAAGAATGGACCCAGAATGTGGCAGGGCTCAGCTAGATTTCCTTTGACTTCTGAACAACGCCCTCTGCCTGGATATCCTGGCAAAAACAATTACTTATGAACCTTGAAAGGTGCCTTTGGAGCCAGTCATGCTGGCAGGGGGAGAAAGAGCTTGGAATTCTTCCATCCCACTGAATGTACGCTGAGCTTAAAACCAGTGGTCAAGGTCGCAGCAGTCAGCATACCTCACTAGGGTATGGATCGGGCACTGCTCGGATAATCCCACTCTTCGGCCCACAACCCATTTTCACCCAGACACTCACTGGGGTAGTAGAATGCCCATGCCCACTTAATGCCAGCTCTGAA
The DNA here is from genome assembly GCA_963921515.1 of Calotriton arnoldi. NCBI lineage: Eukaryota > Metazoa > Chordata > Amphibia > Caudata > Salamandridae > Calotriton > Calotriton arnoldi. The sequence goes on along the minus strand of CAWUFW010000003.1, from coordinate 3,309,543 downwards.
AGTCCTCGTAACACGCAAACACGTTCTAATGTTCATGCTGAGCTCTAGAGTCAGGGCCAGGCTGGGAACCCAAAGCAGCCCTGGCAATTGTGTAGGACCAGACCACCCCTCCCCCTCCCCCCCGGGGAGCAGGGCCGGACTGGCTACCGGGCGTTTTGCTGTGCTGCCAAGCTGGGGACTGATTTCACTGCGGTGGGGACTGATTTTTTAGTTGGGGACCTGCATGTGCTTCTAAATAAACAATGCAAAACAAATGGTTTTAAAGCATACTTTAAAACCATTTGATTTTCCATTGTTTACTTAGAGATGCCCGGTAGCCAGTCCGGCCCTGAGGGGGAGGAGTTGTGCAAGTGTGAAGCATTGCTACTTTTGTTATGGGGGTGATATTGCAGCACCACTCCAAAACCGGCCCAAGTAACAAAAGCGGCCCCGCACTGCTGCAAAACTGGCCCCCACCTTTCCAGCCTCCTGGGAAAACGCCCGATGCCTGCTACAGCCAGTCCGGCCGTGGCTAGAGTGTGTCTTTGCCTGGAACTCAGACTGATTACTTCTTTGGAAATGTATACCTTGGTGTCATGGCTGACTTCTACCAGACCCTTCTGAATCTGGTATCTATGTTTAGTTTAGTTTATTGATTAATTGCTTGGTTACTTAAAACCTTTGCAATGAACGGTAATTTTAAAACACATAATGCTTTTTGTCACTTGACATCAACTAAGATTAGTTGCTAAAACTTATTTAAAATTGCCAAGTTACAACATAAAAACTTATATAAAATCAGTAGTAAAAAGCCTTGTGCAAAAAAACGAGTTTAAGATTGACATTAGATGGTAATTTAAAACTTTTATGAAATTCCATGGTCCCCATCAGTCTCATGGAAGGTCGGTATTTCCTAATTAAATACTGTGTGGTAAAGCGCAAGGGCAGAGAGCGCGCCAGAGTTATATTAAATTGTTTTGGTTCAGGGTTTTGGAAAGGGTGGTTCAGTTATAATCCTTCGGTTGTATTTGTCTCTGCATGCCTGGGGTGCAGGGGCAGACCCTCCGCAATGGCAGAGGAGCGTCGCCCCACTCGCTCAGAGCCAGCAGCTGAAAAATAAAACAATATTATATCATCATTTTATTTTTCAGCTGCTGGCTCAGCCAGCGTGTGTAGGTAGGGGCGGGGCCGGGGCCATGGGAGGGGGAGGAGGACTGATTGGTACACTTCTACATAGCTGCCAAGGTTTCAGATTGGCATGTGTGACATTTTCATAATTTCAGTGTAATTATGAGTGACATTTCACCGACTATGAGTGACACTTTCTCGCGAGCAAAATCGAGCCATGAAGACGAGGGAAACATATAAATATCAAAAATTACACCCATTTGACCAACGCAAAACTCTAAGAAGATCTATAAAATGCAGCAATGCATTTGTAGAAATGTAGAAATAGAAAGGCACTAACGTAGTGCCCTTGTAAACTGATCGTACTGCAGACAGTGACTCACTGCATTTCAGAGCTATCAGCTGTACTAACTTTTACACAGCTGAACTCAACTTTGTGCAGACTGCATTTGGAGCTCCAGGGTCAATGCACTTTGTGTTATTTTATGTATCAATGAAGTGTATGTGTGCTCTGCTACTGGTTGCAGGGGTTCTAATGCTCCCTAGTGCCTAAGGGTAGTCTCACAGTACACCAGATTTGAGTCAGAAAACATCACCCCATTGCCAGTCAGTTTTAGATTCTCTACTGTGGAAGGCAGGGGCGTAGCTAGGCCTTAGGCTGCCCGTGGCGGCCCCTGCGTTTGCCGCCCTCGGCAAAATGATAGAAGAGCGGGGGTGGTAGCGGCCGCGGCCGATTCTTGCGGCCGCAACGGCCGCAGGTAAGAGCGGGGGAAGGGGGGCCGGCTGCCGCCCCAAAACTCGTGCCGCCTGGGGCGGTCCGCCCCCATCGCTCCCCCCCTAGCTACACCACTGGTGGAAGGGTAGACCCATGGAGGGCACAATAAAATAAGTGTCATAGTGTTGCAGGGGAGAAAGCTCGCCAAGAAGGCAGACTTCCAAGCTACTTAGCCTGCACAAACCTTCATTATGGCAGCCCATGTCCACTGCTTCACATCCCCAAATTCTGTTTGCCCTCACTCAACAGGTTTCATGGCCTCTGAGCCATGGTACGCGGATAGGCTATTCCGGATTCGTGCTTTACTTTAATACTTCCGGCAGTTACTGCCAGCCAGAATGGGCTATCTTCAGAGCCAGACAAGGCACGTTTGCAGCCCACTGTAGTATAAAACGACTTTGTCTTTTTGGGACACCCTTACAGCAGAAATGCCCGTTTTTACCTTTCGCACTATCTCCCAACACACAGAGACTACTAAGTTAGTGGCAGCAGTATCTGCAGCCTGGCGGAAAGTAACTAGTACGAAACAAACAGTAACTTACTTTAACGTCTTCAATCTCTGTCTTCTTTAATACAGTCAAGGCTGACTGTCTCACACGGTCTCTCGTCCGGCGGCCGCGGCGGTGAGCCACGGGGTCACGGTGACCGTCACGGCCGCACAGCAGTGACACAACATGATGACCCAGACCAATGATGACCACCAGTCACTGACTCTGGCAGACTCCCTGCAGCGCCCGCGATGCCTCTGATGCAGTGCGGCCCGGGCCATCATGCTGAGAGTCTAGTCAGTGTAGTCTGCTGCGGTCGATGCTGCCGACGGTCCCAACGCTGCTGCCGGGTATTAATTAATTAATTAATTATTATGCGCAGCCAGCAGAGCAGGCTGGCTGCCTGACGTAGGAGGCTGGAGCACTGACTGCAGCGCACTTGACTCGAGTCAGTCGACTGACTCTCGACGATTCGAGTCTCCCCCGCAGACTGCTTCTGGCGACCTCACTTCCTCCTGCAGTGCAGGACGGGCCGCGTGATTGAGGTCACATCCGGATTCTCCCCCCCACCCCCTCTCCCGCGGGCGGCCCGGGAATAATTAATTAATGCAGCCAGGCTGGCTGGCAGGCGGCTCAGGTCGCAGATTGTAACATTGTAGCAGCACTCACTCAGCCAGAGCTGAGGAGAATTGAAGATCCTTATTGACTGAGCCAGCTGCTGGCGGCAAGTCAGTGCCGGCGCGCTAGCACCGCGGCGTAGCCAGTTTCAGTGGCAAAATGCGTGACAATGCATTTCAGTGCGGTGATGCGGAACACCACACTGAAATGCGTTAGTCACACGTGATGCGTGATACTTGGCAGGCCTGCTTCTAAGTGCACATGTGTGTTTGGCCGGCAGTCTTAGGCCAGCCAGACACACATGCACACTTAGGTTTCTCCAACCGGGCTGAATTGCACGGCCGGGTGGGAGAAACAGCACAGATTCCCTTTGCCTGAGTGGAGCATCAACCAGCCCGCTCAGGCCAATCCCTGCGCTGCTCTCATGGAGTCTGTGATGCTGGCCGAGTGTCTGCTGGGACCAGGAAGCACAGGAAGACCGAGGCGCGAGGTGGCCATCAGCTTAAGGTAAGTTTCCTTTTATTATTATTACCCCCCGCGTTTCCCCTCCCCGGCGCCCCTCCACTCGCCTCACCACTTTTTGTTTGTGGCGGCTGCCACTGCTGGGGGGATGTGGTAAAATGCAGCCTTTCTTCCAGGTCTAGCAGAAATTTGACAAAACGGCATCTGGTATCTATGGAAAACACTCTTGTGAGTGTGGTACGTAAGACAAGCACACTTCTGTGTGCCTTATATTTTGACATCCGTGTTGAGCTTGCTTCTGGTTGCTCTAGAGTCTGATATATTTCCTACATGAGATCTGAAGAGTCTAATATTTACACTGAACAAACGTCTGGATGCTTTATAGTAATCAATCTATGTCAAGGATGCTTGTGTGCACTCTGGGGTGCTTTCTAGTCTGAAATCTACTCTGGGAGAGGTTATGGATGCTCTACAGCCTGGTATCTATGGTGAGCCAGCTTCAGGAAACTTTACAGTTTCAATGCCGATGCACACTTTCAGAAGCTTTGCGCTCTCTTTTCCATTTCGAGCAAGCTTCCCCGTGCCCTAGAGTCTGGTGTCTATACCGCGGTGATTTGTGATACTTTCTGCCTCCCTGTCCTCATTCCTGTTTAAACCAGGAGCGAAATCTCGCTCTATAATTCTCTGTCTGCGCACCATTCTCTCCAGTCCTGAACTATACACCGAACTATGCTACTTTGTGCCAGCCTTGGTCCCTACACAGCACTGTTCATTGTCCCACCCTTGAGGCCATACTGAGCACTCTCTTACATTCTCTACTGTCTCCTGCAGTGTCCCAGTCTTGGATATAAATAGAACACTGTGACATACTCCCCATTCCTGTTCCATACGCAGCAGTCCTGCATTGCTCCAGTCTGTGTGTATATGCAGCGGGCTTCCTCCTGCTGCTGTGTGTTCCTAGTCTAGGCACTATAATAAAGTTGTTTGAATAATGCTAGTGAGTTGTGAACTTTCACGTTTATTTACATATTGGCTCCGTGATGGGCAACAGGAGATGGTGGTCTGGCCTCATGAACAGCAACTTGGCTGAAGCCAAGTCGACCTCAATGTTTTGGAAACTATGTGAACATGAACTGTGTGAGCTGCTACCACCGCGATAAATTGTCTTCTATAAATCTCTCGAAGCATAGTCCCTCTGGTTTGCCTAACCTGACATCCGATACAGGTCTCAAATGTGATGTTTGCTCCTAGCCTGACGCACAGACATCATGGCTGAAACACAAGGCGCACCGTGCTACAAATAAACCATTGTCCACAGCATCTTCTTGAGTCTAAAACATCCTGTTGTTTATTAAAATGTAACCAGGTAACTGCAACTAAACAGGCCACAGACTCTTGCTTGACCTGAACGGTAGCGAGGTTAAACCTGGTGTAAGTTAGGCTTGTACCTTACGTTTGAGTTAAACCATTGACATTGCTGCTTTTGGGTATTACACTATACATAAACAGTTATAAAGACAACATTTTACTGCATAAGTAGATATTAAAATATGTGCATGGCAGGCAATTGAGTGCACGACGACTGTAACTACAAACAGCACTTTACCAACAGGCACCAAGATGGGTGGTCCTCAGGAGATAAAGCATTAAGGAACTCCTACTAAGCTGGCCCCCTGTGGCCTTTAATACTTATTTTAAATATTTTATTGCTGAGCACATCTCGGAATTGTACAGTTTTAAACGCTAGTCAGGTACAGCCAAAATGAAATAGAAATGTATCGTATGTCATTTGGCCCTGTTTTAATGTGTTTATCCTTTTGTATTTTCGAACATGTAATGGTTTTAACTAACAATGCACGACAAATAAATAAATTGAGATTGAAATACACATCTACCCACTTGAGAATCTAGATTTCATTTACTAGACTTTGGTGGTTAAAACCAAGTTACTCTGACAAAATGGTGTCATCCTTTTCCCTTCTGTCTGTGGTCAATCATTGTTAAGTGTATGTGCATATATCTCCGCTCATCCTCTAGTCATTCGCGAGATACTTTCAAAACCACTGAAAACATATATTTGGTGCGCAAGACCCCCTCATCCACTTTTAGGATAACCCGAGAGAGGCCATGGGGAATTCTCTACATTTAGTTACCACAGGGGCTGTAGATACAAAGTGTACTATCGACTATCGAGGTTGCCTGGGAACAACTTTGGCTGTTGGCCTCTTGTGATGCTGAACTCCTGACTCCTATCTATGCACTGCCCCGGCCCCTTCACATTCATGTTCCCATCCAGTGGTCTTCACCTCAGCCTCATCCTTCCTTTGATTACTTTACTGGAGCTCTACCAGAGCTCGGCACAAAGTAATATGTAAAAGCCATGAGATACTTAACCCTTGTTGGGCAAACTAGCCAGTGCTGCCTAAAGACTGGGTAGCAGTGTTTCCCAAACTGTGGGGCGGGAAAGCCGAAGCAATAAACAAAGATGCCTTAAAATCATGTATTTATCCTGTCACATCTACTTCGCTTCAAAGACAGAGGTCCAATGTCAGGCTATCTCTTCCGACAAATTGCTGCTTATTTTAACATGGGGATTGGTTTTTCCAACCTCCTCTCAGTCCTGGCTCCCTTGCAGTCAGAGAAAGAAAAGTAATGTGAATTAGGTGACACTCTTCCTGGGGTGCAGGAAGTGTGAAAGAAAAGGCTGTAGGATGTCATGTTTTGTTGTAATACACAACACTATGGAAATGCCTGTAAAGGAACTGTACACATTCGACATCCAGAAAAGCGAAAATGAAGCACAATTGTTTTGTAATTCCGAAGTGTGATGGAAACAAAGATTTTGATAGAATCAAAACAAATCAAGAAACTTTACATAGTGATGCACTGAAAGCCGATTTCCACACATTATCATTTATGTGCGGTATAGTTTTATTTGTAAAACTGTATGTCTCTCTAAATTTAGTAGCCATTTCAATAAAGAATGTGCTGTCTGTAAATGACAAAGCACTACCACACGATGCTTTAGTTACATCAAAGTAATCGCCTTCCTCATATCCATTAAAGATAGGTGGGTTGCGAAAGTTTGTCGTTCTAAAAATTGGGCTGTGGTTCTAAACCGTTTGGGAAGCACTGTTGTATAGAATAAATAACACTGACACTCACAGGTACCAGTGTTACACCTGCTGTGCTAGGTAATCCCTTGCATGCACTAAAGTCTTTACCTTCAGTGCGCCTTCATGTACACAGCACTTCTTCTATTCTCTCCAGTCATGATATATGCACAGCTCTCTAGTGCATTGTTCAAGTCATAAAGCTTTATGCAGCAGTCCTGAGTTGTTCCACTCTAGGCCCTTACATAACACATGTATATCCCCAGCATGTACACAGCACTCTGGATACAGCCGTCTCCTGCATTGTCCCAGTCTTGCTATATACACAGAATTCCCCAGCATTGTCCCAGTCTTGGTATATACACAGCCGTCTCCTGCATTGTCCCAGTCTTGCTATATACACAGAATTCCCCAGCATTGTCCCATTCTTGTTATGTACACAGCCGTCTCCTGCATTGTCCCAGTCTTGCTATATACACAGAATTCCCCAGCATTGTCCCATTCTTGTTATGTACACAGCCGTCTCCTGCATTGTCCCAGTCTTGCTATATACACAGAATTCCCCAGCATTGTCCCAGTCTTGTTAAATACACAGCCGTCTCCTGCATTGTCCCAGTCTTGTTATATACACAGCCGTCTCCTGCATTGTCCCAGTCTTGGTATATACACAGAATTCCCCAGCATTGTCCTAGTCTTGTTATATACACAGCCGTCTCCTGCATTGTCCCAGTCTTGGTATATACACAGAATTCCCCAGCATTGTCCCAGTCTTGTTATATACACAGCCGTCTCCTGCATTGTCCCAGTCTTGTTATATACACAGCCGTCTCCTGCATTGTCCCAGTCAGCTTATATACGCAGCCGTCTCCTGCATTGTCCCAGTCTTGGTATATACACAGAATTCCCCAGCATTGTCCCAGTCAGGTTATATACACAGCCGTCTCCTGCATTGTCCCAGTCTTGGTATATACACAGCCGTCTCCTGCATTGTCCCAGTCTTGGTATATACACAGAATTCCCCAGCATTGTCCCAGTCAGCTTATATACACAGCCGTCTCCTGCATTGTCCCAGTCAGGTTATATACACAGCCGTCTCCTGCATTGTCCCAGTCAGGTTATATACACAGCCGTCTCCTGCATTGTCCCAGTCAGGTTATATACACAGCCATCTCCTGCATTGTCCCAGTCTTGGTATATACACAGAATTCCCCAGCATTGTCCCAGTCAGGTTATATACACAGCCGTCTCCTGCATTGTCCCAGTCTTGGTATATACACAGAATTCCCCAGCATTGTCCCAGTCAGGTTATATACACAGCCGTCTCCTGCATTGTCCCAGTCTTGGTATATACACAGAATTCCCCAGCATTGTCCCAGTCAGGTTATATACACAGCCGTCTCCTGCATTGTCCCAGTCTTGTTATATACACAGAATTCCCCAGCATTGTCCCAGTCAGGTTATATACACAGCCGTCTCCTGCATTGTCCCAGTCTTGGTATATACACAGAATTCCCCAGCATTGTCGCAGTCTTGTTATATACACAGAATTCCCCAGCATTGTCCCAGTCTTGTTATATACACAGCCGTCTCCTGCATTGTCCCAGTCTTGTTATATACACAGAAGTCCCCAGCATTGTCCCAGTCTTGTTATATACACAGTATTCCCCAGCATTGTCCCAGTGAGGTTATATACACAGCCGTCTCCTGCATTGTCCCAGTCTTGGTATATACACAGAATTCCCCAGCATTGTCCCAGTCTTGTTATATACACAGAATTCCCCAGCATTGTCCCAGTCAGGTTATATACACAGCCGTCTCCTGCATTGTCCCAGTCAGGTTATATACACAGAATTCCCCAGCAATGTCCCAGTCTTGGTATATACACAGCCGTCTCCTGCATTGTCCCAGTCTTGGTATATACACAGCCGTCTCCTGCATTGTCCCAGTCAGGTTATATACACAGCCGTCTCCTGCATTGTCCCAGTCAGGTTATATACACAGCCGTCTCCTGCATTGTCCCAGTCAGGTTATATACACAGCCGTCTCCTGCATTGTCCCAGTCAGGTTATATACACAGCCGTCTCCTGCATTGTCCCAGTCAGGTTATATACACAGCCGTCTCCTGCATTGTCCCAGTCAGGTTATATACACAGTCGTCTCCTGCATTGTCCCAGTCTTGTTATATACACAGAATTCCCCAGCATTGTCCCAGTCTTTTTATATACACAGCCGTCTCCTGCATTGTCCCACTCTTGGTATATACACAGAATTCCATAGCATTGTCCCAGTCAGGTTATATACACAGCCGTCTCCTGCATTGTCCCACTCTTGGTATATACACAGAATTCCACAGCATTGTCCCAGTCAGGTTATATACACAGCCGTCGCCTACATTGTCCCAGTCAGGTTATATACACAGCCGTCTCCTGCATTGTCCCAGTCAGGCTATATACACAGCCGTCTCCTGCATTGTCCCAGTCAGGTTATATACACAGCCGTCTCCTGCATTGTCCCAGTCTTGTTATATACACAGCCATCTCCTGCATTGTCCCACTCTTGGTATATACACAGAATTCCACAGCATTGTCCCAGTCAGGTTATATACACAGCCGTCTCCTGCATTGTCCCACTCTTGGTATATACACAGAATTCCACAGCATTGTCCCCGTCAGGTTATATACACAGCCGTCTCCTGCATTGTCCCAGTCAGGTTATATACACAGCCGTCTCCTGCATTGTCCCATTCAGGTTATATACACAGCCGTCTCCTGCATTGTCCCATTCAGGTTATATACACAGCCGTCTCCTGCATTGTCTCATTCAGGTTATATACACAGCCGTCTCCTGCATTGTCCCAGTCAGGTTATATACACAGCCGTCTCCTGCATTGTCCCAGTCTTGTTATATACACAGAATTCCCCAGCATTGTCCCAGTCTTTTTATATACACAGCCGTCTCCTGCATTGTCCCACTCTTGGTATATACACAGAATTCCACAGCATTGTCCCAGTCAGGTTATATACACAGCCGTCTCCTGCATTGTCCCACTCTTGGTATATACACAGAATTCCCCAGCATTGTCCCAGTCTTGTTATATACACAGAATTCCCCAGCATTGTCCCAGTCTTTTTATATACACAGACGTCTCCTGCATTGTCCCACTCTTGGTATATACACAGAATTCCACAGCATTGTCCCAGTCAGGTTATATACACAGCCGTCTCCTGCATTGTCCCACTCTTGGTATATACACAGAATTCCACAGCATTGTCCCAGTCAGGTTATATACACAGCCATCTCCTGCATTGTCCCACTATTGGTATATACACAGAATTCCACAGCATTGTCCCCGTCAGGTTATATACACAGCCGTCTCCTGCATTGTCCCAGTCAGGTTATATACACAGCCGTCTCCTGCATTGTCCCAGTCTTGTTATATACACATAATTCCCCAGCATTGTCCCAGTCTTTTTATATACACAGCCGTCTCCTGCATTGTCCCACTCTTGGTATATACACAGAATTCCACAGCATTGTCCCAGTCAGGTTATATACACAGCCGTCTCCTGCATTGTCCCACTCTTGGTATATACACAGAATTCCCCAGCATTGTCCCAGTCTTGTTATATACACAGAATTCCCCAGCATTGTCCCAGTCTTTTTATATACACAGACGTCTCCTGCATTGTCCCACTCTTGGTATATACACAGAATTCCACAGCATTGTCCCAGTCAGGTTATATACACAGCCGTCTCCTGCATTGTCCCACTCTTGGTATATACACAGAATTCCACAGCATTGTCCCAGTCAGGTTATATACACAGCCATCTCCTGCATTGTCCCACTATTGGTATATACACAGAATTCCATAGCATTGTCCCAGTCAGGTTATATACACAGCCGTCTCCTGCATTGTCCCAGTCAGGTTATATACACAGCCGTCTCCTGCATTGTCCCAATCTTGGTATGTACACAGAATTCCACAGCATTGTCCCAGTCAGGTTATATACACAGCCGTCTCCTGCATTGTCCCAGTCATGTTAGATACACAGAATTCCCCAGCATTGTCCCAGTCTTGTTATATACACAGCCGTCTCCTGCATTGTCCCAGTCTTGGTATATACACAGAATTCCCCAGCATTGTCCCAGTCTTGTTATATACACAGCCGTCTCCTGCATTGTCCCAGTCTTGTTATATACACAGCCGTCTCCTGCATTGTCCCAGTCTTGGTATATACACAGAATTCCCCAGCATTGTCCCAGTCTTGTTATATACACAGCCGTCTCCTGCATTGTCCCAGTCTTGGTATATACACAGAATTCCACAGCATTGTCCCAGTCAGGTTATATACACAGCCGTCTCCTGCATTGTCCCAGTCTTGGTATATACACAGAATTCCACAGCATTGTCCCATTCAGGTTATATACACAGCCGTCTCCTGCATTGTCCCAGTCTTGGTATATACACAGAATTCCCCAGCATTGTCCCAGTCATGTTAGATACACAGCAGTCTCCGGCCTTCTCCCAGTCTTGTTAGATACACAGAATTCTCCTGCATTGCCTTCAGCTGTAGATGGGTAAATAATACTCACCTGCTCTTCTCCTAAGCTAGTCTCTATACTTTATACCTCCATGTGTTCTCTCCACCCTCCCAATTTACATCTAATAACTAGGGCCTCTTTTGGTTCTCCCCAGAAGAACCAGAGAGCTACTAAACAGATTGCTCTGCCTCCCCGGGTCTACATAGTGTGAGACCCACCATTGTGCCTCCACAGGGCTCCATCATGGTTCTCTTTATAGGAGCCACAGAGCCTGTTGCATCAATGTTTATGCCTCCACATGTCTTCCTAGGGTTCCCCATGGGAGCCCAAGAGACTCTCAGCTCTTTGTGTGCCTCCATAGGTCTCTCCCACCATTCTCGCCATCAGAGCCCTGTAGTCATCTCTTGTCCTTTTGTGCCCACCCTGTTGTCCATTTCCCTTCACATATTTTTGCTTTGCTTGCTTGCACCCTCTTGGCAGGGGCTTGTTTTTCCAGTCCTTCCCTCTTGGCTCTCGCCTTGCTGCCGCCTCCTGTTACATGCTCAGCACCGTCACTAGCGTGAAACCTTATCTTGATAAAATGGCTCCTCTTGGCTGCTGCTCCCTTCCGTCTCCATTTCTATGGCTCAGAGGCTTAGCCATGACCTTACGCTCAGCTGGATTCCAGCCATCTTCACTCCAGGGTCTCAGAGCAGAGAACCGCCTATCAAAGCCACCTCGCACCATCTTGTCTTTTCTACAAAAACGTCCCTGCATCCTGTGTTGGGTTTTTCACTTGAAGTACTTAATACCTTGGGTCTGGGAGCGCACGTGCCATGTGGGCAGGCTGTATGCAAATGTGGATCCAGCACCTCTATCCAAAAATACCCAAAAGGGACTCCGGCAAAAGGCAGAGGCACAGCATTTATCGCCATGCATTTGCTCTGTATGTCTGCACAGCAGACCGACACATTTGATCCTGTTATCCCCGGAATGCCTGCTGTGTTATTATATATGCTATATTCCCTTGTACAGAAAGTTCACTGCTGACTCAGTGTCACTGCAAACCTATATTTCGAGTCCTGGGCTTATTTTTTACAAACTGGTGTAACTCGCTACTTTAGTCACTTGGTTCAGTTGAAGGGAAATGATTGACCACGTGCTCCCTTGTAAATTTCTTTAAGCCCTACCTTATCCCACATGCACAGATGTAAGCGGCTGTACCCAGGGTCAGGATTTTGAATCTCAATGGTCAACAGCATATTCAATCTTCTCTATGGTAAGCTCTAGACCAATTCAGATCCGCGCTTTTAGCACCTGTTGAAAAAAATGCCAACCATACTAACAAAATATAATAAATATTTTCTTACAAAAAAAATTAAAAAACTCGGTGCAACATGGGTGGAAGGCTGTAGAATTCCCTAAGACGTTGAAGAGCTTCCCAAGTTAATAGGTGCACAAAGATTTTTTGATCAGGCACCTACGAGATATTTGTTGTAGGTGAACTCCCTAGCTCTGAGCTGGTAACTCTCGTTACCCGTTTCTTACAGTGAAAAATGCTTGTTTGTCTGATCCAATGTATTTCAGCGGAAGGTTCTTCTGGGACCAACTTTTGCGTCTCCATGTACCAGTGCGCGTGCTAAGGAGTTCACGTGCAGCGAGTACCTCATAGGTAACTGGAAAATATATTTATACGCCTGTTGTGATTTAGTGACTCCGACAGCTTTCCCTGAATTCATTCTCACTGACTTGCTTCCCCCATTCAACTTAGGGAGGAGCCACATGACAGATGCATCTGATTGGTTCTTGGTTGACTCTGACTGGCACTTCCTCTCATTTGGCTGCACGAAACCTACAGCTGTTCCACATTACAGTGGATGTGCCTGGTGGGTGCTCCAGCAGCAGACCATAGACCAGCCTTTCTAAGCTGAACCAAGACAAGGACCACCACTTCCACGCTCTGATGGTATTCCTTTAAGACTTTGTAACTTGTGGTCTCCACTTTGGTGGAGGGGGCAGTTGTATATGAATTATTATTATACCATAGAACTCTGTTCTTTCTAAGCTCCTGTCTGGTCCCTTAGAAACTAATAAACACTCTGAGGAAGGGTCCAAACACAAGCGACTGTCTGTTTATGAGCCCCAAACCCTCGCAGTTGAATAGTTTGTTATTATGTTCTCGGTCCACAAAACTCAAGTGCACAACCTAATAGTTGACCGTCATTTACACTTCTGGTTTTATGCAGAACATGGGTGGGCCAGGACTTGGACCCTACATTGAATGGCCCCTCCACTTCATATACCTGTCTGCGGAAAGTAATATTCATTGCATAAGGGGGGGGACTACCTTAATTATTTTCAGTTCACAGAACTTGCTGTCAATCACTCTTCAAAGGGTGAAATTCTTTCCACCAGATTCTCTGTCACTGGTCATCATACAGACCATCTAGTGCCTTGCTGTGGACCACTCACTCCAGGCACCCCTGTTTTTCACACTTTTGCATAACTTGCAGCCATAAATTCCCAGGAATAAAACAACCTATTACTGCTAGGAATGTTAAGTTATGAGTGAATGAGCCAACGCACAAATTTCATAAATGTATTTTAAAACATGGATGCTCTTCAACGCACCACCCTAATTGGCGACTGCATGCGTGAAGCAGGACATGCCTTAGACCTCAGATTTCAGGCAAACTTGCCCACTTTTAGTAAACAGTTAAAAACCTGACTTTTTTCTCATCCCTACTAGTTGTTGTTTCTTACTCTTTCCTTTGTTCTCTGTTTTTAACTTCTGCAGTTCTTGCCGCCAGTCCAAGACGCCCTTCTGGGCAATCGTTTGCGCTTTACAAATCTTATCTTATCTTATCTCCATGCAATACCAATCTGCACTTCTCCCATGTAGTTCTGTCCCTTGGACCTGACTGTGGGCAGTGAGAGAAATATGCCGGTGGCCCCTCCAGTGCCGACTAATTGTTCTTGCCACATGGCTGTCAGTTCAAGTTATCATTGTCTTTCCACCAGCTGACACCTATCCATTCTTCTCATGTGATTAGGGGCTTGCGAAAACATCTAGACATGGATGACTTAGCAGCCGATCTAGCGCCATATTCTCCTCTCTTACGCGAGCCGGCGTGTTGCGTTCTGTAGTTCATTGAACGGTGGCCAAAGGGATTAGACGCCAACTCCCATGTGATTCTTTCAGGCTGGACACAGGCACCACAGAGTGAAAAGCACTGGACGTTGACCTATGTAGCATCCAAAGAAGTTAATTGCTTTTTGGAACGTAGGTGGAAACCGAATTATAACCCTAAGACACAATTCTTCTGTAACACCACTCTCTGCTACACAAGTGTGTAGTCAAAAAGGAGAAACTGTGCTGTTTCACTTAAACATACAAAACACTCTTGTAAAAGCGATTTCTGGAATATATTTGTGCAAGGTCCAAAACTGAGACACTATTACATCCAAACGTGCAAGGTATCCTGTTTGGGCACAAGGAGGGTGTTCACAGGGTAAGCAATGGACTGTGTGACATGGGTTTTAGTCAGGTCTCCTGCATGTGCATGGAGACAGACAAACACAACTCCCTGGCTGGACTTCTATATGGACCACCCCCAATATTGATTCAAAAGTCCTTCACAGCTGCACAGCGGTGGGGCTTTCTGCTAAGTTCCCCAAAGTTGCACACCTTACTTAGCCAATACAACTGTACTGCCAGCTCATACCAGGCACCACACAGCATGAAGTATAGTCCATGTGATGGAGGGTGGTGTTCAGTGCTTAATTTGAGCCGGTGGTTGTAGGTGAGGCCCACCAGCACTCATTTTGGGGACCATCACTTATTTTTCCTCAACAGACCAAGGGAAGAAAAACACACAAGTGGGAAAGAAGGAGAAAGAGAAATATGGAAAAGCAATGACAAAAGGAGAAAGCAGGACACTGCAAGAAGGAGACAAGGGAAGTAGTGTTTAGTGGTGGATTAAAGAGACGTGAAGTGAAATCAAGACTATGCAGCCTTGGTATTCGGCTCGCGGACATTCAGTAGCGTCAGCCGCAGGATTTTGAGCAAATCTTTTGGCCCCAGCATGTATTCTTTTACAAATTAAGCCCTGGGGGTGCTTTTTGCACCACCACTCTATTCACACAGCTCAACCCCATTGGCAGTGTCAAGAATATGGGTTGCCCTTCTTGGTAGGGAAGAGTGTCACTCACCGCAGCTGCAGTCACCTCTCGGGAGGGGGTGCAGTCTTGAGGTGGGGGCTGCAAGAGCAGGAGAGGGATTGTCCACAATTCTGCCATCTGTTAAAGGTGTAATAATGCATAACTCATTTAAGTCTAAAAAATGCACTGTCCAAGGAAATTCTGGACAGATGGTCAATATAAAGCTGTGAAAAATGGACACCTATGGCTTCAGTTCCTTCTCCGATATGGCTCATAGGATACTTCTGGTGAAGCTAGCACCTTGTTCATGGCAATGGGCCAGGTGGAGCCCTCTTCTGTCAAATGAAGGATATGTGTTCCGTCCAGCTGTTTGCAGTTGTGTAGTGCATTTGTGAACGATGCCATGAACAATACCACCTCAGTTGTTTTCGCCCACTCTGCCGAAACAGAAAACATAAAATGCTCTTGTTCCTGCTTTAAAAAGCAGTTAGTAGTCTATCGCATGTATGTGCAAGTGAAAATTCTCCGAGTGACTCTGCATTGCTGAGGATACCAAATATTTTCTGTCCTTGGCATCCATTTGCCAGTGCAAGGCATTCTGGGAGTTTTTTCCTTCTTTTACATTTGTAGAAGAAAAGTCTTTTCATGGAACCTGGTGTCCCCAATAACATGGAATCATCTGGTAGCAGTCGACGAACAATGCAATTTTCAGACCCATCAAGTCAACGAGCCACACCATACAGAAAACATAGAACACAATTTGGCCAGTTTGTAGTCTAGATATGGGTGATTGAGTAGGCATGTAACGGAAGAGTCGAAAGACTAATGGGGTGAGTCTCATACCTGGCCTTACACCAGGCTGGAAAACTATGAAGATGTTGCTAATTGTTTTGCAGTGAGTGGGTCCTCTGATAATGGATGAAAGTGTTCTGGGTGACAGTTTCTTCACAGTAAGAGAATTGGACTGATAAGGTTTGGGCCTTTAAAGAATACTTCAGATGGTCAAGTTCAAAAGATCTTGAAGAAGAAGGAAGGGATCCTAGATGCTTGGGTCTGCCCTTTCACCTTTATTCATCAACCTGTACCTTCTACATCTCGTGAAAGTACTGAGAAGTCATAACATCATAATGATTACCAGCTCATTTTCAAAATCAACCCAAACTCTGAAGAGGCAGGGACATGTTAAAATAACATTCTACTTGAAAAACTTTCAGTAACGTCCTTCTTGAAATAGATGTGCGGATGTGCTAGAACTATTTAAAACTCAAACAAATCTCGCCTGTTGAACTGTGCCTCTGCCCCTATCCAACAAATCAAGTCAAGAACATAGTCATGTGTATGGATAACTCAGTCTCTCTGGAGACATACTTTATCAAAGTGATTAGTGCAGGCTTTGCCATCTACAGCTTTTGAAAGAAATATTGTTACCTGGACTTTAGTCGTAAAGTCTAATTAGTTGTTATTGCGATACTGCGAGAACAGTGTGTATTTAGGAATAAATAAACAACTGATAGTCAAGTTGCAAAGGCTGTAGAATGCTGCTGTTCACCTGTTCATGGGATTAGGCTGGAAATATCATGTTTCTGTTGCCCGAATCGCCTTACACTATATGCCAGTAAGTAAACACATACAGTTAAAAGCCCTCTGTATCACCCATCAGGCAGTCCATAAAAGGGACCCACATTTCTTCAGAAGCCTATTAAGAAAATACATGCCAAGATGAACCCCTTGATCAGCCGACAGGATGACCGAAGTGGTCCCTAACACTAAAGATGGGGGTGGGTTGTGCATCCTAAGTACACAACTCAGTACTGGAGTACACTCCCGCTTAAGGTCAGAGCTCTTGTAGACCATCCTAAATTTAGACGAGCTCTTAAGACTGATCTTTTCTGCTGCTCCGTCAGCTAATTTAGCTTCTGGTAATCAGCACAGGGCATCGACCCAGTGCTCGCAGAAGGCATGTCTGAACCTGACAGTAGAAAGAAACAATATAACAGTGGAGCAGATGTCCATGTGTATTACCAGTAATAGGTGGCGTCACCATACCTTTTGACTCGAAGATTTCTTAGAAGAAGAACAAGTTACACACGTCGGAGCCCAACACTAGATGGCAGGAGTATGCACAGCATGTGTACCTACATGTGGCTCTGCATGCCAGGAACAGATGCTTACAGGGCAACAAGCATTCTCCTTTCTCATTTCTTGGTGGCCCTTGACTGGTTTTAGCAGAGACTACCTCGGTTGTGATAGCATGTTTTATAAATACATATGCAAAAATACAAATACCATCTCCTTTCCTCTGTGTTCCCACTGGCATACCAGTCTTTGATATCTTCCCATTGATGGTTCATCTACTCAGTCCATCCACATCTTTTTTCCATACCGGTGTTGGTTATAATGAGGCTGGGCCATGGCTACTGAGTCTGAAGCAGGGCAGATTGTAGAAGGGCGACTGATTGTTGACTGTAAGCGCATAAAGGCCTCTTTGGCCAAGATCAATCGGGTTATATTGGGTAAAGTGAGAGCACCGGATTGCATCTCTCCTGAATGAGACAAAGCATTTGACTTTTAGAAAGATGAGTGTTTCTATGGCTTCTCCTTTGAGGTCCTTTCAGTAGGTTTTGTCGGGACTAGAACTGTGTTCAAGATTATAATGCTGGCTTTGGCTTTGGGATGCCTTAATGGGTTGAAAGGATGAAGGCCGCTGTGGTAAATACATCTTTCTATCCTGCTTATCTGGCTCATGTACCCCCTTGTGGATGTGTGCCTAGGTGGGGCATGCATTTCTTTGTGCATGACATAAACTCTGCTTCTCCTTCACATGTATTTGCTTGATTAATATTGATATGGCATCTAGAAGAATGCATACTATATTCCCTTTCTCCTTCCTCATTTAACTGTATTCATGCTGCTCTTCTGAATTTCCACTAGCACCTCACAACTATCCGATGGCATTTAGGCTTGGAGAGTTATTTGTGAAATATGAGTATATTCTACTGCATCTGGAACAAAGGAACTGTGGAGTGGGCGCAAGCAAAAAGCCCTAAATATTGCTGGGAACTTCATAGACCAATCTGCTCCCTTATATTACAGAGTCCCAGCAGTGACAGGCTTACACATGATGTAGGATGTATAGCTGGGCAGAGGTGGGGTAGTAGTCCTGTAGCTATAGGAAAGAAACAGCGTAGACACTTATTTCACCCAACATGGCATTCATGGATAGAAGCTGAAATCTGTGCCACTTGGAGCTTTTGTACCCACAGCTCCCACATGGAAGCCCTCCGAATCTTGACTCCTGTAGAAGGGATGTCCCGGGTAAACAAGTCACTGAGAATTCTAACATTTGTGGAACATGTGAAACTGACTGTAAAGCAGTGTAGCTCGATTTTACATATCTTTCTTACTTCATGGACCTAATTTTAAGAAAACACCAAGTTAGCTGTGAAAGACTGCTGTTGAACTAAGAGGAGTTGAGCTTATTGATTGGACTGGATTTGCAACAAACACATAGAATGAACCCATTGGTTGGCAAGCATTTCTCCAAAGTTTGTCGAGTGCTTCTGTGCTGATTTTTTTTGCTCATGATTTTTCTCCTTTTACCCAATTCCTGGGAATGTCCTTGAGGCTTTTATTGAAATTCCGTTCATCCTAATGTAGGTAAGCTTGATAGAGGAACTCTTGTTTGGTTCAAGACTGCCCAAGAAGCAACTTTTAACTCACCTTAAGTTGTAGCTACTTTGAGACAGCAAACCACCGTAGTGTGAAACCGGAGAGTTTTTGTCTTAGCGTGGAGTAGAAAGAGGTGAACATATGAGTCTCTGCTTCGAGCAGATGCAACACAGCAATGTTCTAAATGGTACCATTTCCTAATTTTGTTCTGCTCCCTTTCTGTCTTTCTGTCTCTCAGTTGCTCTCTCTCTCTCATACCCACACACACCTGCCTTTTATTTCTTCTTCCATCTTTGTTCATGGACATCTCCCATCCGGCTGTCTGCCTTGTACCTTTCCCCATTTTCGATCATCTGTTTTTAGCTGTCTTTCTCATTATCCCTTTATCACCATTTCTGATTTTTTCAACTCAGGCTCAGTGGACTATCTCCTTTCCTTGGAGACCATGACACAGAGACCATGAACAATGTTCTCTCCTCCGAAGTGGATTTCAACGAGGAGCCTTTTGAAAATGTCTCTGTCGAAGCCAAAGAGTTCATCTCCAACCTACTGATCAGGGACAAAAGGTGAGTGGCACTCACTAACCGCAAAACTTTCTAAAGTAACAAACCTGGTGCACAAATCTCTTTTGCTGGTTCTATAAAACAGCCTTCTGCTTCTATGAATCCTTCTGATCACTGACTGTGTGATTGTTCCATAGTTTGCTTAGTTTCTATTATCTTTAGACAGTTGTTGCTGAGAATGCTCTTTTCATGGTCCCTCCAATCCAGAAAGGGTTAGAAGGCATGAATGTTCAACTGCCCCCTGAAGAGATAAGATTGGATGGGATTCTTAAGGCAGGGCATCAGTTGTTGTTCAGGCCAGTTCAGCATGTGTAGTTCTCTAAAGAGGTGGGTGAGCACAAGTTTCCTTTTTGATTGGTTGATCATTAAAGTCAGTGGAATAATCAAACAGTAATTGGAGATTGAGGCAGAATTTCATTGATGAACCTCCATCCTTGGGCTGCCGTTTCAGAAACTGATGGCAAACTATGCAGGACGCCAAGATCAGTGAGGTCACCAGGCGGCAGCCATAATTCTTTTATTCATTCCACTTACCTCCCAGGAGATAAGGTCGCCTCACCAGTCATGGCAAACTGTGGATTATTTTCAAGATCAATTTAAAAGGAAGTGTCTGCTGGATCGTCGTAGTCCATCTTGCCTCGTGCAAATCCATAGACTTGACAAGGACTTTTGAGGGAGGTTTTCTTTATTAATGTCCTCAAGAAAGGGAGCCGCTAACAGGTAGGAGTTGATGCCTCGTCCTAGATCTCTAGTGTATATCAAGAGGTTAAGTATGAGTGGCAGGCTATGTACGTGGCTTTCCAGTATTAGTCTAGATTCGGGCAAGACCACAGTATATGAGGTAGGTTGCAGTCTGGCTGAGCACACCTACAGCAATGGGTAACCCCAACTATTATGGCCTTCTGTGGTTATTGTGGTTTCGAATATCAGTTTTAAAGCATCTAGAATTCAGTGGTTCTTCGCTAATACCTGTTTCCAGAATTTGGAAACAGTACTCTTTTATGAATTCACGTCCAAGGAGCCCAGTCCATATTTTAGATAGATTGTGTTCTTGGGCTTTTGAGAAGAGGTTTTTTATCATGTATTTGTATAGCCTGGACACCACCCCCTGTATTGTCCCCAACTACAAACAGTCTAGTATAGGGGATTCAGAGAGGACCCATTGTGTTTTCCTGAGTCTGCTTTTAAGACAGTGTATACAATGTGTATCGCTTCATATCTGAGGACTTGTTAGTTTGTATTCACATTTCAGAATGTGAAAGGTTTTCATCTCACAATCTGCTATCAAATGGCCTAATCTATGAAAGCCTGCATCTCCCAATGTGTCCCTTATAATATTATGACCTCCTATATGGATGCCGCTGTTGTGCCAAAAGGACCACAGACAGAATATCGGAAACAAAAGTATTGTGTGGAGAGAATATTGTGTCAAAAATATCGAGGACCTAAGTATCGAGAAGGTAAGTGGAAATAGGTAATTATAGATTTACTATTCTTAACTCCACATCTACATACCTTGAAGAGATATATATATATATATATATATATATATATATATATATATATATATATATATATAGTCAAGGTACATATATGTGGAGGTATATATAGTAAAACCTTGCGTACCTATAGAAACTTACTTGTACAATATTTTGTTCCTCGATATTCCTGACACTATATTTTGTCCCACAATATTTTTGTTTCCGATATTCTGTCTAAATGCCGTGCCAAATGGGGGAATGTTGGTGGAGAGTAGAATCTACCTCTAGGCGCTGTGGACAGATTTACACACCTGAACTGTCAATTGGACTGTTGTTTTATCAGTTAGATCCTGTAGGTTTTTTGTGGCATAAAATAAGGAAAGGCCTGCTGCACTGTCAAGCATAGTTCTGTTCAAGTGGCACCTAGAAAGGAAATTCCCAGTGCTAGGTGAGCCTGTCTGCTATCTGTGAGAGCTGTAGCGCCTCACTGTAGGACTCTAGATTTGCAAGGCCTAAACCACCTGAGTGTCTACCTGCCATTAGTAGGAAGGTTTTCATTCATAGTCTCATGCTTCCAGTAAAAGAAAGAATTTTATTTCCTTATTTTATGTCTTTGCCTATGTCATGTAGATTTCATTCTGGTACTGTCAATATTAGCACCAGTAAATAATTAAAGCGGGTGCTAAAACCATTTAACCTTCCTGGGGTCTTCCCAAAGTGACATTTTAAGTTGAGACGACCATCAGGCGTAGCCATTGACCAAGTTTAGGATTAACGTCCTCTACCATGTAGTCCAGTACTGTCTTTATTAGTACCTCCAAGTATTTACATTTTTCCCATTGCTATTGGAAGTTATAGCCCTCAATGGATGCACTTGTATGGTTTTTTGACATGGGCCATGCTTCGCTTTTGTCCCACTTGATCCTATATCCTACAAAGAGAGAAAGGTCATTAATAATCTATAGCAATATTGATAGAAAGATCTAAGCTCGATGAGGGTAAGAAATACGTCATCAGCATACAGCAGTATTTTGGAGACCCCTGCTGCATTGTGAACTTCCACTATTTTTAAATTTTTTGTGTGGCTGCTGTAAGTGGCTGTAGGGCTAACACAAGGGAGGAACACTGGTGAAGTCCAGGAGATAACCAGGTTAGAATCATTGGAACTTTTCCCGCGGATCACACAAGAGCAGGTACTGAAAACAATTAAAAATTTGAGATCAGACGGAGCACCAGGGCCAAATGGACTTCCAAACGCATTATTCAGACAAGATCCATCTTTTTGGTCTGGCCGTCTTACCCCTCTGTTCACACATATTCTAGAGACTAGCACAATTCCTGACTCCTGGCGAGGAAGCATCCTACACCCAATATATAAATCGGGTGCACGCTCGGATCCGTCCAATTACAGACTGATAGCACTCATTGACGTCGAGGCAAAAATGTACGCATCAAATCTGTTGGCAGACCTGGAAGACTGGGTCAGCCAAATAAACCTCATTCCAAATACACAAACAGGATTCCAGGCAGGGATGGGTACCCTCATGAACATATCTGCAGTCACTCTTTTAGCCAATCAAGCCTGCGCAAAATCTCGCACTCTGTACGCGTGCTTTGTAGATCTTAAAGCAGCATTCGATAAAGTACCAAGAACCAAGCTATGGGCAAAAATGAAAAGCTGGGGAGCCCCAACAAAACTCCTGGAGGCAATCACTAACCTCTACTCACAAACATGGGTTCAAATAAGATAAGGAGACGGGCGAAGCATTACAAACAAAATTCCAAACAGCAACGGACTAAAACAGGGGTGCATGCTGGCCCCCTGTCTATTTAACATCTATACAGCCGACCTAGAGAAGACACTTCGCTCAATACAAGCTGACCCCCCAAAATTGGGTAAAACACCAATAACTAGTCTCCAATATGCGGACGATATCGTCCTCCTATCCCAAACACCCATAGGCTTGCAGCGACTGATTTCCCAACTAGGTGCATATACCACCTCTGCTCAATTAATAATCAATCATCAAAAAACGAAGGTCATGTGCTTTTCCAGATGCCATAAAAAACACCCTAAATTCATCTGGATGTTAAATGAGAAACCACTGTCCCAGGTGGATTCGTATAAATATCTGGGGTTCCAACTATACCGCCACTTCAATTTTAAGCAACACCTGGAACGAGGAAAAACAAAAGCCAAACAACTGCTATTCGCATTCAAAACTTTACAGAAACAACTCAACGGCTGTTCTACAAGTCATCTGCTTAAGGTTATTGCAGCAAAATTTCTGCCATCTATATCATACGGATCGGAAATGTTGAACACAAAGGACTCAACAGTTTTAAACACAGCTCAATCTAGCCTCTTCAAGAAAATGTTCCTAATCCCACGACACATCTCACAGGCACAAATACGACTAGAATACGGCCTAAAAAATCAGATACCGGCAAGACAAGGAGCCTTGGCCAAATATTATTGGAGGATGAGGGCAGCAGAAGATAACACCTTAGCCCATTATTGTTGGCAGGAAATTGAAAATCAATCTAGGCTAAGCAAATCCATTTTTACAGTCTTAAAAGAATCGCTTACCGCATTACAGCTAGATGAGGCTTGGCTTACAATAACTACCTACTCTTGATTTAAAAACAAAGCCAATAAAGCAACCAAGCGGATCTCACTGTTACTGGATAAAGCCGCCTTTGCCCACAAACCGCACGCATGGGCCGTGATACAATCTTACAAAACGCTTAAACCCCAACCGTACTTGTCCGACCATTTTTCACACCATAAAAAGTGAAACCTGACACTATTGAGGTTGGGATCATTCCCCTCAAAAGATCTCACCCCAAAATGGAAACAGACATGGATGACAAAGGAATGCCTCCTCTGCGGACAAGGTGACGAGTCACTAGTACATCTTCTATGCATCTGTCCTTCACTACTAGACACCCGGAAAACCCTCCTTTGGGAAATGCTGAGGAGAGAACAAATAAGGACTTGCAGAGCGGCCGTCATAAAATGCCTCGGAGGCTCGTCTGTTCAATTGTCCTGCAGAGCTATAAAACTTTGGAACATTGCGGCAAAAGAATTAGACAAAAAAGAGAATTGATCCGAATCTGTCAAAATGGAATCGCCTTGCTCATTTACTTTTTAATCTTCTTTCTCACATCTTTTTTTTTTGTCACATCCTGTAGAAGCAAGTTAGTTTTAAATCTACTCATTTAGAAGATCGTTCCTCCATTATATGAATTTGATGTGTCTTTATTCTTTGTTTTTAATTAAATGATTGCCTGATGCTTCATGTACCTCGGTGGCTTGTCCTACCCTTTTTATGATTTTAACGAAATCAAATAAAAGTATAATTGACTTGACTTGGTGAAGGTGTTGGACAGAAATCCTCCACAGTTAACTTGGGCCTTTAGGGTATTGGATAACCACTACTTAATCTAATGAAATCACACCCTGGCCCTCTCTAATGCACAAAATGTCCCAATCAGTTCTGTCAAATGTTATTTCGAAACCAAGGGACAGTGCCAGTGCTTCGTCTCTCGGAAGCCACAGGAGCAGTGGCGGCTGGTACCAGACGGGATGGCGGGGTGGGAAGGGGGGTGAATAAGAAAATAAAACACTTACCACTGCACACCGCTGTCCTCCGTCGTCTCTCCTCTCGGAAGCAGGAAGCACACAGGCTCCCCTAATCCAATCACAACGCTGCTGTCACCAACATGGATAACAACAACATTGTGATTGGTTTGAGCGCTGTGGTTCGGCGCTCAGACGGGTACCTGGAGCCTGTGCATGTTCTCCACCCAGGCTGTGCATTACAGCCCGGTGGAGAACATGCTAAGTGCACATGACTGTTCGGCCGGCCGGCAAAACCTTCATGCGCACTCAAGTGCACATATTTCCTCCTCCCCCTGCTGGCTGTGATGACAGCCAAGCCCCGCCCGCCCCAAAACAGGCTTTACAGGGGAAGAATAAAATTATATTAACAACATGTTATTATCATTTTATTTTTCCTTTTTTGCACTGCAGAAAAGCAGTGGGGCGACGCTCCTCCGCCTAAGCGGAAGAGCCACAGCTACACAGGAGATGTGATAATGTTTGTAACTGTTGTCTTGACATGTGGGTAGGAACAAACCCCACCAGTGTGTGGTGGATGAGTGATAGCATTGCCTTCTTGAATGTATTGGCCAGTATCTTTTCCAAGATGTTAATGTCCACCTTTATTTTAAACAAGCATGGGCATAGCCAATAGGTCTCGCCTTTGGACCGTAAAAAATGTTTAGCCAGAGCTTTTTGCTTTGCCAATGTCTTTAAGCTATGTTGTAGAGCAGCATTGCATGTTGAACACTTATAATAAGAAAGTGTTTCAAGCACTTTTGTTACCTTGTATGTAACCAAGAAAACCTGTACAAAGTGAACGACCATATGAAAAAAAGAATTAACATAAAAAGTCTCTTCTAGTTTTTTTTGTCCTTGCAGTGCTGGCAACTTCTTCCTTCCTGTTCTAATGCTTGTTTGTTATAGCTTTTTTTTGTTATGGGGGAGGGACATAAACAACAGGAGGATGAAGGTTGAGAAATAGTACCTGAATTACAACATAAGCAGTGGGTGGACACTACCTGAATTACAACATAAGCAGTGAGTGGACACTAGGGGAGAATCAACAGATGCCAGATTTTGAGGGCAGACTGAGGTGGTGCTGAGTTATGCTGAAGTGGTGCTGAGGTGGTGGTGTGCTGTCACATGACTACATAGAGACATCACTGTCACGCTGTCAGGGAACTTAAAACATTAAATTTATTTGATGGCACTTTATGAAAATATAATAAATGCACATGATTCAAAAAGTGTTGTAATTACAAAAAGCTTTCTGTTTAACATGCAGGAAATCAGCAGTTTTTGCTTTTTGTTTGTAGGTTAATAATGTCTGTAGCAACTCCTACAGCATGCACTTGCTGGGGTAGTGAGCTAAAGACGAATGCTGTCACTGTCTGCACTTCATGGGGGGTGTTTTCATTTGGTGCTCTTCAAGCTGGAAACTTCTTGAGACCTCACCAATAATAAAAACATTGATGCATGGCAAGACAATGCCAAAGACTCTATTCTTTTGACTTAAAAACCTGAATATGGTTTGATGGGAGAGCATGTGTAGATAACTTGAGGCTTTAGTGATTGGAAATATGGATGGGTGTAAGGAAAGCTGGACGGGCGGAGGTATGGATAGGAGATTGTATGGGTATGGTTGGATGCTCTATTGAATGAATACATGGATGAATGGGTGGAACCATGTCCACGAGAGTGTGTCTGTAAGGGTGGATGGATGGATGAATGCTCTGCATGATGGACAGATGGATGGATGGGTGGGTAGATGGATAGATGGATGGATGGAAGATTGCATGTGGATAAATGAATGTGTAATGCGTACATGGATAGGAGGATGAGTGAACGGCAGAGTCTGTCTAGAAGGATGAATGGATGGATGCTTGCATGACCAGACAAATACCCTGGATGACGGAAACGATTAAATGGCTGGATAGATAAGCGTATAGATAACTGATGCATGGATGAATAGATGGTAGAGTGAGCGCAGGGAGATGGAAAGATGCTCAGGTCAGTGCTTATTTTATTTGTAAAAAAAAATAGGTGCTGGTGGCCAAAGTCACAACATTGCTTAGTAGCTACTGGCGGGTTTGTCGGGTAACCGGTGTGGAGCTTCGATGACCAAAAAATCACCTGCTTGGGGCCGGGCTGGCGTTCAAGCTGTAGGCTGAGGCAGGCAGCACTGCGGGCAGGCCATGGGCAATTGCTCGCGACACAGCAAAGTAGGCGAGACCAAGTTTCTTGAAGTGCAAAGCTAGCAGTGTACTGTGTGAGCCCAGTTGAGTTGACAACAAATGCCTTAATTTGTGTTGGTGGTGGGTATAAATAACAGGGGGAATAGGCACCCAAGACAGTTTGGCTAGGGTCTGGGCCAGGGCAGCAGCGTGGTAAGAAGTGAAAAGAGTCATGGTCCCCCAAAGTAAGGGGTGTTGATGCCCACCAGCAACCACCAGCACAAATGAAGTACTGGCTCTAATGAATGGACAGATCACACTTACAATTGACAGTCTCTGACCAAGCGTGACTTTCTTGTTCAAAATAAAAAAGAAAATACCCCCCTTGCCAAGGGAGGCACCTCCTATGGCAAGGGGGGTGTTTTTCGTTTTTTACTGTCCTTTACCACCAGCGTTTGCCTAGCAGTAAAAAAATGGGTATATGTCAGCCCATTCTAATTGGGCAGACAAACATATAGCCAGTTCGACAGCCCTCACTCCATCGAGCTGTCGGAGAGGTTTGGCTACGGCGGCGATTGAATAGTCACCGCTATAGCCAAACCGATGGTCCACCCGCATTTAAATCAGCTGGGGGTGGACCACTGTGTTGGAAGGGAGAGAACTCCATCGCCACTGTGATGGAGTTCCCTCGCCGAAACATATAAATCGAGCTCTCTGTCAGTGGCCTATAAACATTGTCAAATGTATTATAACGTTTGGTGCAACTGCATTCGATTTGACAAGTATGTTTAAAATGCACAATTTATTACTCTAGTTTCATTTATTGGCTCTAAGGATAGCTCTGCCCCATTGTTTTAAGTGTTAGCCCAGCCTCCATTGGTTGACATATTAGCCCCCCCGAAGTTCGGGTCTAGTTGCGCCCTTGCGAGCAGGCCTCCCCTCAAGGGAACATGATAGGCTTTCATTAATAAAACTGATCAATGCCCATTTTCCGAATTATGTTTCCATGATCAGAAATTATCGGTATAATTTAACATAAGCACCGACAGACTCTGAGCATACGCACCCCTGTCTTGAAGAGAGACCTCCCAACATCTTTGCCTGGCGTTGTACCAACAAAATACATTTGCTTTGTTCAACGGGTATAATGATTATTATTGACAGGACTGAATATCACAAACTAGAGAGTTCACTTTCTATTTTTCCCTACTGAGGCAGCCATGTAAAGACGGGAACAAGCACAACACTTGCACCATGTAACCATGTTTGAGGGCGAGCACAGTTGAGTAATAGCAACAACTGAAGACAGTGCGAGAATACTTCGAAAATGCTTTTTTACGTCCACTGGAAAAAGGAAATGCCAAAATTATTAAGCCTCATAATCTTAGTTGCATGCTGTGTTGCAGAGGACTTATTATACATCATGTTACCTGAAGTAAACACGTACTAGTCAACGTTGCATTGGTAGAGTCCACTAGGTTGCCGAGCACTGTTCCATGCAGATATCCTGAAAACGATTATTGAATCAAAGCGCATGCCGCCAGTAAAAGTGTACTTGTGGAAAACTACATGATGACTTTTAATGTCTGTCATGTTTGCAGGTCATTATATATAGTATGTCTATATAAGGCCAGTCAGTGTGTACCAACACCCCACTTGGAGGCGATATTCTAATGCGTTGTTGTGAAAGTTGCATGTTTCCCTGGTGTGTAAGGTGATACCTGTTCGTACCCCAACAGGAGACGCTCCTATTCATGGGTAGGTTTCGCTCTTCTTCCTATATTAACGGACCTGGCGCAATTAGGGCGAGAAAGCAAAAGACACACAAATGATGGACGGAATGCAGAACAAATAAAACATTCACCCCCAGTCAAGAGATCTGTGTTAGATCCATTGTTCTTTTGCTCACCATGCCACCCCAGTTTAGACCCAGCCATATACAAATCCGTCTTGACCTGCTCCTCATGGGAACAGTCCAGCCCGAACTGCCAAGCCAGGTCCTCCTTGGACCAGAAACAAGTATCTTGGGACCGGTTTCGGGGTATCACCCCTCATCAGCCAGGCTAGCTTGAATCCAGTAGCACAGTGAGCTCGCGACCCAAGTCTAGGCATACCAGGCGCACTTAGGGCGAGAAAGCAAAAGACACACAAATGATGGACGGAATGCGGAACTAATCAAACATTCACCCCAGTCAAGAGATCTGGGTTGAATCCATCGTTCGTTTGCTCACCATGTCACCCCAGTTTAGACCCAGCCATATGTAAATCAGCCTTGACCCTGCTCCTCATGGGAACAATCCAGCCTGATCTGCTAAGCTAGGTCCTACCTGGGCCAGAAACAAGCATCCTGGGACCTGGGTCGGGGTATCACCCCTCATCAGCCAGGCTAGCTTGAATCCAATGGCACAGTGAGCCCCGGTCCCACGTCTGGGCATACCCAACGCAGTTAGGGCAAGAAAGCAAAAGACACAAAAATGATGGACGGAATGCAGAACAAATCAAAATTCACCCCCAGTCAAGAGATCTGGGTTAAATCCATTGTTCTTTTGCTCACCATGCCATCACAGTTTAGACGTAGCCATATGCAAATCAGTCTTGACCTTGCTCCTCATGGGAACAGTCCAGCCAGAACTGCCTAGCCAGGTCCTCCCTGGACCAGAAACAAGCATTCTGGTACCAGTTTCGTAGTATCACCCCCATCAGCCAGGCTAGCTTGAATCCAGGGGCACAGTGAGACCAGGACCCATATCTGGGCATACACGGCGCAGTTAGGGCAAAAAAGCAAAAGATACAAAAATGATGGACGGAATGCTGAACAAATCAAAATTCACCCCCAGTCAAGAGATCTGGGTTAAATCCATTGTTCTTTTGCTCACAAAGCCATCACAGTTTAGACATAGCCATATGCAAATCAGTCTTGACCTTGCTCCTCATGGGAACAGTCCAGCTCGAGCTGCCTAGCCAGGTCCTCCCTGGACCAGAAACAAGCATCCTCGACCAGTTTCGGGGTATCCCCCCTTCATCAGCCAGGCTAGCTGAAATCTATTGGCACAGTGAGCCCGGGACCCACGTCTGGGCATGCCCGGCGCACTAAGGGCGAGAAAGCAAAAGAGACACAAATTATGGACAGAATGCGGAACAAATCAAACATTCACCCCCAGTCAAGAGATCTGGGTTAAATCCATTGTTCGTTTGCTCACCATTCCACCCCAGTTTAGACACAGCCATATTCAAATCAGTCTTGACCCTGCTCCTCATGGGAACACCTGTAAGATGCAGGTCACAAATTAGTATTTTACTAGCATGGTTGATTTCATCCGTCTGTGGTGAGCACAAGTGTGAAGTGAGCAGGCTGTGGGATGCAAATGCTTTGAAAGCAATGAATTACTCCCCTGAATGCTGCCCTTTTCAGCTCAATTGATGGCATGGTTAGACTCTGCATACAAAGTGATTTCATAGCCCTGTTTAATGAGTGCTCCGTGGATTTATCAGACAAGATGTTAGGGCTGGCAGGGATGGACCCTGGAAGAGAGACTCGGGATCCGAGGCTCTGTAAATTTAAAGTGAAAGTGCTTTTTCTACACTTCTGTGTAATGATGGAAATGCCCTTCTCATTCGATCAGTGAGGGAAACGGAGATAACCCCCCCCCCCCCAAATGCACCTTCACAAAAAAAAAAGCAAGCATCGGTAAATGAATTAGGTTTGGCCTATGAGATTAATAATGAGTTAAGAGGTGTGGGAGCAGTGTATGAGTGCGGCGAGAATGGGGAGTGCTGTCTGTGCAGGGTGAGTGTTGCATGAATGAAGGTTGATAAGTGTCTGAGTGCAAGGTGAAAGTGCCTCAGTGCATGCTGATTGATGTGTGTTCAGTGTAGAATGAGAATTGTGTGAGTGTACAGGGTGAGAGATGTTACCCTGTACAAGGTAAGAGGTGTGCGAGTATAGGGCATGTCAGTAGTATAAGTGCAGGATGATGGGTTTGAGTTCAGGGTGAGAGGTGAGTGTGGAGGGTGAGGAATGTGAGTGCTGGGTGAGAGGTATGTTAATGGTGTGTGAGTACAGTCAGCACTGTGTGAGTGGTGGGTGAGCAGTATCTGACTGCCAGCGCCATGTCAAATGTCAGGGTGACCGTGCAGTGCAAATGGTGGGTGAGTGGTGTCTGAGAGTAGGTGAAGTGCTTAGAAGTTCTTGTATGACAGAGCTTATACTATTGTAGACAGAAGTAACGAAGTAACTAGCGATTACACGTTTTGTGGGCAGTAGGTGGCAGAGCTTCGAAGGCGCAGTATGCATTAGATAATGCACACATGACTTCAATGCCTAACGCGTGTTAGCATTAAAATGCTTTCAGGTTCATTGGTAGAAATGCTTGAACATACATGTACAATTTGAATACAATAGATTTCTCAGGCGCTGTGCAGGCGAAACCTAAAAAGAAAGGGACAAGATGACTGATTTGCCACTCAAACTCACCTAAGACTCCACGGCAGAAGCAGATAAGCAAAACCATTTCAAATCCCTAGAATAAAATGACTTACCCTAACCAGGATTTCAGTGTATGCCCCAATAGATTCTTGCGCCAAAGCAGCGAAAAATCATGTTGTTAAATAGATTTAGGTAGTATCTTTTATTTTAAAGTAAAAACGCAGGCCCTCTGCACTGCCAAAAGAGAGAAAATCCATCACACTTCTGCATATAACAAAACACACGACCCAGTCCACGTCTCAAAAATGTACAGAAACCATAAATGCAGACAAACATATAGTGAGCCTGTTGTGCTTTGTTTAGCAATGACCAGCTTTAAGGCATGATTAATTTGCTGTCAGCTAATAAGCTTACCAAGACCCACAATGGCATAAAAGCAACATTTCTCATTCACCAGAAAACTGCACATAGAGAGAAACCATCAAATTTGTGCATATAAATAAAAAAAACGGCCCAAGCCACCATGTCTAAAAAGTGTGCAGAAATCATAAAAGAAAACAAACATATAGAGAGCCTTTGGCGCTCTTTTTAGCAACTGCTTGATTAATTCGCTGCCAGTTAATAAGGTCCACGACAGATTAAAAAACAATATTTATCACTCTTCAGAAAGAAGGCCCTCCACACTAAAAAAGGAAAAACGTCAGGCTTCTACAAGAAACACAGGCCCAAGACCCTATGTCTCAAACATGTGCAGCAATCACAAGAAACACAGGCCCAAGACCCTATGTCTCAAACATGTGCAGCAATCACAAGAAACACAGGCCCAAGACCCTGTGTCTCAAACATGTGCAGCAATCACAAGAAACACAGGCCCAAGACCCTGTGTCTCAAACATGTGCAGCAATCACAAGAAACACAGGCCCAAGACCCTATGTCTCAAACATGTGCAGCAATCACAAGGAAAACAAGCATTGGCATAGCCAATAGGTCTCGCCTTTGGGACCTTGTAAGTAAAAAAAAACAAGTTCGGGGGCAAGAGCAACATTTTAAGAAGCCGTTCAATGTGTAACATATCGTGAGGCGTGGGTTCGGCAAAACAGTGACTGAAATCTCAACTGGGACTGAGGGCCTCACGGTGTCAAATATGTCTTGAATGTCCATTAAATGTGGGACAGAAAGATACCTTGAGTGCTCCGGCACCGATGGCAATTGTGTGTGCGTGTGGATGGGTACCATATATGTGGGAGGAAGTAACCTGAGGAAGACCAGCCCGGGAGTGGTGCACGCGCGACACCTCTGCAGAGTAAATACCCCGGCTCGAGTGTACAAAACACAGCGAGGGCCCGGTCCAATTAGCAAAAGCAAACCTTCGAGAGCCACAGAAGTGACCCCCCACCCCCCTTTCTCCATGAAGTGATGTTATACACGTAGCACGGCTACTACTTAAAAGGGGACTTTACCGCGAACAGCGAGACGCGGTCTGTACTATTTTTGCGTGTGCAGTTTTATATAGCGCAAGCTCGACCCCAAGGTATCAGAGCGCTTTACATGACCACCAGTTGCATTACAGATGGACACATTATTTTTTTGGGCACGGGTAGATTAGATTAATTAATTTGCCCAGAATCACAGGATAGTGAGCTGACGCCGGGACTCGAAGCTGGTTCCTTAAATTCCAAAACCGACACCTCTGTAATATAAATAGCTTTTTTACTTTGCAATGTCATGTCATGAATGATGCGATTGATGTCTAGATCGAGAATATTAGGATGGCCGCCTTTATTGTCTGTTCAAAAGAACCGAGTTTGTGGTTCCGGTCTACGCCTTTAGTGGCAAGACTGTACGAGGAATCAACTTCCGGCACATGTTCATCGCAAATTTATTTTTTATTTTTTTGGCACGGGTAGATTAGATTAATTAATTTGCCCAGAATCACAGGATAGTGAGCTGACGCCGGGACTCGAAGCTGGTTCCTTAAATTCCAAAACCGACACCTCTGTAGAGTAAATAGGCACGAGCCTAAAAAACACAGCAAGGGTCTAATTAGCAAAGAGAAATCGTTGAGAGCCACAGAAGCGACCCCCCTCCCCCAATCCATGAAGTGACGTCATAAACATAGCACGGCTACTTCTTAAAAGGGGACTTTACTGTCGACAATGAGATTCGGTCTGTACTATGTATAATGGACAAACTGTGCAAAAATATTTAAAGGAAAACACCATGATAGTAAGATAAACGCTTTTAAATTCTAATTTATATTTAGAAACTAGTTGGTGTCGGGGATGATTTGAATAAGTGTAAACATGTCGGGATACTTTTAAAAATGTGATATAGTCATGAGGTTTGTGCTTGTGCTTGTCGCCACTGTTGAGAAATAGTCCGCGTTTATAACAACACAAAAATGTAACCTCAGTGTAAAAAGGTATGTTTCCTTCATTTGAAGTAACCTGAGGAAAACAAGCCCGGGAGTGGTCCGCGCGCGCGCGCTGTAAGGAATGCAGCTAAAAGCCCGCGAGTGGTGCGTGCGCGCGCGCTGTAAAGAATTTAAAGAATGCAGCAGGCACAGTGCGGGGCCGCTGCTCGCTCCCGAGCACCCTAGGCCAGGGGACAGAGAAGGCGGGACATGCACCCGCCTTGGACCAATTGCGTGCTGTCTTTCTTAGAAAGACGCATGCAAAGGCCAATTGCGGGTGATAAAAAAAAAAGCACACGCACGAGCGTGTGTTCAGAGTTTAAAAGCCTCGCAGAGCAGCGCATGCGCGCTGGTTCAGGCGAGACCTAAACATACATGGTGAGCTTCTTGAGCTCCGATTCGCAATGAACAGCTTTGTGGCATGGTTACTTTGCTGCCAGTTCATAAATTCCACAATGGTTTAAAAATAAAATATCTCACCCACCAGAAAGCAGGCCCTCAGCGCTGCTCTAATGAAAACATAACAGAACCATAAAACCTTATGCAAGGGAGAAACGCGGGACAATGCTACTGCGTTTAACAGCAGAAGCCCAAAAGATCATAGTAGATGAGCGTAAACCTGTCACAGTCCATTTAGCTGAAGGGGATGAATAAAATACTGCCAACTGCCTCGAACAATAGGTTTCGCCTATATAATCTCGCGTATTACTGTAATGAAAATATTTCTGGGGGCTATTACCATTACTAGGGTGCCATCGGCATAAAGTGAAAAGAGAATATTCTGATTACCAAAACGAATGCCCTTGTTGTGCAAGGTCCTAATTTTTAATGAGGTTACAAACCGCGACTATCCCATTATGCAAATAAAAATCCCTGGAATGGATGACCCAGTCGAGCTTGTGACTGGGAAACCTGAGATCTCAGTAAGTGAAAGAAGGAAAGGGTGTGGTGAGGGAAGCACAATGTAGAAAGGGTGAGAGAGGAATGTGGGGGCATTGAGAGATGGGAAAGATAAGAGATGTAGAGGAGGAGTTGGAGATGTGGAGCAAGAGGTGGTTAACCCCTTGACCGCGATCGGAATTCCGCTCGTGTGCTGGACATTCCAATCGCGGGTGTGGTCGTGACGAGCTCAGCTCGTCATGCGCACAGCGCTACCGCGCAGCATGACGAGCTCAGCTCGTCACGAGCATCGAAGGGGTTAAGGGGAACTGAATGATGAAGTGGGGGAGTGACAGATGAACAAAGTGACAGATGGGCAGAGACAGAGAAGGTACTGAAGGTTGAGAGTCTGGAGATGGCGAGAAGGGTCTGAGATGTGGAAAGCAAGTGTGGAAATAAAACAAACAAGTACTGAAATGGATGCCTGCTTGTGCCCCAGGAGCACTAGGTAGTGTGTGCTTCGTCCGGAGCGAGGAGAAGGAATAAAATGCACAGTCGAGTATCTCCATCCCAGATAATAACAGCGCACTGAGCCCACGACACTCGGCAGCGCTGTAACTTTAAAGCAAGGGTGTAGCGCTTGTTTTTATTTTGTTTTCTCAATCGTTGCTTGAGACGCTTGAAAGAAGTTCCACCAAAGTCGATGAACACAGTACTTTGCCGATGGGAAACTTATAAAAGAAACACACACGGAAGAACAACAAATAGAACGCCTACAACCTATAGAAACAAGGAAAAGTAAAGTGACAAGCATAAGGACCAATAAGAAGTGAAGGCGGGATGTAAGTCCCTTTTAAGATATATTTACTACAATAGATTTCACAAGCACAGCACAAGTGCTGTGCAGGCGAAACCTAAAAAGTGCACCAATGTAACAGAAAAGGCCAGAAGCGAAAATCAGCATTTCTGAACAGCACCACATAAAAGAACGAATAGCAAATGATGGGGGTGCTCGAAACCCAAAGAAGAGATACAGCAGGACTTGCAGACAACACATGCGCACAGCTAGGCTCGACCTGAAAAAGGGGGTGGTAGTGAATGCAATGCAGAGGGCCTTTCCAGGTTTGAGGAAGACTGAAATCAGCACTTGAGAAGAAAGTGAGGATAAAGTGTCTGAAATGTGTACCTCTTTGTAGGCTTCATATAGGACATCCATCATTGTCCCTTGTCCCGTTTGTAAATTTCAGGAAACAGCTTTATTATAGGGCAAACCAGTGATTGTTGTGGATATTTCTTATTTGGGAAATTCATCCCCAAAAAGGTCTTTGCTGTCTTGTGAAAGTGTGGGCAGCTTAAGTCCATTAAGAAATCACTCCTCAGCATCCAGGGGTCTTTAGTTCCTGAACTGTTTGCTGGAGACATTAGCAAATGTGTCTGAGATTTTCTATAAAGGCTTCTTCCCAGTTCTCTTTGCCATTTATGGCAGAAGTTGC
Organism: Calotriton arnoldi; assembly: GCA_963921515.1. NCBI lineage: Eukaryota > Metazoa > Chordata > Amphibia > Caudata > Salamandridae > Calotriton > Calotriton arnoldi. Next base: position 3,273,592 of record CAWUFW010000003.1, on the reverse strand, counting down.
CATTGAAACTTCCCTGTGACGACGCTGGGCTGCTAGTAATCTGCTGGCTTTCTCATCTTGCAGGCATAAAAAAAGCATATTCCGCTGTCAATGTATATAAAGAATTGAGGGTTGGCTTTCCTTTTTCAAGTTCCCTTCTCTTGGTATCTCTGTGTTATTCTACCCAGCAGCATTTTAATGTTTTAAAGGATTATTTTACCCTCTTACGTCTTTTGTGGGAGGGTTAGGGAGAATGGGGCAAGAAAGTTAGGGAGGAGGTTAGGATGAATGAGGACAGACAGTAGTCTATTCTTGATTGAGATCTGTGTACACATGAGGTGAAAATGTATTCTTTATCCTTCCGGGGAGCAAGTCATCTAGCATGGCTCAAGCAATGACATCTATCGTTGGCATTATGCAGATCTGTCGGATAAGTCCAATAAAGTATTGGGTTCAGTGGCAAGTTCCACCCCCAATTGTATTTGACATGCTAAAGGATTCTAGACAAATGGGACAAGATGATGAGTGTAGGGAAATTCATTGTGTAAACCAACCCCACAACTACACTTTTGCAATAGAGAGACAATTCTGCTAAGGCTCAAGGTCAGACTAAGTTTTCAAAGTTGTGGGTAGCAGTGGTCGAAGGTCTAATGCCACTGTGCGATTGCTGAATTACACCTTCCTCATCCATTTTCTTTTCAATTTCTGACTTTTCTGTGATAAGTACGTCTCTTATAAGAGTGCAGTATCGGTGTGTTTATAGGCAAGATTGGACTGTATATTTTTTAGTTTTATGTAAAAAGTCAAGTAATTAACGTGCATGGAAAAGATTGCAAGGGCACCATCTTGCAAATGCACCGTCTCCCATGTGTATAACTGTTAGTATCGCCAGCTAATTTAATATATATGAAGAGGTTTTCTAGCTCTTGGGGAGAGTATAATGTGTTGTTATTTACGCTCTCCACTAATGAGTATATTCAAATCGAGTGTGCTTCTGTTACACCAGAGTTTTTACATTGCATTTAAGTACATCGAGCGTCATTTTCGGTACCTTTACATCCAGGTACTTTACATCACAGATAAGTCATTTTTTAATGCTTTTAAGTGTCATAACATTATGTATATGTGTGTGAATATATATATATGTATATAGATATACACACATATGTTTAAAAATATTTAAAAAATATATCTATAATATTTAACGTTATGACATTTAAATTAGGATTGTAAGGGGTATTTAGCGTTTAGGGGTTGGGTAGTGTTGAGGAGTAGCAGTGGTTTTTAGGGTTCAAAGGTGGGTAGTGTATACGAGTATTAAGGATTTTGTAAGGTTCTGGGGAAGTAGTGTATAGGCGTAAGGGTTTTTTAGAGATCAGTGGGGCGTTGTATATAAGAAAAGTAAGGTTTTTTTAACATTATGGGTGGGCATCAAAGATTATAATATTGAATGACACCTTGCATACCCAATGTAATGGCATGTGATGTATCAACATAAAACCTCAAATGAATAATGGAGGTTCCCCTAGGAGGGTGTCTCATAAGTTTGAAACAGCACCTTTATTTTTTGTGTGGGAGGAACTTTGGTTCTAAGAGCCTAGCAAGGAATCCATGAGGAGACAAGGGAAGAGGAATTCAAGGTGTAATGGAACTACCTGCAAGGATGGAGGGGAGTGGCGTGTATTTTTTTATAAAAAATAAAATAAAAAAAAGAACAGACCGAGGGACATCTTCAACATAATAAAAAAAAAAACTACCCTCACCTCCCATCATAAAATAATAGCCACCTACGAACACTGTGAAGAAATAACTAACTTCTTTACTGAGAAAATAGCGAAAATTGAACAATCTTTTGTCCATGTCATAAGTTTGACTTCTCAGCCCTCCTGCTCCGACGACGCACCCATGTCAATGGTAACTCCCCCTCCAAGCTCTACCTCAGACCCGAGTGACCCAAAAATAACTGAAGTCAATAATGATCTCCTTCTGAAAACAATGCCAATTGGTCAGAGTTCAAACCTTTGACAGAAGGAGAAGTCTACAAGATAATTACGAGCTTGAAGCCCACATCCCATACTACCAGCACCCTGCCCTACGCCCTAGTACAGAACCTTAACCTCATCATCTCTCTGTTCTGGACCAAAATCATCACTGATTGCCTCTCGTCGGGTTGTCTACCTGACTCCCTCCAACTAGGCCAAGCCACAACCATTCTCAAAAAGCTGGGGCATTCCCTAACAATCTCAATAACTCCAGACCTGTCACCAACCTTCCTTTCTTAGCAAAAGCAATCGGAAAGTGTATCCTGATACAACTCAACAAACACATCAATAAGTTCAACCTCCACAAGACCTTCCAATCAGGTTCAGAAAAGGTTGTAGGATGGAAACTGCTATGCTCAATATATCAGATGATATTCTCAGAACCTTAGAATAAAATGACTCCTGACTCCTAATCCTACTCGACCTATTGGCTGCAAATGACACAGTTAATCACCAAGGTTTACTTGAGACCCTCAAGAATCGCACTGGTATCAATGGCACAGTCTGGAGATGGTTTACGTCCTATCTACAATATTGCTCTCAACAATAAAAATCAGCAGCTCTCTCTCTCAAACTACAACAGTTCCAGAAGGAATTCCACAAGGCGTTATGCTCTCTCCAGCCCTTTTTAATCTGTTCATGGAACCCTTCACAGTAATTCTGGGCCAAACGGGTGTTAAATACCACTTATATGCTGATGACACACAATGTTACTACAAAATAACATCTCACAGAGATATTAGCTCTTTGAATACCACCCTAAACAAGGTACAAACCTGGCTAAGCACCAACCACTTAAAGCTGAACCCCAATAAAACTGAACTTTTACTTTTTTCGCCCAAGCACAATCTTTTGTCAATCCAAAAATGGCTCGAGAGTGTGGACACACTAAACTTTCCTCTTTCACTCTCCAACTCCATGAAGTCTCTGGGAATCATCCTGGACAAAAACATGTCAATGAAAGAGCACATCAACGACGCAGCCAAAGGAGCGCTCTGCACCTTAAAACATCTCAAGAAAATCAAACCGTTTATTCCCCCTGACGATCTAAAGACTGTAGTGCAATCACTAGTCCTTTTGAAACTTGACTACGATAACACCATTATCACTGGGACCCCGAAAAGTCACCTTGCACCTCTAAGTTCAACTCTTAATGCAACCGCCAGACTCTTCACAGGAACCCAAGGGTTCGACCACATCTCACCTGCTCTCAAGAATCTCAATTGGCTTCCCATAGAAGGAAGATGCATCTTCAAGACAGATTATATCACCCACAAAGCCCTTCATACTGCAAACCCTAATTATCTGGAAAAAAAACTATCGAGAGAAGGAAGAAGCCGTACCCTGAGAAGCTCCAACTCACTTCTTCTCATCCCTTTCAAACTGAAACAAAAAATATCCCGGAAGCGTTCATTCTCAGTGTTAGATTTGGGGGTCTCTAGTTGGCAGAGGTATGTACCCTTGTCCAAATAGGGACCCTTGCGTCTAGTCAGGGAGAGTAGGTACACTCTCGAAATAACCCCTGCTCACCCTCTTGGTAGCTTGGCACGAGCAGACAGGCTTAGTTCAGAGGCAGTGTGTAAAGCATTTGTGAACACATACAGTAATCAAGTGACAACACTACAAATGGACACCACACAGGTTATATATTTATAAAAATAGGTATACTTTATATAGATTTATCACAAGACCATAAACGACAAAAATAATCCACAATACTGTTAAGAATACTTAGTTCTGATCAAAAAGGCTTAATTCAAGGTTCTGTGCGAGTCGGTAGCCTCCTCCGGCTACGGCGATGTCGAGAACAAACAGAGTCTAACAAATCCAGCTGACCGCGTCGAGACGGGCCAACACAGCGTAGACAGACTCGGTCACAGTACCTTTACTTGAAGCGGCAGGCACGGGCGTGCGAGCCGGATGGCTGTTCGTCGCGGTCGCGATGCAAAAATGGAAGCGTTGCAGGACGCGTTGTCCCTCGATGCGGTGCAGGCAGCGGCTCGTTGACGTCGTCGAGACGGAGTCGGTGAGACCAGGGCCGTGCGTTGCAGGGCGAGACGGTGCTTCGATGCGGTGCTGGCAGGTTGCGGTGCGGCGACGGAGCCGGATTCAGGAGCTGGCGTCGATCAGTCCGGACAGCGGTGCGAGTCGGGCGGTGCGTCGCAAAGCGTGCGAGCGGTGCCCAACTCCGGTGCGGTCACAGGACTCGAACTCAGCAGCAGTGACCGTGTCGGTCGGACCAGTTCGATTCGGCGTAGCGAAGCGTTGCAGGACGCGTTGTCCCTCGATGCGGTGCAGGCAGCGGCTCGTTGACGGAGTCGGTGAGACCAGGGCCGTGCGTTGCAGGGCGAGACGGTGCTTCGATGCGGTGCTTGCAGGACACCGAGTCGGTCGTGAGAGTCGGTCACAGCTCCCTACCTCTGTAGCCACTGAAACAGGTTTCCAGCAGCAATTCACAAAGGGGGTGAAGTCCAATGGTCCTGGGACTTCGGTCAGGGGGCAAGCTCTCTTCCAAGCCCTTGGAGATCCTTCACAAGTTGATGAAAGTCACAGCAAAGCAAAAGTTCCTTTCTCCTCTCTTTGGCAGTCAGGCAAACCACTGCAGGCCAATCCCCCAAGCAGCACTTCAGGCTTAGGGATAGTTTCTCCTCAGTTTCTTCTTGGTTCCGCTCCTCAGTAAAGGTTTCTTCTTGTTCCCAAAAGTGATCTAATCTTCCTGGGGTCTGGGTGCCCCTCTTATACCCTGATTCTCTTTGTTCTCTGGAGGCAGAGAGGCCTCTGCCTAGTCCAAAACCAGTTCTGGTCAGTCCTGGAGCACTTTGTTTTTCTGACTCCTTCTTTCCTTTCAGAATGTGGGGCAGAGTGCTCAGCCGCCCGGCAGGAGGTGGAGCCAGCATTGTGGAAGGCAGGCACAGCCCTATTCAGACCTGCGCTGACTCACCCTGTCTCCTGTAGCCACCCCCAGCCCCTGTCACTCAATCTCCAGACAAGGAATACACAACCTAGCAGAGGCAGGCTTGGATAGTTAGGCAAGAAAATACCCACTTTCTAAAAGTGGTATTTTCGAACACAGAATGTTAAAACCAACTTCACTAAAAGATGTATTTTATCATCCTGAGTTCAGGCATACTAAATTCGTTTTTCTACCAGGTTCCCTGGGTCAGTTCTGACTATAAGGTGTAATAGTCAGTCTGCCCATTCTGGCCTATGGGGAGCAGGTAGCCTTGCAATAGTGAAAAACGAAAATGGCTGTAATTCACTATTAGGACATGCCACACACACCAGGGCATGTCCTACCTTATACTTACAATGCACCCTGCCCTAGGGCCTACTTTAGGGGTGACCAACATGCAGTAAAGGGAAGGTTTAGGGACTGGTAAGTGGGTGTACTCACCAAGTCGACATGGCAGCCCGAGGCTGCACACAGGCTCTGCGATGGCAGGCCCGAGACATATTTTACAGGCCGCTTCTGTGGGTGGCACAACCAGTGCTGCGAGCCCACCAGCGGCATTGGATTTACAAGCCCTGGGCACACTGAGTGCACTGTACTAGGGACTGACAAGTAAACCAATCATCCAATCATGGAGTCACTAATACATGTATCAATTAACGATAGGGAGCACTTGCACTTTGGCACTGATTAGCAGCGGCAAAGTGCCCATGAGCATCTAGTCCAGCAAAAACATATCGGCAACCGTGGAGGCATTATGAAAAAATGGAAGGGAGACCCACGCCAAGGATGCCAGGTCTAACACGTGTCCCCTCCAGCTGAAATGTGGGGAGAACTATCCTACCCCTAGGGAGTTCTCATCGCTAAGGCGGAAAAATCTGGACAGTCCATCAGCATTGGCGTGTTCTGTACCAGGGCGGTGTTCCACCGTAAAGTCCATCCCCTGTAGGGAAATGGACCACCTCAACAGCTTTGGATTCTCACCCCTCATCTGCATCAACCATCTGAGGGGCCTGTGGTCTGTCTGAACCCGGAAGTGAGTCCCAAACAGGTATGGTCTCAGCTTCTTCAGTGCCCAGACCACAGCAAATGCCTCACGCTCAATAGCACTCCATCTCTGTTCCCGGGAAGTAACCTCCTACTGATGAAGGCTACAGGTTGGTCTAGGCCCTCCTCATTGATCTGTGATAGAACAGCCCCTACACCATGCTCTGAAGCGTCGGTCTGAACAATGAACTCATTGGAGAAGTTGGGTGCCTGGAGCACAGGCGCCGTGCACATGGCAGTCTTCAAGGTGTCAAAAGCTTTTTGACAGGCGTCAGTCCAAATCACTTTCCTGGGCTGCTTCTTGGAAGTCAGCTCGGTCAAGGGGGCAACAATGCTGCCATACCCCTTGACGAATCTCCGGTAATACCCGGTGAGTCCTAGGAAGGCTCTCACCTCTGTCTGGGTCTTGGGGGCTCCCAAGCCAGAATGGTATCAATTTTCGGTTGGAGGGGCGCCACCTGGCCGCTCCCAACCTGGTGTCCCAAGTACACCACAGAACCCTGCCCAATCTGGCACTTACTCGCCTTGATTGTGAGGCCTGCCCTCCGCAGCGCCATCAACACTTCCCAGAGGTGGCGCAGATGCTCTTCCCAACGGGCACTGAACACTGCGATGTCATCCAGGTAGGCGGCACTGAAATCCTCCAGTCCAACCAACACCTGGTTGACCAACCTCTGAAAGGTGGCAGGGGCATTCTTCATCCCAAAGGGCATCACCCGGAACTGGTAGTGCCCATCTGGTGTGGAGAATGCTGACCTCTCTTTTGCCCCATCAGTCAAGGCGATCTGCCAGTATCCAGACGTTAAGTCAAACGTGCTGAGGTACCGCGCAGCCCCTAACCGATCTATGAGCTCATCAGCTCTGGGGATGGGGTGGGCGTCAGTCCTGGTGACGGAATTGAGTCCCCTGTAGTCCACACAGAACCGGAGTTCTGGTGTGGCACCAGGCGCGGCAGCTTTTGGAACCAAGACCACGGGGCTGGCCCAAGGGCTGTTAGAGGACTCAATCACCCCTAGCGCAAACATCTTGGAGACCTCCTCCTTGATGCAGGCTCTGACCCTGTCAGTCACCCTGTAAGCCTTGTGCTTCACAGGAAGACTGTCCCCAGTGTCCACATCATGGACGCACCAATGGGTGACACTGGGAACCAGGGAGAACAGGTCAGGGAACTGTCCCAACAGTTGGCGACAGTCACCCTGCTGCTCAGGTGTCAGGGAGGTAGAGAGGTTTACTCCCTCCACTGATCCATCTTGCTCTCGGGCTGACAGGAGGTCAGGAAGAGGCTCGGTCTCCTCCTCCATTCCATCATCTGTAGCTAAGAGCATGCCCACTTGGGACCTCTCCAAGTGGGGCTTCAGGCGGTTCACATGCAGGACCCGCAAGGGGTTCCTGGGAGACTGCAAGTCCACCAAATAGGTAACTGGACTCTTGCGCTCCACCACCGTAAAAGGGCCGGTCCACCTGTCCTGGAGCGCACAGGGCTCCACAGGGGCCATGACCCACACTTTCTGACCAGGCTGAAGCTCTACCAGAGTGGCATTCTGGTCGTACCACCGCTTCATCTCCTCCTGGCTGGCTTCCAGATTTGCCTCAGCAAGCTCTCTGAAACGCCTAGTCTGGTTCCTGAAGGCCAGCATGTAACTGTATACATCCTGGGGAGGTTTCCTGGGAGATTGCTCCCAGCCTTCCTTGACCAAACTCAGAGGTCCTCGCACCGGGTGTCCATAGAGGAGCTCAAAGGGACTGAACCCTAGAGACTTCTGTGGCACCTCCCGGTATGCAAACAACAGGCATGGTAAGAGGACGTCCCATTTACGCCTCATGGGTTCTTCCAGACCCATAATCATGCCCTTGAGGGTCCGGTTGAATCTCTCAACCAGACCATTTCCTTGAGGGTGGTAAGGAGTGGTGAACTTGTAAGTTACACCGCACTCCTGCCACAGGGACTTCATGTACTTGGACACGAAGTTGGTACCTCTGTCAGACACCACCTCTTGAGGGAATCCCACACGTGAGAAAATTCCCATCAGTGCCCGTCCCACCACGGGGGCCGTCACTGTCCTCAGAGGGATGGCTTCAGGGTACCGGGTGGCATGGTCCACCAAGACCAGGATAAACCTGTTGCCCATGGCTGTCTTGGGGTCCAGTGGCCCCACAATGTCAATACCCACCCGTTCAAAGGGGGTGCTGACCACAGGGAATGGCTGGAGAGGAGCCTTGTGCTTCCTCCCACTTTTTCCACTTGCCTGGCAAGTCTGGCATGTCCTGCAGTGAGTGGCGGCACTCCTGCGCATCTGGGGCCAATAGAAATGGGTAACAAGCCTGTCAAAGGTCTTGTCCTGCCCCAGATGTCCCGCTAACGGTACATCATGAGCCAACCCCAGTAGGAAGGCTCTGAAGCGCTGGGGTACCACCAGCACACGGGCTGACCCAGGCTCAGCAACCTTAGGCTCTGAATACAGGAGACCATTCTCCCAGTAAACCCAATGTGATCCAGACTGATCACCTGCTGCCTGGTCTGTGGCCTGTTGCCTCAGACCCACGAGAGAAGGGCATGTGTTCTGCTCCTTGCAGAACTCTTCCCTGGAGGGTCCTCCTTCTTGCTGCCAATGGGTCAGCTCAGGTAGGTCCCCCAGTTCAGCTACCTGTTCCCCTGTAGGTTCCAGGGCATCCCCCTCAGGGTCTGCCTCCTCCTGGACCGTGGGAACCTCGGGGGCCGGTTTCCCGCGCCCCCTGCCTCCTCTCTCTCCGGCAGGCACCTGGGCCTCCCTCTCAGGCTCCAGGTCCTCTTGAACACCTTTAGCTGCCATTGACCGGGTGGTCACACATGCCCAATCAGGCAAGCCCAACATTTCTAAATGCGCACTCCGCTCCACCTTAGCCCAAGGTGAGCTCTCCAAATCGTTCCCTAACAAACAGTCAACAGGCATGGCTGGCCTCACAGCTACTTGAAGAGTACCCGAGACCCCCCCACTCAAAGGGAACCTGAGCCACCTTGCAGTGACTCTCTGTGTTGTCAGCGGCAACAACCGGATAGAATGCATCAGGGATAACCTGCTCTTTAGACACCAGGTGACACTTGACAGCTGTCACACTGGCTCCTGTGTCTCTCAGAGCCTCCACCCTATGGCCATTGATGGTCACCCACTGCCTGTATTTCTTAGTGTTCTCAGGCAGCGGGGTCCTAGGGACCATCTCAGAGTCTCCTAATGAGACAAGGGAAAACACTGTGGGATCCCCCACCTTGGGCACCCAACTCCTCCCCCAGGGCTACACTAGCCAACTGCCGGGGGACTGCACTGGTGGGTGCTGGTTTTCCATGCAAAGGGCAACGAGGATCGTTTGCCTTGTGGCCAGGGGCGCCACACTTGTAACATACCAGTGGTCCCTGGTGAACAGGGGGCCTGTCAGGGCCACTGGCTTCTTCTCAGGGGGAGGCTGGGAACCTTTCCCTTGGTTCCCTTGGGGTCTACTTTGGGGCCCTTTATGGAACTCCTTCTGTTTACCCTTGTCCCCCCACTCTTCTGCTGGGGACCCTGCCCACCCTTGGCGGAGTCTCCCACGTGACCCTTGTGGACCCGGGTACTCACCCAGCGGTCCGCCTCCTCAGCAAGCTGCCTAGGGTTAGTCAGCTTACTATCAATCAGGTGCTGGCGTAGCTCAGGAAAACAATTACCGGACAAGTGCTCCCAGGCAATCAAATCAAAGAGCGCCTGAAAATCAGTCGCTTTGCTACCCTTTACCCAACCATCCAAGGCTCTGCAAAAGAAGGTCACATATTCAACCCAGGTACTGCTTTCAATCTTACTACAGTTCCTGAACCTTTGCCTATAAAGCTCAGGGGTCAAACCATATCTAGTCATTAAGGCATCCTTCATGTGGCTGTACGAATTATAGACTTCAGAGGGCAAATCCAACAAGGTATCCCGCCCTTCACTGAGGAACCGTCCCCACAACCCCGCTCCCCAATCCTTCTCAGGGACCCGGTGGGAAGACATGGCTACCTCATAGGCTTTGAACCACTGCCCTATGTCGTCATTTTTAAAAAACTCCTTCACCACATCTTTGGGAATATACACCCTAGCTTCAACAGGCACAGGCGGTACACTGCCACCAGAGGGAGTAATCTCTAAGCTCTTGGCCTTCAATTCCAACTCCCTCAAAACTTTCTCATGTTCAAACTGCATTTTCTTTTCCTCTAGGGCTAATTTCCTTGTTTGCATTTCGAATTCTAACTGCTTATTCAGCTTGAGTTTGGTCAGCTCTATTTCGTGCATCCTACTCTCTTTCCTGTCCTCCAACTCCTCTGGAGACAGTCCTCTGGCAGAAACACTGCTACCTACTGGGGAAGGTGGTCTTCTAGCCCCTAGACCCAATAGCCCCTCCAGCTGCCCTTCTGCATTCTCAGCCCCCTCCACAGGGGCACTCCTTGATTCGACCCAGGCCCTCAGCGCCTTTTGGAGGTCCTCCTTCCTGGAGATCCCGGTCATGGACACTTTAAACTTTTTGCAGAATTGCTTGAGCTGCTTAAGGGTGTAGCATTCTAGCCTCTCTTCTTCCCAATCACATTCAACAGAGGCTACTGATGCTGGTTTCTCCATAGTGACTGAACTTGGCATTTGCAAAAATAGGAAATCCCAGAAAAAATGCTATTAAAGTATGTGGTTGCGTTTTGGTCTGCACTCACTAAGTAGTGTTCACCAATCACTGTACATGAGTCACAAATGCAAGTCCAGAATCCTCACCGCTGACCACCAATGTTAGATTTGGGGGTCTCTAGTTGGCAGAGGTATGTACCCTTGTCCAAATAGGGACCCTTGCGTCTAGTCAGGAGAGTAGGTACACTCTCGAAATAACCCCTGCTCACCCTCTTGGTAGCTTGGCACGAGCAGACAGGCTTAGTTCAGAGGCAGTGTGTAAAGCATTTGTGAACACATACAGTAATCAAGTGACAACACTACAAATGGACACCACACAGGTTATATATTTATAAAAATAGGTATACTTTATATAGATTTATCACAAGACCATAAACGACAAAAATAATCCACAATACTGTTAAGAATACTTAGTTCTGATCAAAAAGGCTTAATTCAAGGTTCTGTGCGAGTCGGTAGCCTCCTCCGGCTACGGCGATGTCGAGAACAAACAGAGTCTAACAAATCCAGCTGACCGCATCGAGACGGGCCAACACAGCGTAGACAGACTCGGTCACAGTACCTTTTACTTGAAGCGGCAGGCACGGGCGTGCGAGCCGGATGGCTGTTCGTCGCGGTCGCGATGCAAAAATGGAAGCGTTGCAGGACGCGTTGTCCCTCGATGCGGTGCAGGCAGCGGCTCGTTGACGTCGTCGAGACGGAGTCGGTGAGACCAGGGCCGTGCGTTGCAGGGCGAGACGGTGCTTCGATGCGGTGCTGGCAGGTTGCGGTGCGGCGACGGAGCCGGATTCAGGAGCTGGCGTCGATCAGTCCGGACAGCGGTGCGAGTCGGGCGGTGCGTCGCAAAGCGTGCGAGCGGTGCCCAACTCCGGTGCGGTCACAGGACTCGAACTCAGCAGCAGTGACCGTGTCGGTCGGACCAGTTCGATTCGGCGTAGCGAAGCGTTGCAGGACGCGTTGTCCCTCGATGCGGTGCAGGCAGCGGCTCGTTGACGGAGTCGGTGAGACCAGGGCCGTGCGTTGCAGGGCGAGACGGTGCTTCGATGCGGTGCTTGCAGGACACCGAGTCGGTCGTGAGAGTCGGTCACAGCTCCCTACCTCTGTAGCCACTGAAACAGGTTTCCAGCAGCAATTCACAAAGGGGGTGAAGTCCAATGGTCCTGGGACTTCGGTCAGGGGGCAAGCTCTCTTCCAAGCCCTTGGAGATCCTTCACAAGTTGATGAAAGTCACAGCAAAGCAAAAGTTCCTTTCTCCTCTCTTTGGCAGTCAGGCAAACCACTGCAGGCCAATCCCCCAAGCAGCACTTCAGGCTTAGGGATAGTTTCTCCTCAGTTTCTTCTTGGTTCCGCTCCTCAGTAAAGGTTTCTTCTTGTTCCCAAAAGTGATCTAATCTTCCTGGGGTCTGGGTGCCCCTCTTATACCCTGATTCTCTTTGTTCTCTGGAGGCAGAGAGGCCTCTGCCTAGTCCAAAACCAGTTCTGGTCAGTCCTGGAGCACTTTGTTTTTCTGACTCCTTCTTTCCTTTCAGAATGTGGGGCAGAGTGCTCAGCCGCCCGGCAGGAGGTGGAGCCAGCATTGTGGAAGGCAGGCACAGCCCTATTCAGACCTGCGCTGACTCACCCTGTCTCCTGTAGCCACCCCCAGCCCCTGTCACTCAATCTCCAGACAAGGAATACACAACCTAGCAGAGGCAGGCTTGGATAGTTAGGCAAGAAAATACCCACTTTCTAAAAGTGGTATTTTCGAACACAGAATGTTAAAACCAACTTCACTAAAAGATGTATTTTATCATCCTGAGTTCAGGCATACTAAATTCGTTTTTCTACCAGGTTCCCTGGGTCAGTTCTGACTATAAGGTGTAATAGTCAGTCTGCCCATTCTGGCCTATGGGGAGCAGGTAGCCTTGCAATAGTGAAAAACGAAAATGGCTGTAATTCACTATTAGGACATGCCACACACACCAGGGCATGTCCTACCTTATACTTACAATGCACCCTGCCCTAGGGCCTACTTTAGGGGTGACCAACATGCAGTAAAGGGAAGGTTTAGGGACTGGTAAGTGGGTGTACTCACCAAGTCGACATGGCAGCCCGAGGCTGCACACAGGCTCTGCGATGGCAGGCCCGAGACATATTTTACAGGCCGCTTCTGTGGGTGGCACAACCAGTGCTGCGAGCCCACCAGCGGCATTGGATTTACAAGCCCTGGGCACACTGAGTGCACTGTACTAGGGACTGACAAGTAAACCAATCATCCAATCATGGAGTCACTAATACATGTATCAATTAACGATAGGGAGCACTTGCACTTTGGCACTGATTAGCAGCGGCAAAGTGCCCATGAGCATCTAGTCCAGCAAAAACATATCGGCAACCGTGGAGGCATTATGAAAAAATGGAAGGGAGACCCACGCCAAGGATGCCAGGTCTAACACTCAGGAAACGCCCCACGGATTTGGAACTCACTGCCTAAGGATCTCCGCTGTAATTCCTCCTATAATTTTTCAAACGGAGACTCAAATCTCAATTGCTGAACTAATACTTCAACTTGCTACCAACCTGATTCATTTTTACCCATGCTCCCATCACACCGACAGGATCACTTGATACGGTCACTCGACCCACTAATCTGTAATGTATTATTATTCTTCACCCTCTGATATACCTATATAATGTATTGGTTATACTATGTCAACCCCTACGAGTCCTCGTTTAGTTCTATGGAACCTGTTCACACGTCCTGTAAAGCGCTCTGATACCCTCCGGTCTACCTAGCGCAATATAAAACTCTCAAATAAATAAGGTAACGGAATGTGGTGTAGAGTGGTCCTTATCAAGATCTGGCTCTAAAAAGTGGGCTCAAACTGTCAGCGGTGGGCTGCTGTTCAGGAGCCTCCCACTTTCCGGCCCTGGGATAAGGTCAATCTTTTTGAAGGGTGGCTTACCAAGATTGTTCAGTGCAGAGGTGGGGGTCATGGGACCTGAGACGCCTTTGGATTAAAATAGCTGTATAGGCATGAATACTGTGCAAGATATCTTTCAGACAGGAAATTTAAAAAGCCTGTTTGTGAGAGGTAGTGTACGGTACATCTTCTGAATTCAGCACATTTTAATCATGAGGTCATAAATGGGGATAAAGCCTTTGGGACAGAGAGATGACATCAGCAGGACATTATGAGGACCCATTTCAGTGAAGTGATGAGTTACCATGGGGAGTCAGTGTGATGTAGGGGATGGGGAGTTAAAACTATATAACACAAGCGGTATGCCAGTTAGAGTTATCTTCAAGTCGCCCATCTGGCAGGAGTATACCAAAGTTGTCAGAGGAAAGAAAGTGTGGTAGGATTTGTGATATTGTGGTTTGATACTAATGGCAAGCCAGTAGTATCTCACTTATTGTTTCATAGGTGATCTAGACTTGTCTCTGTTGTTTGGCAATACCTCCTCCTTCTGAATAAATTTCCAGACTGCCTATGCTGAGGTCTGACACTACTCCGCATGTCTTGCTGATGCTCATGATTTTTGGTTGACCTGGCTAGTGTGGCTGCTGGGCGACCATCGGGAGCTTTTAATGTTCCCTATGGAGCTGGAATCCAAGCTGTCCAGGAATCTCCCTGGGTCTTCAAGTGCTGAGAAGCCAGTGGACTTGCTACAAGTACTTTACTCTTTACATTGGTCGCGGGTTAGAATTCTGCAAGTATTTGCATTTTATGACCACCCAGTCATATTTTTTCCTTGCACCCTAATGATTTAGTGTACCTGTTGGTGATGCAGATAACCTGCAGTGATCGGCTTGTGGAGCTTGGGTGTCTTGGGCATGTTCTATGGGCTCTTACTTGCCCGCCGGGGGATGAATAGCACATTTAACAAGTAATGGGATATTTTCACCAATGCACCCTTCTGGCACACCACAGAATTGTCATTGTCTGTGAGTGCTCTGACTTTCAACTCAACAATCTTTTGTCACAAGTGCCAAACATCGCGGAACCAGTCTTTGGAATATTCCATGTTATTCTGAAAGTACTTAATTTTCTTCTGTGACATGAAATGAAGTCGTCTTGTTGATTTCCCCTGAGTTGTCAGTTCTGCAATTTTGGGGTCAATCGCATTTAATTTTTCTCCAACTCGCTGGGATCGCCTCCCTTATAGCTTCAAGCATAACAGTTTGTGAAGTGGTTGTAGACGGTAATGGGGCTGAAGATTTTCATAGTCAACATGATGATAGATGATACTGGATTTGTGATAGGAAACAATAATGCCAGCAGGCTTGGATCTATTCCAGAACCCTTTAAGCTTGCACTATTTAGGAGGTCTTTAAAAGATGATGTAGTTCCCTAGGACCTGCTATTCTTATGTATGAGTGAGATTGGTTATTATTCGGTCAGCACTGTCCGAGCTGGTGACATCTGGTTTAGTAGGATACAGATTGCGGGACGTTGGCCTGTAGCATACATTTGCCAAATGAAGCTATGGTATGTGGGGTATTAATGTTCAAGTTACCAGTTGGACTTCTGCTCCTCGCTGTGTTCCACACGAGTCGCACTGTCTTGCAATCTCTTTTCATCTAATGTAGGGTTGCAGTGAGAGAGTGACCATTCATCCTCCTCACGATTGAGTGCACTTCTCACTGGTTCCGTCGGTTGTCTTATTTGTCCAGGTCCAGAACCGGCAACCTAACTCTATTCTTGCAGGGGGAATTGCCCTCGCCAGGCTTGGCTAAGTCATCTACCCCGCAGGGTTCTGATGCGTGCACTCTTAGCTCCACCATGTTTGTTGACAACAGAACTTTACACTTGCTTGCCTTGAGGGCCAGCTGTTGCGTATTGAGAGTCAGAAAAGGTGGGTGGGGTAAATATCTATGAGGTGGAGGAAGGTGGGAGAAGGGTGGTGTTATTTCTGTGGTCCCCTTAAACTAACTTCCTTGCAGGTCCCGCCTTGGTTCACAGGAGCATTGCTGCAGTTCATGGAATGCCTCCTGTTGCCAGTTTCTCCTGTTCACTTGCTTGTGAGGAATGCGTTCAGTCCTTTGGATATTGACCAATGAGATTCTTGCACTTTCCAAGGTGGCCTGGTGTTCACAGGTGTGATTGGCTGGGCACTTTGGATGAACCTGCATAAGAAACTGTGCTTAAAAAAGGAAAGAAAAACTGACCATGGCTATAATGGAACAAAAGCGCCATGGCTGCAGGAGGGAGCCTCATGTCACCTTGACATAGGTTTTCGATGCTGTCTGGTTTCCCCATTGCAAGAGGCAACGGCTCCCCGGACTCCCACCCCAAGAGCAGCAGGGGGGCAGTGTTCTTGCAGAGCAGACAATCCTTATTGACATAAGATGACTTGTAAGTGTTTATTAAGCCAACCCCTGTTTTCCAGGCCTGCTAGCTCTAATGCATGGTAGGTAAACCTAGATGTATGATAGACAGAGTGGGGGTGGGGCTGAATGCAGTTGCTCATTACCTGGAAGAGACTTGAAAACAGCACACCTACTGCTGTAAGTCCTATAGGATAACTGCATGAACGTGCTTTAGGTGTGCTGCCAGTTTCATTATGTGCATTTTTTGTGGCATGTCTATTTCAGGGATTTTGTTGTAATTCGTATTCTCATTTCTTTAAAGAATGTTTCTATGTATGTATGTTTGTATTTATTTGCTGCAAATATTGAATACATCTAATGTTACCAATAAATTGACTTCACTGTTTCTTTCCTCTACTCTACCCCTCACCTCCATTCCCCCTCCCTTCTCTTTTTCTCTGCTCCACCCCGCCCCCTTTACCCACACCACGCTGCTTACCTCCCCTCTCCACTCGCTCTCTCCTCCCCCTAGTGGCCGGCTCAGTGCAGGGCAATGCCTGCGTCACCCGTGGCTCAATAACCTGGCAGAGAAAGCCAAACGCTGTAACCGGCTCCTCAAATCACAGATTGAGCTCCGGAAATACATGATGAGGAGAAAATGGAAGGTAAGTTCAACTGGCCTCATGCAAACCCCCACATACAGAAATTTAGCACCCCTGTTTAAAGCGGCAACACCCCTTAAGCTCCACTCTCATATACATACCTGTCAAACTATTGACTCAAAAATGTGGGTGAACTCAGGCGCTTTTGAGGGTGAACCAATTAAGGTGACTGGAGAAAGAAACCTTTTTTGGTGGGTGATCATAGATTTGAAACTTGAGTGACCCTATTGAAGTCTACATAGGCAATGTGTTTTTCAGGTGAGTGAATAGAAGTTAAGAGAGAGTGACGCCCCCCAAATGCGGGTGAGTTGCAGGCATGCCTATGGAACTATATAAATCTCATGTGAAGGAATGGCTTTCGCCTTGGGTACAGGTGTAATAAAAGAACCCTCCCACTGTATGACAGTGACTTTACTGTATTCACAATCTGCAAATTGTCCAGGGCCTAAACAAGGTTTCTCACACCCTGACTATACTTTTCATTTTTTGCAATACTTTATTATTGAATCAAGAAGAAACATCAGGATATTATCAAAGCATATAATTTTCCTTAGCTAGGCATGCAACCCTTCAATGTAATTAGAAAAGCATTGTCAAAATTGCAGTCATTACCTCTCTGCTCCTCCAATGTGTATCAGTGGATTCATGAATCATGCCAATATATCCAGTTCTAAGGTGTCTAGGAGAGAAATATAGGGGCACCACAGAGAAGAGCAAAGGTATAATGACATAAGTATATGAACCCGAAAATGAAAAGAGAATAAGTAATTTTTGCGAAATAATACTAAAACAAAACAGGAATGTAAATATGGACTGTTTACTTGAAATATCGATTATCCAAACTATCAAGGCCTCCTCACATGTCAGAACGAGTTTATTACGAGTTTGGCGGTCCTTCTGTCGGCCCGCCACTGCTGCGATTGCGAGTGTAATCCAGGGCGGGCAGGTGGTGCTGCGGGGGTCTCACGGCGGCGGCTGTGTAAGGCTCATAGGAGAACCTTAACAGCAGATCACTGCCATGACAGCGCCCAGCACATTCCTGCATGGTGTGGCATGTATGCCACACCATGCAGGAACGGGGTTTCAATTCCAGACGGGCACAACATGTGCCCCCTGCATGCACCCCCATGCTCAGATCCGGCAGTGGGCTCTGTTAGGGCCCCCTTAGTTGCCTCTCCTCCACCCTTTTCATGGCGGGGTCACCGCCATGAAAAGGGTGGTGGAAAGCCAACTCATAATATGCATCGTCACTGCCAGCATTAGCACTGTCAGCATATTGAGGCTGGTTGCAGACTGCCGATGCAGTGGGATCCTTGATCCCGGCAGAGCCGGCGGTCTTGTTGCGGTCCGACTACCACACTGAGAATACTGCAGGCAGACTGCAGTGGTGGCAGTGGTCAGACCGCCACCGTGAGTACGGTGATCCTGAGGACCGCCGTACTCGTAATAAGGCCCAAAGTGTTAACAGTGTAAGCAGTGCTTAATTTGTGGCGGTGCTCGGCACTGGCACTTAAATGTCAACACTGGGACTTTTGGCACTGTTTATCTGATTTAGGGAGGAGCACAACAACAGTAGTTTATCAATTAAAAATATATTAAAAATGACTAATGCCTGTTACCCAAGCCATTCTTATAGCTTTGGGGTCCTGAAATAGTCTGAAATGTCACACTTATAGGAGAGTGATGGTAAGTAGTTGTGTTGATACTGTCGTTGGCAGCACTGGTAGGGGCAATGGGTAGTGCAATTCTGACGAGGGCCCTGGCACTTATTGATTTTACTAATCAAGCATTGAGTGTAAGACAGTGGTTCTTAACCTTTTTGATTTTTAATCGTTACTGGAATCCGGTAACCCCCTACGAGTAGTTTTTGGTAGCCAGTGACCTCGGCATAAGCAATTTTGTCTGATTTGAGCCACAAAACAATACACAAAAATACAGAAACAAGCATTCATCAAACACATGCATAAATGATTTTTTTTTTTTAAATTTGCAATTCAATAGAGGTCACCATTGTACATAGTATATTATGTTTGCCGCACTTACACTGTTCCTACGAATCAATCTGAGGATGCCAAATTAAGTTTTAGCCTCCAAATTAAAACTTTCGACTTTGCATTAGCTTCTTTATTTATGTACACCTTATTAATGTGTTAATATTGTTTAATTTTCTATGCAGTAACACATAGGCGTCATGGACTCCAGGGATCCTCAGAAGACAGGTTAAGAACCACTGGTGTAGGAAGTACTTAGTAGTGCTTTCCGGCAGTGCAAGTCTAATACGTTAATGATAGGAAGTAGCATTGACCATCCCATATGAGGTTGTATAATGAGTGAAATGCAGGTGGGAATTGTGAAGCTTACAATCATCCTCCGCTGAATTCTGTAATGCCTAGACCGTCTCACGGGCATAGCACCGTGTGCTAACGAATGTAGGGCAGAGATAGTGTTCTATGTATTGCCAGATGGGTAAAGCATCCAGACCTTACAGATTGTCCAGACATAAAGAAAATGCATGATACTGGGCAATAGGTGGCTTAATCTGATCTATGACCTTCTTCAAGGAAATCTGTGGGACGGAATCTACAGTCTGTAGTCTCATTGTGATCGTCCTAAAGTCAGGGATTCTAAAGCAACTTGGTCTCTCTTTGCATCAGTTGTGAAGGGGCAGTAAAGACAAAGATTATCAACTGTTCTCCTTTCTATTGTCTCGTTCTTCTAGAAAGGTCCAATTACAAATCAAAAACATACCATTTGTCATTAAGCTTGTAAGTGTGTAATTCCTGGTGTGCTATTGTCCATAATTTTCAGCTTCAAAGGGCAGAGTTTTTTTAGGTATGGTTTAACAGTGAAGCTTACGCTAGACATTATGTGATCAACAGAAAAAAGCTTTAAAGAAGTACTACTGAGAGAGGGCTTTAGCTCCACCCATATGCTGATCTTCCTTTCTACACGATTTGATTGAGTAGAAGTTGTATGCTTCCGCGATAAAAGAGTGCTTGTATTGCATGGATAAGGATCAATACTCTAGGCCTGAGTTGGTTATGGTGACATGTTAGTGCTTATAAGGTTATGGGCCCACTTAATTCATTGAGAAAAGTTATGTCACATGCAATTGGTCTATCATGAAACATTACAACAAGGGCAGTAGGCTTAACCTATTTATTTTTTAAGGCCATTTGAAAGTGCTACATGCAGTCTCAAGGAGTCTCTTGGTGCCATTGTGAACAAAGCAGAGTTTTGTGATGTTGTTGTATAGATATGGAGTCCCTCGACCCCGCAGTTTTTATAGGATTGAGATTTGATGACAGAAAATGCTAGGATCGGGTTTGGACGTTAAAAGAATGTTTTTTTGAGGAAAATAGCCATGTTTTAACGTTTTCCTGACCATGATCAGGATTGCGTCTGAGAGTATAGCCTGGGGGAGCTGATTCCACTGCTCGGCCGCTGCAACACAAAAAGCTCTTCCAACGAGCCCCTTACACTTGATTTTTGGAATGATAAATAGAGCTTGCGATTGTGAATGCAAAGCTTAAATAGGAGAATATTTTACAACTTTCTTACTTAAGAAAGAGAGGCTAGTAATGTTATATATCTTGTAGGTCATGCATGCTGCTTTAAATTGCATCCACTTGTATCCTGTTAGCCAGTGAGATTAGGAATGACGCTATCTACCATATGAAGGCTGAAGAGTAGTTTTACTGTAGCATTCTGAATCCTTTGTAATCTGGCAATATTTTTCTAATCCAGACCTTTGACAATGCCAATCTTTGTTTGATATGGACTAGCCTAAGATTTATATTCGATTTCTTCAATGTCAAGGAAAATAAGTAAGCTTTCTTTTAAAGTGTTAGGAATCTGCAAGGACATTTGTAGAAATCTTAATATACAAATATACAAACATATAAATATCGGATCAAATAAAGAAAACAAGATTTACTTCTAAGCAAGCACATACTTCAGGTAGATAATATGAAAAGAGAGAATGGCATGGGAGAAACCTATACCAGTATCTTTGGAGCTGGTAGAGTGCTTTCGAAGAGTCCTGATCTGATACTGAATGGTTGAAGATCAGGAAATGTGATGACAAACTGTCTGGAAATTGTATGCAAAACCCAAACCGTTGCTGCTACAAAAGCCTGTAGAGCTCACCCATTTATCTTAGAGAATGGACCATGCGTGCATGATGTGGCTATTCGTATTGTTTTTTGCGTTTCTGCTTGTCTGCCAGATGTTTTACCAAAATATCGAGATTTTTTTAAATCGACCAGTGCTTAAATTGACTCCACAATATCGGCTACCAGTGTATCTTCAAGGTAGGTTGATGTGGAGTTAAGAATAGTAAATCTACTCCTTTAACGTATTATCAAGGTACAGCTACCTTGATAAAATTATGAAAGTCAATATTCTAGAGTCCGTATAAGTGCAGGTCACTGTTATCGACCTCCATATCATGACGTACACCCATCTGCAGGGTCAGGATTGAGCCATACGTATATAATACCCAAATCTATGTTAAAATGCCTTTGTAAGATAATATTTTCTCTAATTAAAAACGATGCCTCTCTGCAGAACAGTAGTGGATACCAGAGAGCGGTATTGTCCTCTTTGAGGTTAAAGATATGGTTTTAGGATTATCAGTACCCCATTGATGTGTATTCAAACCATCAAGTCCATTAGTAAGGTAAAATCTTTAAGGTTTCTTCTCAATGGATCAATGCTGTTCTGGGATATTTTTTTCTATCTACATAAGCTGAAATACATCGCCAACTTCGGTTCAACCACCGAAAAGCATTGGTTATAAGCACAGCGATTAACACACACAAGTTACCTACTATATAGTGTATATATTGTTCTTCCTTCTTACCTTATTCAACAAATGCCACGGTTCCCCTTGATTGTAGGTTAAGGAAAGGAGATCATGTGACAGGTACGATAAAGTCCCTCCACTGGCACCCATTGACGGAAAGAATAAGTTTTAAACCACGCTGTGTTCAAGTGGGTAATGGCTTGACCTCCTCACATCTTGCAGACTCCTTGCTGCCCTCCACGTCCTGTATCCACAGTTGAGTTCTCTAATCAGCAGTGCCCCCCAATTGTAATCGCAAGTTGAAGATGTTTCTCTGTGTCAGTAACTAAAAGAGGGATTCTGCATCCTCTTCAGTTGCGTAACTTGA
Source organism: Calotriton arnoldi (assembly GCA_963921515.1). Lineage (NCBI taxonomy): Eukaryota > Metazoa > Chordata > Amphibia > Caudata > Salamandridae > Calotriton > Calotriton arnoldi. Next base: position 3,251,787 of record CAWUFW010000003.1, on the reverse strand, counting down.
CTTCTTTTTGAGGCTCTAATCACATCTTAACACTCTTCTTTGTAATGAGTAGCAGGCAACCCACACTTTGGGACCACAAAGCTTTTGAGTGCACGATAGAAACATCAGTACTGACAACAGTAGTTGGTCCTGAATTATTGAGTCCTTGCAATCTTGTCAATTTGTGCTTATGGGACAGAATAAGCCTTCTTGCCAGGGTTTTTACTACCCAGCAGTGGGGATGGGATTTTGAAGAGAGGTCCACCAACTAGAAGAGAAGGAGGTTGGCTAATTCATACTGGGCCCTATCCTCTCCATAGGCAAAAATGTAGTGTCTTACTCATCAAACAACAACCCTCTTTCGACACTTGCCTGAGAAGTTGAGAAGTGGTTGACTGCTATCCCACCTTCTGACATATCACGCATATTTCTCTAGATTCAGATCAGCATGAAGGATTTTGCAATTAAAAAAACAAAATAAAAAGCCTTTGTTTTCTGCTGTAGAAAACACAGGTGAAAAAGCTCTCCTTGGATTGACCCAAAGAGCGATAAAATAGGAAAATCTCCTCTAATAAGTGGACATCTTTATCATTTCAAATATCTCTTGAACAAATTATTTTCACACACCACTCCTAATATTTTGGATACTGGAATTTGAGTAAATTAAAATAGTTGTCTAGCTGGCATGGCCTTTGTAGATTCTAAGGGCTCTCTCTTCCCAGAGAAGGATGTTTCCCACATTAATAGGCACCCACCTTTCACTGGGAAGGATGCTGTCAATCCCTGAGTGGAAGGCAGAGCATTAAAAGAGTTTGGTATTGATGGGCATAGTAGCCATTAGGTATTATGGCAAGTTAATCATCAGTTCTATGCATTTATTCCACCAAGGTACAAGCCCCTAAAATTGGTAAATATGGTCTCCTTGCTGTGGGAACAGCAAATCCAGAAATCATTAGGGTCTGAATATTGTCTACCAAGCTTTGCCTATGAAAGTCTTTAGAATTCACTGACTGCTTGGAGAAGAAATTCTCCATGATAAGCATGTTCAAGTTGCATGTGAGCAGTGGGTTTGGTATTATTGAGGAGTTGTGACATTGGATAAGGCTGAGTGAAAATGTAGGAACCTTTTCTTTGTAGGGATTTTTGATCACCCCACATTAGATGGGTTTTTTGGGATAGAGACAGTGAGGTTTGTAAACTACAACGGAGCCAGCTTCATTGCTAATCCAAAATGGGCAGCCCACTACTCCCCAGATGGTTAAAGGCATAACTGCCTTCAAGGACCTGGGTTCTTATCCCGACCGTGGCACCTGACTGAACATGGTGTGATTCTTGGCAAATCACTTCATCTATCTTTGCCTAAATATGTAAATATGTGACATAAGTATCTGATATGTAACAAAAATGTGTAAAACAATGATGCAAATGCCTCTTGATGTATACAGTCTTCTTTTATATGACAACACCCCCACAATGCCACTGCTTCTTAGCAAGATTAATGCTATTTACATTTCCAATACATGCATACTCATCATCTTTCAAGCAAGCTGTGACACACCTTCTTCCAGACGTGTAACACCCCTCAAGCAGAGCTGCAACACCAGTCATACAGCTGTTCTACCTCTCACACAAATCTCCCACCCTGTTTATCTTCTACCTAAAGAAAATCCAGATCTGCCTCTATGCTACCTTTGCCAGCAAGATCTTCCCTGTGGTTGGAATAGTAATGTAATTCTGTGTTTTTTTTCTATCTCAACAGAAAAACTTTATCGCAGTGACGGCTGCAAACAGGTTCAAGAAGATTAGCAGCGTCACTTCACTGGCCACACTCGAAATGTGAACTGTATACCGTTGCACGAAGAATGGAGTCGTGTGTGGCCTGACCTGTGGGACACGTTCCTGTGGGACGGAAGCACATGGCAGGCCTCTTTGTTCCAGGACAATTTGGAAGGGCTCTAACCCTTCCCACTGAAATCCTCAGATGAACTTTTCCTCAGACAGCTCCATATCCTGAAAAGTATTTTGCACTAAAGCAAAGATTTACACTCCTTGTTAACTAGTGATAAGCCATTGCACTATCGCAAGGAACCATCCACCTATTCATTTAATTCATCAGTTAGACAGTGCAAGATTATATTCTTCCAGTCATTTCAGTATTCAAGTCAACAGTGTTTCAGGAAAGCCTTTAGCTATTCAGCTAAGCACAAGTTAAAAGGCATCTAACCCGAGGTGTAAAAATATAGTGCAAGCATTTACAACCGCAGTCATCCTTTTGAGTAGGGCGTGATGTACTATAGGCTGCCTAGATTTTTCTCGTTGGCTTTAGAGTCCCTAGTCCCTACTCTCTGAGCACTATTGCCCCGCTAAATTGCAGGTCACGGTTTGACCTGAATCAAAGAGAACATAATGATAAGCCATGGTTGAATCATTCAATAATAGCTAATTAAGATGTGGTTCCTTGATAGCAGAACCTGCCCTGAATCAATCAATCACTCAATCAGTAATCTTATAAAGAGTGACTACTCAGCCGTGAGGGTCTCTGGGCTCTTTGTGGGGGTCTGGGTCTGCAATTCAGTCGAAGAGCTAAGTCTTGAGGTCCTTCCTGAATTGCAGCAGTGATGGTGATTGCCTGAGGTGCAGAGGCAGGGAGTTCCAGGTCTTCGCAGCGAGGTAGGAGAAGGATCTTCCTCCACCTGCTGTTGGTTAATGGCAGGTTCATTGGCGTAGACAGGCTAGGGTTTGCCATCTGTTGCTGTCATTCATTTGGAATAGACCATGAGGAGCAGAAGTATAAGAATGATCTGGCCAGAGAAGAGGGGGAACCTCCACTCCGCCTTGCTGTCCCGTCAGACGATGCTAGGCAGTACCACTGCCCGGAAGGGATCTAGATGTATATGTCCATCCCTTTCCACCTTATCAACCACAAATATCTAACACCCTTGGCAGGCAAATAGTGGCATCATCATGGTGGCATATTTACTTGCATAATAAGAAGGCTATCACATTAACTGGCAAAGTTATTAAAATGAAATTAAGTGTTAACTTCTACAATAATGAGAATGACATGCAAAATGGCGTGATTGTTAGGATAGCGTAATAAACTGCCCAGTAATTTTGATGTATATTAAGTTATGATATGCATATTTATGTACACTACAAATTTAATATACCTTTAAGAAGCTTAATAACTGGCACAGCATTTATCACTGATATAGCTCGTGCTCCATTTAATATTCAAGGCCATATTACATGACTCAGTAAGCGAGGCAGTTGTCAAGTAACTCTTAAGGCACTGTGAATGCAAAAGTGATTCTTATTGGCATAGTTGTGCGTTGGAAGTGCAATATAGGACTGTAACCCACTGCAGATGCCTGTACCAGTTGTTAAAAGGTCCTCTTCCTGTGTTACAGGCTGTGGTTGCAGTTGAGAACCCAATAACAAGGAAGAGGGTCTCTAACGACTGGTACAGCTCGCGGTTGGAGGGCTATAATGCTATTAGAACATGAGGAAAAAATGTTCTACGTTAGAAGCAAAACATTTCAGATGGGTAATATTGTTTATAGGTGCACTCAGTCCCTTTATGTCACTAACCACCTACTGTTGCACATACTGTGTTTCTATAGGGCCCATTTTCACCAGGATACCTACAAATCTTAATGTCGGAAGAAATCTTTTCCCAAGCCTATATGTGTCCCTTCAGCACATACTTTCCTTGCTGGGACAATGGAAAGGTCGTCCAGACTGTAGTGGAAAACCCTGAGCTATGTGAAGGGTTTCTTCTGTTGTCTTTGTACAAATGCCTCAACAACCTTGATATTTTGACAGAAACACCAGGCAAAATGCGCTTTGAAGGTGCCAAATTCTCACTCCTGGGTACCTCCTTTGAATGAATAAATACCAGGATATAACTCCCTATTTGCTTGATCCGAAACACAAAAACTTGAGAAATGTGTAACTTTTTAAAGAGAAACATACCTATTTACAGGAGGCAGTTCAATTTTCTTTTTTATAAAATTCACATAAAGTCAAATTTTGATACTAACAAGCGTTTACAGAACAAAAATCTCATCGTATTTCCCTCAAGGACAAAATGAAGTGGCCAGGAAGTCAGTGATGGTATAAGAGAGACTTTTTGTATTGCCACTCTGAGGCTCCTAGGGACAGTTCCACAATGCTGATCAGTGTCCGCTAGGGCAGTTCATTTTTCCATCAAGGGCAGAGCGAGGAATGCGATTGCCAATTTCCAGCTATGTTTCTTGTTTATTAGGAGGCGAGGATTCCAAGCTGTAAAATTTCCTCCCCCATCAAGTTCTGTGATATATTTCACAATGACAATAGAATAACAAGCTTAGCCCTACCAGGAAGATGGCCAACCAGCAGCCTAGGGAAAGGATGACACTGAGAAATAAATGAAGCAATCCAGTGGCACAGACACCCCACCAAGGTGTCTGTCCTGGTATCAAAATGCTTGACAAAGGTATACCATGGTCTCCAAATTGCTGCTGTTTTAGGGAGGTTCTGCATAAGAGCAGCAGGAAGTATCTGAATTCGAAACCAAAGTGAACCCATTGGAAGCGGCTTGATGAACCCCTTTCTGTCAAAACAGTTCTTCATACATTTCCCTTCGAATGGCTTTCCCCTGGCTGATGAACCCAACTTGATGAATGCCTCTGTAAGTGAACAATTCTACATAACAGCTTTGCTTTTCCCCAACTTTTTCTAGACTTATTTCCGTGTGACTTATAGTTTTAACCAGACCCTTTCCTTGTTTCTCATTTTTTTTTAAATCTTTTCTGGGGCCCTCTTGATCCTGCTGCTCTCTGATGGCTTTTTTCCTTTTTGTGTCCTGTGTCCTGCTCTCTATTGCTCAAGGGCCCCCAAACTTCCTACCAGCCATTCCCATTTTGCTCTACCTTTTTGTCTTTTTGTTTTGCACATCCTGTCCTCTGCTGCTGCTTGTATTCTGGACTGTGGTAGACAGACTAAAAAGACTATTGCAACCCGCAGTTTTAACAATTATTTTATTTGCTTGGCCCATTTTTTAAAGAAATATTTGTTCTTACTGTTCATGCAACAGAAAGGTTTGTAGGGAGGTTATTTTGTTTTTTATTTTTATTCAGAAGCAGGAATCCATCAGAGATCTGGTATATTTTTCACATAGAATTCATCAGATTTTTGTGGATTTGTTCACATGGAGATCTTATGATTTTCCTAGAAGTGGTTTGTGTCTGTTTTAACGTTTCTCCAATATAGAAATTCAACAGTCTGGGGCCATCGGGCTGCTGTTTTCCATTTTGTTTTTATTAAAGTAGCAACACGTAGCAGTGACCGTTTTACCGCTAATGAAATAAGCCCTTGGTATTCCCAGAATGGGATACTTAGCTTTTTGATAACGAGCTGTACTCGTGACTCTAGGTGTACAGCTATGGATTATTTTGAAAGTAGCCCCATATTTTTTACACACATTGTGTGGAAGGGAAGGGGATTCCATAGGAATAAAGGATGAGTTCTTAACAACACCTTATTAAGAAAATACCCTGCATAACATTCACCTTAACATGAGGCTTGCATCTTAATCAAACCCCTGGCTACTCTTATGGCCACCACGAAAGCCCCATCGCAAGTGCGATATTGAAGGTAGGGCTTATGTCTTGGTACAGAAGGCAGGCCTATTTAATGTGAAAGGACTGTGTTCAATTCCCAGAAAGGAGAGGGGTGTCTCTTACCTGGAGAAAAGATTTTTTTTTCTTTTCTAATACCTCCTAAAATATCAGTAATCACTGGAAAGTTTAAAAAATGATACATGAGATGAACCATTTTCTTAGGCAGTTGAAGTAAGATTCAAAGGAAGAGTCCTTCAGATCTGGCTGTGCTGCATCACGCAGATCCATAAGAGATTACCTGCCGAGGGACCACTGACTTGAAGAAGCAGAGGTGGAATACACCGCTGACCTCCATCAACGATATCCCTATGTAGAGCGGTCAGCACTCTGCAGGTCAATCATAAGGCCTGTCAGGGAGAGTGATTGCACATGAACAGACTTTGGGAGTTGCAGAGATGCGTCTGAGCACCCTTGAAGCACACAAGGTGGAAGCTAGTACGTCAGCTGAAACCTTGACGACTTCCAGAGCTTGAATCCTGATAGAGATTATGGATAACTTGAGAAGAGGAGCCCAAGTGAGGCTCTTGGGAGACCCAGTCTGAATCACTGAGAATTGCCTACAGAAGGAAATTTAAAGAGTTGCCCAGACCCATTAGGTCTTGAGTGATGAGCCGGGCCTTCTCAGATTATAGAGGTCATAAAATTCATACAATGAAACTCCCTTTGGGAAGTGGAAAAGAATGGGTGGGGATGGCGGCCCTGAAGACGTGGATTTAAGTTACCAGAATCCAGGAAAGGTATTCGCAGAAGTGGATGTTCTTTGGTGAAGCTCCGATTCTGCTTTTGCCTGGATCTAAGTTCTGACACATTATTAAGAAAAAAAATCCCTAACTATACCTTTGGGTATTAAGGCTGTACTCAAATTCCCTTTCTGAATGCTTCATGTAAGGTGATGTAGTATGCGTCTTCTCAGAAGATCGAGGGGTACATCAGTGTGAGGTTTGTGGGTGGCTGATCCTGCCACAATATCTTTATTGCGTGGATAGATTTGGGATTAATGGTCTGTTCTAGATGTGGAGGGTAGAACTCTCCTGGAGTGTGAGTTGTGGAAGCAGGCTGCCTGAACTATATTACATGCAAATAGATTTGTTGTTTATATTGGTCTGCCTAACATGGCTCTCCCCCCTTTCAATATGTATGAATGGCTGCATTTTTTTGTTTTTTAAGGATTAAAAATTGAAAATATTCTGTGCTGTGTTATTTTTGGATGCACTGTTTTGTTGGTGGTTTTCATGCTGCTGGAAACCTGGATGGCGTTGCAAATTATTTTTGTGCCTAGTTCATAATAAACAGATTTGGATGCTAAATTTTGGCGGGAACATGTTTATATGTAGTAATTCCCTCTTCCAGGGTAAAGGCAATGAGATGTCTGTAATGATTGTTTTTCCCAATGTTTTTAATCATTCAGTGTAAACAAAAGAATAAACGTATTTTTGAAAACAAACAGATCTGTTCTGCAGCTGCCTTGAATGTTTTTTCTCTGTGTCAAATTCGATTCCCAGAATCCTGTAACTGTCTGGTTTTCCTGACACTGTTTTCAGATGTGAAGGCACACAGAACTTTCTGCTAACTCCGGATAGGCATCTCACAGCCTGTGACATTCCCCTCTCAGCTTTTTCCTACCCGTAATCAGGACCAGGGTTGGATTAGGATCAAAAATAGGCCCGGGCACCCTAAAAAAAAAGTGGTCCACATTTGTGGATAGCGCCTTTTTGTGAAACACCGATTCAGTGTTTTAAGTATTATGAAAAGAATGGGGCAGGGGGTTCTCTAAAAAAGGCATGTTTTCTTAACCCCACTGAGATCTTAAAAAAATTTAAATGTTGCCAGGACTCTTTGTGCACGGATCAGTTTACAATGGTGAACCATACCTGAATATAAGTGAGGCCACTTCTGCTCAGGCCCTTGCCCAATCTGCATACATTAATGGGCCGGACCAGCGAGAGACTGGGAATGACAGACTAACATGTCCACCACTCAAATTAATTTCATGTTTCACTATACTATTTCACTATACTAATTCACCACTAATCCTTTATGGGTTCCGGAGTAGTGTGCTACTCGCCGAAAAAGCACTTCAACACCCCATCAGGGGTAGCAAGCGCTATATAAATGCAAACCTTTTTATCTCTTCTACCCCTTCGCTACCCTTCTCAATCCACTGACTAACATATCCACCACTCAAATTTCTTTCATATTTCACTATACTAATTCACCACTAACACTTTATCGGTTCCAGAGTAGTGTGCTACTTGCCAAAAAAAGCACTTCAACACCCCATCAGGGGTAGCAAGTGCTATACAAATGCAAACCTTTCTCCCTTCTCTATCCCTCCACTATCCTTCTCAATCCAAAGAACTGACTGACATATCCACCACTCAAATTACTTTCATATTTCATTATACTAATTCCCCACGAACACTTTATGGGTTCCAGAGTAGTGTGCTACTCGCCCAAAAAAGCACTTCAACACCCCATCAGGGGTAGCAAGCGCTATATAAATGCAAACCTTTCTCCCTTTTCTATGCCGCCAATATCCTTCTCAATCCAAATAACTGGCTAATATATCCACCACTGAAATCACTTTCATACTTTCACTATACTAATTCATCACTAATCCTTTATGGGTTCCGAAGTAGCGTGCTACTCGCTGAAAAAGTGCTTCAACACCCAATCAAGGGTAGCGAGCGCTATATAAATGCAAACCTTTTTCCCTCTTCTATCCCTCCACTATCCTTCTCAATCCAAATAACTGACTTACATATCCACCGCTCAAATTACTTTCATATTTTAGCTATACTAATTCACCACTATTCATTTATGAGTTCCGAAGTAGCGTGCTACTCGCCGAAAAGCGCTTCAACGCCCCATCAGGGGTAGTAAGGGCTATATAAATGCAATTAAAATTACATCTCCACCCCGTTGGTAAAAGGGAGGTAATAGAGGCCCATCTGCCTCCAGAAAGGCTGATCAGGCCCCCACTGGGCCGCTGGTGGCATCTGAACAACAGAGACACAGCCCAAATCGGCTATCACACTGGCAAAAAAGCGGCCCACAGCTGCAACTCAGCCACCGTTCCATCTCCCATTGCCCAAGTGCCCACCTTACCAATCCGACCCTGATGACGTCTTCAACATAATTTATTCACCTGCTCTCATCCTGTTCTCATGAACAACTCTCCGAACACATGATAGAAAATCTCAAGGAGCGAGCACGATATGACACAAGCCATTTGTTTGTCAACATGTATCTGTTAAGTTTATTAAACGCAGGCAGAAAGCGTTCTTTATTCGTAAAGTTTATTTCTCCACTCCAACTCCCCTTGAAAGGTCCCATAACTTGGATCTCCCTTTTTTGCACCCAACCAGGCTTTTTAACAAACACCCAATCAATGAATCAATGAATTAATCAATCAGTGAGTATTTGTAAAGCGCAGCACTGTCACCTCTAAGGGTATCTGAGTGCTGAGGGTGCTGTGTCCCCATCAAAAGTCAGGTCTTGAGTTTCTTTCTGAAGTCCGTCAGGGAGGGTGCTGTTCGTAGGTGGAAGAGCAGGTTGTTTCAGGTCTTGGCAGCAATGTAGGAGAAGGAGCGGCCCCCACTACGATGGATGCGGGGGGGGTGCGAGTGTGAGCAAGGCGGAGTGCAGGTGTCTTGCATGCAGGTGGAAGCTCAGTCACCTACATTCACCTACATTCCAACGCCTCTGACACGCCATATTTAAAGCATAATAATGTTTATACTTCTGATCATTTTCAGTTTGTGCACAAGCCTTCACCAACCCATTCATCCTTTCTACAAGACCATTGGCTTGGGGTGCATAAAGTACTGTGGGGTGATGCTCGTTTGACAAATCAATGAGAAATCGTTTCATGTCATCAGACACAAATTGGACACCATTCTCTGTGATCAATGTATTTGGAACGCCCTCACATACAAAAACATCCTTCAAAAATTCTAAAACACTTTTTGTGGATATATTAGTGTAAAGGTCCTAAATATTTTTTTCTTGCTGTCCAAGGTGGTTGAAATGTTCCCGTAACACATGGTTCACATGGTGACAAATTGTTGGAGGAGGCGCATTCTTCCAGGGGCCACTCGTCGCCAGTGTTAAGTTGAATAAACGTAGTCCTCAAAGCGTTCTTTCCTCTCAAAGTTTATTTCTCCACTCCTGTAAAACAAGAAGCAGGCCGGGCAAAACTAGACTGCCACTGAAGAAGAAGCTCCGTCCACCAAGGTGGCATAAGTGCTCTACATTCCCCCTTGACGACAAAGTAGAACTCCGAGAAAACCTCAACAGGATGCTTTCTTCAAGCTGTATACCCAAAAGACAAAAATCATCTATGTGTATGTGTAAAAAAACAGTTTAATTTCACGTTTTGCCCTATTTGCACGTTCAGCAGATCTCCTCAAAATGTCTATTGCTTGATCAATGCTGAGATAAACACAGAACAGGCCTCTTGACCGATTTAATCGCTGATAGATCGGTTCTCCAACCATAATAAATGAAGAATGAAAAGCTCTAGCCGCACACTCTTTTCAGAAGTACCCCCAGCGTGGACTAACACTTTTAAATTCATCAGTGTTGACTCCACCAATGGGCCCACCATGCCAACCTCCTTTCTGCGGCTTCTTTCACTTCCGGCAGACCTTTGTCTGCCACACCTCTTCCTCTGGGATTGTGCTGTGACTAAAAACGTGTCACCAAAACCTTCATCTGGAAACCTTGCCCTTTCACTGTCCAAAAAACAATCTAGCCACTCCCAGATCAGCTCCTACGGTGAGGTTGACAATCCAGATGTTTGGTTAGGAATGACTGGTTAGCAGGACTGATGTTAGTGCACTGGGCACAGTGTACAATGTCACATAGTTTGAGCAGGGATCAAATTGACATTTGTTTTGTTTATTAACGAGGAGCACATTTTACCCGTGTTTGGCTGTTTGTTTATACATGTAGCATGTGTATGCATATATCTGTGGGGAGCAGAGCATCCCAGTTCCAGTCAGAGCTGAATCACCTACAGATGTTACTATTGGTGAAGAAGAAGGCAAAGGTTTGGGAGCTGTGAGGTAGAAAGGAGGATGGGTGCTTTGTGTCTGCCAGCATGGAGAGGTTGAGGCCAGGAACTGGATCCTTTTCAGTGTCCCTGGGGTAGTTTGTAGGTCGAGCCTAGCGCAGCGCGCATGCGCTGGACTAGGAAAACGACCTCTTGGAATCACTCTGGGCTTTCCACACGCTCGTACGTTGTTTTTTTTTTGTGCATTATTTTAATTGGTCTTTGCGTGTGTCTTTCTAAAAAAGACAGCACGCAATTGGGCAAAGGCAGATGCATGTCCCACCATGTATCCGCCCACGGCCTACGGCTTGCGGTGCGAGCAGGGGCGCGCAGTGTGCCATCTGTTCGGTTTCGTATTTCAAAGGCTTCGCGTTCACTTTGTGGCCGGGCACTGTTTTCTGTAATTGCTTTTGTCCTGCCTGCTGCCTGACACGCGTAGTGGCCTGTACCTTTAAATTGCCGCTTCCTCTTGGATTTGTAGGCGGGTCCCAGGTGACGCTCATTCTCTCCTGCCTCCGATAGACGACCCGGGCCGCAGCAATGATGCCGGTCTTAATCAAAGTTGGGCCCCTGGTAAGTGTAGACTTCCTCCTCCGCACGAGTGCCCTGGCTGCTTCGCGTTCACTTTGTGGCCGCGCGGCCGGGCACTGTTTTCTGTAATTGCTTTTGTCCTGCCTGCTGCCTGACACGCGTAGTGGCCTGTACCTTAAAATTGCCGCTTCCTCTTGGATTTGTAGGCGGGTCCCAGGTGACGCTCATTCTCTCCTGCCTCCGATAGACCCGGGCCGCAGCAATGATGCCGGTCTTAATCAAAGTTGGGCCCCTGGTAAGTGTAGACTTCCTCCTCCGCACGAGTGCCCTGGCTGCAGCTATAATACCAGTCTTTCTTCGCAGGCGGGTGCCGCCCATTGTCTCACGAAGGTCCCGGGCCGCAGCAGTGATGCCGGTCTTCACACTCAGTGGGCGGGCCCCTGGGGTAACGCTCACCCGCCCATTGTCTCACCTCTGGTCAGTGGTCGAGGCCCGCATTGGTGATTTCAATCCACTGCCTCTCTTGACACGATCACCTCCTGCCAAACCGTGTGCTCAAGCCAGATGCCCCATGAGCACTCTCCTCAAGCTGCCCTGGGTTGCGGCGGCGACTCTGCTGATCTTCTTCTTTGGCAAAGGTACGGCTTCTTGTCTCAATGTCTCTGCGGTGATAGTCACAAAATGGTACTGGCCACAGTTGCCCCCCGCCTTTAATAGGGTTACATGACCCGGGGTGCATTTTCAAATCCTGCGAGGGAACCTGCATTGCGCTGCCTGTTGTGTGTGTGAGTGAAGCTTGCACTGCTGTGTGTGTGTGAAGCTTGCACTGCTGGGTGTGCAGCTTGCACTGCTGTGTGTGTGTGTTTGTGTGTGTGTGAAGCTCACACTGCTGCTGCCCATACTGCATTCAGTCAGTGTCTCTGCGAAGGAACCTGCATTGCGCTGCCTGTTGGGTGTGTGAGTGAAGCTTGCACTGCTGCTGCCCATACTGCATTCAATCAGTGTCTCTGCGAGGGAACCTGCATTGCGCTGCCTGTTGTGTGTGTTGAGTGAAGCTTGCACTGCTGTGTGTGTGTGTGTGTGTGTGTGAAGCTTGCACTGCTGGGTGTGCAGCTTGCACTGCTGTGTGTGTGTGTAAAGCTTGCACTACTGCTGCCCATACTGCATTCAGTCAGTGTCTCTGCGAGGGAACCTGCATTGCGCTGCCTGTTGTGTGTGTGTGTGTGTGTGTGAGGGAAGCTTGCACTGCTGTGTGTGTGTGAAACTTGCACTGCTGGGTGTGCAGCTTGCACTGCTGTGTGTGTGTGTGAAGCTTGCACTGCTGCTGCCCATACTGCATTCAGTCAGCGTCTCTGCGTACATAGCATACAGTGCATACAGTGCTAATGCACTTTTAAAAAAAAGTGCATTAGCCCTGGCTGCTTCATGTGTCCATAAATGTTTCCTGAAGCAAGCATGTATTCCTGAATCACACTGCATGACCCAGTGTGCAGTAATTGTATAGCTCTTCAATCCCTGGCAGCACAGCACCCAGGATAATGTGCTGCATGGCTAAAGGCTTAGAAGGTCCCAAAGGCGAGACCTATTGGCTATGCCAATGCTTGTTGTATTTGGAGTGCCTGGACCTTCTCAGGCCTATCCTGAGATACGTCACTGGCTCGCACAACTATAAGATGTGGAGCATATTCAGAATATTTTGGCGTAGGGCAGTGCCGCAAGCCTTCTAGCTGCGCTGCCCTATGTCAAAAAAAGGGCAGGAATGCGCCGTATCTACAAGATACGGCGCATTCCTGTCCTGTCTGCCAGCGCCGGGGCACCAACTGCAGCTGAGCGCCAACGCAGGCACCCTTGCAACATGGTGCATGGGTGTCTGTCTTGTTGGTATGTTTTTTTTTGTGCAGGAAGGGACACTTTCCTGCACAATAACAATCAAAGGAGGCGATTTCCTTTGTTCTGTGTGTGCTGCAGAATGCAGCAGACGTGAAAAGAGCTAAAAATGAGGAGAAATGTTTACATTTCTCCTCGTTATGCTTGCTTTGGGAAGGCGTTAGTTTTGTTGTGGCCCCAGATTTACGCTATGTTGTAAATCTGGGGCAGTGTCAAAAACCATGGGTGTTGCGTGGGAACACCCACAGCAACACCCATGGAACGCCCCTTCCATGCAGAGTAAGGCATTGCCTTACTCCGAATTTATAAGGCCATGGAATGCCACGCAGGGTGGGTTTGCGTGGCCTTGTAAATATGGGCCGGCACACTGCGCCTCTAGAGCGTCACAAAAGTGACGCTCCGGTGGCGTAAAAGTGCTGCAGAGGCTTTTTTAAATATGCCCCTGTGTTTGGATAGCCAGCTCCCGTCCTCAGTTTAAGAGTTGTAGCTTTTGAGGCATCTCTGCTCTAGGTGAACCATCAGGATTCCATATTTGTGGCAGCACTAATGTACAGGGATTACTCCAGGACCGAAAACAGAAGCTGTACAGGTATCACCGAGAGAAAGTGAGGCGAGACTGGACACCATGAGGTGTCTGCTGAGAGTAAGATACTTAATTTAACTACTGAAGCAGGTGGGGGAAAGATTCTTTACCTCAAAGTAAATCATTCTTCCAAGTTGAATGTGGATGTGATCAGGTCATTGAAGATATTTGCTGAACTCCAACGCTGAATGCAAGTAATATTTATGTGGGGGATTCTCAAACAGAGATATTGACTGGTTACGTATTTATTATATTATGATAATGCATTAATTATGCATCAACGTGACATGGTTTTTACTTGAACTGCGAATGAAGTGTAACTGAATGCTTCACGCCCATATGAGGTGTAGAGAGTGCTTTTTTCTTAAGAGTAGGACACATGAACTATGGCTACAATAATGAATTTTCCTATCATTAGAACGAGAATTCACTTTAAATTGTAGGCAAATGGAAGCACTTGAATGTATACCATAGACCAAACTCTGAAATGAATATTTACGTGTTACCTTATGAGCTATCGAGAGGTCAGTTCAACTTAGCCTCAGATAAACTAGAGTGAGCCCCCCCCCCTCCTGTTTTACCACACAGCATCATATCTTTAAAGGGGGGGGTGGGTGCCCTTCAAGTCCCCTTGTGCATAACTTGAAACGGGTTCAGGTCATTCCATGAGATATAGTTACAGGACAGGACTGCTGACCTAGTCTAGGAGACTTTTCCCTTCACTCCTTTCTCACCCGCACCCCCCCCCCTCCCCCCTTTCTCTCGGTTGTTGTCCTCCTCCCACTTGGATAAAAGATTTCATTTTAATTCAGGTGTCTTTTACCATATCTGCTAAACTTGGCGACCCTCAGGCATATTTCCTATTTGAGGCCTATGTGCATATCCTTGAACTCACCGCCCCCGCCTGTAGCCCCCACTCCTTCCTAGGCCAATATGGCAGCACAACTGCTATCCAAAGGTGATGCTGTTACTGGCTGAGTCAGTGCAGTCCACTGCAACAATACATGTATGTCTGTCTGTCTGTCCTTTCATCTTCCCCTATCCTTTCCCTCCACTCGTCATCATAGGGAAGCCGTGCTCACCTGCCAACATTCACAATCACCTCTACTCTTTCAGGAAATCTATAAATATGAAAAGAGTGACACATGGTTCCAGTATTTGTTCTTGATACTGCAGGTGTTCAACTTTTGTGGCCAACTCATATTCTTCCTCCTTTGACCTCTAAATACACCTTGCCTCTCTGTGTAACAACTGGAAAACCTCCACAACCGCTTAGCATTTTTTGTACTTCCGCATTTGCAGTCATGTGTGCCACAGGTGGGTTTGTACTGCCAACCTGGGGCAGTTGTTCTCCTTCCTCCATGCCTCCTGCTTACTCTGTTTTTCATTTTCTCCATCCTTCCATACCTTTGTTGCCTAGCTACCCCAAATTCAATTTCATTTGTGCCTGCCTCCTTTTCCATGTTCCCTTAATCAGTGGCGTGCTGGAGGGGATGATCCGCCCCGGGCGGCACTCTTTTTGGGTCTGTCGACTACCACCATCCCCCTGCCCCTCGAAAACAAGTCGTCCATCGGCCGCCCCCACTCCTCCCCAGGAACAAGTTGGCTGTCAGCCACCACCCCCGCTCTTAGCTGCAGCGGGCAAAAAACTTAGAGGCCACCCCGGGTGGCAGCAGGTCTAGCTACGCCACTGCCCTTCGTTTGGATTGTGCTACTGAATATTCACACCAACAATATTGTGGTAGAAGAATATCAAGGATAGAATATCGAGGGATAAACTATCGAAAGGTAAGTGCATTTAAGCTAGTATAGATTTACTATTCCTAACCCCACATCTATGTACAATGAAGATATATATGTAACGTGTACGTGGATATATGTGTAGTGAGCTACAGAAAATCTAGACTTGCTTACCCATCCATATTTTACTGTCAATATTTTGTCCTTGATATTGTGGTTTAGATGTTCAGGGGCTGCACCCTTTAGTTGTTAGGGGCCACATGTAACAAATAAGCATTTTGCGATTAACAAATAGTGATTTTTACCGAATCACTATTTGGTAATCACAAAATGCTATGTATGTAAGGAATCACCAAAGATTTTGCGATTCCTTAATATTACCTAATAGTAATTTGGTAAATAACGAATCGCTATTTGGTAATATTGCTCCATTTGTTCCTATGAGCCAAAAGGCCCATAGGTGCGAATGGTTTTGCATTAACTAATTTGCGATTACCTAATTGGTAATCGCAAATTAAGTAATGCAAAGCGAAGGGTGCCCGGGTGGGCTAAGGCCCCCCTGAAGCACCCCCCAAAAAAATAAATGTGCACATGTAAAGCGCACACATGCTGTGCGGCCATGTGTGCGCTACATGGCACTTCAAAGTTTGCACATGGTTACCATCGACTTGAAGTTGATGGTAATTTCATTTTCCTAAATGCACAGTTTGAATTTGGAACATTTGGAAAATCCTTCATACATGTGCTAAGGGAATTGCAATTTGAGGTTCCCTATTCGTTGTCGCAATTTTAGTTAATCGCAATTTTTTGTGATTACCTAAAATTGCAACTACAAAGCCTTTTATACATTATGAAAGGCTATTTTGCATACGCAAACAGCCGATTTTACCAAATCACACCGTTTGCGAATGCAAAAACCTTTCATACATGTGGCCCTAGATCTCAGGAATCTTTGCAACCAAGGTCTAATCCAAATTCTACACTTTCCATATAGCTTTTACTCGTCCTCATGTGCATCCTTCCTTTACTCATTTCTCCATGTACTCTGCCAAATGCCTCTGAGCTGCAGTTAATCAAGAAGCTTTTTCTGCTACACCTTCCCTCAAAACTCCTTGGTTGGGACCAGTCGCAATCTTCTGCATCTGTAGGTTGTTTCTGCTGCAAAGGACACCAGACTTCTATAACATAATAGTAATCCAACCAACCTATATCCAAGCGCCAATCCCTTCACTGCTTGCTTCAATTACCGATTTTCACCACGCGCATCACATCAGTAGAAATTCCTCCAGACATTCTACAAGTTCTCAAGGGCAGACTGGTTCTGGAGTTTTGCCATGGCAATTCAGCCTCGTTTCAGGAAGCCGTCCCTAATGCTTTGAAACATGAGAGAAAGAAAATGAGATATAGAAGCCTATCTATGCATGACAACTCAGCATCATCTTTATCAGGACCAGAACCCAGCACTTCAAATACTGGCAAGTACATCTGCAGAGAAGTAGTGAGTCCAAGGATCCTCACTCAGCCCCACGCTCTTCAATATCTACATGACCCCCCTCGCTACCATCGTCAGAAAGCACGGACTCAGCATAGTATCCTACGCGACGACACCCAGGTCATCCTCTCCCTCACCAAGGAACCCGACATCACCAGACACAGCTTACAGGAAGGAATGAAAGACGTCGCATCCTGGATGAGCAGCAGCTGCCTGAAGCTCAACTCGGAGAAAACGGAAGTCCTTGTCCTCGGATCCACCCCCTCCGCATGGGACAACACCTGGTGGCCCACCGCCCTTTGCAACCCTCCCACACCCACGGACGACACCCGCAACCTCGCCATCATACTCAACTCCTCCCTCACCATAAACCGACAGATCAACGCCGTTTCTTCCATGTGCTTCAATACCCTCCGCATCCTCCGCAAGACCTTCAAATGGATCCTCTCCGAATCCAGAAAAGCCATCACCCACGTACTCATAACCAGCAGACTGGACTACGGGAGCGCCCTCTACGCCGGGATCAACAAATCTCTACTCCTCAAACTCCAGACCATCCAGAACACAGCAGCCAGACTCGTCCTCGGCATCCCATGACAACACCACATCACCCAGCACCTGCGAGACCTCCACTGGCTCCCCGTCGTCAAGAGAGTGACCTTCAAATTGCTCACTCACGCCTACAAATCCCTCCACAACACCGGACCACAATACCTCAAGGAAAGAATCTCCTTCTACGCACCCAAGAGAAACCTCCACTCCGCCGACCGTGCCCTGACCGAAATCCCACGCATCCACAGAGCCAGAACGGGAGGAAAAGCCTTCTCCTACATCGCGGCCAAAACCTGGAATGAACTCCCCCTCAGCATCAGACGGACCCCCACTCTGCAAGCATTCAGGAAGAGCCTCAAGACCTGGCTCTTCGGTTGAGACGGAGCTGCACGAACCACCCCGCCCCCCAGCGTCTTGAGACCCTCACGGGTGAGTAGTACGCTTCACAAATCCCTGATTGATTGACTGAAATTCTGGAACACATCAGAAGACATCAAGTCTATCATTTTCTCACACACATGAAGGGGGGAGAGGCACAACACTACCACTACTCCAGCCTCCTCAATCACAACTATGCACACACAAGGGGGAGTAGTGTGCATGGGTCTCTAGATTAGAGGTGGCACGTGCTCTGTGAAAAAATACTGTCCTCACTCAAATAATTGTGACATGCTTCATTATCGGGCTTGCTTCAATACACCCCTGCGCCGACCAACGCCTCGGGTGGAGCAAAAGGGAGGGGAAGACAATACAAACACATATAAATAATAATATACGTGATGGATCCTGGGATCACCGAAAGAAAAAGTGCAGTGACAATTAAAACTAGTTCAGTGGTATCTCTTAGAAGTAATTTTATTCCTAGATCCACCGACTAGGATTAAAAACGTAAAGGATGGTGGTGACAGGAAAGTATTAGGAGTTCCTACACCCCTCCTTACTGCCAGATTGTCGACATGTTTCAGCTGCTTTTTAAATGCCTACAATTTTAGGTCATCACAGCCTTCATCATGACCTTTCAGATCCCAGAACTCTGAAATGTATGAATCCCCTCAGAACCCTCAGTGTTGGGTCTCTGAAACCAATTGTTCACAGAATGAGCGGTCCAATAAGTAACTTACTCCAGAAAATCTGTGGGTAGAGAAAAAGGTGAAAAAGGGTGGAGTCAGTCGTACCTGGGTAACGGTTGTCAAATACAACCAGTCTTACTCCTCCAGCCCTTCTTGTGAACTTTCTCTCTCTCTCGCCTGCCTCTGCTGCTGGCATTCCCCCCTCCCTTCTCGCCCAGCCCTTCTTGTCTAACTTTCTCTCTCTCTCGCCTGCCTCTGCTGCTGGCATTCCCCCTCCCTTCTCGCCCAGCCCTTCTTGTGTTCAATGTAAAGTGCCCTGCTTCTCCTTCAAATTAGGTGTGTGCAGTATCAAATGCCCGAAATGAATAAAGCATAACCGGATACGCACTGTGAACGAACGTGGGCATTTCAGGATGAGATGAAAGCACACATCTGACATGGGACTTAACAGTGGTTTGTTGGAAACAGTTCCAGCCTCTGACTGCCTAAAAGTATGTCACTTGCTGCAAAAAAAAAAACTACAATAAATGCTTGTTTATTGCTCATTCTCCTGCCAAACTCTCTGCGAATTAACCTCTCTCTCTACCTCTCCCTCTCTCTCTCTCCCTCTCCCTCTCTACCTCACTGCCACTCTATCTCTGCCTCTACCCCTCTATCTCTCTACCTCTCTCTCTCTAACTCTCTCTCTACCTCTCTCTACACCTCTCTACCTCTCTCTCTCTACCTCTCCCTCTCTCCCTCTCTCTCTCTACCTCTCTCTCTCTCTCTCTCTACCTCTCTCTCTCTACCTCTCTCTCTACCTCTCTCTGTCTACCTCTCTCTCTGTCTACCTCTCTCTCTGTCTACCTCTCTACCTCTCTACCATCTCCTTCTACCTCTCTAACTCTCTACCTATCTCTCTACCTCTCTCTCTCTACCGCTCTCTCTACCTCTCTCTCTACCTCTCTCTACCTCACTGCCACTCTACCTCTGCCTCTACCCCTCTATCTCTCTACCTCTCTCTCTCTCTCTCTCTCTACCTCTCCCTCTTTCCACCTCTCTAACTCTCTCTCTCTCTACCCCTCTCTCTGCCTCTCTCTACCTCTCTCTACCTCTCTCTCTCTCTCTACCTCTCTCTCTATACCTCTCTCTACCTCTCTCTCTCTACCTCTCCCTCTCTCCACCTCTCTCTCTCTACCTCTCTCTCTACCTCTCTCTCTACCTCTCTGCCTCTCTCTCTACCTCACTACCACTCTACCATCTCCTTCTACCTCTCTAACTCTCTACCTCTCTCTCTCTCTACCTCTCTCTCTACCTCTCTCCCTCTCTCCCTCTCTCTCTCTACCTCTCTCCCTCTCTCCCTCTCTCTCTCTACCTCTCTCTCTCTACCTCTCTCTCTCTACCTCTCTCCCTCTCTCCCTCTCTCTCTCTACCTCTCTCTCTCTACCTCTCTCCACCTCTCTACCTCTCTCTCTCTCTACCTCTCTCTCTGTACCTCTCTCTCTACCCCTCTCTCTCTACCTCTCTCTCTCTCTCTCTCTCTCTACCTCTCTACCTCTCTGCCTCTCTCTACCTCACTACCACTCTACCATCTCCTTCTACCTCTCTAACTCTCTACCTCTCTCTCTCCCTCTACCTCTCTCTCTCCCTCTCTCTCTCTACCTCTCTCTCTCTACCTCTCTCTCTCTCTACCTCTCTCCCTCTCTCTAACTCTCTACCTCTCTCTCTCTACCTCTCTCTCTCTACCCCTCTCTCTATCTCACTACCACTCTACCATCTCCTTCTACCTCTCTAACTCTCTACCTATCTCTCTCTACCTCTCTCTCTCTACCCCTCTCTCTCTCTACCCCTCTCTCTCTACCCCTCTCTCTCTACCTCTCTCTCTACCTCTCTGCCTCTCTCTCTACCTCACTACCACTCTACCATCTCCTTCTACCGCTCTAACTCTCTCTACCTCTCCCGCTACCTCTCCCTCTACCTCTCCCTCTACCTCTCTCTCTACCTCTCCCTCTCTACCTCTCTCTCTCTCTCTACCTCTCTACCTCTCTCTACCTCTCTCTACCTCTCTCTCTCTCTACCTCTCTCTCTCTCTCTACCTCTCTATCTCTCTACCTCTCTCCCGCTCTACCTCTCTCTCTCTACCTCTCTCTCTACCTCTCTCTACCTCTCCCTCTACCTCTCTCTATACCTCTCTACCTCTCTCTCTCTACCTCCCTCTACCTCTCTCCCTCTACCTCTCTCCCTCTACCTCTCTACCTCTCTCTCTCTCTCTACCTCTCTCTCTCTCTACCTCTCTCTCTCTACCTCTTTCTCTCTCTACCACTCTACCTATCTCTCTCTACCTCTCCCTCTCTCTCTACCTCTCCCTCTCTCTCTCTACCTCTCCCTCTCTCTCTCTCCCTCTCTACCTCTCTACCTCACTGCCACTCTACCTCTGCCTCTACCCCTGTATCTCTCTACCTCTCTCTCTCTACCTCTCTCTCTCTACCTCTCTCTCTACCTCTCTACCTCTCTCTCTACCTCTCCCTCTCTCCACCTCTCTCCCTCTCTCTCTCTCTCCCTCTCTACCTCTCTCTCTCTCTCTCTACCTCTCTCTCTCTCGCTCTCTCTCTACCTCTCTCTCTCTCTCTACCTCTCTACATCTCTTTCTCTACCTCTCTCTCTCTACCTCTCTACCTCTCTCTCTCTCTCTACCTCTCTACCTCTCTACCTCTACCTCTCTACCTCTCTCTACCTCTCTCTACCTCGCTCTACCTCTCTCTACCTCTGTCCACCTCTCTACCTCTGTCCACCTCTCTACCTCTGTCCACCTCTCTCCCTCTCTCTACCTCTGTCCACCTCTCTACCTCTCTCTACCTCTGTCCACCTCTCTACCTCTCTCTACCTCTCTCTACCTCTGTCCACCTCTCTACCTCTGTCTACCTCTCTCTACCTCTCTCTACCTCTCTCTACCTCTCTCTACCTCTCTCTACCTCTGTCCACCTCTCTACCTCTGTCCACCTCTCTACCCCTCTCTACCTCTGTCCACCTCTCTACCTCTCTCTACATCTCTACATCTGTCTAGCTCAATCTCTACTTCTATACACCTCTCTACCTCTCTCTAACTCGCTACCTCTCTCTATACTTCTCTACCTCTCTCTCTCTCTACCTCTCTACCTCTTCCTCTCTCTATACCTCTCTACCTCTCTCTCTCTACCTCTCTCTACCTCTCCCTCTCTACCTCTCGCCCTCTCTCTTTCTCTACCTCTCTCTCTCTCTTTCTCTACCTCTCTCTCTCTCTCTCTCTCCCTCTCTCTCTCTCTACCTCTCTCTCTCTCTACCTCTCTCACTCTCTACCTCTCTCTCTCTCTACCTCTCTCTCTCTACCTCTCTGCCTCTCTCTCTACCTCACTACCACTCTACCATCTCCTTCTACCTCTCTAACTCTCTACCTCTCTCTCTCTCCCTCTACCTCTCTCTCTACCTCTCTCCCTCTCTCTCTCTACCTCTCTCTCTACCTCTCTCTCTCTACCTCTCTCTCTCTACCTCTCTCTCTCTACCTCTCTCTCTCTCTCTACCTCTCTCCCTCTCTCTCTCTCTACCTCTCTCCACCTCTCTCTCTCTCTACCTCTCTCTCTGTACCTCTCTCTCTACCCCTCTCTCTACCTCTCTCTCTCTACCTCTCTCTCTCTCTACCTCTCTCTCTACCTCTCTCTCTCTCTACCCCTCTCTCTCTCTACCTCTCTCCCTCTCTCTCTACTTCTCTCTCTCTCCACCTCCCTAACTCTCTCTCTCTACCTTTCTCTCTCTCAACCTCTCTCTACCTCTCTACCTCTCTCTCTATCTCACTACCACTCCTACCATCTCCTTCTCTAACTCTCTACCTATCTCTCTCACCTCTCTCTCTCTACCTCTCTCTCTCTACCCCTCTCTCTCTACCCCTCTCTCTCACCTCTCTCTCTACCTCTCTGCCTCTCTCTCTACCTCACTACCACTCTACCATCTCCTTCTACCTCTCTAACTCCCTACCTACCTCTCCCGCTACCTCTCCCGCTACCTCTCCCTCTACCTCTCCCTCTACCTCTACCTCTCCCTCTACCTCTCTCTCTACCTCTCTCTCTCTCTACCTCTCTCTCTCTCTACCTCTCTACCTCTCTCTACCTCTCTCTCTCTCTACCTCTCTCTCTCTCTACCTCTCTCTCTCTCTCTCTCTCTCTCTACCTCTGTCCACCTCTCTACCTCTCTCTACCTCTCTCTACCTCTGTCCACCTCTCTACCTCTGTCTACCTCTCTCTACCTCTCTCTACCTCTCTCTACCTCTCTCTACCTCTCTCTACCTCTCTCTACCTCTGTCCACCTCTCTACCTCTGTCCACCTCTCTACCCCTCTCTACCTCTGTCCACCTCTCTACCTCTCTCTACATCTCTACATCTGTCTAGCTCAATCTCTACTTCTATACACCTCTCTACCTCTCTCTAACTCGCTACCTCTCTCTATACTTCTCTACCCTCTCTCTCTCACCTCTCTACCTCTTCCTCTCTCTATACCTCTCTACCTCTCTCTCTCTACCTCTCTCTACCTCTCCTCTCTACCTCTCGCCCTCTCTCTTTCTCTACCTCTCTCTCTCTCTCTCTCTCCCTCTCTCTCTCTCTCTCTACCTCTCTCTCTCTCTACCTCTCTCACTCTCTACCTCTCTCTCTCTCTACCTCTCACTCTCTACCTCTCTCTCTCTCTACCTCTCTCTCTCTACCTCTCTGCCTCTCTCTCTACCTCACTACCACTCTACCATCTCCTTCTACCTCTCTAACTCTCTACCTCTCTCTCTCTCCCTCTACCTCTCTCTCTCCCTCTCTCTCTCTACCTCTCTCTCTACCTCTCTCTCTCTACCTCTCTCTCTCTACCTCTCTCTCTCTACCTCTCTCCACCTCTCTCTCTCTCTACCTCTCTCTCTGTACCTCTCTCTCTACCCCTCTCTCTACCTCTCTCTCTCTACCTCTCTCTCTACCTCTCTCTCTCTCTACCTCTCTCTCTACCTCTCTCTCTCTCTACCTCTCTCTCTCTCTACCTCTCTCCCTCTCTCTCTACTTCTCTCTCTCTCCACCTCCCTAACTCTCTCTCTCTACCTTTCTCTCTCTCAACCTCTCTCTACCTCTCTACCTCTCTCTCTATCTCACTACCACTCTACCATCTCCTTCTCTAACTCTCTACCTATCTCTCTCTACCTCTCTCTCTCTACCCCTCTCTCTCTACCCCTCTCTCTCTACCTCTCTCTCTACCTCTCTGCCTCTCTCTCTACCTCACTACCACTCTACCATCTCCTTCTACCTCTCTAACTCTCTACCTACCTCTCCCGCTACCTCTCCCGCTACCTCTCCCTCTACCTCTCTCTCTACCTCTCTCTCTCTCTCTACCTCTCTCTCTCTCTACCTCTCTACCTCTCTCTACCTCTCTCTCTCTCTACCTCTCTCTCTCTCTACCTCTCTCTCTCTCTCTCTCTCTACCTCTCTCTCTCTCTACCTCTCTCTCTCTCTCTCTCTCTACCTCTCTACCTCTGTCCACCTCTCTACCTCTGTCCACCTCTCTACCTCTGTCCACCTCTCTCCCTCTCTCTACCTCTGTCCACCTCTCTACCTCTCTCTACCTCTGTCCACCTCTCTACCTCTCTCTACATCTGTCTAGCTCTATCTCTACTTCTATA
Organism: Calotriton arnoldi; assembly: GCA_963921515.1. Classification (NCBI taxonomy): domain Eukaryota; kingdom Metazoa; phylum Chordata; class Amphibia; order Caudata; family Salamandridae; genus Calotriton; species Calotriton arnoldi. Next base: position 3,227,578 of record CAWUFW010000003.1, on the reverse strand, counting down.
CACCTCTCTACCTCTCTCTACCTCGCTACCTCTCTCTATACTTCTCTACCTCTCTCTCTACCTCTCTCTCTCTACCTCTCTCTCTCTACCTCTCCCTCTACCTCTCTCTCTACCTCTCTCTCTCTACCTCTCTCTACCTCTCCCTCTCTCCCTCTACCTCTCGCCCTCTCTCTATCTCTACCTCTCTCTCTCTCTACCTCTCTCTCTCTCTCTACCACGCTCTCTCTCTACCTCGCTCTCTCTACCTCGCTCTCTCTCTACCTCTCTCTCTCTACCTATCTCTCTCTACCACTCTACCTATCTCTTTCTACCTCTCCCTCTCTCTCTCTACCTCACTGCCACTCTACCTCTGACTCTACCCCTGTATCTCTCTACCTCTCTACCTCTCTCTAACTCTCTCTTTCTACCTCTCTCTACCTCTCTCTCTACCTCTCCACCTCTCTCCCTCTCTCTCTACCTCTCTCCCTCTCTCTCTCTACCTCTCTACCTTTCTCTCTCTCTACCTCTACACCTCTCTCTCTCTAACTCTCTACCTCACTACCTCTCTCTCTTTCTACCTCTCTCTCTACCTCTACCTCTCTCTCTTTCTCTACCTCTACCTCTCTACCTCTCTACCTCTCTCTCTACCTCTCTCTCTACCTCTCTCTCTACCTCTCTCTCTACCTCTCTACCTCTGTCTACCTCTCTACCTCTGTCCACCTCTCTACCTCTGTCCACCTCTCTACCTCTGTCCACCTCTCTACCTCTGTCTACCTCTGTCCATCTCTCTACCTCTCTCTACCTCTGTCCACCTCTCTACCTCTCTCTACCTCTGTCCACCTCTCTACCTCTCTCTACCTCTGTCCACCTCTCTACCTCTCTCTACATCTCTACATCTGTCTAGCTCTCTCTCTACCTCTATACACCTCTCTACCTCTCTCTACCTCGCTACCTCTCTCTCTACCTCTCTCAAATATAGCTACAACGTCTACGTATAATACGGTACGCTAAGTGGCAGCCGCAGCCTAAAATCACTTCTTGTCCTTAAAAAAAACACAATCATTACCATATCCAATATATCTCCCCTTTATGACCTTATAAGTATTTACTTCTGCAGCACAATATCCTTTCGTCAACAACAACAAATGTTGCACAGCTAAACACTTATAAGGTCCCAAAGGCGAGACCTATTGGCTATGCCAATGCTTGTTATTTGTGTATCTGATTCATACTTCTATGGAGGTGATGCCACCTATGTATGCAGACAAGGCAGACTCACAATATGGTGCCTAGCTTATATCCTTAGTCGGACCTCTCTCTTATGCTCATTCGTGAAAATATATACATATATATATATATATATATATATACAGGTCAGATGAACCGTACTTCGCTCGGGCCATTGCCCATCACACTCTCCTCTCCCTCCTCCAACCGAGGAACAGAATAGTCTCAACTCACCGAGTTTACAAATAAGCCATTCTTAAACTGGCGAGTTAGAGGAGGAGACCCCCCTATAGTCACACTCTGGGGGAAATGGAGAAATAAATCAACAAAGAAGACTAGAGACCAATACACACTACTCCCCCTTGTGTGTTCATCAAGTCTATCATTGCCTTTACATGAAAGAATTAAGGACTTTTTTTTTTTAGGAGAATGGAAGGATATAGAACATATACATATTCCATGTTTCCTGCAGAGAATGCATGTGCTAGAAGACACAGAAGACAATCTACTCTGTTCAATAACAAATAATGCTTTTTTGGTACATTAATAGGGCACCCCCGTCTGTAAATCCAGAGGACTACAGCCTTACATATCCAGCAGATAAAAGGATTCAGCAGACTATGAGAAATTTCTTTGAAGCACTAAGAGCAGGAACTTATGCAGCCTATGTTGCCCAATCCCTGGTTAAAGGTTTTGAAAGCTTGGATGCAGCCACGTGAGAGGGAGACGGCTATTCTGATTTACTGATCTCTGGATTCTGATCCTATATTTCATGTGATATTATCAAGGCGTCTGCCGTAGCTTCAAAAGCGTCTGTGTTGGCTGGGGGCATTAGTGGCTCAGAGACTGGAAAGTTGATGCCTGTGAGAAGGCAGTCTTAATCCATACCAAGGGAAACAATTATGTGGCGAACAGTTGGACCACAGAATGACAAAAGCATTTGAAGATAGAAAACATGCTCTCCTTTGGAAAGGGAAGTCTTCTTCGTGGGAGTATGGTTACAGCAAGAGAAGAAGTAAGAATCCTCTTCCTACCAAACATGTCTAAAACGTCAGAGGTCCTGACTATCAGCAGGATGGAGGAGGTCGTCTTCCAGTGGGAGGTCTCATCCAACATTTTCAAGAGTCTGGAAAAAGGATCTGAAAGACCAATGGGTGCTGTATATACAGAGAGGTTATGTCATCGAGTTAAACTCCAAGCCTCCAGCCTTGAGAAGCATCCTTACTCCCATGGCAAAGGACAAGATAAAAGCAAGAGCTCTAAAGGAAGGAATTTCATCATTAATGGAGAAGAAAGATATTGTACCAGTTTGCTGGGAAGAAAGTGGAAAGTGACTCTCTTTCTAGTGGAAACTAATCAGGACGATTAAGGGCAGTACTGGATATGGATTCTGTCAATCATTGGATTCAAATCATCCTTTTCCAAATGGACAGTCTACAAAAGGTGATACCAATGGCCATGCAAGGAGACTTCTCACTAGCATTCCACATTTAAGATGCTTATCTTCACATATCAGTTTTTTACATTTGTGAAACTTATCTAAGATTTGCTGCTCAGTACCAGCATTAGTGATTTGCAGCTTTTCCATTTGGACTAAAATCGGACCCAAGGGTGCTTACAAACGTTTTGGCTCTTTTAATAGGTATTGTTAATAAGGAAGAACTTCTATGACATCCATACTTCTATAACTGGCTTGCACATGCTAAAACTGAGGAGCAAGTCATCACAGAAATAGGAAGTAGTGAACGTTCTGCAAGATCATGGCTTTCTAATAAATTGGAAAAACATTCCATTTGTATCCATCTCAAGATCTGGAGTTTATAGGAGCAAGATTCGGCAAAGAAGGGTGTTTTCTCTCTTCCGGAGAGGATTTGGAAGAAGATGCAGAATGATTTACAGAATGTTCTGGTGCAGAATTCTACAAGAGTCAGCGAATGGTTAAATATACAAGGAGATACATCGGATCCATATATCTCGTCCTGTGGGCCAGGTTTCACCTGAACATATTTGTTACTCAATTTCAGAAAATTTGGCCCCCAGAACAAATATGAAACCAGGCAGAGGGTTAGCAATCAAAACAGAGAAGGCTTACAGTGGTGACTGACTCCTTCAAATGTGAATGACTGGTGGAAATTGTGATAGTGGAGATGCCTATAGGACCTGGGGCACCCATTCGATGTGGCTCGGAGGGAGATAAAGGCTCACCACTCTTGGGGGTCTGGAATGTCACTTGAAGGTCATCAACTCTCTTTGGAAAGCAGATGGCTTTAGATCAGCTATGGTCAACGAGGCAGCAATGTGCTTGTGACTCGTAGGTGCTTACCTCAATGAGACAGTCATGCTGGTTTGAGTTTCCTGAACTTTGCACTTTGGTCAGGTATTTGCCACACACGGGCAGGACTGTGTCCCTAATTCATGGGCAGGTCCTTTTAGCAGGGATCTTCATTCCTAGGAATGCATCGCGCATTGGGTGTAAAGAGCAACTATTAAAGTTCTATTTTTTAATCAGACCTACTGGAAAAAACCAAAGGTTAAAGTAACTTTATAGTTAGGTGTGATAAAAAGATCTGTTTTTGTTTTTAAAAAACCTTAGAAATTCACTGAAAAACCAAAGGCTAAAGTAACCTATAGTTAGGTGAATTTGTCAACTACAACATTAAGATGTTCAACAAAACAAACCCACAGAAATTCACTAGTTATAGTGAGCAGCACTAACTATAACTGGCGCCCCTGCCATGCACTGTTTATGACCTCACATATGACCTCACCTATGACATGTTCAATGACATCACTCATGACATCTCAAATGACATCATTGATGACATCACTGATGAGATTATCCAAGCTTCTTTTGTGCACATTGCTCTTTAAACAGGTATACCATTACAATTATGAAAGTAAGTGCAAAACAGCCCAGAATATTGTGAAGCGCCTTTACTGCTACTATACATACAACCCACATAGCTAAAGCAAGCTTGTGTTATTTGTAGCATTGACCCTATGCCATACCCTTCATAGGTAGCCAAGTTCATGTTGGCTATTAGCCACAGATGAAAGGGTAACCCATCCTGCACTCAGTGGTCAATCTGTATGCAACTGTTCATGGAAAACCAAGCTCCTCCAGATACTGAAGCCCTGTTACATCACCAATGCCCTACTATGGACAGTCTTTACCTGTATCAAACCCCTGACTGTCACTGTACCTTCTTCCAGAGGTGAGGCGGCTGCCGGACAGGCCCCCGACTGTCAGTGGTGCTCAGACGTAGCGCTGCCACCACTATGGCTTAATTTCCTCCTTCAAATTCAAAAAGAGGTCGGCACTCCAAAGCTTAGGTTAAATCTTTATCTCACAGTCACTGTGCGATGAAAGATTTATGCAAAAAGAAAAATTGATGGACAGAATGCAGAACAATGTCATACATTCCTCCCAGTACAGAGATCTGGGCCTACATCCCTCGTTTTTTTGCTCCCCATGCCATTCCAGTTTTGAACCCAGCCATATGCAAATCAGTCTTGACCCTGCGCCCAATGGGAACAGTCCAGCCCGAACTGCCAGGCCAGGTCCTCCCTGGACTGGAAACAAGCATCCTAGGACCGGTTTCGGGGTTTCACCCCTCATCAGCCAGGATAGCTTGACTCCAGTGGCATGGAGAGCACGGGACCCATGTCTGGGCATACCCGTCCCACTCGGGGTGACAAACGCAAAAAGAACAATTGATGGACATAATGCAGAACAATGTCATACATTCCCCCCAGTACAGAGATCTGGGCCTACATCCATCGTTTTTTTGCTCCCCATCCCATTCCAGTTTGAACCCAGCCATATGCAAATCAGTCTTGACCCTGCGCCCAATGGGAACAGTCCAGCCCAAACTGCCAGGCCAGGTCCTCCCTGGACTGGAAACAAGCATCCTAGGATTTAACCTGAGCTTTGGAGTGCTGACCTCTTTTTGAATTTGAAGTAGGAAAGTAAGGATATATATATTCACTGAAAAAACCATAGGTTTTAGGGAAAGTTATAGTTAGTTGGACATTGCACTCGTACAAAACCCGTGAAATTCCCCCGTTATAGTTAGTTCAGCTAACTATAACTCGCGCCCCCGCAATGCACTGCTGATGACGTCACATATTACATCACTCATGACATGGTCAGTGACATCACTGATGACATCTCAAATGACATCACTGATGACATCATCCAGTGACTGTGTGTTTCTGTAAAGTTTAAATATGTTTAATATATATAGGGAAAGGTGTATTGAAGAATGAGTGGGTGTATAAGTGTCTGAATGGATGATTTAGTAGGTGCGTGACTGACTGTGAGTGATTAAACGTATCTTACTGAATGCATGGGTTAGTGACTAAACTGTGTGAATGTCTGTATCCGTCTGTCTGTAGCTGTGTATGCGGCTGCATGGGTTTGTGAATAGCTACATGAGTGTCTATATGAGTTATTGATTGGTTGTCTGAGTATCTGTATGTGTGCCTGAGTGTTTGTGTGGGTGGGGTGTGTGTGACTCTGTGCATAGATGTGTGAGTGGGTGATTCACTGGGTGCATGGTTTCAAGAGTGCATCTGTGATGGACTGTATGGGTGTATGAGTGTGTGTATGGGTGTGTTAGTGAGTGAATGTATATCTCAGTGGTACATGTGTGAGTAACTACATATGTGAAAGGCAGTATATATGTGTGTTGGAGTATATAAATGGCTATAAGTGAGAGTGTGTGATTGTGAGAGTGGCTGTATGGATGAGTGTGTACTTGTATCAGTGATTGTATAAGAGCGTAAGAATGTGCTAGTATTTGTATGAGTAAGTAAGCTGGTGTGTGTATAACTGTATAGGTGAGTAAATGGCAGTGTGATTAATTATTTGCATGACTGACTAGGTGTGTGAGTACCTCTATGGATGAGTGGCGGTGTGTGAGTGTCTATGTAGGTGTATGAGTGCATATGATAGTCCTGTACTGAGTGACCGTAAGTATGAGTGACTGTACGGGTGAGTGAGTGGATGTGTGTGTAGACCTAAGAATCAGTGAGTGGGTATGTAGTTATTGGTGTTGGAGTGTCTATGGTCTTGAGAATGGCAGTCTGCAATTTAGAGTGGGTGTATCAAAAGTTATATTAGGGTGTGAGAAGATGCATCAAATTATCACATGGATGATGTCATCAGTGATGTCATTTGAGATGTCATCAGTGAGGTCATCAGTGATGTCACTGACCATGTCATGAGTGATGTAATATGTGACGTCATCAGCAGTGCATTGCGGGGGCGTGAGTTATAGTTAGCTGAACTAACTATAACGGGGGAATTTCACGGGTTTTGTACGAGTGCAATGTCCAACTAACTATAACTTTCCCTAAAACCTATGGTTTTTTCAGTGAATTTCAAAGGTTTTTTAAATGCTAATTTCTAACTATAACGTGTCTGAAACCTATGGTTTTTTCAGTGAATCTCAAAGGTTTTTTAAATGCTAATTTCTAACTATAACGTGCCTGAAACCTATGGTTTTTTAAGTGAATTTCAAAGGTTTTTTAAATGCTAGTTTCTAACTATGCCTACAGAGGTAGGACATGTGAAGAAAGAAGAAAAAACGCACAGAAAGAAGCAAAAGAAATGCAGAAAGAAGTAACAGAAGTCCACAAAGACGAAGAAAAGTGCAGGAAGAAGCAAAAGATGTGCAGAAAGAACAAACAGAGGAACAGAAAGAGGCCTTGTTGCAAAATCATCCTGTGCCCACAACTTTTTCAGACGTGTACTGGTGGTAACTGACTGACTAACCAGAGTCAGTGCTATGCTAAAAGACACTTAGAATACAGTGAAAACACCTACATACACTAGGGAACACTATGCGTTGGGGTACCCCTGTGATTAGCATGACCTCCTCTGTAAGTCCCTAGTACATAATAGGGCAGGGGGATTAAAACTACCTCTTAAAACGCGCTACAGGGCGCGTTTGCACAGTGGTGAAGGGAGGGGGGGCCTGAGGTGACGTGTGCAAACGCGCCCCGTGGCGCGTTTTAAGTTGCGGGATTAATTCCCCTTGAATCCTGAGGGTCCCTGGGGCCCAACTAGCCCCCCAGGTACCTACAGTTAGGACCACAGAGCTGAGTTGCAGAGAGGCGTTCCGAGGCCATGCACCTTTTTTCACCTCTCTGCAACGCAACTCTGTTGTGCTTACTGAAGGTACCTGGTGGGCTAGTTGGCCCCCAGGGTCCCTCAGGATTGAAGGGGAATTAATTCCCCAACTTAAAACGCACCACAGGGCGTGTTTGCGCACATGTCACCTGAGGTCCCGCCCCCTCCATTCACCACTGTGCAAACGCGCCCCGTGGCGCGTTTTAAGTTGGGGGATTAGGTCACTTTGAATCCTGAGGGTCCCTGGGGCCCAACTAGCCCACCAGGTACTTCCAGTAAGCACCACAGGCCTGTGTTGCAGAGAGGTGGTCCGAGGCCACGCCCCTTTTTACACCTCTCTGCAACGCAGCTCTGTGGCGCTTACTGGAGGTACCTGGTGGGCTAGTTGGACCCCAGGGACCCTCAGGATTCAAGGGGACTTAATCCCCCAACTTAAAACACGCCACAGGGCGTGTTTGCACACATGTCACCTCAGGCCCCGCCCCTCCCTTCACCACTGTGCAAACGCGCCCCGTGGCGCGTTTTAAGTCGGGATTAACTCCCCTTGAATCCTGAGGGTCCCTGGGGTGCAACTAGCCCACCAGCTACCTCCATTATGCGCCACAGAGCTGCGTTGCAGAGAGGTGTAAAAAGGGCGTGGCCTCAGAACACCTCTCTGCAACGCAGCCCCTGGCGCATACTGGAGGTTCCTGGTGGGCTAGTTGGCCCCTAGGGACCCCAGTATTCAAGGGGAATTCGTTCTCCATCTGCAAACGCGCCACGGGGCGCGTTTGCAGAGTGCTGCAAGGAGGGGGCGTGGCCTCCGGCGCGATGCCAGTCTTTTTTTTTTTTTTTTTAAGCAGGGGGGCTGTGTGGCCCCCCTTCTTTTTGTAATTTATTTGCCCTGGGGACCCCATCCCCCAGGGCCTGCCTGCTATTTAAAAAAAAAAATTGGAAGGGGGCCGCGTGGCCCCCCTCCCGAGGCTTTAATCGGCCCCGGGGACCCCATCCCCCGGGGCATGGCCTTTATTTTTTTTTAAAATTGTTTTGGAGGGGGGCTGCGTTGCCCCCCTCCTCAGGCCACTTATGGCCCCGGGGACCCCATCCCGGGGCCGGCCTTTGTTATTTTTTATTAAAAAAAAATTTTTAAATAAATTTTGGGGAAGGGGGCCGCGTGGCCCCCCTCCCGGGCCACTTGTAGCCCCAGGGACCCCATCCCCCGGGGCTGGCCCTCTCCTTTGGGGACCGTGGGGGGGTCCCCAATCCCCCCACGGTCCCGCCGGCTCCCCGCGTCCCTCGGGAGCCGGCATTGCTTTTCCACATGGGGAGCTGCTAAGATGCAATTTGCTTTGAATTTTGGAAGAGAGAGCAGGTTTCCTGCTCTCTCTTCCAAAATCCAAAGCAAGTTTGCTATGACAGGACGGGAGGCGCGAGGCTCCCGCCCTGTCATAGCAAACAGCAGTGTCCCGGGGTAGGCACCCCGGGACACTGCAGGAGCCGGCCCTGGGGGGTGGTGGTCCCCAGGGCCATCACAGGCTTCAGGAGGGGGGTCGCGCGGCCCCCCTCCCAACATCTTCAAAGCCCCGGGGAGGTGGTGGTCCCCGGGGCGTGTGGGGGGGCTCGAGCCCCCCCACACAGCGAATTTAATTTTAAAAAGAAGCCCCGGGGGTGGCGGTCCCCGGGGCTGCGGGAGGGCCGAGTGCCCTCCCGCACCATTTGTTATTTAAAGCCCCGGGGGTGGCGGTCCCCGGGGCTTGGGGGCCTTAGAGGCCCCCAACAAATATTTATTAACCCCCGCATGACCCCGGGACTTGGCCCACCCGGGGCCAAATAACAACGAAGCGCGGGAGCCCGTGCTTCGTTTTTTTTTTTACGGCGGGATCCGCGCACCCTGCACGCATCCCGCCGATTTAAAAAAATGTTTTAGGCCCTGGGGGTCCTTGTGGGACCCCTAAGCTAGGCCTAGGGGGTCAGGGTGTTTCTACCCTGCCCCCTTTTTGCGTTTTGCGCACTTGTTTCTTGTGCCTCGGTTCTACCGAGGAACAAGATGGCTGCCAACACTTCCTGGTTTGGAGTGTTGACAGCCAATTAGCATACAGCTCGTGATCGGGAAGGTGCGCTCAGGGTGCGCGGACCCTCCGCGGCCATAGATATATATGTGGTTTTACTTTTGATTTTCTCAGCAACTACTGAACGGATTTACACCATTTAACAAAAGGGTTCTTTCTGAACCAAGAACTACTTCTTTGCCAAATTTGGTGTAATTCTGTTCAGCAGTTCGGGCTGTAGCCGTGTCTAAAGTTTCCTATGGGAAATTGATTTTTTGACTCTTATTTTTTGATTTTCTCCGCAACTACTGAACGGATTTACACCATTTAAAAAAAGGTCGCTTTCTGAACCAAGCGCTACCTTTTTGCCAAATTTGCTGTAATTCCGTTCAGCAGTTCTGGCTGTAGCCGTGTCTAAAATTTCCTATGGGAATTAACATGGAGAAAACACGTTTTGGGACCCACTTTTTTTCTCAGCCCCCGCTTGCCGAATCACCCCGAAACTTTCAGGATAGGAGCGGACCGGAGCGCCCCACGAGTTTTGAGAATTTCGCGAAGATTCGTCAACCGGCGCCGAAGTTATTTCAAATAGAATGTTGTGAATTTCCTATGGAAAATAGGTCCTAACTATAACTATCTACTGGCGACCGCCAGTAGATAATATATATATATTTATATATATATATATATAGAGAGATATTCACTAAAAAAACAAAGGTTACAGGGACGTTATAGTTAGGCTCAGAATTCACTCATACAAAACCAGTGAAATTCAGCAGTTATGGTGACCTGAGATAACTATAACTTACGCCCCGCAGTGCACTGCTAATGACCTCAAATATTACATCACTCCTGACATGGTAAGTGACATCACTGATGACATCTCAAATAACATCGCTGATGTCATCATCCACAGAACCACTCGCACATCCACTCACACCCATACAACTACTCACTCACTGATCTATAGAGCCACTCACACACCCACTCACTCACCCATACAGCTGCTTACTTCCCATGCACCTCCTCACACAGCCACTCACTCACCCATACAGTTACTCACACAGCCATTCACTCACCCATGCATCTACTCACACACCCACTTATTCACCCATACAATCACTCACACCCACTCACTCACACATACAGCTACTCACATTGACACTCACTCTCCAGTACAGCTACTCACACAGCCAATCAGTTAACCAAACACCCACTCAAACAGCCACTGTCACCCATACAGCCACTTACACATGTAGCCATTCACCCATACAGCCACTCACACAGCCACTCACTCACCTATACAACACAGCCCCTCAAACACCTGATCACTCACCAATACAGATACTCACACACCCACTCACCCATCCATAGAGCCACTCACACACCCACTCACTCACCCATACAGCCACTCACACAGCCACTCACACACCCACTCAGTCACCAATACAGCAAGTCACACAGCCACTCTGACAACCATAGTCACTCACACAGCCACTCACTCACCCATACAGCTACTCACACACCCACTTATTCACCCATACAACCACTCACACACCCAGTCACTCACCCATGCAGCTTCTCAACTGAGCCACTCACCCATGCAAATACTCAGACCCCCACTCACACACCCATACAAGCACTCATGTGTACTCACTGACCCATACGGCCACTCACATAGACACTCACTCTCCAGTACAGCCACTCATACAACCAATCAGTTAACCAAACACCTACTCAAACAGCCAGTCAGTCACCCATACAGCCGCTTACACACACAGCCACTCACTCACCCATATAGACACTCATGCATCCACTCACTCAACAATACAGACACTCACACACCCACTCACTCATCCATAGAGCCACTCACTTACCCATAGAGCCACTCACACAGCCACTCACTAACCAACACAGCAAGTCACACAGCCACTCCAACAACCATACAGTTACTCATACACCCACTTATTCACCCATACAGCCGCCCACACACCTATACAGCCACTCAGACATCCACTCACACATGGATACACACAGTCACACAGCCACTTACATAATATATGTTAGAAATATTATCACTCATTAGTAGTATACGAAGTATAGTAATTTAACTTTGTAGTACCTAAGTATATATGTTTAACACTCATAAACTTTTAGAAAATACTCACAATCACAGGATGATGTAATCAGTGATGTCATTTGAGATGTCATCAGTAATGTCATGAGTGATGTCACTAACCATGTCATAAGTGATGTAATATGTGAGGTCATAAGCAGTGCATTGTGGGGGCGTAAGTTAAAGTTAGCTCAAGTAACTATAACTGCTGAATTTCACTAATTTTGTACAAGAGAATTCTGAGTTTAACTATAATGTCCCTGGAATCTTTATTTTTTTCAGTGAATTTCTAAGATTTATTTAAAAAATCGATTTCCTAACTATAAAGTCCCTGTAACCTTTATTTTTTTCAGTGAGTTTCTAGTTTTTTTTTTCAACATTAAGTAAGATGCCCATCGTAATGCACAGTGGGGGCAGGGGGTTGGACGCAGGGACTGGGCTGCAATTGTGCTGCCCCCACCCAAGCTTGCTGCTCCTGCCCCCCACTCCTTGCCATTCATTGTCCAAGTCCATGCCCCTTCTCCCTCATTACAGCCCTGTGTGGCCTTTGTTCTGGTACTGCCCTTCCTGTCTGCCCTGAACAGTTAGCTTGCTGTCCCATCCACCTCATCCTACCCTCTGTTGTCTGAGTCCATACACCAGCCCCCTCCCTCCTGCCCTGCATGGTCCGATGTGCTGCCACTGCCCTCCATTTAGCTTGAAGCCCCTGCCCACTCCTCCTGCCCTCCGTTGCCCAATTCTATGCCCCATCATTGCCCTCCTGCTTAGCTTCTGTGCTTAGCTTGCTGTCCCTACTCTCCTTCCCCCTGACCTATGATGTTTGAGTTCATTCTCTTATCCCCTCCCTCCTGTCCCCCATGGCCCAACTTGCTGCCACTCCCTTCTGCCCTCCACGCTCTGTTGTGCTGCAACTGCTCCTCCTGCTTGTCCTGCATGGTCCGTTGTGAAGCCCCTTCCCCTGTCCTCTCTTGTCTGTGTCCAGCCCCTGCCACCTCCCTCTTGCCCACCATGGCCATTATGCTGCCGCTAACACTCCTGCTTCCCATGCATGGTCTTATGTGCTGCCATAACCCCTCCCACCTGCCCTGTGTGGTCAGCTTGCTGCCACTGACCCCCTCTCACCTTCCCTTCGTTGTCTGTGTGTATGCCATTATAGTCCCAGTTACCCTCCATGGTGTGTTGTGCTTCCAGTGCCCATACCGTCTGCCCTCCATTGTCAACTTGCTGCTCCTGCCCTGCCCCCTTGCCCCCTGCCCTCCGATTTTTATGTGTAGACCTCCAACCCCTCCCTCCTGCCTTGTCTGGTCCATTGTCGTGCCCCTGCCCCCTCCCTCCTGCCCTTCATGGTCTGTTATGCTGCAAAAATCCCTCCTGTCTGTCCGGTATGGTCAGCTTGCTGTCAGCTTGCTGCCCTTGCCTCTTTCCCCTCTGCTCTCTGTTGTTCATGTGCATGATCCTGTTCCCTCCCTATTGTTTTCCAGGATCCGCTGTGCTGCATTGCCACCCCGCTTGCCCTGTGTGGTGTATTGTGCTGCTGCAACCCCTGACGTCTGCCCTGTAATGTCAGTTTGGAACCCCTGCCCATCTCCCACAAGCCATCTGTTATCCAAGTCCATGTCTCTACTCCATTCCTCCTGCCCTCCGTGATCCAATGTACCATACTTCCTAACATTTTGAACTTAGTAAGAGGGAGATTTTGAAAAAAAACCCTGGGGAATCGATTGTTCCTCATTGACTTACAATGAAAAAGAGGAGATTTTAGGCAGGAGACAGATATAATGAAGCCCTTTTGGGCTTAAAAACATCGGGAGTGTCCTGCCTGAATCGAGTCTGTTGGCATCTATGGTTATACTGCCACTGCCTCTTTCTTCTGCCCTCAATGGTCTGGTATATTGCCACTGCTTCTCTTGCCTGCCCTGCATGTTTTTGTTGTTGTCCCTGCCCCCCTTGCCTCTGCCCTCAATGGTCCGTTGTGCTGCCACTGCCCCTCCCGCCTGCCCAGTGTGGTCAACTTGTTGCCTCTGCAACCTCCTCCCTGCCCTCGAATAGCCGAGCTTGTGCCCCTGACCGCTGCCACTCAACAGTATTCTAATGAATAACTAGATTTCTGACATTCTATGGGGCATATTCTCAAGGAACTATCGCCGAGTTAACGGCACTTTATCGCAGCCAAAGTCGCGATAAAATTATCCCCCCATTGTCAAGCTGGTGCTAACAGCCGATACCACCAGTTTACTTGCGAAAGCAACCGCAAAAACATCGCCACATATGACCCCGGCAACTATCGCTAATGAGATGCAGAGTAGGCGTTCCCGAGCAAAAAGCCGCGACAACACCACACCTCAACATTCTCAACGACTAGCCACATCGGCGGTAAGACCACAAAACAGGCGATAAGGCGCGTTAGCAGCAGGAAATTAACACCTGCTCGGACCTGGTGTAAAGTCGGATGACAACCTGCACCATCAAAGGGAGCCCAGCCCAGAGCCACACACGAGGAACAACAGATGCCATGGAGCCACTCACCATGCATCCCGGAGCCCCGAGAGGGCAACAACACCCACCGCCCCCAGGACCGCCACCCCCCCCCACCTCCCTGGACCCCCTTCCCCCCGGACCACCACAGAGGCAGCGCAGACAAAGACAGCGGACCTTCAGGAAATGCACCAGCCTCACAGACCTAACACCAGACAACATCAATGCCCACTTCAGGCTCAAAAGGACAATCATCCTCCGCATCCTGAACATCATTGCCCACAGGCTGACGGTACCAACACAGCGGACAACCAACATCCCTCCGCAGACAAAGCTGCTGGCTGTGCTGCACGTGTTGGCCTCTGGTACCTCCCAACCAACAACCGCCAGAGTCGGAGGAGTCGCACAGCCAGCCCCATCCAAGTTCCCCACACCTGTCCTGGATGCCATCATCAGCTAGGTACCCCAGTACCTATACGTCCCCCACAATGCGCAGGAACAGCTGGAGACCAAGCAAGGACTATACGCCATAGCTGGATTCCAGCACGTTTTGGGGGCAATCGACTGCACACATGTCCTACTTGTGCCCCCTGCCGACACCGCACACAAGTACTGCAACAGAAAGCACACGCATCCCATCAACGTGCAGGCAATAGTGGACCACAGGGGACTCTTCACCAATGTCGTAGCCAACTACCCAGGCAGTGTGTATGATCCCTTCATCTTCCGACAGTCCAACATCAACCAGCGCTTCCAGGATGGCACCTATGGAAATGCATTGCACGTTGGCAAGTACCAAATGAACACACCACACCCCTCAACTCCACAATCATGCAACTCACAACCCTGGCACTGCACACATCACAAAATCACATACAACATGCCAAACAACATGCCCACCCACCAGACACGACAGCACAACTCACTGTGGCAACCCTGGTCAGCCATGTACATGAGCCATCAACGGCATGGCACCCCAACTACACAATACCGGAATGTGGGGAGAGGTGGGAACCAGGCATGTGCAAAGGAGGCAAGTCACCCATGAATGAGAATGTACACAATGCCAAGTGTGGCGGAGATGTGCTGGACAGACTGCAGTATGCAGACCACAGACATATCCATGTCTACATGCACTGCTGGTGTCTGGAGTGTAGTGGACAGTGGACGCAACCATGTCACCCCAGCCAGTGGGGAAGCCCAAGGAAATGTAGCTTGTGACGTCCCCCCCCTGTAAGCGTGTGCGGAATGGGCTGGCCCGGCGTACGCCAGGCCAGCGTAGGGGTGTGAATAAAAAGCACGTAGCTCTGGGCGTGGTTCTCTTCCGGAATGCCCAACGTGTCTGCCAGGGCGGCGCCTCCCACCCCACCACGAAGCCAATGCCATCGCCTTGAGCGGTGTGTCCTGCGATCCTGTGCGCCTGCTGCACCCCGGGCCGCTGGTCCCCGAACCTGTCATGCCCGCCCCTGCGCAGCCAGGCCTCACTGCTCACCTGCCGACACCGGCGTGTGTCAAAGAGGGCCCACCACGTGCCGGCGCAAGCTCCAAGCCCGAAGCCCGCGACCTTGGCAGCCTCCTCAGACCATCACGGCCTCCGCGACACAGGCACGCTTTACTCCTTTTTCGTGGGCGTACTCCACCGCTGCCTCTGGCCTACACTACGGTCGAGTAGGTCACACATGTGGAACTGAGTCTTGATTTCTGCATGGCGGAGTTCATATCATTGTACGCAAGGAGACGAGTAAGAGGAAGACGCGGTTCAGTCCGGAGGAGAAAAGGATCATCGTTACGGAGGTGATCGAACACTGCAGACAACTGCTCTGGTGTCACTAACTCTGTGCATCGCGGGCCAACGACACGTGGCTGTGGGCCCCTGCTGACCGCTGCCTCAGGCCTACACTGCGGTCAAGTAGGTCACACATTTGGAACTGAGTCTTGATTACACAATGGCCGAGTACACACTTCATGGCTGAGTTTATATCACTATACTCCCTTCGATGTGGTGACACAAAGTATGTGCATGGCATCCCAACCACACGTGTCTGTGGGCCCTTGATGACTACGCATTCAGCCTACACTGCGGTCGAGTAGGTCACACATTGGGGACTTCAGTCATGAATCATTTCTGGCAGACTTGACATCAATGTACTGGCCTCATCGCAGACTGCATCCCCTTTCAGCTCCGGTGCCACTAAGTCTGTTCCCCGACATCCATGGACACTTTCTGGTTGAACTTAGTGGCGACTGAGTCTATGGACTGGGGGTTGTCTTCATCATCATGTCGGTGATACTGACTTTGTGGCAAAAACGAGGCTGTAGCATTCCACTCCTCCATTTGCCGTTTCCGGCCGGCTTCTGCCCTCTGCATCATGCCCTGGAGGACACCTTCCACTGTCACCTGCAAACCTTCGCTACATTCACCTTCGACATCGACGAGGACCCGCTCACCTCGCGTGGCCCTATCTCACTGCACCGCAAGTCACCGTCCCATGGCAGTGTGCCTGTGCCGGCCGCAGTGCATCCGGGGCCACTAACTCTGTACAGCTCAAGTCATGGCCCCTGTCTGATAGCATATTGGATGGCCTCTGGGTCAATGGACTGGGGGTCATCAAGGCCATGTGTCTGTGGCTCTGCGCTGTCTGCTGCCTCCGGCCTCAACTGCGGCCCACCTGGGCTCACACATCAAATCGAGTCCTGGCCTGCCCGGACGTCGCATCACCGCAGGATGAACACGCCACCACCGCCAGGACCAACTCCAAACAACAGGTGCCAGAGTCGTAAGTGTCTTACTGCCAGACTATCAGAGTTGCTCACACCAGTCGTGTGTGCCATCATCAGCTTGATACCCAGCTCAGCTCTTCAGGTGCCACTACCTCAGTGCACCACAAATCATGGACCATTCTGCTTGCATTTTGGGTGAACACTGTACTTCCTCCGGCTACCACCATGATGCTTCACAGTTGTTTCTGTTATGCTGGTGTTTTCTGTTTCCGCTTTAATTGTGATCACTGTTCAAGTTGTTGCCAGCACCAACGACTCCATGAGGGCTGGCTTACACTCACCCCACACACATGCGTCACTGTACATGTGACCATGCCAATAAAGGTGTCGGGCGCACGTGCCCGTAGCCAGTTCAACGAACTATCTGAGTGTGTCCGTGTGCTCATGATGTATGCATTTGTGCCCCGGGCACTACAACATTACATTGTGCCGTGTACAGAGGACGCAGCCATGTCACCGCAGGCAGCGGGTGGGACATTGCACATGTAGCTTTGTCGTCCCCTACTCAATACGTAAGAGGAGTGAACTGGACCGGCGTACGCCAGTCCAGCGTGGGGTGTGGATGATCATCCCGTGGCTCTGGGTGTGGTTCAGTACTGGAAATGTGCAAAGGCATGTGTCTCTGTCGCAGTGTGGGTCTCCGTTGGGGAGTGTAGGTGGTCCCTGATGGGACTTAGACACCCACGTATGTGATCTAGTTCAGCTTCCAAGAGGTAGTACCCCACCCGCACATGTTCGGCCACCCCCTTCTGGCAGTCTGACACCTGGCCTTGGAATGCGATGTGTGCTTCAGTGGGCTGCTGGGAGCCAGCCGGGGTGGTGGGTGCGTCCAGCTGTGTTGTCTGTGCAGGGGGTGGGGTATCCTCAATGCAGTAGTGCTGCCCTGCTCCTGGAGCTCGATTGCCTAAGATGTCCATGGACTGTTGTGGGGCGTAGGTGTCGAAAGTGTGGTGGTCCTCTTCAGCATCACTGTAGAGTTGTCTGGTCTGCTCTGCTGGAGGTGTTGTTTGTCCCTCTGCAATGTGAAGGGGAGATGCTTGTTGACATTGTGTTGGCATGTATGTTGCTGCATTGTTCAAGTTTACATACAGACTTCATGACAATGTACATTGTGACTGTTTGGGAGGGGCGGCCTATTTGATGCGGGACAGTGGACATTTGGACTACATGACGTAGGTGAGGTTGTACACGTACATTTGCATCTCACAGTTTCCTGCTATGTCAGATGTGATTGCCCATTTTCTACGCACAGGCGGACCCAGTTGTATCCTCTGTTCTGCAGTGTAGGTGTTGGACTGTGTACCACATTGTCGTCCATGTGGGTGTGCTGTCATTGCTATGTGTGTGTGCTGCATTGTGTGGGAGTCGCACCTACAGCTGTGATTTTGCTGCCCCTTATCCCTTGGAGGCGGTGTGCCTTTGGCTTTTGAGGGGCTGTGATGTTGGCGACTTGGGTCATTTGTGCTCTTGGACAGTTTTTGTACTTTTGTGCGTTGTTTGTCTGCAGATGTGTTGTTGACGTCAGTGGTTGTTTGTGCAGGTGGATGTGTCAGAGTGTGACCTGCTCCTTTCCGGATGTGGTCCACACTCAGCCACCTCAGTCTCGTGGCATGCATAGTGTCATGGTGATTGTACTTCAGCCATGCTGCTGGTCATGTGGTGTCACTTGCATTGTCAGTGTGGCTCTCACATACGCATCTTTGCTGTGTTTCGCACGGGTGCATGTGTGTGTTGTGTAATTGGTGATGTGTGGGGTGGGAGCCCTTTGGGCACATGGTGGACAGGGGCCTACTTGATGTTTGTATGTGTGCTGCAGTGTCCCACGGGGATCAGGGACATGACCCAGGGTCATTGTGGGTGTGCGGTGTGCCACACGTCGTTGTGCATGTGTGCCATTGTGCCCATCCCCCCCTGTCCCCACAGTCCCTGATCGTTACTCACCCTGTTGCTGTTGTGTCAGGTCATGTCGAGCAGTGTCCGGACTCCCGACTCCTTGCACCGTCTCCACACTGATGACTGTGGCCGCCATTTGCTCCAGCTCCTCCTGTGGCGCAGGACTTCCACCTCCATTCGCCGTTGCTGCCTTCCTGTTGGCAGCGGGTTTCTCCTTGGTTTGGCTTTTCACATCGTGCCAGCGCATCTTGGCCTCCTCGACACTCCGGCTGCATTCACGATGGAATGCCATTTTTCGTCTGTGTTGCCAATGACACGGTGGAGGTGACGGACAGTTGTTGTTGGTGCTCTGTCACCTCCGTGACGACGATCCGGTTGTCATGCGGACTGTACCCCGTCTTCCTCTTCCTCCTCTCCTTGGCCTTCCCCGACCCCGAGGTTCCTTGCTGGTGGTCTGTGGGGCTTGTGGGGTTCGCGTTGACCTGGGCACTCGTTCCGGGTGCCTCCATGTTGCTACGCAGTTTATTTTGTTTATGGTGTGTTTTTCTTGTTCAGCTTTTATGGTGCATTTTCCCGCATGAGGATTGCAGGCCTGTCGCTGGTTATCGCTGCTTTTTGTATCGCGGTTGGCCTCATCGCAACTTTATTTGCGTTCGTGTTTCGCATTTTTGCGGCGTCGCGTTGATTTTAACGCGGTCATTTGACGCGTTATCGTGGGGCTATCGCATGATGCCGCCAGGTTGGAAATACTACGTTAACGCGGCGTTGTTTTCCTGCGATAGACTGCGATGTGCAAAGTTGCGTTAAGCTAAACTTGCGGTGGTTATCACACGTTCTTGAGATTATGCCCCTATATTTATTACAAAATTGTGGCACGACTGGCGTCATCTTGATGTAATCAAAACTGAAATACCTAAAGCATTTCCTGTAGAATTTATAAAAATGAAAGGGTCTTATTCCTATAGAAATTATGGTTGGTTAGTGCTCTAAAAAACTAAAATGAGGACATAATTTCTGAGTTCTCAAATAACGACAAAGCACTTTTAAACTATTTGCTATCTTTATGTTTTTTTATCCAGTTGATCTCTTGATTATATGTTACACGTACGGGAGAGGATGTGGCGTTATGGACAGAGCTACAGACTTTGCAACTGGGGAACCAGGTTCAAGTCCAACGTCAGCTTGGACATCCTGTAATTTTGAGCAAATCACTCAATCTCCACATGCCTAAAACCAAAATGAATGTGTCCTTGTGTAATGTAACTGATGCTCATGTAAAGCACTCCAATACCTTCGGGTCAAGCCTGCGCTATAAAAAACTGCAAGCAAACAAATACATTAAGTGTTTTGCACACTGCTGTCATTGGACTATTCTTGGCCTACATTTGGGTGATATTTGTGCTACATTTGGATTCTTTTTTCTCTGGTGGCCATCTTGGGAGACTTATTTGTTATGAAGATCCCTAATTTCCATATTTACTGCAGTATCCTCATCAGAAAATGCTTTCAGTTTTCCACTTCGATTCCATCAAGATGGCGTTCAGATGTGCCACACTTTTGGCATAAATTCAGAATGTTAACACTCAAATTACTCATTAGAACACCGTAGTAAAATTGCTGATCACCAGGAAGTTAACTGGTAGTCTGCTGCTGGTGTTGAAAGTGCATGTTTCAGTCTGCATGTCAGAATGTTTTAATGAAATAGAAGAAGATATTTGAGAACTCACTTAAAACATGTTCTAATGTTTCTTTCTACAGCACTAACCATATTTTCTATGACAAAATAAACCCCCTCATTTTGTTTCTTTCTAAATGAAATGTTTTAAGTTTTACTAGTTTGATTCAATCAAGATGGCTTCACGTGTGCCATACTTTTATCATAAGTAAGACTGCTAGTGCTCTAGTTGTTCTTTAGAACACTCGGGGAGGCTGCAGTAGAACACAAGGGAATCAACTGTACATATTTTACTGAGAATGTCAGACTTCATTCTCGTATGGTTGAGAAAGATATGGTTGAGAAAGAATTTGTAGAAAATATGCTCTCATTTTAGCTTCTGGAGCACTTTCCATAACCTCTATGGGAAAATCATGAGAAAACAGTTTTCTCTCAAACATGATTCATGAAATCCCAGCAGAAGGCTTTTTCACAGGGTATAATCACCAGGTAAGAGCGGTGGGGCTGGGTGGGGGGATCTCGACTGACGACGACGAGGGAAAATTGATTATTTATTTAATTTTCCCTCGTTATCGTCTGTCGAAATCCTCCCCCCACCCGGCCCCACTGCCCACCGCTCTTACCTGCACGGACCACAATTCCTAAAATTAGTATGGTACCATCAACACATGATTTATATTGTAACTAAAATCTGTTATCACCCTTTATATGTTCTCCTTAGTGTGACCCTCAAAACCTGCCATTCACTGCAATGCATTTCAATGGGGTGCTTTCATGTATATTAGTCCCAAGATGGCTGCCAACACTTCCTGGTTCAAGTGTTGGCAGCCAATCAGACCGCACCATGAGATCTGTGCTTGGGTTCAGCCCAGATATGCAAATTTGGTTTTCCTTTAATATCTCCAAAACTACTGAACGGATTTAGACCAAATAATAAAAAGCATGATTTCTGGAACAAAATCTACATTTCTGCCAAATTTGGTGTAAGTACGTCCAGAGGTTCGGGCTGCAGGCGTGTCTAAAATCTTAATGGGAATTAACATGTGAATGCACTTTTTTGACCACCGCCCCCCTCCTTTTTTTCTCGGATCCAACTTGACACTTTTTAAAAAAAAATTCATGAAGATTCATCAGACGGCGTCAACGTTATTGGCAAGTCAAAAAATGCTTTTCAATGGTAACATGGTCCTAACTACAACTACCTCCCTCCGACACTTTAGGGTGCTCCATATGCCTCCATTTTTATCGAAGACATAGTCGAGCAGTCCTGATTCACTTGTGGCTGTATGTCGCTTTGTGAGGTTTGAGGGTGTCCATTTAAGGAGTGTGCGAAGTTGCAAAGTTTTTTTCTCTTGAAAACTACATGGAGTTCTAGAGAAATCTCAAAGTTTTGATATTTTACACTTTCCGACATTTGCATGAAAATCTTGATATTTCTGCATAGGTGTGTGAGAGAAAAGATAAATGCACAGACAAATTTTGTTCACAATTACAATACAGTGGCTACAAACATTGGGAAGTGATGGGGAAGAAGGATATTTAATATAGACCGTTCTAAAAAGCACAATGTACATCAAATTCTCCATATTCACATTACACATATATGCAATTTGAGGTATGAGGAAATTAAGTGATTTCCTCATGCCACGTGCCAAAAGAGAATTGTACATCATGACATTTTGTTGCCGGGTCAACACTTTGACTACCTGACCAAACCTGTATTTTAATTGCTCAGAGATATATTCTGTTCCTGAAATAAAGTCAAAGCATAAAATACCCTTCTTGCAGTTGTCTCTGCCACAAGGTTGCTTAACTGCTTCAATAGTTTTTCAGCTATATGCGTGTTGTACATTCTCATATTTTTTACGTTTCCGCCATCTAGTGGTTAGATGTAGAATCCGTTTAAAACGTATGATAACCCCGGCGCTGTGTCGGGAACTAGCTAGTAGGAGCTAAATATGCCCTGCAATTTAACACCCTCTTCGAACTTTTCGTTTGAATCAGGTTTGGCCCTGTAACCTACAACTCAGATAATGTTTTTTGCTGCCTTTCAGAACACTTTTTCAGCAAGAAATAAAACTAGAAAGACTGATTTGGTGAGTCAGGTAGACAATGCGAATGGAACATTAGTTAATTTACAATTTTGATGAGGTGATGAAGCGTTTTGCGGGTGTTTGTCCCGCGCTGTAAAATCAGCGCGAGCGCCACCACGCGCAGTGCTAGAGGGCGCTGCTTCTTTCTGCCACTGGAGTAGATGTTCCACTCGAGCGGCAGCTTCCTGAATGCGAGCGGCAGGTTTCTTAACCCGAGCGGTAGCCAACTGCTGTGACCGCCCACATTAAGAAATCTCACCAGAGCATATGATTTTTCTCATTCGCGCTCACCAACTTAAAGTTGGCGAGCTGCGCAAGTGGAAAAACTCCACCTCCGTGCAGCTTTGGCAAGTTTTTTGGAACTCCGCGCAGAGTGGACAAAACTCCGTGCACAGTGGACAAAACTCTGTGAACTCCGCTGGTGGAGAGGAATTCATCGCCCACCCCTACTCAGAACTTGACTTTGATGTTTCAGTATTGTTTGACGAGGAGCCAACTCCGTGCTTAATTTGTAAAAAAAGTAAGTGCCAGGGCCCTCATGAAGAGGTCACTGCAGCTCGCGCCACCCATTGCCCCTGCCTGTGCTGCCAATGACAGTACCAATACAACTACTAACCATCACACTTCTACAAATGTGACAATTCAGACTATTCTGAGCCCCCAAAATGATAAGAATGGCTTAGGATGCAGGTATGTCATTTTCAATGTACATTGAAGTAATAAGCAACTGTTGTTGCGTTCACATCTAAATTAGATAAACAGCGCCGCCATGTGGCAGACTGTCATAAGTGCGGGTTTTTTACCATTAGGTTCCGGTGCCGAGCACAGGAAACCACTGGCTCAAATTAAGCACTGAGCAAACGCAAAGACTTCGAGACTGGAGTAATGCTGGTCTCATTCTTTCCTTTATGTCCATTTTGAGGTTAGTGATGTAATTCTGAATTAGGGATGCCACCTTTGCTAGAAGCAAAATCCAGAGTGTAAACCTTACCCACATGTAAATGGCACTACATTTTACAGACAACTTTTATTTTGAAGTAAGCGTATACCCACACGCATATTTGGATCTTTACATATCACTTGCTCCCACAGTCTTGCTGATTGGTAGCCATGTAGTTAAGCATTATAGCCTGCTGCAAAGGCTTTAACGGTTGTTAAAGGCCCTGATCCTGAGTTATAGATCCGAGCCACAGGCTGGAGTATGAGACGAAGCCAGGATTAGCAAGGAGGATGGAATGAATCCCTCAGTGATGGTTATTTTATCCACCTTGGATAAATACAAATCTGAGTTATTCACAATATTCAAACATGTGACCTTCATATATCCCTCAGTTAATAACAGATGGAACACTGAGCACTGAGTTATCTTACCAGCTATCTCTCGTGGCCAAGTGTACCCGCTGTAAGAATGCTAACTGGGTAGAGGCACCTGCTGCTGAGTGTGCATACATGTCTGTATCCTGCAGGTCCTACACCCTCATTTAAAGATTACCAGCACAGATCTTAGTGATCTCATCATTTTGGTAATTGCATTTCTGCACCCGGTAATCAAGACATTACTGAAATATCCAAACAAACCATGGACACATCACTTTCACCTTTTCTTTCCCATTTAGATGGCATTGGTGCAAGATTGTTCCTGTGCAAAAACAATCCTTAGAGGCATATTCCTCTTTCTATGTGTAAAGAGGAATTAACGAGGAGAAATAAAGATAT
This sequence comes from Calotriton arnoldi, assembly GCA_963921515.1. Taxonomy (NCBI): domain Eukaryota; kingdom Metazoa; phylum Chordata; class Amphibia; order Caudata; family Salamandridae; genus Calotriton; species Calotriton arnoldi. Next base: position 3,203,460 of record CAWUFW010000003.1, on the reverse strand, counting down.
TTCTCCTCATTAAACCTCTGTCAGGTAGGCGCACCATTTTGGTGCAAACCCAGGTTTGTTAGTCTTTTTTAAATCTGGGTTTGCATCAAAATACAAGCGTGGATGCATAAGAATGCCCATACTCCACCCATGTAATACCTACCCGGTGCAAAGAAACGCAAGGCAGTGCTATGCGATGCCTTGCCTTACTTTGTATTTACTAAAGCAAGCAAAGCCACACAAAGCTGCTTTGCGTGGCTTATTAAACCCCAGATAAGGACTTGCATTGCGCTGGAACGACTTGGGTCACGCAAGGGTAATGCAAGTCCTTAGTAAATCTACCAATTCGTTTTTATTGTCGCAGAAATATCCAGCATCCTTCCACCTCTACACTCCAAAGAGGCCCCAAGAAATGCGAAGAAAATCAGAGTGCTTTGCTGCCCCGTCAGGGCTACGAAGTGTGAGAGAAATGGCACAATACAAGACCCTATAAATGGCCATCTTAATATAATTATGTACATGTGACTGCATAAATATGACACATTATTATATATAACGTGTTTTGAATCAGTATGTTATTTTCCTTGCCTGTGTTGTAGAAATGCTGCAACATCTCTTGCAGTAACTGCTGATGCTGAACACAGTTTCTTTAGAAATGCTTCATATTTTTTAGACAACGTAAAGTTAGCACTCTCACATATGTTTATCTTTTGGCCAGCCAGTGAGCACTGTATATATTCCTGCGTCTTCCTCTCTCTCTCCTATCCCATATGCAAATTTTCAGCTGTGCTGACACCTCACAACTAGCCCAGAACACCGCTCTTGCACAGACACGACTGATTGCCCCTCTAGTGATGGAATTACTGAGTGAGTTGTGGAATCTTACTGATTTTCCTTCTGAAATCAGGCAGCAGCCATGAGCTCTGGTGCAAGCAAGGAAAATAGAGACTTTTACTGGTTTTGAGGTAGCAAAATACAGCATTGTCAGGCTTTAATGTGCTCGGTGCTACTGCACCTGCTGCACCAATGGTAGCTACGCCCCTGTCAGGGGCCTGATGGGTAATCAGAAGCTCATCTGAGTCAAGTGGGAGTGACTATAAGAGGGTAAAAGAACTGAAATGTGAGCAACTGGATTCCACAGCGTAAAAGAGGCCCCTTCAATGAAAATCAAGACTGGTGGCAACCTTATATCCGAATTTTCTGTATTTGTATCCCTTTTAAATTATAAATATGAATTTGATATTGTGATTTTACGTTTTTTTTTGCTTTTGTGTAAAGCTAATATTAAAACCAAGTAAATATAAACTGGTACCTCTTTGGCAGGGGGACCCAGATGGATGACACTTTGGTTTTCCAAGCCAAGCATTGGCAGTTAAGATCAGAGTAGTCCAGTACAAGAGAGAAACATAGAGAGAATGCCCTGAATCATGAGCAAGTACTAAAATCCACCTTCTGGCCACCTCCCTCCCTCGTGGTACGTAAGGGAATCTGCAGCAAAGGTGACCGACACCTAGATTCTGACCCTTCTGGCCAAATCCAGATGTCGTCTCCTGAGGGCTGGTTTCCAAAATGTGTACTGTAAGGGAAAAAAGTTTATCAGCGGATGAAATTCCGAACAAGCATTAGCAATGCTAATAGGTCTGGCTTTAATGTGCTGCGCCCTGCACTTAGCAAAGCATGCCACTCGCTCTGCTTTCACATGGATACACCACTTATCTTGCACTTATAAAGGCACTCCGTTCTTTTTGAAATCACACAAGTACACCACTCGCCTCTTACCTTACACTCACTAACTGCGCACCCTGCCCTCATTCACCTCCACTCACCCTGCACTTACCCGATAGGCACACACTATGTCCCTTGCACTCCTACACCCTGCCCTCACCCACTGCTCACCCACTTCTGACACAAAAACTGGTCATCCTTAACCGAGGCACTCCTCACACACCATTTTTACATCTCCCACACCACCCCCTGCACACACTCACCACTCTCCCTACACACTCACCACTTTACATAGACACACTACACACACACACACCCACTGCTCACAGCTCATCCTGCACACTCCGAAATTGCACACTATACTCACACACTGCTCACCCTGTACACTAACACATCACTTACCTAGTGCAGTCACACACCACTAACCCTACACACGTACGCACCTCTCACTATTCCCAGACACCACTCACCCTGCAAACTCACCCACAACTGACTCTGCACACTGACCCTGCACTGACATCTCTTGCACTCAGATACCGCTCACCCAACACTCACACACTGCTTAGCTTGCACTTATTCTGCTTATTCCACATAAACACTACTCATTCTGCACTTATACACTGCTGACCCTGCACTCAGACACCATTGACATGCGTCTCACCCAGCACTCACGCACCTCTTCCCTGCATACTGAATACACACCAATCTCCCTGCAGTTAAACACCTTTTAACCATCACTCATGCACCACTCACCCTTCACAGAGAGCACTCACACATTGCTTGCGCTCCTCTCACCTTGCACTCACATTGCTCACCCTGGATTCACACACCTTTCACTAATACACCTGACACCTTGCATACATATCTCTTAACTTGCACTCACACACCACTCACCCTGCACTCACACTCCACTCATATACCCCTCACCCAACAGTCTCTCACTGCTCACCCAGCAGTCACTCATTGTCCACCCTGCACTTACTCATCTTTCACTCTACACTCACCCACCATTCATCCTGGACTCACTTACCACTCAGCCTGCACTCACACACCGTTCACCCTGCACTCACACATCATTCACTCACCTTCCACTTTACACTTACACACCACACATAGCGCTCTGCCTGCACACAAGATTGATTTGTATATGGCTGGGTCTAAACTGGAATGGTGTGGTGAGCAAAAAAACGACAGATTTATGCCCAGATCTTTGACTGGGGGTGAGTGTTTGACATTGTTCAGTATTCCGTCCATCAATTGTTCTTTTTGCATTTGAATCACTCCCTGGCAGTCAAGAACTCCTCTTATAGCTTTCATTCTGCTTCGCATCTCAAAACTTATACCTGTATATGGTAGGCAATCAATCCAACAAGGTTGCTATACATTAGCAATATACGCCAGTAGCTAATACCAGCTGTCTGCTCTACAGGTATTCGTCCAGGATTGGTACAAGCCACATTGCATCCAGGTGCCAATAATTAGGATGCGGGCTGCTCCTGGAATTGGAAATTGTTTGATGGAAGATGACTTGGTCTTCCCTGGCCTGCAGCTCACATACAGATGTCAGCAGGGAGCGTTTGAGTGGCCGAGCTTCTTGCCAGCTATTTATGTAAAAATGATTTGATTTTGTTGCTACTTGTTTCCTGTCACATTGTCTTCACTTTGTTTAACCCAAGTGGGAACAAAGCAGTGAGCCAGTATTTCCGCTTTCCAATTATGTGTTTTAAATTCACCAGTTTAAAAGAAAACATTGTGCCTTTTAACCTAGACCATTGGTTTGTTTTCGTAGTGAATCTGCCTTTATCATGTTTACAGCAATAAAAACAAGTTAGGAAAACAATCTCTTTCATTTAAATGACCCTAAGAAGCTCCAAACCAACCTGATAATACCAGCTTTCAGAAAGTCTCCACTCGGGCCAGCCTGTGAGCAGTGAGAGCTGCCAGCACACACCTGGCTCAGCCAGGAGCTGGGTCACTGTACCCCTCGGCTGTCAGAGGGAGGCACCAATCTGGGGGCACAGGGGCATGCAGCATACTCACTAGCCCGGGATAGTTGCTACAAACGACTGCTGGCCACAGAGCCTCACTTCCTGGGTGTCCTTTCATCCTTCCCAAGCAAACATTTGAACATTAAACTGATGTGAGGTTGGGGCAGTTACAGACTCCAGGTTGCGTTTTAGGTCTCGGCTAGACAAGCACATGAGCTGTCTCGAAGAGACATGTTGTTTACAATTCAGTGGGCTTCAGCCTACCCATGGGCCTATCATTTGTTCGCTCCATCTTCACTCTTGTATCCTTCGTTCCCGTTTGTCCATGGCATGCATGCATCATGCCTCTTGTTCTGTTTAGCCCTCCCCTAGAGCATGGACCAAGTACTTGTGTACATCCACTGCTCCAGTTTTAGGAGCTACTTTTTTCTTTGTGTTTGAGCACTCCACACAAGCGGTCATTTTTTAGGTCGAGCTAGAGTAGCGCGCATGTGCTGCTCTGCGAGACTTTATGTGAGGGGCTTCCAAAAGCTGACCACACGCTCGTGCACAATGGCCTTTTCCGTGCGGTTACCCGCACGGCCGCCATGTGTTTTCAATTATCGCGCCCGGCGGCCGTGCGGGTAACCGCAAGCAATAGGCCATGGTGCACGCTCTCGCGCATGCGCACCGCTCGCGGGCTTCTTTTTCGTTGTTGGAATGGCACTGCTGTGCGTGTTCCAGAAACTGTTCAGAAGGTGCGGCACTCGGGGGAGTGCCGTGTCTGTTGCTAGTTTTCTGACACTGGAAGTTGCTTCCTGGCCAGCGTGGGCAGTAAGTATTAATCTCCCTGCGGGCTAGGAGAAATGCGGGGCGCTGTTTGCATCTGCGAGGTGACGTGTGCCATGAGTTTAAACTGCATCATAGCTGTGCAACGCTGGAGTCCCCTTGGTCAAAAGTCGAGGTTTTTTTCTTGATTAAGTCAGCATTCGAGGACAGCGAATGCATCCAAAATATTACGCTCTCTTAGTAAACTCGAGCAGCTCTTGGATTATCTGGAATCCACTCAATTAACTCACTATTCCAAGGTATCATAAATTCATATTTAGAAACTATAATGTCTAATAAGTACTACTCAGTGCCGGAACAATCTAACGCACTGCAGAGAACCGCGTTTGCGTGCGGTAATACCACACCACACGGTTTACTCTGGGAGAAATCTCAACTTTGCTCATTAGCATAATTTATGCATACATTCTTTAGGTATGCAAATATATGCACATATTTCAACATGCTGAATGAAGGAAATCCAAGATGGCGGCGATCACTGGTGGCAGGAGCGGGGACTGCCTGGATAAGAGCATCACGCTGCCGCCGGACAAGATTTTCCGCAACCTGGAAAACGCCAAGAGTTTCGCCATAGACATCGGTGAGGCGCCTCCCGCGGCTGGGGGCGAGAGAGTTGTTCGGGAAGGGATAAAAGCTTATACTTACCCTTTATTCCGCTGTCAATAATCACGCAGTGGTTCCTGCCTCTACAGCGGCCGCCATGCGGCACTCTGGGATTTGTAGTTTGGAGTGTATGAGTTAGTTCCTTCAGTACAAGTCTTAGGCGGAAGGGGTGAACTCGATTTTCTAAAGGATGCGTATAGGGTCACCAGCTCCTCACAACACGAGGAGCTGTTCCCCTGACTCTTGATGTCATTGAGAGGTAAGGAGCATAAGGCTCAGCGAAACTACATTTCCCAGAAAGGGCGTAGGGGCTCCGTGGGGGACAAGAGTTAGGTAAACAGCATGGAAACCAATCAAGGGGTTTACTGGATATAGGACTAGGCACGTTTCACAGGACACAACGTGTATCTGTATTACCGCTTTGGCACCGCAGCACACAACGTTCACGTAGAGCAGGCTTATTAGTGCCCCACAGTGTGGTCTGTGTGATAGCGTATTACAGTGTCAGACACCACGGGCGTGGGAAATACGTATAAACTAGTGTATGTTTTTCAGCGCACAATGTGAGATTGCAGAGCCAACTGGACCACCTCGGGGATGAGTGTATATTATGTAAATAACGAACGTTGTTGAGGTGGGGAGGGTACGTGAGTCCATACTGTAAGTATACAGCAGTTTGTGCAAGTTCCTAGATTACTGCGCAGGCATATGTAAGGCTTTGGTCCTTATGAACCAGTGTGGGTAAACAGAGCAGGCTAGGCACCCTCAACAGACGGACAGTGTGTGTACATAGGTTAGGTTGGGCACATTCTGTGTTTTGAGCAAATCGTATACCTCCTACTACTATGTATGTGTAAAGAGCATTCTGCGCTCGAATGGTGAGTCAGTTGTAAAGCTGATGGGGTTGGATAGGCAGCTTGTGAGGCACAATTACTGCACAGAGTGTGGGACGGATAGAGCAGGTTGTCACTTAAGTGGTTATCCTTGTACTATATATAGTGCAAAATCAAAGTATAACCTTAACCAGGGGCGTAACTAGACCTGCACTTTGGGGGGTGGGGCAGCAAATATATCAACTAATGGAGGCGGGGCTAACTTCAAACAATGGGGAAAAACTATCCTATACCAGAAAATAGTGCTACATTGTGCATTTTAAACATACTGGTCATACCCTCTAAACGATTACAACAAACCTGTTTTGATGGATTTTACAATGTTTCTAGGCTACTGCCTGTTCTATAAACAGGGGACGAGTGATTTGCCAACTAAAAAGCAGCTTCTATAAATTCCAATTCAAAGGACTTTACAAACAGTCTTTGCAGCGCTATTTCAAGAGGGGACCCCTTTTTAGGTCTCGCCGATGCAGCGCGCATGCGCTGCATAGGAGGGGACCTTTTGGAATCGATCAGCATTTTGGCTAAAAGCGTGCACGTTTTGCATTGCTTTCTATTGCAACGCGTGCACGTTTGGCGTTTCCCTTGCGGGAGCGAGCATCAGCACCATCTGTTTGTAATTATCTTGAAAACAGATGGTGCCCCTGCTCGCTCCCGCAAGGGAAACGCTGTGTGTGTCTGGGATGCAGGCCGTGTCAGTTGCCTTTCAATTCGATGCCACGCCGCATGCCGCACCTCTACCCCCTTCTGCCCTTTTGGTCTTTGCCCCTCCCGTGCTGTGATTGGCTCTGTATATTTTTAATCTTTGTTTGTTTTGTGCTCTTCAGCACTATATTAACTTATATTTTCAGCTGCGTAAATGTTTAATACGGCTGGCTCAAAGTTTGTTTCCAATACATGACCTTTCAACTCCTAAACGGCTAGGTCAACTTGTGAAAACATAGTGTACAATATATAGCTTTTTAACTTGATGCCACGCCGCATGCCGCACCTCTACCCCTTCTGCCGTTTTGCTCTCTGCCCCTTCCGTGCTGCGATTGCCTCTGTATATTTTTAATCTTTTTGTTTGTTTTGTGCTCTTCCGCACTATATTAACTTCCATTTTCAGCTGCCTAAATCTGAAATACGGCTGGCTCAAAGTTTGTTTCCAACACGATGGGTGGGGTAAGATTGGGATCTCCAAGGTAGGAGACGTCTGGCAGGGAGCGCACCTTAAGTCCTATCAGGTGCTGCAGGAAGAGTTTGGCCTGTACAGGTCTTAGTTTTTTAGATACTCGCAACTGTGCCATGCCCTGGCAATATCACTCAGTGCCACGAAATAACACGCCACATAATTACACTCTACTCCAGAGTTCTTCAAACTGTGGGGCGCGCCCCCCTGGGGGGCGTGGAAGTGTTCCCAGGGGGGCGCAAATGGGTCTGCAATTACATGTAAATGAAGACAGCTTGGAAGCGCAAAAGGCGCTTTTCTAGGTTGTCTTCATTTACATGCAGCAGTTAAAGCCCATAAAAACGGGCCTGGACAGTAATTCTGAGTGACATGGAGCAGGGTCAGTGAGTGTGAATTCGGCGTCCAAGACAGGCGCGCACCGACCATTGTACTGAGAGGGCTTTAGTTCTCCCCCCCCCCTCCCCCCTCCGTCAAGTTCTGTGGCGTGGGCTGGCAGGGCTGAGGGCCTGACCTTCAGTTACATAAAGTGTTCCCTACAATGATGGTTGCCACTAGGTGTTTTTATTACTTTCCAAAAACGCTGCTGCCTTCCTGTCTCATATTATATACATGATTGTTTCAATGCCATAACAAAACACAATGACCTACCATACTCGTCTGCCAGCGAGCTGCATCGGCCCCCGGCGACCTCCTTTTGTAAGTTAGCGGGACACACATATATCGACTCGGCCACTACAAAGAGCTGGACAGGAGCACCACACTTTCACCCCAGACTCTTACCCGGCCCCACAATCCCATTTTGTTGTGCTAATTTGGAAAAGTTTCGTTTGAACTTTAACATTTATGTATGCGTTTAAGTCACTTCGTGGTTCCAGCCCTCCTCAAATAAACAGAATGCTCTCCCAGTGCAGACAGGAGAGTGTTGTTTATTGATGGATCCGGTTACTGAGCCTAAGGCACGGAATTGTGTTAAAGCTCTCTCTGTGAGAGTGAACGTGGTGATGGGAATACAGTGGTGCGGCAGACTCGACCTTTTCAAATATTAATACGGGCCCTCGGACTTTAAAAGGCTGATCGAACTCGAACTTTCTGTTGAATTAAATGAGTAATTTGGAGACTCACATAGTAATTGTCATAATAGATTATTTTAGGTCGTTACCCTCCCTTTTCTGGGTGCTGCCTTTATCCTGTATTTTTCTTCTTCAAATATGATATTGTTATTATTGTAATGCATTCTGTAAATTTGTAAAGCGCTCTGATAACCGCAAGGGCCATGTTCGCGCTATAAAAAACTATCAAAATAAATAAATATTTAATGTGGATTGGTGGAAATCGGCAGGGGTCAAAAATGCCATTATCACACCCCACACCCATCAACAAGTAGATAGCAGGAGTATCCAGCAACACTTCAACATGTAAGCCACAATAAATAAAATACCCATCACATGGCGGTTAAAAGGCTGTGCTATGCCAAAAGAATTTTGCTTTCTACAGAAAAGTCCAAACATTTAGACCAGTGTATTGAATTATAACATACCCATTCCTTTTGTGCTTTCTTCAGCTCCACGCTGTAAGAGCCTAGACCTGGGTCCTGTGCTCACTCCATCATAGGACTCAATCACCCCACTGAACAGGGCAAATGGGCCAAAACAGATTTAGGGCTGCTTGTGCTCTTGTTCTGAGGGCTTTGGCTCTCAGTCTCAGCAAGACTATTCCTACTGAAGCAGGGACAAGGCTAACTTGCTCGTTTCTGTCTGGGGTGGTATGGTGGGCAAAACAATCATGCACTGGAATGGGGTCCTGAATAATTACCACTGGTTGAGATTAACTCAAACATTCCACACAGTACTTTTCTACTTTTTGCAAAATCTGCTGTAGCAATCACTACGTAGAACACAACATTATATATTTGTTACATGACAAAGAAGGGTTCCATGGATTTTGCTGAAGTTTGTACCCTGGCCTTCATGGTGCATGTGGGACTATTGTGACATCCTGGCCTTTTACATATTTTGGCCTCTGTTCCACTCCTAACACACAGTGAGAAATCTGTGCTGATCGTAGAGTATTTACCATCTGCTATGGGCTGGGTGTTTTAGCTCCTACCTTGTTGCTTTCTCTGGGCCTCGTAACCTTCACACCCTGAATGCCTTTACCAGCTTGACTATCTGCCATCTTACAGCCTTCTTTTGTTTTCCGCTGATGGGATTTACCACCACACCTCCCAGGTGGCTGATGGTCTCCTAGTGTCCCGAAAAAAATGTAATGGGCTGGGTGGTTTGCAGATCAGCACTGAGGGAAGACAGAGGAGTTCTGGGAGATGACAGAGGCATCAGCAGGAGACCACTGACCCAACACTCTGAGCTGGCATCCACCCATACTCTCCCCTTCGGCATATATTGCTGGGAACCTCGAAGCAGACTTCTGCACTAACCCTATCTTCAAACACAGACTTGTATGCAGGGATGATCCTCATGGCATAACCCTGTCCCTCTCACCAGCCTTCATACACTGTTGGTGTCAGCAGGGGCCCTAGGTTCCTCTTTCTGCCGCCCATGCTGTACCTGTGCTGTCTTTGAGGTAAGCATCTATTGCTATTGCCAATGATGTATATGTTTTGTGTGGGAGAAAAACATGCATAAATGGTATTTATACTCTGCCTATTTAGTGTGTCTTTTGGAAGGTGCAATGCTGCGACTGCCTTTGAAGTAACATTTCATGTTTGGAAGGTGGAGTGAGGTAATGTACCACATAATATTGTGGCTGTACTACTACCTTTGATTTTAGACCCAACTGCTGGCTGGGTGCATGGTGACCATCTGGCAATATGCATCCACTTAAGTTGGGCTGTCCAAAATTCTACCTTTGTGAGGCGTCTGTTCCATGCAAATATCACTTGCAGCTCACCTGGGAGAAACCTTCTCCTAGGATTTTTTGTCGAAGGCCCACTAGGCCAATGTGGTGGAGGTCTGATGGATAATTTGATGAAGAGAGCAAAATAATTTTGCAATGGGGAAGCAGGGTGGAGAAAAGTAAGGGTGACTGTGGTGGAGGAAGGAAAAGTGAAGAAGTTGCTAAGGATGTTGATAGTGATGGGATGAGAAGAGTTGGAGGAGGAAATACTCTTTGGTGGATCTAAAGAAATAAGGCAGAATAGGCCTATGGATAAGTGGGGATTGAAAAGGGAGAGGAAGTGCTATGTGGTTGCAGGATGATGATCAGAGGAGGAACTCAGAAGGATGAGGGGGTGAAAGAGAACAAGAGAATGAGAAAGAGAGAGACTGAAAACGTTCCTAGAAAGAGCAATCCAGGAGAGCATCAAAAATCTAGAGGAAATGCAAGATCACAAGAAAGTTACAGAGAGGGAAAGAGAGAGCGAGAGAGAACACATTGGGTTGAAATTCAACAGACTTCAGGCTGTAGAATTTCCTATTCTTGCACTGTTACTATTGTTAGAAATCACTACTATTTATTACTCCCCTTCTACGAATGTACATATATGCGATGCATGCTTGGGTGTTGGTCCTGTGCTGTCATGGACTTCAAACAATTAAAGTACCAAAATGGACCTGACATTTCATGCCCTTTAACCATGAATTGCAATACATGGTTGATCATTTGACACACCTTCGGCCTCTCAGACCTCCTTTTGACTGATCAGTGCAGGACTTTCAGAGCCATGTTTAGTTTCTGATCCAGCAACTGCCTTTTACCCCAAAAGCAGCAATGCCAAATACACTACCAGGGATAACAAATGTCCAGACAGCTGTAGCAGCTGATACCGTTGGATAATTCTAATCTTTGTGCTGTAGATGCATCATGGATAATCATACTTTATGCCCAGTTTCTGTACTTTATTATGTGCTGTTAGCACCAACATCTTTCCAAATATTAGTTGTTTTCATGCAGCTGTGGTACTTGCCAAGCATATCAAAAGCATGAATACATATTGGAAGCTAGAATTCATGGTTACCATGTAGTAATACTAAATACAGCTTCAACAATCGGTGCGTTATAGTGCTGTCCTGATTATGTAGCATACCACTACAGTAAAGGGAGCCTCAACTGGTCATTGTAACCCAGGTTCTAATAATGTTTATGCCACCATTGATCAAAGTATTAGCCCCCCCGAACTCGGAGTCTAGTTGCGCCCCGGTCCAAGACATGGCTAAAACTTCTGCAAGTTAAACTAATCAAGGGGGAAAATGCTATTTTACCTTATGAAACCTCAGTTGGTTAATGTGATCACTGCAGATGGCTTCGTGTGTGACCAGACAGAGTCACAGAATTATATCCTGATTGGTGCAATGAGGAATAGTGCTTTGTTTATAGCGCTACAAGGTCCCAGTCTGTGACAGAAAGCACTAAGAATGCCATTATTTCAAAATTGTATTACACTGTATAAAACAGGCTGCTGCAAAATACTGTTTAAGGAAAAACAAGTGCTTTAAAAAAACACATTTCAGTGATAAGCTTTCAAACTATATCTAATTTAAATATATTTATGTGTCCATTACAAAATATGCACTCCTTTTAATGGACACATATATTACCTCTCAAACAGAATAAATGTTTGTCACCATGTAGCTGATTGACTCCTTTAATAAAAAGCTACACTGACTCCAAAGCAGCCTTTATATTTGGTGATTAACCACTGCACACATTTCCATTTCTTTCAGGTAGCTGGCACCTCGGTGAGAAGGCATGCTTCTTCTTTAGTTCTCTACTATCTATTTCACAGCACAGGACCCCCCCTCCCACCCTCTGTGAGTGGGTACTGGAACCCAGTTATGGCAGTCTTACTATTAAGAAGAACACAGGGTGCATTTTGCTTACTAGCATTAGGGCTCAAGTCACTATTGTTGCGCACAGAACAGGGCCCAAGCAACAGGGGAGGAGGGAGGGGTAAATGTGCTTTTTTGTTGCTGTTTTTTACACAAAGTGGCAGAAAGCCTATTTGGACATCTGGCCTAGAAGTAATGGCCCTGTTGAGTGGGCAGAGTGGACAGCCTGAAGCTGTAGGTATTATTGGTGCAGCAGTTGCATTAGAGAGCCAGGGCATACTTGCTGTGCCAGTGCTTCTTTGAAACCTTGGCGCAATGACCTAAGGGAGAGGAAAAATTAGTGCAGAGGAGACGCCTTGATTTGGACATCAGAAAGATGCAAGGGATGCAGAGAGATGGGAGGGAGAGAGATGATGAGAGATGGGATTGAGAGGAATGGTGTGAGATGAGAGCCTGTGTTGTTAACAAACGTCTGTACCTATCATTAGTGAAATAGGTGCAGTGACACGTTTGCCCAGGGGTCCACTGCATCACAAGTTTGAATGTTTTACAATAAAAAGGGTGCATGGGGGCTCATTTTCCTTGCTAGCATTAGGACAGATGGTGCCCTTGGCGCAAAAAAGGTGGGCAGCATGCAGTAGCTCATTTTCTTTCAGAAAGAGAGCGGGCTTGTTGCGAGATTGAAGTGATGGTCAGACATTGTGAGGAAGGAGTGAAAGAAGAGGAGATAGACTGCTTCTAAGGGCTACAGTCATCATTAATGCGGCAGATGGAGTGCATTGAGGCCCACAGCACCCCAATTATGGGCAGTAGTGTTTTGGATCAATTCTATTCTTGTTTGATGCTGTTGCATTTTTATAAATCCCACATTCAGTGTGGATTACGAGCTACAGAAAAGCAATCCTGAAATGATAACATGATCCCCGCCCACATTGATCATCCCTCCCCTCCCCAAATCCTTGCCATATAGTTTTGGAGGGGGGCCCCAACTTCAAAACATTGTGCTTAGGGGGGCTCAGAGCAAAAAAGTTTGAAGACCTCTGCTCTACTCAATACAATATAAATACACTACACATAACACCACTCAGTACCACATAATTACACCATGTAATTACACTCTACTAAATGCAACATACACTCCACAAAATACCACTCAGTGCCACATAATTACATGCCACATAATTACACTCTACTCAATGCAACATAAATACACTCCACATAATACCACTCAGTACCACATAATTACACCACGTAATTACACTCTACTAAATGCAACATACACTCCACATAATACCACTCAGTACCACATAATTACATGCCACATAATTACACTCTACTCAATACAATATAAATACACTACACATAACACCACTCAGTACCACATAATTACACCACGTAATTACACTCTACTAAATGCAACATACACTCCACAAAATACCACTCAGTGCCACATAATTACATGCCACATAATTACACTCTACTCAGTGCAACATAAATACACTCCACATAATACCACTCAGTACCACATAATTACACCACATAATTACACTCTACTAAATGCAACATACACTCCACATAATACCACTCAGCCACATAATTACATGCCACATAATTATACTCTACTCAATACAATATAAATACACTCCACATAACAGCACTCAATACCACATAATTACACCACGTAATTACCCTCTACTAAATGCAACATACACTCCACATAATACCACTCAGTGCCACATAATTACATGCCACATAATTACACTCTACTCAATGCAACATAAATATACTCCACATAATACCACTCAGTGCCACATAATTACACTACACATAATTACACTCTCCTCAATGCAACAAAAAAACACTCCGCATAATACAACTCAGTGCCACATAATTATATGCTACATAATTATACTGCACTCAATGCAACATACACTCCAAATAATACCACTCACTGCCACATAATTACATGCCACATAATTACACTCTACTAAATGCAACATACACCCCACATAATACCACTCAGTGCCACGTAATAACACGCCACATAATTACACTACACTCAATGCAATATAAATACACTCCACATAACACTCAGTACCACATAATTACACACCACGTAATTACACTATACTCAATGCAACATAAATACACTCCACATACCATTCAGGGCCACATAATTACATGCCACATAATTACACTCTACTCAATGCAACATAAATACACTCAACATAATACCACTCAGTGCCACATAAGTACACGTCACATAATTACATTCTATTCAATGCAACAAATACACTCCACATAATACCACTGTGCCACATAAGTACAAAAAAATAGAAAACATTTTTTATGTTAAAATCTGTTTTTAATCAGGTTGTTCAGTTGTATATAATGTCGTCTTGGTTTTTATAAAGGTAACAAAAATGCTTAACACTTTTCATTATAACTTTTCAACATAATGCACATTAGCCACAATGCTCTACAACATACCCAAAACTTCAGGATAAACAAATAAGGTCCCAAAAGCGAGACCTATTGGCTATGCCAATGCTTGTTTTTGCTTCTTGCTCGCCTATACTGCCAACCTGCCAGAAAAAAGAACTATGAAGCGGCGCTAGTGCTGACCTCATTATAGCGCTCTTTTTCTTTTAAATAACTTTACTTTTAGTGAGCAGCAGTTTGAAGACAGGCCGAGAACACCATGCATTTTTTTGACATCCAGGCCATTATGTTCCCCATCTTCAGTGGACCGGTCACTGAAAAACTTGTATACCCTTTCAATAGAATGCCGTTCGAGTAGCTTCCACAAAAATAGAACATTAGGAAAGCTTCTTCCCTCAATTTCCCTACCTTCTGTACTGATGCTTAAATTCAAGATTGTGTGGTTCTGCGCACACAGCTTCTGAACGGTTTCTCTCACTTGCACCCAATCACTGGCAGTGTCTCCTTCCAGTACAAAAACACATTCAGCGCTTTCCTTCTAGGAAGACTGGCTGTATTGTCCTGCCTATTAGCGTAGACCCCGATATTCTTGCATAGACCCCAGAGCGCCTATAAACATCTGAGCCTACACTTCCATAATTATCTGTTTGGATCCCATAATCACAGATGTCAGTTTCATCCTCCATTGCAGCTCGAGATCCTTTCAACTTATTTTACGCATAAAAAGGAGGGGTTTCCAGTTCCATGTCCTGATATTTACATAGTTTTTTCCCCTGTTCAACCTTGAAATATCATATGATGGCTATGCTTTGTGTTGTATGGTGTTTTGTTTTTCTACTCTATTTTGAATTGTTGTTTTGTCTGGTTAGAGTGCCGTGGTGATGTGTGACATTGGGTTACAGACTCAAAATAGAAAATTTTCTTTCTGATGTTTTATTGTTTACAAAGCCGTGCAGTGGGAGACAATATTGGTGCATCATACTTTGTAGTTTTTTCTAGCGCTTATTTTTAGTTGGATTATTGTTTAAAACAACACTGCGTAGGTGCATAGGTGCCTTAACCATATGTGTAATGCTTACCAAGAAACATTGATCGAATATCCCCTTTTCTGATTTTTATCCCATACACAAGCACCATGTTGGATAGCTTGGACATGTGTTTCACGTAATGTGCCCAAACGCTGTAAACACCGGGATTGTACTAAAGTTTGTTTCACAACTTGAAGTCTCTGGGTAGATTCACAAACATTTTGCGCTGGGTTAGTGTCACGTAAGTGGCGCTTACCAGCACAAAATGTTTTTTTCCTAATTTACTTTCCAGTGCAAAACTTGTTTTGCACTGGAAAGTAACCTAAAGTAATGCAAAGCAGCGCGGAGCACTGCTTTGTGTTATTTAGCGCCAAAGGGAGTTACATGGGTGGTATATGGGCATTCCTATGTAGCCACCCATGCCTTTTGATGCCAAACCCTATCTACAAACAATAGTATTTTACAAAGTTCGAAGCACACGCTGCTCATATCAAATTCAGTATAATTCACTTATAGAGAATCATAAGACAAATGACAAAATTCCGTGTCTTCTTATGTGTACTTTTATTCCATCCACTTCTTTTAGCCTTAGCCAACGCGTTTCGTCGCTTAAGGGTGTCACCCCTGCGACTTCCTCAGGGCTAAACGTAAAAATACCACAATTGTAATGCGAGAATAACAAACATCATAGGACTATGAGATACAAAGCATAATGCCATTATTGTTCGCCCTGTGCAATATCCAATAATTGTGTAATGAAATACATGGTGATGTGGAAACCCATCGCAAGCCATGTTGAATTTGATTAAACAGATCAACACTTCTGTGTATTGCCGCTAATACTCAGGTGTGAGCAAAAAAGAGCACAAAAACCATCAAGTGACCGGTCACGCGACACACATAAATAATCAGAGTGAATAAAGTAGTGACGCCCTTATGGAAGTGATCCTTGAAACTAACCATATCTTGTGGCAAAAACATATCAAACCAAAACAAAAATATATTTAATAAACACCCCCACGGTTGGAAACCAAGGAGGCATCTTGTACCTTTAGGTTTGAAAGTGGTCGATAATATGGACTTGTTGGATATTGCACAGGGCGAACAATAATGGCATTATGCTTTGTATCTCATAGTCATATGATGTTTGTTATTCTCGCATTACAATTGTGGTATTTGTATTACTTTTAGCCCTGAGGAAGTCGCAGGGGTGACACCCTTAAGCGACGAAACGCGTTGGCTAAGGCTAAAAGAAGTGGATGGAATAAAAGTACACATAAGAAGACACGGAATTTTGTCATTTGTCTTATGATTCTCTATAAGTGAATTATACTGAATTTGATATGAGCAGCGTGTGCTTCGAACTTTGTAAATTGTTTGATACAATCTGTGATTGTTAAATGGGGAAGTAGGGTGTATCTTCCCACTCTGAATGCACCGCTATTGACAATTTTTGCATTAATAGTTACTTGTTTGTGATTTCTATACCAGCACCTGAAACCTTATACGCCCAGTTCAGTAGCTACAAACAATAGTAGACAGGGTTTAGTGCAAAAGTTAAAGCCATTTGAAAGAGAAATGTTTTTATTTCTTCTTTCTTTTCCATCTTTGCATGCGTGCTGCTGTGTGAAGCACGCATACAAAGTAGGAAAAGCCTTAAAGTGTGTCTAAGCATAGTATTTTGTACTGGAAGGGTATCCTTCCAGTACAAAACCTATGGTAGATTCAGGCATGCACCCTAGCACTATGGCGCTAAGGTGTACCTGGCGCTCGGCAGCTAAAATCTGCGCCAGCGCTAAGGAGAGGGGATGAGAGAGCCCTATCTTTGTAGATATGGCGCTCTCCTGCTCTCTCCTTCTAACGCAGCGCAGCATTTTTGGCTGCTGCTAAGCGTTCCGTGACTTGTTTGAGAATCTGGGCCTTCATGTGTTATCGCTTCACCAGTTGCTTTTGACCTGCAGATGATAGAAGACCCAGTGGGAACTCTTTTACATCACACACAGTATACAGCTCTTGTCTGTATGCTCTCTAGAACTCCCCCAAGTACCCATTGTCTGATTTACGTTTTGGGGAGGTGTTCAGAGAAGTGGATGCATTTGCCAAATGGAGCCACCCAGCGTGCAGCCACTACCTCTCTAGGGCTGTTTCTACAGAAATTCCCTCCCGGCACCTCAATGTAGCAGCAGATTTAGAATTGCCAGGCATGCATGTGATCCGTGTTCTTTATCAGAGGTTGGCAGAGAAGAGTCTGCTACTTTCAAAATCCCAGGAGAGGGTCTGTGGGCTCCGCAAATGTCATTGACTACTTACCGTAGTTCTTTCTCCATGTGCGTACTTAAAGTATAGTGTGCCCTAGTGTTGCTAACAGTCACTACTGAGGCTTCTGAGATGATTGTTATTCATTATTTGCATTGGGTTTTACAGATCCTATACTCATATGTTTTTATTATTACACATCATTAAATTTGCAGCTGTACGGTTGTCTACTTGTGTCATTAAAGCTGCCTTAACACGCTCTTTGTACAAAACAGAAAATAGAGGAAAAATAAAGCGGCAGACCAGAAAATGAGGATAAATCACGGCTTCCCTGCTTAAATTGTGTGCTCTTGGGCTACATAGCTAAAAGACATTAACATTTGAGAAAGCCTATAGCTCTTGCATCGCTGAGACCTATTGGATTTGCCAATGGTTGTTTTATTTTGTTTCCCTCTACCTCGCCTCCTCTCCGTGGCACGGTGAAAACGGATGAGTGCGTACACCCCCCAGGAGGAGAGAGTGCAGACAAAAAACAAGCATTGGCAAAGCCAGTAGGTCTCGCCTATTCAGGAACTACTTGCTTTGTCAATGTATTTTAGCCATGTTCTGCACAAGCATGGTTGCTGTTCAAAATGGCTAAATGTTAGTGGGGTAAAGGAGAGTAGAGTGGAGTGTCTTAAAGTGGAGTAGACTGGAGTGTTAGTGACGTTGAGTGGTGTTTAGTGGTGAAGAGTAGAGTTGAGTGGACTGAAGTGGAGTGGCGTAGAGTGAAGTGGTGTAGAGTGTTGTGGAGTGTCATGGAGGGAGCAGAGTGTCGTAGAGTGGATGGGCATAGATTGGATTAGAGTTTAGTTTCGTAGAGTGTCAGAGTGGAGTAGAGTGTCTTAGAGTGGAGTGGTGTAGAGTGTGGTGGAATGGTGTAGAGTAGAGTGGAATGGCGTACAGGGTGTTGCGTGGAGTATAGTGTTGTAGAGTAGATTGTCGTAGGGGGAAGTGGTATAGAGTGGAGAAGTGTAGGAGTGAAATGCCATAGAGTGGAGTAAAGTGTTGTAGATTCGAGTGGAATAGAGCATCAGAGTGGAGTGGACTGGCATACAGTGAAGTAGTGGAGTGAGTAGAGTGGAGTAGTGTGTCTTAGAACAGAGTGGAGTAAAGTGCCATGGAGTGGCATATTGGAAGTTGCGTAGAGCGTGGTAGAGTGAAGTAGTGTCATACATTGGCATAGAGTGCTGTAGAGTGTTGTAGAGTTGAGTGACATAGAGTGTAATTGTAATTAGGATTTGTTGAAGCACATTAAACCACAAGGCATGAAAGTGCTAAGCCAATAAGGCACCATGGGAAGGGGGAGGAAACCTAAACAGAGTAAGACATGCACACCTAAGCTACTCTTAAGGGAAGCCTAGTTAGAGAATAACCCCGTTTTCACCTGCCTACGAAAAGTCAGGTACAAGTTTAAACTCCTAATCTGTTCCGGGAGGGAATTCAACAACCTGGCCACCGTGAAGGCTCGTTCCCCCCCATCTAACTTTCCTGCATCTAAGAACAATGACCTTGCTCCGTCCTACCGATCTCAGAGTTCTGCTAGGGACATACCAATTAAAGGCGGTCCTAAGATAACCCGACCCCTGTAGATGGAGAGCCTTATGAACCAAGCAAAGGTCTTTGAAAGAATCCCACTCCTGCACTGACAACCAGAGGAGAGTTCACAATCCCTCCCTGACTGAGATGTGTTTTGGCAGACCCAGGACCAATCGAGCTGCTGCAATTTGGATAATTTGGAACTTATTTTAGGAATACTGATTAGCATTTAAATAGAACGCATTACAGTAATCCAAGTGAGACTTGATGAGCGCGATGACCACTGACACCCTAAGCTCATTCGGAAGAAAATGAAGAATTTTCTTCAGTCTTAATAATCCAAAAGCAGGAGCTCACCGTTCTATTGACCTCGGTGTCAAAAGTCAAGGTGTTATCAAAAATTGCACCCAGATTTTTGGCCGGGGGCACCGGAACAGGTAAAATGCCACAAGTTTCCAGCCACCATCAATTGGTCCAGATCGAGTTTTCAGTACCAAAAAGCACAATCTCAGACTTCTCCTCGTTCATTTTGAGCCAGTTCTCCCTCATCTACATGCAGATTTCAGTCATGCAAGCCCTAAACTTGTCCGCCACCCCTTCCCAGTCATCGGAGATGGTAACGATGATCTGGGTGTCATCCGCATAGGGCGACACCCGGAAGCCAAAAGATCGCACCAACTTCGCCAATGGGGCGACATACAAGTTAAATAAAGTAGGAATGAGGGAGGACCCCTGTGAAACCCCACAGGGAAGCTGAAAAAGTTTGGCTCTATAATCCCCACAGCTAACTGTAAAGGACCTATTCAGTGGGAAGGACTCCAGCGGGTCGAGAGCGACATCCTTCAGCCAAGCCTGGCGCAGCCTTTGTATCAACAAAGATGGAGAAATGGAGTCAAAGGCCGCAGACGGGTCCAACAACACCAGAATAGCCGCACCTCCCTGGTTGACTTTCCTGTGGAAGTTGTGGAGTAGAGTTGAATGGAGTAGAGCATCATAGCGTGGAGTATCATAGAGGGGAGTGTCGTAGACTGGAGTGGAGTAACCTAGAGTGAAGTGGCGTAAAGTACAGTGGTGCAGAATAGATTGGCATAGAGTGCAGTGGCGTAGAGCGCATTGGTATTGAGTAAAGTGGCGTAGAGTGGCATAAGTGCAGTGGCATAGAGTAGAGTGGTGCAGAGTAGATTGCAGTGGCATAGAGTGCAATGGCAGAGTGGAATGGCGCAGAGTGGAGTAGAGTGGCAAAGAATGCAGTGGTGCAGAGTAAGCTGTTTCAGAGTAAAGTGAAGTGGCATAGAGTAGAGTGGTGCAGTGTAGAGTGGAGTGGTACAGGGAAGAGGTGTAGAGTGGCATAGAGTAGAGTGGTGTAGAGTGCAGTGGTGCAGAATAGATTAGAGAGGCATGGAGTGGAGTGATGCAGAATTGAGTGGAGTAGAAAGTGGTGGAGTAGAGTTCATTGGCATAGAGTGCAGTAGAGTTGAGTGGTGCAGAGTAGAGTGCAGTGGTGCAGAGTAGATTGGCATTGAGTTCACTGGGGGAGAGTACAGTACAGTCTTGTAGAGTAGAGTGATGTAGAGTCCAGTGTCATAGAGTGCAGTGGCATAGAGAGGTGCAGAGTAGAGTGGTGTAGAGAGCAATGTAGCATAGAATACAGTGGTGCACAGCAGACCTGAGTGGCGTAGAGTGCAGTGACATAGAGCGCAATGGTGTATAGTGGCGTAGCATGCAGTGGTGCAGCGTGCAGTTGCGTAGAGTTTAGTAGTGTAGAGTGCAGTAGTGCAAAATAGTTGGTGTAGAGTGCAGCAGTCTAGAGTGCATTAGTTTTGAGTAAAGTGGTGTGAAGCGCATTGACGTAAAGTGTAATGGTTTAGAGTAGAGTGGCATAGAGTGCAGTGGTGCACAGTAGAGTGGCATAGATTAGCACAGGGTAGAGTGCAGTGACATAGAGTGGAGTCACGCAGAGTGGAGTAGAATGGCATAGAGTGCAGTGGCTTAGAGTAGACTTTCAGAGTAGAGGGAAGTGGCATAGAGTGGAGTGGTGCAGAGTATAGAGCAGTGGTACAGAGTAGTGGCGTTGAGTGCACTGGTGTATTGTACAGTGGCATAGAGTGCAGTGTTGCAGAGTAGAGTGGCATAGAGTGGAGCAGTGTAGAGTGGAGTGACCTTTGAGTAAAGTGGCATAGAGTGTAGAGTACAGTGGCGTAGAGTACAGTAGAGTAGTGTATTGCAGAGTTGAGTATAGTGGCATGCAGTGGTGCAGAGTTAGATTGACAGAGTGCAGAGGCAGAGGGTGTATTGGTTTTGAGTAAAGTAGTGTAGATTTTGTTGTATATATGAAACGGGGGGAGATAAGAGCATACATGCCAATAGACCCGATTCAGGCGGGAGACTACAGATTTTTCAAGCCAAAAATGGCTTTATTTAAGCTTTATCCCGCCTGAAATTGCATTTTCTACAATAGAAGTCAATGGGGAATTTTCATTCTCCCGATTTTTTATTTTAAATCTCCCACGTCCCTGTCCTAAAATGTTGGCATGTATGTAAGAGATATTACAAAAGAGGGCTCATTCTCCTTAATCGTGAGAGTATATCAAAAACAGGAGCCGTACTCGAAACGTGTGGGTTGCCTTTTTTGAATACCAATCTATTTCTATCCAAACCAAACCTTTTTACTAACATTAGGATAATGAAAGGCTGCGGGCAAGAGGACAAAAAAAACAGAGCGGATCTGAATACACACCTCCTCTCATATACTGATACGACTTCCACCCTCCCCCTTTTTTTGGTCCTTTTTTGTTTCTTTCTGTATTTATCAGAAAATTGTAAAGGACATTTTTCTCCTTTATAATTTTTTCCTTTACTTTAGTCAATTTTATCAGGCTTCACCATGGAGTGTGCTTTAGGAAGCATATATAAGGCTAGTAATTGTATGGTAGGCTACAGTACTGCCTTAACAATAAATACTTCAGTTTCTGTAGAGAGAAACGCCTGTCCAACTACATCCAGCACCAGGGCTGGCTTTAGGGCAGTGCGACTGGTGCGGCCGCACTGGGTGCTGACCTGTGGAGGGGGGCGCTGACCTCAGTGGGAGCGTCTTTTTGAGTAATAACTTATGGTTGGCGAGAGGAGGGGGACTTTTGCCTGGTGGTATGAGCAAATCCGAGGAGGCCATCATGGGGTGTGGGGGCGCCAAAAATGATTGTCGCACCGGGCGCCACCAGCCGTAAAGCCGGCCCTGTCCAGCACCTGCCGTAGGATTTAGCCAATTCAGCATAATGGAACAAGGAAATAGTTCTGTTCTTGGGTGCCATTTTGGCTGGGTGCGCGGTCTAGTCCACCGGCACCCAGCAGCCCGAGCAAGACACGCGCTCGCTCTAAAACACAGCATTTAAAAGCCTGACAAGTGGGACTACACAGGCAATATGCAGGCACGAATGATTTCAGGTTACTATACCTGACAAGACCTTGATGCAGTAAGTATGGCATAGCTGAAGTGAATCCTCGATGTAGGATCACGTTTTCTCATACTTAATGACTGTTTCACCTCCCTTTTTTCACGCATAGTGAGACAACAGGCTTGTCTCGCCACCGGAGGACCTCTGAAGCAATAATTATTGCTTTCTATATGTATGTAGTGCCACCTTTATGTATTGTATTGTCCAGTATACCTGTTCTACGAGTGCTCGACCACAGGGGTTGTATCAATGATTATATTAGACGTGTTCACAAAAACACAGCATTGAGAATGTTCTTTTTTAGATGCACGGGTAATAACCACATTAAGGTGTATTTAAAAGTGCATGATGCTCCATGACTGCTGCACTGTTGCGGAGTGCCTGGTCCTTAGAATGTGCCCTCTACCATGGCAAGCTAATTCTTTTTATATATTTCAGATAATTTCAGAACGTAACACCAAATAGGTGTATGGTTTATTTATATTTGCATGCAGAGTGTGTGATGCCATAACACTTTGCAATTATCGTTCTAACTGGGAGTGGTCTCGGAGTAAATTTCCATGGTCCTGACAAAAGCCACAGGGAAGGGTGGCAGAAACATGTAGACCGATTAGAAAGTAGGGTCATTAAATCCAAGAACACTTCCTATTTTTCTTCCCATTTTTAACTATATCGCCTGGAGTAATGAATAATCATAGTTTCCCTACCAGACAGGTATTTTTAGCTTCACAAAAAAAAAACCTCCAACTCCTATCCTCCATAAATGTTGTGGATCTGAAAAAATACAGTGCTTCCGTGTAACACACAGGTAGCAGCACACCCCTCTTCCGCAGCAGAATGGGAAGAACCCTATGATGAAGCATGCCACTAAAGGGTAATAACCCTGGCGGGTGAGGGTTTTACAACAAAAAGCTTTGTGCTTTTTCGAAAAAGGAGGATTAGCGGAGGATTAACACATACGTTTCGAGCAGGGCTCCTTTTTTTGATATACTTGAGGAAATTTTGTCTGCTTGCCCGCAGCCTTTCATTATCCTAATGTTAGTAAAAAGGTTTGGTTTGGGTAGACATAGATTGATATTTATAAAGGCAATCCCAAACATTGTGCTACGTTTGAAATCCTGAGTCTCGGCTTCTCGAAACCAAGCACCAAGGGCCGACCAGTATGGATGACAAGTACACCATGTAGTCCTCATTGCTTCATGAAACATTTTGTACATTGTGACTTGCACAATCATGGTTCATTGTCTCTGTATGATGTGTGGGTGATGTTAAGTGCTATGACAGCCTGCACTGGTAAGAGTAGGGCTATTATACAAATGAACAACATGTGAGAGATGGAAAGCTGTTGTCCGGAAATCCGTGGGGAAGGTCATTTTGTGGGGCCAACAAAGCGTGTTGCACCAGACGCCAGCAGTGCTAAAGCCGGCCCTGTTGATAGGCTGTTGTTGTTTCAGTGGAATATGTTCACCTATTTCATTGTTGACAACACATGCATCCATATATAAAATAGTATAAAAACTAAGGGGCATATGTACAACTGAATGAGGGAGCATTGCGTTAAGCCAAACTTGCTAACGCCACGCTCCACAATTCTGAAAACGCAGGGAAGCGCTGTATTTACAAAGATACGGTGCACCCCTGCGTTTCCCCTAGCGCTGGTGCTAAATTAAGCTGCCTAGCGCCAACGCAGCACCCTTACAATGGCCACACTTTTCATTTCCTCTCAACCCTCCCTTGGCTGGGGGAGGAAGGAGGAAAGTTTGATGATGGTGGTAGTAACCCAGTACAGGCCTGTCAAAGAATAGACTTATTGTGATAGTTCAGCCTTCAGGGAGACACAATGCATAGTGCACAGTTGAAGCAGTCTCCTTTTGTGTTCCTAAGGTTTCCTTATAGAGTCCAACCTTATAGCTCCTAACTCAGTAATGTCTCATTCATGACTATACATTCTGAGGCATTTATGTTGGTCTCCCTCTCCCTGTCCCAGCCATCATCACAAACTCACTACTTCAAAGTCACTGAATGACAAATGTCAGCCTTCCAAAAGAAAATATTTTAATTATTTTTATCTCATTAGCACACCAGAAGGATTCGAAAGGAAAACATTTTACAACAGTGCATAAAAATAAGGTAATGAAAGACAGTGGAGCACCAGGCTATTTCTGTTGCACTCACCACTCCCCGTCCCTTCCAGCAAGGCCTATTCTCAATCCCTTTCCCTTTTCACACTATCGCCAATGACAAGATTTACTGTTGTTAGTTATTAAATCACACATGGGTGTTGCAACTCTTCCCCATCACTACAGCTCAGCATCCTGCTCACACTAGGTCTTTCTCGTTGCGCAGCCCAGACAGCATGCAGCACACAGATCACAGCGCTATCAAGCTGAAGTCAAACTAAATCTGCTCATGACACACGAAAGTCCAAGAGCCAATTAGCGATCCCAGGATTACTAGGACCAAGCCAACCAAGTACAAAGTGCATCCATGTTAAATAAGATGGGGCTTGGAGGTTTAAGTGGCACGGTCGTTCCGGTGTAGGTAGACTGGTTCAGCTGCGCAACAATCAAGCGATGTTCCTTGGGTCAATGCCCTGAATATTGTCCCAGGTGACGCTGTTGGGTCTTCAAGACTGATACAGCTCCCTCAGGATCTTGATTATGCTGTCGGGGGCGCTGCTCTCACCCGGCTTTGCGCCGTTATGTAGCAACTGTGGATCAATCTGCTGGGCATGACGGAACAGTTCCCGGGCAAAGACGGGCTCAACCTGGAAGGAGGACAAAGGAGTCAGAGAGAAGTAGGAAGATGGTGAGAGACCAAAATGGATTTAGGATATTTGAAAGTTACATATGAACAATTTCCTGGCTTGATTTCAAGTGGAAAGCAATTCTTTTTTTGCTCTACTACTTGTTTTCCTTGGCTGATACTTTTTATCATCATCATATCCCTAGCTGCTTTTTTTTTTTTATTACAAATTTTATTAAAGTTTTTAGTAAATGAAGGCCTGACCAGCCCTCACATAAATGCATATACATAAATGCAACAAGTCTCAATGATACTAGTATTACATAATCAAATTAAACTAGCGCAGACATGAAACTACCCCTCAGAACCCCATACATCAATAACGCACATAGACATATGTATTGTACAGGGAATAGGGACCCTCCACTATATCTTACGCCTATTTGATTGTTCCTACATCTCTATTAAAGCTTCAGCAGGCTGTACAGGCGGTAATAGGATGCCTCAATTATCTGACCACCGCCGCCAGATCCTACCATGTTTCTGGGGGGATGCCCCTTGCTTGAAAGACTGCAATCTCCAGTTCTGGGCTATGTCGCGCTTGGCTAAGGTTAGTCCCAAAAACAAAAGATGCTGCTTGTACCGATTTCCCCCGATCGCCTCTGTACTGTGAAAGAGAATCAGTTTGGGGTCAAGAGGAACCTCCCACAACAAAACTCAGGCAAGGCAGAGGTCACTACCTTCCAGAAATGCTGCAATGCTTCACAACTCCAGACTGTGTGGAGGAAGGTCCTCTCCTCCACACCGCATCAGAGACACATGGGGGAGGATATCACACCCATCCACCATAGGCGCTGTCTCTTATAATAGGCCCTATGTAGATACTTGAATCAGATCAG
The DNA here is from genome assembly GCA_963921515.1 of Calotriton arnoldi. NCBI lineage: Eukaryota > Metazoa > Chordata > Amphibia > Caudata > Salamandridae > Calotriton > Calotriton arnoldi. Next base: position 3,177,089 of record CAWUFW010000003.1, on the reverse strand, counting down.
ATGGTGGCAAGAGGATATGGCTGCACCACGAGGGTCCGCCAAAGCCTCCGTCCAATCATCGTCGTCCATGTTCTCTATGTCTCCCCACCAAGTCTCCTGCAAGGCAGTCCAGGTGTTTGGGCTATGTGTAACCAAAGTCTCATAAATACGTCTAATCTTGTGGACACCTAAATCTCCCATCAACAGCCTACCCTCCAGTGGGCTAAACTCCGGCAATTCCTGTAGGTTCCGAATATATGAGAGTAGACCATGTCGGAACTGTAGGTATTTGTAAAATTGGCTGCGGTGGAGTTGGTATTCGTCCTGTAATTGTCGGAAGGATTTCAGGACAGTTCCTCTCATGACATCTTCCAACGTGGAAAGAACAATGATGTCTCAGGCCCGAAACCCCGGCAGCGCAAACACCTGCCGTAGTAAATTCCCATGCCACAAAGGGGTCCTCCCGGTCAATCTCCCCCACCAGCCCAACCGACGAACAGTCTGCCTCCATATCCATAGGACTACCCAGGTTGCAGGGGGAAGACGCTCCATCCCCCTATATCCTTAGCTGCTTTGTTAAATGGGCAATGTTACTTGAATTTTATCTGAAACTTGCACAGTTATCTGAAGCTGTAATATATTTTATTCAACAGGTAATTTTATTTCACCAGCAACACAAAAACCGGATCAATATTTTTCTGTTTTACTTACACACAAATGCAGTATTTCAGCAACTGAAACACAAAAAAATGATTTCTCTTTTCATAGAATTGTGCTGGGAGGATTGGGGTGGCTGAGGTGGTTTGAGGAATCGAGATGGATCGCACCAGATAGGCGAGGGTCCAAATGGCAGACACAGGGAAAAAACATCTATCTAATTTCTTTAGGTGCCTCTTGCAGTAAAGCACCTGACACATGAGGATGATGAGCCATGGACATTTTAAAGCGATGAGACCATTTATAATAGAGTCTGTGGAGATACTTAAATTGAATTAATATGTATGAGGCTGAAATGCCACTGTATGTGTAGAGCTATGAGTGAATATCTCCAGTCCTCCTCTTCCAGGACACCTACATTTTCCTCCCCAGGCTCTCTCTTGGATGGGAACAACTCCCGGGGTTAATGACGAGGAAGATAAGTCCGCAATGTCATCTGCATCTTTTAAGTATGCAACAATGGCATTGCGCAGGTGAGGATAACGAATAAACTGTGATTTGTTAAGGGGCGGCTCCTTTTCAGGGGCTCCAGGGCATAGCCCTACCACCTGTAAGCCACTGCTAAATTAAATTATTACACTGGTAATATAATTTAGCAGTGTTCATGCAAACACGACTTTCAGGTTTACGTGGACTCTGTAGAGCACAGGTCAGCTCTCTCGGCTTCTCCCCTAGGTTCCGGATGACGGGAGGGGGGGGGGCTGCATGATGATCCAGCTACAGAGTGTTGTTCAACATACAGCACTCTGTAGATGGATTGCGCATGTGAGGGGCACAATCCTTTTTATTTAGCATGCATCAGGCAGCGCAGTATATATGCTAAAATAGGGCATCCCTGAGGCCAATGAGGGGACACTAAGAGCAGCAGGGGCAGGATCCCTAGCACGGTTACGGCTTCTGGTAGGACTGTGCTTCAAGTCCTATCAAGATGTTGGGAGAGGGCTTGGGGTGGGTCTTCCTTTGAAACCTGCCCCTGCTGCTCTGCCTGGCTCCTCATTAAGAATCATGTCTTGCTGGTTCCTATGTCCAGCACCAGATTCCTCTGCTGCTGCCATGGAGGCTCTGCGTGGCCAGCAAAGGAAGAAAGGTAAATACAAAAAATCAGTGTTGTTTCTCTGTGTATGTGTGAGTGAAAGTGTGTTTGTGAGTGATTGACAGAGAATTAGATTTAATGAGAGGGCGTGTTAGTTCAATGGGTTTGTAATTGTCAATGAGAATGAAAGAGTGAGAATCAATGAGTGGGAGCGAGTATAAATAAGGGAAAGCGAGGGAGTGAATAAAGCAGTTAGAGTGAGTGGGATACTGTTAGAGGGAGTGGGGGGGAGTCGGGGATGTCTCTATCAATGGTGCAACAGGTGCAGTTACACCAGGGCACAGAGGCCCTGGTGTAATTGCACCCCCTGCAGTATTAAAGCAGGACACCTGTACCGCAGGAGTTCAAATCAGAGCCCCTGTAGTTGTGAGTGAGGGTCAGTGATTGTGAAACTGTGAGTGTGTGCAATTGCGTTTGTGATTGGGAAACAGTGAGTGCGTGTGTATGGGTACATTTGTGTGTGAGGGAACCTAAGGCAAATTTTAAAAACAATAAGGTGAACCAGTGGCTAGTATTACGCCCCACAACTTTCAGGGATCACCAGCTTCCAATGGATTTGTGGAGGGTAAACTCATTCTATAGGTTCATGAAAGAAAGCAGGCTTGACTGGGTGAGCATGTCCCCCAGCCACAAAATACCGATCTTGTCCCTCCCTGAGAAATCCTTGAGAGAAGTCACCTCTGATAAGCGAGCTCCCACCCACAGAAGGGTTTTTCTGGTCAGCCTATCTCCCATCCAACTGCATGCAACAAAACTATCCACGTCAATGACAAGCTTCATGGCAGGGAAGAGCCCACTGGGCATTTGCCTTCCTATTTATAGTGTAAAGGAGAGGTGTCATCCCTGATCCATCTCTCTGTCTAGCAGCTGGATCACAGTGAAGGGCCAATGAGACAATCATGTATTACCAGGAAATGTGAGGCATGGTAATTCAAGACTATATCGCTCATTCCAAGCCTGCCGTTCCAGGGAGTTTGTCCGCATTTAGCCATGGAAGCTCTGGCAGTGCCGCACGTTCACTTGAAACCTCAAAATAGGGAGTTGAGGAATTAAAAGGGTACAGCTGGTTTTGAAGGATATAATACAGCTTTGGTAGAGATACCGGCTTTGCTATAGTAACAACTTTTACGTTTAGGGGAGGCGAAGACCAGCACTCCAGGTCCCACCATCGTGAACCCAGGAGGGGGGCTACATTCCCAGTCCAGCTCCTCAGGACTGAGCCGGTAACATGCACTCCTAGATATGTAAAGCTAGTTAATTCCAACTTGAGTTTCTGGCTTGAAAGCACTTCCTCCACTGCAAAGAATAAACATTTGCCTTGGTTGACTTAAACGTCTGAAGTCCTTCCAGAGAGGTCCAAGTGCACCATCTATCAATGGGTTAATTATAAAAGCAAACTGTCTGCACAGAATGAGACTCCTTCTTCAACAGCATTCTCCCACCAGAACTCACCAACAATCCCATCTGCTTTTATGGCATAGGCCAGCGGCATAATGCCAAGGCAAAAAGTAAAAGCAAGGGAGGGCCTTGTGCCCTATTCAATTAAAAACAAAGAGAGTAAAACCCTGTTGATGTGAATTTTGGCGGTGCGTTTTGTATAGAGTAAGTGGATTAATGATAAAAATCATGGGCCAAAGGCTAGCGTCACAAGTGTGGCAAACAAATAATTCCAGTCAATTGAATCAAAAGCTTTTTCAAAATCAACCATCAGTAATGATAGAGGTTCCTGCAGACGGGGGGCAAGACCAAAGGCGATGTGGAGGCACTGAATATCATGATAGGTGGACCGGCTTGACATAAACCTATGTTGGTCAGTGTGAACCAATGATTGAATACAGAGGAGTAATCTGTTTACAAGGAATTTGGTGAGGACTTTGATTTCAATATTAATCACCAAAACTGGTCAGTAAGATTCGCAGAACTCAGCCGGCTTGCCGGGTATGAGCAGGACAATAAAAACCTCTTCCCTCAGATCTGGTGCTAGTGTCTGGCCCTCGGTGGCCCACTCCAACATGTTACCCAAATGCGAAGACACCATGAAGGACAAGCACTTCAAACAATTCTTCCAGGAGACAGACTGACTCCAGCATTTTCCCACAGATAGTTGGGAAATCTCATCTCCCACTTCCTTCACTGAGATCAGCTGTTCAAGCCTTTCTAACTCTTCTGTTGATAATTATAGTAAAGGCATACCACCCAGGAAATGATTTAATTCTGTGCTGTGGGCCTTAGAAGCTGGAGGTGGTCACGGTAGTCCGCAAATCTCTACGCTATTTCGAGAAGCCCACAATGGGGGCTTCCGTGTCAGAGTGTATCTCACGGAGATGTCAAGAAGGGTCTTTCCTGTAGCAAAACCTGTAGAGTAGTTTGTAGGCCTTATTGTGCTGCTGGCACTTGTATACCCAGACGTCCTGGAGGGAAACGGGTCGAATTCTATGTCCTCCATTGTGCTACTGATGCATTCAACTAAGTGCACAACCTTGGCAACTCTGATCGACACCCTCTCGCCCGACGTTGCCTTCTTCACGGAAATCTGGACCAACGCCACCTCCGGCCCCGACATCACCATCGCCATCCCCGATGGCTACAAGATCCAGAGGAAGGACCGCCCAGACCGCCCAGGAGGAGGACTCGCCATCGCACACAAGACCCCACTCGGACTGTCCACCTCCAGCACAAGTGTCCCCCACTCCAACACAGAACACCTCCACTTCCAGATCCAGACCAGCCCCAGGACCACGCTACGCGGCACCCTCATCTGCAGACCACCGGGACCTCGCACCCAGTCCGCAACTATCATCGCCGAGCTCGCCGCGCCCCACACCATCTCCTCCACGGACATCCTGCTCGGGGACCTGAACTTCCACCTCGACAACTGCAACGACCCCGACTCCACCACTCTCCTCGACAACCTCGCCAACCTCGGACTGAAGCAGCTGGTCAACACGCCGATGCACAAAGCTGGACACACCCTTGACCCTATCTTCGCGGGTGGGACAAACATCCGCTTCAGCCACACCACCCTGCCCCCCTGGACGGACCACCATTGCGGCCATTTCACCTTCAACACCATCACCGCACCCAAGCCCCGCCCGCCACGAAGGAACTGGAGCAAGGTCTCAGAGGAACTCCTCAACACCACCCTCCTCCAAGCCCCCCCCAGCGCCTCGACCGACACCTACTCCGCAGCCAGGGAGTTTCACCGCTGGATCTCCTGCTGTGCCGACAAACTCGCACCCCTCCGCCGCCCCACCAAACAACGCCCTCTGAAGGCCGCCTGGTTCACCACAGAACTACTAGAAGCCAGACGCTCCTGCAGACGCCTAGAGAAAACCTGGCGAAACCAGAAAACCACGGAAGCACGGAACAACCACAGGAGCGCCCTGAAGGAATACCACCAGCGCATAAGAGACACCAAACGGACCTTCATAAGAGACAAAGTCCAGACCAACGCCAAGGAACTGTTCAACGTCATACAGCAATTCGCAAAACCCCCCAGCGAAGCCACGGACGTCACACCTTCCCAAGAACTCTGCGACAAGCTCAGCTCCTACTTGCACCTGAAGATCAAGACCCTCTACGACAACTTCAACGAACAGACGCCTGACACCACCCCCATCCCCGCCGACAAGCCTTCCATCATGACCTGGACCCCTGCCACCACAGAACTCATCACCACGACCATGAAGAAAACCCACTCAGGAGCCCCAACGGACCCCTGCCCACCCCACATATTCCACAGGGCCACCGCTGCCGTCGCACCCGAACTAGGACGGACCATCAGCGCCTCCTTCATGTCCGGCATCTTCCCAGACGACTGGAAGCGGGCAGAGATTAAACCCCTCAAGAAACCTACGGCCGACCCAACGGACCTGAAAAACTACCGGCCCATCTCTCTCCTCCCCTTCGCGGCTAAAGTCACCGAGAGACTCGTGAACGCCCAACTAACCGCCTTCATCGAAGAGAACTCCATCCTGGACGCCTCCCGGTCTGGATTCCGCAGCAACCACAGCACCGAGACCGCCCTCCTCGCCGCCACTGACGACATCCGCATGCTACTCAACCAGGGACACACAGCGGCCCTCATCCTTCTGGACCTCTCCGCAGCCTTCGACACCGTTTCACATCGCACGCTCGCAGCCAGACTCCACAACGCAGGGATACAAGGAGCCGCCCATGACTGGATCCAATCCTTTCTCTCCGGCCGAACCCAGAGGATCAGACTCCCTCCCTTCCTCTCCGAACCCACCGACATCAACTGCGGAGTGCCCCAGGGATCATCGCTCAGCCCCACGCTCTTCAACATCTACATGGCCCCCCTCGCCATCGTCAGACAGCATGGGCTCAGCATTGTATCCTACGCCGACGACACCCAGCTCATCCTCTCACTCACGAAGAACCCCGAAGACACCAGACTCTGTTTCCAGGAAGGAATGAAGAACGTGGCAGCCTGGATGATGGACAGCTATTTGAAGCTCAACTCCGAGAAGACCGAGGTGCTCATTCTCGGACCCTGCACCTCCGCTTGGGACCACACCTGGTGGCCCGCCGCCCTTGGCAGCCCGCCCACCCCCACGGACCACGCACGGAACCTCGGCATCATCCTCGACTCCTCCCTCTCCATGAACCGCCAGACAACGCCGTCGCCTCCACCAGTTTCAACTGCCTGCGCATCCTCCGAAAGATCTTCAAATGGATCCCCCCCGACTGCAGGAAAACCGTCACCCACGCACTCATAACCAGCAGACTAGACTACGGCAACGCCCTATACGCCGGTATCAACAGGACCCTTCTACACAAACTCCAAACCATCCAGAACGCCGCAGCCAGACTCATCCTAGGGACACCACGTCACGAACACATGACCCAACACCAACGAGACCTCCACTGGCTCCCCGTTGAGAAGAGGGTCACCTTCAAACTCCTCACCCACACCTACAAATCACTCAACAACATCGGACCCAAATACCTCAACAAGAGATTATCCTTCCATGTACCCAAGAGAAACCTCCGCTCCGCCGACCTCGCCCTGGCAGAAGTCCCCCGCATCCGCAGAAACAGAACAGGCGGGAGAGCCTTCTCCCATATCGCAGCCAAGACCTGGAACGAGCTCCCTGTGAACATCAGACGCTCCCCGAACCTGCACACGTTCAGGAAGGACCTCAAGACCTGGCTCTTCGACTGAACAGGAGCTGCCCCCCCCTCCTCCTAGCGCCTTGAGACCCTCACGGGTGAGTAGTGCGCTCTACAAACCCCTGATTGATTGATTGATTGGCTCTTGGCTAAGCAGGGATCGGTAACAGCTAACTCATGGGAGCAGCAATACCAAGGGCCACAGTGCTGGCACCTAAGCCATGCTGCCGTGTGATAATACCAGGAGGTCTTATCAGCATGACAATGGCCTGTTTCTTGAAACATGGAGTGTTCCCACAAGCCCACACTCTTTGGGGAAATGAACGACCATTGCTCCCTTAACTTCTCTCCCAATGCAATTCTCTCTCCAGCTCTTGACTCTACAAATAATAGTACCGATTAGAGGCAGCGAGCCACATTGCTTCGCTGTCCCTGCAGTCATCCTGGGCAGAATTCTGATAACACACGAGAACGGGAACAAGGAGTAGACTTTCACCTTGCTATAAACAGAAGCAATGCTAACAATCATTTGTCACTGGCAGCTGAGCCATCCCTTGCTTGGCTGCCAGATCCCTCACTCAGTGTAAGCAACAGCGCTATCTCACCCTTGGCAGAGTAATCCCAAATTCCGTTTACTGATCCCTCCCTTGGCAGAGCAATCCCTACTTGAGTTTACTGACCCCTTGCTCGGTGCAGGCAGCAGAGATAATTCTTTGTTGTCGGACAACAGCTAGATGGCTTGCTCTGCTGATCCATCCCTCAATAGGTGGTAACTGTCTGTCTAACTATCTGTCTATTTGTAAACCTCTGTCTACCTCTAGCAATATATCCTTTGGAGACCTGGGACAGAGGACGCCAAGGACTCTCCAGGGACAGGCAGCCAGGGACAGGGTAATTTGGGGAAGAGAGTCTGAGAGAGGAGTACTCTGCTGTGGATGGGAAAACAAAAGGAGACCAAGATAAGGGAATAGGGAGATATTCACACTGAGCAACACTAACACTTCGCAGAGACACTGTATGGAGAACAATCAAATGAGTGCAAGAAAGGGACAGATCTAGTTCAACTACAGGAAGATGTGGAACAAGAACCCAGGGTAACATGTTTCAAATAGAGCCTAGATCAGGAACCTTACACCCCAGATGAAGAAGAGAAGAGCCAGAAACACTGCACTACGAATTCAAGTTACATGCAACAATCTAGGTCATTTGGAAGGGTACAAGATCGATTGCCATAGGTGGCCCGAGTTACAAGAAGGATTGCAACGTCAGCACCTTTCTGCAGAGCACCCGGCAGAGAAAACCAAGACATACCTCTCTCTCATTCTCACATATAGCATAATGGGTCACAGATCACCCACTTCAAATGAAACACCACCTTAAGGTCAACGCTTCTCTAATAACAATACCAAACTTACATGCATGGGTTATGCAAAGGCCCATCTCCCCACGCCCATGGATCTAACTGCAATGTACCAAGAGGTCCAGGAATTGGTGAATGTTGCCCTATAGTAAACTCCATGGCATAAGGTAAAGGTATGAAAAAGAAACAATGACAAAGCTAATCATTTTTCGTTCTATATAGTCAAAAGGAAGAGGTACCACACTGAAAGCATCAATGAAGTGTTTCTTCTCTCTGTTCCTCAAACATGAGCCCATGGACATAGCAAACACTTAAGTGTGGTCCCACTACTGGAGCGATGGACATGCCCTGGTGTCCCGAGAACCTTCCAGGTAATGGGCAGTTTTTCCAACCATTTTAGCTTTGCTTGTACCCAGTCCACAACATGGTAAGGCCCCTTCATGTCCCAAGCCAGGTGTTAAATTTGTTAAAATAAATGTGCAGCAGCCTACCACTGGTTCTGCCAAATGCTACGGCCGCTGAATACCAAGATGGTCTAGTCTTGATTCCACCTCATACCACTTTCTTCTGTGACTCTCCACTTTCTTTCTCTATTTCACTCTTGCGGGTTCTTTTTCATCCCTGCTGTCCCCCTTTGTCATATTTGTCTCTCTTTCTATTTCTCCTTCTCTCTCTTTTTTGTCTTACTCTATCTTGCTCTGGGTCAGAGTCTGATGATGTCTGAAGTCCTGGTCCTCAAAGATAAGTGTTGGTGCCTACCACCTGCACAAATTAAGCATTTAGTTGGCAGGAAAGCTAGGTTTGATGAGGTTCTCTGCACATGCCAACCCCCACAATAATGGGCACTGGCAGGTGGCCTGCCCTCTGAAGCATTTGGTTTGTCTTAGGAGCGATGGCAATCAGGATGCCAGCTCAGGCCCACCGTTCCAGCGCTTTGTGACTTCCGTACATAGGACCCACTATTTCAAACACCACTGCCAAACCTGTCCTCTAGTTCATGCCAAAGCATGCAGTAGGTGTTGGATCAAGACGCCCTCCCTCCAAAAGTAAAAAATGATGTAAAAAACAATATTTTGAATCTGTGATGTTTCTTGTATTAAATTAGAGCCATAGTAGTCTACACAAGACACAACAATATGAAAAAGCCATAGAATCAACACAAATAAGACATACAAAAGACACAACAACATATGAAATGGAGCTTCTTGGCACATAAGGTTCTTCTAAAAATGAAGCCATTATTTTTTTTGTTTGCTTTATAATAAACCCTAGCTTTTTATTAGTGCACATTAATGTTTTGTTGCAGATCACCGAGTTCGTTTGGGAGGTTGCCTGCTTTAGTAAATGCAACACTGGATTATATATACTCCGCAGGGTTTGTAAAGTTAAGGTTTTTTTTCTCTAGGTCTTTTCCTGCAGTAATAAATGTAGCACCACAAAGTGTCTTCTCCCAAGTCCCCTACAAGAGCGTGTTTGCCTTCCACTGCAGGTTGGAGGCACCGCTTCCATCACACATGTATGCTGCTATTTGAGAAGTGTACTTTTATTTACACAGAGACACTTGTATTACCTGTGTGGATTTTTAGGTGCTTTCCTTTTAGTTGGTCATTAACATATTAGTTATACTGTACCAATACTTTTGTCAACCAAGCCAGGGTTCTTCTGAAAAGACTGCATAACAATTCTGCTTTAATTTCAAAGTTTAATCCCTTGTAAACTGGAATGTGTTTGTCCAGGGCCTGGTCATTCCCAGCCATTAATGTGAATGTCACAACTGGGGGTCCTGTAATCTGCGGCTGCAACTAACAAAACTGCAAACTTGACTGAATGTAGCACTTTTATTTTAGATATACAGCTTTGCTTTATTGAGCAGATTGTGTGTAATTATACAGAAGGTAACCAAATACAGTGAAGTAAATTAATGTTCTGAATTTTAAAAAGTGAAAGGCCATACAACCAATAGTCATTGGCATCTCAGCCATGATGGTTAGGAGCACCCAGAACCAAAGTAGCAGATGCTCACCAACTACAGTGCACTGCACAAAGTGTGGATACAAATCAGCACCCAAACCTAATAATATCTGTACATTCCCCCTTAACTTGTAGGCCTGTACCCAAAGAATAGTTAAATCTATGCACCTACAACTTGCATGGATTTCCACGCTTATGACCGATTAACAAATTGCAAACCTGATTTACAAAGAGCTCAGGTATACAATTTTTATGACTTTCCTGGAGTACATCTAAGTTGACCCACTCTACGACTGTAGATTATCCGCACTGTGGACATGGTGCAGTTATAGGGTTAGTATGTCTGCAAACAGTAATAAGGTATGTTCATTGCTTTTCCATTCATTTGCAGGTCGCTTTCCCAAATTGGCTTCTCTTCCCTCCATGCAATTATGCAAGTTTTTAAGCACATTCACACAACTTTCTGGCATCTTTTAAGTTACACCCGAGTGGCCCAGAAGTACATATTGTACTATTCACGTGAAGCTTTACAAAAACCTCCCATGCCTACAGTGAACAAGCATTGGCAAAGTCAAGATGTCTCACCATTGGGACCTACTGGCTTCGCCTGCTTTTTGGCGATGCTCTATAGCATCAGAAAGATGATGTGCAGTATGGACAAAAGTTAAAAAATAAATAAAAAGGCAAGATGACATGGCTGGCCACATCATATTGTAGGTGTGTGCATGCTTCGATAGAAACGCACGCCTAGGAAATGACATAGGAACCAAATAGTGAAGCTGACAAAAGGAGGTACGTTGGCTTCTAGTGGAGGCCATCCTCTTGATTTAGTGCAAAACAAACACAGGCAGTAAGTTCATATGATTTTGAACAGGAGTGCTTATTAGCTGAGGGTGTTGCTGGCAAGAGGCTTTTGAAAATGTGGAATATTCAGAGCCGGACAATAGATAAACATTTGCTTGCATTGTCTCTGTTCAGCAGCTGCAAACAAACTTCAATGAACTTCACATGAAGCACCCTGCTCAATAGTGTCTTGTCTGTGCAGCTGAGTGCAGCAGCATAGAATTCTTCAAGCAGCAGCCCTTCTGTCGCTAATGTAAATATTCCACCTTTTTTAATAAAGCCTGTGCAGAATAATGATACAAGCGGGGGAGCAACATTTGAGCTGTCAAAGGGTTAAGTTTCAAGCGAGCGCAAGCTAGCACGGAGGGGGACGGAGGCGCTCTGTTGGGGTGGGGAGGGCTGGGGAGGGTACACAGGAGAGACAGCAAGGAGTCATGAGAGAAGTACAGAAAACACAAAGCACGGTGGTATTCTGGGGATGGGAGAGAGAAACATCAGGGAGAGAGCTGGAAAACACATGCACTCTGAAGGAGCGCTAGACCAAAAAGAAAGGAAAATGCTACTTACCCAGTAGGCATATGTTCTTGGCATATAGAGCTGTAGAATCATATGCTTTTGCATAGATCGCCATCTAGTGTTGGGTCCGGATGTTTGCACGTTGTTTTTCTTCGAAGAAGTCTTTCCAGTCACGAGGTAGGTGACTCCTCCTTTCGGTGATAGTGCGCATGGGCATCGACTCCATTGTTAGATTATTTTCCCGCAGAGGGTGATAATGGAGTTAGTAAGAGTAGTAAGAAGGAGATGTCCATCAATGCATGTATCTAAGTAAGATGTTACTGCAACAGGTATAGGTACCCGGGGAGGTGGGCGGGCGCATATGATTCTACAGCTCTATATGCCTAGAACAGATGCATACTGGGTAAGTAGCATTTTCCGTTCGAGGCATAGGAGCTGTAGATCATATGCTTTTGCATAGACTACATAGCAGTTATCTCCCAAAGCGGTGGCTAACCTGTAGCTGTTGCAGTAGTCTGAAATAGTGTACGTAAAACTGCTTGGCCTACTCTAGCTTGTTGTGCTGCCAATACATCCACAGAATAATGTTTTGTGAATGTGTGAGGTGTAGACCATGTTGCAGCTTTGCATATATCATCTATGGGTATATTCCCTAGGAATGCCATAGAAGCCCCCAGTTTGCATGTAGAGTGTGCTCTAGGGGGAACTGGTAATGATCGTTTAGCCTTTGCATAGCATATTTGAATACACTTGATTAGCCACCTTGCAATACCTGATTTAGATATAGGATTGCCTTTGTGAGGTGGAGCAAAAGCGACAAAAAGCTGATTTGTGTTACGGAAAGGTTTTGTCCTTTCAATGTAATAAAGCAATGCTCTTTTGACATCTAATGTGTGTAGTGCGCGTTCTGCTACTGAATCTGGTTGAGGGAAAAACACAGGCAACTCAACAGATTGATTGATATGAAAAGTAGAAATGACTTTATGAAGGAATTTAGGATTGGTCTGAAGAACTGCCTTGTTTTGATGCATTTGTAACAAGCATTTGCAATGCAATAGGTCTCGCATTTGCGAGAGTTTGAGCTATTGGCATTGTAAATGATAATGTCTTTTATTTATGTTTTAAAAACCAACATAACTAACAAGCATTGGCATAGCCAATAGGTTTCGCTTTTGGGACCTTATAAGTATTTAGTTATGCAGCACAATATCCTTGGTGCAACAACTTCAACTGTTGCATGGCTAAACACTTATAAGGTCCCAAAGGCGAGACCTATTGGCTATGCCAATGCTTGTCTCTTCTTACATTTGGTGAACAGCATCAGCAAAACCATTGGTAAAACCAATAGATCTGCGTTGGCAAAGACAAAAGCTGAGACAGATTGGCTTTGGCAGTGCTTGTTAAACTAGGTCAGTTCGTGCCTGGGTCAGTGATCTCATATTTTGGCGTAATGAGGATTACATCTAAGCCAAAAGCCCATTTTATGCTGCGTAATTGGTTTATTTTATCATACTTTGCTGAGTCACGGCGCTTTTATGTCTTACCCTATGAACATATACAGAACAGTCTCCCTCCCGGTGGTGGCTTCTTGTTAAGTTTATCATTTGTTACTTCTTTTCAGTTGTATGTAAACTCAAAGCCGCGTGACCCCCTGGTGCCAAATTTGCACGTGCACCCGTGAGCCCGGGAAGGTGCCCGAGATTTTATTCCAGAAAGCGCTGCAGCCACATTACTGGCCCGGGGATGGGATATGCGCGGCAGCATCACTTTCTGCAGTTATTTCTCAATTTCTCATACTTCCTGCCAGCTAACGTCCAGATATCCGTGGGGGAGGGGACAGCGGGCAGAAGAGCTGAAAAAAGGCATCCAACAGCAGTTAGCAACAATAATGTTAATCAGGGGAACGAACACGCCTCGAAATTTTAGAACATGCATCAGGGAAAAAAATCGCAAAGGGGAAAGAAATCCCCCAGCGTTATTGATTGCTAATGGAATTTTTTTTTGTTTCAATCTTATTTACCATTTAGAGATAAAAGACGCTGGAGCACTTTGCGTGATTCGAGGCCCTGTACCAGAAATCTGAAGATCACTGAAATTAAGAGTGGAGAGTGAAATACTCCCTGGGGACGGATAGAGTAGTTTTTCACTTAACCCATTAGAGAGACTGCGCGTGCAGACACGGGAGCCTCCCTCCCCTGAACAGGGAGGGGTACTTTTATTTATAGCCAGGCGTGCAAACCAGGAGCGGACAATACCACCGGAATCGCATCACAGACTACGTGCAATAGAGCAACAAGAGAGGAGCGGGGGCGAGCGAGGGCGGCAGCCTGCAGAGCTGACCAGACGCTCGTGCGTCATGGCCTTTTGCCTGCGATTACACGCACGGCAGGCATGTGTTTCCAATTATCGCGCCCGCGTCTGGGCACGATAATTGGAAACACATGTCTGCCGCGCGCGTAACCGCAGGTAAAAGGCCATGACGCACGAGCGTCTGGTCAGCTTTTCAAACTCCCTAACTTTAAGTCTCGCAGAGCAGCGCTTGCGCGCTACTCGAGGCTCGACCTAAAAAAGGTTCTTCTATAGTTACTGCCTGAAGTTCACCCACTCTTCTGAGTGATGTAATAGCCACTAGGAAAGCAACTTTCCATGTGAGAAATTGCAGTTCACATCTGTGCAATGGCTCAAAGGGTGGACCCATTAGTCTGGTGAGAACAATGTTGAGATTCCACACCGGAGCAGGTGGACGTCTCGGGTGAATGACTCTTTTGAGTCCCTCCATAAACGCTTTAATGACAGGTACTCTAAAAAGAGATAGATGTTGTCTATTTTGGAGATATGCGGCTATAGCAGCTAGATGTAAACGTATGGACCCCTGGTCCAAATGAGGGACAAAGATTATGTTACTCTGCCAAACAGCTCTTGCAACACCGTAACACACATTCTTCTAATTGCACTCTACTCTCCCCTGAGGACAGGGATACATACTGCTCATGCTGCGGTTTCTCCTTTCAAAGTACGCTGTGTAAAGAGCCCAGCACACTGACTACTTCACAAGCAGATTCCTCTTCTAGCTGTGCCACCTCAGTCAAAAGGGAATTTTCCTTCCTTAGTATCAATTGTCGCTCACTACCGAAGCATAAAGCAGACATCTTTGACCTTCTGATCAGTGAGCAACCAGACGCCGTGTTTCTTACTGAAACATGGCTGCACACGAGCTCTGGCCCTGATGTTGCGGCCGCCTTACCATTTAACTATGCCATAGTCAGGAAAGATAGGGGTCTTAAGACAGGTGGGGGTATTGCCATAATTTATAAGAAATCGTTCCTGTGTAAATTTGAAGAACTGTCATTTACGAACTGTGAGGCAGCGTTGTTTAAGCTTACCCTGACTCCCAAGTTCACCTTCTCAGGCATACTAGTGTATCCTCCCCCTGGGCCGTCTGGTCCATGGGTTTCATCCTTCTCGGATTCAATAACACCTTTTCTTTTGAATACCGCTAACTTCTCGATTTTGGGCGACCTTAATTTGCACTTGGATGATCCTGCATGTGTGAACAGCACTACCTTCACTTCTGATCTGGCGGCATTGAACATCACACTCTGCAACTCTGGTCCCACTCACGTTGCTGGCCATCTACTGGACCCTATCTTTTCCAGTCTGTCCAACATTCAATGCTCACCAGCCCTTCCTTTATGCTGGTCTGACCATTTTGCGGTTAGCCTCCGCTTTGAGATCTTAGCAAATCTACCTACAGTTGCCCCTAATATTAGCAAACCTACTAGGAACTGGGGAAGACTAGATATTGAAGTCCTTAATAAGCTTTTATCCTCCAATGTCCCTATAACCAAACAAATGTTGACTACTTTTTCGGGTGCCGTTCAAAAGTGGCTTTTAAAGGCCATTGATACCTGTCTTCCTCCCTCTATTAAGAAGGTGAACAACCATCATCCTCCTGCACCTTGGTTCACTGAGAACTTAAAATAGGAAAAATCAAAATGCAAAGTTTTGGAAAGACGCTGGAGGAGGAACTATGCGTCTGATACCAAACTTGCATACAAAAAGGCTAAAAAGGACTACCAAACTCTCTGCAAATCGGCTCGTGCCGAATATGTCACTTCAACTATTTCTAGTGCGCTGAATTGTTCCAAGACACTATTTAAAATGGTTAAAGAGCTCTCGGGCTCTGAAACCCAAGCCATGCCTCCTGCCCTAAATAGTCGACAATGTGAAGACTTGGCTAAATTTTTTCTCCATAAAGTAGAGAAAATATATTCTGAAATGAAGGACAGGAAACCAGATAACCTCCTCCAACAAACATCTTTATTTTCTCCTGCAGCCAGGGCCATCTCTTACCGAGATAAAGAGGCACCAGAATCTAGGGTTACACTTGAATCCTGGTCCCCACTAGATATGAACTCCTTCAAACGGATTTTAGATAGCATTAAATCTGGTTCACCTCGTGATCCTCTTCCAATCTCGGTGTTTCAACAGCTTGAGACGCCTTCACTCTTGATAATCATGGAACTTCTGTATGCCTCCTTACAGGAAGCAACAGTTCCTCCAGAGTGGAAGCACACAATGGTGCTTCCTCTTTTAAAGAAGGCCAATGCTGATCCGGACCAGCCTTCTAACTACCGGCCTATTTCATTGCTTCCGGCCTTTTCAAAAATCCTTGAAAAGCACATAAATTCTCAACTAGCCCAATTTGTCGAATCACAAAAATTTCTACATCCATCACAGTCAGGCTTTAGAGCCGGTTTTTCGACCGAAACGACACTCCTTGGAGTCACGGAAAGGCTGCGACACCATCTAGATTCAGGAGCTACGGTGGCCCTCATAGTACTTGACTTAAGCGCAGCGTTTGACACGGTCCCTCACACCGTGTTAGTGGAGGCCTTACGATCCTTGGGTATTAGTGGACCAGCACTTAACTGGCTTATTTCTTTTCTCACTGATCGCACGTTCCAGGTCTTTTCTCCAGCTGCATGTTCCAATAAGCATGTCTCCCCCTATGGGGTACCTCAGGGCTCCATTTTAAGCCCTTTATTGTTCAATGTGTATGTCAGACCTTTAGCCAACATTGCAGAAGAGGCTGGGTTGTCCTTGTTCTCCTATGCGGATGACACCCAGATTATCTTCTCCCTCTCTGCTGAGAAAGCTTCTGTGACATCTGCTCTACAGCTAGGTCTGCGTAATATTGCAACTTGGATGCAGGCTAATTTTCTTAAACTCAATGGGGAGAAAACGGAGGTCTTGATCCTGGGGAAGAATAAAGACCTTTGGGGCCCCAAACATTGGCCCATTGAAATGGGTGCTTTTCCTCAACCTTCTCGCCATATTCGCAATCTAGGCTTCATCATAGACGACTTATTATCTATGAAAAACCAAGCAGTGAAGGTGGCTGCAACTTGCTTTACCATACTGAAATGGCTCAAAAAGATTATCTGGATGCTGCCCAGCTCTACCCAGAGAACCGTGGTCCAAGCTCTTGTTACCTCAAGGCTGGACTACGGCAACATCCTCTATCTAGGGGCAAATAAGGAGGTAACGTGCAAGCTACAGGTAGTCCAGAACTCTGCCGCCAGACTGATCTGTCAGGTTCCCAGAACTGCCTCAATCTCAGGCTCTCAGCGTGACCTTCATTGGCTCAGGGTGGAGAGCCGAATTAAGTTCAAAGCCCTGAGCTACATGTTCAAAATCAAATCTGGAGTGGCCCCTCAATACCTGCAGGCTCTGGTTCACCCCTACTTGCCCTCACGTGCGCTCCGCTCTGCCACTCAGGCGAAGTTCTCTGTACCGAGAATTAGACTGTCACGTATGGGCGGTCGATCATTTGCCTACTTAGGCCCCACTTAGTGGAACTCTCTCCCTGCGCCGCTTCGCAATGAAACTGTATATGCGAATTTTCGTAAAAGCCTAAAAACTTGGCTGTTTAATCAATCGTTCCCTTCCTTTTGGTCCTTCTTAGTTGGCGCCGGGAAACCCTTTTTGGGTAGCTGTTGCGCCTTACAAATTAAAATTATCATTAACATGGACGTGTATGCTAAATTGGAACGTTGTAGATGTAACAAATAGCATATAATATTTTGTACCGAAGCATCAAGCGGGTTGATGTGGTTGTTATTACAGTCTATCACAAACCGCTTCCACTTTGCTGCATAGCAGGCTCTTGTGGTAGGACGTCTAGCCTCTTTGATAATATTCCTGCAGTCTGGCGGTAGATTAAGATAGCCAAACTCCAAGACTTCAGGTGCCAGATCGCCAGATTGAGCTGACTGGGGTCTGGGTGTCTTATGTCTCCATGGCTCTGTGTTAGGAGATTGGGTGTAAGACATAGTTTTTGATGCGGAACTACCGAGAGTTCCAATAGAGTTGTGAACCATGGTTGACGTGCCCATGTGGGAGCAACTAGGATTAGTGTCAGGGATGCTTGTTTGAGTTTCCGAACCACTAACGGAATGAGTGGGAGGCGGAAAAGCGTAAGCAAATATCCCTGACCAGTTCATCCATAGTGCATTGCCTTTGGACAAGGGGTGTGAATACCTGGACGCGAAGTTTGGTCATTTTGCGTTTAGATGCGTGGCGAACAGGTCTATGTCTGGGAAGCCCCACATTTGGAAGAATGGGAGGAGAACTTGAGGATGCACTTCCCATTCGTGGATTTGCTATTTCTGACGACTTAGCAGATCTGCCATCTGATTGTTCACTCCTGGGAGGTGTTCTGCTAGGAGATAGATTTTGTGGCGAACGGCCCATCTCAAGATGTCCTGTGCTAGGTGAGATAGTTGGAGGGAGTGTGTCCCCCCCCGTTTTTGAAGGTAGTACATGGCTGTCATGTTGTCTGTACGAATTAGTACAGTCTTGCGTACTAGTTGAATTTGAAATGCTTTCAAAGCCAGAAAAATCGCTAGTAGTTCTAGATGATTTATATGAAGCTGTTTTTGTTGGGAGCTCCACATGCCTTGTATTGTGTGGGTTTGGAGATGCGCTCCCCAACCTGTCAGTGATGCGTCTGCTGTTAGTACTATCTGTGGAACCGGATCGCTGAAGGGCCGCCCTTTTAAAAGGTTTTGTGTGTTCCACCACTGCAGAGAGCGATGAGTGCGGCCGTCTACCAACACTAGATCTGATAACTGACCTTGAGCCTGGTTCCACTGACGTGCTAAACATTCATGTAGGGGACGCATCTGAAGTCTTGCGTAGGGAACTATGAAAATGCAAGACGCTATCATTCCCAGTAATTGCATGAACACTCGAACTGGTAGGGAGTGTTGAGGCTGGAACTGAGAGAGTAGGTTTTGAATGTTCCTGATTCTGGCTGGAAGTGGGTATGCTAGAGCTCTTTGTGTGTCTATGGTAGCTCCTAGATAGTCTTGAGACATGGATGGTTGGAGATGGGATTTGGTCTGATTCACTGTAAATCCTAGTTGGTGAAGGAGTTGCACCGTTTTCTGTGTGTGGCGCAGACAGCTGTATTATGAACTGGCCTTTACAAGCCAGTCGTCTAAGTACGGGAAGACGTGAACCTGTTGTCTTCTCAAGTGGGCTGCGACCACTGCCAAACATTTTGTGAAAACCCTGGGAGCGGTTGTCACTCCGAAGGGAAGGACTTTGAACTGATAATGTTGGCCTGCTACCACAAACCTGAGGTATTTGCGGTGCGCAGGGTGTATTGGAATATGAAAGTAAGCGTCCTTTAAATCCAGAGTGGATAGAAAGTCGCCTTGCTGAAGGAGAGGAAGCACTTGTTAGAGTGTGACCATATGGAAGTGGTCCGACTGAATGTATAGATTTAGTTCTCTGAGGTCCAATATAGGCCTGAGAGAACCGTCCTTTTTGGGAATTAGGTAGTAAAGGGAGTACACTCCTGGTCCTTGAAATTGTAAAGGGCCTGGTTCTATTGCCCCCTTTTGTAACAGAGAAAAAACCTCTTGCTTTAGAAGGGTGAGATGTTCTTGTGACATGAGGTGCGACCTTGGAGGAATATTCGGTGGAGTGCTTGTAAGCGCCAGGCAATAACCAGATTGGATAATTTGTAGAACCCATTTATCTGATGTATTCGTATTCCAAATGGGTAGAAATTGTGAAAGGTGTGCCCCGACAGGAGTGGAATGATGGGGGGTATGGGAAATAAGTCACTGCTTGTTGTTTGCAGGGGAGGTTCTTGTTGAATTGGCTCTGCCCCTTCCCTTGCCATTGTTTCCTCTATATCCTCCTCTAAAATAACCTCTTGAAGAGGGCGATTGATTGTTGCCCTTGTAGGAGGAGGAGGGATTCTCTGTAGATACAGTTCTGGAGCCGGCCCTGTAGAATGAGCGACGAAAGGAACCCCTGTTAGAAGGTGATTGCAAGGCTCCCATTGATTTAGCAACTTCGGTATCTTTTTTCATCTTTTCCAGTGATACATCTACAGCTGGGCCAAAAAGATGTTCTTTATCAAAAGGTTGATTAAGAATAGAGGCTTGTACCTCAGGCTTGAAACCTGAAATCCTTAACCAAGCATGTCTGCGGAGTAACACACTAGTGTTTACTGCCCGAGCTGCTGTATCTGCCTGATCTAACGCACACCTGATAGAGGTATTAGTTATTAGTTTGCCTTCTTGGATGAGGTCACTGGCTTTAGTCTTATGCTCATCTGGAAGAAATTCAATGAGCTTTTCGAGTTCGTCATAATGAGCTCTATCATACCTTGCCAACAATGCTTGGGCATTGGCAATGCGCCAATTGTTAGCTGCTTGTCAGGCTATTCTTTTTCCCGAAGCATCTAACAATTTGGACTCCTTATCAGGAGGAGGGGCGTACCCTGTTGTTTGCGAGTTAGCTCTCTTACGAGCATTGGAAACGACCAGAGAGTCTAAGGGTAACTGCCCTATGATATACACAGGGTCATTAGGTGCAGTTTTATATTTTTTCTCTACCCTGGGAGTGACGATCCTAGCTCTTACAGGGTCTTTAAAGATATCCTCAGTGTGTTTGAGCATTGCCTTTAGCATTGGTAATGTTTGTGTAGCCCTTTTAGACAAACAAAGGGCCAGATGTATCAAGCAAAATTGCGTTAGCAAACGCCGAAATCCGCAGAATTTCGGCGTTTGCTAACGCAATTTTGCTTAGTGGTATGTATTAAGGCAAAACTGCCTCGCAAAATAAGGAATCGCAAAATCTGCGATTCCCTATTTTGCAATTACATTAAGGAATCGCAAATTGCGATTCCTTAAATCCAATGTAAGAAGCACCAAAAAAGTGCAAATTGGCCTTAAGGAATCGCAAATTACCACCAACTTCAAGTTGGTGGTAATATGCGATTTCTTTGAAAAATGCACTTTTTAGCATTTTTCAGAGTGCCATGTGGCGCACATACATGCCCTTAGGGCATGTATGTGCGCCACATGTGCACACATACATATTTCAGGGGTGCAACAGGGTGTCAAAAGGACACCCTGGCACCCTTGAAATTGCATTCTCAATTTGCGATTCTCTAATTGCGATTCGCAAATTGAGAATGTCTTCCCATTCATTCCTATGGGCCTCTACGCCCATAGGAATGAATGGGAAGGTATTCCTTAATTGCGAATCGCAATTTGCAATTAAGGAATATTAAGGAATCGCAATTATTATTCCTACATACATAGCATTTTGCGATTCCTTAATAGCAATTTGCTAAAATTCACTATTAAGGAATCGCAAATGCAATCCTTGATACATCTGCCCCTTAGTGTCTCTAAAAAAAAATCCTCTTCTAAACTCTCCTTATGAAGTTCTACTCCATGATATTGTGCAGCCCTATTAAGGAGCTCAATGTACCCAATGTTATCATCTGGAGGCGAAGGCCTGGATCGATATAAGTCAGGATCATTATCTTGAGGGACATTGTAATTATCCCATGGATCGGGATCCTGTGGTGCATCCTGTGGTATATAGTCATCTATATCCCCATCCCCTGTATCCTTTGGGTTAGGTGATGTTGGTGTAGGGGAATGTGTAGGTGTAATAAGCAGTTCTTCATGAATAGGTGAAGAAGGTGCAATATAAGGAGGAGAAGGGTTAGTGTCCACATTTTTCTTTTTTAAGGGAATGTGGTAATCCTCTGGTAAGCCCATTTTCCTCTTTTCAGGAAGTTTGGCGTGAATATGACGGGTTTCGGTATGAATCACGATTTCCTTCTGTTTCAGATCCGGTGGATTTTCGATCCGAGGCTCTTTATTTGCCGTACTTTCTTTAGATGCCGGTTTCAGCTCTGAAGATTTCGGCACCGAAGATTTCGACTCCGAAGATTTCGACTCCGAAGATTTCGGTTTCCGCAACGGTGGCACAGAAACCAGAAGGTGTTTCGGTTTCGACGCCGAAGGTTTCGGGTCGGCACCGGCGCGGGGACAGGTAGAGCCCGAGCCGGAAGGCTGTTGTTTATCTTTCGGCACCGAGCCCGAAGGCGGGGTGCTCGAAACCTTGTCTCTGTGCCGACCTTGGCCCGAAGGCAGAGGAGCGACCGGAGCCTTTTTCTTATAAAGGAGATGGTATGGGAACGAAGTCTCTTTACTCACGATCCGTTGTCCCGGTGTGAGGTCTTCGGCATCGGAGTCAGCGTCGGATACCGAGACTTGCTCTTCGCCCATTTCGGCTTCCTGCGCTTGCGATTCTTCGTGTTCGGACTCTTCTTCGGGGAGGTCCGGCGCAGAGCCGCTTTGCTGTGACACTTCGTGACGTCGAGCCCGACGATCACGGAGGGTTTTCTTCGACCGAAACGACCGACACGCGTCGCAGTCTTTCTCATCGTGTTCCGGGGATAGGCAAAGGTTGCACACTTCGTGCAAGTCGGTGCGCGGGAACTAAGCGCGACACCCTGGACATAACTTGAATGGAGTCCGTTCCATCAGCTGCTACCGATCCCGGCGCGGGTAGGCCCAACGGCCTTCCACGAATCTTCTGATCGAAGGTTTTCGAGAGCAAACGATACGCGGAGAATGGGAAATGCGATCGATAAACAATACCGTCGAGGGTTGTGGATTGCGCGTCGAAGGGGGCCCAAAGAAACGGTACCGAACCGGAGCGCAACAAATTCACATCCGAACCCGATGGCAGAAAAAACAATCTAACAATGGAGTCGATGCCCATGCGCACTATCACCGAAAGGAGGAGTCACCTACCTCGTGACTGGAAAGACTTTTTCGAAGAAAAACAAAGTGCAAACATCCGGACCCAACACTAGATGGCGATCTATGCAAAAGCATATGATCTACAGATCATATGCCTCAAACATAATGTTTCCTAAAAGTGAGCAGTGGAAGGAAACAAGTCAGCTAGCCAACAGGATGGTAAAGAGACTTTGCTCTGGGGAGGGACAAGCACGAGAGCAAACGATACGCGGAGAATGGGAAATGCGATCGATAAACAATACCGTCGAGGGTTGTGGATTGCGCGTCGAAGGGGGCCCAAAGAAACGGTACCGAACCGGAGCGCAACAAATTCACATCCGAACCCGATGGCAGAAAAAACAATCTAACAATGGAGTCGATGCCCATGCGCACTATCACCGAAAGGAGGAGTCACCTACCTCGTGACTGGAAAGACTTTTTCGAAGAAAAACAAAGTGCAAACATCCGGACCCAACACTAGATGGCGATCTATGCAAAAGCATATGATCTACAGATCATATGCCTCAAACATAATGTTTCCTAAAAGTGAGCAGTGGAAGGAAACAAGTCAGCTAGCCAACAGGATGGTAAAGAGACTTTGCTCTGGGGAGGGACAAGCACAAGATTGACAACGAAAGCCATCAAATAGGAAGCAAGCAAAAGAGAGTGACAATAAAGCCAACCGAAGGTAAGCATTTGGCGGGCTCTAAGCCTTTGTATGTTCTTAGTAAGGCTAGAACAGATCTTTTGCAACCAGACAGCTTGTGCTATGTGGTTTGCTCCATCTAAAAGTCGAATTTTGGTGGAACTTACCACAAATAAGAACACAACATATGCTTGTTTCTTTTCAATGTACATTTAGAAGTTTAGATTAAGTGTAGAATGTGCACTATAAATGTTTGTAAATATCAGCAAAATATGACTTTGTGGGTGTTCACTGCACTCCCACGGACTGATCCCAGCGCTTACTTGGCTATAACCAGTAGGTATTATTTACTACTAAGGAATATCCTCACAGTTGGCCAGAATACTTCAAAAGATACTGACACCTCTGCTCACAAAATTACAATCCACAGGTTGTAACTTTGTGAACGATTAATGGGAATTTATAATTAGAGAGTCTGTATTTAGGTGTGTTGTTCTAAAACCTTTTTTTCCTCTCAGGCCCAGATGTGTTCTCACAAGTTGTAGTGCAAACTCAATGGAGAACTTTCAAGAGTTTTTTTATTTTGCTTTCTGGACAAACATAATCGCTTCTTGCCTTCATGTATCAAATGGTGTTTAAACTCGTTGCCCATTATTCCGAAGGTTTGGAGGTGAAAAAGGCCAGAGTAGGATACAGGTGAAAAAGTTACTTCA
Organism: Calotriton arnoldi; assembly: GCA_963921515.1. Lineage (NCBI taxonomy): Eukaryota > Metazoa > Chordata > Amphibia > Caudata > Salamandridae > Calotriton > Calotriton arnoldi. Next base: position 3,152,989 of record CAWUFW010000003.1, on the reverse strand, counting down.
TGCATTAGTACATTCACCACATTCATTAACTTGGAACCCATAGTGCAGTGTTCTAGAGATTGGTTATTGTGTCAATACGACTTCTGGCAAAATCACCACAAGACTTACCACATTCCCTTCATCTGCCACGTTTAATGTTAATTTTGAAGAACTCTTTCTGTGCTCTAGAAGTTGAAGAATGTTTTGGGTCACTCAAAATAATACAATTTGGCCTCACCTTGACGTTGCCAATTTTGCAAATATTGTTGGAAAAGTTTGTAGTGAGTATAAGATCGCACAAAACGTGCAAACTGGGAGCAACGCTGATATATTTACCAGGGAACTTGTGGAATTCTGCTCGGGTACTGTGGTGCACCCTAGTGGGTGCCTACCTAGCCAGTGGCCCTGCCCCAGCCACTCACATGGGCTTCTGTGAGGTCTTGCAGGAGTCTTATCTGAGGCTGAAGCATGGAACTCATCACCAGGCTGCCCTCAGTTTGGGAGGACACCCCTTACTGGTGCCTGTACCCTCTGCCCAGCAGACATGCTCTCTGTCATCGACGCTGGCTTCCTAGAGGTCCTACCTTGCCACCCTGGAACTGGCTAGCAGTCAATGTGGCCCTGCTGGAGCGCTGCTTTGAGTATGGAAAGGCATCATCAGTTGATGCCTGGAGACCGCCTCCGAAGAGACATGGGATTTGGCCCTGGATATGCCTCTAATCGAGCTTTCCATGTAGCGTTTTTTAACCAAATTTAAGGCACGTGAGGAAAAGAAGAACCTGATGTGGATGTGTTGTTTTGAGTAGCTGGTCAAGTGATCACATCCCCAAAAGGGCATGTCAAATCCTAGTGTTGCATTTCATATTTTAAGGACGCTGAGCCCTCAACCTCCCCAGGGTGGCATGCTTGTTCATAGGGCCTGCTCCCGACTTGTGTATGGTACTAATGACGCAAGTGAGCTCAACCTTTTCAATAAGGGAGTCCTCAGGTGTAAAAACGCACTCTTTGAGATGATATCACTATCACTGTATATGCCCTCAGGTAGGAAGACCTGGAAAAAAAACGTAAACCTACATTTTGGCTGATTCACAACTACATTCCAATTGACATTTGTAGGATTAAAAAATAAGGGGAATCTTTCTATTCAGGGATATGGCCGATATATTTCAGCCCCTACCAGGAGCCCATATTAGGTTATTAGACATGTTCTTTTGGGGATGGGAACACTTGACCAACTATGAAAAATGCTATGTCCAGACTAGGGACCACTTTCACTAAGGTACCTTATGTTTTGTTCATTTACTTCTCATGAGATTATACTGTAGATTTTTTCCCCTCTATTTAGGGTTTTGTCATTAGTAGCATTATTGCAAGGGGGGCTGTGAGAGCCTACTGGGCTCAGGAGACATATCCTGGCCTCAGTGTGGTCTGTCGCTGGAGTACACTGCATGGGGCGTAGGTTCGACTATCTTGCCTCCCTTCTGCCAGTGGCAAATCTGGGGATATTGTCTCCTGCTGCAGGTGATTCCACCTCAAGGCTCAGAGTGCTTCAAACCAGCCCTCTGTCCTGAGACCTCTCCGGTGCACCCTGTCAAAACCTAGGATTGCCTGCTCAAGTTGGTTGGTCCTGGGTGCCCAGGGGTGCCATCTGCCTGCACATGGAGCCCAGGCGTGGGTAGCTAAGAAGGAGGGTTCTGTCCCCTGCATCTTTTGGGCATCCTTAGCAAGACCTGAGTAAGAACTTAATGTAACAAGCATTGGCATAGCCAATAGGTCTCGCCCTTGGGAACTTATATTTAGCCATGCAGCACATTATCCTGTTAATAATCCGGTCATTCCCATAATTTAAAGGAAGACATTTTAAACCCACTTAATTACTGGGCAAGTGGTGCATTATCTACGTATTAAAGTATTGCGTTTCCTTAGTTACACTGAAGTCCTACCTGTTCAAAACGAACAACAAAGGAAAAAAATGTCTAATACAAAAAGTAGGGAAATAAGTTTTGACTAAAGTAAACAAGCAAAAAGACACTCACTTTTATGCCATGGTAGATTTTAGTGTTACAGCAAACAAATGATGGACGGAATGCTGACAATGCAAACATTCTCCCCCAGTCAAAAGATCTGGGTTAAATCCATCGTTCTTTTGCCCATGCCGCCACCCCAGTTTGGACCCAGCCATATGCAAATCAGTCTTGACCCTGTACCCCATGGGAACAGTCCAGACCGAACTGCCAGGTCATCCCTGGACCGGAAACAAGCATCCTGGGACCGGTTTCAGGGTATGTCACCCTTCTTCAGCCAGGCTAGCTTGAATCCAGTGGCACAGTGAGCAAGGGACCCACGTCTGGGCATACCCATCCCACTTAGGGCGAAAAGTGTTACAGCAAACAAATGATGGAGGGAATGCTGACAATGCAAACATTCTCCCCCAGTCAAAAGATCTGGGTTAAATCCATCGTTCTTTTGCCCACTACGCCACCCCAGTTTGGACCCAGCCATATGCAAATCAGTCTTGACCCTGTGCCCCATGGGAACAGTCCAGACCGAACTGCCAGGCCAGGTCCTCCCTGGACCGGAAACAAGCATCCTGGGACCGGTTTCAGGGTATGTCACCCTTCTTCAGCCAGGCTAGCATGAATCCAGTGGCACAGTGAGCAAGGGACCCACGTCTGGGCATACCCATCTCACTTAGGGCGAAAAGTGTTACAGCAAACAAATGATGGACGGAATGCTGACAATGCAAACATTTTCCCCCAGTCAAAAGATCTGGGTTAATTCCATCGTTCTTTTGCCCACTACGCCACCCCAGTTTGGACCCAGCCATATGCAAATCTGTCTTGACCCTGTGCCCCATGGGAACAGTCCAGACCGAACTGCCAGGCCAGGTCCTCCCTGGACCGGAAACAAGCATCCTGGGACCGGTTTCAGGGTATGTCACCCTTCTTCAGCCAGGCTAGCTTGAATCCAGTGGCACAGTGAGCAAGGGACCCACGTCTGGGCATACATCCCACTTAGGGCGAAAAGTGTTACAGCAAACAAATGATGGACCGAATGCTGACAATGCAAACATTCTCCCCCAGTCTAAAGATCTGGGTTAAATCCATCGTTCTTTTGCCCACTACGCCACACCAGTTTGAACCCAGCCATATACAAATCAGTCTTGACCCTGTGCCCCAAGGGAACAGTCCAGACCGAACAGCCAGGCCAGGTCCTCCCTGGACCGGAAACAAGCATCCTGGGACCGGTTTCAGGGTATGTCACCCTTCTTCAGCCAGGCTAGCTTGAATCCAGTGGCACAGTGAGCAAGGGACCCACGTCTGGGCATACCCATCCCACTTAGGGCGAAAAGTGCTACAGCAAACAAATGATGGACGGAATACTGACAATGCAAACATTCTCCCCCAGTCAACAGATCTGGGTTAAATCCATCGTTCTTTTGCCCACTACGCCACCCCAGTTTGGACCCAGCCATATGCAAATCAGTCCTGACCCTGTGCCCCATGGGAACAGTCCAGACCGAACTGCCAGGCCAGGTCCTCCCTGGACCGGAAACAAGCATCCTGGGACCGGTTTCAGGGTATGTCACCCTTCTTCAGCCAGGCTAGCTTGAATCCAGTGGCACAGTGAGCAAGGGATCCACGTCTGGGCATACCCATCCCACTTAGGGCGAAAAGTGTATCAGCAAACAAATGATGGACGGAATGCTGACAATGCAAACATTCTCCCCCAGTCAAAAGATCTGGGTTAAATCCATCGTTCTTTTGCCCACTACGCCACCCGTTTGGACCCAGCCATATGCAAATCAGTCTTGACTCTGTGCCCCATGGGAACAGTCCAGACCGAACTGCCAGGCCAGGTCCTCCCTGGACCGGAAACAAGCATCCTGGGACCGGTTTCAGGGTATGTCACCCTTCTTCAGCCAGGCTAGCTTGAATCCAGTGGCACAGTGAGCAAGGGACCCACGTCTGGGCATACCCATCCCACTTAGGGCGAAAAGTGTTACAGCAAACAAATGATGGATGGAATGCTGACAATGCAAACATTCTCCCCCAGTCAAAAGATCTGGGTTGAATCCATCGTTCTTTTGCCCACTACGCCACCCCAGTTTGGACCCAGCCATATGCAAATCAGTCTTGACCCTGTGCCCCATGGGAACTGTCCAGACCGAACTGCCAGGCCAGGTCCTCCCTGGACCGGAAACAAGCTTCCTGGGACCGGTTTCAGGGTATGTCACCCTTCTTCAGCCAGGCTAGCTTGAATCCAGTGGCACAGTGAGCAAGGGACCCACGTCTGAGCATACCCATCCCACTTAGGGCAAAAAATGTTACAGCAAACAAATGATGGATGGAATGCTGACAATGCAAACATTCTCCCCCAGTCAAAAGATCTGGGTTAAATGCATCGTTCTTTTGCCCACTACGCCACCCCAGTTTGGACCCAGCCATATGCAAATCAGTCTTGACCCTGTGCCCCATGGGAACAGTCCAGACCGAACTGCCAGGCCAGGTCCTCCCTGGACCGGAAACAAGCATCCTGGGACCGGTTTCAGGGTGTGTCACCCTTCTTCAGCCAGGCTAGCTTGAATCCAGTGGCACAGTGAGCAAGGGACCCACGTCTGGGCATACCCATCCCACTTAGGGCGAAAAGTTCGGGCTGGACTGTTCCCATTGGGCGCAGGGTCAAGACTGATTTGCATATGGCTATGTCCAAACTGGAATGGCATGGTGAGCAACAAAACGATGGATTTAGGCCCAGATCTCTATACTGGGGTGAATGTATGACATTGTTCTGCATTCTGTCCATCAATTGTTCTTTTTGCATTTGTCAACCCGAGTGGGACGGGTATGCCCAAACGTGGGTCCCGTGCTCTCCATGCCACTGGAGTCATGCTATCCTGGCTGATGAGGGCTGAAAGCCCGAAACCGGTCCTAGGATGCTTGTTTCCAGTCCAGGGAGGACCTGGCCTGGCAGTTCGGGCTGGACTGTTCCCATTGGGCGCAGGGTCAAGACTGATTTGCCTATGGCTGGGTCCAAACTGGAATGGCATGGTGAGCAAAAAACGATGGATTTAGGCCCAGATCTCTGTACTGGGGTGAATGTATGACATTGTTCTGCATTCTGTCCATCAATTGTTCTTTTTGCATTTGTCACCCCGAGTGGGACGGGTATGCCCAGACGTGGGTCCCGTGCTCTCCATGCCACTGGAGTCAAGCTATCCTGGCTGATGAGGGCTGAAAGCCCGAATCCGGTCCTAGGATGCTTGTTTCCAGTCCAGGGAGGGCCTGGCAGTTCGGGCTGGACTGTTCCCATTGGGCGCAGGGTCAAGACTGATTTGCATATGGCTGGGTCCAAACTGGAATGGCATGGTGAGTAAAAAAACGATGGATTTAGGCCCAGATCTCTGTACTGGGGTGAATGTATGACATTGTTCTGCATTCTGTCCATCAATTGTTCTTTTTGCATTTGTCACCCCGAGTGGGACGGGTATGACCAGACGTGGGTCCCGTGCTCTCCATGCCACTGGAGTCAAGCTATCCTGGCTGATGAGGGCTGAAAGCCCGAAACCGGTCCTAGGATGCTTGTTTCCAGTCCAGGGAGGACCTGGCCTGGCAGTTCGGGCTGGACTGTTCCAATTGGGCGCAGAGTCAAGACTGATTTGCATATGGCTGGGTCCAAACTGGAATGGCATGGTGAGCAAAAAACAATGGATTTAGGCCCAGATCTCTGTACTGGGGTGAATGTATGACATTGTTCTGCATTCTGTCCATCAATTGTTCTTTTTGCAATGGTAGCTTTTAAGCTTGGAATGCTGCTCGCATTTTTTTTAAAATAGCAAATAACGTGTGTTGTAAACTATGTTGCTAGGTAAAAATTAAAGTTCGAGCTGCTAGGTAGCGTGTTGCCGTTTGGTCTGTAAAAGTAATCTGTGTAGAACCGAAGGTTTCACAATAATGTTTTTGGCGGAAAGGTAGAATAGCCTTTTCTAAGGATAATTCCTGTTTCCGTACATGTGGTTGGGAAGACAGTGTTTATGATGATCCTCACGTTGATATGTTGCAGAATCATTCGAGTTTGGATGAGTGTGGGAGAGATCGTGTTAACAAAAAGTATGAGGAAAATGGCCAAAAGGTTGATGATTTAAAGAAAGGGGAAAAAGACTATAGTATTGTTGACTGGGTTCCAATCAAAAAACCTCCCCGAGTTGGCAAAACGGAATCTAATTTTTCAACACCTGTGCAAGTTGTACATGTATCTCGCACTGTAGTATTATTAAAAGATCAGGGGTAGTGGAACAAGGGAACAAATGTTAATATTAAACCTTATCAAAAGAACTTGATAGAATAATCATTACCTTTGCACTCATTCTGTTTGTTCTCTATCAAGTTCTTTTGATAAGGTTTAATATTAACATTTGTTCCCTTGTTCCACTACCCCTGATCTTTTAATAATACTGCAGTGCGAGATACATGTACAACTTGCACAGGTGTTGAAAAATTAGATTCCGTTTTGCCAACTCGGGAGGTTTTTGATTGGAACCCAGTCAACAATACTATAGTCTTTTTCCCCTTTCTTTAAATCATCAACATTTTGGCCATTTTCCTCATACTTTTTGTTAACACGATCTCTCCCACACTCATCCAAACTCGAATGATTCTTCAACATATCAACGTGAGGATCATCATAAACACTGTCTTCCCACCCACATGTACGGAAACAGGAATTGTCCTTAGAAAGGCTATTCTACCTTTCCGCCAAAAACATTATTGTGAAACCTTCGGTTCTACACAGATTACTTTTACAGACCAAACGGCAACACGCTACCTAGCAGCTCGAACTTTAATTTTTACCTAGCAACATAGTTTACAACACACGTTATTTGCTATTTTAAAAAAATGCGAGCAGCATTCCAAGCTTAAAAGCTACCATTGCAAAAAGAACAATTGATGGACAGAATGCAGAACAATGTCATACATTCACCCCAGTACAGAGATCTGGGCCTAAATCCATTGTTTTTTTGCTCACCATGCCATTCCAGTTTGGACCCAGCCATATGCAAATCTGTCTTGACCCTGTGCCCCATGGGAACAGTCCAGACCGAACTGCCAGGCCAGGTCCTCCCTGGACCGGAAACAAGCATCCTGGGACCGGTTTCAGGGTATGTCACCCTTCTTCAGCCAGGCTAGCTTGAATCCAGTGGCACAGTGAGCAAGGGACCCACGTCTGGGCATACATCCCACTTAGGGCGAAAAGTGTTACAGCAAACAAATGATGGACGGAATGCTGACAATGCAAACATTCTCCCCCAGTCAAAAGATCTGGGTTGAATCCATCGTTCTTTTGCCCACTACGCCACCCCAGTTTGGACCCAGCCATATGCAAATCAGTCTTGACCCTGTGCCCCATGGGAACTGTCCAGACCGAACTGCCAGGCCAGGTCCTCCCTGGACCGGAAACAAGCATCCTGGGACCGGTTTCAGGGTATGTCACCCTTCTTCAGCCAGGCTAGCTTGAATCCAGTGGCACAGTGAGCAAGGGACCCACGTCTGGGCATACCCATCCCACTTAGGGCGAAAAATGTTACAGCAAACAAATGATGGATGGAATGCTGACAATGCAAACATTCTCCCCCAGTCAAAAGATCTGGGTTAAATGCATCGTTCTTTTGCCCACTACGCCACCCCAGTTTGGACCCAGCCATATGCAAATCAGTCTTGACCCTGTGCCCCATGGGAACAGTCCAGACCGAACTGCCAGGCCAGGTCCTCCCTGGACCGGAAACAAGCATCCTGGGACCGGTTTCAGGGTGTGTCACCCTTCTTCAGCCAGGCTAGCTTGAATCCAGTGGCACAGTGAGCAAGGGACCCACGTCTGGGCATACCCATCCCACTTAGGGCGAAAAGTTCGGGCTGGACTGTTCCCATTGGGCGCAGGGTCAAGACTGATTTGCATATGGCTGTGTCCAAACTGGAATGGCATGGTGAGCAACAAAACGATGGATTTAGGCCCAGATCTCTGTACTGGGGTGAATGTATGACATTGTTCTGCATTCTGTCCATCAATTGTTCTTTTTGCATTTGTCACCCCGAGTGGGACGGGTATGCCCAAACGTGGGTCCCGTGCTCTCCATGCCACTGGAGTCATGCTATCCTGGCTGATGAGGGCTGAAAGCCCGAAATCGGTCCTAGGATGCTTGTTTCCAGTCCAGGGAGGGCCTGGCAGTTCGGGCTGGACTGTTCCCATTGGGCGCAGGGTCAAGACTGATTTGCATATGGCTGGGTCCAAACTGGAATGGCATGGTGAGTAAAAAAACGATGGATTTAGTCCCAGATCTCTGTACTGGGGTGAATGTATGACATTGTTCTGCATTCTGTCCATCAATTGTTCTTTTTGCATTTGTCACCCCGAGTGGGACGGGTATGACCAGACGTGGGTCCCGTGCTCTCCATGCCACTGGAGTCAAGCTGTCCTGGCTGATGAGGGCTGAAAGCCCGAAACCGGTCCTAGGATGCTTGTTTCCAGTCCAGGGAGGACCTGGCCTGGCAGTTCGGGCTGGACTGTTCCAATTGGGCGCAGGGTCAAGACTGATTTGCATATGGCTGGGTCCAAACTGGAATGGCATGGTGAGCAAAAAAACAATGGATTTAGGCCCAGATCTCTGTACTGGGGTGAATGTATGACATTGTTCTGCATTCTGTCCATCAATTGTTCTTTTTGCAATGGTAGCTTTTAAGCTTGGAATGCTGCTCGCATTTTTTTTAAAATAGCAAATAACGTGTGTTGTAAACTATGTTGCTAGGTAAAAATTAAAGTTCGAGCTGCTAGGTAGCGTGTTGCCGTTTGGTCTGTAAAAGTAATCTGTGTAGAACCGAAGGTTTCACAATAATGTTTTTTGGCGGAAAGGTAGAATAGCCTTTTCTAAGGACAATTCCTGTTTCCGTACATGTGGGTGGGAAGACAGTGTTTATGATGATCCTCACATTGATATGTTGAAGAATCATTCGAGTTTGGATGAGTGTGGGAGAGATCGTGTTAACAAAAAGTATGAGGAAAATGGCCAAAATGTTGATGATTTAAAGAAAGGGGAAAAAGACTATAGTATTGTTGACTGGGTTCCAATCAAAAAACCTCCCCGAGTTGGCAAAACGGAATCTAATTTTTCAACACCTGTGCAAGTTGTACATGTATCTCGCACTGCAGTATTATTAAAAGATCAGGGGTAGTGGAACAAGGGAACAAATGTTAATATTAAACCTTATCAAAAGAACTTGATAGAGAACAAACAGAATGAGTGCAAAGGTAATGATTATTCTATGTGGGATTTGTGTTCTGATGAATATAATCTCCTTTCCTAGCAGCGAGTGTACCTGCACCGATTCAGCAGAAAAGTGTGAATCCTGGGGGTAATGGAGAAGAAAGTCGGAACTGTTGTAACTTCTGCTATTGCGTGGGGTGGTGTTGTAAACAATGTTGTTTCTAAAAGAAAGTCTGTTATGCTGGTGAAGTTCAACTATTAATGATTGTATTGACCTTGTTTTCCTTTCTGTTTTTGTAGGAAGGGATATGTTGTATTGCGAGGATAGGTTTCTTTAAATCATTAGTTCTAATATATCATTGTGTGCTTCGTGCCTAAGGATTCCACTGTTGTCCGGGGTGTCACTCTCGCTTAGAGTTCCTCGCTGAGCAACAGTTGACCCCTCAGCTCTTCGTTGCTATTTCTCGGGGGCTTTTGTGCATATCTTCTGAAAGCGGGATAAAGCCTTTATCAACCACACAGCCACATTTTTTCCATGAATGCGACAGCCATACCTTTGAATCAGGACACGCTGAGATGACAAGAACAGAACATGACCCACAATATTTTATCTTTTCCTGTCTCTCGCTGTTAAGCTCACTCAACTTTCGTTTTTCACTGGTCGCGTTACCTGTTTTCCAGCTCCTAGATGTGCACGTTTTCCTATGAGTAGTGTCCGGCGTTTGCAGTCTCTTGTTATCTCACAAAATGCTTATCTTGACCATGAAGAGCACTACGATGTTTCCTACTACGACCAGCCGAAAAAGGGCCAGGCAAACTTCTCAATTAAGACCCGGAAACATTCCCGAACAAGCGCGGTGCGCGTGCACTGCAAGGAATGTGAGGTATGCAGCTGGCACCCGGCCGCGCTGCTGCTCGCTCCCGAGCTCCCTAGGCCAGGGGAGAGAGAAGGCGGGACATGCACCCGCCTTTGGCCAATTGCGTGCTGTCTTTCTTAGAAAAACGCACGCAAAGGCCAATAGCGTGTGAGCAACAAAAAAAAAACACACGCACGAGCGTGTGGTCCGAGTTAGAAGTGCTTACTAGAAGCCTCGCAGGGCAGCGCATGCGCGCTGGCTAAGGCAAGACCTAAAAAGGGGTAACAGAGCTTAACTGCAATGTTTAAATATGTTTAGACATATTTAAACAATGCCAATTTAGCAGAATAATTGTGAAAAAATTGAGGGGGCCCGAGGATTTTTTTCTTTTTTACAGGGGGGGCGCAGCATTAAGAAGTTTGAAGACCACTGCGACTAGTCCTTGAAGTTCAGGCGGTATCATTAATTTAAGTTGCAATTTGCCCTCAGTGTTGAAGCCTTAGAGTAAAGGTTTTGCCCCAGCTACTCTGGTGGCCACTGTCACCAGTACATGTCAGGGTTACACCAGTTCTTCGGATGCACTGGCCCCTTAAACATAGGGAACCTTGGGGAACATCATATTGGGTGATGCCACACTCCTACACCTGTCCCCATTGCATAGCATGGAGGACATTTACGCTGAACTGAGACTCTTGCGATCCCCAGTAAACTACAAGATACTTTACTAGGATGGAATCCTTGTGTGGGGTTTTTGGCAGCAAGTATTAGGAACTTGCAGTTGGTTCTTCGGTTGAGTTACCCAGTGTTGAAGCCACAATCAGGGACCACTGATTCAGGCCTTCAGAAAGATTATAGTACGGTTGTTACACTGTGTTCTTTTTGTCATTCACCTCAGTCCCATTCACTGAGACTTTGTTAGTTTGTAGATAGTGTAGTAAATTTAGAGTTGACTAAACACAGCCCTATAGGATAACATCGGGTAAATGGGACAACTTTATAGAAAATCTAGTAAGACTGTAAGTGCTATAAAAGCTTTGGTGGATATATCTCAGCCACAGAAGATGCTTGCAAACTTCTGCTTTACTGATGTATAGCATAGTTCTAACCACTTTTTTTTTTACTTAACACCCAAGTCCTATTCTTATTTGAACATATACCCCTTCGCTGCTCATGTAAATCGCTCTGATACCTTCGCGTCGAGTTAGTGTTATATAAAACTCCCCAACAAAAAAAGTGCAGGAGAGCCCTGACCTGCAGATTTTGTTAGTCGACGGAAGTCTGGGTAGTCATGTATAAAAATCCATCAACTTTGTGCAATCCTCTAGTCCAGTACAATAAGCAACAATCTGTAGCTAGAGACCCCCTCCTCCCTGCATATGTGTGCTTCCCTCTGGCACTGGGTAGCCCTTGGCATGCCTAAGCAGCATAAATGGTGTGGGCAGCAGCCAGCTGGCATATTTTAAAAGCGCAATTGGTATCAATGAGAAGTGCATCTGACAATAATGTGAGGAAAATCAGTGGCATTAATGAGAAGTACCATCTGAAAAGCAGAGCATCATTAAGCTGCCCCTGACATGACTGAGCATCAGTACTAGCACGGCGGAGGGACGATAGTGAAATAGTTGAGCAGCACACTGGCACATTTGAGCAGCCCAGCAGAACTAGGATGCGGCAAACTGGAATACTTAAGCTGTTCACTGGCAAAATCGAGGTACTCATGATATTATCGAAAGCTCTGTGCAGTATATGCACTGCACCCAGATAAGTTATGGCAGCAGATTGCGAATACTGGCAGATATTTCTGATGGTATTTTATTTGCTGGCAGAGGTATGTTAATTCGTTTTTCTTTGTCACGGCAACTGTGATGGGCCATATGTCAGTTGACACAGTATTTACAATTGTTTTTATTCCCATTGACATAGGATTGAATAATGGTCACTTTTTTCTGACAGGGTGCACTGTATCAGGTGGGCACTACTTGTTCTGTGACACAAACATTTCTCTGCTGTACATCATGTGTGTCCACCTGGCACAAATTTTCAGTAGAGCTCACAAATATTTGCCACAGGAGAATTATGCTCCTCGGTACTGTGGCAGAGCTTAAAGTACTGGAACATTTCAAGAGTTTCCATTTAGACATGAGTTTTAACCAGTGTTTTGGAACATATGTTCTTTAAAATGCACAGGTTAACAGGTTAATGTAACTTTTTTAAACAGTTCTTGGGGGATTTCTCATATGTTTACCTGAAAAGATCGGGCTCCTTCCCTATGCGTGCTCACTTACTGAAGAGGAGTTGTGGCCTAATGGCCAGAGCTGCTGCCTTTGGAACTGGGGAACCAGGTTTGAGCTCCTGCATTGGCTCAACATCCTGTGGTTCTGGATAAATCACTTAATCTCCATGTGCCCCCAAAAAATAATCTGACCTTGTGTAATGTAATCTGGTGCTCACATAAAGGCACTCTAATGCCTTTGGGACAAACTCGCACTATATAAAACGTAAAAAAAAAGTGGAGGTGCTGGAGACTGATAAGAAAGCTTTCCCAGGGATTTTGGTTCCCCTTTCACCACTGCTACTGTGAAAATCAATAGTAAAGCTACATTCATGTGATTCTGTCTTTGCCCATTTGTGTGCATGACTGTATGTGTCTACTTTCAGAGAGAGAAAGAGAGGGAATGTATATGTGTGTGCATACTCTTGCCTTTTTCAGTAAGTCTCTTCCTGCCTGCATTTGCCTGAGTGTGCCTTGTACCAGCTTGTGTGTTGCTGTCTTTACTCCTCTGTATATAGTCTTTTAGAGGCCCTATTACAGGCTGTGGGAAATGATATCACTGCAGAGACACCACCCCACACAAGTACAAGTTTATCAAGTGTGGACTTAAACTCCATAAGTACTACTTCGTTTACGATCACAAATTTCAACCGCTAGATGGAAATTGTGATGAAACATGCTCATAGTTTGTGAAGAACTTGCAGAAAGGATGTGATAATTCAATTAAAAAAATCCTTTTCATTAAGTTTTCCGATAAGAAACACAAGAGCACTATACAGCGACCAACAGGTACAATATTGGCAGTGATGTACAGAACTGCATTTATATTATCAATAATTGGTTTTAGAGTGTTGTGATCAATTCTGGAGGCCTGCAATCCTGGTAGATAAAAACAGACTCGCGACAATCCAGAAACTGAAGTCCATAATACGTAATAGGTTAAACAATAACTCACCCCGCCCCTCCACCACTTCCTCCTGTGAATGACAGACTTACATGTGCTGTGATCAGTTTTTTGGTGTTCTGTTGGGTAGTTTCTGGAAATTCTTCCCCAAAACAAAGTTGAATCTGGTATTTTGGAGCAGGCTTTCCATTCTTCATGAAATCTCGAAGCTCTGAAAGCAAGAAGCAGCCTTTGAGACTGGGCTCCTGAACAAAACCATTGTCAGGTCTCAATCCCACAGAGAACGGTTTCCTAAGCAACTTCAGAGACACCTCTGCACCCCGAAAAGACTTGCTCCCCCTTATCAAATCAAAAAGAGAGCCACAGCCAAGGAGATATGTTCTTAATATCCAATCTGAATCAGGTCATTGAAGCGCCTCCCTTGACCAACCCACGAAATGCTGCTGTCTCCAAGAGAAGCACTTCCCAAATTCAAAACGGGTCTCAGTTTCAGAGATTCATTCCCCAAATGCAACTACAGACATGTGCTTTCCCAAAGAAATACATTGCAAATTAAAAACAGCTGGAACTGCAAAACATCTGTTCAAAACAGAGATGTTCCCAAAAATACAGAGGGGAGAGGCTCCCACTTTCGCTAGACGTGTTCTTCTGACCTAACTGGAGACAGAGCCCATCTCAAATAGGTACTTTCATCACAAATACAACCAAACAAGCTCTCCATCTTACTAAATGAAGGCATCACCATAAAACACTACTCATTCCCGAAGATGTGTTTTCCGTAAAGAAATCAGAGACGGGTATCCATCAAAATAGACATGATCCCCAAAAATAAAGTTATAGGTTGACAGCCCAAAGAGACATCTTCTCCATATCCAACCAGAGATAAATTAAATATCTTTACACAAAAGTACATTTCCAATTAGAGACTGGTCCCACTACAAGACAGCTCTCTATCTTCGAGAGACAGCACATTCTCAGGCATCATTAAATGCAAAGGTGTTCTAGAACAAGCCGGACACTGAGCAACCGAAAAATCAATGTTCTAGATTATGCCAAAGCGACACACTCTCCCCCGTAAGGGATTTGTGCCCCATATTTAAAACAGTTCTCAATATTCAAAATACAGAAAATCCATAGTAAGAAAAAAGGACACTCTCCCAGCACTTCCTTAAACCAAAGAAAGCAATCGGTACCAGTGAGACATCACTTCTCTAACCTAAGTCAAGATTTACATCACATCAAGAGAGATCCCCCACCATAAAAAATCCAAACAAGAGTCAGACGTTATACACCAAGAACAACCATTCAATCACAGATATCAGAGTGCCCTAGAAAGGAATCTGTTTTATAGATACAGACTACACAATGCTGCCCCTGAAATAACCCACCATCAGCCACCAGCTCTTCAGACTTACAGATTCCACGCAAACCTCTCAGATAGCCCCTGCTATCAACCCACCCTCCCATAAGGGGTTCTGGGTCTGGCCAGCTTAATCGAATACCTTGACTTACCTTTCAGGAACTGCATTGTGTCCAGCAGTTTGTACGTCTTCTCCCTCTCCAATTTGTTAGGCTGGTCCTTGCTGGGAGCCAGCGGTCCGCTCCAGTAGACACGCCCCTGACACTGACGCTTTGCAAAGACACCTTCTCCAGCCACCCAAAGCAGTACCCCTCGATCCAGGTGTGAAAGCAGGCGTTCGAGGACCAAGATGACTTCAGGAAACCCGCAGACACTCATGGCCCGCGGTGAAGGGAATGGAAGCTGTTCAACGCAGGAAGGGCCATACAACTGCTCGTCATCTGCTGGCGTGAGCTGGTGTGTGATTCTACAGCCTTCCACAGTACGGGTTGTGAACTCCTTCACTAGCACATCCCGATAGTATAGGCGGATGTGCAGCCAGAAATCTGTAGGTGCAAGGAAGAAATAGGTCAGAGGAAAGCGGAACTAGATGACATCACTAGCAGATTAAGATAAGATAGTGTCAAGCCAAAAGAATCCTATTGTTCACAGGTGTTATGAAGCCATATTTAGGGAACAGCTAGTTAATGGTATGCAGGGCTTCACCATTCTTAACCCTTCCTTCCTCTTAACTGTGTGCAGTACTCTATATAAATCACAATAAATAATGTAATGGAGGCTGCTCTCTTGGAACTGGTGCCTTTATCACAAAAGTTGATTCCCTCAGGGAACAAGAGAACAATGTCTGTTGTAAACGTCATTTAAAAACACAGATACACATATTAAGACAAAGGGCCTTATTATGACTTTGGCAGTCTTGGAGCGGGGCCGCCACGCCGCCGCCCCGCTCCAAGACCGCCAAAGCCATAAGAAACCGCCCACCGGATTACAATTTTTCTGTTGCGGGCGGTTCTTTGGCAGTCCCACTGGGGTGCCTACGAAAAAGGCACCGCAATGAGAGCGTCAAAGTCCATGCCCTGCAGGAGCTGGGGGTGCCTGCATACAGGGGGGTACACCATGTGCTCCCCTGCATGCATCCCTGGCACAGAGGCAACAGGGGGCCCTGTGAGCCCCTTTTGTTTTCTCACCACCACACTTTTCATGGCAGGCTCACCGCCATGAAAACTGTGGCAGGGAGGAAACTCCTAATATGCCTGGCGGTGCTGCAGAGGCACCACCAGCAGATTAGGGGCCTCAGACCGCTGCAAGACTGCCAGGGATTGCAGATCCCTGGCGGCAGCAGCGGTCCCATGGTGGTCCAACCGCACTACTTGTAATAGTGCGGTCAGACCATCAATGCGGCGGTAGACGCACCGCCACCGTGGGTTTGGCGGTCCATCGGACCGCCAAACTCATAATAAGGCCCTAAAACTTCCATCAAATGGGTAGGTTGTGGTAGAAACCTCTCTCCATGAACATCTCAACATGTTGCAATGAAATGCCACTCTGGGGGACACAAGTGGCTATGGCATAGCACATGCACCCTTAGGAAGCAGACTGAAATACTGGCGTGGGGCCTATGCCTATTGCTTGTCATGAAAGGAGCCTCCCCCCCCAAAAAAAAGTAGAAGATCTGATATATTTTTACAAAAATCTCTGTTGGGAACATGAAACAAGCTGTGAAAGAAGCCTCAAGAAGGAAACTTGAGAATGCTGGTCACCTCACAAATGTAACCTCTCTTCCTGTACCCCTTTTAGCCCTTTTTTGAACAGTGCCCTCCTCCAGCCATTGCAACCTTGGCAGAGTCTCATGTTAACACTGCTCTATTCCTCATAGTACCCTGAGCCATCCTGTCTCTCCCATCATTCAGTGCGCCAAATAACCTTCACTTCTTCACTTCCGGACTGGCATCACATACTTCTAACATAGTGCTTTACAGCTTAGAACACCTTTTTTAAATATAGCACCTGCATATAAATACAATGCTATGACCGACCAACTGACACAGCACAGTGGATCCAAAAACGCAAGTAATGAAGTGGAGACATGTTTAGATGCTGTGAGACACGTAAGGCCCATTTCCAAGTTGCCTGGTACAGAGAGTGTGGGAATATTGGGTCCAGAATTACCGTTTGCAGTCAGTATTCCTACCTGGTACTGGGCAAATACAACTCGTCAGGTCTGGAATGAGGACTAACATGTGGGCTTCAGAATTATCACATCCTTTTGATATCACGCCCCCCCCCCCCCCTTGAGCACTCCTCCAAGGTCGCGATATTGGGCTACGTCAAGAAGGTGCCGGCAGAGTTGTGCAGGCTGACGGTGATTCTCCTCTTACTTGCCAAGCACAGGGTTGCAATGAAATGGGGTCGACCTGCATTGCCGCTAGCGACTGATTGGCTTAAAGATGCAGCGTTTTGCCAAGACCAACTCGCTGCTTTTTGGGAACTCATGCCCATACGCTCCCAGCCTAAGGGTATATGGCTTCCTCTTGAACTGTATCTATATGCCCAAGCTGCTGCGGTGGAGTCTGAACAAGCCAATGTTGAATAATCTGTGCCTGCAGCTACAGTGGGTGCTGTGTATTTATAACACACCTCCAACTGCCTTTTAACAGCTGTATTGTATATTTTATTGCATGATATGGGCCCCTGCCCAGCTACCATACTCGCCAATGATGTCTCCTACCCCTGTGAACTTCTGTTTTCTTTTTTTACCCCAGATCTCCCCCCCTCCCTCTCTCCTCTGTTTGGTCTTTATACAGAGGACTGTTAAAACCAATTATTGATAATATATATGCAGTTCTGTACATCACTGCCAATATTGTACCTGTTGGTCGCTGTATAGTGCTCTTGTGTTTCTTATCGGAAAACTTAATGAAAAGGATTTTTTTAATTGAATTATCACATCCTTTCTGCAAGTTCTTCACAAACTATGAGCATGTTTCATCACAATTTCCACCTAGCGGTTGAAATTTGTGATCGTAAACGAAGTAGTACTTATGAAGTTTAAGTCCACACTTGATAAACTTGTACTTGTGTGGGGTGGTGTCTCTGCAGTGATATCATTTCCCACAGCCTGTAATAGGGCCTCTAAAAGACTATATACAGAGGAGTAAAGACAGCAACACACAAGCTGGTACAAGGCACACTCAGGCAAATGCAGGCAGGAAGAGACTTACTGAAAAAGGCAAGAGTATGCACACACATAAACTCTCTTTCTCTCTCTGAAAGTAGACACATACAGTCATGCACACAAATGGGCAAAGACAGAATCACATGAATGTAGAGACTCAAGCTCACACTGACTTGTGACTGACTTTGACTGAGACCTACTGGCCTTTCAGAAGCATCAGCCTGCCAGGAAATCTCTGAATTTGCCATATAAAGTAATCTGTTTCTCAGGACTCAGGAAGTACTCTCACCCATAGTGACACTAGCGTTGATGAAATATATAGAGGGTGCAATATACAAGGATCGGTGAACACAACCATCCACACAATGAGTAGGTGGTTCATAGTGATGCTCCTATAGACACACACAGACTGGCACACACATATTAGTGCAGACAGTTACGTACATACAGTTTGCAGCACACATACTGCAACACATAGACTCTTAAACAGAAACCTCAACACACATATGTACTTGACACACAAAAACAATTGTTCTTTACCTGAGACATTCCTAGATTTGCTCAAAAAACTGTAGGGCTCACGCAGGTTTGCACTCTTGCTGGCTGCTGTCCAGTCGTAAGCAGGCCCCCTCACTCGACATCCTGTTCAGGAAAACAAAGGACAACAGGTTTAGGAGGAAACAGCCAAGTAGTACTTTGTGGCACCTCTTAAATGATATTTTGTGAATTGAGATGGCCCCATGAACACACCCCCTAACCTGCCCCTGTAGCCTCAAGGAGGAGAAGGTATCACTGGCACATGCCCACTGTGTCAGGGGAATGTTTACTAAGACTCCAGTCATACTGACTGCAACTTATGAACCAAAGACATGTGTCCATCTCCACAGAGTGCAAAGGAAGTGTGTACTTGCTTGCTGAAATGTGATACAGTCCGCTACGCTTGTTACATCCTCCCTTAGCCAAGAAATAATTGATTGGCCTTATCTCTCTGGGTCCCAGGGAAGAAAGAATGTATTTTCCCTTCAAATGTCTGCTGGTACCCATTGAATGCCTTCATCGCCTCATAGCCCAATGATATGAATACTGGTGGCCGCCATTTTCCTAGGATCCAAAGAGATTAACAATAAATGCTCAGCAGTCCCATACTTACATTATCTGTGGAGGATGGAATCTGCTTTGTGTGGTGTTGTAGCTCACCAGAAGAAGATGAGTGGGTTGCTCAGAGTGCTCACAAACTTTAATTTAGACCAGCCAAGTGGGAGGTCTACCTAGGCAGAGTCAAGATAGGAGACCCTGATGCAGAGGTCTCTGCCCATGAGTTTGTGAATAGCATTTTGTAGCATGTGAGCAGTACTGCTGTAGTACTAGATACATACTACAAAATGTACTTTGTGAATATGGCTCTAAGCGTTTAATCACTAAATCAAATTATTAGGTTAAAAAACTGCGATCAGGACACGAGGCAAAGAGAGTCACTGTTTATTTTGCCGCTTTTCCTAGGAATCAAACAATAGCAAGGCAAAATGGATGTAGGTACAAACGAGGTGCCAGCTCTGGAATTGTGAAGCATGTTTCTGATTAAGGGCCTAATTTAGAGTTTGTCAGGCGGTTTACTCCGTCACCATCGTGACGGAATGCAAGTGCCATTGGATATAATGCACCTGTAATACGGCGGACGGGATATCTGTCACGTTTGTGACGCAGTAACCCATCCGTCGAACTATAAATCAGGCCCCAAGTCTCCAAAGCTGCTGCCACTGAGCCTCTCATAAGTAAATCACAAACACCCAGAAACAGAAATGCAACAGGTTAAAACTGAAAGATCATTACACTGAAACTGTACCATACAGATTATCTCCATGCAGAGCCAATAATCATAAATAACCCTCAGTCCATTCATAGTTAACTTACAGTGTGCATGGATCATGATTATCAATAGGCCTGTGCAATAGCAGAAAATAAATAAATCTAGGAAGAGTGGCCATAGAAGAGCCTGACCTGTACTTGAGCGTAGGAGTGGGATTGCCATGGCATGGAAGAGCCCATTAGTGGGATTTCTCAGCAGAAGACGTGTCATTTACTCCCACCCTTCCCCAGCTCAGTACAGTTCATCATGCACTCGTCTGAGAAATTGATCCTGCTTTGCCAGGGGTTTCAGAAGGGATGGGAGGTCTTACCATAGTCCAAAGGCTCGCTGGGCATACGGGGAGCTGGAAGTTCTGGAGACGTCCAGCCCAACCCAGCAGGCTTGTCTGTTTTGTCCTTTTCCAGAACTGAAATTGCTTGTACCTGAAAAAGTAATGAATCATTGGACTGAGACAGGAAGAAAAAGGATAAATAGTTTTTAAATCACTGGTGAAGATAAAACACCAGGACATGAAGCAACACTGAGCACAAGACACCTCTTGGTTTAACATTCTTCCTGTAATCCATTTTCAGTTGTAAGCAAAACAAATGTCAATATGGTTCGCAACTGATGATTAAAAGGTTCCAAGTAGGGAAACATAGCTCCTGGATTGTTAGACAAATATGTGGTGTAGTGCATTGTGGAAGGTCAGTTTCTGGTTTGAGTACAAAAATAACCCCCAAAAGCTTCCCAATAGCACCCCAACAGAGGCACAGTCATCACTACTCTATACTGTGCCTGATGCAAACCACTTGGAGGATAGAAACAATTAAAAAAATGAAACCTTGAGTTCATATTATGCTCTAGTTAGATATTCAGTTACTGGTCAGAGTTCACTCTGTGTGCATAACAATCTTCCTGTGGAAATAACATGAGGATAGATATGTTTGAGACAGAAAACACTCTGTGGCTCTATTATCTCTGTATAGATAACACACTTTGGAAAGATGCCACTGTTTAAGGACCTAGGTAGCTACTACTCCACTAGTAAGGTTGACTTTGTGTAGACAGGTTCTTCGGTAAGGTGCCATTCTGCGTAACTATGATGACGGTACATTGCTATTTTATTGTTAGTGTTACCACCTTTACTGTTTTTTACCCTATAGTTGTTTTTCACAGTTTGGGTCAATGTGCCAAGTTGGTCGGACCTCAATCTTTAGATGGATAAGGTGTGTGATTCAGATAGCACCTGTTTTGTGGCTTTCCCACAGTGAGTGGAAAGCTATTATTTACTAGCCTGTAAGAGTAGTTTTGCAACTTGATATCGTATACAACTGCATGCTGTGCATATGATTACGGTGGGCGCTGACTTGGAAATGTCAGTAAGAAAATTCATGTGTGACATCAAGACACAATTCTGACTTGCTCCAAGCTTGCCACAGCTTCAGATTTGCTTTTGCACCAACATTATATGAATATGCATGTTATGTTTGGGTCCTAATGCTTATGTTCCTGGTGGGGGCTAGGTGTACTGCATGTGTAACTATGCTGTTTCAAGATGCAAACCAATTGCTACAGTTAGGTAACTAATTTCTTGAAAAACATGAATCAAGCATATATTCACCAGCTGTGCTGCTTTGCAAACAGTAGCAAATAGTTTTATGGTGGAGATGGGCTAACAGTTGAAATAGTTTTGTATAAATTCTTAACCAATGCTTACCCACCTGTAAATTTCTTCTTGCACTGATGTCACTACAATATTATCCCATAAAGATGTATCCAAAACTCCACCTTGCAGCTCTGCACACTTTTATGGAATGTTTGACCTAGATAGAACAGTTGAGCCCTATGTTTTGCTTGAGTGTACCTTTGGTCCAAGCTATAAAGGGTTTAGATGCAAAGTAAGTTCCCTCTTGGTATAATCATTTTTGGAAAATAAAACCCCTACGTTAGTGGAGATGTGCGGAACAAACAGCTGCTTACACTTTTGTATCATTCTTTGCTTTTCCAAACAGCACATAACAGGTCTCCACACACCCAATATGTGAAAGTTCTGATAAGCGCTGCTTTGTGGATTTGTGAATTAAGTAGGTAACTCAATGGACTGGTTGGCATGAAAATTTGATGTAACCTTTGGTATAACCTCGGGTGCATATACAGCACAACTGTGTTTCATTGAATTGAATAAAAGCACCTTTAATAGTGAGGGCCTTCAGCTCGTTACTTTTCTTCAAGGCACAGTGGCAATGAGAAAGGCAATTTTAAGTAGAGTATGCCTAACGTCAGCATTTTGATTGATGAATGGTAGTCTCATGAGTCTGCGGAGCAGTAAGTTCAGATCCAGTTCACTATTGGTAACAACACTGTGTAAAACTATGTTCAGGCCTTCCAAAAAGGCATTTTTTTAGTTCCATGTGAATAATTTGGATCCAGCAATACTGTGACATTAATCTCTGGAGATTAATATCAGTGATTGATTTGGCATTTAATTTTTACTGCTTTTGTCATTAAAACTGAATAAACAATTTTAGTTTAAATATTAATTTATCTATTTTCACTGTGATGGCAGTGTTGCATCATCTACTGACTTCTCATGTTTTTGTTTTACTTTTTACTCTTTATTTACAGTGCAGACCATATAGACTTCTTTTTTGATTTTCTTTGCCCTTTCCAACACACACGCACACACATTATTTTGGCTATTACTGTAGGAGAGTAGGATCTGCTTCTTATAGTTACCCTTACTTTTTGCTGATGTTTCACTGTTTTTCGACTTAGCCAGACTGTGGCCCTGTTAATCAGGACCTCAGTCTATATGCTTCTACTCAAAATTGATTGTATGTACTTTAGGTACACTCCAGATTGGATTCTGGGGTACCCTTGTGAGTCCCTAGTATATGGTATACTATGTACCCAGGGCATAGGTACCCCAGAGGCCTACCCGGGGCTGCAGCAAGTATTGTGCCACCCCTGGGAAGCCTTTTTGACACAACAGGTCTGCTACAGCAGCCTGTGTAAGGTGGTGTATCCACCCCTTACTGAGATATAGGTTCCCTATATCTCTCCATATCACTGCACATGTAAACCTATCAGTCACCCCTATGGCAGGCCTTAACAATCCTGAAGGCAGGGTGCTGGGTTTCATGTGAGAGGGTGCCCATGCATGAGCAGAGCGCCCCTCTGCAGCTTTCGGAATCTTTATTCCGTGGTTGTTTGTGATGCAGCCAGACCATATACTCTTAAGTGCATTATAACCAAACAGTAAATGCTAACTTTGGAATGGCTGCATGGAAAACTGTCGTGTTTGGTGTCAAACGCCTTGGAATCATACCCCCACACCAGTAACTGGTGTGGGAGTATGATCCCACCCTTCTAGAGAGAGAGAAATGACAGCACCGGTATACCCGGTACCAGCTAACAGAGCCCTGGCATCACAAAATGGATGCTGCAGCCACAGACACGAGTCTGCCCTCCTGCTGCTGGACGAAACTCCGGCAGGGGAGGTCCGGACAATAGGTTTCCTGTCACAGGGAGGTGTGACCACCTCCCAGACAGGCTTTAGTGTATTGGGGCTGGGTGGGTGCACTCTCAGAGTGCTTTGAAGTCTGCACTGGGGGCACATTTGGTGTCCCTGTGCATAGTCCAGCTCAAACCGGTTGCAGGGGCACACAACCCCTGCTCTGGCGCGAAACTGGACAAAGGAAATGGGTGTAGCCACCCCTCTTTCCTGACCCTCCCATAGGAGGGTCCCCAGAGTTTGTCCCACCCCTTCCTTGGGTATAAAGTAGGAAACCCTGACTACAGGACTTTAGATTACACCTGGACCAAACTCTGATACCAGAAACCAAGTACTTCGACGATCTACACTACGCTGGATGACTGAAGAATCTCCCTTGGAGTAAAGGAGTTACTCCCCTGCAAGGCAAGCACCTTTAAAGCATCTGACCGGTTGGCATCTCCGAGCTCCGACGGACTCTGAAGAATATTGCCACACAGGAGGTGGGTTTTCCGAGGTCTCTGAGGTCGATCTGTGCCCACAGCAAGTCTGAGGCCCGTATCCCTCGTGGAGACCGTGCAACCCGAACCCCTGGACACCGCGACCATTTGCAGAAGCATCAGCTTTCCGGCGACCCCTGAGGCTGAGCTTTGGGTTACTTGTAGCCCTGACCCCGAGCAGTAATTGCACCGAAGATTGCATGCCTACACTCAACGAGTGTTCCGTGGGCTGCCATTTTGTGATTCCTCTTGAGATTCCTTCGCGATCCCTGGTCCGTTGACCTGTGGGTCCCCAAGAAGACAACTTTAACTTTTATTGGGCTTCCCTGGTTGCTCCAGACGTGCCCTGACTCTCCATCGCTTGGGGAGTCCCCAGGACCTTGCTGGTCCGCACAGAAGCATCTTTTCTCTTCCTGCGTGGGTTGCTGTTGCCAAGGCTTGTTGTGGTCAATCCGATCACCGACACCCCAACACTCGACATCCTTCGTGGGACAGCTCGAATCCGGCTCCTGGTCGTCATCGACGTCTCCAGGACCCCGTGGCTGCAGAGTCAAGCTTCACCTCTTCGCACCTGAAGCACCCGACATCGGTGGGCATTCGATTGCTCCGCTCCTGGTCACTGGCTAGTGACCCAGACTCTGTCCCCTCTGCTTTCAGGTTCTTCACATCTTCGATCCAGGCTTGGATCACCCCGGACACTTTTCTTCTTCACGGCAGCAGCACTTTGCAGCAGATTGCCATTGGAAACGACGACGATTCCCGACACCCTTTGACACCTATGCACCCGGCTTCCCTGGGTGAGGTAACTCGAGTACTCCGGTGCTGCCGTGGGTGTTGGCCCTAGAAACCCTTAAGTCTAAAGGGGTTTGTTCAAAGTCCTCTCCTAAGTGTCCTTTATCTTTAAAATCCCAACCGCGACTTTCCGCATTGAATCCTACGGCACTCGCGGCTGTGTTCTCACACTGCACACGTCCCCGTGGGTCTCCTGTGTCACTACCTTGGGTGGTTCCTTGGGGTCCCAGCGATTCTACGTGCTCTAGGCACTGTGTCTAGTCAAGTCGTGGTTCTTATACCACTTTCTTAGTATATGGTTTGGTCTCCCCCTGGAGCCCACTGTGTATTGTGCTATTTACTGTCGTTTTAATACTGTGATACTGTGTATCTTGAACTCTAATCTCATAAAGGGATTAGTAGTTAGTGTTTAGAAATAAATACATATATTTTATATATATCTTGTGTGGTTCTCCTTTCATTTAGTTATTCAAGAGGATATAATCTGGTAAACCAAGCTGCTTTACACTCCTTCAAGACTTAGCCTGAAGGCTGCTCTCCATAGCTACCACTAGGATAGCTTTCAATAAAGGTTGTCTTTAAACCTATCATCAATAAGGGTCGTTTGGACTGGTGCAAGGTGCCCACTATAACTAGTGGACAGCATATGCCAGGCCAACTTCTCACATTGGTGTGCAGCGGTTGGATTCAAGCTTGCTATTGCTTTACCAGATAATCTCTTTGAAGTGACTAACTGAAAACCACTATAGGTACATAGGTACATATAAATCAAGTTTAGATTACAGTAAGTTCTACTGAACTTAGAGTTGTGTGTCAAGGGCTTAGCACACCCTTTCTACAACTCAAGAGAGTTTCAGTTCCCACTAGAGTAGGTAGGTGCATACACCACACCACACTAGAATGTCTGCAAGGCCTGAAGTAAGTGACTCCTTGCCCACTAGGTATGACAATCTCTCATTCCAGGAATTGAGAAATATGTGTACCTCTAGGAGACTGAAAACAGGGAGACATGCAAGCACTCAACGCCTCATAGAGGCTTTGCTGTTAGATGACCTCAGAAAGACACCAGGGTCTGATGAGGCAGGCAGGTTGGGTGGGGCAGTAGAAGAGGAAAGGCCAGGTAGTGAAAACTACTATGACCCAGACTCTGATGCTGGCCAGGGGGTTCAACATGATTCCCACCTGGAAAATCCAATTCTTCCTGAAGGAGAGGAAGGCCTCAGTGGCCCCCTCTTCACTCCCCCAGGAAGGGTTAATAGTCTACCAAGAAGATCAAGATCTCCTTCTCAGGAATCTAATCGTTCTGGTACTTCTATAGGGTCCTCTGTTTCTCATAAAAGGGCATCCTCTTATGAGAAGAAATGCCAACTGCTTGATTTTGAGAAAGCTAAGCTGAGAATCAAGAGAGAGCAATTGGCCTTAGACAGGGCATCCCTGGAGCTTCAGAAAGCTTCACAAAAGTTGGGGCTAGAGCCCCATGGTGGCAGCAACAGTGTCCCTAGAGGTAGAGATCAAACTCATGACCATAGGAACCTGAACAAGATTGTCTCTCCCTACCAGAGTGGGGATGACATCCACAAATGGATAACTGCACTGGAAAGGGCCTGTAAGGTACAGAGGGTCCCTCAGGAGCAGTGGGCAGCAATCTTGTGGCTCTCCTTTGCAGACAAAGGTAGAGACAAGCTCCTCACTGTAAGAGAAGAGGATGCTGACAATTACAAAGTCCTGAAGAGTGCTCTGATTGAAGGGTTTGGCCTAACCACTGAACAATACAGGTTAAAGTTCAGAGATACCCAAAAGGCACAGACTCAGGACTGGGTTGACTTTGTTGATTGTGCTACTAAGGCTCTGGAAGGCTGGTTACTTGGCAGTAAGGTGTGTGATTTCAAAGGATTGTATAATTTTATCATGAGAGAGCAGATCCTTAACAACTGTCAAAATCAACTGTTGCATCAGTACCTGGTGGACTCTGATCTGACCTCTCCCCAAGAATTGGGTCAGAAGGCAGACAAGTGGGTCAGAACCAGGGTGAGGCAGAAGGTTCAGAACCAAGGTGGTGACTCTAAGAAGCAAGATTCTAAGAACTCTGATAAGGGTGGGGAGAAGGGTAAAGGCCAGAAGTCTTCTCAAGGGCCCCAAAAATCTGCATCTGGTGGGGAGTCCCAATCTAACAAAGGAAAAGACCAAAAGAAACCATGGTGTAAAATCTGTAAGCAGAAAACCCATTGGACTAGTGATTGTACCAAGACCAAAGACTCAACCCCAGCCACCATTGCCCCTAAGGCAACTGTTCCCCCTAGTTCAGCTCCAAGTGGTGGTGTTCCTAATAAGGGTGTAGTAGGGTTAACCCTGGGATCTGAGATGGACTCTGGCCTAGTCAGAGTTCCAACTCAGGCTGTACTGATCTGTGATGGAGACATAGATATGTCCTCCTATGTGAGTCCCAGTAATCTGGGCAAATACAGACAGCAGCCCTTAATTAATGGAAGAGAGGCTTTGGCATACAGGGACACAGGAGCAAGTGTCACAATGGTGACAAAAGATCTTGTAGCCCCTGAGTAGATCATACTTGGTGAAATGTACCAAGTGACCAATGCTAGCAATGTCAGGACAGACCATTCCCTGGCAGTTGTTAATTTCTCCTGGGGAGGGGTAACTGGCCCTAAGAAGGTTGCGGTAAGTGCAGACCTCCCTGTTGAATGCTTGCTTGGAAATGATTTGGAAAGTTCAGCTTGGGCTGAAGTTGAACTCAGGACCCATGCAGAAATGTTGGGCATCCCTGCAGATGTGTTTGCTATGACCAGGTCTCAGGCAAAAATGTCTAAAACTGAACAGGCCCTGGATTCTGGAAGAATGGACCAGGTGCCTCCCAAGAGGAGGAGCAGTAGGGTTAAGGCAGTGTCTTCCCCCCTGCCTCAGAAAGCAGATCAGTCTCTTGAGGGAGATGATCTCAGTCCTGAAGAAGGAACTGTCCCAGAGGAGCTTGAGCCTGATCAGGTTGAGTTCTTGGGGACAGGGGGCCCTTCCAGGGCAGATCTGAGCCAGGAGCAACTGAGCTGCCCCTCTCTTGAACCCCTCAGACAGCAAGCTGCTGCTGAGGCTGCTGAGAGTGCTAGTGGTACCCATAGGATCTATTGGGATGATGGACTCATTTACTCAGAGTGTAGAGACCCCAAGCCTGGAGCCACCAGGAGGTTGGGTATACCTCTGAAGTTTAGGAGCTTCCTATTGACCCTAGCACATGATATCCCATTGGCAGGTCACCTAGGCCAAAACAAGACTTGGGACAGAATTGTCCCTCACTTTTATTGGCCTCATATGTCTGAAGACACCAAGGAGTTTTGTCGCTCCTGTGTTACCTGTCAAGCCAGTGGTAAGGCAGGTAGCACCACAAAGGCCCCCCTGATATCACTACCTGTGGTGGAGGTTCCCTTTGAGAGGGTAGGGATTGACATTGTTGGTCCCCTAGACCCCCAAACAGCATCTGGGCACAGATTTATCCTGGTGGTGGTGGACCATGCCACTAGGTACCCAGAAGCAATTCCCTCAGGACCACCACAGCTCCTGTGGTGGCAAGGGCCCTCCTGGGAATCTTTTCCAGGGTGGGTTTTCCTAAGGAGGTAGTATCAGACAGAGATGCAAACTTCATGTCTAGTTACTTGACTGCTATGTGGAAGGAGTGTGGAGTAAATTATAAATTTACCACCCCTTATCACCCACAATGCAATGGTTTAGTTGAAAGGTTCAACAAAACCTTGAAGGGCATGATTAAAGGTCTCCCAGAAAGCTTAGGCGCAGATGGGACATACTTTTGCCCTGCCTTCTCTTTGCCTACAGAGAGGTTCCACAGAAGGGGGTTGGTTACAGCCCATTTGAGCTTCTGTTTGGACATCCAGTTAGGGGTCCATTGTGTCTAGTGAAGGAGGGATGGGAGTTACCTCTCAAACACCCTAAACAGGATATTGTGGACTATGTACTTGGTCTCCGCTCCCGGATGGCTGAGTACATGAAGAAGGCAACTAAAAACCTTGAGGCTAGCCAGGAATTACAAAAGGCCTGGCATGACCAAAAGGCTGTGTTGACTGTTTACCAGCCAGGACAGAAAGTATGGGTGTTGGAGCCTGTGGTCCCAGCAGCCCTCCAAGATAAGTGGAGTGGCCCCCATTCCATTGTTGAACAGAAGGGAGAGGTTACCTATCTGGTGGACCTTGGAACTCCCAGAAGCCCCCATAGGGTGCCCCATGTCAACAGACTGAAACCATATGTTGACAGGGCAGACATGGGCTTGCTCATGGCTACTGATGAGGGACAGGAGGAAGAGAGTGATCCACTCCCTGACCTGCTCTCTCAGAACCCTGATGATGGATCAGTAGATGGTGTAGCCTTGGCAGGCAGCCTCACTGACCAGCAGCAAACTGATTGCAGAAGAGTTCTCAATCAGTTCAGACATATGTTCTCTCTGACTCCAAGTCAGACTACCTGGTGCACTCATGAAGTGGACACTGGGGACAGTCTGCCTGTTAAAAATAAGATTTACAGGCAACCTGACCATGTCAGGGACTGCATCAGGACTGAAGTCCAGAAGATGTTGGATTTGGGTGTGATTGAACCCTCAGATAGCCCTTGGGCTAGTCCAGTAGTCTTAGTGCCTAAACCTCACACCCAGGGTGGTAAGAGAGAGATGAGGTTTTGTGTAGACTACAGAGGTTTCAATGCAGTCACTAGGACGGATGCCCATCCCATACCAAGGGCAGATGAGCTCATAGACACTTTGGCCTCAGCCAAGTTTCTCAGCACATTTCACCTGACAGCTGGCTACTGGCAAATCAGACTAGCTGAGGATGCAAAAGCCAAAACAGCATTTTCTACCCCTAGTGGGCACTACCAATTTGTGGTGATGACCTTTGGTTTGAAAAATGCACCTGCCACTTTTCAAAGGTTGGTGAACAAAGTCCTTACAGGCCTGGAAGCCTATAGTGCAGCATATCTAGATGATATTGCTGTCTTTAGCTCCACCTGGGAGGATCACCTGGTCCACCTGAGAAATGTTTTGGAGGCCCTGCAGAAAGCAGGCCTAACTATCAAGGCCACCAAGTGCCAGATCGGGCAGAGTCAGGTTGTGTACCTGGGCCACCTTGTGGGTGGAGGCCAGGTTCAACCATTGCAGAGCAAAATCCAGACCATCATGAACTGGGTTGCTCCAACCACCCAGACTCAGGTCAGAGCTTTCTTGGGCCTGACTGGGTACTATAGAAGATTTGTCAAAGGGTATGGATCCATAGTGACCCCTTTGAATGACTTAACTTCTAAAAGAATGCCAAAGAAAGTTCAGTGGACAGTTAGCTGTCAAAAGGCATTTGATGACCTGAAGCAGGCCATGTGCACTGCTCCCATTCTGCAAAGTCCTGATTACTCCAAGCAATTCATTGTCCAAACAGATGCATCTGAGTTGGGGGTAGGGGCTGTGTTATCACAATTGAATGATGAAGGTCAGGATCAGTCAGTAGCTTTTATTAGCAGAAGATTGACCCCCAGAGAGAAACGTTGGTCAGCCATTGAGAGGGAGGCCTTTGCTGTGGTTTGGGCCTTGAAGAAGCTGAGGCCATACTTGTTTGGCACTCACTTCATTGTTCAGACAGACCACAAGCCCCTCTTATGGCTAAAACAGATGAAGGGTGAAAACGCCAAACTTTTGAGGTGGTCCATTTCCCTACAGGGGATGGACTATACAGTGGAGCATAGACCTGGGAGTAACCATGCCAATGCAGATGGACTCTCCAGATATTTCCACTTAGAACATGAAGACTCAACTGGTCAAGGTTAGTTTAATGTCCTGACGTTTGGGGGGGGGGGTTGTGTAGGAGAGTAGGATCTGCTTCTTATAGTTACCCCCACTTTTTGCTGATGTTTCACTGTTTTTCGACTTAGCCAGACTGTGGCCCTGCTAATCAGGACCCCAGTCTATCTGCTTCTACTCTAAATTGATTGTATGTACTTTAGGTACACTCCAGATTGGATTCTGGGGTACCCTTGTGAGTCCCTAGTATATGGTATACTATGTACCCAGGGCATAGGTACCCCAGAGGCCTACCCGGGGCTGCAGCATGTATTGTGCCACCCCTGGGAAGCCTTTTTGACACAACAGGTCTGCTACAGCAGCCTGTGTAAGGTGGTGTATCCACCCCTTACTGAGATATAGGTTCCCTATATCTCTCCATATCACTGCACATGTAAACCCATCAGTCACCCCTATGGCAGGCCTTAACAATCCTGAAGGCAGGGTGCTGGGTTTCATGTGAGAGGGTGCCCATGCATGAGCAGAGCCCCTCTGCAGCTTTCGGAATCTTTATTCCGGGGTTGTTTGTGATGCAGCCAGACCATATACTCTTAAGTGCATTATAACCAAACGGTAAATAACTTTGGAATGGCTGCATGGAAAATTGTCGTGTTTGGTGTCAAACACCTTGGAATCCTACCCCCACACCAGTAACTGGTGTGGGAGTATGATCCCACCCTTCTAGAGGGAGAGACATGACAGCACCGGTATACCCGGTACCAGCTAACAGAGCCCTGGCATCACAAAATGGATGCTGCAGCCACAGACACGAGTCTGCCCTCCTGCTGCTGGACGAACCGCCGGCAGGGGAGGCCTGGACAATAGGTTTCCTGTCACAGGGAGGTGTGACCACCTCCCAGACAGGCTTTAGTGTATTGGGGCTGGGTGGGTGCACTCTCAGAGTGCTTTGAAGTCTGCACTGGGAGCAAATTTGGTGTCCCTGTGCATAGTCCAGCTCAAACCGGTTGCAGGGGCACACAGCCCCTGCTCTGGCGCGAAACTGGACAAAGGAAATGGGTGTAGCCTCCCCTCTTTCCTGACCCTCCCATAGGTGGGTCCCCAGAGTTTGTCCCACCCCTTCCTTGGGTATAAAGTAGGAAACCCTGACTACAGGACTTTAGATTACACCTGGACCAAACTCTGATACCAGAAACCAAGTACTTCGACGATCTACACTACGCTGGATGACTGAAGAATCTCCCTTGGAGTAAAGGAGTTACTCCCCTGCAAGGCAGGCACCTTTAACGCAACTGACCGGTTGGCATCTCCGAGCTCCGACGGACTCTGAAGAATATTGCCACACAGGAGGTGGGTTTTCCAAGGTCTCTGAGGTCGATCTGTGCCCACAGCAAGTCTGAGGCCCGTATCCCTCGTGGAGACCGTGCAACCCGAACCCCTGGACGCCGCGACCATTTGCAGAAGCATCAGCTTTCTGGCGACCCCTGAGCCTGAGCTTTGGGTTACTTGTAGCCCTGACCCCGAGCAGTAATTGCACCGAAGATTGCAGGCCTACACTCAACGAGTGTTCCGTGGGCCGCCATTTTGTGATTCCTCTCGAGGTCCCTTCGCGATCCCTGGTCCGTTGACCTGTGGGTCCCCAAGAAGGCAACTCTAACTTTTATTGGGCTTCCCTGGTTGCTCCAGACGTGCCCTGACTCTCCATCGCTTGGGGAGTCCCCAGGACCTTGCTGGTCCGCACAGAAGCATCTTTTCTCTTCCTGCGTGGGTTGCTGTTGCCAAGGCTTGTTGTGGTCAATCCGATCACCGACACCCCAGCACTCGAAATCCTTCGTGGGACAGCTCGAACCCAGCTCCTGGTCGTCGTCTCCAGGACCCCGTGGCTGCAGAGTCAAGCTTCACCTCTTCGCACCTGAAGCACCCGACATCGGTGGGCATTCGATTGCTCCGCTCCTGGTCACTGGCTAGTGACCCAGACTCTGTCCCCTCTGCTTTCAGGTTCTTCACATCTTTGATCCAGGCTTGGATCACCCCGGACACTTTTCTTCTTCACGGCAGCAGCACTTTGCAGCAGATCGCCATTGGAAACAACGACGATTCCCAACACCCTTTGACACTTATGCACCCGGCTTCCCTGGGTGAGGTAACTCGAGTACTCCGGTGCTCCCGTGGGTGTTGGCCCTAGAAACCCTTAAGTCTAAAGGGGTTTGCTCAAAGTCCTCTCCTAAGTGTCCTTTATCTTTAAAATTCCAACCGCGACTTTCTGCATTGAATCCTACGGCGCTCGCGGCTGTGTTCTCACACTGCACACGTCCCCCGTGGGTCTCCTGTGTCACTACCTTGGGTGGTTCCTTGGGGTCCCAGCGATTCTACGTGCTCTAGGCACTGTGTCTAGTCAAGTCGTGGTTCTTATACCACTTTCTTAGTATATGGTTTGGTCTCCCCTGGAGCCCACTGTGTATTGTGCTATTTACTGTCGTTTTAATACTGTGATACTGTGTATCTTGAACTCTAATCTCATAAAGGGATTAGTAGTTAGTGTTTAGAAATAAATACATATATTTTATATATATCTTGTGTGGTTCTCCTTTCATTTAGTTATTCAAGAGGATATAATCTGGTAAACCAAGCTGCTTTACACTCCTTCAAGACTTAGCCTGAAGGCTGCTCTCCATAGCTACCACTAGGATAGCTTTCAATAAAGGTTGTCTTTAAACCTATCATCAATAAGGGTCGTTTGGACTGGTGCAAGGTGCCCACTATAACTAGTGGACAGCATATGCCAGGCCAACTTCTCACAATTACCTTTATTGTCGTCAATCAAACTCATAACCCCTAAGGCTTTTTACCGATCTGTCCTTCCCACTGTTTACCTGACTTTCAACCATTATACTTACCTGCCCCATTTGTACTGACTTTGTTCTCAGTTTTTTATGTTCCTGATTTTTTTCATCACATTATATGTTTATTGAGATGTTTCTGAACCAACATTTTCACATGCCACCCTTTTATTACAGCTACCATATATAATTTTATTCTGTCTTTTTTTAAACTGTAAGGCCTACCAAGTCTCATGTGGCAGAGGCATTGGCATGTCTTTCTTGATTGGGTGTGAGAGGTAGTTAATGATATCCTGCATCATGTGATACAGGGGTGATGCACTGCTGTGTAAACACCACATTGCAAACTTCTTGCATTTGTGAGATTAACACTCTCAGCAGTGACGTACAGTCCCTAAGGTCCGATTCCAACTTATGTAGGCCCCAATTCCATCTTGGCTAATGGAAGTCGCTGTCTTCTAACTCTCAAACAATGGAAGTCAACATCTTTCCCGATTTATGCAGAATCATTGACATGTCTGCCATTAGACACAGATGTAGTCTGACCTTATCTTTCTTAGAACGGTGAAAGCGCCAAGTCATCCAATTGATGACGTAGATACCACACTTAACGCAATATTCGTCTATGTCAAATGTCTACCCTTCACCAGGGTGAGGTTAAATTGACACATACAGACATATAAGAAAAATAATGTAGTCTGAATTGACGTCCTTTTACCTTATATGTTCATAAGGAAACATCTTGGACGCTCACCTTGATGCACATAATCTATGTCAGACATTCCTAAACTTATGTCAGAAATTCCAATTTCTGACAAGATTTAGTATATAAGGACAGCCCCTTGACCACTTGTCAGGAGAGGTCCTTCATCCTTGACCCAGATTATTGCCTGAGATTCAGACGGTCTCACCTACTGCCAGCACACTTCGAAGATGCTACATCTCGTCTGAAGCTGATAAAGCCAAGTCTCGGAGGAAGACAGACTGACTGGTACTGCAGCGTGTTTGCCCTTCGCGGGGAACAGTCTTCATTCTTCGGCTGATAAAGACCGCCTTTGCTGTCAACAAGGTAGTCAGTGCATCCCTTCACCCTAAGAAAAACTAGACTACAAGTTGCTCTGCCTTCCAAGCTCTCTTAGTATAGCATACAGAAGTAGATTTTAGGGTGTTAGGTTTTATAGTACATTTTTAACAATGTTAGAATTTTCATTTTATTCTCATTATTCATAACGTGCCTTCTTGCTGTTTTTATAATATTCTGGTAGTTGTTTTAGACGTACTGAGAAACAGATTATTCCTGCAGTCATAAATACATTTTACTTAAAAGTGTTCTTTCTTCTTGGTACAGTGTGTGTGATACTGTGAATAAAGGAAGAAGATTTGTTACTATTACCACAATGCCCCTGATCCGTTTATGGAATTGTTAGTAACCCAAAAGCAATACTTCTAGGTCTCCTTTACCAGCCTTTCATCTACATAAGGATGCATATTTACTCCTTCCCTTTACAAGTACATGGCAACTATTATCAGACAATTTGCAAACTCACTTAAAATAAACTTAAGTGCAACTAGTAAAAATATTGAACTAATAATGCTTTACACCAACCAAACATCTGAGGTACTTTTACTTCTGATATACGGGGATTAAGACGTGCACATCCTTCAACTAGATGTCCTGAGAGATTTGTTTTTCGTCATCACTGGTATGACATCCTGTAAGATGATTGTCATGAAGCTCTGTCACATCCACTTGCCCCGTCCTCCCTCTCAGGTCTAGGATTGATATTACTGTTCCATCATTCTTTGGTACCAGGAACTATGTAAAGGAACCTCCTCGATTACCACCAGGCTTAACATCTCCTTGAATAGGAGTGGTAGGTTCTCCATCTTGTGCACTTTCTTTTAGGAGTAATCTGTTGTGGTCTATGCACTAACTGGATTCAATATTGTGGTTGTATTGTTTCCAGCGTCATTTAACTGAGACCTGAAAAATGTCCACTAATTTGCAGGGAATGTGAGTCTTCTCCCTCCTGGGGGGAGGTGGGATGGGGGCACGTTGCAACCATTGAGGATGGGATGTATTACGCAGTCATTGTTTTGAGGCTGGTGTTCTTATGTTGGAGTCACCCTCTCAATCTCAATTATAAGAGGTATGGGTGTTCAACCAATTTGTTGCAGTACTTATGAATCGGAGATAATAAGCAGTTGGTAGGTTCAGTGGAGCTCAGTTCTTAAACATAATGATCTTTACCCTGGGAGTGAGTTACGGCTAGTCAATACTGTTTTGACTAAGGTGTCCAACCCTGTTTTCAGAGTTTTGCGGGTCTCATGTCCCAAAAGAGTTCCCTTGTCAGAACAGAGCATTTCCTCCTCTGAAAGGGAGTTTGGGACACTAACCATGTGGCTTTCAGAGCCAGGATTCTCCTCACCATACATGGCACACCAGTCCCAACATCTGTGTATCTGAGTATGAAGTTATGTTATGTTATGTTAAAAGCATTTATCAAGCGCACGTTCACCAAACGGTTTCTTGGCGCTGGGAGAGTGAAAAGGTGGCATCAGGGGAGGATGGCTTAGGTTCCATACGCCTGTGTTCTAGAGCAGATTTTCTTACATCTATACTTAGATGATCCCTTGGTACTGAAAAGTTGAAAACCCAGTACACATAATTAATGTTTTTCCATAGACTTAAAAAACTTCAATTTCATGCCCCCCCCACCACCAGTTTAATCACATACATCCTGTCCCGACCAATTTCCCCCCAAAATAATCACAGTGTTGTCCCCCAAGTGTATGCATCATCGAACAACTGGGATTTTTGTTTCTTTTTTGTTCATTTCCTGCATTCTTGGAGAGGCTCCGCCTCACTTTTCAGCTGCATCCAAAGTCAGGGTGGAAAAACAACTCTGAAGGTCCTGGTGGGCGTATGGCAAGGTGAAGTTGGTCTCTATGTCAAACAATTGTCTAAATACAGATGCTTCTCAGTCAACGTCCACCCTGATGACAAAATATTTTCAAAAGCTAACACTTAAGAACCTCTGGCTAAGTAGCTGTAACATTCTCATCTTGTGAATTTATGCAAGATTCTTCCTACAAAACTATACTTTTATGGCCAGATGTACGATCCTTACATTTTGCGACTCGCAAATTGCGCCGCTTTGCGACTCGCAAAATGCACTGTACAACAGTGTCACAGACACTGTTAGCGATTCCTGATGGGGTCGCAAATTGCCTGCCTCATTAATATTCATGAGGCAGGTGCTATTTGCGACCCCATTTGGAATGGCTAGCACTCCCAGGGATGGTGGCCTGCTGGAGTCAGCAGACCACCATGTCTGTGACTGCTTTTTAAATAAAGTTTTTTTGTTTTTTTTTTTTAAATGCAGCCCGTTTTCCTTAAAGTAAAACGGGATGCATTTAAGGGCAGGCAGTGGTCCTTGGGACCACTGCCTGCTCTTAAAAAATATTTTCGTACACACTCACAAAGGGGAAGGGGTCCCCTGGGGACCCCTTCCCGTTTGCAAGTGGCTTACCACGGTAAACTGCAAGTGTTTTGCGAGCGCAAATGCGGTCGCAAAACAATCAAGCATTGCAGTTAGACTCGCTATTAGGAAGGGACGCCCTTGGCACACCCCTTCCTAATAGTGAGTCACAAACCATATTTTGCGAGTCGGTAATTGGTTACCGACTCGCAAAATAGGGTTTGTACATGGAGCAGACCAATTTTGCGGTCGCAAACGGGCCAAATTCCTGTTTGCGACCGCAAAAAACGATCGTACATCTGCCCCTTAATCAGGGAACAGTGGGTCCACACCAAACTTTCAGGGTAACCACAGACTAGGTAAATTATTCTGTTTGACATCTATTGCTATGTAAAAGAATCCTAGCTGAATATTTTGGAAATCTGGCATTAAAATTGCCACCTTGTTCTGACATTGGATAGCTCTGCTTTGACACGCTTTTTATTAATTTGGGCAATAACTTTTTATTCTACTGTGCAGAATTAACACATTCTTCTGAGGTCTTACATTTTGGTTCAGTAGTTTTCTTTCAGTGGATATCAATACTGTGTTGCAATGTAAGGCCAGCTAATAAGCTATGAGTGGGTCTACATTTGGGTGTTCACCCGCTCTGCGTGAAGATGACAATACATGGCACACATGCAGGATGAACTCACATGATACTATTGCATGAGGAAGGTAGAAGAAAATGTACCTCGTTACGTGGTTCCATTCGTATTCTATCAGGTACGTGGGGCCGTCCAGGTGCTTCCAGAATGACAGGGGGTTGCTGTGGCCTCTGCTCTCCGTTATGAATGTGCTCCTTAGGGCTCTCTTCTTTGGTGAAAATAAATTCAAACAGCATTGTTTATGGACTGCTCCAGATGTATAGCACCAGATAACAGAACCAGAAATTTGTTGACATAGATTAAAGTCTTTGTTGGTCGGGCTGGTTTTCAAACTAATCACCTGCAGGTTCCACTAAGATATACTCAGTAGGCACTCAATCTGCTCATCTACCATACCACACTTCTAATCAAGTGCTAAGATGCCTTATTACAACCTCTGCAGCCTCACCTAATCCCACATAGGCTCTCACACTTAAATTGGCATAAAGCTGCTTGGGTCAGCCACCAAAAGTCCTGGCCTTTGTTAATTAAGTCTTTGAAAACCAGGGACAAGCTTTTATTTCATTTTTGTTGGAACTGGGCCTAGTTTTCTTTAGAACTAAATTATGCTTTTTAAAGCAGACACTTTCATAATATTGGGAGCGGCAATGACATAACAATTGAAGTAGAATCTGCGGACTAACACAGTATCAAACACCTGAAACAAGTCCAACCAAACTCATCATCCTTGAACCCGAGGGCATGAAACTATCAAACCAAAATTGCTGGTGAAAAACTAAATGTTACAAGAGTACCTAAACTAGTGCCAGAGAGCTCTGAACCCAATACAACAAGATTGTATCCTGTGATTCCAGTTAGCCGAGACCCATTTTCCTTACCTTTCGACCGAAATGAGAAGACTATCCAATTCAGGTTACTTGCAACAGTAATACTTAAATAAGACTTTGAGCTTGAATTTAAAGGGTGAGTTATACAGTCAAAACAATTGAGAAAGAACATAATCAGATACAGCCAAACATAAAACCAGCAATCCAGTAGTGGTGCACAATGGAGTCCTTTACAAAGTAACACGTCAGACGACCATCAACCTAACACTAAGCCAAAGAGCTTCAGCAAATCAACCCTAACTAATGACAACATCCTAAATACAATTCAGTATAACCCAGAACAATTAACTGGGGATTGTTTAATCGAACGTAGGTATGGATGTAGTGCCAAGCCTACTAGTCAAAGGCTTCAAGTATGGTTTTGTTGTAGAAGCATTGTAATTTATTGCAATAGATAAATAACTATACCCAAGCATGATGTAGTTCCATCATACAAGCCTCGGGTCTCAGTGGTAAGAAAGGATTAAAATAAGTGAAAAGGGACTGCTTTTCCCAGACTTCTCAGTGCTGTGGGACACGTCACAACAGTGCGTCGCTCATTACTATAGGGCCTATGCAGCGCTTAACTGCGCCCGCCGCAAGGCATGGAACTTGGCAAAAGGAGCACACCGGCGGCATGTTTCGGCTGAACGTTGAGAAAGTAAGGTGTGGGGGCAAGGAGGTTCTCTTATATGCTCACACAAATCATTATCCCCATGTCGGGATTTTACAGACTGAGTTTCTAATCAATTGATGTATGAATAAGATTTTGGATTTCTGCCTGAATGCATGCGGGTAATATGGTGATCTATGGATGCATTAGGTTGTTGTGTATATAAACTGATATATGTTAATACTTATGACCCCTTGAATGCTTGGTGCTAGTTTTATCATGATCTTGACTTTCACCTCCATACAAAAAACTGTGGTTTTCAGCAGCTTTACAGTTGGGATAATCAACTCTGTGATGGTGTATATATATGAGCTGCTTAGGTGAGTGAGTATGCGTGCTCATAAGACGAGCATGGGAATTCCTCTGTGTGACCATGTTTGGTTAATTCAGAATCTGAACAATGACGCAGACGCATACGTTTTAAAAAAAAATGTCTATGGTCTGACTCATGCATATTATGGGAATGGTTGATATATCAGCTCCCCTGACCATTGGTAATATACAGTAATAGGAGGCCTTTTTCTTCACTACAATGAGGAACATATTGAACTAGGATAGTCCATTGTGAAGGTTACTAGCATAAATATATCAGCTGATCCAGGTCCTAGGCATATGAACATCGTAGTTGTGAACTGATTATTGAGGGCTACTTGCCGAGATGAGGAACTCTCGGTAGACCTAGTATGAACAACATAAGTACATTTCATCTGCCATATCTTTTGAAAGGGGCAGTTTTTGGACATAGTCCATAAATGAATAGACTGCGTTAGCATTGCTTATGTTGATCTAGGTAATTATTTTTCCACTCACACAAGTGTGAGATTACAGGAAGCGTCCCTCCCCGGATATGACTAATAGTTTTGAACCCAATAGCATTAGAGTAAGTAAGTTGCACCTTCAGTGCAAGATCACAAGTTTGCAGTCCACGTGTGTTTTGCGTGCAGTGCTTTCATGTGTGCACCACTTAATGATGTACTGACAATAACAGTAATTACATATTTTTATATGGAAGATGAGTGAAGCTAATGGAGTAATGAAACATTGTTACCGAACAGATCAATTATTGATAAAGTAGAATTGAGAACCTATTTGCTTGTTTACAGGTGAATTTCAGTTGGACGGGCAGGTAAAACCTACGTGTACGAACACATTTTAAAAGACATATAGAGTAGGGAGGGGTACCTTTGACTGCCCTGATGAAGGCACAGACCCTCCTATTACAGATCGTATCAAAGGCCAAAAAATGTTGGCATAAGAGATAGGATGATCAAGAGGTAGTTTCACTGCAACATTCTTTGATGTTTTTATCCCAAAAAAGGAATAACCTGGGGTTTACACAAAGATTGTTTTACATAAGATTCTGGACCCATGATAAGACCAGAACAATATTTATTCTGATCTCCCTCCCAACGAGGTTGAGACCACCATGTTGGTATCATCCTAACACAGCGGGAAGGACTGGCCAATGATGAAGCATGCCACAAAAGAGTGGGTGAGGCCTTTCCATCCAAATCTTTTTTCCTTCCTGTTTTTTGCTTCTTGTGAGCACAAGACTCACGTCAAACACACAGATACACCCTGTATAACAGCAGAGTGAGCTTTCCTCACAGTGAAACTGCACTTGAGAGTGTACGCACAGGCACTAGTGCAAACTTTGTGAGGGCCAGAGAGTTATGTGAATGTGCGCATGTGTTATGAGTAGAAAGGCATGGGTGTGACTGTGGATGTCAAGGTATATGTTTGATGTGTGTATGAATGTGTGCATGATCATGTGGGTTTGAAAGTGAATTCACTTGTGTGATGGAGTAATATGTGTTTTATTGTGTGTAACAAGATACAATGGAGTATGTGATTGTATCCTTTGTATTGCTGTGATAGTGTGTGTATGCATATAGAATGTTATTATTGCAGTGATTGCTTTTGTAATTTTGGTTGTTATGGTGGATGTATGTTGACTGATGGTGCGTGTATTATGGATCTGTGAGATGTGTCTTACTGTATGTGCATGCAAAACTGTGTTGTGCATGTGTGAGTTGGTGTTTTGATGTTAAGTGTGTGTTGGTGAGGCTGTGGGATGGATTGCGTGACAGCATGTGCAGTGTACACAGTGGTTAGAAATTTGACTTTGTGATAGTTCATGTGTGTAAGTGTATGTTTGATTCTATGTGTGAGATGGTGCATGTGTGTCGGGTGCCCTCTGCTCTGGGTGAACACTGATGACACCCGCTTTTTCACAGAATGGACCTGCCAATGCCAGTGCTGCTTTTTGTGGATAATTTTCTTTAGTTCAACTCTGAATGTACAATTAAAGAGCCTTCTATTCGACTCTCAGTATCCAGGCAATTGTTTCTTTTTTTCAATAATTGCTGACCCACCTTTAGAGTCAAACGGTCTGCCTTTCTCTGCTTCTCCGTCATCCAGTGCACATCGGAGTTTCTTCACTTCTTTCTTAACAGGGAGCTCTACAAAACTCTTGCTGTCGCCTTCATGAGTCAACTCCTTCTGTGCATGCTGCCTCAAACGCATCAAGCATGTGCCGTCTCTGCCATTGGTGTGCTCAGCAAGCCTCACGCCATCTCGCTTATCCATTGGACGCCAGTCTACAGCCCTCCCATGCCTCAGACGCCATCCCTCCCTAGCGCTGCCTGTCAAAAGTGAAGAGCAGGCAGTTAAGTTTAAAAAGCTACACGTGTTGTTTAGTCCAAAACTTTCCAGGCCATATATTAGATCTACAGAAAAAAAGAAAAAGGCAGAAAGGCTACATCCTGGAGCTCTGAGGAAGAACCCTAAGAGAGGGCTCTTCCAGCGCTCCTGACCAGCACATTAACCGGCTGCCATGTTTTTCCCCTCTGCCACGCTTCTCCCCCTGAAGTGATTGTGTGTGGCATAAAGCAGACACAGGTGCGTGAAGAGAGCTGTTCTATTCACGTCAAGTTTCAGAGAGAGCTCATCTATTTCAAATGTATATCTAGAACCTCATAATATTCTATGGAACTCATCAAGCTCTGAGAGAAAAGGCAGAGTGAAAGGGAAAGAAGAGGTGAAAAAAGGAGAACATATAATGGTACATTGTACACATATATGAAACACATTAAAATGGAATGGAAAGTAAAATAAAACATATCTCTTCTTCAAAGAGAATAAGAAACAATTAATCTTTAAGTATCTTCCAGGAAGGAGCTCTTATGCTAGAAGACATCTGAACTCTTAAAGATACAGTTCCATCACTTGAGTCAACTTCCCGAGGTTGAAAGCATGGTTGGACATAGAACTTTTCTGAAACTGAGGTATGGGTTATAGGCCAATGCTACCACCCTGCATGGCTGTTTTGGGTGAGACTGGTTCAAATTCAGGGTCAGGATAGACATACGTACCAACTTCATCCATTTCCCATTCATCACTAGTTTGCCCATTCTTAACCACACACTTGGTTATTCTCCTGATGCTCCAACATTTTCCATCTTGTGTGAACCACACTTTCTTTGTTAAGCTTAACAATCTTTAAGGGCTTAGAATACTTGGTCTTGCCCTTCTCCACCTCCAATGGTAATTGTGTGCATACATCTCCCACACCCAATTCATGTGATCTTACCCTGTGTATAGTGTCATATCTCTACCTGGCCTTGGCTGGTTTCTTTTCCACCCTTTTTGTAACTACACAATGATCTAACATATTGTCACTGCCAAAGTTGGTGGGACAGCTATTGATCAACCACCATGAACTCAAGTCAGAGGATGGCAATCTTCCCCTGAGTAATCTACAGGGACTGATGTCTGTTGATGATTACAGATTTATGCGGTAGGCCTACAACTTTTCTTTGACAGTTTGACAGATTCATTTCCTGTCCTGTAAGGCCAAGGGAACACTATCCTTGGGATAATGATTGAAACTCACTACAAGGCCACTAAATTGTGGGTCGTAGATGGCAGTTTTGACATATTTAATGTTATGTAACTAGAGAAACCTCACCTGCACACCATTATCGCTAACAATTGTTTCAGGGTACCCTTTTCTGCAGAAGATTTCACTCATGAAGCTTAGTAGTTCTTTGGTGGAGACCCTCTCAAAGGAGACTTCTGGCCATTTTGTGTAATAGTGAACCATAAAAATGGTGTATTGCATGTGGACTGGTAATTTTTGATAGGACGTCAAAGGCAAGGTTTTGTCAAGGTAACTGGGCCAAGAAACGAGTTGCATAGGAGGATAAACATTTGAGATTTTTATTGTAACTTGAACATTCTTCATAGTTCCTTACAAATTGGTCTTTCTCTTGGTCCGTCCTGGCCACCAGAATTTAGTTTATAACATATTCTTCAAGGCTGACATGTTCATATGCCCTTGGTGACTAACACTGATGATATCGGTTCAGACAGTTTCTGGGGGTACACATTTCTGAACAAAATATTATTCATCACACTCAACTCACTTGCAACTTGGGCTAAAGGATGCAAAAGGATACAGAGGTGTTTACTGGGTGGCCAACCTGTGCAAATATACTCCTATACCTTACAAAGGACTTCATCCTTGTTGTCCTCACTGACCACAATTCTTCAGTGAAGGGCACATCTTCAGAGGTACAGATCTCATTCACATTTGCAACCACATCAAGATCATTGTCATGGGGCATGGCTTCAAGCGATGTGAGTGGACGTAGACACGGACCGCCGCTTTCTCCAAATCGTAGATCCTGAACCCTGGTCGCAGATAAGACAACAGATCTGCGGACCGGAGACCCTCGAGTGCTTGAAGTGCTAGGAGGCGAGCCGTGTACTGCCTCCAGAAGGGTCAAAACTCGCGGAGATCGGAGCAAGCTGGGAGAGCGGAATCGGCTGCAAGATGGCGCCAGAGTATAAGTGCGCCCTCTGCCTTTGACTTGGCCGGCCGAGTAAGTATCGGTCCTGGTGGGAAAGAGCACTTCACTCCATGGAGGAAGCCTGAGCATCTTCGGTGAGCGGAGGTGGCCCGGGATCACAGAGGACGGTGAGGTGGACCGGAGTTCTTCGAGAAGAAATTTCCAAGTCCTGAATTTGGCCTATCCCGGCGCTACGGAACCACCAGCAAGATGGCGCCCGCAACGTAGGCCGCCCAGCGAGTCTGGCACAGGCAGTCAGGAGAACGGCAGTCTCCTGGCGCAGAAGAGCAGATTGCCCGCTGCGGAGCCCTGATCGGTGAGGAAATAGAGGAACCCCGAGTAAGCGGGAGATCCAGAGCCCGGTCGCCCTCAGCACTTTGCAATCGGATCCGTGAAGCGTGACGGAGGTGGTGGGGCGAGGGTGCCCGCGCCATGAAGAATCACAGTCAGTCCCGGTAGTCTGGAGGCAGTGGAACGGGGCACAGAAGTGGCAACGCATCAAGGTTCAGGTGAGCCCAGCACTTACCCGGGGCGGAGAGACTCGCCACCCGAAGTCTATCCTAGGGGTCAGTGGTAGCGCTGTCCCCAGGAGTGGGGGGGGGGGGAGGAGTGTGGAGGCCCTGCACGCGGGGCAAGCCTGTACAGAAGTTGGTCATCCTACCAACCATACCTGGGCAGTAGTGACCAGCAACAACGAGCCGGGTTATCGATCGCAGGGACCACCAGCTGTGCACGGACCTGAAGCTGCCGGAGCAGGCCCTAGGTGTCGCTCCAAAAAGAACGGAGTGCCTAGAATCGAGAGAGAAAGGCCTGGTGAGCGCCGCATAGTGGCGCTGATTGGACGCAGGAAGTGACCGCAGCATAAGGGAGCCCGCGTGTACCTGGTAGGCGGCCAACATACTGAGAGATAAGGGCACAGACAGAGCAGGAAAGATCGCGACAAAGAGTGCCCTTCTGA
Organism: Calotriton arnoldi; assembly: GCA_963921515.1. Classification (NCBI taxonomy): domain Eukaryota; kingdom Metazoa; phylum Chordata; class Amphibia; order Caudata; family Salamandridae; genus Calotriton; species Calotriton arnoldi. Next base: position 3,108,439 of record CAWUFW010000003.1, on the reverse strand, counting down.
CATCCCAAAGAAACTTACTGCCCTAGGCCCATCTGCACCGGAATCACCCAGTCAGCAGCAACCGTATGCACGCACAACGGAGCGCGACCTAAGTGCTTCTAACGAAGTTCACAGTCAGCAGCAACGAAGAAGTGGCTTCCCGGAGTGATTACGGAGACTTCAGCGGGTACGGCAGCAATGGAGATGCTGGAGACGAGGTAGAGTCAGACTCCTGTGGCAAACTAACAGGACTATCCTCTATTCCGAAACGACTGCACGGGAGCCAAAGAAAAGCAGGTGGAACCTACCCGAGACGATGGGGAGAACCCAAAAGAAGAGAGGATATATAGTCCTCAATGTGGAGACCACTGGCGCTCAGACGGACGAGGATGAAGAGGTGCCGGAGACAGGAAGCAACTCGGCCCCCAGGAAACCTACACTAACAGATATTATGCAGGCGATCACAGCCTCCAGAGAGGCCCTAGAGGAGAAAATAGATGCAATAGGCGCAGACTTAAGCCTGTTAAAGGATGGCCATCGGAAGCTCAAGGACCGGGTGATGAACTCGGAGAAGGAGCTCGGCGGCTTACCAGAGAAGGTAACTGCAATGCAGAAGTCATTAACAGAACTCGAAACTAAAGTTAAAGTGCTGGAAGTACGGGCCGAAGATAGTGAGGGGAGATCCCGCAGGAATAATATCCGTGTCATTGGAGTGCCGGAAAAGGTGGAGGGCGCGAACATAGTGCGCTTCGTGGAAGATTGGCTCCGAGCAGAAGTAGCCCCAGAGGGACTGTCATCCTTCTACGCACTAGAAAGAGCCCATAGAGTCCTGGCAAGACCGCCCAAACCTGGGGCCCCTCCTCGCCCGATAGTAGCACTCCTGCTGCATTTTAGAGACAGAGACCATATATTACAACAGGCGCGTCAAAAACAAAGATTGCAGCTCGATAACAGTGCAGTCATGATTTTTTCAGACTTCACAAGGGAAGTTCAACGGAACAGAGCATCCTTCCTAGCTGTTAAAAAGAAGCTTCACCAACTACAATTGCCATATGCAATGCTGTTTCCTGCGAGGCTCCGAGTGGGGGATGCTGCGGGCCCTCGTTTCTTCACCACCCCTCAGGAAGTCTGGAAATGGCTGGACAGGCGGAGGCTTCCGGAGCATCCCAATTCTCCATCGAACACACCTCAACAGAGCCCTCGCAACAACAAAACAGGATCTAGGGCTCCATCTCCTAGGGAGCTCAGCCTAGAGCATCGGAGATTGTTGCAGAAAGTAGCGAAACATAGCCAACAGGGCTCCAGCCCCATCTCAAGTAGAAGTGGAGTGGACGTGGAAAGATCGGAAGGTTCGCCAGCTCCCAGTGGGATCTATCCCTCAGAGTCAGAACTACAAGAGGTCACACCCCAGACGGCGGACGACATTGTCTGATGACTATGATCGAGTATCCCGCACTGTAGCCTGAGGAGAGGTGCTGTGGACTTGCACTAAGAGGGCGCATAATGGAGCCCGCGGCTAGATTTGTGGCAACAGGAGGACTTTGATGGCTGGTTCGGGGCGAAGAACCTCCTACAGGTATAGGGGGGGGCGGCGGGCGGGGATCTGAGTCCAGAACTGTAAGCTGATCACCCCTGCAACTACTAATAGACTTTGCGAATTTAGGTAACGTTTGGATGGGAACTAGTTCTTCGGTGACTGTCCTGGGGAGGGGGAGTTGGGGGTTTTGTTTGGTTATCGAAATGTTAGTTGGGGTCAGGCGTGTCACAATGGCAGAATATGGCAGAGGCGAGATTTACCTCATACAATGGGACCCTCACTAGATTTAAAATGTATTGCGTGGAATGTGCGGGGGATGCACTCAATGGTACGACGTCATAAAATTCAGGCATATTTGATCCGTAGGGGGGGTCCAGATTGCACGGCTCCAGGAGACCCACATTATGGCAAATGAAGGAGCAGCGTTTCAGCGTCGTTGGAGAGGGCAAGCATTTTATACCAATTACTGGGCATTTGCATGGGGGGTCCTGATCTGGGTGAGAGCTGGAGTACCCTTTCAATGCACTAAACAAATTATAGACCCCGATGGCAGATATGTGGTGGTTTCCGGGAGGTTGGATGGTACTGAGCAACCAACTTTCTTTTCGCACCTCTCTGGGAAATTGGCCTCTATTCTTACAGGTTTGGTACTATTAGGAGGGGACTTTAATTGCATTTCTGATGTTGCCCTGGATCGTTCCCACCCGCCACTCCCTGATGCCCCCACACATAAAATAGCAGAAACACAGCGGAACTGGCAACAGAGGTGGGGATTGGTGGATTCCTGGAGAGCCCAACACCCGGGAGCCCAGGATTACTCCTTCTTTGCGGCACTGCATGAACTTCATGTCTGACTGGATGCCATATTGTGCTCCTCTGACGTACATGAAGGAGTGCGTAGTAGTGAATACTTCAGTCGGACGATCTCTGACCACAACCCAGAGCTGATAAGTTTGCAGTGGTCTCGAGCGAGGCCCAAAATACCCACATGGCGTCTGCGACCCAAGGCCCTAGAGGATCAGGTGTTCCAAGGGGAAATAGGCACAGCCATTGAACACTATTTCCAGGACAATGCTAACTCAGCATCGAGTTCCTTGATAGAGTGGGATGCATTTAAGACAGTCATCAGGGGGCGCGTATATCAGGGATGGTGGGAACGCGGAAGACCTTACTAGAGGACATACAGAGCGCGGACCAGCGCCTCAGGGAGCACGAACAGGAAAGACCGGAGAACACTGATAAGCAGGGGGATCTTTTAGAGGCTAGAGAAAATGTGGCGGTGCAGGTGGAACGCCTTCGCTGTTTCGACTACAAAAAATATATAACCCGAGCCCATATGGAGAGAGATCATTCGGGAGCGTTATTAGCTTGGTTGGCCAACCCAGCCAGGAGGGGTTTGGTCATATTGGCGATTAGAGAACAGAATGGAGAAGCGTGGTACGACCAGCAAGGCATCAATAACCTGTTTCTAGATTACTATACTGATTTATACAAAAGTAGATCATCCCAAGTGGCAGAGGGCATAGACGAGTTCATAGGAGGCGTGGAACTACCAGTCTTAGACGAGGATCTTGCGGAAACCCTGGGACGGGACATAGAAATTGGGGAAGTAAGAGGAGCTATTAAAAATATGGCACAAAACAAAACGCCGGGGACAGATGGCCTACGCGTTGAATTCTACCTAACATTCATTGACTTACTAGCCCCCAAACTGGTAAAGCTGTACAATGATGCGAAACAAGAGGGGCACCTACCTGTCTCGACCAGAGAGGCCATTATCGTACCGTTGCTTAATCCGGGGAAACCACCCTGGGATAGGGCAGCATACCGCCCGCTCTCTATGCTTAACCTAGACTACAAAATCCTGAGTCGTGTACTGGCCACTCGTCTGCTTCCCCACATGACAACCCTTATACATAGAGACCAATCTGGGTTTATACCCACCAGAAACACAGCCCTTAATGTCAGACGCCTCTTACAAGTACTAGAGGCAGACTCGTATAGGAAGTAGGTGGCGACGGTCTTTTCAGTGGATATAGAAAAGGCATTTGATAGCCTGGAATGGCCTTATTTATTCCATGTGATGAGGAAAGTTGGGTTGGGAGATAGCTTTGTGGGCTGGACAGCTCTCCTGTAATCCAACTCTACTGCTAGAGTTAAAACAGGCGGGCTCATATCAGACGCTTGTAATGTAGGACGGGAAACGCGACAGGGGTGCCCGCTCTCCCCTCTTTTGTTCGCCCTGGCGATGGAGCCATTTGCAGCTAGGGCCAGAACAGGACAATACTATCAAGGCATAATGTTTCTGGGCAAATCCACCACATTGCACTCTACGCGGATGATCTGCTGATGTTCTTAGCAGACTCGGGGGAGGCGGTACGGGGTGCAAAAGAATTATTACAGGCACTAAGAGTAGCAGCGGGGCTGAAGGTGAACTGGGCAAAGTCTTGTTTATTCCCTGCGATGGAGGGTAGGATAGGCCCACAAGAGACGGAGGGAGTAAGATGGGAGGATAGGAGCTTGACGTACCTAGGTACCCAAATATACCACACTCAGGGAGACATCCTGGAGGGTAACATAGGGAGAGCCATTAGAGGTACAAAAGGAAATTTTGAATTCTGGGCCTCTTTACCATTGTCGGTGGCCGGCCGGGTGGCTCTACTAAGATGGTGACTCTGCCGAGAATACTGTATTACTTTGGGACCCTGCCGGTCTGGATACCAACGAGATACTTTACCCTACTAAAGTCGATGGTATCGAGGTTTCTGTGGAGGAATGGCAGGTGAAGATTGGCACTTGGCGTTCTCATGCGCCCGAGAGCAGAGGGAGGGTTGGCGGTGCCTGACTTTGAGGCCTACTACATTTCAGCACAGCTACAATGGCTCACAAAGTGGGTAGCGAGTCGCATCAGAGGGATGGAAGAGCTGAGGGAGGACCCAGTGACATTAAGAGTGATATCCCAAATTGTATTGAAGCTTCCGGTTAGATCCTTGGCCCTCCCCATGGAACTACGCACAGCCCAGCTATGTTGGAATAGGTGCTTGAGGCGAGCAAAATTAGATGCCCTTATGCTCCGGAAATTCCGTTACTCATGTGTGAGGCCCTGCCGCATGGGGGCAGCTGGCAGAGACTGACGTCTTGGGTTGAGCAAGGACTGGGTACTATAGGAGACCTATACGAGGAAGGGGCCATGATCCCATTTAACGATCTGCAAGACCAATATGATTTACCCAGGGGGGACTTCCTGTTGTATTCCGCCCTCACCGCGGCCATACGAAAGCATTGGAGAGAGGGTCTCACTGAGCCACGGACGTCACTAGGATGCCAATATATGGTAATGGCGGCAGGTACTATTACGGCGGTCACGTGTTTCTACAGGCGAACAACGCGAGAAACATTGCAGCCCTTAACGGAGTTGAGATTGAAGTGGGAGGCGGACCTCGACGAGGTTATTCCAGAGAAAACCTGGGGGGAGCTAGTGGAGAGGGCTTGGAAGAGCACCAGGAATGCCAGATTCCAATTGGTGCATTTCTATATCCTGCACAGGGCATACCTTACCCCAGAGAAGATTAACAAATATTTTGAGTCCCAAACAGCGGCTTGCCCGCGATGCAATAGGGAAGGAGCAGATTTCAAACATGTGTTCTGGGCCTGCCCGCACCTGGGTAGTTTCTGGGAAGAGGTAACAACGCTGTTGGCAGATATTACTGACAGGGAAGTCGAGGCGTCTCAGGGGTACTGCCTATTACATTGGTTTCCGCACACATCTAAAAATAAAATCACGAGTAAATTTATAGATATGGGCTTAGTACTAGCAAAGAGAGATATAACTATGCACTGGAAAGCAAAACACGGCCCAAATATAGCCAGGTGGAAGAAAGAACTCATTAAGTGGGCAGAATGTGAAGGAATAATCAGGATGCAAATAGCTAAACGAACGGGAAGCGAGAAGGCGCTGGAAGCAGCAAGAGCATGGAAAACCTTGGTAGTACTACTCCGAATCCCAGATGAAGATGAGGAAATGAGGGAAGAACCCCGGTAGAGATGGGCTAGGCACTAAATACCCCCGACTAACTTATAGACCTAGGGAGTTTGATAGCGACCCCAACACATCGCCACCCTCATTGACTGAGGGCTCCTAAAATGCTATCTTAGACAATTGTGAAACAAAGCTTGAAGCGGAAGCTTATCACAAAAGAGTAGCTTGTACATAAGTGACACGCCTGGGGGGAGGGTAGGGAGGGGGGTAGTTGAGGGGAGGGAATTTGATTCAGAGATTGAAGATATCTGTAGCAGTCCAAGAAATGTCACAAATAGCTCCTGTTCTTTGGTTTGCTGGAGGAGGAGGGAGGGCTAATGTGAACAGCGAGGACCTGTGTCCTTTTATATTGTATTGCTAATGAGATGTATGTATCATGGTCCAGCTAATTACTCTCCTGAACAATGGTAACTATGATGCATTGTTGATTTCTGGAACCTTTTGTAAACCCCAATAAAGTATGTTAAAAAGAAAATCAAGATCTTTGTCATCACACTCATTGATTGAAATTGGGCAGAGTAATCCATGTAAACAATCTGCACGTTTGTTGAATTTGCCACGTACATACAATATCTCAAAGTAGTACAACTGCAACTTTGCAGTACATGCTACAGATTTTAACCCTGCCCGTGGTGACAAGATATTTACCAGAGGCATACCTCAAAGTACAACTGCAACTTTGCAATACATGCTACAGATTTAAACCCTACCCGTGGTGACAAGATATTTACCAGAGGCTTATGGTTTGTTTGCAGAATAAATTAGTTAACCACAAATAAAATGTCTAAAATGATTCACTGCCCAAACACATGCCAACCGTTCTTGTGCGATTACTGTATACCGTTTGAGACCGTACTACCCCCATACCATAGGCACTGGCGTCAACAGTAATGATAGATTTCTTCTAATAGAAAATGGTCTTAAGGTGCAGGTACTAGTTATATTTTTCTTTATCTAATTTAAAGCCCTTTCCTGTTTGTCTCCAGTTTGGTATTCCAGGTCCTTGAGTAGGGGCTGCCAAACAAAGTTCCAAAACAGTTGCAAAATCTTGGATGAATCGCAAACAGAATTTACACTGTCCACAAAATCACAACAATGTTCTTTATTAACAGGCTGGCCTGCTAGATTGATCACATTCACCAGAGAATCTTTGGGAATTACTTTTTCCGCCGTTAATCTGTGGTCAAGATACTCACTAAGTCGATTGCCTTGCAATCTCGAGAATACTTGGCGAAGAGTCTCTTAATGTTGTCGATTGTCTTTGATAAAGAAAAGTATGTAATATTGAAAACATCTGACATTATCGTCCATGTCTTTAAATAAATGGTACATGGCTCACTGAAAAATGGAAGCCGCCGACACCAGGCCAAATGGCAACTGTTTATACTGGAGGAGGCCCAATGGTCTGATGAAAGCAGTCAGTGGTTTGGAGACCTCTGATAGTTCCACTGGGTGAAATGCTTAGCGCAAGTCAATCGTTGAAAAAACAGCTGCTCTGTGTCAAGTGGAGAAATCAGTTCATTCACTTTTGGCAATACTGTTAATTAACAATATTTGAATTCACAGCTCTGAGATCCACACACAAATGGCTACCACAGCTTTTTTGTCAAGAGTATCAGTCTCCTCAAATACTCCTTTAGACAGTAGATACTGAAGTAGACCTTGCAGGTCTTTTTGTGTGCATAATGGGACACCTCTCGGTTTTTTTCACAGCCATGGAACCTTGTTTTAATTTGAGACAATGCACAAATCCAACCAGTTTACCCAAACCACAACTGAAGATCTTCGGAATTCTTGAATGAGTTTTGCAGTCTGAATGGCCAATACTGGGGCAGGAGCACTGGGGTTAAAAAAAATATGGAAAAGACTCTGGTCCCTCCAACCGAGGACATATACACCCATGTGTGCTACATGCATTTTAATAGACGCACTCCTTCCTTTGAAACTTGATTTGAAGATTAAATAATCTCTGAAAATAATTGTCCTTCCAGCGAAAGCTACTGCTTTAATATTCAGGTTACAGAGAGTGCCCACTAGTGGTGCAAATTTTAAAATCAAAAACTTCCTTTGTTATGATTGTGAACGGTGATCCAGAGTCCATGATTACTTTTAACTCGTGATTTAATACTTGCAAGGTGCACATTGGTGGTTTATCCACTTCTCCATCAGATTTGTTTTTTAACTCCTGAACTACTGAAATCAGGCTTGGAGGTTTCAATTTGTTTTCCAAAAGTTCAATCACATTGTTGTTGATGTCAGTTGAAATTTGAGCGATTCTTTATATCCCCACAAATAATGCATTCTCTTCCAGAGGGTAGGCAGTACTTATAAGAAGCAATGTGTGAATTGCTGCAGCATTTGAAGCAGGGCAATTTGGATTCACTTTTCTTCTGTCTGACAGGTTCTATTTTGCCGGCTTTGTTGACAACACTACATATTTCATTTGACTTGTTGACAGGTCATTTCTCATTGGCCTCTCGCACCAATGAAACTGACTGCTACAGTGCCATTGATGATTAGATTACTTAATCTAGTATGGGATCCCCTACCTACACAACCTCTTCTAGATGTGTTTGCTACTAGTGTTGACCATCAATTAGTCATGTATAACCTCATTAGTCGACTCCCCAATATTACAGGTAGTAGATGATCCCCATAAAGCTGTAATAAACTCAACAAAAGATTTATTTTCCGTTTGTCTCTTTGTATAAAAATGTAAGTGCTCCAACGTGATGCTTATTGTCAGTTTAAATCTATTTTCAAGTCTCATTAAAGCCTTCTCAAAGTCATCAAAATCTTCTTCGCCTTCAGATGCGTCAGCTTTTGGTAGAGTGTGGAAAATGTCCTTACCCTCTGACTCCAAGCAATGTGTAGTATTGCATTGCATTCTTGACAGGGTGTTGACTTTATTCCGAGAACATGGGGTGGTTCTTAAGGCAGAGAAATGTGAGTTCTTTTGTGAAAAGGTGGAATATTTGGGACATGTGGTCTCCCATGAAGGTGTCAGTCCCAAGCTTGGTCTGCTTGAAGCTATCACTAATGCCTCAGCTCCCACTGACAGGAATGGTTTTAAATCCCTGTTAGGTCTTTGCGAATACTACTCCAGATTCATTCCTGACTTTGCCACCATAGTTTGTCCTATTAGTAATCTTCTCAAAAGGGGAGTAAATTTCAATGGTGTTGTGAGTGCGTTTGAACGTGTAAAGACACTGTTGGAGGATTGCAAAGCCCTCAAACCGTTTGATCCCAATACTCCTTGTTGTGTCACAGTGGATGCCAGTCAGGTAGGACTGGGGGCCACTTTGACACAAACTGTTGACAAGGTTGAGAACATCATTAGTTTGCCTCCAGAGTGTTGAGAGTGGCTGAGCTTCAATACTCTGTGATTCAAAAGGAGTTGTTGGCATGTTGTTGGGCAATAGAGAAATTCTGTCCTTTTGTTTGGGGCAAGCAGTTCCTATTACAAACTGACCATAAGCCACTTGTGAACATCCTGAGTGGCAACATGACCAAATATGCTGTACTCCCAGGATTTTGAGGATGGTTACTAGACTACTTCAATATCAGTTTGATGTGTGCCACATTTCGGGGGTAAGAATGGTAGGCAGTTTTTGTATCTCGTTTCCCAGTTACGAGTGATGAGCATGACAAGATCAAGTTTAAGGATCTGGTTGATGAAGATTGTGAGGATTGCCTGGTTGCGGCGTTGGAGATACCGAAGTTGACAATGTGCTCTGAGGAGGAGTGGATTTGTGCTTTTCTTGAGGATTCTGTCTTACAGGATGTGTGTGCTCTTGTGAAGAAGGGTTGGCCCAGAGAAAGGGTGCTATCTCCCCTTTTGCAACCCTACTGCAAAGTTGAAAGTGAGATTTCGTTAGAAGATGGATTGCTGTTACGAGCTGAAAAGCTTATTCCTCCACTAGTATTCAGAAGTGGCATAATAAAAAGGGCTCACGCAGGACACCTAGGAGCCACCTTGACCAAACGTCGCATACGTGATACCTTTTGGTGGCCAGATATGGACACAGAGATTGATGAGGCAGTTTCGGAATGTTGTGTGTGTGGCGCCTCAGATAAAAGTTTAAAGGTATTCACTCCTCCCCTCCTTCCTATAGAATGTCCAGATAGGCCTTGGATGAAAGTGGACATTGATGTCATGGTACCTTATGACACACTATTGGGGTGCTCGCATTGGTTCTAATGGACTTTGCTTCCAAGTGGCCTGAATTCAGACTGATGAAGGAGGCCACTGCTGAAAATATCATTGATTTTCTTAAGGATGTATGTATGAGAGAGGGCTTTCCTAAATGTTTTGTTTCAGACAATGGGAAGCAATTTGTGTGTGATACATTTCAGGCCTTTCTCGAGGCTTCTGGCATTAAGCATTTGAAGAGTTCTCCTTATCATCCTCAAACCAACGGTCTCGTTGAAAGGATGAACTGTGTGGTAGGAGAGTGTGTCAAGTGGGCCAAGGCGGGTAACCACAATGTGGACCTAGCTTTGAACAGTATGATTTGGTTATGCAGGACCACACCTCATTCTTCCACCAAAGTCTCACCTTTTGAGCTCATGAGGGGTAGAAAAGCCAATATCAGTTTTAGGCCTGGCTGGATGTCTAAAGTGCTTAAATCTGAGTCGGATGTGTTGAAATTGCTGTCCATTGTTAAACAGAATATGTGTGTAACCCAATCCAGGCAGAAAGAGTGGTTTGATACCAAGAAAGAGGCCAAAATGACTCCGCTTGATGTCGGGGATTTGGTCAGGATTAAATCTTCTGTACATGTTAGAAAAGGTGAAAGTAAATAGGGGTACCTATCAAAGTTGTAAAGTTGGTGGGTAATGCTGTACAGGTTTAAGGAGGCCATTGGTGGAATTTATCCAAGGTGGCTAAAGTTGTGCAGAAATGTAATTCGTCATGTCGCAAGGACCAAGAGGTCTCTCACTCTCCTTTGCAGGTCTCTTCCAAGACGGTGAATCTCAGAAGGAGTGCCAGAGTGAGCCTCAGACCTGCTAGATTCAGGTTATAATAATCTTTCCCTAGTTTGTTTTTGTTTTTGTTTTGTTTTTGTGTGGTTTTTTTGTTTTTTTTGTTTTTTTTGTTTTTGGAAGAAGGGAAGATGTGTAGTATTGCATCTTTCATTTGTTATTGCATCTTTCATTAGCCCTGTCAAGATTCTTTTGTAGAGTGTTCTGATGTAGAATTACATGTTCAGGTGGAATGTCACTGGTTACCAAGGAGGTTGGAACACACTATGAGTGGGAGAGTTGGAGGTTGAGCTGTGCTTGGTGGAGCCTGCGCTGCGTGGGCTCTACAACCATGTAGCCTTTGAATAAACCATCCGTACTTGAACCTTCAGTCTCCAGCGTATTTACTACACAATGCAGAAGGATGCCCTTCCTACATTTCACAAACATGTTATTGGCGTCAACAGCCATGAGATATGTTTGGAATTTTTCCCTCCAACATTTGCAAGGAACAGGAGGATCTCCATTATTTTGAAAAATGTCTTTGTTGGATCAAACTGCACAATGGGTTAATGCAAGTGGCCAAATATGAGTGTCAATGGAAGGAGGAGGTCACAGAGGAGGAAACCACACCAAACACATGCAAAGGCTAGCAAATGCAACTGGTGTCAGCAACTGGCTGAAGTAACAACAGAATTAGATGGATGGAGAAAAACAAACATTCCAGCAGAAAAGGGTCAGTTTAATATGAACGAAATGTACCAGTCAAGTATCATTATGCTTCACACAGGAACACACTTGATCTGTGGCAGATGATGCCTGATAGTGCTCTGTCCAAAATGAGACTTGGAAAGCAAGGGCAAGGCGTTGGCTCTGAAGAAAGAATTGTCCAGTCCGGAACCCCCACCAACCCCACCCCACTGATGGGTGGCATGTTGGGCCTTATCGGCTGAATGATGCGCGACCCAATAAGGAAGAGCACAGGAGAAGTACAAGTGTGACGAGACTAGAGGAAAACAGTTGCTGGGCGAGGCAAAGGTGGAACAGCAAGGCGCTTTGAACCCGCTTCACCACCCGCAGAGCAGCCCAACTGAAACCTCACCCACGCCATCGATGGAGTTCAAGGCGGTTAGAAGCCGCATCATTAGTTGGAGGCGGTGTGCAATGGCACTCCCCAAAGCGGCTGCAACAACAGCGGGACACATGAGAAGTGCGCTACAATGCTCCCTCAGGATGGCAGCATTGCTCCCTCACAGGAAATGATGAAAAACAAAACCAAGGAGAGACACTGAAAAAAATTGCGTCCTAGTCGCCAAATTTAGCTCCTGATGCAATGCAGACATAGGTGTGTGAGGGGAGGGGTTTTATTTGCATCAAGTATCAGGGAGAGCTCATCCACATTAACGTTTAACATTACAACTGTCAAAATAGAACCTCACACAAGTTCTAAGGGTGAAAGGGCGGAGGGAAGGTGTGGAAAAAGGAGAACATGTGATGGTACACTGTACAAATATATGAAACAAGTTAGAATGAACAAATGGAATGGAATGTAAAACACAATAGTGTGAACAGTGTTGGGCTTCAACAAGTACTCCAGAGTATTCATGTGATGTATTAAACACTCTATAGCAAAGAAACAAGGAAACCCTGGAAGTCAGCGGGGACCAAGGGTGGAGTTGTGCTTTACAGAACAAGGGTCCCACACATATTGGAATGCAAAATTACAATTTCACAATTTAATAATAAAAATTGGAATTTAATATAAAGATAGGTATTTAATGCGAGAGTCCATGAAACAAGGGAATAATAACACGTGAAAAATAAGGGTGAGCAACCGTGGCAAGGCAGAGGGAAATCAGCCGATTTCCTTACCCCAGGCAAGTGACTTAAAAAGTGACTTTTCAGTATGCGTGAATATAAATAGACAAAAGTCACAGTTGAGGTTACATCTCATACTCCACAGAGAATATAAATAGCGGTATAGAGTTGAGAATGTATGTGTCGACGACGTTTCAATCCCGCAGAGAGTATCGGGATCTCATCAGGACTAATAGATAGAGCAGGTGCCTGAGAAGTTGCAGTATGGATCGCGGGCATCCAACCTGAGTATAAGAGGTAGCAGCTCCCAGCCGGGAGGCTGCAAGGTGGATGGGCGTGCCGGACGGCAGGCCGCTGATTGGGATAAGGTCACCCAGCATTGTCCGCCACTGTACGTTCCATCCCAGATCCCACGGCAGTCCGCTGTCCCTCCTGCATCAGCCATCGAGCCGGCGCACGGCTCTTATTCCCGATTCCGGGGTTGTGGTGACCTTATCCCAATCAGCGGCCTGCCGTCCGGCACGCCCATCCACCTTGCAGCCTCCCGGCTGGGAGCTGCTACCTCTTATACTCAGGTTGGATGCCCGCGATCCATACGGCAACTTCTCAGGCACCTGCTCTATCTATTAGTCCTGATGAGATCCCGATACTCTCTGCGGGATTGAAACGTCGTCGACACATACATTCTCAACTCTATACCGCTATTTATATTCTCTGTGGAGTATGAGATGTAACCTCAACTGTGACTTTTGTCTATTTATATTCACGCATACTGAAAAGTCACTTTTTAAGTCACTTGCCTGGGGTAAGGAAATCTGCTGATTTCCCTCTGCCTTGCCACGGTTGCTCACCCTTATTTTTCACGTGTTATTATTCCCTTGTTTCATGGACTCTCGCATTAAATACCTATCTTTATATTAAAACATTTGTTAATTCCAATTTTTATTATTAAATTGTGAAATTGTAATAAACACTCCTATAGCACAATTGTGTTTAGTACGCAGGGAAGATCTCCTTCGCAGAAGGAATATGCATTTTTGGGACAGTTTAAGTCAAGCTCCCATGGGGCACTTAGCAAGGTTTAAGTACTTCCAGCTTTCCACTTGGGTGAAGGAAATTAAGTGTGAAGAATAAAAGTTGCTTATCTCTGGATTGCAAAGCGCAATTATTTTAAGTGTCAGAACCAAGGAAACAGCAAAACGGTATAATCTGCTCCAGGACAGAAGTAAACTTGACATGAAAAGACCAGAAAAAGTGTGGAATGGATGCCTGCCGACACTGGAGATCGAGAATAACTACCAAATACCTAGAGACTTATAGCAGCTTGAAAACTGCATCATTGAAGGGGCATCATTTTTTACAACTAATAGGCTGTATTAGTCTCCAAAAAATCTGGGACACTCAAAGCCAACAGAGAAACAGCATGGCCAAAGTGTAAGCAGATGAATGCAAATGATATTCATATCTTCAGACACTGTCCAGCAATGCAAGCATAATGGAAAGTAGAAAGTAATGCAAATGTGGGTACCCTGAAGGAAGACTAGAGGTTAGCAACTCAATGAGACTTTTTTGTGTGCCAAGGGATCATGCATAAATCCCAATTATGAAAAAGTGACTGTTCTTCTATTTAATTTTGTTGGCAAGACAACAGATTTGTAAATACTGGATTAAAGACTCCCCTCAAAAATGCATTGATTGGGAAAAAGCAGTGAAATACACAACCTTCAGATGGAGGAAATGTCCCATAATTATGCTTAAATTTGCATATCTCAAAGTGAAGAATCCAACAAGACTTCTGCAGCAATAAGGACCCAGACAATTATCTGTTTAATTATCTGAATATCTGTTTCATTCTCGATAGAGGCTCTCCAGTGCATAAAGCAAAAAACAGAGAGTGCTGTATGCATAAGGACAAAAAGAGAGATGCCAATGGTGCACATTTGTAGAATGGTGTGTTCATTTGTTGGTTCATGATAGTAAGTAAACATATTGGTTTGATACGTGCCTCGTGTGTGTTACTATAATGTCATAAGGTGCGCAATGGTATGTTTGTTTGGGGGTATGACTGTTTGTTGGGGTGTGTCAAGGTGCACGTTTGATTGTGGGATGTGTGGGTGATACGATAGGTACGTACGGTGCGTCTGTGTGCGGCATCCACTCTTTCAGTTGAGATGAGTGACGAGTGTGGCAGGGATCTTTTTAACAACAAACCTGTTGTGCTGCATCACCCTCAGATCATACATGCTTTGTTGCAATGTGCAACAGATCTTGTCACAACTCTCAATGTACTCCTACTCCTGTAGTCTGAGTGAGTCAATCGTCTTGGATAGGGCTTCCTGTCTATTTTAAAGAAACCGACATGTTGCCTTATTTCTTTAACACGAGTGTGGACATAAAGATAGTACTTGTAAATGTCCTTTGTAAATTCCCAAAGACGTAAACTCAGACGTTTGGTCTACGTTTAGACCAAACTTCTAAGTTTACCTTTGTAAATCGGGCCCAATGTTCCCACACCAAAGATAGAGGGTCACTGTGTTTGGTACTTACAAAAATCCATATATATTAATAGTTCGCCCGTCCACAACATGGCTGCTTCCTAAATTATAGGTGTAATTTTGATGAAGTGGTATTGTTCTGTAAAAGGAGATTCACTCCACAGGAGAGGGTGCCTGGGGGCAGAACAGTGCATAGCTGGCCAGGCAAACGGTGGTGTATTAACAAATATGGAGACTATCATGCAATGGTAGCATTTTGTTGGAAGAGGGAGGAAGCAGAGGAGGTAGATACTGTGAGTAGGCTTGTCGCTTCCGTACCCTGGGCCCACTTTTCCAAAGATCACAGCATTACTTTGCCCCAAGTGGTGCTTATGCCACACTATGCCAAAACTGTAAAAAGGCTACTGAACTGGAAACAATCAAACCTAATCTAGGACAAAGGAAAAAACATAACGTTGTGCAAATAGCTGACATGAAATAAAATGAATAACAATTTTAGTACAAATGGGGAAGGTATTATAGGTCAATCAATGAACTGAGATTCTAGGGATAACCCTCTGGTGTCAACCCAAAGTAAAGTGTTTATTATTATATACAAAGGTGTGCAGCATATACCATAAAGGCCTCGAAACCAAGCACGTCGTAATAAAATAACTAGGGTCAATTAAAAACTATATATATAATTATTTTTTTTACGGAGTTTTATATAGCGCAAACTTGACCCGAATCGGGTATCAGAGCCCTTTACATAGCACCAGTTGCATTACATGAGGACACATTCATTTTTGTTAGACACGGGGAGATTAAGTGATTTGCCCAGAATCACAGGATGTTCAGCGTCATTGCCGAGACTCGAACCCAGTTCCCCAGATTCGAGGTCGACCGCCCTAGCCGTTAGGCCAACTCCTCTCCCCATGATATATGATCACTACCCGTAAGCCAGCGTGACAGCTAAGTAAATGTGATCAAACTTAGGAGGCTATCTTAAAGCCATAAAACCTGGATCAATTCAGCAAACATCAGAAGGGAATATTTGTAACTTGAAGCAGTGCTCCTTTAAAGCTATTAAGTTAGTGTTATGGAGATCTTGGTAATGTCTTTCGTGCACTCCTGTAGTATTCTGATACTATGGGGGACCTCGGCAGAGTAGGTCCTTAAGACGTCTCCCCTGGGGTGCTTCGGGCATGTAGTACAAGACAGGGGGCGTCGCCAGGATAGGTCAGTGTAGGCCACGTGCAGGGTTTTTTGTGATGCGAGTCTAGGGATTAAGGACCATGTGCCAATTTAACGGTTGGCTATGGAGGTGTTTGTGGCTGCCCAGTACTTGGTTGGTTTGTATTTAGAGTAGGTATGGAGGACAGAGCAGCAGTAAGGGAGGCGCTAGATGTTATTAGAGATGAAGGTAAGGAAGAGTTCATAAAACCTGGGATGCTGCCCAGGCTTGGATGGGTCTATCTAGACCCAGGAGGGAGGCAGCAGGTGTTGTTGAGGCCGCCATGTTGGCATGTTTGCCGCCTTGTGGGAAAGCTAAGGATAAGCTGGGGGTAGGGGGAGAAATACAGGGTTTGTCCACTGAGCCTTTTAAACATGAGAAAAAGCAAGTTGACTTGCTTCAAGAACAGCAGGTTCCACCAGGGTGGCAGGCAGGCTGCGGTACAAGGCAGTGGGCGAGCTAAAGTAAAGGAGATGACGGCTTCTAAAGTGGCAGTCACTCGAAGAGAATCTAGTGAGGCTGCTATTGAAGTGAAGGGATGGAGGTGGGCAGAGGGCAGCCTACTTCAGTCCCAGGAGAGTGACATGCAGTGCTACAGACCAAAATGCAGTAGGCACCAGAGAGGGCGCTGGCAGGCAATATTAAAAGGATAGGTGAACACTGGAGGAAGGGAAGTGGTTTTGTCTCCTCCTCTTTAAAAAAAATATAAATAACTAACCAGCAGATGGTTGAGGAGGCTACAATACAGAGGGCAGCACTTAATAAAAATTACACAGCAAAAGTGGGTAAAGGCATTATGGGACAGTCAGTAGAAGTCTGTAGGCAGGCCAGATGGCAGGAATTGTTGACGGGAGAGGAAGGATTTATTGATGCAACCCCAAATATGGGAGAGTTAGGGGGTAGGTGGAGCCTCTCAAAGCACAAAGTGCAGGTGAGTGGATATGGATTCCATCTGAGGGAGTAATGTAAAGTAAGTGGCAGTCTAGTGTGCCTGAGAGAGGGAACAGGACAACAGCACCCCAATGTTGGAGCAACCAAGGGTCAGCAGGCGATGATTCTGGGAAATAAGGCTAGAGAATGTGAGCAGCAAAAGGTATGGTTGGGAGCGACCTCGATGCACCAGCCGAAGAGAGGGGGTGGCCTGATCGTCCATCCTAGCATCATATGAATCCCACCAAATAGGATTGAAAAATGCATCAGAAAACATTCATAGAGAGGTGTAAGATGGTGGTGTGGGTGATGGTGAGTTTCCTTCCAGGAGTAAGTGTCAAGGCAATGGGAAATGGAAGCTGTGAGGATGCTGATGATAAAGAGGTTGATTAGGAGGAGAATGATGAAGAACTTGAGGAGGGAGAGATACCTCATTGACATAGTGCAGTAAAAGAATATGGGAAGATAGATGGTGCACTGGGGGCGAGCTTAACATTTTTACTCATAATATTTTTCAAGTTAGAGGACGACAACAAAAAACAAGGTTGCAGATAAAACAAGCATTTGCAATGCAATAGGTCTCGCATTTGCGAGAGTTTAAGCTATTGGCATTGTAAATGACAATGCCTTTTATTTATGTTTTAAAAACCAACACGTAAATAAAAGGCATTGCCATTTACAATGCCAATAGCTCAAACTCTCACAACTGCGAGACCTATTGCATTGCAAATGCTTGTTGTCTAAATGCATTAACGACCTGACTATGGTGATGCAACTGGAATGGAGAGCTCACTCTGTGAGTACATGTAAGTGGGGGGCTGGGGAAAGGGGACATAAAGAGAGGGCTGTTGATGGAAGTGGAAGGAAGCAAACTTCAAACATCACTGAAAACAGAAGAGAAAGCAAATTAAGAAGTTGCCGTGATTATCTTTGTACATCACACTGCTGTTCTGCAATATTTTTTTCCAGAAGTGAGCGTCTGTAAGCAGCAGGAAAAGCCATGTTGCCTGGTCACGATATTTAAAGATGAAAGGCCCAGCATCTAAAAACAAAACGAGTTGTCATTTTTTTTTGTTTATGCAAGTGGGTGGGTGTGCACACTGACAGAGACACCAGACAGATTACCGATTTGGTGTAAGTAGAAAAAAAATCTTATTCTGAAAACAATGTTATCAGCCTTCGCCTCTAGGTCTCAGAGATAAACTTACAGCGGCCCGTTGCCCCTCTCCACACAGGCCCTTGTCAGTAAAGCGAGTACGCACTACAATGCCACTAAAAATAGGTGAAGTCCTGGGAACCGTCAATTCGGTCATTCCTTCATTAACATGAAAACAACGGCAAACATATGGTTTAGGTTACAACAGCGAACTGGGTTATAGCTGAACGTGAGATGCAATGGAAAGCCTATGTATTTCCACCCGCCGGTATCCAGCAAGTTTTATCATCACGAACACGTAAGGAACTGACTTGCTCTGTTTGTTTTGCCCTTGAGATGGGCTCGGCCCTTCAAAAAAGAAAAAAAAAAAAATCACCATTGTGATTCATGGAACCCGGACCGGTGTAATTTTACGCCCTTAGGGGGGCACTTACAAATAAGAAAAGCTCAATCGGTAAGGGGAGTGCCACACTTGAGTTCAGGGCGAGGGCATTTTCTGGGTGGGCGGGTGAATACCACAAAACTCGCTACGTTTTTTGAATTTACGTAGCTCTTGCAGGAGGTTTCCTGCAATTAAGACACGCACTTTTGCTCTTTTTAAAGGCAAGAGTAAGATGAGAGAGATGCACAGACACACTTTGCACCAGTGAAACTAGACACAAGATCGGAGTGAGAGGCTAAGCCGGGCGGTGCTACTCTGCAGATCATGGAAAACAACAGTTTATCATGTCGGGGGAGGAAGAGGCAGGCTGCAGGAAGAGGGCAGGGAGGGAGGCGGCTGTTCGTAAAAGATGGAGACAGAAAGAGGAGACCGTGAGAAGAAAAGGCGGGCAGAGACAGGCGAATGATGTGAGCGCGGGGACTGGCGATAGATATCAGGGCGACAGGAGGGAGAGGGCGCAAGGGAAGGGACGGGGGGTCACGAGAGCTTTCTGTGCTGAGAGGAAGAAGAGACAAGCGCGGTGCGCGCACAGGAGGGAGAGGGCGCAAGGGAAGGGACGGGGGTCACAAGAGCTTTCTGTGCTGAGAGGAAGAAGAGACAAGCGCGGTGCGCGCGCACTGCAAGGAATGTGAGGTATGCAGCTGGCACCCGGCCGCGCTGCTGCTCGCTCCCGAGCTCCCTAGGCCAGGGGAGAGAGAAGGCGGGACACGCACACGCCTTTGGCCAATTGCGTGCTGTCTTTCTTAGAAAGACGCACGCAAAGGCCAATAGCGTGTGAGCAACAAAAAAAAAGCACACGCACGAGCGTGTGGTCCCAGTTGAAAGTCCTTACTAGAAGCCTCGCAGAGCGGCGCATGCGTGCTGGCTCAGGTGAGACCTAAAAATGGAGGGAGAAAAGTGGGTGTAGCAGTATGAGAAGATCAGAGGGTCCTAAAGAAATGGCAAACATGCAAATGGGTACATCAATGGCACAGAAATGTTGGGCAGGAGTAGAGGCTGGGGAGAAAAGTTAATGAAGGGCAAACACTCAATTGGGATCAGTGGGAGGGTAGGAGGACAGTGTAGGGCTAAAGGAACAACAAGGAGGGGCCGACGACAAAGCAGTGGGGACGGAGGATGAGAGCAAAAAGGACAAAGAGGATTTTGATGAACGGAAAACGTCTTATCAGGGAAGTAAGCCTTTGAAAATACAAAAAGTAAGGACAAGAAAGGGGAAAGTGAGTGACGGGGAAACTTGGACGGAAGGGGAAAGAAAGTAGGAAAAATGAGAACAAGGATCTAAGAAAGACGCTATAGTACATGGGAGAGTCTACGCCATTGGGGGCTCATTTATCTAAGGCAACAGAAGACAAGATATGTAGCAGGCAAATTTTTAATGTTTGTAAATTGCTTCATTATGAAATTCTGGTGAAAGGGGAATAAAGAGGAAGCATGGGAGCTGGCTCAAAGACACAGTAGGCCGGAGAAAATGTAAACTTGGACTTCTGCGTTTCTCATTTATACTAGTGTCTACTGTGAAAAGTACCCTGAGAGGTCAGTAGCGATATTTTAATTCATTGATAAAATAAGGAAGGCGCAGATGGATTTTGGTGGCTTGGCCAGGCTGCATTATGATGAGGGGTTCAGGGCCAGCATGAGAACGTTTCCAGAGAAACTTTGGTGGGAGGTGGACAGAAAGCTCTGGCTGCAATGGATGACCCCCCTGAGATCACCGCCAGCCCAGCATATGGCGAGCAGGTTACTGGTTCAATTCAGGCACTTTCTTAAGCATCCCACCCTTGCAGGGCTGGGTGCATGTGGGCAAGGGCGAACACTTAATGTAGGGGCATGTTAGGGATTTAAGAAGGCTTTTTGTAACAGAGGCCCATGCATGTATAAACACGAATCTTCAAA
Organism: Calotriton arnoldi; assembly: GCA_963921515.1. Taxonomy (NCBI): domain Eukaryota; kingdom Metazoa; phylum Chordata; class Amphibia; order Caudata; family Salamandridae; genus Calotriton; species Calotriton arnoldi. The sequence continues at coordinate 3,087,972 of CAWUFW010000003.1, read as the reverse complement.
ATGTGGTTGTGGTACCCAATTACGTAATGCCTTGGGGAGCTACCCTTTACAGGGCAATTCTTGCAAGGCATTGTAAAAGGTGGACTACAATTTGGGAATAAGGGCAGTTGCTCCTGTAAAAATAGAGAAGTTGGTTATATGGCTTTTTTTCTACCCATAAATAAACTGGAATGGGGATTCAAGAAAGGCTTCTATTTAGGGTACCAACGTCCTGGGGAGAGAAGATTTTCTGATCATTTACGATCTGCTATAGAAATGCTTGGAGTAGTAAGGGATAAACTATAAGAGGAATTGAAAGAAGGAAGAATGGCAGGTCATTTTGATTTTTGGCCGTTGCACAATTTGATAATTTTGCCTTTAGGAGTAATCTCTAAGAAAACACTGGGCGAATTTAGGCTGATTAATCATCTATCATGGCCACAGAGGGGCAATCAGTGAATTCTTTTGTAGCCAAAGGAGACACTTTAGGGAAATTCGCATCAATGGGTGTGACAATAGGTAGGACAGTGAAAGACAGGTGAAATGGCCAAACTTGACAGTAAATCTGTATTCAGACTGCTCCCCCTACGCCCAAGTGATTTTTCATTGTTCAGGATTGCTATTGAGGGAGAAATATTTGTTGACAAAGTTTACCTATGCGCTGTGCTATTTCATGCACATTATTTGAGACATTACTTGCTATGGTGTTTTGTAGCAAGCACTGACCATTAATTTGTGACACATTACTTGGATGACTTTCTGTTTGTAGGTAAGGTGGGAACAGGGGATTGCGCCATGGCGCTGATGGAGTTGATGATTGACCTGGGATTTCCCTCAGCATCTGAGAAAACAGAGTCCTGCCACAACCCTGAGTTTCTTGGGGCTTGAGCTGGATACAATAAAGAAGGAGGCTAGATTGCCGAAGAAAAATGTTGATAAATGTATATGTTTACTGGAAATGGTAATAGAGGCTGCTAGATTGTATTTGAGGACAGTGCAGAAGTTGTTGGGCTACCTGAACTTTGCATGTAGAGTGGTAGGGTCAGGAAAATCGTTTTATAAACACCTGGGTTTTGCGATTTCAAGGGCAAAACTGCCACAACAGTGCCAGACTTCCCCCAGCAGTAAGTGCAGATTTGAAGATCTGGCTTTTGTTTTTTATACATTTCAATGGATTTACAATGTGGTCCAGCGAGGAGGATTTTTTGTGGCAGGTGCATATATACTCTGATGCCGGGAGTGGATGGTTTTGTTTTTGTACGGGAAGGCAGATTGTGCTCTGAGCATTGGCACCAAAAATGTCAGGACTAAGGTAGCTTGTCTTGAATTCTTCCCATTGCTGCTGCCGCTTACATTAGGGGGTGAAAAATTAGCCAACAGAGAGGTTACTTTTAATGTTGATTACCAGACAGTTGTAGCACTGGTGAACAGACAAGGAGTAAAAGATAAAATGCTTTTAAAGCTGTTACAGCGCTTCATGTGGGATGTTTAACATTGTTGTCAGGGCCAGGCATGTGTCGAGTGTGAACAATAACATTGCCGACGCTTTATCTCGTTCACAGTGGTATGGTTCTGTGGATTGGCTCCGGAGAGGATACACAAAAATCAGCAGTTTCTCAAGGAGGTCAGGGCCCTGGGAGATTGAAGGTCTTACAGTTGGCAGAAATTTCTTTGGCAGCAGCTACGAGGGTGGCATAGTTATAATTTCTACCCTGTGGTGTGACAGGAAGGAATTCGTCATTGGGTAAAAGTGCACATAGAAGGCAGGACGTGATTGAATTCATAATGTTGATGATTTCAAAAGAACTTAGCGGTACAATAACAGGAAAGTTGTGAAGAGTTTCCTTTTATGGAAAGTTATTTGGGGACATGAGCCATCGGCAGGGGAGCTGGGCCGAAAAATTCTACAAGGATGGGCAAACGAACGAAACAAAAGGTGATGAGCCCGAGACTCCATCACAGAGGTGATGCTGAACTTAAAATATATGCTGAGGGAATTGATAGTGGTTTGCATATGGGTGTTTGAGTATTATTTGTTTAGGTTATGTATGTCATGGCTGCTTTTCGGGGGTTTTAGGGTGTCAAAGCTACTAGGCAGTGCAACGATTGAAGGGATTTGCATAAAAGAAGTTACGTTAAAAGGTTTGGTTTTAAATTTGTGGCTTTGTTGGTCCAAAATAGCACAAAAAGGAAAAGGAAGAATGGTGTTTTTGTCAGGACTTCACAAGCAAGGTTTGCACTCCCCTGCAATTAGGGTGAATTTCTACACTACAACCACAAGCGCACAGCCTGAGACCAACGCCGTCCAGCAAAAATGGTTTGCAATCCTTGTCCCATCATCATGCGCAGCATTTAATTGGGGCAGTGTTGTGCACAAGGAACAAGTGTGGCCTCAAACATTGGGCAGGGCTGCCGGGTAGTCAAAAGACGGCCCTCTTGCTGCTTTTCTAAATAGTTCGGTCTGCAAATGTGAACTCATTTTTTGCCGAAATCTTGCAAGATGTGGGAAGAATAATGTCAGTGGCAGCCATCTTGGGAGAAATCCTGAAATAAAAGGAGGGCCCGCCCAAAACCAACTGCCAGTTATTCAACAATACTACCAGCTATTGCATCATGTTTGTAGGAGTGCTGCCCTTTATCTCGCAGAAATACTGTTCATCCGCATGTTGGAGCTGCTTGATCGATGAGAGTTGAGGTAGGACCTAAGAGAAGGAGAATACCACTGGTCTAATCAGATAGGACACCTTCTCAGCTTCTCCACAGACTTCCACAGAGCCAAGTGATTGGTTCCTTTGGCTACTGCGCTGCGAGTCTATAGTGGTTTGTGGAGACTCATAAGATTTGTTGACTTTGAGAGGTGCTCTACTAGGAGAAGAATGCAAAAACAATTGATGGACAGAATGCAGAACAATGTCATACATTCACCCCAGTACAGAGATCTGGGCCTAAATCCATCATTTTTTTGCTCGCCATTCCAGTTTGAACCCAGCCATATGCAAATCAGTCTTGACCTTGCGCCCAATGGGAACAGTCCAGCCCGAAATTCCAGGCCAGGTCCCCCCTGGACTGGAACCAAGCATCCTAGGGCAGGTTTCGTGGTTTCACCCCAGATCAGCCAGGATAGCTTGACTCCAGTGGCATGGAGAGCACGGGACCCACGTCTGGGCATACCCGTCCCACTCGGAGTGACAAATGCCAAAACAACAATTGATGGACAGAATGCAGAACAATATCATACATTCACCCCAGTACAGAGATCTGGGCCTAAATCCATCATTTTTTTGCTCCCCATGCCATTCCAGTTTGAACCCAGCCATATGCAAATCAGTCTCAACCCTGCGCCCAATGGGAAAAGTCCAGCCCGAACTGCCAAGCCAGGTCCTCCCTGGACTCCGTGGGTCCCGTGCTCACTACACCGCTGGATTCAAGCTAGCCTGGCTGATGAAGGGTGATGCCCTGAAACCGGTCCCAGGATGCTTGTTTCCGGTCCAGGGAGGACCTGCCTTGGCAGTTCGGGCTGGACTGTTCCCACAAGGAACAGGGTCAAGACTGATTTGCATATGGCTGGGTCCAAACTGGGGTGGTGTGGTGAGCAAAGGAATGATGGATTTAACCCAGATCCTTGTGACTGGGGGTGAATGTTTGCATTGTCCAGCATTCCGTCCATCAATAGTTTCTTCTACTAGGAGAAGAGTCACAATGATCATTCTGAGTCTAAGGGACGGATTCAGAGTTTGCACATAACCACCAACTATTGAAAGACTGTAAGAATCTTGCCATCCGCATGACATAAAAACTATGGTCCCTTGCTTCAATGGACACAACACCCCATCAAAAGCCTACAAGAAGTTTGGTGCAGATTGTACTCTGTCACCATTGCGACAGAGTACATTCTGCACCAAACTCAAGGTCCACCAACTCGATTTAGAGGCGTACGGACCTTAAGTATGTTGACAACTGAGCCTACTCTGGCTCTGTTGCTAACATACTCCTCTGATGGCCCGATGGAGTACATGCTGTCAGATTATCCATTTAACCACCCACCCAATTTATAGGGGACAATCTGATAGCTTTCTTTTTGCTGTCTGTCACAGCCAGGTAAAACCTGGTGGAGAGGGACTTAAACAACATAAACGGGAGCATGGTTTGCATGTTTGAGCGAATGTCCTTATTCTGAGTATTTTTGCAAAGATCTTGATCATGTGTTAACAGTATTTGTCCTTAAAGGGTCTCTGCTCTGCTTCGCACGTATTCCCATGTGTGCACCCACACCCATAACTGCCAGGAGATCTGTCATCTTAGTTCTGCCAAATAACCAGACACTTCTGAAGACAGTAGGAGTGTATTTTTCGCACTACTATCTTACCTTTTTGATGATCAAGAGAAGTAAAACACACTAGAAGTAACACCTTACAGGATCTTCTCCGTGGTGTCCCTTCCCTAATCCCCTCCCCCTCAACCTTGCTGTGGTTTGCTATTTGAACCTCTAGTGGCTGCTGGCCAAGGTAAGGGCGGCGATGGATTCCATTTTGGTCCTGAGTAAGTATATTGGTCCTTGACAGTTTTGAAGGCTTTTGGTGGGGTGTTGTGTCCACTGGAAGCAAGGGACCCTAGTTTTTTGTCACGTGGATGGCAAGATGCGTACTGCCTTTCAATTGTTGGTGGATATGTGCAAAGTCCTACAAACAAAAAGGGGAACAAGCAGATACGTTTGGGACCCATCTGTTCAGGATAGGTACATCTACAGACGGTAACGAAATAGGCTTGTCGGTGGATCACATCAAGAATTTGTGCAGGTGGTTATCAGAATGTTGCCTGAGATACATTAGATTGGAACACAATGATTACATGGACGGCTGTCTGAGTGTTGTGTTTTTTTTTCTTTCTTGCAGATTGTGTCGCAGGAGGGGCGATATTTATGATTTGGATAATTGGTCACTCGATCGTGCATTGGGCAGCTAAACGTATGGAGAAGAGACCAGTTGGCACATCGCTTAGACTGGGAACAGATGCTTACTCATTTGAATGGTGAAGCATGAGTGGCATCCAGTAGAGGCAATTGTTACCATGGTTAGCTGCAATACTGTCAAGGTAAGGCATGTCCAGACATATTTTTATTAATCTAGGGTAAAATGACATGGTGCGCTGTCCAGTCTAGCAATATTTAAAATGATGAAGTGTGATTTGGCCAGGATATGTTTTTTATGGTCACGGTTTTTTGCAGCTTAGACAGAGTTTATTCCGAGAAGGTTGTGGGCTTGTGGCCTTGGGCAGTGAAACACAATGTAATGGAGAAAGCTAGAAGAAAGCAAACAAAGAAATCAGAAGATTTTGTGGCGACAGGAACATTGTTATGTGCAGGACGGGAATATTTCACAGGAGGAGTTTTGGTTGTTCAGACAGGATGGTGTAGGCTTATAATTCATAGGTAACAAACACTACTTATTGAATATAAGGGAGTTCCCTTTCAAGGAAATTGGCAGCATGTTTATGGTGTTGACATTGTTTAAAGAGGTGGTTTTTGAAGTGACAGTCCTTTCTTCTTTCATAGAAGTGTTTTTCCTTGTTGGTGTTTGTAGGATGGCAACAGCTGGTGGACGGGGTTTGTTGGAATGCCACTCTGGGGCTCAAGAAACTTGTGCCAGTTTAATGGTAGGCTGTGGTCTGCCAGGAGATTTTTGAGGCTGCCCCCACCTGCCCTCCCTCTTACAAGGTTTGGCCTTTATGGTGAATATTTTAATTTTTGCTTTATGGGGGTTTTCAGGTTTAGGGCTGGGTTTCCTGTGCATTGGGGACAGGTAGCTGCAAGGCAATTCAGGAAGGAGGCACAAAGATCGAGGTGTTGGTGCATCACAGGGCAGATGCTGGCAGATGTGGTGCATGGAATGCAAGATTGGTCCGGTGTGAAAATATGGTGGTTGAGAGAGAGCTGGATGCTAGTGGTGTTGTGGTGTTTTGGTTGGGAGAGTTATAAGTGGTGGGAGGTATCGGTGAGAGGGATAGGTTGGTGAGGCAAGGATTTTTAAAATATGTACTGCAATTTTTAAGAAGAGCTGTTAACATGTCCTAATATAGAGACAATTTTTTCTCTAAAATGGTGCCAATGTTATTGCGCAGTCTTATGCGATACACCTATGCAACAATGCCGTTTGTGACCTGGAGAGATGGCCAGATTCCTCCTTGCACTCGCATCTGGCTATAGAAATGTTCTCCGCCTTATTCAAAACCCTCATTGTGTTTTCTTTACATAATTACAAAGAACTGTAGTAGAGACTAGAAATATGCAAAGGAGTAAGGGATATTCTGAAAAAGTCAGAAGAAAGTCTGCCTTTTAATCAGCATCTATTACTCCTCTGTGTTACTGGTATACGTCGCACATTTTTACCTTTGTTTTTATTTACTTTTTGCCTTTCTACAATGACCTTTTTTCTTTCCTTTTTAACCCTTCCTATCATGGCCTCCATCTTGCACACCCTTGTTAACTCTGCTCTAGACTTTCCAGTGAGTCAAAGAATGTCTTTTGTGTCTTTTGACACTTGATCTCCTTCTTGCGTAGTCTTTTCCTTTTGTGTAAATACTAATCACTACTTTATTTCTGAGAACCACACTTTACCTCCAAACTTTATTTCTTTCTGATTAGTGGATCCTTAAGCCTCTGTATGCCTCTTCTGCACAATGTTCTGTTAATTGACCGCCTGCCTCTTTCCTATGGATACAACCATGTGCCTGCTTCCTGCATCACATATTTGATACCTGATGGCACCTCTGCACTCTTTGTTGCCCTTCTGTGCACTTTGATTTTTTGTATCTATCTTGTGGTGTCGGACATTATTATTTCACACTGCTCTAGACTTTGACATGTAGGGCACCATCACCCTACGTATCTTGCTTCGTTTTTTGCCAAACTGCTTGCTTGGTCCCTTCCACTGGTTATACCTTACATAGTTTTATTGAAACCGGTCCTTGGCTTATTCTGATGCCACCCCATCAATCTCTTAGTGCATTCAGTGACTCCCCAAACTGGGGTGCACTAAGACACTTTTTCCTTTCCCTTTTTTTCTGCTCATCTTGCACTCATGTTCAGCTGTTGAGTCAATCCCTGTTACGTGTGTTCATATTTCAGTACATTGTCTTTTGTTATGATAGGTTTGCTTATAAAGCGCATGGGTCACCCCAGCTGGGGTCTCTCGGCGATAGTAACCATTGTACATGGAACCTGCATTAGATTTTCCTTTGGTGATGGATCTTGCACTAACTACTCAGTTCATGTTTGTCCCTTGAGACTTTGTCCAAATACTTTCATTGATTGTTACTGAGTGTACTAGATTATATGACAACTTTGCATACTTCTACTCTCCATGTAAAGCTCGTGTTAAGCACTGAGGCACAAAATGCATTGAGCAATTATGAGCAGGAAGAAATTTGGAAATGATAAAATGTTTATCAAAGCAAAATTTACTTTATGAGAACAGATTACTCAATTCCTTTAAAAGATTTATGTCCACAGCCATAAAGAGGGTTCTGAATAAGTTGGGGAACATTACTGTAGCCAGCTGCTAATGTGGGTGCAAGGCAGAGACTGGACGTCTCTCAAGATCACAAACAATCATGAACCAATTCAGCAAAGCCCCTACTCAAAGAAAATGGAACTGGATAGTGTCACAGAATAAAACAGTGCTCTGAGTAAAGTAATGTGAATCAATATGCAAACAGCAAGCGCACAAGAGGCAAGTCACTGGCAAAGATCCATCAAGCTGCAAATCATACTCATGTGAGCATGTGCTTAGTAAAGCAGCACACTAGATCGAGGAAGCTGGACAATCGAACATACTCTAGTATTCTAGAGCAAAGTAACTCTGTTCATTTCCAAAAAATCTAATAACTGACCTACGCGACTGGTACCAAACTAACATAAACCAGTATCTGGACCTATGATTACCCTATGTCAAACAGTCGGTATGTGTCCAATAACCCCAGGCATCTGGATCATATCTAGCCTTGGCTTTAACCAAAATCTGTCCCAAAAATCTGACATCAGTACATGTGAAACCAATGCCAAAGAAATGGGATGAAGCCAAGTCAACCACGTACCCAAATAATGGTTTCACTGAAAGGCAACACCGTGTCGGAGCTAAAAGAGAGAATTTCCAGTGCCGAAGAGTTGAGGCAAGCCCAAAGGCATGATATATGCACCGTAAAGCCAGAGGATTGGAACCACCCGACAAACTCGGGTGAAAAGGATCTAAAACAAAATTATGTAACAAAATACCACATAGTCGGCTTTAAGGTAATCGAAAACATTACTGTGGACCAATAAAGCCCATTGAGTGTAAATGATTGTTTCCCTTACCAGACTTTGTAGGTTGTTCATTCAACACCTGATAGACTTTGTATGGCTCGGAGATATCCAACTGACTGCGTTCCGGGATCTCTTCAAAATCTGTGCTTTTGTTGAGAGCGCAACGAAGACGAGTCTTCCAGGTGGAGGGGTCGGCTTTATCAGAACCTTCCCGATATTTCCTTTTATAGACAGCCCAGGCCTAGAGAAAGACACAATAGACAGCCAGGTTAGAAACATATGTACGCAATTCCTTCTGCGAGTCTAAGTACTGCCACATAGACTGAAAATTATCTAGAACAGGATGTCAGCAATGTGCACTGATCCAAAACTGCTGTTCTTCCAAGGAAGGGGTGGCTTCCTTCTATGTCAGCACAACACACTCCAATTCTGTTACAACTGTTTCTTGAAAATCACTGCCCGAATAATGTAGAAGGCTCAGCTGATGACGGGGTACTTTGAAATGTATCTCAAGTCTGGATGCTGTATGTACTGCAGTCATGCAGTTTTTGACAGCTATACAACAGTTGGAGGGTGTTTACTTACTTTTATATTTTACTTTGAGTTCTAAAAATGGCACGCCTATCCCACTGTTCATTCTTTGGTATCATGATGTTGTACAGTCAAGTGATGCTTGGATGCCCCAGCAGGGTACCCGCAAGAGCACACACAGAGTGATGCTAGCTGCAGAACGATCCAGGGAATTCAACCTGTCACCTAACCCCTTTGCAGTCCAGACTCATACATTGTCTGTATGTCTGTATTTACATCAAACATGCGGAAATCACTAGAGCTGTTGATTTTGTTTTTTAGATGAACTGAGGAGGACTACGCTTGGAGATCAACCAAGATTTCCAGAGCCTTGGAAGAAGACAAACATGAGAACATGTAGTCTGATGCAGTTTAACTCCCACCATCAGCTAAGACAGGTTTTGCCCCAAGATGGCCGTAGGAATGTGCAGGGTTCTGAAGATGCCATGGTGGCGTCACTCTGTCACACCTACACCAGTCCTAAAACTCAATAAAGGCTGAATGAACACAGATGCTGTCAAATCCTCTTCTTATGGCCACTAACCAGGAAAATACCTTAGTGAAGCTTTTTATCCCTGAAGCTTGCAATGCTCTGTTTGTCTCTGTTGCTGTTGGGCAGTCAGCCACCTCTATCTACATGACACAAAATGGCACAGCCATGTTGTTATGTTATGTTATACTTTATTTATAAAGCGCACGTACACCAGATTGGTTTCATGGCGCTACTCTAAGGGTGCTGGTCTGAGATGTTACTCGTATGCCTGTCTAAATAGCCATGTTTTTAGGAGTCTACAAAAACACATGAGGTCTGTGCAGGATCTGATTTCTAGAGGCAGGGAGTTCCAGTATCTGGGGCCTAGAGTGGCGAACCTTGTTCCACCAAAACGTTTCAGTTTGAAGGAGGGTATAGTCAGGAAATGCATATGGGCAGATCGCACGTTGCGGGTCGGAATGTATCTTTCAATAAGGCTGTCGATGAATTTGGGGTTTCTACCATTCAGGGACTTAAAGATAATGCACCCCACCTTAAAGGTGCATCTCTGAGCTATGGGGAGCCAGTGCAGCCTACTTAGAAGAGGAGTGACATGTTGACGCCTGTGTTCCTGAAGAATCAGTCTGGCTGCCTGATTCTGTACTAGTTGAAGACGGTGGGTGAGATAAGCGGGGATGCCAAAGTATAGAGAATTGGCGTAATCTATATGGGATATCACCATAGCCAGGACTGCTTGTATTTTTGCTTCCTGTGTAAGGAACCTGCTAATTTTCCTTATTTTTCTTAGTTGGAAAAAGCATGTTGAGATTACGGATCCTATTTGAGTTTTCATTGTGAGGTCATTATTAATTATGACTCCTAGGGTTTTGGCAGATATAGATGGAGCAGAGGGCTGTCCCAGCTCTTTAGGCCAGAACCGGGGACTCCAAGGGTTTAAAGGACCTCCTGTAAGAATCACTTCCGTCTTATCTGGATTCAACTTCAGATGGTTGCTGTTCATCCAGTCGCGGATGAACAGCATTGTAGTCTGGAATTCATGGACGGATGTAGGAGAGTTACTGATGGAAAACACCAGTTGGAAATCGTCCGCGTAATTAAAGGTGTGAACTTTCCTTTCTTTCAGGGCATGGATCAGAGGGAGAAGGTATAAGTTGAACAGATGAGGGGAAAGTGAGGAGCCCTGAGGAACACCACATATAGTTCTCATCTTAGGGGTCGTGAATTGGCCTAGGCGGATCGCCTGAAATCGGTTTCTTAGAAAGGAACCGATCCATTTAAGGGCTGGGCCTTGAATTCCTGCTTCCTTGACACGGTCGACCAGGATATTGTGGTCGACCGTGTCAAATGCCGCGGAAAGGTCCAGCAGCACCAGGGCTTGCGGAGAGCCCCTATCAGCCTTCTCCCGAAGGGTGTCCAATACTGTCAGTATAACTGACTCTGTGGAGTGAGCTGGGCGGAATCCTGCTTGATGTGCGTCCAGATAATCGGACTGCTCCAAAAAGGCAGATAGACTTTTGGCCACATAGGCTTCGAGTAGTTAGGCCAGGTAAGGTAACAATGAGATAGGGCGGTAGTTGGTTAAAATTTTAGGGTCCGCTCCTGGCTTCTTTAGGAGGGGGATGACAATAGCCTCCTTAAAGGTGTCAGGTACATAGCCCTGGGACAGTGACTCGTTTAAAAGGGACATAGCTGGGCTCGGGAGGGCAGTAAAGGCTTCCCTTAGGATCCAAGGGGGACAGCAGTCCCTAGGAGAACCAGATTTTACTTTTGTCAACAAGTCCAGAAATATTTCTTGACTTATTACTGGAATCTGTTCCAGAGTGCAGGAGTTCTTATGTATTGTTGGACATGCAGGGCTCGAGCATATAGGGATACTTGCTTTAATGGCTTTGATTTTATCAATGAAGAAGTTGTTTAAGGAATCACATAGTGTTTGCGAGGGTGTGGGTTTTGGTGTCACTCTGTCGGGGTTAGATAGTTCATTAACTATCGAGAAGATTTCTTTTGATCGATTTGACGAGGTGACAATTTTTGATGAGAAATATTCAGCTTTTGTGGCCAGGATAGTTTTTTGTCATTTCTAAGTGCTGCTAAGTAGGTGCTTTTATCATCAGGCAAGTATTTACTTCTCCACCTCCTTTCAGCTTGTCGCAGAGCTAGTTTTAATTTCTTTAAATCAGAGGAAAACCATCTCTGAGCCTCATGGCGACGTGCTTGATGTACTCTCCTAAGTGGGGCATGTTTATTGCTAGCTGCCAAAAGCCATTCCGATAGTTCTTTCTCACTCTGGTTGATGGAAGATTGGGTAGGTGGAGTTGTGTTGGTCAGTGTCTCTAAAAATTGACTTTTATCAATAGTGTTCCAAATCCTAATTGATCCAACATCAGGTAAAGATGTTTAAGGTCTGGTGAGGTTATTAATAGCAAATTTGATAAAGTGATGTTCGGACCATATACAGGGAGTGACCGCTGGATTGGTCATAACCAGATTGGCTGACCATACCTGGTCTAGTGTGTGCCCTTTAATGTGTGTAGCAGTGGTTATATGCTGATTGAGATTGAGCCCTGTGAGTAAGTCCGTTAGTTCAGCTGAATGGGGACCAACTGATGTTTCGTTGGCCCAGTAATTGAAATCACCAATCAACAGTATTTTTGCATGATTTGTTATTAAATGTGACATCTGTTCCCTCAAAGACTGTGGGAACCGTGGCATGCTCTGGGGTGGTCTATAAAGTAGGACACAGACCAAAGGGGCACAATCAGATTCCAGTTTGTTCACTAGGTTGTCTACTAGTGGTAAGTCAAGAGGAGTTAGTGCTGTGAATTTAAAATCCTGGTGTATTATAGCTGCTACTCCACCCCCTACTTTCCCCTGAGGGCGGTTGGCTTGGAGGATGTAAAAGTCACTAGGTAGAGCTGCCAAAATATCAGGGGAGGAGTCCTGAGATAACCAGGTTTCTGTTAACAACAGAATATCTGGTTTCTCAGTCACCAGCAGGTGATGTATATCCAGTTGGTGTTTAACCATAGAACGGGTGTTGAGATAGATAACTGATAGGGCCTGATTTTTATTTCTATCCTGGAGCTCGGTGCAGCTTACAGGATGGGTAGGGTGACAGATTTCGGAAAAGGAGGATCTTCTTTCCATTATCCCGTTTTTGGCCATACTCGCGTGCGTGTGATGGTTAAATGCCAGGTTGTTGGGAGTGAGAGAGTGCGTGGAGTCTGTGGGACTGTATGAGAATGAAAAGGACTGGTTAGTGGCATTACCATAGCGGTAGTAGAGCACACTGATGGATCATTGACTGGTGGTTGAGTTGTCCATGGGAATGTCGGTCTGTAAGAGGAAGTTATCCATGGATATACAGCGGATGAGAGGATATTACTGGTTGGTCTTTGTGTCAATTTGGTGGAGCAGTGGGTAAGCCCGTCTGAGGGTGGCCGTGGGAATGTTGTGGAGTGGGTCTGAGCTGTCAGTGGGATTCCTAGCTTCAAGATGTCCCACAGGAATATTGTAGATGGCTACTTGTCACCCATAGAAACTTCAGTGGAAGAGACCTGTCCATGGGAATGGTGGTGGGTGGGTGAGAGTACATCTTTGGTAAGGTCAGTGATTGGAGGTGGTGGGTCTGTGGGAATGTTGTCGGGGAAGAGGAGGAGGACTGAGCTGCCAACTGCGATATTGTTGGTGGAAAGTAGATATGAGGATGCAGTTTGGTGAGATCAAGCTGTCTTGAGGAATAGCAGTCAGAGCTGTCAGTGGGGATGCTGGCTGACGGACGAGATCTCTGCGTCAGTCAGTGTAGCAGAGCATGGGTTAGAACAAGTATAACAAACTGAAAGCAGTAAATTAATTTGTAGGTATATGTTAGGGCCTGGCTTTCAGATATGAAGACCCCTTATGGATGAATCTCGATTAACTTTAATTGTAAACCACATGCCCTTACTTCTTCAGATGTTACTACTGTCAGTCTCGTGTAAGTGGCACGTATGCTTGCCGCGTCTCCAGCCATTTCCCATCGCGCCAACTATGTCAAGGTATTTAACACTGTTTGCCTTCCTTGATCTTACTGTGAAGAGAGATGCGTCCTTATCCCCTCTAAGATGCCTATGTTACACCATTGCACATATCCTGTCTTCCTTCCTTCCTTACCTTAGAGCTGTGTCCTGCTTTTCTGCCCCTTGCCTCATTCATGAAGCAGGTGTTGCAGCTTTGCACATTCCCAGCTTCCCTTAGGTTTTTACCTTGAAGAGGACTGTGCCCTCCTACTATTCCATGCTTTCTACTGGACCTTTACGTTGCCTCTTTGATCATTTCTGCCTTCACCAGGCTCCTTGCCTTAAAGTGGGATGCGCCCAACTGTTCAGCCCTTGCTCCCTCTGTCATGCAGATGTGCTGCTTTGCTTGTCCCTAGCCTTGGTTAGGTTCTGTCCCTTGAAGAGGACTCAGCTAACCCAGGTTCCTTTTAGTACCTCCCACAGCTGCTTGGTTCATTTGCTGCCTTCCATAAGTTCCTCACCTTTCTGAAGGCTGCGGCTTCCACCTCGAGCCTCGCTTCCGTTGCAACTTTCGACATCTACACACTCCTCTCTCGAGGAAGGCCTTCTCAGTCCCAGCTCCCTCTATTTCGCCTCTGCCTCTCCAGTGCACGTATACTGTCTTCTGTTCTTTATCTTCCTTACCTTGAACGCAGTCATAACCGACACTCTTCATACTCTCTTAAGATACCACATGTTGCTACTTCATCAATTTCCTGCCGTCTACCAAACATCTTGGTTGGCCCTTGCTGTGCTGCTGCTCTGTCCACCTCTAGTCTTCTTTAGACTCCTTAACCTAATGACAGCTACCCTGATCTCCTTGGGCCCTGCTCCCTCAGGAAGTGCATGTTGTTTCTTCACCCATTTTGGCCTTTCGTGCTTCCCTTACCTTGAAGAGGGATTTCACTTCACACTCGGCCCTTCATCTATCCTTCACATTTTGCTACTTCTTCCACTGAATGCCTTCCTTGGGTTCCTTATCCTAGCGACAGATGTGTCGTCCTGCTCCTTCACTGATGCTCCATGACGCCCATGTTGCTGCTTCGCACATCTCTTGTCTTCTCTTACCCGCCTTCTTTACTTTGAAAAAAGTACAATTGATGGACAGAATGCAGAACAATGTCATACATTCACACCAGTACAAAGATCTGGGCCTAAATCCATCGTTTTTTTGCTCACCATGCCATTCCAGTTTGGACCCAGCCATATGCAAATCAGTCTTGACCCTTCGCCCAATGGGAACAGTCCAGCCCGAACTGCCAGGCCAGGTCCTCCCTGAACTGGAAACAAGCAGCCTAGGACCGGTTTCGGGCTTTCAGGCCTCATCAGCCAGGATAGCTTGACTCCAGTGGCATGGAGAGCCCGGGACCCATGTCTGGGCATACCCGTCCCACTCGGGGTGACAAACGCAAAAAATACAATTGATGGACAGAATGCAGAACAATGTCATACATTCACCCCAGTACAAAGATCTGGGCCTAAATCCATCGTTTTTTTGCTCACCATGCCATTCCAGTTTGGACCCAGCCATATGCAAATCAGTCTTGACCCTGCGCCCAATGGGAACAGTCCAGCCCGAACTGCCAGGCCAGGTCCTCCCTGGACTGGGAACAAGCATCCTAGGACCGGTTTCGGGCTTTCAGCCCTCATCAGCCAGGATAGCTTGACTCCAGTGGCATGGAGAGCACGGGACCCACATCTGGGCATACCCGTCCCTCGGGGTGACAAATGCAAAAAGTACAATTGATGGACAGAATGTTATACATTCACCCCAGTACAAAGATCTGGGCCTAAATCCATCGTTTTTTTGCTCACCATGCCATTCCAGTTTGGACCCAGCCATATGCAAATCAGTCTTGACCCTGCGCCCAATGGGAACAGTCCAGCCCGAACTGCCAGGCCAGGTCCTCCCTGGACTGGAAACAAGCATCCTAGGACCGGTTTCGGGCTTTCAGCCCTCAACAGCCAGGATAGCTTGACTCCAGTGGCATGGAGAGCACGGGACCCACGTCTGGGCATACCCGTCCCACTCGGGGTGACAAATGCAAAAAGTACAATTGATGGACAGAATGCAGAACAATGTCATACATTCACCCCAGTACAAAGATCTGGGCCTAAATCCATCGTTTTTTTGCTCACCATGCCATTCCAGTTTGGACCCAGCCATATGCAAATCAGTCTTGACCCTGCGCCCAATGGGAACAGTCCAGCCCGAACTGCCAGGCCAGGTCCTCCCTGGACTGGAAACAAGCATCCTAGGACCGGTTTCGGGATTCAGCCCTCATCAGCCAGGATAGCTTGACTCCAGTGGCATGGAGAGCACGGGACCCACGTCTGGGCATACCCGTCCCACTCGGGGTGACAAATGCAAAAAGTACAATTGATGGACAGAATGCAGAACAATGTCATACATTCACCCTAGTACAAAGATCTGGGCCTAAATCCATTGTTTTTTTGCTCACCATGCCATTCCAGTTTGGACCCAGCCATATGCAAATCAGTCTTGACCCTGCGCCCAATGGGAACAGTCCATCTCTTGACTGGGGGTGAATGTTTTGATTTGTTCTGCATTCCGTCCATCAATTGTGTGTCTTTTGCTTCCTCGCCCTAAGTGCGCCGGGTATGCCCAGACGTGGGTCCCGGGCTCACTGTGCCACTGGATTCAAGCTATCCTGGCTGAAGAGGGGTGAAACCCCGAAACCGGTCCTAGGATGCTTGTTTCCGGTCCAGGGAGGACCTGGCATAGCAGTTCGGGCTGGACTGTTCCCATGAGGCACAGGGTCAATCAAGACTGATTTGCATATGGCCAGGTCTAAACTGGGGTGGCATGGTGAGCAAAAGAATGATGGATTTAACCCAGATCTCTTGACTGGGGGGTGAATGTTTTGATTTGTTCTGCATTCCGTCCATCAATTGTGTGTCTTTTGCTTCTTTACTTTGAAGGCAGCTATGACGTGCTATGTCCTGGATATCTATATGATTCCCATGCTGCTGCTTCGAACGCTACGCTGCCATCCTACAGGAGGGTGAGGACCTCCAGACTAGCCTTCACTTCTCCTGGGACACCATGCTACTGTGCCTCAAGGCTCCCGCTTCCTTACATTTCCTTACCTTGAACAGGCGGCTTCCCCATGCTCCCCCTCCATCTAGGATGCTCAGTTTGCTGCTTCCCATATCTCCTGCCTTCGCAGGTCGCTTACCTTGAAGCGCACTGCATTTATCTGCTCACCCCTTGCTCCTACTTTGCACTTTTGCAACTTTCCATCTTTCATTTGGTTCCTTACCTTGAAAAGGGCTGCGTCCTCATTCTCCCGGTAGTCCTGCTTGGCTGCATGCTTCCATGGGATCCGGAAGATGGTTTTCTCCGCATTCTCCCACTGCAGGCCTGGGTACCGACCACTGTCCACCTGGGCAATCAGCCATTCCTTTAACTTCATCTGGGCCACCGGTTCAGACATGTTAGTGACAAACCCCAAAAAGTCTCCAAAAAATAATACCTTAGGAGCCTTTGAATCACAGATATCCCAGAAGTCCTCGAACCCCTCCTAGATACAGACACCCCAGGTACCCTGCCCCTAATCAGTCTTGAGTATTGATGTTGCCAGGAATTGTAGCCCAGTCTCTCCCAGGTGCTGCAAACCAGTAACACCCATACAACCGCTCCACTGAATTCAAAGACACCCTCAGTGGTGGAAATGGACTGCTCCCACAAATTCAGACGCCCCTCGGGAACTTCTCTGGTGACACTTTGAGGGCCCTGATACACCTCTAGTCTGCTGCTCTTCTAGGTACTATCGGCTCTCGACCTTTTCCTACTGTTCAACCATCCTCAGATCTCCGCATCTTCTCAGGGACCCTTCTCCTGCTGTCGCGCTACTCCCGATTTTCTCCTACGCTTCTCCTAAACATCCCCTGGTAGGCAATCGTTTCCTGATTTCGCCCCGACTCCTAATCTTCCCCTGACTCCCGATCTTCTCCTAACTCCCGATTTTATCCTAATCTTCCCCTGGCAGTCAATGTTCTCCGGATTCTGCCTTCACTCCCGATCTTCCCTTGGCTGGCTCCCGATCTTCTGCCTAACTCTCCGTCTCCTGATCTTCTCCTAGCTCCTGATCTTCTCCTGCTCTTGCCGGGGTTCCGATTTCCCGTGGACTCCCGATCGTCCCCTGATTTTCTCTTGTCTCTGCCGCCCTCGCCGGAACCTCGGTTTCCTACTTCCTGGCTCCGTTTTCCCGGCTTCCTGCCTGGTTGCGTCTCACCGGCCCCCGGGCATCTCCCGGGCGTTGCACCCTACGATCGGCGGAGCCTGAAAGTGAAACCACGCGGGCTCTTCCTCCCGACGCTGCTTTCGGTTCTGAAGGAACACGTGTGCTGAGTACAAGACAGAGCCATCTGCCCCCTTCCCCCGCCCCCTAGCACCACCAACCCAGCCGTAGACAGCTTCCACCACACAGACCTGCTCTCGGAGGTTCAAGTATTGATCCTGTTTCCGGTGCCTCAGTATTTCTCCGCTGGACTCTGAAAGTGGTAATTGTACTGAGCGTGAGAAAAACACACACAGCTACGGCTGTCATGGAAGACTGCCAAAAGGGCGCTTACGCCAGCCCCGGACTTGCACCTCTGCATTTTCTATTCTAGTCTTTTAGTTTCACTTTCATGAACGCGCACGAGCTTCAAACTCGACAGCCGGGGCCACAAAACTTAAGTATTTCGTGAAGTTTAAAATTTTGAGGTTAGGGGAATTAAAAGTCTTTGTAAATCCAGGACCAGACCCGCAAACTGCTGTGGTAACACTCAGCAGGAAATCTGCGAGGCAAAATATATATATATATATATATATATTTATATATATATATATATTATATATATATATATATAATATATATAGATATATACATTCATATGTTTCCATCCCTTGGGCATGGGCAGATTGCCTCTCATCCCTTTCCTCTTGAAGATAACCTGTCTGGAGCGTAGGGTATATGTGAGAAATTACTTACTTGTTGGGCATGACGTTTAATGACGAGTTCTTCAAAAGAGTGCACATTATATACGGAATAAAGTACTCCCAGCCATACAGCATAAGGGTATTGCAAGTTACCGAGAAGTTCTGTGTAGAAGAACGAAGTTGAATAAACTCAAAATCTAGTGCAATATTAAACACACCACAAAGCAGTTAGTAATAAGATTAAAAATGTGCTGAGGCTCACAATGTGTGTAGTTTTATGTTTTTCCTGCAGTCAGGGATTTAAGTGGGAAAAAAAAACTGGGGGTGCTCTAAAAGGGGCGTGGCAAATATCTTAAAGGGGTGTGGCCTATCCGGGTAGGGGCATGGTCTAAATCAAGATAACTAGCATTGTGTGCTTAAGAAAATCATGAAGTCGCATCCAGCAAAGGATAATAAAATAGGCAAAAAGGTATATTTATTAAGTATAAGCCATAAAAATACCAAACACTTTAAAAAACATGTAAAAATTATTTACATTACTTAGAAATCTATTGCAGGATTTCCCAAAACCCTTGAAGATATTCACTGTGTCTATTTTGCTGGGGTTTCTCACAACAATTTTCTTCAGCAGACCTTCTACCTTTTGCCAGCCAACTCTTTACATACAGCTTTGCGTCAAATGTTTCAAATGGAGGACCATTGAGTTTTACCCATAAGCATGAAGAAATGGTCTCTACAAGAAGAGAGGCCCTTGTTGGACAAGCAATTAAGTTCATTGCGCTGAAACCTCTCTCGCAATCCGCATTACTTGCTGGCAGGGTTTCCATGCAAACTACTAACTTTTTTAATGCTTCAGGGGTTTTCTTTCCACCAAAATCTTTGAAAAGTCTAAAAGCTTGTAAAGTATCTCTTGCTGGCAGCTGAAACTCTGAACACAGTTTCTGGATATCTGTTTCACCATAAAGAATGCATTCATCACCAGAAGGCAAGTTGCCTGCATCTAGCACACTGAAGCTGGCTATAAGTTCTTTCTCAGAATCCGGGGCACATCGTTTATTGATATTTACAGACAGACTTTGGTAAAACTGATTTTGATTAAGGGCAACAGAGTTACTTCTACCATGGAAAAGAGGAACATTCTTGAATTTGCCCTCGTCAACTGCTCTCTGAGCCGCAGAAGCAAACTCCCCTGGTGAGTCCTTCATTGCTCTAAATATACGTACTTGACTAACCAAAAGTCTGTGGGCATTAACAATTGTAATGTCCCTCCTCTGTAAGGAGAGTGATAAGTCTTTGAGCTCTTGAAGTGCATCACACATTACCCCCAAATCTTTGATAAAAGAATAGGATGTAAGCTTCTTCAAGAGACCTTCATACTTACTCTCGTCTCTTATGGGTCTGGATGGGTCTTTAGAAGCATTCTCAAAATGTTTGCACAAGGCAGGGAAGCAGTTCCAAACAGCTTTCACAGATCTGTAACTGGATGCTACCCATCTAGTATCAAGCATTTTGCCTATCTTCTGAAGCTGTACACATAGCTCGCTGGCGGCCAGATTTAGCTCTCTCTGGTTTTTGGTGACATGCTGTATGTGGCATACAATGAGTCCATGAAAATCTTGAAGTGATTGACCCCGGCAACCTCATCAACTGTATCTGCCACAGCAAGTTCTAGTCTGTGAGCCAAACAGTGCCATGTCAGTACAAGATTTGGAAATTCTGATTTCAGCAATGCTACTACTCCTCCTTTTTTACCAAACATTACTGCTGCTCCATCTGAACATACTGCAATCAAGATATCATGTAGCAGACTTTTTGTGAGTCCAACTTTTTCGAAGTAGCTTAGGAGAGCTGTCTTTACGCCAAGGGCATTTGTTTCTGCCAGCTCCAGAAGGCCGAAATAGATGGTCACTGGGGTACTTTCATTTCCAAAAAATGCCACGGAGGTAGATGATCAAGGTAGAAGCATTGCTAATAGAAGTGCTTTCATCAATTAATACTGTGATCTTTGGTTTGTGTTGTCTGATATAACAGACCAATCTTTGTTGCATTTCCAGTGCAATGTGTTTTATTATTTCAGTTGCAGTCACATTGCTGTGCAAAACACGGCCCATTGCACTGCCATTCTTTGCCTGAAGGAGAATTAGATCAGGGTGGTCAGTGAAAGGGCGATCTTTTTTGCCAAGTAGTAGGCAGTGTCAAATACCCTGCATGTGCTCTCCATATGTTTTGCATTACATTCGTGTACTGTCACCACCAATGTATTTTTCTGCTGAGCTGTAAGAATGTCTTCAGCTGCCAAGTGACCAGCGCTCGCCTTATGCTTCATAATCTTCTTCCTGAGCTGTTTCTGCCTGAAAGCTTTTCCGTCACCGGAAGGACCAACCTCGCCATCTGCCCACTCTTTACTTATGCGCATGCCCTGGGTGTTATTGTGCACTGAAAGACCTGTTGATTTAGCCTGTTTGCAGGAAGAACATCCAATATTGCCTGACTTAAGATACAACCATTTATATTCCTCTTGAAAGTAATACCACTGTTTAGTGTTCCAGCAGTCAGGGAGTTTGACAGTTCCTTTCTCTGGCACACGTTGAAGTCTTTGTAAAGGTGTACTGTCCTTGGCAGACTCTTGCTGAGTTTTACTAGCCTCATCACTAGTTGGTTGCACTGGACAAGACTCCCCTGTAACACGCTGGCGCTTCAGTGACGGTAGGAAGTCAATCATTGAAGACTGCATAGACTTGCGCTTCAGAGCAGAAGCAGATAAGCCACTAGTAGCCATGGTAAAATTTAGAACTTCCTTCTTGAAGGCTGGACTGGTATATCTGAAAAAGAAAAGAAAATCTTCCTCTGCTGATTTTGGTTTCCAGGTGATAAGGCCTTGCGTCACGCAACGAGAATATTAAGCCTCTTATCTGCAACAAAAATTGAATAGTTTACTCCAGTGATCAACAATGTTTAATTGGAGTGCCATTTGGCAGGCAGATGTTACTCTTCATTTTGTGCTGCTCCTGAAAGGATCTCTCATTGTGCAGTGGATGTATTGTATTTTGATTTATGTAACACTTACTACCCCTGACGAGGCGTTGCATTGCTTTTTCGGCGAGTAGCACGCTACTACAAAACCCATAAAGGATTAGTGGGAACTGCATAAAATAATGACTATCCCAGGGCACTTCCATCCTTCTGCTTCGCTTCATAGAATAAATAATATCCAGAGGCACTGCCATCCTACTACTCAGTAATATGGAAGACTCCTCATCGTTTCAGACTGTTCAGTTCCACAAAGTCTCTAGCTAACTGTCACTGTTGGGGCCCATGCATTCGCAAATATCCTCTCCCTCTCCTGAATGCTGTATGCTAATTTTTTAATCCCCAGTATTGATCAAATATTAATCCGCTATGCTCCTGTAGTTGGAATTGTTGTCTTTTTCCACATCGCTAACAGTTCTTGTTTTGCTGCTAAAGGCACTCAGCAGGGACCTTGAAATTCAGTTAATAAAGCGAAATGTCACTGTGGTGCGTTGCACTTATCTTTTGGAAATTCACACGAGTATAACTTTATTGGTAGTAAAGTATGCTGGTATAGTAACTTCATCAGTCGCGAACGTATAGCATATATGCTGGTGTTCAGTAAACTACTTCTGATCACCCTGTTAGAAAAGCACTTGCATTGAGAACTTCTGTTTCCACTGAGCATTGAGATGTCTTAATGCCTGGATAATCCAGCCTGTGCTGCTGCAATACCAATATTTTGAGTTCCTTTACTACAAAAATTAGCGCATGTTTTCGGACTCTGATGTTTTGCTTTGCCCTTCTTTGAAAGTAATGGAGCTTCTTAGCTACAGCCAATATGGTATATTTAAAACCAGTTGATCATCAAAATGTATCTTTTATCCTTAGAGCACTGTTTAGTATGACCGAGTAACTTTCGTTTTTCAAACATAGTTTATTGAATATCTGGTGTCCTGAAACATCTGTTGGAAAGTCATTTTGAAAAGGGGAATTTGTTCTGCGGGAATGGACACACAGTACATTGACACTCCATCGAGTGCGTTTGAAGCACACCTTATTCACATTTTATTGGTGATAATTTGGAATCAAGCAAGACCGTGCTTTATCGCTAAAGGGCCAGCGTAATGTGGGATTTCTCAGTTGTGCACTGGTTTCCGACATTTAACGCTCTTCAAACTAAAGCATAGCTTTGATTCACAACCTTTTTGTTACCTACAGAAGTCAGAGGCATACGCTAGTGATTTTGATTTTCGTAAACTTGTTAGAGTGTACTCCTTTTGTGTTCTTTTAATCTGTGTAGCGTCGTTCATATTGAGGAGGAACAGGCAGTAATCTCATAGCGTGGGGGCAAAAGTGAAATTTCAAACTAACCTTTTTATATCCTTTCCACATGGAAAATAATTTTACTTGTCGCCTATCTTGACGAATCCAGCATCTGTGGGCACCCTTCTGACTACTTTCAGAAGAAGCGTTGGCAAAGCCAATAGGTCTCGAACATGGGCAAGCTATTGGCTTTGGCAATGGGGTGGGGTTAGCAAGTGTGAGAGGGGTAGGGTGTTGGAGTTGGAAAAGGGGATGATTAAAAAAAAAAGCATTGTATAGCGACCAACGCTGGCTGCCTAATAGCGCTTTTTAGGTGGAAAAACTAATAGAGCTAGTAATATTACAGGCGCTTATTTAAAGCGGTCCAATACCTTCGTGTTTGATTGGCGCTATATAAAGCTGCCAAAAATATAAAAAATTAAAAAAAGCATTACCAAAGGTTTGCCAATGCTCTTTTCATAAAAACCCTTCCAAACCCCCAGGAAGGCCAATCATTTCTGCGCGCAACAGTCTCCTTGAAAAAACATCTCAATATGTAGACTTTTATTTACAAGAATATGTACAACAGCTCCCTTCTTATATCAGGGACACAGGGGACTTTCTATCTAAAATACATAATTTCAATTGGCAGGAGGACTTTCTACTCATTGCTTTGGACGTCACATCACTATACACGTCCATCAAGATGGGTTGAGGGCGCTTCAACATTATTTATCAAGAAGGCCCTCTGACTCCGTACAGCACAGCAAAATGCTTTTAAATATGGTTGAGTTTTGTTTAACTAACAACATTTTTATGTTTCAAAATGTGTTATACCAACAACGACGAGGCGTAGCGATGGGGGCCAGCTTCTCCCCCAACTATGCCTGCTTACACATGGGATGAGCTGGTCCTTGTGAAGGAACACATCACCACAGTCACCAACAATATTAAGATCTGGCTAAGATTTATAGACAATCTTTTCCTAATTTGGCAAGGCACCAAATGCGAAGCTGAACAATTTGTAAACGAATTAAATGTCAACAACCTTAACCTGCACTTTACAGCCTCAATAAGTTCAAGAACTGTAAACTTTTTAGATGTCCAGGTTTACATTAAGAAAGGCCGACTCGAGACCAAGTTGCATAGAAAGCCGACGGCAGGCAACTCAGTACTCCATGCAGGGAGCTCACATCCACAGCACTTAATACTAAGCATCCCATATGGGGAGGTGCTTCGACTTAAACAGATCTGCAGTAGTGAGGATGACCTGAAAACAGCCCAGCTGGCTAGCACAAATAGATTTCTAGCCAGGGGCTATTCATTAAAATGTATCAATACTGCTATCAAGAAAGGCAACGCAGTAACGAGAGATAGTCTTGTCAATAAATCCACTGAAACTGAGAAAACTCAGACAGAGGATACCCAAATTTTCAGGTTCATTCTAGGATTCAATAGGCAAGAAAAGGCCATTAGAAACATCATCAGAAAGAACTGGCCCCTAATCCAAGACGATCCTGTCATTGGTCATCTACTCCCCAAAAGAGCAGCCATTACTTACAGTAGAGCACCTTCCATGAAGGACACACTAGTCCGCAACGATCCAGTCAGCCAAACCAAAGGTACTTGGCTATCCCAAAGGAAGGGATTCTACTGCTGTAAAGTCTGCAAGGCATGTCAATTTGGAACTAACAAAACATCCTACAAAACTCCTTTCAGTGACCAAGAACGGCCCATTAGCAAAGCCCTATCCTGCAAAACTGACTATGTGGTCTATGTACTGGAGTGCCCCTGTGCCCTGCGATATGTAGGTAGTACCATACTACAAGGGCACAAGAGGATACTCCAGCACATTAGGGCCATTAAGAACAAGGATATTACATATCCAGTGGCCCGACACTTTGGTGAAGTGCACAATGCGGATCCAAAAGACCTAAAATATTATTTACTTGATGCCATCCCACTGAGCAAAAGAGGGGGTGACAGGGAAAAAGCCCTGAGACATCTGGAAACACGTTATATTCTAGACCTCGACACCAAGGCCCCGGGGGGCCTCAACATTACAGAGGAACTCTATACTTGCCTCTAATATTAATTTTGGGTCCATTTCTGTTCTGCCTTGCCATAAGAAATATACATCATCTGACACCTTTAACCAAACTACAGGGTTTCAAAAGGCCGCCACAACCCTACTTTTTAAAGTTCTCACACACATTTTTGTACACGGTTTTAGAATGGTTTTAGGTAATATACACGTTATATAAAGTTTGTCCATTGCACAGTTTGTTATTTGCACCAACATATGTCTTTTATAGTTGTAAGGTTTACAAATGTATTGTTTACATCAATAGTACTGTATTCTGCACTAGCACTTTGCAATTGTCTCTGCCAGTGGAAACTCTCTGATGGAGAATTATGGTATTTAAACCGGAATGACAAAGCCAGACAACATCAAGAGTGACTGCCCTAAAAATACAGAAGGTGACTTTTTGTCAAAAGGCTTTTAAACTGCTTTTACATCAACAGTACTCATGATTTTATGGTCACAACGGTCAGATTATTTATAGTTTTAACATGTCTTCAATGCATTGTCTAGGTATTAAGACCCAAATGTATAATTGTAAACTATGATCTTAATCGCGTATAGACCAGCAATATGTTTTCTATTTCCATGCACAACTATAGTCACTTGTCACTTTAAAAGGCAAAGGAACGAAAAAAAGAAAAAAAATTGTAAAAAAAATGGTATATAAACCAACCATGTACAGTGAAGCGCGTCATGTGATCAAGACCCACCGGGGTTGAAACGCGTCATACTGCTGGTGTTTCTTCGAGCCAAATAAAATTTAAATATGCACCTACTTGTGATCCGTGCTCCTGTTCCTGAGAAACCGAGGGAAAGGCGGAGTGCTTCGGAGATATATATATATACACATATGCACTCCATCCAGCCCCCACAGAATCATCCACGGAAGAAGGCACGGACTTGAGGTAGTCAGGATTCGGCATCTGTTTATTCTCTTGGGTCACCCTCAATCCCAGAGGTAAAATAAATATGTGTAATGAGGCCCTGGAGGATGGGATCCCCAGGGCCAATAGGTGTTCACTCCTACCCCATACATTTATAAAAAAAAGGAATGCGATGACCTCACGGACCCCGGAGGGGGGTGTCTCTCTGGGACAACCACACAAGGCCTATCGGGTTTGGGTATCCCTACCCTGCCTCCTAAATGTCATTTTTTTAGGTCGAGCCTAGCGTTGCAGCGCATGCGCTGCTCGCTCTGCGAGGCATATTGTAATAGGGTTAGATGTTGAAGTGCCGTGGGCGCCCATATTTTTCATTGGCTGTTGTCATTGTCCATGGTAAATGCTGGCTTCCGATTCAATATGAGGCTTCTTAGTCCCTCCTTGTTACCACTGTGTCTCCTTTTGTGACCGCCCACCAGGACTGGATCTTTTACTTGTGGCGTTACACGGTCTCCTTCATAAGTTGGTAAGCACTATTTTTTTGTTAAGTTTTCACAACGAGTAAAGTTTACTACGGTAAGGGAATAAGCATTTCGACTATCGTAAAAAAAAAAGACTATACTATGCTGAACAAACCTTGTACGCACGTTGAATACATGTAAACGTGTTTTCCCATGCCTGCAGTTTACAAGTTCCCAATAAATTGCACCTATGCCTTTTGTCAATATACGCAGTGTAAACGATATTCCACGTCTCCTCCTTTCTCAGCTGTTTTCAGTTTTTCTGTCGCTGGCCGTCTTAATCTGACACTCTCTCTCTTCAAGTGTGTACATATTGTATGTTAGCACCCCCATTTTGCCTCTGCTTTCGGTTATTCTAACATACCTGCTTTTTGTTCCTATCACTCTTTATCTGTCTCTGATATCGCTTTGTGTGGCATACACTACTGGAGCGTCATTTCTATCCCTTGTATTTCCTTGTTTTGTATTTCTCTCTCTTTACTTCTTCATTTTTGTCTACCTGTTTCATATCTCCTTCATTGTTACTACTTTTTGTATTCCTTCTTCTCCCATCCGACCTCACTTCTTTAGTCCTTATCTGACTACCTATGTTCTTTATTTTCCCGCGGTGGAGCTTGCAGTATTTACAGGCATCGGACACATTTCGAAGTGCGCAGCAACACTCGCGTGTGTTCTCGGTTTCTTTCCCTAGATCGCCTTTCTTTGAGAAGGCAGGGTCTCCAGACTGAACATTTCTCGGTTGATGTGCTATTTCTACCAACCCTCCTGTTGGCGACGTAACGGAGCGTGCAGCAACAGCAGCTAGCCATACAAAAACATAAACAAGCACGTGTTTCCAGAATGCTTGTGTCCAAGGCAGCTCTGGCCATTAGGCCAATTACACAAACATATGATAAACCACCATATCTCAAATGCAGTCTCACATACACACAGGACACAGGCACACATCCTATTACACACCATTTGCCTGCAAATATACAGCCAGACACACACACAATCATATATGCAGTTGCACACAAACCCTTAATCCCTCACACATCAACTACAAGTACATACATACAAAATTAAATATACAATAAGACTCCTAATTGATTACGCCTGCATGTGATATCACATACATAAAATCATATACTGAATGGCACACAATTGAACACACACATATGTTTACACTCAATCTCATGCATTCATACTCACACACTTTCGTGCACACACAAAATAAGACACAATTTTACACACACATGCACACACAACAGAAACTCAATAACACACAAAATAACACAAACATCCAATCACACACACCTGCACCCTCAAAATCAAACACACATGTATTCATACTCAGTCACACTTGCATGAAACAAGTAATACCTCACTCACACCTATTCACTTCATGCCTTATCTCTGTATTGTTTTCATGCAGCCCATATTTATTCCCATTTTTTGGATGTCCTCGTCCTTCATATGTGTGCTTTTTTTCAGCCAACATGTACCAGTCCATGTGTTCTTTTAATTTCCCAATGCCTACCCGGATGCCGGCTCCAGAGAGGCTAGTAATGGTCTTTCTCACACCATGAGACCCAGGCTGTACAGTACCATTAAGTATCTGGGAGGGCACCCCACCTCCCATATGTTCGAGAGAAACAGTTTTGCACTTTGCACTACAGGGAGATCCTCCACCTGCGCCAAAATGTCCCGCAAACCCCTCCAGATGGACTCCAATCTGGGACATGACTACAGAGATGTGTGAAGGTACCTCATTGATGACATCCCCTGCTGTATCCCCCAGAGGCAGTCCTCACTATTTTTTTGGGATCTCTCTAGGGTAGTACTACCAGTCCTTAGTTGAACAAGCCTGAATCCTGCTCTGATTGCCACTTCCCCTGAGGCTTGAAGAGTTTCCTCCCTCTCTTTGTCTTCTAATGGACCCAGATCAGTCTTCCAGTTCTGTCTTAATTTCCCCAACGGGTTAGAAGAGTTGTTAATTATTTTTTTTAATAGATTAAGGATATTGTTTTTGTGGTAAGTGGCTCAGAGAGTATTCTGTCCTCCATCGTGGAATTTTCCCCTATGATTGCATCCTTTGCAATGTGAGCTGCAGTGGCATGCCTACTTTGTACATATTGATACTTTTCACTGTCTGCCAGCTCATAGGTCTTCTAAAGTGTCTCAAGGGGTATGACCTCTTCTGGTTCTCAAAGCCACTTAATGACTCACTGTCCCAAAGTGGTGTCTCTTTTTAGGTCGAGCCTAGGCAGCGCATGAGCTGATCTGCGAGGCATGCTGTATTGAGGTAGGGACTTGAAGTTCCGCCCTCTCTCCGCCCACATTTTTCATTGGATTGTCTCATTGTTCACTGTAAACTGTGGCTGTTCATTGGTCAAAAGGCTTAGAAGTCCCTGCTTAGTACCGCCTTGTCTAATTTTGAAACCTCCCATGGCGACACCCCATGCTACATGTGTTGTTGCTCGGTAGGCTTTAATTACAGCCTCCAAGCACTATTTTTGCAAATAGCTTTGTCCTGCCTGCAGTGGCAGGCACGACACGCTTTCTCCTAACGCTTTAAAAAAAAAGAATTATGGCACGCGTTTGCAATGCAATAGGTCTTGCATTTGTGAGAGTTTAAGCTATTGACACTGTAAATGAAAATGCCTTTTATTTATCTGTTTTAAAAACAACCCATAAATAAAAGGCATTGTCATTTACAATGCCAATAGCTTAAACTCTCATAAACGCGAGACCTATTGCATTGCAAATGCTTGTTTTTCAGGCCATGGGAAATTAGTACCCAAGTCCTAAAATGAATGCCAAACATCTTGGGTGCTGTGAGACAGCCAATCAGATCTTAATTTTTTTATTTACTGGTCCCGCAGTACTCACATGTCTCTAGATATCTATAAATTATGAATTTAAATTTTTGATAAACTACTGAATAGATTTACACCAAATCACAAAAAGCAACTTACTGGGTAAAGATCTAGCTTTCTGCCAAATTTGGTGTAATTTTGTTCAGCTGGTCCGAGTGTAGCTATGTCTAAAGTTCCTATGGAAAATTCCATGGAAAAAATGCATTTTAGCCCCCCCACCCTGATTTCTTCTGCCTTGCTTGATGAGCCACCCAGAAACTTTCCAGGAAGAAGCTAAGGTGGATGAAGATTTTCTTTACAAAGTTTTTTGAAGATTAATCAAACAACACCAAAGTTATTAGCCAACCAAAAAATCAGTTTCCTATGGAAACCTGATCTTAACTATAACTACACAGTATGTATGCATGTATGTATGTATATGTATATATATATATTCACTGAAAAAACCATAGGTTTCAGGGACGTTATAGTTAGAAATTAGCATTTAAAAAACCTTTGAAATTCACTGCAAAAACCATAGGTTTCAGGGAAGTTATAGTTAGAAATTAGCATTTAAAAAACCTTAGAAATTCACTGAAAAAACCACAGGTTTCAGGGACGTTATAGTTAGTTGGACATTTCACTCGTACAAAACCAGAGAAATTCGGCCGTTATAGTTAGTTCAGATAACTATAACTCGCGCCCCCGCAATGCACTGCTGATGACGTCACATATTACATCATTCATGACATGGTCAGTGACATCACTGATGACATCACTGATGACATCTGAAATGACATCACTGATGACATCATCCAGTGACTGTGTGTTTCTATAAAGTTTAAATATGTTTTATATATATGCCAAGGTGTATTGAAGAATGAGTGGGTGTATAAGTGTCTGGATGGATGATTTAGTAGGTGCGTGTCTGACTTTATAAGTGAGTGATTAAATGTGTCTTACTGAATGCATGGGTTAGTGACTGATACAGACATTCACACAGTTTAGTTTGGCAGTTGGTGTGTAAGCGGTTGCATGGGTTGGTGAGTAGCTAAATGAGGATCTATATGGGTTATTGATTGGTTGTCTGAGAATCTGTATGGGTGCCTGAGTGTCTGTGTGGGTGGGTGGGGGTGTGTGACTCTGTGCATAGATGTGTGAGTAGATGATTCACTGGGTGTATGGGTTCAAGAGTGCATCTGTGAAGGGCTGTATGGGTGGGTGAGTGTGTGTATGGGTGTGTTGGTGAGTGAATGGATGCCTCAGTGGTACATGTGTGAGTAACTGCATATGTGAAAGGCAGTATATGTGAGTGTTGGAGTGTATAAATGACTATATGTGAGAGTGAGTGATTGCGAGAGTGGCTGTATGGATCAGTGTGTGCTTGTATTAGTTATTGTATAAGAGTATAAGTATGTGTTAGTATATGTTTGAATAAGTGAGGTGGTGTGTGTGTGTATAACTGTATAGGTGAGTAAATGGGAGTGTGATTGATTCTTTGAATGACTGACTAGGTGTGTGAGTAACTCTATGGATGAGTGGCGGTGTGTGAGTATCTGTATAGATGTGAGTGCATATGATAATGCCGTATTGATGGTTGACTGCATGTATGAGGGACTGTATGGGTGAATGAGTGGATGTGTGTGTAGACCTAGGAATTAGTGAGTGGGTTTTTATTTATTTATTTTTTTAAAAATAAATTTCTAGATTAGGTTTTCCTCCATATCAACTGACAGTGTACATCAACAATCATACTTCTCTTCCGTCTCAGCCGAGGCGGAGCTCGTTTTAACAATGATACATGTCAACAATTAGACCTAAGGTCATGTCGGTGGAGGACTCTCCATCGTCAATATTCTTCTTCGTTTTGTATGAACAACATCAGAACTCAACTCTAATTCAACTCCCCCCCTACCCTCCCCACCCCCCCCGCACCCCCTTCAATACCCTCCCCCCCCCCTGCTGGGTCTGGATAGCTCGAGGTCTATACATCACATCTTTTATGCTGGGTCCCCTTGTGTCTCTCCCCCGGGACCTGTGGCCGTACCCCCTGCGGGAGGCGTCGGCTCCGAGCTTTCTTGTGTGGATTGCGAGGTCTGTCCCGCTATCTCTTGGATCATCACTCCCCACGCCAGTAGCACTTCGGGTAGTTTGTCATCTCTCCTGGTGTTACGCATATGTACTTCCTCTGCCAGTGCCCATTCCCTCAAATCTGTCCTCCACTTCGCCACCTGTGGCCCCTGTTGAGTTAACCAATGGATCGCGATACGCCTTTTGGCTATGACAAGGCCCAAGATCAAAAACCGTCTACTCGTCTTGCGCCTGGGATCCTGCGGAATCAAACCCAAGAGACAGGTGCGCGGGTCCAGGGCAATAGTCCAACCCGTTATCCTGGTCAGGTCCTCTAGGACCGCCTTCCAATACGTCTGGATCGTTGAGCACGTCCACACCATGTGCGGGAAATCTGCCTGTGCGCCTCGACATCTGGCGCAACGTGGGTCCCTGGAATTATCGATGGCCTGAAGCCGTCTGGGTGAGAGGTAGGTCATATGTATTATATTATACTGGATTTGTTTAAAGCGATTGCATACCGATACCTTCCGCACACTTTCGTGTATCTTTTCCCATTCTCGTGGTGTGATCTCCTGCGGACACACCCGCTGCCATTTATCTTCTACAGTTAAGGGGTCATTCATCTTATCTTCTCTCAATGCCCTGTAGAGGTGCGTAACAAACTTCCGCCCCCCCGCCATGGCGATCATAGTGACCAGGGTGACCAGGGTGTGGGTGTGCCTTGGGCCTCCGGAAACGAGGGCCATATGTGCCTCGCCGTCGCAGCTATTTTAGCATACTGCAGAAACTGCCCCGGTCCCAGCCCAAAGTTAATCACCGCCTCTTGATAAGTAATACATTTATTGTCCGGGTATAGGTCCGCCAGCATCAGGCATCCCCCATTTTTCCATTTATCCGTGGACATGGTCCGGTCTATTTGAGCAAAGGGCGGCATCAGCCAGAAGTCGGCCTCCGGGGCGAACGGCCGGACCCGAATCAGTCGTCGTACCACCCGGTTCCATATTGCTGCTACGAGTCGCACCAAAGGGGGACTCCGTTCCCGCCGTCCCCCCGCCTGCCAGAGAAGCGCTCCTAACTGTCGGTCCCCATATGTGCCTTTTAACAGTGCCCTCTCCCAGGAGGAATCCGTGTCCAGCCAGGCTATAGCATGTTGCAGTTGCGCTGCAAAATAGTAAAGTTCTAAATCTGGGACCTCTAGCCCCCCTTTACCCCACCTACGCTTCAGGATGTCCAGGCTAACTCGACATCTCTTGCCGTTCCACAATAATAGGACCAGGAGTGCATCCAACTCCTTAAACACTCTGTGCGGAAGTTCAACAAAGGAACCTTGCATTGCATAGAGACATCGAGGCAGGACCACCATCTTTATCAAGGCGATCTTCCCCATTAGGGAGAGTTTAAGTGTGTTCCAAAAGGCAATACTACCCCGCAGGCCCCGGATTATCCTCCCCATGTTATGCTGGTAAAAACTGGCCTCAGTCCTTCCGATCCATATCCCCAGGTAGCGGAGTGTGTCCTCCGCCCACGGAAGTTCCATCACCGGGCGTTGGACTCCCTCCCATTCACTGTCCGGACCAATTGCATAAAGCTGAGATTTTGTTTTATTGATGGAAAGCCCAGAGGCGGCAGCAAACCGCGTCAGTGCAGCAATCAGGGTTGGTAAGGATTGGGTCGGGCGATTCAAGTATATTAGCGCGTCGTCGGCGTACAGGGATACGACATGCTCCGAGTCCCCAACCCGTATGCCCTGTCCCTCAAGTACCCCCCGGAGGTGGCAAGCCAATGGCTCCATTGCCAGGGCGAACAGCAAGGGGAGAGCGGGCACCCCTGCCGCGTCCCCCTCGCTATGGGTATGATGTCCGACACATATCGTCCCGTGCGAACCCTCGCCACCGGACGGGTATAGAGTAATTTCACCCAACTGACAAACCCCTCACCCAGTCCCATTTTCAGAAGCACCTGCCATAGATAGTCCCACCTGATCGAGTCGAACGCTTGTTCGATATCTAGGAACACTAAGGTGCTCTGTTGGGCCCGTCCCTCCAATGATTGCATAACGTGGGCAAGGCGGCGGATATTCCGTAGCGTATTCCTGCCCGGTATAAACCCGGACTGGTCGTCATGAACCAACCGCCGAAGATATGGGAGGAGCCTTGTGGCCAACACCTGGCTGATGATTTTCAGGTCTACATTCAGCATTGAAATCGGCTTATAAGAGCTGGGGAGCAGGGGATCCTTCCCCGGTTTAGGAATCATTACTATCAATGCTTCCCTCATGGAATCATGAAGCAGTCCGCATTCATTGGCCTCCTCCATGATTTCTAGGAGTTTAGGGATCAGGACCCCCCCATATTCCTTATAGAGTTCTGCCGCCATGCCATCCATCCCGGGAGACTTGGCGGTTTTCAGGTGGGCGATCGCCTCCCGTAATTCCCCCCCGGTAAAGGGGGCTCCTAAGGCCTCCTGACTCTCCGAGTCCATGCAAGGCAGTTCCACTCCCGCTAGAAAGGCCTCCACCACCTCGGGGGCCACGGGGGTTCGGGGCTCGGAGTATAGTCTACTTAAATGGGTCCAGAATGTTTTATTGATCTCATGTTGCGTATTTACCATGTGGCCGCGGTCATTTTTAAGAGCCAGAATCAGGCGCGCTAATAGCCGACCCGCCTTATCCCCCTCTGTATACCAGCGACGCCTGCTCGCATTTCTGTTGAATTTACCAAGCGAGTCCCATATGTCCCCTATCTTCCGCCGCATGTCCTCCCATTTAGCCGACCCCTCCTTGTTCGTGGGAAGCTCCTTCTCCAGAGCCGCCAAGCGTTCCTCATGCTGGCGTAGGTCGCGTTCCAGCACTTTTTAACCCCCACCTCAGTTGACATACAAAGCCCCCTTACCACCACTGTCTTTGCTTCCCATTCGATCGCCCTGGTGCTGGCAGAGCCCCAGTTCGTCTCGAAATAGGCATCCAGCCCGTTCGATATGGCGTCCTTATAGATCGGGTCCCCAAGAGCTTCGGTGTTGAGCCTCCATAGCGGTACCTTAGACCGCGGCCGGTCCAGCGCATATGTTATTAATAGTGGGGAGTGATCGGACAGGTAGCGGGCCAAATATTGCGTCTCCGCTATCTGATGCGCCGCCGTCTTTTGAATAAAGAAATAGTCTAGTCTACTATAGGTATTGGCAGCGGGTGTGTGACACGAGTACACTTGACGATCTGGGTTGCGGTGTCGCCATATATCCAATAAGCCAAAGTTTTGTAGCATCTGGCCCATCGCTTCTCTGACTTTGGGTTTGGCATCCAGTTTTGGGGGGTGTCTGTCTAGTTCCCCATCAAGGGCACAATTAAAATCTCCTGCCACAATCAGTTCTGTGTCTGGATCCAGATCCAACTGCCCCAAGACTCGACATAAAAACTCACCGTCGTCACTATTCAGGGCATAGATATTTACCACACATATGTTACGCCCATCCAGCGTCCCCTCCACCGTCACAAACCGTCCCTCAGGATCTTGTTTGGTGCGAAAAGCCTTAAAGGGAACCCCCGGTGCCACCCATATGAGCGTGCCCCTGGCAAACCCAGAATAAGAAGTGGCGAAAAACTGACCCCTCCATCGACGTTGGACATATTTAAGACAGTCTCCCCATAAGTGCGTCTCCTGGAGCAGAGCAATACTTATCCCATAGCGTCTAAGATAAGTTGCCACCCGGATCCGCTTGACCCTATTATTGAGCCCCCGAACATTCCACGTTATTAGTTTATACTTCTGTGCGTCACCTGGCAAGAGTCAGCAGCTGTGGGTGGCGCAGCGCCCAATATTCGTGAGGGGGACCCCCCTATAGTGTTGCAGCGTAACCTCCCACGATACAATCTCCTCCGACCTCTAACCGTACAACAAAGACCAGACCCAGCAGCAGCCCGAACAAAACCAAAGTGTAAACCCCAACCCCCCCCCGCCCTCAGGCAGTAGCACTTCATTCTCATAACCCGATCCTGGTCTGAGGACTCAGAACCCTGCCCCAAAGTTCCACCCACCCCTAATTCACCCCACCCAACTTGAATTAACAATTATATTTAAAAATAAAAAAAACACTTTCCCAAGTCAGGAAACCCCCCTTGAACTTCCAAAAAGTTAACCGACTGACTGGCACCGCGTGGCCCCGCCCAACCCATGGTCTAGCCGGGTCACCTCAGCACTCTACAGCCGGCACGTCTAAAATGTATCTGAGCGAAATAGTGTACCTTCTCAAAAACTTTTCCCTCCAGCCCCCTCCCCCCATCAAGCCGCGCCCCCGGGCCCACGGCCCTCCCACTCAAGTCTCTCAGTAAAGTCAATGCAGAACATGTACTCACGGTGTCCACGACCCAGACCCTCTCGATCTCAGCTCCAAGTCCGCCATTCAGCCCTTACCAGAGTCCTCAGTCATCGGGCTTGTGGCACCCCCCAGTTCCGATTGTGTTTCTTGTACCAAGCATAGCGGAGAAAACTGGTTTTGCGTTGGGATCGCCTCCAGTTCCGTAAGGAGTGTGCCATCTGGTCCCACCATGATACGTCCTCCATCCGTCTGATCCTGGGCAGTCGGTCGCTGTTCCTCCTCGCGTCGCCGCCGGGTCCTCTGTCGGCCACTCCGCCTCCTCTGTTCCTGCCAGCCGTGGTTTTGATCCTGGCCTGCCAAGCCCAGTGAGTCCAACCAGTCCGTGACCTCCGACGGGCTACCAAAGAAGTGCACCTTGTCGCCATACTGTATTCGGAGCCTGGCCGGGAACATTAAGCTGTATTTAATGTTGAGGTTTCGCAGCCGGCGTTTTACTCCCAGGAAGTCATTACGGAGGTCCTGCACCTTTTCGTATAGTCTGGGTAAATATGGATGGCCTGGTTTTCGAAGCTAGGAGGACCGTTGGTACGAATATATTGCAGGATCGCGTCCCGATCTCTAAAATTGAACAATCGGGCGATCATGGCTCTAGGCGGGGACCCTGGTTTCGGCCGCGGCCCGAGAGACCTATGAGCCCTCTCCACAGCAAACAGTTTGGAGAGTCTGAGGTTTGGAAATGTTGCACAAATCCAATCTTCCAGGAATAGGTCTGCCGCTGGCCCCTCCGCTTTTTCTGGAAATCCCAAAAAACGGAGATTGTTCCTCCTCGACCGCCCTTCTGCATCGTCCGCTCTGTCTTCCAGCCGAGCCGCATGGTCCTGGAGGGCCGTTACTGTTTCCCGTAGTTGTCGTACCTCAGTCTGCAAAGTGTTCAGGTCACCTTCCGTAGTGGTAACCCTGTCTGCCACCTTTCTGAAGTCCAGGCGCAAATGGTTGATATCCATGGCCATCCCGTCCATTTTGGTTTCCAGCGCCACTCTGGAGTCCCGAATTGCTTCCAAGATGTCGGCCTTGTCTCGGGCCGCTGAGCCCTGGTGAGGTCCCTGTTCTGAGTCTGTTCTGGGGCGGTCCGCCGCCGTCGGGCCCGGAACCGTATATTGCATTATTTTATTTGTTTGGGCGCCTCGAAGGGGTCGGTCTTTCCCCATGGCCAGCGTGGCTCTCTTCCGATGCTCCCTGGCGTCCCCCCAGGCAGGTGAACAGTTATGCCGTGCGCAGTCCAACGGGGAGCCCCCCAGGCGTACTTCCACGCCGCCAAGCCAGAACCCCGGGCCTTAGTGTCGGCGCTAGTGCACAGGTAGCCTTTCCGCTGGCCAGGACAGCTGTTTGGCGCCACCGGTCCCCTGCGCTCGGACCTCCTCTCAGTTCAGCTAGTTGGCTGCGCCCCCGCACCGCGGCCGCCCGAGTATCCGCCGAGCCGGGAAGCGAGTGTGTCAGGCCTTCTCTTGCACTTCGCAGCCCCTCCAACCCCGGGAAATCCGTGTGTTGTGGGGGGGGGTGTCTCCTCACCGTCGTAGCTTGAGCCTCCGTCCCAGGCCTGCGGGGCGAGTGTTCCAGGCCCTAGCTTGCGCCTCGCGGGGGATCCCGCGCAGTATGGGATCCCGCGCAGTATGGGGTGGGGTCTCCCCACCACCGCAGTTGGGGCCTCCGTCCAAGGCCCGTGGAGCTAGTATTTCAGGCCCTCTCGGCCCTGTCAGCACCGGGGGGATCCCGTGTGTTATGGCTGGGGGGGGTCTCCTCACCTTCCCAACTCGAGCCTCAGTCCCAGGCCGGCAACCCTTTGAACGGCCGTACAGGCCCCGTGTGGTCTCCCACGTCACTCCAGTGACTTCTGCCTCCAGCAAATGCAGGCCTCAGTCATTTTCCTCTCTGACTCCCTTCTGTGGCTTCGCAACCGTCAGGGAATGGCATCGGTGCTCATCAAAGTGCGAGGCCTCCCTAGAGCTCACCAGGAGGCCCGGGGCAGTTCAAATCGATCCTCACTCTGCCACCTCCGTGCGGAGGCCGTCACGCCAGGATCCCGGGCGGCTCCTCCCGTCACAGGCAAGCAGGCCCCACCTCACCGTGCTCGCCCAGCACACTTCTCCGTTTGCCAGCGTCCCGTCCGGCGGGCCGTGCACGGCCGCTCCTCTCCTCCTTCGCCCCCGTCCGGGGCCGCACCGGAGTTGATCAATGGCAGAGGGACCAGCCAGGATCCACGGGCACCTCCACCGCCCGTCAGCAAGCCTGGGGGCCGTCCGCCGCAGTCCCGAGTTTTTAGGGCAGCATGGCGGCCGCCATGCACCGGGCGCAGGATTCTGTCTGTTCTCCGGCAGCTCGTCGCGGCGTTGCAGGTCAAATCACCACCGGGACCCACGGAGTCAGGGGGGTTCCGCTAGCAGTCCGCGGTATAAAAGGTCACCATTACGCCAGGATTACATAGGATTTCGTCCGTTGGGGCAGGAGCAGCTCAGAGACACGTCTAGCCGGCCATGTTGTCAGGCCACGCCCCCCGGAATTAGTGAGTGGGTATGTACTAACTGGTATTGGTGTATCTATGGTTTCGAAAATGGTAGTCTGTATTTTAGAGTGGGTGTATCAAAGGTTATATTAGGGTATGAGGAGGTGCTTGTGTTTTGGCGCAGTGATTAGATAAGGACATGGAACTGGCTGGGTGATTAGAGGAGTGCATGGGTAGTGACAAGGAGATGGCTGGACTGCATCAGTAGTGCTCAGGATTGTAGCAGTGCATGTGTTAGTGCCTGGGTCATTGCATGAGTACATGGGTAGTGACTGGATGATTAGAGTACTGCAAGGAGAGTGCATGGTGAATTTATAAATGCTTGTGTTTTTGTGCAGTGATTAGATAAGGACATGGAACTGGCTGGGTAATGGAGGAGTGCATGGGTAGTGACATGGAGATGGCCGGACTGCATCAGTAGTGCTCAGGGGATTGTAGCAGTGCATGTGTTAGTGCCTGGGTCATTGCATGAGTACATGGGTACTGACTGGATGATTAGAGTACTGCAAGGAGAGTGGATGGTGAATTTATAAGTGCTTGTGTTTTGGCGCAGTGATTAGATAAGGACATGGAACTGGCTGGGTGATTGGAGGAGTGCATGGGTAGTAACAAGGAGATGGCTGGACTGCATCAGTAGTGCTCAGGGGATTGTAGCAGTGCATGTGTTAGTGCCTGGGTCATTGCATGAGTACATGGGTAGTGACTGGATGATTAGAGTACTGCAAGGAGAGTGCATGGTGAATTTATAAGTGCTTGTGTTTTGGCGCAGTGATTAGATAAGGACATAAAACTGGCTGGGTGATTGGAGGAGTGCATGGGTAGTGACAAGGAGATGGCTGGACTGCATCAGTAGTGCTCAGGGGATTGTAGCAGTGCATGTGTTAGTGCCTGGGTGATTGCATAAGTACATGGGTACTGACTGGATGATTAGAGTACTGCAAGGAGAGTGCATGGTGAATTTATAAGTGCTTGGGTTTTGGCGCAGTGATTGGATAAGTACATGGAACTGGCTGGGTGATTGAAGGAGTGCATGGGTAGTGACAAGGAGATGGCTGGACTGCATCAGTAGTGCTCAGGGGATTGTAGCAGTGCATGTATTAGTGCCTGGTGTGAGAAGTTGGCCTGGCATATGCTGTCCACTAGTTATAGTGGGCACCTTGCACCAGTCCAAACAACCCCTTATTGGAGATAGGTTAAAGACAACCTTTATTGAAAGCTATCCTAGTGGTAGCTATGGAGAGCAGCCTTCAGGCTAAGTCTTGAAGGAATGTAAAGCAGCTTGTTTTACCAGTCTATAATCTCTTGAGTGACCAAATGAAAGAGGACTACACCAGGTATATATATAAAATATATGTATTTAGTCTTATACACACCCCTCTAGTCTCTTTATGAGGCTAGAGTTCGAAGTACATAAGTTACAAGTCAGTTATCAACAATAATAGCACAAATACACGTTTGAGCCCTAGGGGCGTACCAAACCATATACCAATAAAGTGGTATAAGAACCACGACTGAGCTAGACACAAGGCCTAGAGCCTGTAGAAGTGCTTGGCCCTCAAGGAACCACCCAAGGTAGTGACACAGGGGACCCACGGGGGACGCGTGCAGTGTGAGAACACAGCCGCGAGCCGCCGTTGACTTCTATGGGGAATGTCGCGGTTGGAGTTTTAAAGAAAAAGGACACTTAGAGGAGGACTTGGAGCAAACCCCTTTAGTACTAGGTTGTTCTAGAGTCTATACCCACGGGAGCACCGGAGTACTCGAGTTACCTCACCCAGGGAAGCCGGGTGCATAGGTGTCTTTCGGGGTCGGGTTTCGTCGTCGTTTTCAATGGCGATCTGCTGCAAAGTGCTGCTGGCGACCAAGTCGAAAGTGTTCGGGTGGATCCAAAGGTGGATCGAAAACTGAAGAACCTGAAAGCAGAGGGGACAGAGTCTGGGTCACTAGCCAGTGACCAGGAAGGCGATGAGCAGATGCCCACCGATGTCGGGTGCTTCAGGTAGGTTGATGGTCGTCTTGACTCTTCAGCCACGAGGTCCAGGAGGCGTCGACGACAACCAGGAGCTGGATTCGAGCTGTCCCACGACGTCTGTCGATTGCAGGGGTGTCGGCGACCGGATTTGACACAACAAGCCTTGGCAACGGCAAGTCACGTCGAAATAGAAGAAGGACGGTGGTACAGACCAGCAAGGTCTGGGGGACTCACCCAGCGAGGGTAAGTCAGGGCACGTCTGGAGCAACCAGGGAAGCACAAGCAGAAGAAGAGTAGCCTTCAGGAGGGCCCACTAGCCAACGGACTAGCGACCGCGAAGGAGCCTCGAGTGGACGCACTTGGAGCTGGCTCACAGGACACTCGTGGAGTGGAGGCCAGTGATCTTTGGTGCAGTCGGTGCTGGAGGCGGGGGCTACTCGGAGCCCAAAGCACAACTTCGTGGGAGACCAGGAAAAGGATGCACTTGCAAATGTGCTCGGTGTCCAGGGGTCACGGTTCCACGTTACCCACGACAGCTACGGGCCTCAGCTTTGCTGGGGACTCAGGGCAGCCTCAGGGAAGTCTGGAAATCCACCTCTGGTGATGCAAAGACTTCGGCGTCCGGCGGGAGCTTCAGCGATGCAGACCGGACAATTGCTTCTTAGGTGCCTGCCAAGCAGGGGAGTCACTCCTTGACGCCAAGGGAGATTCTTCAGTCCTCTAGTCTTTAAGTAGAGCGTCGAAGGTCCAGGATTCAGTGTCAGAGTTTCGTCCAGGTTAATCTAAAGTCCTAAGGACAGGGGTCCCATACTTATACAAAGTTAGGGGGTTGGACATACTCTGGGGACCCACCTATGGGAGGGTCAGGGAAGAGGGGTGGTTACACCCATTTCCCTTTGTCCAGTTTCGCGCCAGAGCAAGGGCAGGTAGCCCCTGCAACCGGTTTGAACTGGCATATGCACAGGGACACCAAATGTGCCCCCAGTGCAGGACTTCAAAGCACCAGAGGGTGCTCCCGCCCAGCCCCAATACACATTATCCTGTCTGGGGAGATGGTTACACCTCCTTGGGACAGGAAACCTGTTGTCCAGGCCTCCCCTGCCGGAGTTTCAGTCAGCAGCAGGAGGCCAGACCCGTGTCTGTGGCAGCGGCATCC
Source organism: Calotriton arnoldi (assembly GCA_963921515.1). NCBI lineage: Eukaryota > Metazoa > Chordata > Amphibia > Caudata > Salamandridae > Calotriton > Calotriton arnoldi. The sequence goes on along the minus strand of CAWUFW010000003.1, from coordinate 3,046,932 downwards.
ATTTTGTGATGCCAGGGCTCTGGAAAGAAGTTAATACCGGGTAGCCCGGTGTGTACATGTCTCTCCCTCTAGAAGGGTGGAATGCTACCCCCGCCGCCAGAACTGGCAGGGGGTAGTATTCCAAGATGTTTGACACCAAACACGACATGTTTTGGTGCAGCCAGTCCAAAGTTAGTATTGTACCGCGAGGATATAATGCACTTAAGAGTATATGGTCAGGCTGTACCACAAACAACATCAGAGGAGGGACTCCGAACACTGCAGAGGGGCTCTGCTCATGCAGGGACACCCTCTCACATAAAAACCAAGCACTCTGCCCTCAGGATTGGTAAGGCCTGCCATAGGAGTGACTTATAGGTTTATATGTGTGTGCAATGGTAGTGATATAGGTAGCCTATATCACAGTAAGGGGTGCATGCACCACCTTACCCAGGCTGCAGTAGCAGACCTTTGGTGTCATTTTGGCTGGCCTTCCAGGGGTGGCATAATACATGCTTCAGCCCCTGGCAGGCCTCTGGGGTACCTATGCCCTGGGCACATAGTATACCATATACTAGGGACTTATAAGGGTACTCCAGATTCCAATCAAAGATGTACCTAAGGTACATGGAAACCATTTTATAGAGGAAGCAGATAGACTGGGGCCCTGAATAGCAGGACCCCAGTCCAACTAAGTCATAAACCAGCAAAACACCAGGAAAAAAGTGGGGACAACCATATAGTCAGATTCCACCTTCCTACACCTGGGTCATTGCATGAGTACATGGGTACTGACTGGATGATTAGAGTACTGTAAGGAGAGTGCATGGTGAATTTATAAGTGCTTGTGTTTTGGCGCAGTGATTAGATAAGGACATGGAACTGGCTGGGTGATTGGAGGAGTGCATGGGTAGTGACAAGGAGGTGGCTGGACTGCATCAGTAGTGCTCAGGGGATTTTAGCAGTGCATGTGTTAGTGCCTGGGTCATTGCATAAGTACATGGGTAGTGACTGGATGATTAGAGTACTGCAAGGAGAGTGCATGGTGAATTTATAAGTGCTTGGGTTTTGGTGGAGTGATTGGATAAGTACATTGAACTGGCTGGGTGATTGGAGGAGTGCATGGGTAGTGACAAGGAGATGGCTGGACTGCATCAGTAGTGCTCAGGGGATTGTAGCAGTGCATGTGTTAGTGCCTGGGTCATTGCAGGAGTACATGGGTAGCGACTGGATGAGTAGAGTACTGCAAGGAGAGTGCATGGTAAATTTATAAGTGCTTGTGTTTTGGCGGAGTGATTGGATAAGTACATGGTGCTCGCTGGGTGATTGGAGGAGTGCATGGGTAGTGACAAGGAGATGGCTGGACTGCATCAGTAGTGCTCAGGGGATTGTAGCAGTGCATGTGTTAGTGCCTGGGTGATTGCATAAGTACATGGGTACTGACTGGATGATTAGAGTACTGCAAGGAGAATGCATGGTGAATTTATAAGTGCTTGGGTTTTGCCGAGTGAATGGATAAGTACATGGGGCTGGCTGGGTGATTGGAGGAGTGCATGGGTAGTGACAAGGAGATTGGCTGTGCTGCATCAGTAGTGCTCAGGGGATTGTAGCAGTGCATGTGTAGTGCCTGGGTCATTGCATGAGTACATGGGTACTGACTGGATGATTAGAGTACTGCAAGGAGAGTGGATGGTGAATTTATAAGTGCTTGTGTTTTGGCGCAGTGATTAGATAAGGACATGGAACTGGCTGGGTGATTGGAGGAGTGCATGGGTAGTGACAAGGAGATGGCTGGACTGCATCAGTATTGCTCAGGGGATTGTAGCAGTGCATGTGTTAGTGCCTGGGTCATTGCATGAGTACATGGGTAGTGACTGGATGATTACAGTACTGCAAGGAGAGTGGATGGTGAATTTATAAGTGCTTGTGTTTTGGCGCAGTGATTAGATAAGGACATGGAACTGGCTGGGTGATTGGAGGAGTGCATGGGTAGTGACAAGGAGATGGCTGGACTGCATCAGTAGTGCTCAGGGATTGTAGCAGTGCATGTGTTAGTGCCTGGGCCATTGCATGAGTACATGGGTAGTGACTGGATGATTACAGTACTGCAAGGAGAATGCATGGTGAATTTATAAGTGCTTGTGTTTTGGCGCAGTGATTAGATAAGGACATGGAACTGGCTTAGTGATTGGAGGAGTGCATGGGTAGTGACATGGAGATAGCTGGACTGCATCAGTAGTGCTCAGGGGATTGTAGCAGTGCATGTGTTAGTGCCTGGGCCATTGCATAAGTACATGGGTACTGACTGGATGATTAGAGAACTGCAAGGAGAGTGCATGGCGAATTTATAAGCGCTTGGGTTTTGGCGGAGTGATTGGATAAGTACATGGTGCTGGCTGGGTGATTGGAGGAATGCTTGGGCAGTGACAAGGAGATGGCTGGACTGCAGCAGTAGTGCTCAGGGGATTGTAGCAGTGCATGTGTTAGTGCCTGGGTCATTGCATAAGTACATGGGTAGTGACTGGATGATAAGAGTATTGCAACGAGAGTGCATGGTGAATTTATAAGTGCTTGTGTTTTGGCGGAGTGATTGAATAAGTACATGGAACTGGCTGGGTGATTGGAGGAGTGCATGGGTAGTGACAAGGAGATGTCTGGACTGCATCAGTAGTGCTCAGGGGATTGTAGCAGTGCATGCGTTAGTGCCTGGGTCATTGCATGAGTACATGGGTAGTGACTGGATGATTACAGTACTGCAAGGAGAGTGCATGGTGAATTTATAAGTGCTTGTGTTTTGGCGCAGTGATTAGATAAGGACATGGAACTGGCTGGGTGATTGGAGGAGTGCATGGGTAGTGACAAGGAGATGGCTGGACTGCATCAGTAGTGCTCAGGGGATTGTAGCAGTGCATGTGTTAGTGCCTGGGTCATTGCATAAGTACATGGGTAATGACTGGATGATTAGAGTACTGCAAGGAGAGTGCATGGTGAATTTATAAGTGCTTGAGTTTTGGCGCAGTGATTAGATAAGGACATGGAACTGGCTGGGTGATTGGAGGAGTGCATGGGTAGTGACAAGGAGATGGCTGGACTGCATCAGTAGTGCTCAGGGGATTGTAGCAGTGCATGTGTTAGTGCCTGGGTCATTGCATGAGTACATGGGTAGTGACTGGATGATTAGAGTACTGCAAGGAGAGTGCATGGTGAATTTATAAGTGCTTGTGTTTTGGCGCAGTGATTAGATAAGGACATGGAACTGGCTGGGTGATTGGAGGAGTGCATGGATAGTGACAAGGAGATGGCTGGACTGCATCAGTAGTGCTCAGGGGATTGTAGCAGTGCATGTGTTAGTGCCTGGGTCATTGCATGAGTACATGGGTACTGACTGGATGATTAGAGTACTGCAAGGAGAGTGGATGGTGAATTTATATGTGCTTGTTTTTTGGCGCAGTGATTAGATAAGGACATGGAACTGGCTGGGTGATTGGAGGAGTGCATGGGTAGTGACAAGGAGATGGCTGGACTGCATCAGTAGTGCTCAGGGGATTGTAGCAGTGCATGTGTTAGTGCCTGGGTCATTGCATAAGTACATGGGTAGTGACTGGATGATTACAGTACTGCAAGGAGAGTGGATGGTGAATTTATAAGTGCTTGTGTTTTGGCGCAGTGATTAGATAAGGACATGGAACTGGCTGGGTGATTGGAGGAGTGCATGGGTAGTGACAAGGAGATGGCTGGACTGCATCAGTAGTGCTCAGGGAATTGTAGCAGTGTTGTATTCCTCTTAGGGTGTCCATAAACGGGCTTTCCAGTATAATGTCCTTATATAGGCACAATTCGCCCTGCCCTTATATAGGCATAAAATCCCAGCCCTTATTTAGGCATTAAACCGTGCACTCCAAATACAGGCATGGTCTCCGACATCCGTCCACCCTAACGTCACAACGAGTTCATGAAGAACAGATCCTTAGGCTGCGGGAGTTTCCCTAGCCCAGGACTATTGATTTCTTCAAGGACTCATATATTATGCATGAACCATTATTCCTTAGGGGTTCATTCATGACGTCTTCCGCTGTCCGACTCACGTCAATGCTAACATTCTGAGGTACCTCTCAGGTATAAATATACCTTCCCTAGCCCTTGTAAATCAGAGGAGACCTCCACTTCAGAGGAGCCCGTTTCCCGGCCTGATGCACTGAGAAGACGCTGTCAACCCTGCACGCAGAGAGTCCAGCTTCCAGTGATCTGACTTCCCTTGTGGGGTGTTGGAGTTCGAGTCTGGCAAAGAGATTCCTACCTCTCTCATTCTTCAGGTATGGAGCTGACAAGAACCTAGAGGGACTCTTGGCATACTAGGCTTAACATACTCTTAGTATACCATAGTAAGGAATACTTCACCTACTTCATACCTCTCCCTATACCTAGGTTAGGTTAGGTACATTGGGGTAGAACTAGATTAGAAACGCATCGTATGAGAACTCGCATTTTTAGTCTGTGTTATTTATGTAAATGCATATATACTAAAAGATAATGCTATCGCAGTATTATTTATTTCTACTGCTCACACTGTACATTATTTATCTCGCATACTGTCTTGTGATCGTAACAGCACATTTTACTTACACCAGAAACTAGACTGTTCAATAAATCTTTTATTGAAACGCCCGTCTGTTCTTTCTGTGTAACTTTGAGGAAAACTAAGCATGCACGATTGAGCTGAGTGAAATAGTTATCTATTGTTTCCACGACTCTGGGACACGTTCTGATTCTAAAGGGAAACAAAGTGGTCATGTTTTGCGGCTGCCAGAAACTACTCCCTTCTTGTCGTCAAGAAGTTTCTAGTGGCCTCTGAGCTAGCTGGCACAAGTAATTAAGTTTAATATACTCAATAGGGACATACTGACCTTAGTCCTATGTCAAACCTATAGGATATATTATTCCAATGCGCAGAGCCTATTAGGGAAATAGGAGCTACACTACATGGCGCCCAACGATTTGGTAAGGCGGTAATTCAACGTTAGATACTGAGTAACTCAGCCGTGCTTTTTCTCTCAGAGACCCCTACCCATATACTCCAAAAGACGTCTGGAGTGGGCAGTGTTAAGTATCCACCACGGCTACATAGGGCAGTACCCTATATATTAGCTGTCTGGTTTGCTCAACGTTGAAGGATACAGTGTTCCAAAATATTGTGCACCTTATCTTTGTTTCCTTGAAACTTGTTCTACATTTTTCAAACAACAAAATGCCTGGCTCCGACACCGAGACCGGAAACGGTGGAGCTGCGGCTGATCCAGCCCAAGCAGCAGTTTTTAACATTACAGGTTTAAATGAAACCGAGGAGGGTGTTATAGACATCCATCCAAACTTAAGAAGAGCCATCACTCTAAAACTTATAAAACATGGCCTACCACCAAGAGGAGGTAGAGCAGTTTTCGTGATAGAGGCACACGAATCCTTTCAGACAGAGGTATTCTATTCATGGGTAATATTTCCTGAATCCAATCCAGTAACAAAAATGTTTCACTTCTACAAAGAAGATGATCCACCAGAGGAATACATTCCATTTGAGGATATTGGTTTAAAGGCGCCCTAAAACATCACAAAAACATTACCAGGCTCGGTCCACTAGGTAGACCAGGAGCAACATGGCCGATTCTAGCCGGCTACACACCTCATCCCGACATTGAAGAAATGTCAGACGAGGAACTACTTACTCAACTCACAGAGTTAATAAAAATATACAGACAATTGGTTCAATATGTCATGCGGGCTTTCACAGTCCAACCACCATTAACAATTCCAAATCAAACTCCTCACCAGGGGAATACACTAAAAATTACACCACAGACTCTATACGCAGTCATGGGTAAAATGCCCACAAAACGTGAGCAAATTCCGTTCTGGATAGCTCAAAAAATTACTCAAATCGAAGCAGTATTTCCAGATACTAGCCCATATGAAAAACACAGAATACTGACAATCAGTTTACCGATGGGGATCACAACACAACTGGAAGACTGCACCACTTGGGGCTCAGTCTTTGCTGCCATCTATACTAAAACACATGGCATTCCGTCAATTGCGGTAATACCTGATGTCCTGAAACAAATTCAAAATGAATACGGGGCAGAACCTGCTCTAAATTTAGGTATGAAATTACTGAAAAATTTCGACCAGGTCTCAACAATAATATTATCTAATATTAAAGGGGAGGCAGCAGCAGTGGCGATCCGCCAAAAGTTAAGGGAATTCGATGTTACAGAACATCAAACAGAGCTACCCAGAATTATACAACAATCTTATGCAGAATTAGGCAGAGATAGTTTGGGTGGAAGACCAGTGAAGCCGAAACTATCTGAAAGTCCTGAGAAGGACTCAATTAAACAAACTCCTACATCTTCTAAAAAGAAGTGGGAGACTAATAAACAAAATTCTAACGAGAAACCTTCTCAATCCCGGGGTAGGTCTCCTCAAAAGGAGCCCTCTGAAAGGAGGTATAACCTCAGGAATAGGGATAATTTGAGAAAACCTGATAGGTATCAAGATACTGATACACGTTCCTCTTGTCCCTTTCAGATCTCATCAAAGACTTCGGAAAGAAGAGGACGATCGGAACATAGAGAAGAACGCGTGAAATCGAAAGACGAAAAACACGCTCCAAAAAATAAAGCAAAACCTCAATTCTCCAAAAAGAAAGTAGCAGGTCTGAAGATCAGACATGCCGAGAATACTGAGAACACAACTCAAGAACGGAGAATGGGCTCAGACAATGCTGGACAGTGCAGCAGAAGTCACAATAGTTCACCAGAACCTGAAGGAACTTCTGGAGATAGTGGACTTGAATGAGTACATCACAGTTGAGACTGTAGACACCAGGGTTAGTACTCCACAAAAGTTATATGAAATAACACTCCGGATGGAGGGAGACAAGCCAAGACAGGTGAAAGCACTTTTTTGGGAAAGACTATCAAAGGGCTATGACATACTTCTAGCAGAAAAGGACTGGCCACCACAATTTGTCAGGGAGTGCCCACACGGCGAGGACATTATTATGCCTGCCTTCTCCAACCATATTCCGATTCACCTAAAATATACATATGCCAGGAAATGGGCAGTGGCCCAGGCCCCAGCATTATATAAAAATCATGTAGGATGGGATGAGGACTCACCTCACCATAAAATACATCTGAAACATGAACCAACTGCACAACGGCAGTACCCAATAAAGCAAGAAGCTAAAAACAGGTCAGGAGATCTTAGATCAACTTGAATATCAAGGGGTGATTGAAACATGCACCTCCTCAATGAACAATCCTTTGTTTCCTGTCTCCAAACCAGACAATACATATCGTCTAGTTTTGGATTACAGACACTTAAACACTTGTTCAAAAACCTTTGCAGTGCAAAATGCACATAGCACAGCATTAATGAATAACATTGTGCGTAAAAAATACAAAACAACACTAGACATCTCAAATGGTTTCTTTTGTCAAAACATAGCACCTGACAGCAGGTAGTTAACAGCATTCTCCATAATGGGGACCCAGCGTCACTTTTGTCGACTCCCACAAGGGTTCAAGAACAGCCCAGGTTTATTCTCAGCGAGGGTAACGGAGTTACTACAAATTTATGACAATGAGGCATTGTCCTATGTCGATGACATCTATCTGACAGACGATGACCTGGATAAACACTTGAACAGGGTGAGCACCATTATACTGGGTTTCGCCTCTGAGGGCTACAAGTTCAACTTTAAAAAGTCCCGAATTGCCCATCTCAATGTCCTATTTTTAGGGTATGAGCTTTCAAGTGAAGGCAAGAGCTTGGCAGCTAACTTTCTAGAGAAGTGTGTGCTGCTCCAACCTCCAAAAACGCTAAAAAACTTACAATCCATCCTGGGTTTCCTAAACTTTGGCAGAACATACATTCTAAATTACGCAGAAAGGGTTAAACCTCTCTACGCATTAATCAAACCTGATTTTTCAATCAAAAATTGGACAAACAAACACACCGAAATTTTGCGTTCACTACAGGCTAACATGTTAGCAACAAATCACTTACAAACACGTGTAAGTCAAAGAAATTTGGTGATCCGAATAATTTTGGGTCAATGCGGATTCACCTACTTAACCTTCAATGAAGGTGAGAAAATACCAATCGCATACAAATCTCATTTGTACACACAAGCGGAAATGCGCTTCAGTTCAACTGAAAAAATTCTGACAGCAGTTCAAACCGCTGTAGCAAAAGAAAGAGCCTTAGCCCAAGGGAAACGCATTATTGTCGTAACCCCGGTACCAGCTTTAGAAGCGGTCACAAAAGCAAGCATTCCAAATGCTAAAGCATTGCATCCAAGATGGATACAATGGGTTAATTCTCTTGCTGCAACAGATGTTGAATATCTTTTTGATCCAGATTTAAAAACACAAGCATTCCTGCAATATGAACAAGAATGTCCTCTGCCTACTGAAATTCTGCCTCTCGATCAGTACGAATTCATAATTTACACCGACGGATCCGCACAGCCCGCAACAGGGAGTAAGCAAGCTTACAGTGCAGCGTGTGCAATCGTTAAAGGTCGCATGCGAGATGGCATCTTCAGACCTATGGTCACAAAAACTCAATCTCTAGGAGATTGTACAGCTCAGCGAGCTGAACTACAAGCATTCAAACTGGCACTTGAAAGTACAGATCGAGAATTCCCCACACTAATAGTGTGTGATTCCTTTTACTGTGTTCAGTCGTATAATGACTATATACAAAACTGGCTTGAAAATGGTTTCAAAGATGCGAAAGGTGGCACAATAAAGCATAAAATGCTTTGGGAACAGGTAGTTCAGTTGAAAAACGAACTACCAAAGGCTCACGTAATCCACACACTGAGTCATCAACGTGATGGCGTTCACGTTGCAGGGAATTCATTGGCTGATGAAGCCGCAAAGGGGGCTGTTCAGACGGCTTCCGTAGCTGCGATCACTCGTTCAAAAACAAAAATAGACGGTGAGATAATGTTGGCTGTCAATGCTTCAAGCAAGGGCAGCAGTGCAGCGTTACCAAAAAGTTTCCACTCAAGTACTCTTATGTAATTGATGCGAACAACGTTCCTTTTGCTCGAATCCCTGGAGTGGGGGATAGGGTAATTCCAAACAAGGAACGCAGATTAGGACTAATCCTAGCAGCACACGAAGGGATAGCTTCTGCCCATGCAGGTGTTTCAGCGACAGTATCTTTACTCAAGCAAAGATATTGGTGGCCTGGCATTCGGAAACAAACTATGTTTTAGAATGTGATATTTGCCAACAGATGAAAGTCTCAACAGTGAAACGTCCTGCGCAGACACCCCTGTTAATTTCAGACAAACCATTAGCTTGTGTTTACCTCGACCACTGCGGTCCCTTGCAAAGGGACGGTAACTATAAATATATCATGGTTGCAATGGATTCATGCTCTAGGTTCCTATGGATATGGCCTCAGCGCTCGGCTGACGCTCGAACTGTTATAAAAGATTTGCGAGTCTTTATCGGCACATACGCAATAGGCACGCTACATTCTGATCAGGGTCCTGCGTTTAGCTCTCGGGCTTAAAAAGAAGCCATGGTCAGTCTGGGCGTTGCATTGCGGTACTCCTCTCCATTCCATCCTGAGGGAAATTCGGTTGTGGAAAGGAAAAACCGGGACATAAAGCAGTCCATAACAGCTAGGGTATTAGGTTCGGGTGACGGGTGGGTCAAACACCTTAATGGGGTCCAACGCTCATTGAACAATCTGCCAAGAAGTTCTCTAGGGGGGGGTCACTCCATATGAGGTCCTATTTGGGACAAGAATGTGGGTACCAGACCTTGAACACGTAGGCACAGTGGTGGAAAATAAACCGTTTGATATCAAAGATCGTTTGGCTGTTTTACAGGAACTGAATGAGTTAAGAACGAAACAAAGCAACGTATTCCTACAGCCAACCACCACTGGGGAAAAAACGGCGGTCCCAGCAAGGCCTGTCTGGATTCCCAAAGTTGGGGATCTAGTCAGAGAAAAGATTGCGGACAAGAAGGAATTTGGACCTTCTTACCGACAACCAGTACCTGTTAAAAGCAAAACGATAATCATGAACATTACCTGCGCCATCTTGTCTGGTGGAATTCTATGTGCACATAAGTTGCAGTCATTTTAATCTATCACAGCCATTTTGTACTCTGTTGGTCACCTTTGTTTCACCCTGCCCTTACTAGCATCCCTCTGACCGACCTGGTACGTGTACTGGGGGCTATAAACTCTATTGCCACAACAAACCTCAGCGCCACTTGCTGCCACAAACTCGTTTTTCCTCTCATCTCTGTTTTCAGGCAAACCTTTGGACACTCTACCCCTCACTGCACCTAGTTACACAAACAGGTTCCAAACACCAAAAAGACTCTTGCAACATGATTTATTGCACTGCAAACAGCAAGACTTGTTGTTACCAACAATGGGACCTGTTTTTATCAACAGAACGGACTCTTAGATCTGGCCGGTCTCACATGTTTTAGACCCTGAAGCAAGGTCCAGCTGCAAGATAAAATTGTCTGTTTGACCTGGGTGGGAAGAGAATTACTGTTGGGCTTGTGTGACAACCTGCCCGGGGCGGGGACCCCAAGCTTGTGTAACCATGTTGATGAAACAAATGCATTGTGTCAAACCTGTATAAAAGGAAGAGCCAAAGGAGTTATCAGCAGAACACTTCCCTCAGACATCCCGGTGTCTGCAGTTGACGTGATCTCCTCATGAGAAATAAACCTTTTTCTTGTCTGCCAGTTTCCAGCGCTTGCCTCATTATTTTGATAGCGAACCCAAAGTGAATTAGAGGTGGAACCCTGCACCGGGCAGCATTGAGGGTCTTAGAAGACTCGCTGCCTTTCACAAATTGGCGCCCAAACGTAGGGGCCCATCAGCGACGCGTGGGTCTGGTAGAGAGGTCCTAACGACGGAGTGAACGACTAAACGATTGGGGTATACCTGCCTGAGAAGACCCTTGTCTGGCTGCCGATCGACTGAACTTCACCGGTTCCGAACGGACCTCTCTCGAGTGACCTGCGGTCCTGACTGGGACCTTAGAGGAACGCCGCATTGATTGTTGGAGTGAGAGGACAAACAGGCGCTGGAAGGGGAAGACGAAGAACTGTCCATACGGTCCGGGTAAGGTCGTGAAAAAACGACTTAAATTGATTGATTGATTGAATAGTTTGATTGAAATACTAGTATTCCTTTTTTGATATTGAGTTATTTGCGACATTTCCCTGCTTGCAAACAACGAAGATTAGAAATATTCTCTCTCTTTGCAGGCAGCGAAGGACAGGTAGTGCAGACTTTTTGTCTAAATTGATTGATTGAGATATTCATTTTTGACCGATAAATACGTCATGCCTGTTTTCTCTAGATTGTTTGATTGTAATTGTTTTGGACCAGACCGTTCGTTAGAGGTCAGTCAGCCGGCACCGCCGGAAGGCACCTAACAAGGACATGTACGTAAAGTATGGATTAGCCACCGTAGCTTATAGCAAACTATGGCATAAATACACTAGGAAGGACCGGGTAAATCAGTGGCCACTGACGGGATCTTTCGATCCCGCTAAAATAGAAACGTTAGAATTAGCTCTCCACAAAAAGAAAACTAGACCAGCCATGTTTGACAGTTTTGGTTTATGGCGAAAAGAGGCAGCTCAAAGAAAGAAAAGGGACGAAGCTAGACAAGATAAAGAAACGCGAAAATCAGCTTACCAAGCCTGTAAAAATTAGAAGAAAAACTAAAAGAAAAGGAAATCGATAAAAAGGAACAGGAATCAAAAATATCAGGTCAATGCCCTGTTAGAACGCCTCGACTCTTTACCCCAAGTTACCAGCAAAACAAAGGGTAAATGATGATTTATTGTTAGGTCCCCCAATCATATACATGCCACCCCCTTACACCCCTACTCATCCCGTAGTACAACGCCAGGACCACCAAAGTATAGCCGGAGATGGCACGATCGCCTCAGTCTCCACCGCCTCTGCTCTCACCGAGTCACCCACACCAAATGCCTCATCAAAGGATACAGTAGTAGAGGTAGGATCAAAAGAAAAAGGAGCGCCCAGGGTCCCGCGATTAAGTAAAAATGAGCGAGCAGGCATTGATAAAATAGTTAAATCCCTCATAGATAGGAAGGAGACAGAAGAGTATGTAACTGACATATGCAACTCCTATGTTGAAAACCGCAAACGATACTTTATTGTACGTCTCTGTTACCACACTCTTACTGCATATGAAGAGAAGTACCAAGATGTAGGGCCCGAGCGGCTAGTGGCTCTCTATAGGAAGGTAGACACCGGAGATGAAGGCAACAACGATGTTACAGAACTCTTTTCATCCACACTGGAGGTATTCCGTCACCTCGTGGAACAAGGACGGATAGATAAGGACAGGACATCTAAGATAGCAGGACCCCGGTGGAAAAACCAGATAGCATGATGCTGATAAAAGAAGCTGCCCCTTATTGGGTACCTCCTAGAGGACAAGGGACTCATGACGATATGAACCATCAAGACGCTAGAGGAAGGGTGGTCTACAATTGGAGTGTATCAACCATGGGACAGACAGGACATTTTGACGTTCCGTAAATCTTTACCGGATTTACGAAAGAACCCCACCGCCTTTTACACCGAGCTAGGTACCGCTCTGGGATCAACAATAATGACACTTGCCGACATAGACTTGTTCTTCGGGTTATGTTTGCCAGCAGATGTGTGGAAACAGATTAGGAAAATAGACCATACCGAACTGCTTGGTCATACCTGGGAACAACTCAACACACTAGATAAACAGCGGAACCCTGGTCAAAAACCGGTTAAAGCAATATTGGACCTCCCTGACAAATGAGTGCAGAAAGTGAAAACGCTGATCCCAGAGAAAAAGATAGACTGGTCCATAGTAACCGCGAGCCGCCAGAAACCACAAGATGATGTCTCAGAGTATTTCTCCAGATTTGAAACGGTGTTCTCCGATTACAGTGGACAAGACATGTCCACCGCAACCGGACACCACTTATTTGTGCAGAACTATGTCAAAGGACTACTGCCAGATGTATCCCAGAAATTACAAGCCAGCGAAAGTAGTTGGGCAGCATCTAAACCGGCGGCCATTCTCCAAATGGCCCAGTACTATGAGCATCAGAAAAACGAAAATGACAGGGCTACAGAAAGGAAAAAGAAGGACTTGAAGGAAAGGGTAATGGTAGCACAACTCCAGGGGGCGAATACAGGAAGGGAGCAATATAGGGGAGAATACCAGCAGAATACCCCTAGAGTACAGCCACCTAGAAACAATTCATCGACATCATATGTAGGACGCCAAGACCTAAGACAGGATCAATGTGCATTTTGCAAAGAATATGGACACTGGAAAACCCAATGCCCGGCTTTGTTAGGAGCTGGTAGGGGCAGAGGGGTGAGGGAAATAGCAAGTGGACAGAGAGGAAGAGGACGTGGGAGAGGGTACGCGAGTGAAGCAAGCGAGCAAAGGCCAGGAAGAGTGAACACATTTGACCATCCCAAACAGAATCAGTACCAACAGACAGATTATGACAATACGTACGACTTTGCATAGGACAGCCAGGGGCAAGGGAGGGATCCAGTCGAGCTCTATGTTGATCAGCAAGGCCCTTATGTTACCGCTGAGGTCCTGGGCACAAAGTCGCCATTTCTGGTAGACACGGGAGCAACACGTTGTGCACTATCCAAACGACTGATTCCAAGGGCACCCTTGTCAGGCTCACATGTGACCTCAATAGGATTTGACGGTACGCCCTCCACCAACCCTTTGTCCCGACCGATCCCTTTTAACCTTGACAACAATAGCGTCGAAACGACATTCCTCCTCTCTTCCAACACCCCAGACGCCATTATGGGTCTCGACCTTTTGAAACACTTCCATGCGACTATCAGATGCTCACCAGACGGAGTGCGTGTCGTCCTGTATGACAACCCCCAGCGCCATAGAGAGAACCCTTCTCAGCACATGTTTCCCATCTCCGAGACTGACGCATCCCTACTGGACACTTTGCCATCACACTTATGGGCTAGGGCTGATTCAGACGTAGGACGAATGATGATTGACCCAGTACACGTAACAATACGACAGGACGCAACCCTACCGAAAGTACCGCAGTACAAAATATCGCCAGAGGGTGAGAAGGCACTGACAGAGATCATACACTCTTTGGTAGAGGCAGGGGTGGTAGAGGAAGTAGTGAGCAACGTTTGTAACAGTCCCATACTACCGATTGTAAAGAGACAGGGAGAGGGAGACGGGAAAAGCCTACTGCTTCATCATTGACCTGCGGGAGATAAACAAAATCGTAGTGCCACAATACCCAGTAGTTTCCGACATCACGACAATTTTGACTTTAATCCCTCCACTGCCACCACCTTCACTGTAATTGACCTCAAAACGCATTCTTTTCCATACCTATACACAAGGACAGCTGCTATCTATTTGGATTCACCCTAAACTCCCGTTCGTACAGATTTTGCAGAGCACCTCAGGGGTACACTGAGAGCCCAAGCATCTATAGCCAGGCGCTTAAAAGACAGTTGGACGCCATACAATTGCCAGATGGAGTTGTACTAATACAATATGTAGAGCGACATCCTTCTAGCAGCGGACACCATACCAATAGCCGTCACAGCCACCATCAAACTACTCCATTTTCTTGCTGAGAATGGTCACAAGGTCTCCGAAAGAAATTGCAGTTCTGTAAATCACAAGTGACCTATTTGGGTCACCTTTTATCCAAAGAAGGGAGGAAACTCACGCCTGACAGGATCCAGACAATTCTAGACACCCCTGTCCCCAAAGATCAGAAACAAGTCCGCTCTTTGATAGGTCTCACTTCATTTTGCCGACAGTGGTTACCGAACTTTAGCCTCATTGTCAAACCCCTTCTCTCCCTCCTAGCTAAAGACATCCCCTCACCTCTCCCCTGGACCCCTGAATGCCAGTCAGCCTTTAAAGAACTACGCAATGCCCTTTGTTCAGCGCCTGTCCTAGGAACCCCGGATTACTCCAAACCATTCTTCCTCTACACGCACGAGAGGGAAGGATGTGCATTGTCTGTCCTAACACAATCAATTGGTCACAAACAACGCCCTTGTGCATATTTCTCTGCCACCCTCGATCCAGTAGCCAGAGCGCTGCCAGCGTGCCTGCGCGCTGTGGCAGCTGCAGCAGTATCGATACGCCAGAGCGAAGGAATAGTACTCTCCAATCCAGTCACTGTTTTAGTACCCCATGCAGTCGACACACTACTAAACCAGACCAAAACCCAACACTTGACTAGCGCCCGACTGACAGGATATGAGTTGACCCTGCTAGCACCGCATATTACCCTAAAGCGATGCACCACCCTCAATCCAGCCACACTGTTACCCCTACCCGAAAATGATCCTAGCGTGACTCCACTACACGACTGTGTGACACTAACCGATGAACAAACAAAGAGTAGAATAGATCTCAGAGACACCGCCTTTCTAGAACCAGATGGAGAACTATGGGTGGATGGTTCGTGCATCAAACTCCCCGACGGCACCACCTCAGCTGCATACGCTGTCACCACAGCCCGAACCGTTCTGGAAACAGCCCGTGTTCCCCAACGTTCAGCCCAGGCTGCAGAACTCATTGCCCTCACACGAGCATGTATCTTAGCGACTGACACGACAGTTAACATATACACCGACAGCCAATATGCCTTCGGGGTGGTTCACCATTTTGGGATCTTATGGAAAGAAAGAGGGTTCCTGACTTCTCACGGTACACCCATCCTGCATGGAGATTTAGTCTCCGCCTTGACGCAAGCAGTCCTCCTCCCCAAGAAGTTAGCAGTGATAAAATGCCAAGCACATAGGAAAGTGACTGATCTCATTGGACAGGGAAATGCACTAGCAGACGTTACTGCCCGAGCCACGGCAGGAGACAGAACTACGACACGAATGTATGTGACCAGGTCACAAGCTGAACGATGGACTGACGCTAGGACCACTGTAAGGGACATACAGACTACAGGCACACAAGACGAATTGACCGAGTGGGAAAAGGTGGGACTAAAAGACGAGGAAGATTGCTGGAGAACTAAAGACGGAAATAAATGGCTGTTACCCAATGCCTACCTCATCCCCATATTGACCATGGCACATTTACCAGCACACATAGGCTCCACCCCCATGATTGAACTAATCACCAGAGTATGGCATAACGTCAAGATAGCAGAATCTGCAAAACGCCTAGTACAACAATGTATAGTCTGCCTACAACACAACCCAGGGAAGGGGACAGTAGTACCACGGGGAGGGTTTGGAGTCCCTGACCACCCCTTTGAAATCCTTCAAATGGATTACATTCAACTAGAGAGATGCCTTGGTCTAAAATATGTCCTGGTGGTTGTGTGCGCTTTTAGCAAATGGGTGGAGACATATCCCACCCGCGACAATACCGCCTTAGCCACTGCAAAAGTATTGCTGAAAGAATTCTTCCCCCGATACGGCCTTTGCAGAATTTTATGGAGCGACAACGGCCCCCACTTCGTAGCCGAGGTGATACAGAACATACTGAGAGGGTTGGGGGTAAAACAAAAGTTCCATGCCGTCTTCCACCCCCAATCAGCGGGCCTGGTAGAGAGACACAATGCAAAGTTGAAACTAAAACTAGCCAAAATAGTTGCCACGACCGGGTTGAAATGGCCCGACGCCCTCCCATTGGCATTGTTATCGATGCGCTCCACCCCAACCAAACACCGACTGACCCGTATTAGGTGGTCTTCGGCAGGCCTATGAGCATTTGGGCGGCACCAAGACCCACCTCCATTAACGATGTCCCGAACATATTAATGTCGGATTACTTGCATAAATTGACAAACGAGCTAACAATTATCCACCAACAGGTGCAGCAAGCCTTGCCTGACGTATCCAGGGGCCCGGGACATGAAATAAAGCCAGGCGACCATGTATTGATTCGCAACTTCCAAAGAAGGAAGAATCTGGAGCCTAGGTGGACGGGCCCCTGGCAAGTCCTGATCACCACCCGAACTGCCCTCCGAGTGGAAGGAAAACGAAACTGGCTGCATGCCCATCACTGCAAACGAGTCCCTCCAACCCTGGCAACCTGTGAAGGGGTGGAGGTGCAAGAGGAAGTACTCGCGAGAGACCGACCAGCTCTGAGTTGCTACCCACAAGAAGACACCCTCGAACTATCAGAATTTCCCGACCCCACGGTGCCATCCAGGAAAGGATACAACCTAAGATCGACGAAAGGAGGGAGCTCCAACGACCAGGCCACCAACTAAGTCAAGGTCTCAGATCGGTAGCACAGCCAAACAACACTACCAGGAAAGCGCCAGACAAAAGTCTGTGGTCCTAACAGTTGTTGAGCTCCTCGAAGATGATGGAAGAAACTGAACACCTGCAAAACCACCGCAAAGACACCAAGACTGCTAACCTGCACAGCACAAAGACAATTGCACTTGTAGCCGCATTTCTCACCTGTCTCCTGCTAATGGTCGCACTCTGGATCATTGAAGAGAATGCACCTGCATACAGAACATTGTCACCCACTATGCAACCAACCACCAAGACAGAACACTACCTGGTATCACTACCGCCACATCTCCGAGAACGACGCAAAGAATTCTGGAATAATTCTTTCGTGCAGATGTTGCACCAGCACAATCTTGCCACCAATGCTACCAACTGTTGGGTCTGTGGGCTGTTACCACATGCCACTGAACATTCCATCCCTTTCATCCCTTCGCCCTTTTCTATTCACGGATCTTGCCTTGCCTGGATGATGCTCCTACAAGAAAGTTACAAAGACAATGCCACTTCCGACGGAACAATCGCCCAGTTCTACAACGAGTTCTGGCGAAACAAAACAGGAAGGACAGCCGCCCCCTTCTGCCCTCACACCTTCAATGCGACATTCCAGATTAATGTCCCCTCCAAAGAACGAGTGGAAATGCAAGTGTTCAATAATCCTAACAGAGCCACATTTTCCTACCTGAAGAAAAGAACTGCTGCAACACTGACTGTGGCCCTATCTGTGGTGAACGTCTCTGGCCTTGTATGCATTGAAGGCCGTGGGACTAAGAATGTGGGTCACAGCACCTGTAGCATTGTAAGGACTTTGAACACTGCCAACCCCCAGCGCTTGTTGCATCACCCAATATGTACTTTGTTTGTGGAACCAAAGCCTACACCTGGCTCCCAAGAAACTGGGGGGCACGTGCTACATCGCCTTTGTTTTGCCACCAACCTACACAGCCCCTGCAGAGCATCATCGAGAAAAGCGTTCTAAAGACATTGATCAAGCAGACTCTGCCTCATCACAGTTCCTCGACGCAGCAAAAGGGCTCGTCCCGCTATGGGGTCCGATGGCAAACAGCAGAGCCATCAGACATCTGTCCCAAGCGGTAGAGACCGCCCTGAACGTCACTGCTGGCATCCTCACCAACAACACTGCTGAGCTCCAAGCAATCCGTCTGGTTACCCTGCAAAATCGCATGGTCCTGGACGTGGTACTAGCGGACCGGGGAGGAGCATGCCGCATCATCGGTGCCAGCTGCTGTGTATACATTCCTGATAATTCACCTTCTGTCTATGAAGCAATCGAACATCTCCATAGACTATCTTCAGAAATTCATCAAGGATCAGAGACTTGGACAATTGGAAGTTGGCTTTGGGGCATCTTGAAGGAGTGGGGTTGGAAAATATCAATGATTCTCTTGGTCCCAGTATTGACAATATGTGGTTGTTGTTTGGGTATACACTATATACCACCTTTGTGTTCTCTTTGCATAACTACCTTGCACCCTAAGACTATGGACACTCAGCTAACAAAAATGAGAGTAATGTATGATCAAGAGATACAGGACATTATGGAGATCGAAATAGACTGACAAGCTGGCTAGTTATGTTCAAAGGGGCCACTGTTAAAAGCAAAACGATAATCATGAATATTACCTGCGCCATCTAGTCTGGTGGAATTCTATGTGCACATAAGTTGCAGTCATTTTAATCTATCACAGCCATTTTGTACTCTGTTGGTCACCTTTGTTTCACCCTGCCCTTACTAGCATCCCTCTGACCCTCTGACCGACCTGGTACGTGTGCTGGGGGCTATAAACTCTATTGCCACAACAAACCTCAGCGCCACTTGCTGCCACAAACTCTTTTTTCCTCTCATCTCTGTTTTCAGGCAAACCTTTGGACACTCTACCCCTCACTGCACCTAGTTACACAAACAGGTTCCAAACACCAAAAATACTCTTGCAACATGATTTATTGCACTGCAAACAGCAAGACTTGTTGTTACCAACAATGGGACCTGTTTTTATCAACAGAACGGACTCTTAGATCTGGCCGGTCTCACATGTTTTAGACCCTGAAGCAAGGTCCAGCTGCAAGATAAGATTGTCTGTTTGACCTGGGTGGGAAGAGAATTACTGTTGGGCTTGTGTGACAACCTGCCCGGGGCGGGGACCCCAAGCTTGTGTAACCATGTTGATGAAACAAATGCATTGTGTCAAACCTGTATAAAAGGAAGAGCCAAAGGAGTTATCAGCAGAACACTTCCCTCAGACATCCCGGTGTCTGCAGTTGACGTGATCTCCTCATGAGAAATAAACCTTTTTCTTGTCTTCCAGTTTCCAGCGCTTGCCTCATTATTTTGATAGCGAACCCAAAGTGAATTAGAGGTGGAACCCTGCACCGGGCAGCATTGAGGGTCTTAGAAGACTCGCTGCCTTTCACATACCTGTCCTAGCAGTTCAAGGAACAAGAACAGTACTTCTGCCGCCCCTTGCTGGAAGAAAGGAGAAAAGATTTGTGTCCATCGACCTGATCAAACCACAGTATGTGGCCAATACTAAATAGTAGGCCTTGTGGACTCCGACCTAGTAGCAGACGCACTCCTCTCGCTACTATCCAAGAGGTTCAGACTGAAAGACTGATAACTATCGAGAATTCAGCTGTAACTGATGTAGGACTAAGCAACAATGCTCTGGAACTCATCCCTCTTGACAATCAAGTAACAGTTCGTCCAAATACACCTGTCTACACCAACGTGGCAAGTGATCAACTGGTTCCAGTGATTTCTACAAATCCTGATGCAATTCCAACAATTGACAGAACTGCTTCTGGCTATTTCATTAATTTTGATACGTTCTCAGAAGATCCGAGCGAACCTGAAACGACGCCAGCATCATTGAAATTCAAGCAGCAAGTACAAGACTTTCTTCACTTTTTGAAAAAGACTTATCTGGTTTCTCCATGGATTGAACTCTGGATTATATCTGGACTTTTTGTTTTCCTGCTCTGGCTAGCTTTGGTAACAACTGTGAGCGTGCTTATAAGTGGCAGATACATCCATGTGAATACTGAAGGAAAAGACGTGAACGTACTTTTGAAACCTCATAAATCTTCCCATCGTGAAGCAAGAGACTTGTCATCAGTGAACATCACAGCTGTTCCTATACAGGATGGTATAGTGTGGGACAAAACAGATTTTGATATCTTCGGCCCGACTGAACAATTGAACATTCCACATTTGTTTAAAATTTCACTAAGTGATCTAATTTCGTCCAGTACCTATTCTGATGATTGGGACTTTGAGACTGTTAATGACATAATGTTTGACCTAGAAAAATCTGCTGCATTTTCTAAAAATGAATATTTAGAGGGTTCATCAGACTATGAACAAATGTATTGTTACAACCACTATGGTCATCATTATTTGCATTAATCTGCATATCCAAGAAATGTGTTTATGTTTAACCAATGGGAACATTGTCCTACACCACCTAAAGGTAGTTCAAAAACATTTGCTAGTAAGTTTCCATATTTTTCAGGTTACAATACATCTAATCCAGAAACGTTTTACTACAAAAATATAAACAAAACAGGACTGAAAATTATGTTAACCAATACAAAACAGATTTACTCTGCAGCATTTATTGCCCAACTGTCTAGACAGGGTTTCGACTTATGGAAAGACACGGTAGACACAAAAACTGTCTGGGGTACTAAAGAATGGCAAGTGCAGGGGATAGAAGCTTTATTTAGAGCCTGCTTCATCCCTGAACAAATAATGTTTTTGAATGAAACTGTCCAACAAACATCTTGTCTTGGATTAGCCAAGATCAAAGAGATGAAAACACCTTCTGTGCCAACTCCTGCCAGTGATAATAATACAAAGGCAGTGGTGACAGTTGACAATATACTACAACTCAACAGATCTAATCCTGATTGGAGATAATTGGTTGATCTGGCCCACAGACACGAATAACTGTCAGGAAAGATTCCTGAATAAAACTCAGGGCTTTACTATTAATAGGCCAGACCCAAGATATGTCCAAAGACAGCATCCGGGGGTAGTAACAACATACAGTGTAGGAAAATTATGCCTCGATTGGCTGCATAAGTCTACACTACAGGATGTGAGACAACACTTATCCTTACTTAAAGACGAAGCAGACCTTAGGGAATTCTTGCTTGGACCAAGAAAACCGCGTCAAAAACGTTTCATATATGCCGGCATTTATTCTGCCTATAATGAAGCATGGAAAGTATCACAGATGGAGGCCGCAGAACGAATACGTGAACTTGATCATATTAATTTAGAGAAAACACTCTCTGTGGTCGACAATGGGTTAACAACTTTGTCCTCCAGAATATATTCTTTGGATGGCATTGTATCCTCTGCTATCGACATACTAGAACAAGATTTGGCGATGTTACAACACGGTCAGTCTCAATTACGTTCTATTGTGTTATTAAGCTGGACGCTGCAATCTTTGCGAGCGGGCTATGTGCCTTGGCGTTTATCAACACGTCAGCTCTGTTTGCAGAATACAATCTGACTGATAAACAGATCGAATTGGCACAAAGAGGAGCAAAGTATACAGTGCTGAGCATTGAAAAACTGGAAAAGTTACCATTCACAGTGGCAGAAAAACCAGCTACAGAATGGCTTATTCATGGCAAAATAACATTACCTGTGGCTACTTTTCAGTATTGCCTCAGACAAATGCAAGCAGGCAAATATGAAAGGTTGGGTAAGGAATACATTAAGACATCTTGGGATTTACCGTATACATATATATGTTGGAGTGGGCATCGTGAAGTGTTTTTGAGCGGTACACAGTGTAAACGTGCACTGAGCGGTTCACTTATATGTCAGGACATTTCTTTACACGGGGCTTGCAATGGTTCTGTGGCAAATTTGTCTTGCCATCAGCAGGGTACACCAGCTGCTGTGATTAATCCAACGTTTGGACAACTTTCTAATGAGAGTTACCTCATGTTGAATGATCAGAGTTGCTGCGGCATGTTGCCAGGCATCCCATATCTAGTAACGGTCAACTCCAGGGTCACTTGCTGTATGCAAGTATTGTTTCCCCCAATAGACACAGTCAGGAGTCGCCTCTATGGCCTTCGCTGAACGTCTCTTTTATAAGATTTGATACTTTGAGCAGAATGAAAGCCATGCTTTTACAGCAAACAGTGCCTTTGACCTCGGCCAAAGAAACCTATGATCTACAAGTAGCAAGGACTTCGGCTGAGATACAGACTTTAATACGTACAAACTGCCCTATACATTTCGTAGAAATGATAACACGTATCTTCAACATGTCTGATACAAGTGGAATTGTACATGTATTTAAGAGCATCTGTTCAGGTCTGTTAGCACCTTTCCAGGCAATACTCGGAATCATCCCGAACTTTGCACATTCGGTGTTTGGTGGCATACCATTAATTCTAGCACTTGTTGCCGGAATTCTATTTCTCTTCCTGCTATTACGCTATGTCCAGCCTATTCGCGGACATCACTCCGAGCGAAATGGAGAAAGCACTCCTTGAAAGAAAGTGCCGTGAGCGAATAGTACAGCTTTTGGGCATGACTCGTCTACGGGACCTTAATACAACTTGGTTCCTGTCATTCCGACCAATCTGGCAAGATTGCATCTTACCTGTTCTATGATGCCTGCTATGCGGTGAAGAATGCGTGTTGGACACCTGTCTAACATTTCCATCAGCAACGCCAACGGATGTCGATACTTTGCTGGTCCCGATAACGGCCCATGCTCTGTGTTGTCCCCAGAGGCTACCAATCCTGATGTCAGCATTCATTGAGATCTCGCAGACGCTTCCGGCTACTGCTGAGGTACGAGAAAGATCTACAGGCACACAGGTAACAACGGACGCGAACATTGCTACGGCAACCTATGCTGGAAGCGATGCTTCTCATCTCTGTGCAGGTAATCTACTACACGAGGTGTTCCAACTGACACCAACTTCAGTGGATGATGTTTTGTCTATAGAAATAGATGATCTCATGTTTACCTCAGACCCGTAAACTGACTCTGATTCAGCATACAGTGATCCAGAGATGCAGTAACAATTTGGCCTTCATTTTCCAAAAACTTGGAACTCTACCAAAATTGAACTTTTTCCCATTTTTCGAACGAAAATGGCACTTCAATCTGCTTAAAGTAGAACTAGTCTTATAGTACAGACTTCGCGGCACTTCCATGGACACTGAGGGGCCGAATCCGATTCGGGCCGGAAAAAATACCGACCGACTCGGTACGGGATAATAGTCCGACCGACACGTACCGGCGTTGCCCGACCTGGAAAGTACGATGAAATGCATGTGAATCACGACCGACTCGTGCGGAACTCAAGGCGAACGACCGACCCGGACGGAAACAAGCTATCCGGCCGGAAAACCACGCGAATCGAACCGACCGACACGCACCAGGAAGAAACCCGAACGAAACGTACCCGCGAACTCCGACCCGCGCAGTACGATGCAATGGGTGCAAAAGCAGGCCGATTCGCACGGAGCCCAAGCCGTACGACCGACACGCATACAAAACACAGCCGAACAAACACAATACACCGCGACCGACGCGTACGCCGCATATGAAACCGAGCTGAAACACAGCGGGAACGACTCGGAGAGGCGCGCACAAGATAACTGCAACGTCCTACTCGGTCAGAAGAACGACTCCAACATGCGCTGACTAGAGATATAATAAATGATGTCCAGAAGTTAGATGGGGCTAGTAGGATTAGATGGATATGCTATGTAGAATCCATACTTAAGGCAGTTGGGTTACATGAATTGTATACTAACCCTGTGTCATGTTGCTCTGTTTCAAAGAAAGAGTTAAAATACCAATTACTGTCTAGATTACAAGTAAGGAGGCAGAACGCTAATTTTAGGCTGACAACTGTTAGAACATTTTCTGCTGTTCCAAGTATTACGTCACTGGATTCTAATACAACTTATCTGTCTTTTGTCACTAACCAGCAACATAGATTCATATTAGTGAGATTTCGGTTAAATTATATCCCTTTGATGTTAGGTTTTCCATCAAAAATGTATGCACTTTCTGAATTGCCTCTTTGTACATGTGATGATTTATCTATTCAGAATAATCTTCACTTTTTATTTTTTTGTAAATTTTATCAGGAACAAAGAAAAAGGTTTATTATCCCTCTTATACGCAAAATGAATTTTAGACAGTGTCGTGTGGCCCTTTTTACTTACAGCTATTGTCTGACCCTTTTACATGTTTTTCACTGGCGTCCTTTTTCCTGTCGGCATTGAAGAAGAGAAGATTGACTTTTTAATCTGTTATTTGATATATTTACTCAAGGATGGACTTATGCATAAGATTATGAGATCAATTGGTTTTTATATTACTGGGTTTGTTATGTAAAATTGTAATTATATGACTGTGCTATAATGTAACTGTTTTTAGTATACTTTTTATGCCACCATTTTGGTAGGCGAAATAAAGTTATTTTGATGATGATGACTCCAACATGCACAATAATCACAAATGAAAAAATACAAAAAAAGAGGGCCAACCAAGCAATGACAAAGCCAATAAATACAGGGGGTGAAAAAAATGGAACAAGGGCACACCCCCAACTCCACCTACATAAAAGCCACAAATCCCTACCATGATCCTTTGCAAATTCCACTGACCTGCCAGCAGAGAACACCATCACACAGCAAACACAGACACAGCTCATCCAACACAAAAGCCACACACCATTAGCACCTCAACAAATAGCACCCTCACACACACACAGCAAAACCTACACTCACACACCCTCACTTGCACACACACACACATCAATCACCACCACCACCCATCACCATGCCCCTAAAGAAGAATCCAAAGTTCCTAGATAGTGAATTGGAAGTCATGGTAGACGAGATCCTGAGGGTAGAGCCACAGTTGTTTGGCACATTGGTCCAACAGACCCCCATGTCGCAGAAAACCAAGATGTGGGCGAGGATCGTCGACAGGGTGAACGCACAATCACCATGTTTGCGCACAAAGGAAGACATCCAGAACAGGTGGTATGATGTGCGCAGGAGGGTCAGGGACCTACTGAAGAAGGATTACCTCCTGAGCCAGCACACCGGCAGTGGCCCTCCTGCCAAACCAGTATACCTCAGGAGGAGAAGGTGCGGGCCATCCTACCACCAGTGAGCGTATATGGACTAACAAACATCCCAGAGCCTGGTGAGTACACAACTAATATACACAATATTGTGTGCCAATACACACACATCACTGTCAAGGGGACAGTCAAACCATGCACCCCTAGCAAATCAACAGCAACCAAAAGATAATCATCCCAAAAA
Source organism: Calotriton arnoldi (assembly GCA_963921515.1). Classification (NCBI taxonomy): domain Eukaryota; kingdom Metazoa; phylum Chordata; class Amphibia; order Caudata; family Salamandridae; genus Calotriton; species Calotriton arnoldi. Next base: position 3,021,230 of record CAWUFW010000003.1, on the reverse strand, counting down.
GTGTATGTCAGTCAGATAAACACAATACATGCCATCTCATAGTGATATGTAACTGTGTCATGACATGTACAAATCCAATACCAAATTGAGCTAGGCAGTGGCACAAATCTAACCAACAAACACTGTCAGATATTTAGCCACCACTAGAACAACACCTCACAGGGAAGCTCACAGAAAGGAAGGAATCCTGTGTATGCTGGTGAAGTCAGTGTAGCCAAGAGCATGATGGGACTCGTAGTAACAGATAATGGGCAGCCTCACATTTGGACCATCAACACCACTCAGAACCATGCTCACAACACAGGGAGTGGATAAGGACTGACAAGATGGCTGACACTGGGTACTGCTGTGGGGAGCACAAGGCCCTGCTGGGAACTGTGCACCAACAAACAGCACAACACCACTTCCTGACATCCTGAAAGCCAACTTGCACTCCCTGCAATGCAAGCACATTGCATGGTGGGATATCTGGCTGGGTGGGAAGGAGGACTCACAGCACTGACCATAGTTACAAGCAGCTCACCTCACACACCCCCTCAAAACAAACTCCACATAACCCACCTGGGAGAATGCAATGCCTCACATACCAAATGAAGATCCCACAAAGAACCACCACCCTGGGTAATGCTGTGTGAAGCACAGGGACACTCTTGGGACTTGTAGCCAAACAAACGCAAGGACAACACTGTCAGCCTTCCTGTCAGCACAGGCACACTACCCCACAGGGAAGCAGAGTCCAAAGGAAGGAAGTACGGGCATGCTGGGAAGGGGGTGTAGGCAATAGCATGATGGGAGTTGTAGTCACAGATACTGCTCACCATCACAATTGGCCCATCAACACCACTCTGAACCATGCTCACATCACAGGGAGTGGATAAGGACTGACAAGATGGCTGACACTGGGTACTGCTGTGGGGAGCACAAGGCCCTGCTGGGAACTGTGCACCAACAAACAGCACAACACCACTGCCTGACATCCTGAAAGCCAACTTGCACTCCCTGCAATGCAAGCACGTTGCATGGTGGGATATCTGGCTGGGTGGGAAGGAGGACTCACAGCACTGACCATAGTTACAAGCAGCTCACCTCACACACCCCTCAACACAAACTCCACATAACCCACCTGGGAGAATGCTATGCCTCACATACCAAATGAAGATCCCACAAAGAACCACCACCCTGGGTAATGCTGTGTGAGGCACAGGGACACTCTTGGGACTTGTAGCCAAACAAACGCAAGGACAACACTGTCAGCCTTCCTGTCAGCACAGGCACACTACCCCACAGGGAAGCAGAGTCCAAAGGAAAGAAGAATGGGCATGCTGGGAAGGGGGGTGTAGGCAATAGCATGATGGGAGTTGTAGTCACAGATACTGCTCACCCTCACAATTGGCCCATCAACATCACTCTGAACCATGCTCACATCACAGGGAGTGGATAAGGACTGACAAGATGGCTGACACTGGGTACTGCTGTGGGGAGCACAAGGCCCTGCTGGGAACTGTGCACCAACAAACAGCACAACACCACTGCCTGACATCCTGAAAGCCAACTTGCACTCCCTGCAATGCAAGCACGTTGCATAGTGGGATATCTGGCTGGGTGGGAAGGAGGACTCACAGCACTGACCATAGTTACAAGCAGCTCACCTCACACACCCTCTCAACACAAACTCCACATAACCCACCTGGGAGAATGCTATGCCTCACATACCAAATGAAGATCCCACAAAGAACCACCACCCTGGGTAATGCTGTGTGAAGCACAGGGACACTCTTGGGACTTGTAGCCAAACAAACGCAAGGACAACACTGTCAGCCTTCCTGTCAGCACAGGCACACTACCCCACAGGGAAGCAGAGTCCAAAGGAAGGAAGTACGGGCATGCTGGGAAGGGGGTGTAGGCAATAGCATGATGGGAGTTGTAGTCACAGATACTGCTCACCCTCACAATTGGCCCATCGACACCACTCTGAACCATGCTCACATCACAGGGAGTGGATAAGGACTGACAAGATGGCTGACACTGGGTACTGCTGTGGGGAGCACAAGGCCCTGCTGGGAACTGTGCACCAACAAACAGCACAACACCACTGCCTGACATCCTGAAAGCCAACTTGCACTCCCTGCAATGCAAGCACGTTGCATGGTGGGATATCTGGCTGGGTGGGAAGGAGGACTCACAGCACTGACCATAGTTACAAGCAGCTCACCTCACACACCCCCTCAACACAAACTCCACATAACCCACCTGGGAGAATGCTATGCCTCACATACCAAATGAAGATCCCACAAAGAACCACCACCCTGGGTAATGCTGTGTGAAGCACAGGGACACTCTTGGGACTTGTAGCCAAACAAACGCAAGGACAACACTGTCAGCCTTCCTGTCAGCACAGGCACACTACCCCACAGGGAAGCAGAGTCCAAAGGAAGGAAGTACGGGCATGCTGGGAAGGGGGTGTAGGCAATAGCATGATGGGAGTTGTAGTCACAGATACTGCTCACCCTCACAATTGGCCCATCAACACCACTCTGAACCATGCTCCCATCACAGGGAGTGGATAAGGACTGACAAGATGGCTGACACTGGGTACTGCTGTAGGGAGCACAAGGCCCTGCTGGGAACTGTGCACCAACAAACAGCACAACACCACTGCCTGACATCCTGAAAGCCAACTTGCACTCCCTGCAATGCAAGCACGTTGCATGGTGGGATATCTGGCTGGGTGGGAACGAGGACTCACAGCACTGACTATGGTTACAAGCAGCTCACCTCACACACCCCCTCAACACAAACTCCACATAACCCACCTGGGAGAATGCTATGCCTCACATACCAAATGAAGATCCCACAAAGAACCACCACCCTGGGTAATGCTGTGTGAAGCACAGGGACACTCTTGGGACTTGTAGCCAAACAAACGCAAGGACAACACTGTCAGCCTTCCTGTCAGCACAGGCACACTACCCCACAGGGAAGCAGAGTCCAAAGGAAGGAAGAATGGGCATGCTGGGAAGGGGGGTGTAGGCAATAGCATGATGGGAGTTGTAGTCACAGATACTGCTCACCCTCACAATTGGCCCATCAACACCACTCTGAACCATGCTCACATCACAGGGAGTGGATAAGGACTGACAAGATGGCTGACACTGGGCACTGCTGTGGGGTGCACAAGGCCCTGCTGGGAACTGTGCAACAACCAACAGCAAGACACCATGAATGACATCCTGAGAGTCAACCTGAACCCACTGCAAGGGTGGCATGCTTCATGGTGGGATAACTGGGCTTGGTGGAGAAGGATGGCCGGATGTCCACCAAATACAACAAATGCTGGCCATGCACCCACCTCAACATTCACATTGAAATGCCCCAGGTATGCATGACAATGTGCTACACCAATATCAACCTCTTACTGTGACAACTTAGGACAATGCAATGTACATGCCCGCATCCAGAGGTACAGTCACAACTGTCAGGTGTGTGAACCATTGATGCCTGTAGAAACATAACATACAATGTGTGTCTCTTCCAAATACAGGTGATGATGGGGACACAGCAGCAGGCGAGGAGGAGTCCCTTTCCCAGGCTCCGGGGGACACAGAGCTCACTGGTGTGGAACAGCCTCTGCCCTCCTCGGATGGCGAAGACCTAACTGGCACCTCCGGTGTGAGTCATCATGCAGCACCAGCTGGACCAACATCTGCACCCCCTGCACCCACCCCTCCAACAACTGCCAACACACAGACCACCCCCGCCGACACGGACAGTACAAGGACCACCGATGGCAACAGCACAGGGCCCCAGGCCCAGCGTGGAGCAATGGACGACAACACCACTAACAACCCCCAAGGGGGCCTTGGGTCACCTGTGCGTGCCACCGCAGGTCCTGCACGTGTCGCCAGGGGTGGTGGGAGGGGTGGTAGACATAGGTCGCTGCTTGCAGAGGGGTCTGGACTGCATGATGACCCACAACTGGCACGCATCGCTGATGCATACCAGGATAGCACCGGAGAGGTCAGACAGGTCGTGGGGATCCTCAAGGACATACAACAGCAGCAGGCTGCCCATCATGCCCACTTGGACTCCCACATGTCCCGTGTGGAGACACACATGTCTCACATGGAGTCCAAGTGGGACACATTGCAAGAACTCACAGTGGTGCATAGGGACATATTGACATGCCTCCGCCAGATTAGCACCAACATGGCCACACCTCCCTGTGTGCCCACAACATCTGGTGCTGCAACAACTGACACCGCCACAGGGAGGGAGGAGGACTCTGGCGGAGACTCCCCTGCACCGCCGCAGCCTGCACGTGAGGGTCCCCCAAAGAAGAGGGGTCGTCCGAGGAAGGAAAACTGAGAGGTTGATGGCCACGTACATCCCCCAGGAAGCCAACACCCGTTCCGGAAATTCTCCTTTGTGTGCAAACGTTTCACCCTGTCGAATGCAACACTACTCTCCCACATGACATGGGGAGTTCAAGTTGGACTAATGTATCATATGACTGTGGACTTCACTCAGGAAATTTCTGCTACCAAGACTTCCAACTCATCTGGGAACTTTGGATCACAATCCCAATGTACAGCACCCACCATCCTGTGCACTATACACACACACATTTCTGTAAATAAAATCACTAGTACACCATACTTGCCTCTGTTGTTATTCAAATGTGGATACTGTTATGGTTATGGTGATGATGATCTGCTAAATTACACTGTGTATGCTAACTGCTACAGCAAGTACACCGTCGTGTGAGTCATGGTGACGTGACACATATGAGGGAGACACACCACTAGGGCTACACAACACAGAGACACCAGGGCCATCGGACTCATCGCCCACAGTGATGTTGCCAGGAAATACAGTGGAATGCACAGACACCACACCTATTCAGAGTCTGTGTCAACTAGCCCACAGGTGCAGTAAGCAAATGTCAGTCAGATGTGTGACCACAGACAACGCACATCCCAAAGTGAAGCACAGGTTCATTACACATTTGCAACATGTTGTTTCCACTACAAATGCAAGGTTTACCCACGTGGCAGTGGCCACACAGTCAACAAGTGCAGAAGATATGAAGTCCAGGGGTGTGTGGCACATCACTTGTAGGCAAACTACTGCTGCCACCCTGAAAGCTGAATCATGGTGTCGGGGGATCCAAGTTGACCAAAGTACTCAGTAAGCACCCTGTGAAGGACAGACATGACACACAGTTAAAACCACTGAAGAACAGGACAGAACTGCAATACTCATGCCCAATACATGTTACAAGACAACTACACAAAACCAAGTTAGCATGTCAAAACTGTTGGGGAGTACAGACTACCTGTAAGGACACATTGCTGCACGCATCCAGTCAAGTAGCACATGGCCACACTCAAACAGCACCAGAGCACCACCCACACATATCATGCAAACTCACATCATTCACATTACATCTCCCTGGATACTCACATTCAGCTGAAGAAGTTGGTGATGAGCTGTGTGCGGACATCACCATCATCATCATCACTGGCATCGTGGTCCAGGCCAGGATCCTCCACAGGTGGCGGACGTTGGTCATCGTCATCCAGGATGAGAGGCAACTCCTTCCGCACTGCCAGGTTGTGTAGCATGCAGCAGACGATGACAATCTTGCACACCTTTGCTGGGGCATATGGGAGGGCCCCTCCTGTCTTGTCCAGGCAGCGGAAGCGGCTCTTCAGGAGACCAAATGTCCGCTCAATCACTCTCCTGGTCCGACCTTGTGCCTCATTGTAGCGCATCTGGGCTGGTGTCACAGGGTTCCTGAGGGGTGTCAGCAACCACGGCATGTTGGGGTATCCGGAGTCACCTACGGACAGACAAGTGCACATTAGCTGATTTGGAAAAGTGGGTGGAATACTACAGATCAGAACACACACAATGGTACAAAGTCAGTAAACACCGACAAGACAGGCACGCTGGTTCTGCATCTGTGCCATCATCCTCGGGATGCGACTACTCCTCATCACGTAGGCATCGTGTGCTGAACCAGGGAAACAGGCACACACATGTGTGATGCTCATATCTGCAAGACATACCACCAGAGCATTGATCGAATGGTAATGTTTACGGTTCCGGTATGCCTGCTCATGTGCCTGTGGTGGTATCAAAGCCACATGTGTCCCATCAATGGAGCCAATGACATGTGGCATCCTCCCCAGGGCATAGAAGTCACTCTTGACGTCAGTGAGTTGCTGACGTGTAGGGAAATAGATGTACTGGTTCAGGCATCTCAACATTGCCTCCAAAACATCGCGTAGCACACGGCTGAACATAGTCTGTGACATCCCACCGGCAGTCGCCACAGTGTGTTGAAAGGTACCGGTGGCAAAGAAGTGTAGGGCTGCCATTACCTTCACCTTGGGGGTCAGCGCCGTAGGGTACGTCCGGCCAGGTTGCAAATGTGGTGCCAAGCGCACTGCCAAATCATCAATCAGCTGCCTGGTGAAGCGGTACCGTCGGATGATGTCACGTTCCACCATCGTTGCCAGGTCAGGGAATGGTCTATGGACAGCTGGAGCCCTGCAGTGCATAGGTTGAAGAAAGAAAGATTGTCAGTCACCCCACATATGTGCCATTCACCATACTCAATTTCACATGATACATCATTACGAGACACAAGTACTTGATGTGTGTGCCGTTCTGTTCGGACATAACTCACACCTACATGCCCATCATCTAACTTCTCAGTACAACATGTGTGCACAACAGGTACCAGGTTGTGCTATGGGAAACCATTAGGCTGTGTCACAGTACCCATTTCCTGCTGTCACGTTCCACACACACACCACAGTGACATGTCTGGACAGATGCGCCACAGGCATCACAGCTCATTGACAGGTAGATTCCCAGTGACCCTGTCTTGCCACATGGACACTGGCATGACATGGCGTATCATGTACACGTCAGAAAAACAAACATGACTCCCACAGGTAGTGGCCCCTGTCGCCTCCGCAGGACAGACATGGACGCCAGTGACGCACAACATCAAAGTCCATGCACAAACAACGTTGATGTGGAGACTGTCTCCCATCGTGTACATGGAATCAGAGACATCGGAAACACAACATGCACACAGACTGTGGAGGGACATCACTATTGTGGCAATGGGTCATCCTGTGACGTACATGCCTTCCCCCATGGGACCCTGGGGGTATGTGACATGTCACACACATACACAACCTGGAAATGTGACCATGCCACATGCTCCGAAATGAACTGTTGCACATCACAGTGGTCATGTGCACAACACACAAAGGACCCTGTCCCCATTAACACATGCACAGCCTGGGTGTGGCTGCCCACAAGTGCCACCACAGAAACCACATGTTAACCCCCATACACAGAAAAGGTAATGCAGCCTTACATGCCTTAGGAAACAGTGTGGACTGGGTGTGGTGTTGTAGGTGTGCCCCTGTGTCTCTGGCAGGTATATGTGGCTGGCATACGTTCACCAGTGACAAGCATGGTGACATATGCGACTGACTTGTACAGGTACGCGTTGTACAGCAATGGACCGATCGGTGTGCCCGGCCGGCCCATTGCATCTGTTGTGAGCGGGTACGCGTTGTACAGCAATGGACAGATCGGTGCGCACGCATTGGCTGGGGCCTGGCATGGCAACGGACGCGTTTTCGAAGCTCCAACGAATCTGATGCAGTGAATTCAGTTGGCCAGCCACAACAATGTTGCAAAATCATGGCTGTCATGAAGTTGAAGATTTGAAGGATGCTGTGGGCGTGTATTAGTGCTGCTATTCCATGGATTGGTCAGATTCAGAAGATGCAAACGACTTGGACCTATCACTTTGGACACATGGGACAGTATCTGCCTCTGTAGCACACATATAATGCTGGCTGTTCCCCTGAGAGCTCACTTGCCTGCACTACATGCTCCAGGACGACATCTGCCACCAATACTGCTGCTGTCTCTGCATCCTCTGGCTACTGCAATGGCACGTACTGTGGAGAGAGCCCCAGCCTTGAGGAGAACCAGGCCCTGCTGGACAACCTCATTCCACAGTACAGCAAGCTGTATGGGAAACCAGGGGAGCAGGTGAGTGTGCTGTCCACTGCCTTACTAATTGTGCATGTTGTCTGACTAGCAGGACTTAGTGTGCACACCACTGGCTAGCATGCTCACTGAGTAGTTGTCACACCCCAAAGTGTATAGTTACATGCACTGAACAGGTACAGTGCAGTAACAGTGCATTCCAACAAGGTTTACTTCCCATGCAATGATACCATGTAGTAACTGCTGGCAAACTGTTCATAGCCATCGTTGCACTGCCTATGTACATCATATGCCCCTGTGATTGAGACATGTATCTCCAACTGTGTGATGCACGTATATGTTGCATGTGTAGTAATGGCCTTTTCACTTTGTCATCCTCACAGGTTGATGGCCACCAGAAGCAGGAAATCTGGCTGACCATCGCCCGGGCAGTAAGATCCGTGGGGGTCTACAAGCGCAGGATCCGCAACTGCCAGAAGAGGTGGCAGGACCTTTGGGGCTGGACCCGGAGGATCGCAAGGGTCCAGCTGAAGCTGTCGCCTCCTCGCAGGAGGGGCGGACACCGGACCCTGACCCCCACATGCTCCGGATCCTGGCGGTGGTCTTCCCTGACCTGGATGGGCAGCTGAAGGGCAGACAGCAGCAAGGAGGGGGTGAGTCCATGACTGCACTGTGCACTTTGTCTGACATGCTATGTGCCCTCCTCTGGCCTGGTTAAACTTCCATAGTACATCAGTCATGTGGTCCAGGACCCATGTCCCTCATTTGTGACATGCCCACTTCTCCTCTGATACGCATATGTGTGGCCCTTACAGTCAGGAAATTGTGTCACTTGGGGACTGTGTCATTGCATTTAGCTTCGCTCAAGGTGGGGGACAGCATTTGTTCCCATGACTATTTTGTGCGATTCATGGGTGGGTCAATTGCTTACACAATGCCTAAGTTCTGACATGTAATCTGGGTGTAACTTTGATATGTGATCCACTTGCTGATCTGAATCACCACATGTCCCTGGGGAATTTGGCACACACCCATGCTGCCGGTGGGAACAATGTTTGGGCCTCAGGAGTATGTGTATCAAGTGTGTCACACATGCTTAGCCACCTGCCTACTGTCCAGGACTCATCCCTCTTACAGGTGGAGCTGGACAGTCATGCCTATTCCAGGGCATACAATACACTCTGTACTCCCACTCCCGTGTATCATCTGGCATGTTGTGATCAGTGAAATGTACCATCAGGTGTCTGCCTCTGTCTCATTGTGCTGTGTCTTCGTTGTCAGGACTACTGGTATGTTTATCGGTTAGGGCTCAGCATGCCATCGGAGATGTGACCATGATAGACGATACTTCTGTGACTTATAGGTGTCTGATCACTTGACTGTGCACACAGGTGTATGCGACTGTGACTTTCAGGCAGCTGTTTTTCATTCACAGCACACTGTGAGGTGCTCATGTTCAGAGAGTTGTGTTTCGTGTCCCCCATATGTCCAATTGGTATGACGTGGACAAATAGTAGTTCAGATGATGTTGTTTTTGGGGGATGGACATGTGCACTTGTCAGTTACATTACTTGCATTCCCCATGTCCTAGGATTGTGACACAGTGCAGACTGTTGTTGGCTGGCTGCCATGGCCATGTGACTGGAGACAGTGATGTATGACTTTGCACGCATGCCTGTGTCATGGCATTAAACTTCCTAAGACTGATCCTGCAGGGGAGTGACATGTGCAACATGCACCCCATTGTGGCATTGACTATCCGGACATGGGTGGATCATGGTGTCTGGTGCTGGTATGCATCACATGCATTTCTATTTAGACTCTGGCCATCCCTTTCTCTGGACACCTGCACTGACTCAGTGGCAAGAGATGTGATGTGTGCATGTTCACATACTTCACCGTGTTCCCTGCAATGTCCAACAACTGTGTAGGTGGTGCATGTGTCCACACTGGGGTCTTACCATCAGACAGGCACCAGACAGATGGGTGCAAGTGCAAGAAGGGGGTGAGTCCCATGGTTGACCATCAGACTGACAATTGGCTTCCCCGAATCTGTGTGAGGACTTTAGGCAATGTTCAACTAAGGATGCCAGGGCTTGCTCTGTGATGTGCTGTACTTACTGTGGTGTGTGCGGTCAGTGCAGGTGACTGATGTTTGTCTGTTTCCCTAATTGTTTGCAGATACATCCACGGCCACAGGAGGGGACAGCTCCACGGACCAGGAGGTGCTGCGGAGCCAGACTGGGTCAGCATCCGACGAGTGGTCAGAGGGACCCAGTGGCACAGAGGGCGAGGGGAGCCACACCGAGGAGTCCTCAGCACCATCCACCTCAGCTGAGGACCACAGCAGCTCGGAGGATGACTCCCTTGTGGAGGCGGGTCTCAGCAGCCACCAAAGGCCAGCTAGTCTGTCTGGCCCCGCCACCACCACCACCACCACCGCCCTCCCATTGGCTCCCATTCCTGAGGTCCGTGGAGGCTCCCGTGTTCGGGAGCGTGTCTCCTTCGTGCCAGGCACCGCACCCCCTGCCCCTGTGTCCCCTGCTGCCCTGAGTGAGGAGTCTGTGTACCTCCTTCGGCAGCTCCATGTAGGGCAGACAGCAATGCTGAGTGTCCTCCATGCACACACCACTCTGTTGACACAGCTGGTGTCGTTCATGGAGGGCATCTCGACGGGTATGTCTGCCCTACAGAGGAGCAATAAGTCCATGGACTCCTCCCTGACGGCAGCCGTGTCCCTCCTCCAACAGTCCCTCACCCCTCCCACCTCTGCCCCATCCACACTTCCTGCCACCCTACCTGTCCAAAGCACATGCACACCTGCACAATCACCCAAGCACACAGACACGAGCAGCACAGACACACCCAAGAGAAAGGCAAGACGTGCACACAAGCATCCTCAGGGGACTGATACCACACACACAGGGGATGGGGAACAGACACACACACAGGCATCCACAGTCACTCCGCAGTCCTCCAAATCCTCTCCCTCCAAGACCCCTTCCCTTGCCTCACCTGCTACCCCACCTACACAGCAGATCTTCCTGTGTGACCTCGGCCTCTTCCCCTCCGATCCTGCTGATCCAGCATACCGGGGGAAGAGGAAGTCCACCCACACAGAGGGAGTGCCCCTCACCCCCGGACACCCTCCCCCAGGCGCAGGCAGACACAGGACCCCATTCGGAAGTCCCCCGGACCAGGAAGAGCAAGACCCCACCACCACCACCACGCAGCTCCACCACCCAGTCTCTCTCCTCCATCCCCCAGGCCACCACTCCACAGGTTCCCCCGCCACACCCTGCCCCAGGTTCCCCCACACACTGATACCACATCCCCAGACTGCTTAGGCCCTCCCCCTGCCACTTGCTCTTCCACCCCCAACCCAGACGCTCTGCCTGATAGTGCCACTGGTGTAGAGACCGGGTCCCCCCCTCTGTCCTGCCCACCTCATCTGCCCACCCTTCCACTCCCTTGGAGTCATGCACTGCAGTGGAGTCCACAACCACCCCGTCTGACTCGGGCACTGCAGTGGGGACCCAGTCCACTACATCAGACCAGCCCACTGCAGTGGTTGCACCACCCACCACCCCTTCACTGCCTCACTCTGCCATCCCCTGATCCTGTCCATGCGGTGCCTGGCCTGCCCCTTGTATGCCCCTCCAAGGGGGATGTCCCCTGTCCGTACCAGTGCAGGCAAGCAATGGGTGACCAGTTGTCACTTATCACCCTGTTGGGACTGTGATTTTGGACTGGCCATTGGCCTTAGTTTCCTTTGGACTTCAGAGTTTTCCTTGACATTTGCTGAATAAAGCCTCTTTTTGTTTAATTGTGGGTTTTCTTTTGATGTACATGATGTGGATGAGTAGCATCCTGCATTTGCAGTTGTAATAGTGTTCATATCAGGAAAATGAAGTGTTGCTGTGATGGACTCCATGTGGTCCATGGGATATGTGTCCTGTTGTAGTCTGGATCTATGGCATCCTTTGCTGCAGTCTGAGGGTGTAATGTTCAGCATTTGACACAGGGATGTACGTTTAGCATTTGTAAATGAACATCTTTGTCTTACACTGATGCACATCTGGTGGGCTTACCACTGTTCAATGTTCCGATTTCCCTGACTGTGTGCCCAGCTCCACTGGACATGCAGTTTTGCACATCAATGTCGAAGGACTCATCTGTGTATACAGTGCAACTTGCTTGACACGTGTTTTGGGTGTATGCAGATGACTGACGTGACACTCCCGTACCCAGGCTGATGTGAGCAGAGCCTTCTGTGTGTTGTAGTTGTTGACTCACTGACGGAGTGTTCTGCTGACATGTTTGGGTCGTGCACAGACAAGGTTTGGCACAGCGGACCTTCCACAGGAGTGGAGTGCCCTCATGGCAGTGTGTAATCCGGTGACATTGCGTGGGCCTGTGTTGTGTGTTGTGTAAGCATGTCTGTGCGTGTTCCCTTCCCTTTTCCTACACAGGCTGTGTCCCTAGGGATGTTCCTGTTTGTGATGCTTGCTGAGTTGTTCTGTGTTCATCCAGCATCTTGGACCTGGTTTCTCCGTGATGTGGGTGCATGGCAAACTAATGTTCATGAGGTTGTCATCCCAGGTTGTCTTTGTTGTCAGGGCTGGGGATGTGGTCAAACGCAGATGGGACACATTCAGGATTCCCCTTGGCACTTGTTGTTTACACAAGTCATGTGATTTACAGTTTGTGGTAGCTTTCAGTGATTGTGACACGTTGTGTGTGTGACTGCTGCCACTCCTCAGGGTCAGAGCTGCAATGTTGGAAGTTGTGTACGTGTGTTCTTAGTGTGTCACCTTGGCTTCTTCGTTGGTGTGTGACTATGGCCAGGATCCCATTGATTGTGGTGGATTTCACATCATGCCCATGTACAGCGTACTGTGCTGTGTGTCAGACATTGACGAGTCTTGTTGACTGGCCATGTGTGATGGCTTTCTGCACCTTAGTTCCCACCACCACCCCTGGTATTGTCATGGGTGCATGTGCAATGTCACCAGTCCATGTGAGCTTCACTGCTGCACATTGGTGGAGATCAGGGTGTGTGGTGTTGAGTGTGTGCAAATGTGAGTTGTTGCACGGCTAGACTCCTACTTCCATATTGGCCTTGGCTGGCAGGCCGTGCTTATTGATTAGAGCTTGTGTAGGTGTGATGGTAGTTTGTTGCTCAGGACACATGGCTGTGGTTCACAGTGTGAACGACATCTACCTTTGTCATCACAGTGGGATTATCATGCAGGCTAGTGTCAGCACAATGTGGGGTCCCTGGGGGTAGTGCTGTGGTGGGTCTGTCTCTTGCTGTGTTAGTTGCTGTTCCTACAAGCTTGTGTGACATGTGTAATTTGGGCTCCCTCTCATCTAACAATGCCTGATTGCCCACATAGGGGTATCCGATCCATGAGTAACTTTTGTATGGCACTGTATACACATCTGTGTGGTTGGAATTCAGGCCTCCTCATGTGTTGTGTGGTTGCCTGGGGACACTGGCACACCCCCCATCACCCGTTGTGTTTGATATGCAGTGTGAGTCTGCCTGTTTGTGTTTGTGCCTTAGCACCACTGCATTGGCATATCTTGAGTGTGCCATTGGCTGTATGTTGTTTGGTGGCTTTCCCCTGCTGTCCCTGGGACTCCTAGGTCATCAGTCAGCACAATAATCATGGTTTGTATGTCCCATTGCTGCCATGGTATGGTATTTGTTCACCTCACATCTACAGTCTCCACAGGATATCTACATTTGTGTGTCCATTGGTGCAGATATGTGGGTCAGCATTATGATGGTCACTTCTGTCATTGTGTTATTTGTGAATGTTGACAATGTGGGACCCCATGGGTGATGTTTGTATGCACATGGCCAAAACGATGTTTCAGTGACACTGCACTGTTTGCCTCGACCAATCTATGTTGCTATGGGACACAAGCACTACTATGCCACTGATGTGTTTGTTGTTGTGTGACCAGGATTCATCCATGCAGTTTGGCTTTGGCAGCTTTTACCATGACTACACTTACCTTATGATCACTGTGGTGATGGTGCTTTCGGCCCCATTGCCACACTGTTCAAAAGGTGCATCAGCTATGGACCCCATACTTACCTTTTGGTCACTGTGGTGATGGGGCTTTAGGCCCCATTACCACACTGTTCAAAAATGTGCATCAGCTATGGACACCACACTTCCCTTTTGGTCACTGTGGTGATGGGGCTTTAGGCCCCATTGCCACACTGTTCAGAAAGTGCATCAGCTATGGACACCACACTTCCCTTTTGGTCACTGTGGTGATGGGGCTTTAGGCCCCATTGCCACACTGTTCAAAAAGTGCATCAGCTATGGACACCACACTTCCCTTTTGGCAATTTTGGTGATGGGGCTTTAGGCCCCATTGCCACACTGTTCAAAAAGTGCATCAGCTATGGACACCACACTTCCCTTTTGGTCACTGCGGTGATGGGGCTTTAGGCCCCATTGCCACACTGTTCAAAAAGTGCATCAGCTATGGACACCACACTTCCCTTTTGGTCACTGTGGTGATGGGGCTTTAGGCCCCATTGCCACACTGTTCAAAAAGTGCATCAGCTATGGACACCACACTTCCCTTTTGGTCACTGTGGTGATGGGGCTTTTGGCCCCATTGCCACACTGTTCAAAAAGTGCATCAGCTATGGACACCACACTTCCCTTTTGGTCACTGTGGTGATGGGGCTTTAGGCCCCATTGCCACACTGTTCAAAAATGTGCATCAACTATGGGCCCCACACTTCCCTTTTGGTCACTGTGGTGATGGGGCTTTAGGCCCCATTGCCACACTGTTCAAAAAGTGCATCAGCTATGGACACCACACTTCCCTTTTGGTCACTGTGGTGATGGGGTGTTCGAGCCCATTGCCACAGTGGACATGGTTGGCTTGCATTGTGGAGGCCACACACATTTATGTGTGACACATGTGATAGGGGGTCACATTGTATGTTCAATGTCATGTTCAGTCTTGTAGGCATTTGATACAGACAACACACGCTTGTCAGGGTGTTGGGGGGGATGTAATTTTCTGTCATTCCTTACGTGGGAGTATGCTGGTTGTGTCATGCATTACCCGTCCTATGAGTAGGGGTGGTGTTAGTGGTAGGCATCCATCCCCCCATGAGTGGGGATGGTAGTAGTGACAGGCATCCAGCCCCCCCTGAGTAGGGGTGGTGGTGGTGGCAGGCATCCAGGCCCCCCTGAGTAGGGGTGGTGGTGGTAGTGGCAGGCATCCATCCCCCTAAGGGTGGGGATGGTAGTAGTGACAGGCACCCAGCACCCCCTGGATAGGGGTGGTGATAGTGGCAGGCATCCATCCCCCTAAGGGTGGGGATGGTAGTAGTGACAGGCATCCAGGCACCCATGATTAGGGGTGGTGGTAGGCATCCATCCCCCCATGAGTGGGGATGGTAGTAGTGACAGGCATCCAGCCCCCCATGAGTGGGGATGGTAGTAGTGACAGGCATCCAGCCTCCCCTGAGTAGGGGTGGTGGTAGTGACAGGCATCCAGGCCCCCCTGGGTAGGGGTGGTAGTAGTGGCAGTCATCCAGCCCCCTAAGGGTGGGTATGGTAGTAGTGACAGGCATCCAGGCCCCCCTGAGTAGGGGTGGTGGTAGTGGTAGGCATCCAGCCTCCCCTGAGTAGGGGTGGTGGTAGTGACAGGCATCCATCCCCCTAAGGATGGGGATGGTAGTAGTGACAGGCATCCATACCCCCTGAGTAGGGGTGGTAGTGACAGGCATCCAGCCCCCCTGAGAAGGGGTGGTGGTGGTGGCAGGCATCCAGGCCCCCTGAGTAGGGGTGGTGGTAGTGGCAGGCATCCATCCCCCTAAGGGTGGGGATGGTAGTAGTGACAGGCATCCAGCCCCCCAGATAGGGGTGGTGGTAGTGGCAGGCATCCATCCCCTAAGGGTGGGGATGGTAGTAGTGACAGGCATCCAGGCACCCATGATTAGGGGTGGTGGTAGTGGTAGGCATCCATCCCCCATGAGTGGGGATGGTAGTAGTGACAGGCATCCAGCCCCCATGAGTGGGGATGGTAGTAGTGACAGGCATCCAGCCCCCTGGATAGTGGTGGTGGTAGTGGCAGGCATCCATCCCCCTAAGGGTGGGGATGGTAGTAGTGACAGGCATCCAGCCCCCCCTGAGTAGGGGTGGTGGTAGTGACAGGCATCCATCCCCCTAAGGATGGGGATGGTAGTAGTGACAGGCATCCAGCCCCCCTGGATAGGGGTGGTGGTAGTGGCAGGCATCCATCCCCCCCTGAGTAGGGGTGGTGGTAGTGACAGGCATCCAGCCCCCCCTGAGTAGGGGTGGTGGTGGTGGCAGGCATCCAGGCCCCCCTGAGTAGGGGTGGTGGTAGTGGCAGGAATCCATCCCCCTAAGGGTGGGGATGGTAGTAGTGACAGGCATCCATGCCCCCCTGAGTAGGGGTGGTGGTAGTGACAGGCATCCAGGTCCCCTGAGTAGGGGTGGTAGTAGTGGCAGGCATCCAGCCCCCTAAGGGTGGGTATGGTAGTAGTGACAGGCATCCAGGCCCCCTGGATAGTGGTGGTGGTAGTGGCAGGCATCCATCCCCCTAAGGATGGGGATGGTAGTAGTGACAGGCATCCAGCCCCCTGGATAGGGGTGGTGGTAGTGGCAGGCATCCATCCCCTAAGGGTGGGGATGGTAGTAGTGACAGGCATCCATGCCCCCTGAGTAGGGGTGGTGGTAGTGACAGGCATCCAGGCCCCCTGAGTAGGGGTGGTAGTAGTGGCAGGCATCAAGCCCCTAAGGGTGGGTATGGTAGTAGTGACAGGCATCCAGGCCCCCCTGAGTAGGGGTGGTGGTAGTGGTAGGCATCCAGCCCCCCCTGAGTAGGGGTGGTGGTGGTGGCAGGCATCTAGCCACCCATGAGTAGGGGTGGTGTTGGTGGTAGGCATCCATCCCCCTATGGGTGTGTATGGCATTGGTGTTGGCCATCCCACCCCTATGGTTCTGCTGTTGCTTGTGTACGTCATTTGTGCATCCCTATGTGTGTGTGACATATTTCGGGTACGTGTAGTTTGTTTGTATTGTTGGTGTTTGACTTACCGTCTGCGCCGTACGCGTCCGTGCCGGTCCCGGTAATAGATGTAGAGTATAGGTAGGACCTGCGCAATGGGATTCATGCTTGGATCGTCTCGTTCGGGTTTCTCGTGTCTTCGACTCGTACTCGTCGCTGGCTTGTTCGTCTCGTAGCCGTGGATCGTCTTGTGGCGCACAACGGAGCTTATGTACGGCTCGCCCGGATGCTCAAACGTGCCGGACGTAGCGACGGGTTCGTCGCGTACGGAATGCGCATCGTACTAGTCCGGCCGGAAGGTGCTGTGTATTTGCTTCCGTGCGGCTCGAATCGGCGTTTACGGATCCGGCTCGGGCGGGGAACAGGAGCTGGATTGGGTGAGTACGGCTCGTTCGGAAACTGGGTTGTTATACGCACCGTACTTGTTCGTCCGGACAAGTGTACGATTCGGTCGGGAAACACGCATTCGGCTTGTATTTTTTCCGGACGAATACTGTTAGGGGCACTTCCGGCCGGGATCGGAATCGACCCCTTAGTCATCTTGTGTGTCTAGAACAGTTTATTAATTTCCATGACATGAAATGACTTTGATTTTGAACAAACTTATCGATCATTTTTTTGTCACATGCATATACTACTGCTTATTTTTTCAAATTGCATTTTATTTTAAAATGTATGCCTGAAATGAAAAGCAATGCTTAAAATGTACAGTACCTTTTGCATTTTTACTATGTTTTTAATGCTTTTAAGCAATATTTTTTAAATATGCGGTACTCCATTTATTGTTTAGCATTTTAAATGTTTCGCATCTTAGTATTATCGTACACACGAAAGTGGAGTGGGTGTTGTATTCCTCTTAGGGTGTCCATAAACGGGCTTTCCAGTATCATGTCCTTATATAGGCACAATTCGCCCTGCCCTTATATAGGCATAAAATCCCAGCCCTTATTTAGGCATTAAACCGTGCACTCCAAATACAGGCATGGTCTCCGACATCCGTCCACCCTAACGTCACAACGAGTTCATGAAGAACAGACCCCTTAGGCTGCGGGAGTTTCCCTAGCCCAGGACTATTGATTTCTTCAAGGACTCCTATATTATGCATGAACCATTATTCCTTAGGGGTTCATTCATGACGTCTTCTGCTGTCCGACTCACGTCAATGCTAACATTCTGAGGTACCTCTCAGGTATAAATATACCTTCCCTAGCCCTTGTAAATCAGAGGAGACCTCGACTTCAGAGGAGCCCGTTTCCCGGCCTGACGCACTGAGAAGACGCTGTTATCCCTGCACGCAGAGAGTCCAGCTTCCAGTGATCTGACTTCCCTTGCGGGGTGTTGGAGTTCGAGTCTGGCAAAGAGATTCCTACCTCTCTCATTCTTCAGGTATGGAGCTGACAAGAACCTAGAGGGACTCTTGGCATACTAGGCTTAACATACTCTTAGTATACCATAGTAAGGAATACTTCACCTACTTCATACCTCTCCCTAGGTTAGGTTAGGTACATTGGGGTAGAACTAGATTAGAAACGCATCGTATGAGTACTCGAATTTTTTGTCTGTGTTATTTATGTAAATGCATATATACTAAAAGATAATGCTATGGCAGTATTATTTATTTCTACTGCTCACACTGTACATTATTTATCTCGTATACTGTCTTGTGATCGTAACAGCACATTTTACTTACACCAGAAACAAGACTGTTCAATAAATCTTTTATTGAAACGCCCGTCTGTTCTTTCTGTCTAACTTTGAGGAAAACTAAGCATGCACGATTGAGCTGAGTGAAATAGTTATCTATTGTTTCCACGACTCTGGGACACGTTCTGATTCTAAAGGGAAACAAAGTGGTCATGTTTTGCGGCTGCCAGAAACTACTCCCTTCTTGTCGTCAAGAAGTTTCTAGTGGCCACTGAGCTAGCTGGCACAAGTAATTAAGTTTAATATACTCGATAGGGACATACTGACCTTAGTCCTATGTCAAACCTATAGGATATATTATTCCAATGCGCAGAGCCTATTAGGGAAATAGGAGCTACACTACAGCAGTGCATGTGTTAGTGCCTGGGCCATTGCATGAGTACATGGGTAGTGACTGGATGATTACAGTACGGCAAGGAGAGTGCATGGTGAATTTATAAGTGCTTGTGTTTTGGCGCAGTGATTAGATAAGGACATGGAACTGGCTGGGTGATTGGAGGAGTGCATGGGTAGTGACATGGAGATAGCTGGACTGCATCAGTAGTGCTCAGGGGATTGTAGCAGTGCATGTGTTAGTGCCTGGGCCATTGCATAAGTACATGGGTACTGACTGGATGATTAGAGTACTGCAAGGAGAGTGCATGGCGAATTTATAAGTGCTTGGGTTTTGGCGGAGTGATTGGATAAGTACATGGTGCTGGCTGGGTGATTGGAAGAATGCATGGGTAGTGACAAGGAGATGGCTGGACTGCAGCAGTAGTGCTCAGGGGATTGTAGCAGTGCATGTGTTAGTGTCTGGGTCATTGCATGAGTACATGGGTAGTGACTGGATGATTAGAGTACTGCAAGGAGAGTGCATGGTGAATGTATAAGTGCTTGGGTTTCGGCGGAGTGATTGGATAAGTACATGGTGCTCGCTGGGTGATTGGAGGAGTGCATGGGTAGTGACAAGGAGATGGCTGGACTGCATCAGTAGTACTCAGGGGATTGTAGCAGTGCATGTGCTAGTGCCTGGGCCATTGCATAAGTACATGGGTAGTGAATGGATGATTAGAGTACTGCAAGGAGAGTGCATGGTGAATTTATAAGTGCTTGTGTTTTGGCGCAGGGATTAGATAAGGACATGGAACTGGCTGGGTGATTGGAGGAGTGCATGGGTAGTGACAAGGAGATGGCTGGACTGCATCAGTAGTGCTCAGGGTATTGTAGCAGTGCATGAGTTAGTGCATGAGTCATTGCAAGAGTGCATGGGTAGTGACTGGATGATTAGAGTGCTGCAAGGAGAGTGCATGGTGAATTTATAAGTGCTTGGGTTTTGGCGGAGTGATTGGATAAGTACACACATGTCACCTCAGGCCCCGCCCCCTCCCTTCACCACTGTGCAAACGCGCCCCCTGGTGGGTTTTAAGTTGGGGGATTAATTCCCCTTGAATCCTGAGGGTCCCTGGGGGCCAACTAGCCCACCAGGTACCTCCAGTAAGCGCCACAGAGCTGCGTTGCAGAGAGGTGGTCCGAGGCCACGCCCCATTTTACACCTCTCTACAACGCAACTCTGTGGTGCTTACTGGACGTACCTGGTGGGCTAGTTGGCCCCCAGGGACCCTCAGGATTCAAGGGGACTTATTCCCCCAACTTAAAACGCGCCACGGGGCGCGTTTGCAGAGTGTTGCTGGGAGGGGGCGGGGCCTCCGGCGCGATGCCGTTTAAAAAAAAAAAAAAAACATTTTTAGAAGGTGTTCTGTGTGGCCCCCCTTCTTTTTCTTTTTTTTGGGGACCTGGGGACCCCATCCCCCAGGGCCTGACCCATTTTTAGGTCTCACCTGAGCCAGCACATGCGCTGCTCTGGCGAGAGTTTTAGTAAGCGGGTTTTGGAAGTGCAAACAGCAGTTTGCTGGTGACCAGCTTGCGTTCACGCGAGCGTGCACGCGCGATCAGGCGCCATATGGCTTCCCTCGCCATATGGCTTCCCTCGCGATTACTTTCACTTTCGAGGCCGCGCGGCCGTGTCAGTTTCATGGCCGCGCGGCCATTGCTTGTTTTACATTCTATGTCCTTATTCTCCCTCTAAACCTTTGATTGTTTTATGGGTCTTCTACCAACCTCATGGCTTAGTTAAAGTTCTGTGTGTTTTCTGGTACCCCATCCCTTGACTTTGATGCTTCTGCTGCGTGCCCCAAGAAGCCTATTTCTGTTGCATGTTCACATTGACCACCTATCAGTCGCATTCCGTATACCCCGGTTTGTAACATTCTCTCTGACTTCCCCCTGCTATCTTCTTTTGTGTCGTCTCTCCACTTTTTGTTATCTCTTAATGTTTACCTCAATTGCTTTCTATCATGTAGCTAGCCCCCATTTCATTTCTTCGTGTTGACTTCAATTCACTATAGTGTTCCTTGTGTTTCACGGAGATATACTATTATTTGTCAGTAGACCGCCTTCTTAGTTCCTTTCAAAACAAGCTTTTACCCTGAAAAAAATACGTGTTTTTTGCACTCTTGGTAAAGTCAAACGGTCTCTGAAGGATAATTGCCAGGTTATGTTATAGCCGTTAAGTAGCCAGCCTTTTATTTTTTTTCAGAAAATCTATCTATTTATATTTAGGTCTGGCCTTGAGACATCTTTGTGTCTCACCAGCCTCATGTTTTCCCCAAAAATATTACAAATTCGGACATGCTTGGGCCTTAGATTAGCCCTCTTCACCAATTAGTCTGTTAAAGTGTCGTTCGTATGTTTCTTTCACCCACCACAACACACACAGCACTGGGTCCACCCACTTTATTAATTTGCTGTCTAACATTGTGATAGAAGGCATTTTATCTGGTCATCTGCACAGCCGGCTGAAAAAAGTGCTCTGAGGTTTTGTGCATGGGTTCCAAGGCTACATTGTTAATTTTGTATATATATTTTTATTTTTTGCATATTGCTTATGTTTACACAAAAATTAAATTGTGAAAATCTTCTGATGGCAGAACTATTGGCCTTGGCAGTAGTTAGTATAGCTAGGAAATCCTACAGCAGAGCACTTTGAATTTGAAATGATCTGTCGCCCCAGTTGTTTCATCTGCATGTTCATATAGAAAAAAGCCTTATCTATGTGGTCCAGACGTTGACAAAAGGAAGCAGATTCAATATGTATTTGCCAATAAAGTTGGCTAGATATTTATTTAAAAAAATCCGAAATCATAAAGTTGGCTAATATAACAGTGTTATGCCCAGGGTGTTAAGTGCAATTTCCTGCGCTCGGGGGTGGCATGATAAGAGAACTTTTGCGTGCTCTGTATACAAAATATTGCAGTCTGTCTATATATTTGGCTGGAAGCTGTTGATGGACCAAATTGCAAGAATCCATGCTGGAGTAGATATAAACATTGGCAGCTATGATTTGCTATGAAAAATGTAGACGAGGAAGTATGCACCACTAGCGTGATGTGCCGTCCCGTCCTTTCTTTAAACTGGGGAACCCATCTCGTCTCCACCCTGCTGTCATTCTTGGATTGTATTGTCTGCCTAATAGCCCTGTACAAATTTCCTCAGTTTCCTCTGGCTAGGTTTGCAGTGGATGAGTACCCACATACATACACCATTTAACATTGGGGACAGCATGGGGCCTTAAAGAACTCGCCACAGCACTAGTTTGGGTGACACACTAAACAAACCCAGTTGGACAGACTGAGATCTCACAGAAAAGAGTTAAATCAGTCCAGGGCTACACCCTGGATGTGAAAATCAGGAAGCCTCTGTAATAGAATCTGATGGTCAACGGTGTTGCAATTTACATCACCTATTGGCCTTCTATGTCTCTCTTTTTATTGATGTCCTCTTTCCCTCGCCTTTCCCATTATTTTATTTCTTTCTCTCTACAATGCTCTCCCTACCTCTTCCACTCCATCTATCACTCCCTTTGCTTTCATCTCTTTCTATCTCCTTCACTGTTTCCGTTCACTCTCTCTGCTTCCAATGTCTCGCTCGTTTAATACATCTGTCTTACCTCTGTCTCTCTCTCGCCCTATTTCACCATTCTCTACTTCTCCCTCGCACTTACTCTGTATTAGCCTCATCTCTCTACCTCATCTGCACCTCTTTTTCTCTACTTCTCATATCTTTCTATTTTTCATCCCACCGGCTCTACCTGCCTCGCTACTTTGTTTACCTGACCTGTCATTCTGTGCTTCACCTTTCTATTTGTGCTATCTCATTATAACTCACCTCTCTTCCTATCTTATTTCTCTCTAGACCTTGCCCCTCGGGTTGGCACCTTTCTTACCAGCCTACATTTAAAACTGCATGCCAGGCCTCTAAAAACAAGCATTGGCATAGTCAATAGGTCTCGCCTTTGGGACCTTATAAGTTTTTAGACATGCAACAGTTGATGTTATTGCACCAAGGATATTGTGCTGTATAACTAAATACTTATAAGGTCCCAAAAGCGAGACCTATTGGCTATGCCAATGCTTGTTTTTTTTTTTTTTACGGCAGGGGGGCCACGTGGCCCCTCTACAGAGGCCAATTATGGCCCCGGGGACCCCATCCCCCGGGGCCTGGCTACCCTGTTTATTTATTATTCTTTTGTTGGGAGGGGGGCTCTTGCTTCCAAAATCCAAAGCAGAGTTTGCTATGACAGGGAGGGAGCTGCACGGCTCCCCCCCCTGCCATAGCAAACAGCAGTGTCCTGGGGGTGGCCACCCCGGGACACTGCAGGAGCCGGCCCTGGGGGGTGGCGGTCCCCAGGGCCATCAAGGGCTCCAGGAGGGGGGGCCGCGCGGCCCCCCTCCCTTCAGTTTCAAAGCCCCGGGGAGGTGGTGGTCCCCGGGGCTCGGATGTCCCGCATTTACATACTTAGTGCCCCGGGGAGGTGGCGGTCCCCGGGGCATGTGGGGGGGGGCTCGAGCCCTCCCACACAGGTTTATTTTTATTTTTTAAAAAGAGCCCCGGGGAGGTGGCGGTCCCCGGGGCAGTCGTGTGCCCCTGCGAATATTTAAGAAAAGCCCTGGGGGGTGGCGGTCCCCGGGGCTGCGGGAGGGCCGCGTGCCCTCCCGCATATCATTTACATAGCCCCAGGGAGGTGGCAGTCCCCGGGGCTGTGGGGGCCCCCGCTACATTAATAAGTTGCCCCCGGGACTTGGCCCACCCGGGGGCATTGAAAATGAAGCACGGGAGACCACGCTTCGTTTTTTAAAAAATTTCGGACGGATTCGCGCCCCGGCGCGACCCCGCCCGAAAATAAAAATTAAAAAATGCTTTTTTCGGGCCTGGGAGTCCCTGTGGGACCCCCTGAGCAGGCCTGGGGGGTCAGGGTGTTTTTACCCTGCCCCCTTTTCTTGTTTTTTTATCTTTGTCTTACCTTTTCTTTCTCCCTCGGTCTGAGCACAAGATGGCTGCCAACACTTCCTGGTTTGAAGTGTTGGCAGCCAATCAGAGGCAAGCTCGTGCTCGGGAGGTTAGGCTCCGCCCAGTTATCGAAACTTTTTATTTTTTGAATTTCTCAGGAACTACTTAACGGATTTACACCATTTAACAAAAAGGACTCTTTCTGAACCAAGGGCTACCTTTTTGCCAAATTTGGTGTAATTCCGATCAGCAGTTCGGGCTGTAGCTTTGTCTAAAGTTTCCTATGGAAAATAACATGGGGGAAAAAGCGTTTTGGGACCCCCCTTTTTGCTCGGCCCCCGCTTGACGAATCACCCCGAAACTTTCAAGACATGAGCTGACCGGAGCTGACCACTAGTTTTGAAAATTTCGCAAAGATTCGTCAACCGGCGCCAAAGTTATTGGGAAAACAAAAAACGCTTTTCCTATGGAAACTAGGTCCTAACTATAACTACCTACTGGCAACCGCCAGTAGATAATATATATTTATATTTATATATATATATATATATATCTATATATATATATATATATATATATATATTTATTTACTGAAAAAAACAAAGGTTAAAGGCATGTTATAGTTAGGCGACTTTCTCAGCACTAACTATAACTTGCGCCCCCACAATACCCTGCTTATAACCTCACATATGACATCACTCATGACATGTTCTATAACATCATTGATGACATCACTGATGACATCGCAAATGGCATCATTGATGACAACACTGAGGACATCATCCAATGGGTGCTTTAGTTTGTTTTATAGTTTACATAGTGGCAGGCAACTACCATATTACTTTTGTACCTAATTTTGTACAGCATGTGTCCAGCTAATCGGTATGTGTTTACAAAACATATGTGCTCCTAATCACCTTATGTGTGTAGAGGTAATGAACAAATTATAAATCTTTGTATTGAAGACTAAATCTGAGTGCAGGTGACAGTTGTCCTGTGTTCATTATGTTCCACATAACACAAGTATTTTGGTATTTCAGAAAAAGCTTCCAGCAGGGCAAAGGTTCTACGTATTACATACTAAGTTTTCTAAGGAGTCTTGAGCTATTGACGAGAATTGTCTCAGCATGATAATTTCTACTTAACATAGAAGACTGTGTGCACCAGGTACTAACCCATGTACATGAGTTTGTGCTCCTTCAGAAGACGGGCTATCTGTAATGTTTTCACCACAGTATGAAGGGTGCAAGTAATATGATCTTTAGCACCTTCAGACTTTGGTTATTTTAAGTGAATAGTCACTCTTTGGACAAGTTTTGCATAGAGTGTACACTGTTCTTAGTAGATATTTAATACTCTGGTGTATTTCTCATGAGAGTTTCACTATCTGTAAACAGTGTGGTACAGAGTAAACTCTCTTCATATAGTAAACAGTGCTAACAGTACCAGCTTTTCTACTCATATCCATTTCATTTCTCAATGTTGGGTCCATGCCTGTCAGGGGTTTGATGCAGGTAAAGACTTTCTGTAGTAGGGCATTAGTTATGTTGCAGGGCTTCAGTATCTGAAGAGCTGGGTTTTCCCTGAACAGTTGCATACAGATCGAACACTATGTGCAGGATAAGTTACCCTGTCATCTGTGGCTAATAGTAAACATGAACTCTGCTATGCATGAAGTGCATGGTATTGATTAATGTTGCAAATAACACAAGCTTGCTTTACCTATGGTGGTTGTATGTTTGATAGCAGCAAAGACAATTCATATTCTTCTTTGCTATTGTGCACTTACTTTCATAGCTCTAACGGTATACCTGTTTTTAGAGCAATGTGTACAAAAGAAGCTTGGATGGTGTCATCAGTGATGTCATTTGAGATGTCATCTTTGTTGTCATATATGATGTCATAGAACATGTCATGAGTGGTGTCATATGTGAGGTCATAAGCAGCGCATGGGGGTGCAAGTTATAGTTAGTGCTGCTAACTATAACTGCTGATTTTCTGTGTTTTTCTTAGTTCAAAACATTAATGTTGTCACTGAAAAATTCACCTAACTACGTTACTTTAACCTTTGATTTTTTCAGTGAATTTCTAAGGTTTGTTTTTAAAAACAAAAAAATCTTTTTATTACACCTAACTATAACGTTACTTTAACCTTTGTTTTTTCAGTGAATTTATAAAGTTTTTTTTAACAAAAACAAATCTTTTTATTACACCTGAATTTAACGTTACTTTAACCTTTGTTTTTTCAGTGAATTTCTAGGGTTTTTAAAAACAAAATTAATTAGCGACCGTAGTAGGGTGTGGGGAGGGACTGGCCTCTCCTTTCAGACCCCTCTCTCAGATGATGGGTGTGCGTAGTAGGGTCGGGGAGGGACTGGCCTCTCCTTTCAGACCGGTCACATGACAGGTGTGCATAGTAGGGTGTGAGGAGGGACTGGCCTCACCTGTCAGACCCCTCTCTCAGATCACAGTGTGCATAGTAGGGTGTGGGGAGGGACTGGCCTCTCCTTTCAGACCTCTCTTTCAGATGACAAGTGTGCATAGTAGCGTGTGTGGATGGACTGCCCTCTCCTTTCACACCTCTCTCTCAAATGACGGGTGTGCGTACTAGAGTGTGTGGATTGACTTACCTCTCATTTGAGCCCTCTCTCTCAGATGACAGCTGTTCATAGTAGGGTGTGTGCATGGACTGGCCTCTCCTTCGAGACCTCTCTCTCGGATGATGGATGTGTGTAGTAGGGTGTATGGGGAGCAACAAGCCTTTCCTTTCCAACCTTTCTCTAAGATGATTGGTGTGCATAGTAGTGAGTGGGGAGGGACTGGCCTCTCCTTTGTGACCTCTCTCTCAAATGGCAGGTGTGCATAGTAGGATGTGTGGATGGACTAGCCTCTCCTTTGAGACCTTTATCTCAGATTACAGATGTTCATAGTACGGTGTGGGAAGGGACTTGCTTCTCTGCTGAGACCTCTCTATTGTATGATGGGTGTGCATAGTAGGGTGTGGGAAGAGCCTTAACTCTACTCACAACTCTTTTCAATCCGATGTGCATAAATAGTAGACTCTGATAAACACCATCTCCGCTAAGACCTCCTTCCTACAGTAACAAGTGTGCATACCAGAGTGTATTCAAAGAACACCTACTCCTTCATATTTTTCACAATCCTGCGAAAGTCTCGCAAGATCGTAAAAACATTTAAAACAAGAATTAACCTTCTACTCATCACAGTACGAATGTCTTACACACTAACAAGGGCCACAATATGCATTTCTACTAGTACAATGTATTGAGAACTCACCTACTCCTTTTTATTCGTGATCCCACGAGAGTCCTGCGAGATCGTATAAAAAAATAAATATATATATACATTTATTTTCATCACCGCAGTTATGCCTTAGAGGCCTCCTCTCCAAATCTAGGACAGGATGCCTTTCTGCTGCTCCTTATACAGCTTTTTCATTTAATTTCCACAACACCTGCAATTTTTCACAGTAAACAGTAATGGCGGCCATTTCATTCCTAAAACTCCAACAGTCAGCCAATCGGAGCGCTTGGTAGACTCGTGGGAGCCTTCACGCTCCTTCGAGAGCGTGAAGGCTCATGGGAAAAATGGGACTCTAGCGGAAATCCAAGCCTTCCTAGTCTAGTACGAGTACGAGACCATAGGAAGTGCTATGACAGGTGTAAAAAGAACGACCACAGCTTATGCACCAAGATCAAGGTTGAGTTTGATAAATTCTGATACCTCCAATAAGGAGGACTCAGTGCTGTAGCCTGGTCGAAATCCAGACTGCATATCATGAAGGAGGGAGTTAGATTCCAGGAACAGGAAGATCTGTTTGTTGACCGCCTTCTCCTCTTTTTTATTGCTGCAGGAAGGAGAGAGATCGGTCTAAAATGACTTAGTAACTTGGGATCTGTATTAGGTTTTTTAAGCAGCGGAAGAAGGAGGGCCTGTTTCCACCTCTTCGGCACAGCAGTTGACTCCAAGGAGGCATTCAGTAATTTATTGAGAATAGGATTGACAATAGGCAAGCCTGCCTTCAGATGTCAGGGGGGCAGCAGTCCTGGGGCGAGCCGGGCCTACAGTTAGCCAAAAGCATGACTGAGTCCTCCAGTGAAATAGGCTCAAAATCCCCCCACACCAGGCCAGTAGAAGGCACCTTCTCTAAGGGGACTTCCACTATACCCTGGTTAGGGAACGGATCTTAACTTGTTTTAATTCTGTTCACAAAAAAATCAGCAAGCTCCTCACATAGATGGGCAGAGCGAGTTAGAGCATTTTGCATGGCCCTTGGGGAGAGAACAGAGTTAACAATGCTGAATAGGGCCCTAGGCTTGTTAGCAGCTCGTTCTGAGCTCCACTGGCAGATTTGCGAAAGCTGGCCAAAGCCTTTTTATACAATAATTTTGTGTCCTAGTCCTAGGAAGAACTCCACATATGCTCCAGCCGCTTGCAGTGCGCCTTCTCCTCCCGTAAGGCTTCCGTAAACCACGGGGTGGATGGTCTTGAATATTTATGCAGGCAGCAATATTGTTGAACACACTGATGCACTGACTTGGAACAATGTTCTGTCCCTCTCACAGAGTTCAGATTTACTTCTGGTTGTTCATTTTTATATTGTGACGGTTTTGCTTGGTGTTTATTCTGGATACAATTTTGCCTGTCTGTTATGTATTTGAAGGATAACACAGGTAATGGCAAAATATTCGCACGGGAGGTGGATTACATTCTGATGGTGATAATATTGATGTAGAGGAGTTAATTTAACATAACTTGGACTCCTTTGTGGATAATGTCCTTATCTATACAAAAAGCAGTATCCTCATCATTTCCAAACAGTGGCAAAAGAGAGAGGTTCCTCTGTGCCCCAAGCTATTGCTGAAAAATTGACCACTGCTGCCCAGAGCAACAGATTGTGCCAATTTCCTTCTGGCCCTATGCACAGTGCTTCAGATTCTGGCACTGTGCCCAAGGAGGTGGCAAATATTCTTAAGAAACAAAGCATGCTCTTTCTTTTTCAAATTGGTCGCATCCAGTTTAAAGTATTCAGATTTGTGACCATCACAACAATCTGATGACTTTTGATTATGGAAGAGATTCACACATGCCTAGATAGAGCATAAGTTAAAGAAACAACCTCGTGTTGTTTTACTTGACATAACTGATGATGGTCAAACAACATCTGACAATAATAATGACACAGCAAATTATTTCACTATGTTTTTGGGGTTGAGGCTCTTTAAGAAACTAATGTCTACATTTAGAAGGGGTCCAACGGGCGATCACCTGCAATGTTAAAAGTAAGTAAATGCTTTACATTGCTTTGCGCCATGCAAGTATGCACACAAAATGATAGGAAATAACACCATATGAATTTCAATTCCTATTCTGTTCAAACATGATGCTTTGCTGGGCTCTTCGCCAGATGTACTTGAAACAAATGGGAATTCCATGTTTGTCCCTTCTTTACTTCAACACTAATTCCTCCTACTGGGCTCTCTTTAGACTGTATTGTGGTACATGTTTGACTTAGAATTTGTTCACCTATGGATGAGATATTATATATTAGATTTAGGGCATAGTGTCATAGACCTATAACTGAGATCACTTTCCATTTCATCGCAAATGCTAACACAACCATTTCCCAAGAGAGATGCAAGGGTTTGCTGATCAAGCTAGAATCCACACCTGTTGCACTAGCAGGTTCTGAGACTGGTCTAGCTACTCAGGATCTTCTGTGTGGGGATCACTTCATAAAAAGAAACGGGCAAATATGTTGCCGCTGTCTCGTGCACGGACGAGGCGTAATACTCTCCAAGACAAATCGTTGGTAGACATGTTTTGACAGGGCAGGTAGGTTCAAGAACCTTAAATCCTACCAGACTTCTTTTAATTAGGGTCCTTTCCCAATGTATTTTGCACAGAATAATAATCTTTACCTCTACATGCTTCCTTTATTTTCACATTATAAATGTTTTCTCATGACTCAATATGAGGGTGTTTCGGTCTCTGTCATATCTTTCTGTGATTTTACACAACGCATCTGGTGCTTTTTTGAGAAACCATATTAAATATAGAATGTTATATGTTTTTAATCCTATACCTTTATTATCAAAATCCCATAGCCTTGAGGAAGCCCCTTTGCTTGCATGCCACAATAGGGTGAAACACTTGTTGGCTGGAAGAAAACCTATACATCCTTATACTATAAAATATCAATAAACAACTGCATACATTTAGATGGGATCCAGTGGTTTCTCCTTATTCTTGTGTAATGAATTCTATACACTAACAGAACCATATTTCACTGGGTGATCTAGATATATACGCTCATTCTGCAGGACATTTCATATACAGAGGAAAGTTTTCTTCATCTGAAGGGTTTTTGTCAGCAACATTTTTCTGGTAAGAATAACAAAAACATTCCACCACTGATAAACTTGAGGGACTGCAATATAGTCATTGTCTATTGCCTCTTCAGGATGGAAATTGACTGTTCACCTCAGGGATGACCTTCAACTAGGGGACTGGAGAGTTTATGTGGAAATGAAGGATGCCAATGTTTTGGTTCCAGTATGTCAGGAATGCAGGATATTCTTTCAATTCCTTTGACAAAATCAGATTTTTGAGCTTGCTTCCTTCCCCCTTGGGCTTTCCTCCAGACACTGGTGCTCTATCAAACTTCTAAAGCATCTAGTGGCAATTCTCAGGACACAGGGTCTTTCTGCTCAATCAATCAATCAATCACAGAGTTTGTAAAGCGCACTACTTACCCGCGAGGGTCTCAAGGCGCTGGGGAAAAAAAAAAAAGGGGGGGGGTGCTGCTACTGGTCGAACAACCAGGTCTTGAGTAGCCTCCTGAAGGTCAGCAGGTCTTGGGTCTGTCGTAGGCTTAGTGGGAGGGTGTTCCAGGTCTTGGCGGCGAGGTGGGAGAAGGATCTGCCGCCGGTGGTGGTTCTTCGAATGCGAGGGACGGTGGCGAGGGAGAGGTCGGCGGAGCGGAGTTGGCGGTTGGGGACGTAGAAGAGGAGTCGTCTGTTGAGGTAGGCTGGGCCAGTCTTGTGGAGTGCCTTGTGTGCGTGGATGAGGAGTTTGAAGGAGATTCTCCTGTCGACGGGGAGCCAGTGCAGGTTCCTCAGGTGGGGGGTGATGTGGCTGTGGCGTGGTACATCGAGGATCAGGCGTGCGGAGGCGTTTTGTATGCGTTGCAGTCGCTTGATAAGCTTGGCCAGGGCTCCCGCGTAGAGGGCGTTCCCATAGTCAAGTCTGCTGCTGACGAGGGCCTGGGTGACTGTTCTTCTTGTGTCTGTCGGGATCCACCTGTAGATCTTGCGAAGCATGCGGAGGGTGTTGAAGCAGGAGGATGAGACTGCGTTGACTTGCTTGGCCATGGAGAGCGTTGAGTCGAGGATGACTCCCAGGTTGCGTGCGTGGTCGGTGGGTGTCGGGGC
Organism: Calotriton arnoldi; assembly: GCA_963921515.1. Lineage (NCBI taxonomy): Eukaryota > Metazoa > Chordata > Amphibia > Caudata > Salamandridae > Calotriton > Calotriton arnoldi. Next base: position 2,989,620 of record CAWUFW010000003.1, on the reverse strand, counting down.
TGCTCCCAGCGTCGTTGGCCACCAGGAGTCGTCCCAGGCTGAGGGGTTGGAGCCGAGGATGAGGACCTCTGTCTTCTCCGTGTTCAGTTTTAGTCGGCTGATCTTCTTCCAATCGGCGACGGCCTTCATTCCTTCATGGAGGTTGGATTTGGCGGCGAGGGGGTCCTTGGTGAGGGAGAGGATCAGTTGAGTGTCGTCGGCATAGGAGATTATGTTGAGGTCGTGCTGTCTGGCGATGCGTGCGAGCGGGGCCATGTAGATGTTGAACAGTGTTGGGCTGAGGGACGATCCCTGGGGTACGCCGCAGATGATCTCGGAGGCTTCGGATCGGAATGGTGGGAGGCGGACTCTCTGGGTTCTGCCGGCGAGGAAGGAGGTGGCCCATTCCAGGGCCTTGTCTCGGATCCCTGCGTTGTGGAGGCGTGCGCGTAGAGTGCGGTGGCAGACAGTGTCGAAGGCGGCGGAGAGGTCCAGCAGGATGAGGGCTGCGGTCTCACCGTTGTCCAGCAGGATCCTGATGTCGTCGGTGGCGGCGATGAGGGCAGTCTCAGTGCTGTGGTTGCTGCGGAACCCCGATTGGGATGGGTCCAGGATGCTGTTTTCTTCGAGGTATCGGGTTAGCTGTTTGTTGACGATCTTCTCGATGACCTTGGCTGGGAACGGAAGCAGGGAGATGGGCCGGAAGTTCTTGAGGTCTCTCAGGTCCGCCTTGGGTTTTTTGCTCATATATTTAGATGACATGCTCTTTCTGGCGTTATTATCATTTTATTTTTCTTGTGGGGTGAGGCTCCTCTGCCTTAGCGGAGGATCTCCCACTGGATCTAATTCAAAATTTCAGTTTCATTATCATCTGGGAAAAGTCGCCACTTTAGTGCCACAACAGAGTTCTGGTGCATCAGAGGATATTCAGAAAGTACTATTACAGCACTAAGATTTCAAAATGACATTGATAAACATAGAGTTGAAATTCATGCTAAGAAGTGCCATATAACATATTTTAAATTTTTTCAGTGATTGAAAATTCTTTCTTGCTCTGATCTTGTGCCACTATACAGGAATACTCAAGCACAGATGGGTGGGTGATTGGCTCATCTAGATTCATGGAGAGGGCTAACATTTTTCAATATTTACCCACATCTAATCTTAGAGTTTTGCGCAAGCCAACGGGGCAAGGGTAAGCAATGTGGGCTCTTTTCGGCTGAAGAAACATGGTCTCTGGAGGAGTCCACCTTACACATCAACTCTTTAGAATGGCTTGTTGGTCCTATGTTATCTGCAATTTCTTCAAAGACAGGGCTTAATGTACAGTTTCTTTTATGTTGACCTGCAAGAAATTTTTGCAGTGGTTTTGCCAGCAGCCTAAGATTTGAACCACATGTGAATATATTGCAGAGGTGGACCTGCTGATGGGGAACTCGCAAGTTTATGGGAGACGAGAATGCTCCTTAAAGAATGGTAGAGCTGGCGTGGCTTGGCAGCCAATCATGGCGGACATGCCTTAGCGGAGCTCCGTCTGCCTGAGCCAAAATCCGCCGATATCTGACACTGATCCTGACCCCAGCCTCCCTAAAGATTGCATCGAGGCCAGAGGAGCGATCATCGTGCACCGCGGGACCGGATTACGCCGCCATATCTCCTCCGGTTGTGGTTTGGCGCTCGTGCGGGGACGGCTGGCGTGGAGGCGGCCCGTGGAGGTGAAGAGGGCTGAGCTCGCCGGTCCCTGCCTGCGCAGTGAGAGACCGCGACCTCGCATTAAATTTGCCCTCCTGGGGCTGAGTCCCCGACAGTCAGCTGGGATTTGGCTACACCGGCCCGCCCAGGGGCCCAGATGACGAGGAGACCGCCGGCGTGAGGAGCCTACACCCGGGTAGAGATCCGACGTTCCCCGGGGCCTGCTGGTGGTTGCGGCCGGACACCAGGTCTCCCGACCTGGGGGGTGCTACTTGTCGGTGTGGATCCTCTCCCCCCCCACTTCCTCCCTTGTTGATGGGGTGGGGGGGGCCTCGGGAGACAGAATCAGAGCGGTAAAGGGCCGAGTCGCGGCCCCCGACGAATACGTGCTAGGCCTGGGTCCCGCGGCCTCCAGGTCGGGCAGGCTGGTAATCGGCCTCACATTTGGGCATCACACTGGAGCAGGCGCCCCTCCTTCCCCTCCCGTGACCATTTGTGACAGAACGAGAGCTCGCGGGCCCCACGGGAAGCGACATAGAAGGGGCCACGTGGGCCTGCAGAGTCCCAGTCGTCTGAGCACCATAGGCTTTGGCATATACGCCAGAAGGCTCCGCATATATACCCAGACCGTCTGTAGCCTCATAACTGCTGCCTCTTCTACAGAGCTTTTTCCCCCTCTCCTTTTATTTGCCCGGCATACGGGGGCTTCATAACGAAGTATCCCACAAGGACACCAGGACTGGTGAGATGGAGCACTTGGCCACAGAGCCGCAGCGTGTAGCTACCGGGGTGGCTACCAGGTCGGGGGTCCGGCGAGTCCGGTCCCGTTAGGGGGCCCACTTGGCTGGCCTCCCCAGACAGCAGAAGCAGCCGGGCTAGGCCTGGTGCGGCTTGCGGTCAGGTAGGCCAGAATCCGTGAGGCCCGGCCTGGGATCCCGCCCCGGCGAAGATTGTGGCGACCATAGGAATGCGCTATGCTCCTGTTCTAAGGAGTAATATCCTGTGAGTCTAATTCGGCAACGCTGTGGAAGTGGGAAAGTGATCACCATACACCTGTACATTATCTCCTGCCTTACTTACACCTCCTCCCCATATGGGCAAGGACAAGTCTGGAGCGGCCGCCTCCAAACAGAGTACTTTGGACCAATACACTACTACGGGCCCGGGAGGAGAGGGATCGGGGGGTCCATCCCCAGACAATGCCACCCTGCTGGCAGCAATTACTCAGTCACGGGCCGCACTCGAGGCGCAGATAGGCGCTGTTGGATCCGAAGTCTCCTTCCTGCGTCAAGACCTCCGCAAGGCAGTGGACAGGATCACAGAGGCCGAAACTAGGGTCTCAACGGTGGAAGACACAGTGGCGTCCCTTCAGAAGAAAGTAAACAAGCTCACAGTCGTGACACAAGAATTGGCTTCGCATGTTGAAGACGCCGAAGGTAGGGCCAGGCGCAACAACATACGCCTGGTTGGCTTTCCAGAGGGATGTGAGGGCACGTCAATGGACGATTTTCTTACTGGATGGCTCAAATCCCTGTTGCCGGCTGAATCTATGTCCACCTGCTTTGTGGTTGAAAGAGCTCATCGGGCCCAGACTAAGAAGCCCCCGCCGGGAGAACGACCGCGACCGGTGATCGCCAAACTCCTTAATTATGCAGATCGTGATGCCATACGACAGTTCGCAAGGACCCATAAGGATCAAATGCTTTTCAATTCTCATCAGATTATGGTGTTCCCTGACTATACTAGACTGGTGCAGCAGCAGCGCAAATCCTTTGTAGCTGCGAAGCGCAGACTTCGGGAGCTGAACGTGTCCTATATGCTGCTGTACCCTGCCAGGATGAAGGTAATCTTCAACTCCAAATCATTCTTTTTCGATTTTCCAGAGGCGGTGTTCTCCTGGGCCGATGAAAGGACACATCTTAAACCACACTCGCCACCACCGCTGGATTCGGACTCTTCTCAGGGATCACACAGAGGCAGACAGAATAGAGGTAATTCGAGGCGGCGACACAGATCTCGTTCCAACTGGAGGGCTCAAACTCATGACGAGGCAACTGAGTGATCCTGGACACAGAGGACCTAGAGACATGCAGCTCGGCCAGATGCACACATATGTATGGCTTACGATGTTATAACTGGGGTCATATTTACTGGCTCTAGGCTATGAATGGACCGTCCGCACCCCTGGAAATTTGGTGTTATGTTTTATAATGTTGGGATGGGTGGGCTTTTTTGGTGGAGCTCCCTGGGTCTTCATGTTCGGGGCCCTGGTAAAGTTTCCGCCGCAACAGGTACTCCTTGTTTCTGGAAGTATTGGGGAGGGGGGGTGGTGGGTAGGGGTTTGTTGGTTTTACCCTGTTGGTAAAGTTCTAGACACCGAACACACAGATACATTTTACACAGACACTATAGTAATTGCGGACAATGACTGTAGAGTGGTTAGATGACACAACAAACCCATAACTCTCCGTTGGGAGAACTGAACATCATATCTTGGAACGTCTGGGGCCTTTTAAACAAAATCAAACGAGGAGCTGTACTCCGTTTAGCGAAACGGTATGAAGCAGATATACTCCTGCTTCAAGAGACCCACCTCCTAGGCAATAAAACTCCATGCCTTAGCAGGTTTGGATTCGCCACTGTGTACCATTCAGGGTTCACACGCGGCGCCCGGGGCACGGCAGTCCTTATACATCGCCGGGTGCCATTCCTCATTTCCAAACACTGGACAGATCCCAGTGGGCGGTATACAGTGGTCTCCGGCACAGTTGCAGGGAAGCAGATAACCATTGGTAGCGTGTATGCCCCGCCCCCTTTGGGACATACGTTTGTAAACAAAATCACACAGCTATGTGGCGATCTCCCCGACGGATTGACAATCCTAGATGGTGACTGGAACGATGTTATGACACCCCAAGACAGGTGGCGCTCTGCGAGACCTGACACCCTCCCTACCAAATCCAAATTGAACATACTGGCTCATACATTGGGGGGGTCGGACTCCTGGCGGGCCTTTAACCCCTCGATTCGTGGGTTCTCATATACATCGGCAGTGCATGACACGCTCTCACGACTGGATTACATATTCCTCCCCCAAAGCTTCATACACAGGGTGTCACATACGTCAATTCTATCCCGGGGTCTGTCGGATCATTCACCAGTCCAGCTTAAGTTACGCCTGAAAGTACAACGGGCTCCATGCCGGTGACGTATGTCCCCCTGGCTTCTCCGGAACTTTCAATATCAGGAGATTCTGCGGCAAGCCATCGCGGACTATCTTCGGTTCAACCTAGACACATCCCCGTCGAGTATCATTCTGTGGGAGGCTCTTAAGCCATCGATCAGGGGAGTGGATATAAGTTTCCGTACCGGCGAGAAACGCAAGCGCATGACCCAGATACTAGAGCTAGAAGACCATCAACGCCAGTTAGAGGTGCAAGTATTATCCGGGACAGACCCAAGATCTCGGTGTAATCTCCTGCTTACTCAGCAGCAAATCCACCAACTCCTCACAGATGAGGCCAAAGAAGCATGGTTGGCAACACAACACAGGATATACCAATGGGGCGATAAGTCCACCAAAATGCTTCACCGGCTATGCCAGGCCAAGAAAGCCCCTGTACAGGTACCTCTTCTGCGGGACGCGGAGGGTACGCTTTGTACCTCCCCAGAGACAGTAGTCCAGGCATTTGCGTCTATTTACGCCACACTTTATCAACAGCGGGAGCTCATATCGGAGACCCTTATCGATGAGTTTTTGTCGGATATTCTCCCCGTAAGCTCTCCGATCAAGTTAGAGACACATTAGATGGCCTCATAACCGTGGACGAATTAAGGGCAGCGTTGACTAGCATTCACCCTGGCAAAGCACCAGGACCAAATGGATTCCCCAGCGATTTTATGCGGCTGCACATGACGACGTTAGGTCCACACTTGCTCGAGGCACTGCACGAAGCTCTTGAACAGCGTATCCTACCCACGGACTGGCGTCATGCCGAGATTGTGGTGTTTCTCAAGCCTGGCCGTCCCCCTGAGGACCCGTCTTCATACCGTCCTATCTCGCTGCTTAATTTCGAGCCTAAACTCCTGGAGAAAGTCCTTGCAGACCGCCTCAGATCATGCATTCCAGACCTCATTCACCCCGATCAGTCGGGCTTCATGCCGCAACGCTCCACCAGACATAATATTAGGCGAGTCCATAACTCACTTGCAGGAGCCCCTAGACTCGGTCGCCCAGCAGTGATTCTGCTGGCCGACATAGATAAGGCGTTTGACTCTTTGAGTTGGACATACATCTTCAAACTCTTTCGCGCCATAAATCTTGGTCCACATTTCATAGCGTATACCCAGCTGCTATATACTGATCTCTCGCAAAAACAACAGTTGATGGACAGAATGCAGAACAATGTCATACATTCACCCCAGTACAGAGATCTGGGCCTAAATCCATCGTTTTTTGCTCACCATGCCATTCCAGTTTGAACCCAGCCATATGCAAATCAGTCTTGACCCTGTACCTCATGGGAACAGTCCAGCCCGAACTGCCAAGCCAGGTCCTCCCTGGACTGGAAACAAGCATCCTAGGACCGGTTTCGGGGTTTCACCCCTCTTCAGCCAGGATAGCTTGATTCCAGTGGCATGGAGAGCACGGGACCCACGTCTGGGCATACCCGTCCCACTCGGGGTGACAAACGCAAAAACAACAGTTGATGGACAGAATGCAGAACAATGTCATACATTCACCCCAGTACAGAGATCTGGGCCTAAATCCATCGTTTTTTGCTCACCATGCCATTCCAGTTTGAACCCAGCCATATGCAAATCAGTCTTGACCCTGTGCCTCATGGGAACAGTCCAGCCCGAACTGCCAAGCCAGGTCCTCCCTGGACTGGAAACAAGCATCCTAGGAACGGTTTCGGGGTTTCACCCTCTTCAGCCAGGATAGCTTGATTCCAGTGGCATGGAGAGCACGGGACCCACGTCTGGGCATACCCGTCCCACTCGGGGTGACAAACGCAAAAACAACAGTTGATGGACAGAATGCAGAACAATGTCATACATTCACCCCAGTACAGAGATCTGGGCCTAAATCCATCGTTTTTTGCTCACCATGCCATTCCAGTTTGAACCCAGCCATATGCAAATCAGTCTTGACCCTGTGCCTCATGGGAACAGTCCAGCCCGAACTGCCAAGCCAGGTCCTCCCTGGACTGGAAACAAGCATCCTAGGACCGGTTTCGGGGTTTCACCCTCTTCAGCCAGGATAGCTTGATTCCAGTGGCATGGAGAGCACGGGACCCACGTCTGGGCATACCCGTCCCACTCGGGGTGACAAACGCAAAAACAACAGTTGATGGACAGAATGCAGAACAATGTCATACCTTCACCCCAGTAAAGAGATCTGGGCCTAAATCCATCGTTTTTTGCTCACCATGCCATTCCAGTTTGAACCCAGCCATATGCAAATCAGTCTTGACCCTGTGCCTCATGGGAACAGTCCAGCCCGAACTGCCAAGCCAGGTCCTCCCTGGACTGGAAACAAGCATCCTAGGACCGGTTTCGGGGTTTCACCCTCTTCAGCCAGGATAGCTTGATTCCAGTGGCATGGAGAGCACGGGACCCACGTCTGGGCATACCCGTCCCACTCGGGGTGACAAACGCAAAAACAACAGTTGATGGACAGAATGCAGAACAATGTCATACCTTCACCCCAGTAAAGAGATCTGGGCCTAAATCCATCGTTTTTTTGCTCACCATGCCATTCCAGTTTGAACCCAGCCATATGCAAATCAGTCTTGACCCTGTGCCTCATGGGAACAGTCCAGCCCGAACTGCCAAGCCAGGTCCTCCCTGGACTGGAAACAAGCATCCTAGGTCCGGTTTCGGGGTTTCACCCCTCTTCAGCCACAAGGAAGAGGGTCAAGACTGATTTGCATATGGCTGGGTCCAAACTGGGGTGGTGTGGTGAGCAAAAGAATGATGGATTTAACCCAGATCTTTGTGACTGGGGGTGAATGTTTGCATTGTCCAGCATTCCGTCCATCAATTGTTGCTTTTGCATTTGTCGCCCTAAGTGGGAAGGGTATGCCCAGACGTGGGTCCCGTGCTCACTACACCACTGGATTCAAGCTAGCCTGGCTGAAGAAGGGTGATGCCCTGAAACCGGTCCCAGGATGCTTGTTTCCGGTCCAGAGAGGACCTGGCTTGGCAGTTCGGGCTGGACTGTTCCCACAAGGAACAGGGTCAAGACTGATTTGCATATGGCTGGGTCCAAACTGGGGTGGTGTGGTGAGCAAAAGAATGATGGATTTAACCCAGATCTTTGTGACTGGGGGTGAATGTTTGCATTGTCCAGCATTCCGTCCATCAATTGTTTCTTTTGCATTTGTCGCCCTAAGTGGGAAGGGTACGCCCAGACGTGGGTCCCGTGCTCACTACACCACTGGATTCAAGCTAGCCTGGCTGAAGAAGGGTGATGCCCTGAAACCGGTCCCAGGATGCTTGTTTCCGGTCCAGAGAGGACCTGGCTTGGCAGTTCGGGCTGGACTGTTCCCACAAGGAACAGGGTCAAGACTGATTTGCATATGGCTGGGTCCAAACTGGGGTGGTGTGGTGAGCAAAAGAATGATGGATTTAACCCAGATCTTTGTGACTGGGGGTGAATGTTTGCATTGTCCAGCATTCCGTCCATCAATTGTTTCTTTTGCATTTGTCGCCCTAAGTGGGAAGGGTATGCCCAGACGTGGGTCCCGTGCTCACTACACCACTGGATTCAAGCTAGCCTTGCTGAAGAAGGGTGATGCCCTGAAACCGGTCCCAGGATGCTTGTTTCCGGTCCAGAGAGGACCTGACTAGGCAGTTCGGGTTGGACTGTTCCCACAAGGAACAGGGTCAAGACTGATTTGCATATGGCTGGGTCCAAACTGGGGTGGTGTGGTGAGCAAAAGAATGATGAATTTAACCCAGATCTTTGTGACTGGGGGTGAATGTTTGCATTGTCCAGCATTCCGTCCATCAATTGTTTCTTTTGCATTTGTCGCCCTAAGTGGGAAGGGTATGCCCAGACGTGGGTCCCGTGCTCACTACACCACTGGATTCAAGCTAGCCTGGCTGAAGAAGGGTGATGCCCTGAAACCGGTCCCAGGATGCTTGTTTCCGGTCCAGAGAGGACCTGGCTTGGCAGTTCGGGCTGGACTGTTCCCACAAGGAACAGGGTCAAGACTGATTTGCATATGGCTGGGTCCAAACTGGGGTGGTGTGGTGAGCAAAAGAATGATGGATTTAACCCAGATCTTTGTGACTGGGGGTGAATGTTTGCATTGTCCAGCATTCCGTCCATCAATTGTTTCTTTTGCATTTGTCGCCCTAAGTGGGAAGGGTATGCCCAGACGTGGGTCCCGTGCTCACTACACCACTGGATTCAAGCTAGCCTGGCTGAAGAAGGGTGATGACCTGAAACCGGTCCCAGGATGCTTGTTTCCGGTCCAGAGAGGACCTGGCTTGGCAGTTCGGGCTGGACTGTTCCCACAAGGAACAGGGTCAAGACTGATTTGCATATGGCTGGGTCCAAACTGGGGTGGTGTGGTGAGCAAAAGAATGATGGATTTAACCCAGATCTTTGTGACTGGGGGTGAATGTTTGCATTGTCCAGCATTCCGTCCATCAATTGTTTCTTTTGCATTTGTCGCCCTAAGTGGGAAGGGTATGCCCAGACGTGGGTCCCGTGCTCACTACACCACTGGATTCAAGCTAGCCTGGCTGAAGAAGGGTGATGCCCTGAAACCGGTCCCAGGATGCTTGTTTCCGGTCCAGAGAGGACCTGGCTTGGCAGTTCGGGCTGGACTGTTCCCACAAGGAACAGGGTCAAGACTGATTTGCATATGGCTGGGTCCAAACTGGGGTGGTGTGGTGAGCAAAAGAATGATGGATTTAACCCAGATCTTTGTGACTGGGGGTGAATGTTTGCATTGTCCAGCATTCCGTCCATCAATTGTTTCTTTTGCATTTGTCGCCCTAAGTGGGAAGGGTATGCCCAGACGTGGGTCCCGTGATCACTACACCACTGGATTCAAGCTAGCCTGGCTGAAGAAGGGTGATGCCCTGAAACCGGTCCCAGGATGCTTGTTTCCGGTCCAGAGAGGACCTGGCTTGGCAGTTCGGGCTGGACTGTTCCCACAAGGAACAGGGTCAAGACTGATTTGCATATGGCTGGGTCCAAACTGGGGTGGTGTGGTGAGCAAAAGAATGATGGATTTAACCCAGATCTTTGTGACTGGGGGTGAATGTTTGCATTGTCCAGCATTCCGTCCATCAATTGTTTCTTTTGCATATACTGATCTCTCAGCATCAGTCCGTGTAGCAGGATACCGGTCGGCCCCCTTTTCTATTCGTCGAGGTACGTGACAGGGCTGCCCCCTGTCTCCACTGCTCTTCGCCCTGGCCATAGAGCCTCTGGCGGTGTGGGAGCATCACAACCCTCTGATCCGGGGGTTTGAGTGGACGCAGGAATACTCAGACAGAATCGCACTCTACGCCGATGATGTTCTCTTCTTTATGACGGACCCGTGGTTCTCGGGACCCCGGGTCCTTCAGATACTTCGGATCTTCAGGGAAACCACGGGGTTGAGCACTAACCCCTCCAAATCCACACTTTTTCCCATATGCGGGGATCAGAGACGCAAGGTCTGGGCTTCACAATTATCCATTGCTGCAGAGGGCTTTAAATATCTGGGGGTCTTATTTCGCTGTGTCCTACGATTTCATGGACACAAAATATCACCCGCTACTCTCCGCGGTCCGTAATGAGACCACGGTATGGTCCCAGCTGCCCCTATCGCTATATGGGCGATCCGCAATCTTTAAGATGGTATCTTTACCACGTCTGTTATATCGGTTGCAGAATTTCCCATACAATATTCCTCCTTCATGGTTCACACAACTTAACGCGATTCTGAATAGGTTCCTATGGCAGGGAGGGGCGATCCGGGTTGCACTCCATACGTGCACGCAATCAACTTACTGTGGCGGTATTGCGGCGGCAGACATGTACGCATATTATTCTGCCTCTCACCTCCTGGTAATTAATGAATGGTGTTATGGGTCTCAGTCAGATCCAGCATACGCAGTGGAACGGATGGCTACGGCAAGTACCCCCTTACTACAACTCTTGTATAGCCGCGCGACCTTAGACACCTTCCCCCCAGCTTGTAGGACTGTTATACAAATCTGGAGACGCATAGTTAAATCCATGGGCTGGTGGGGAAGATTGACACGCTCCGCTCCCCTCCCCTCTGGCAGGGCACATACCTACGGTCCGTATCCGCTTTGGTAGGATTTCGCAAGTGGGATCTCATTGGAATCTCCACACTGGGGGACATCATGCAAGGCACCACACTTAAGTCTTTTCAACGGTTGCAAACCGAGTATAACCTACATAAATCCCAGTTCTACCGCTACCTGCAACTACAGCATGCCTTAGACCCTCATATTCGTCAGTTGGAGACACTTCCTGAATTCCACCCATTAGAGGGCCGCTTACTGATGGGGGACATCGGGGCTCACAAAATTAAACAAATTTACCAGACGCTAAATACTCACACACAGAACACTATCCATTAAACCAGGGCCGCGTGGGAGGCCGATTTGCCGGCATTGACAGATGATGACTGGGCAGAGGCCCTAGCTAGTCCTCGGTGTGCGGCGGTGTCTTCACGTTACTGTCTCATCCAGTTCAAGTACCTCCACCGGGTTTATTACACCCGGTCTCGGTTATGGAAGATGGGTGTTATTCAGTCCCCCCAATGCCTTCGCTGCAACAATGACGAGGGCTCCTTCCTCCATACCGTGTGGAGTTGTACAGGGATACAACCATTCTGAACTCGGGTAACGTCTTGTCTAGTCCAGGTTCTGGCCTGGACCATTCCACTCGACCCCACATTGCTGCTCCTCCATAGCACAGTTGAGATTGGGGGGAACCGCTACAAGCAGCACCTTCTGTTCCTGGGCCTCACCCTCACTAAGAGAGATATTGCACAGAATTGGAAGGCAACGTCCCCACCCAGCATAGCGGGGTGGAAGAAGGCAATGGACAGGTGTATGGCGGCAGAAATCGTGGTCTTTCAGGCGAGGGATGCCCACAGAAGCACAGAAAAATCTAGTCCCGCTGGGCAACATACAGAGGCATTGATTTACCCGTAATACCACATCCAGACTCTCACGATCCCATTGAACGATTGGTGGGTCGCTATCCACTTGTGTAGTCTGACGACACTGACTTTTTACAGACAGGTTTTTGTTATTAATACGCAATTACTATTCTCTGGGGGTGTTCGGTGTAGTTTGTTATACTTTCGGTCTGGTGTTCTGCAGGCCACGTGGTTTTCGAATATTACAACCAGGTACTACATGTCGTATATAATATATGTACTGTCTCTGCAGGGCTCTGCCCACTCTGTACCTTTCAAAATGAATAAAATTTGTCGTGAAAAAAAAAAAGAATGTTAGAGCTGCGCCAGAGTAATCCAGTTATCACGGAAGCAATGACGCTTGCAAACCAGCTATTCACAGACAAGCAAGTTAGACTGTTTCCATAATGCCTAAAAAGAAAGTCTGCCTTAGGTGAGTTGTAAGACATTTTGCAAAGGAGATGTGAAGGACACATTTTACTTTTTCTCGACAAGCTATCCTGGGTGGGGTTGCTCCTTATGGGATCTAAGCGTGCTGTGTCCAGTGGCGTAACACAGGCCCCCGCAGCCCCCGCAGTGCGGGGGGGCCCCCAAACTCCAGGGGGCCCCCTCAGCTCAGAACTCTGGCCAGAGAGCTCCTGATTTAGTCCAGAGGGGCCCCTCCCCGTACCTTGCAGGGGGGGCCCCCGAAAGTTTTGTTACGCCAGTGGCTGTGTCATAGGGTCTCAGGCTTTGTGTCACAATTGTATGTTACTATCTGGAGTGCCAGTACATGGAGGTACTGCTATCTCACTACCTCTACCTTGTCAGCAACTACATTGATATGGCAGGTACTAAAGATATTTACAACCACCTAGGCCCCACTAATGTAACCCTACAACTACAGCAACGTTTTTTTAAATAACATTGATTACATTCATATGTATTTAATTAACATAATTTGATCCTTATTTGTAAAAGCCCTACATCTAATTAAGTCCTCAAGACTTAATTTATTTGAATAAAATAAAATAATTGTACTTAAACTAACTCAAATACTAATTCTAACACTTTCCCTAATTTATTGTAATTAATTTCTGTAAAAGGTATCCTTAGCCTAACCATTGTGCCAATCCTATGTCATAACTTATTTAAATATATATTTAATAAATAAGTAACCCTAACTGTAATAAATTGGGTTACTGGTTGAGGGTGGTGAAACCCTACTCAAGCAGCAACCACAATCCTTGTCAGGGTGAGTCACAAGCAAACCCCACATTAACCTGTACTCAGCCTTCTGGTAGCTTGGCACAGAGCACTCAGGCTTAAATTAGAATCAATGTGTAAAGTATTTTTGCAGAAAAATCCTACACCAATTTAGAAAAAATAGAGTAAACTTTAATAAATAAACGAAGACCAAAATGACAAAAATCCAATCAGTAGAACCAGAGATATGCAATTTTAAAGTCTTCAGTAAATTTAGCACCAAAAAGCACAAAGCAACAACTGTGGATATCTGGTCACGTCAGACTGGGACAAAGTCACAAGTTCAGGCTGACCGCAATGGAGTGCAGGCTGGCTACAGGGACACACTTAGACCTGCTGAACAAGAGTACCTTGTGGAGCATTGCGAGGTCCCACGCTGAGAATGTGTCACACTGCTAAGGTGATGCGCCAGTTCTGAAGAGCTGTGCACCTGCGATGTGAGGTCCTGCGTCAACGTCGAGGATCGCATCAATGAGAACTTATGATGCGAAGTCCGGCGTTGAAGATGCGTCATGCAGTCAAAGTGATGTGTCGGTTTCGAAGAGCTGCAAGGCTGCAATACAAAAAACTGCATCATCGTCCAGGCTGCCGTCAATGAGGTATTGGCGATGCGAGGGCCTGCAATGGTGAAGCTTCGCACAGCAGCGTTTCGGATGCCGGCTACGAGGTTGATGAGGAGTTCTGCCGCTGGGAGAACCTCACAGGACAGGCCATGCATGGGTTCTGCTTGGGTTTGTGCCGAACAACAGAGGATATGCTTTGGTTCTGCTGGGTCCACAGATGGACTGGCAAATCACCTTTAGGCCCACTTCCAAAGGTCCAGGACTGGGGTGGCACCACTTGGCAGGTTAGGACTCACAGAAGGCAGAGTCCAGGTGCTTGGTCAAGGTAGTGGAGCCTTCTTTCCCTGAGGCGTTAGTCAGTAGGCCAGCCAACTAGCCCTTGGAGTCACTTTGGAATCCTGGGTTCAACAGATGAAGGTCTAGTCCTTCACACCAAGGCAAGAGAGCAGCAGGCAGCAGGTCAGCACAGCAGTTCAGCAGCCCTTCAGAGCAGCAGTCCACCAGAGTGGCAGTCCTTTCAGCTGAACAGCAGTCCTTCTTCCTGGCAGAGTATCCACAGGTCCAGAGGTGTACTGAAGAGTTGGGGCTCTTAAGTCCAAAACTTATATCCGGGGCCCACTTTGAAGTGGAAGCAGCCTCTAAAGGTTTCCACCCCCCTGAGGTGTCAGGCATCTTCTTCCTCCCTGTCCTGGCTACAGCTTGGCTGGGGTCACAATAGACTTGGGACAAACCCTTTGTAAGAGTGCTCAGGCAGAGCCTTTGGGATGTGCAAGTGTGGCAGGTGACAGCTCCTCCCCCTCTTTAACTCAGAGTGGCCTATCCTGCAGTGGCATAACATGGGGGGGGGGGAGGCTCGGCCCCGGCGGCACGAGTTTTGGGGTCAGCAGCCTCCCCCCCCTGCTTTTACCTACAGCCGTCAAGGGGTAGCAAAAGCAGGAATCGCCAGCACCCCCGCTCTTACATGCGGCTGCCGCGGGGTGGCAAACGCAGGGACCCCCACAGGCGGCCAAAGATCTAGCTATGCCAATGCTATCCTGACAACAGCCATCTTGCCTTTGTCTCACTGTCTGGTGGCAATACACAAAGACTAACTGCCAGCTACACATAGTCATGTGACCCAGGATCAGACTGCAGGCACCAAATGGTTAGGACAAAAAAAAAACTTTCTAAAAGTGGCATTTTTAGACTTGTGATAAAAAAATCTGACTTTACCATTAAAGAGAACTTTTAATTACAATTCTTTAGACACCAAACTCGATCTGTCTTCCTGTTCCCAATTGGAATGTCCAGTTTATTAAATATAATAAGGTAACTCCAATGGGAGATGTAGGCCTTGCAATAGAGAAACATGAATTGAAAAGTTTTTCACTATCAGGACATATAAAACTTAAAAGTACATGTCCCACTTTTTAGATGGGCTGTTTAGGGCCTACCCTGGGGGTGACCTATATGTACGTTTGGGTCTGGCAAAATATTTCATTTGCCAGATCGAAATGGCAGTTTAAAACTGCACAAACAGGTTATAATGGCAGACCTGAGACATGTTTAAAGAGCTACTTAAGTGAGTGGTACAATAAGTGCTACAGGCTCACTAATATCATTTAATTTACAGACCCTGAGTACATGTAGTGCCACTTTACTTGGGACTTACAAGTAAATTAAATGTGGCAATTGGGCGTAAGCCAATTCTACCATGTTTTAAGGAGAGAGTACAAGCACTTCAGCACTGGTTAGTAGAGGTAAAGTGTGCAGAATCCTAAAGCCAGCAAAAAAGGGTTCAGTTAACAGGAGGGTGAAGGCAAAAAGTCTGGGGATGACCTTGCAGAAAGGGCCAAGTCCAACACTAACTCTTATTTATTTCAAACTACACCGAAAACGTAACCTTAAATTTTAATTTATGTAAACTGCTTTAATTTTAAATACATAAAATACTGTGTCCTAGCCCCTTATTACAAACCAATATGGACAAATCAGAACCGACAATCAGGTTAATCTTACATCAAACAACAGGAGGGATTGAAGATTTCAAAAACTGTTACTGTTGGCACCGAAAATATGCGTAAGGGTGAAGGCAAAGCTACTTTCTCTGTCAGCAGCATTTCTTCCTGGGAAGGTGAGGGGGCTGGAGACTATCTGATCCAAATGTCCCCTTCCTCAATTATTCTTTCCCTCAACCCCAGAATGTTTTTGCAGATAGGAGAGTTTGGCCAGCTTTGCTAGATCTTTTGTTTCTCCCCAATTTTTGCCATCTGGTTCCAACTCAGAGGGCCTGAAGGATTGATGCTGCCTCCGTTACCTGGCCACAGGGTCTACTATATGCATTTCCACTGATCCAATCGATTCCCAGGATGCTTCGGAAAATTCAAAACAGTCATGCAGAGGTTGTTTTATTTTTATTTTTAGTGGCTATTTATTTAGGCAGTAGTATTGGAGAAACAGGTTTCTACGTCTGTTCAAAACCTTTTTTGCATTTCTTGCCAGTTAAAATAGTTTTGCACCAAAGTCCCATCTTTGTGCCTAAGGTTCCTTTAAATTTTATATTCACTGGATGTATATACAGCATTCTCCATGTATTTGGTCCAAATTGACTCTTTTCGGAAAGTGAATTATTTGTTTCTAACTTTTGGAGGCTCGAGGCCTGGGCCTTCTTCGTTTTTCTTCAACTCTCAGTCACTGCCTTAGGCAGACCACTTCTCTTTCCTACAGTTTGGCAGAAATGGACCTTTCAGGGCTGCTTCAAGGTATGTCCTCTAGATTTCTGTTTTTTAAGGTGCCACAATGAAAGACATTTGTAATGTTGGAACTTGGGTAACACTGCATACTTTTATGACACATTATTGTCTACAGTTGGGTGGGGGTTTCTTATCTGAATTTGTTTTTTGCGTTCTCGACTCAGTAATTGCTGAGCGGTCATAATTCTGTCATTGTAAATAAAGTCACTGAATGTTACAGTATTTTTGATCATAGTATTTTTTCTTTGTCGATATGTTTAAGGCCTAGCCTTGCTGCCCTCTCTTTTACTTGTGTATATCCTTATCAGGTAAGGGCTGGGATGAGAGAGACAGATGAGGAGGTAATGGTCCAGATACTTAAGGCAATCTTCATTACTCCGAGTCTTGATCTTCCTCTTCACAATCCTATTTTCCCACCAACCAAACCTGGGAATTTGCTGATGCACTCACTGGCCTAATAATGCTTGCTATGAGAGGAAGTATGAAGGGTGGCTTCCTCCTGTAGTGTTTTGGGATGGTGGAGATGAAGGGAGTTGCAAGGAGGAAGCTATATTGGAGTGTATAGGTTTGGCTTGGATATGTAAACAATGACCGTGTATTAGGAAAAATGCTTATCAGGTAAAGAATCTGAAGACCAGGATTCGAAATAATAAAAAATTGCCAGTAAGTAACTGGGTTAATAATTTCGGTTTAATTATATAAGAAACTTTATCTTAACCCTGAAGCTAAGTAATCATAGGAAATTCCAATGTTTTCAAATAATTAACCCTTGATTATTTTAATTAAATATTATCCCGTCCTAACTTGTATTAAATAAAATTAAATGAAATAATTTACAATAACCCTTAAGTTAAGTCAGAAAGTGAACTAAATAAGCATTACTAACACCGGCAATTGAAATGAAATTGATTTACATTACCCCGTAACTAAATAACAGTATTCTCAAATGTAATCAAATGTTTTTGTACCTTTCTAAATAAACGATGTTGTGTCCTCTGTAGTAATAACATTGATTTAGTGCTTTTGTTGTAGTGCTCCCATAAGGTAGTTGCGTCCGTCTAATAGGGGTTCACCATATCTATCTAGCCCAAGGTCACAATGCATTTGTGGATGCTTACCAGTGCTTAACTTGAGCCAATGGTATCCGGTGCTCGGTCCCCGGCACTTAATTGTCAACACCGGCGCTTGTGATAATCTGCCACAAGGTGGCCCTGTCTGACTAATTTAGAGATGACCACAACAATGGTTAATTATTAATCCAATATACATTAAAAATGACTATTACCTGCCCCCAAGCCATTCTTATAGCTTTGGAGGCCTGAAATAGTCCGAACTGTCACCCTTGTAGGAGTGTGATGGTTAGTATTGTGTTGTTACTATCATTGGCAGCATGGCAGGGGCAGTGTGTGATGCAAGCTGCAGTGGCCTCCTGACGAGAGCCCTGGCACTTATTGTTTTTACAAACTAAACACTGATGCTTACGTTACCGGTCAGAGGTTAAACTGTCCCTTTTGTGGCAGGTATAATGTGTCTCTTGTTCAGAACCTGAGACCTCAGTAAGCCATCACTTAAGGAACAAACTAAACTTTTCAAAAAAGAGATATCTTGCCTCCAGCCCAGGCCTCCATCCTCAAGCTGGTGTGCTGGAGTTTCTCTATGTTTCCATGTGCTGCAGTCTTATCCCTGGTACAGTGTTGGCCATGTTTTGCTACTCCCGATTCCTTACTTTTTGTGTGACCTTAGTGCATATTACTTGACTTTCCTTGTTTCTCTGCACGTTTTGTCTCATAGCACTTTGCATCTTTTTGTTTCTATAATCATACCATCTTTGGGCAAGCAGGACCTTTGTTTTAAGGCTGTAGTTCACTAACTGAAGTGATTGCTGCGGAAATGGGTCAGGAAGCAAGTCATCTAAGCTTCATTCCTCCTGTATGCATCAGCAGTACCACTGGACGCTGCTTAGAAATTAGTGAATAGGAGTTGCAGCTTCCTGTGTCCAGTGTGACATGTTTCTGGTATAGAAACAAAACAAGCAATGGCAATGCCAACAGGTGTGTCTTTAAACCGGTAATGTATGGCCATGTAATGTTGTAGAAAGCATCATATTTCAAATGGTTGTGCAGTTTGGCAAGTGTGACTGAGCCTGCAGGAGACAGCCTGTCTGAGTCTGATGCACATAGTGGATTGTGCCGCAGTATGTAGCACAGTACTAGCTGGGATACTTACAATCGAGGCAGCAAATTAAAACTGACATCTGTGTTCCATATCTGCGAGTAATATAGACTCGTTTTTAAAATATAGCTCACTACAGCAGTCTTTCAGTTTGATAGCGCTAAAACAGGAGTTAATGTTGCCTCTCTTAATGTCAGTGAATGCATCGAGCCCTGAAGGATGATAGATTGAACTGGCCATGCTAGGAATTGACATGTCCACCTGTTATTATAAGTGGACATCTATAGCAATGCTCAATTCAATGAGGCACGCGACGCGCAGAAACGCGCAATTACCAAAGAACGTGAGGGGGTTTTGCTGAGTGGCAATCTGCCTGGTTTCGCCATCGCCTACTGGAGCAGAGAAAAGATGTGTTTGAGATCACAGTGCAGCGGGTCTGGATGATTGGACTCGAGTAGCTGTTCTGGAGATGAGCCTGGTATCATTTATGGATCCTGTGAGAGTACATATCAGCAGGGCCACTGGAATTGCGTGACTCTGCGGCCACGGCCCTTTTGGCATAATTAAGGATTTGCCGCATTTACCACATAATCCATCATCTGTTGCATAATCTATAGTTTTAACTCCAAAAAATGTTTTGATTTCAGCTTAAACAGATCGAAAGTTTCTAAAAACGTGGCAATATGTGTTCTCACGAGTTGGAAGACCCTTGGCAAAAGTTATCTGGTCATCTTTCAGTTGCTTATTTCTGTATTTGGTTGTGAAACCTGTACTAATGAGGTGAAATCTTTGCCCAGACAGTGTTACAATGTGTAAAAATGTCAAAATAATGAAGCAATACTATCAAAAAAATGCATCATTAAGCCACATAATTTGCCTTTTCTTGCCACATAATTTAGTCAACCCTGCTGCATAATTTGGGGCACCCCTGACGCATAATTCCAGTGGCCCTGCAAACTAGTCCCAGAAAAGGCTGGCTAGATTGACGGTTAGCTGCCCAGGAGTGGATGTGCAGAGGGGGAGTGGGAAATACACTCAAGTACAGTGCAGGAACCTACTGTGCTCCTGTCATCACTGAGACAAAACCCATTCCCCACACGAAGACACGAAGCGGTGGAGATCTAGCCAGAACCTGCACTCCCACGGACCCCTCCCCTCCGCCCCCCCAAGAGAACCCCGTAAGGCCGCGCGGAGCCAGTAGGAGCTTCGCATCGCAGGCAGGCGGTAGGCAGTATCCCGAGGGTGAGGGGCCTCCGCAGCTGCCCTGCATTCACTCTGTGTCTCCGGTCCGCTACGGCATTGCCAGAGCGTCTCGTGAATCAGACGTGGCGCTGGATGAAGGCTGAGCGTAATGTGTTCATTGGACTGATCTCCTACGGTCCCGTTTGACCCCCCCTGACTATCCCTTCGTTTTGCAAGTAACAAGTAAGGGAACACTGACATTTGGTTTAATGACTCTCACATTTTGCTGACATGTTTGAACATGTGACCCAGACTGGGTCTGTTGTTTCCTATTGGGCTGTCCTGGCGCGCTCGGGGGCCCATGAGATGAGTGATTCACTTAATGGGCGCCCATTATGTTCTCCTCTAATAGTGCTCTTGGTTGAGGTTTGGTGTCCATTTTGGCCTCCTCCCTGGGGAGCTGAAGAATGTCTATATCTATCACTGTGATCCTCTAGGTGACTCCCACTTCCATGCTGGTTCCCATACTTGGAGGTCCAAATCCCTGGTGGTAGGGTCTGCCCCGTTATGATCCCACACCCTCACCGCCACTGGAGGCAAGCCAGCCTTCTATCCCACCGGTATGATGTTTTACTAGGGAGTTAGACCAGAGTCCCTGGCCCTGCATTTCTAGTCGCCTCCTGACCTCAATCTTATTGGATTATCCTCACTCGTCTTCCGGATTATGTGCCCTCCTCTTCTTATTATTCTTCTTTGCTCTATCGCTACCCTAGTGGCCCCTCTTCTCCCTATCATGGCTTCCACTCGAATTAAGTCGGGAGTTAACTGCTTCAAAGTCATCTATCCCCCTAATCTGTCCAAAGCAGCAGCAAAACGGTTCAAGCACAACACCATTGAACAATTCCCTGATTCCCTCTTTGTTGATCAATTCCATAATGGGCACCTAGGGAAGCTAAAAAATGGCTTAATTTTTTTCACTCACGACATCCCTTCCTGGTCCACCAGCTTCTTCAACGTCTCCTCCTCCTCATCTATCCCGCATGGACAGCGGCTAAAAATTTCCCCCTCCACTAGCTTTAATGGCTCTCTCACCATTACACTCTACAATAATGGCACTGTCATGATTCAAGCTACAGACTCCTGTCTCTCTCTCTTTGACCATCTCTTCCACTCCCTTCGCCCAACCCACACAACTATGATCTCCCTCGACTCTTCTTTGAACTCCTCTCCTTTCTCCCCCCCTGACCCCCCAATTATCCAGCAGGCCGCTCTCCCGGGAGACACAGGCCTACCCTTTGTTCCCCCCTGCCTTTGCTCCCTCCTCTCCCTCTCTGCCCCCTTCCCAAAATGATCCTCCCCCTATCTTGTCTGTCTGGCCTCCGGCCTCCACCCCCCCTCCCCACCCTGCATCTGCCCGATTCTCCAACGTTTTCGCCTCCCCCCTAATTCCCCTAAGCCAACCCACCTCCCCCCCTCTTATTCCACCTTTCTTACAACCTGGTCTACCGATCAACTTTCCTTACCTCCCCCGTCCCTCCCCCTTTCACCTCATCCCTTTCCGCTCTTCCCCGTCCGCCGTATCCTAAATTCTTCTCTTCCACCTCCCATCTATCTTCAACTCCACCTTCCTCATCCCTTGCTTCCCAACCTTGTCTCCCTCCCCGACAATTCCTTCCTCGTCTCTCCCTCTGACCTTGCAGTCCCTTACTCCTCCCTCAGTTTCCATCTAGCCCAATCCCCCCACTCCACCTGTTACCTGTGCCCCTACATTCACCTTTCATAGCCTACAGTACCTGTCCAGCACCATCCTCTCTTTTCTCCCCATACCTCTGGCCTTCCTTGGACCCCCCGCACTCCCCCCTGTACAGCCCCCTCTCCTCTCTTCTCCACGTACCTTTGGCCTTCATCTGACCCCCCGCCCTCCCCTCCCTGTTCAGCCTCTTCTCCCCTCTTCTCCCCTTACCTCCGGCCTTCATTTGTCCCCCTCCTACTCCTCAACTTTCTCCTCATATTTATGATCTCTTCTCTTCCCCTCTGTTCAACACCAGTAAAAGTACTTCTCTTCCCACCACTGTTTCACCATCCACTCCTATCGCCCACCATCTTTCCTCACCTTCTACCCTTGCTCCCCAACTCCCCACCCATTCCCCCACCCCTCCCCTCCCTCCCTCATCCTCTGCACTCCGTCCCTTATCCCGTTCCCCCACCCTGCCCCGTCCTCCCTCACTCTCTGCACTCCCTCCCGTATCCCGCTCCTCCACCCCTCCCCGTCCTCCCTCACCCTCTGCACTCCCTCCCTTATCCATCGAGCCACCCAACACTCCGTGCTCAGCTCTCCTCTCCCTGGAAAATAAACTTGATTCTCTCATCTATTCCATTTCCCAGCTTGTAGCGTCCATCTCACTTTTAAGCGCTAAGATGCCCCCCTTCCCTAACAACCTCGCGATGAGTTCCTTGCTCCCGAGCCCCAATAAAGCCAACCACAGTCCGTCCTCTGCTGACATCACCAACTTACTGGCCAGCTACAAGACCACCAACGTCACTCCCCCTCCACCTTCCTCTCCTAATAATTCTACGCAGTTCCCTATTCAGACCATCTCCTCTGCCAGACCTTACCAGCCTCCCTCTTACCGGGCACCCTCATTCAAGAATCTTATCCCTATCTCCCTTAACAACCCTGACACCCCCATCACCAAAACATCTGCGTCAGAGCTGCACTGCTTGCTCCACAACTGCAGATCTGCAATCAAACACAAATTGGAAATCTCTGATACTATCACCCACCAGAATCTTGACATGTTCTTCCTCACTGAGACCTGGTTTAATGACTCCTCTCATACTTTGTTTGATCTTCTGGTACCCACTGACTACTCTATCCTCAGAAATGACAGGGCAGACAAAATTGGGGGCGGTGTCGCTATTATCGTCAGGAACTCCCTTCAAATGAAAGCCTTCCCTACCACCCTTTTCCGTACATTCGAATGCCTATCCCTAGAACTTCAAATACATCACGGCTCACCCTTTAGATTCCATGCCATCTACCACCTGCCCGGTAACTGCTCTTCCTTTGTGGAGGAACTGTCTGACTTCATCAGTGACCAATTTTCCCAAAGTGACAGACAGATCTTCCTGGGCGACTTTAATCTCCACTGGGGCTCTTTGGAAGACTCGGCTGCCAACAAGCTTGCCACCTTTCTCTCAGCCAATGATCTCTTCCAACATTGCTCGGAAACCACACATTCCAAGGGCTCAATTCTGGACCTTGTCATACCCAAAGCAGACCTGCTGACTACTGCTCCCCCCATCCATGTAGACTGGTCTGACCACTTCCTCATTCCCTTCCGTTTTCACACGTTCGCACGTATCGCACGTTATAACTCTCGGCCAACCTAAAAGAGCTACTACCTGGTTCCGCAACACTAAGAACATTGATCTTGACACTTTTTGTGATTCTGCTATGCGGGCACTTCCTAGACTAGACCCTAACGTGGATGTCAACGTTCTCACTTCTCAGTGCCTCTCAGTACTAGCAGTCGAAATCGACAATGTCGCTCCACTGCAAAGCAAAAGGAAAAGACCCACCCCCTCAGCACCTTGGTTCAATAAAGCTCTCTATGATGAAAGGAAAAACCTTAGAATCCTGGAGAAACATTGGAGAAAATCTCCTTCCACCTCCAATCTCTCTCTTTTACGTTCAGCAAGATCCAAATATCACAACCACATCTTCCTTGAAAAAGCATCACATTTCAGATCCCTCCTTGACTCAGACAAAAATAGACCCAAAAAACTTTTTGACCTCATCAAAAACCCAAACTGTTCTCCCCTAACCATTAAGCCTGAGGATTCCACAAAGAAAGCAGCAGATTTCGCTATATTCTTTGATGAAAAGGTCAAAGCACTGGTGGATCAGGTCGCCCACCCCACCCCCATTGAGGAGCGGAAATCCTTAGTTACCTGGCAGAACTTTGACGTCATCTCGGAAGATGACCTCCTCAAATGCATCCTCGAAACTAAACCCTCCAACCATTCTTCTGACCCCATCCCTAGCGACATCGCCATCGATTTATACACCTATACTCTCTCTTACTGGACCAGGCTAGTCAATCTCTTCCTCAGTCAAGGCTCCCTCCCGGTTGTCCTCAAATCAGGTCAGGTCACCCCTCTTCTAAAAAAAACCCTCCGCCGATGCGAACGACCTCAACAACTTCCGCCCTATCACCAACCTCCCTTTTCTTTCGAAAATCACCGAAAAATGTGTTGCGAAACAACTTTTCTTACATATTATGGACAATAACCTCCTCGACGTCTTCCAGTCTGGCTTCATCCAAAATTGCAGCACTGAAACAGCCCTGCTGCAAGTGATTGATGATGCGCTGCATATACTCGACTCTGGGGAATCGTGTCTTCTGATTCTTCTAGACCTCTCTGCAGCCTTTGACACTGTTAATCATAGCACCCTCCTCAACACTCTTCAACAGAGAATGGGATTGGATGGCACAGTGCTCAAATGGTTTGCCTCTTTCCTCTCGGACAGATCCCAAATGATCAAGATAGCGAACAGTCTTTCTTCTCCATTGGCTGTAGGTCACGGCGTCCCTCAAGGTTCTATCCTGGCACCCACTTTGTTTAATCTCTACCTGGAACCATTAGGGAACCTTCTAAGCAAATCTGGGATCCATTACCATCTTTATGCGGACGACACTCAAATCTACCTTAAGGTGTCTTCCGCACACGATCTCTCACTACTCAACTCTACTCTCAACTCTATTCACAACTGGATGTTAGCTCACCAACTCATTCTTAATCCTGCCAAAACTGAATTCCTCCTCCTCTCTACCTCCCTCTCACCTCCTCCTGTTCAATCTTGGATGGATCAGCTGAACCTACTCAACAACAAACCCATCATTGTCGACAGCGCTAAATCCCTAGGTGTCATTCTTGACAAAAGACTCAACCTAATCCCCCACATCAACTCTATTGCTAAGAACGCACGTTACCAGTTGCGCCTTCTATGGGGGATCCGTCGGTTCTTCCCGGAGAAAGACTTAAAAACCTTGGTACAATCTCTGGTTCTCTCAAGACTGGATTATTGCAATTCTCTTCTGACGGGCCTACCCAAATCCCACCTCTCCCCTGTCAAATCCATCCTCCATTCAGCAGCTCGCTTCATTTCAGGGTCTAAACGAAGCGACCACATCACTCCTATCCTGTCCTCTCTTCGATGGCTTCCGATCGAGGCAAGATCTATTTACAAAACTGCCTGCATCACACACAAAGCCTTACACACATCCTCCCCTCGTTACCTGGCGAATAAATTGAAATTGTCCGGTGGCTCTCCCCCTTCTCGCAATGCGGAAAAGCTTCTGCTTGAGCCCCCCATCTTCAAAAGGGAAAGATTGATGGCGCAATCCTTCTCAGGCAATGCGGTGAGAATCAGGAACTCGCTTCCCCCATTGCTCCGTGCCACATCCTCTACCCGGATCTTCAAAGCTGACCTCAAATCTCTTCTCTTCCAAAGACACTTTCAGAACTAATACTTTCATTCTCAGGCCCCTGTAGGAAGTTCGCTCTTAATTGTAAATTTGTACTTTTTCCTGTACATTCCTCACCCTTGCGTGCTGTGTTGGATTTTATGTTTGTGTACCCTTCATTTTAAGTCTCCTGTTTAATTCACGCCCTCTCTACTCCCTCAAGGAAGTTCTTCCACTATAGGAAATTCTGTACTCCATGCCTATAGAAGTGCCTTCCCAGTGTGTTCTGAGTGACTGTCACTTATTACAGTATTATACCTCTATTTGTATTTTGTATCTTATGTATCATGCACACCTGTCACTTCTTCCTCTTGCAACGTATACCTCTTTTTGTATCTTGTTTGTTTTTGTTATTTGCACAATTGTCACTTTTTCCTCATGTAATGTAACGCTTGCTTTTGTATTATGCTCACTTGTAACCTTCTCCTCATTCAATGTTACTGTTCCTATTGTGAAGCGCTCTGAGACCTTCGGGTAAAGTCCGCGCTATATAAAAACGCATAAATAAATAAATAAAGAAGCAATGCTCTCGCAAAAAAACATAAAAAGAGTGCTAACAAGCATTCTTGGCGTTGTGGGCGGGAGTGCCCTTGTGGAACATGCTGGAGGCCCTGGGCTGCTGGAATCCGGAGGAACCAGTAAAAACGAAACTAACTCAATTGTGTTAGTTTCGTTATTATTAAGCTGCAGGCCATGATACCAGTGGGGCTAGAACTAGCAGTGTGTACCGTGCTGAAGGGCAGTCAGATGACCTTGAAGGAGTTCACTCTGAAAATCAGTAATAAACAGGCCATTGCATGTCTGTCTTGCAACATAAAATGTGCCAGACAGCTTCATTTACCACCTGCTGAAAACTCTTAACATACACATCTGTGTTTGCTTTTCCTTTCTCTCAATCCAAAGTGAGGGATTTTTTTTTTCTTTCAGTTGAGTCCAGGCCCCAGGGGGACACTTGCTGGGGTAAAGGAGAGTGTAAAAGGAAAAGGCTAAAAGCACGTCAAAGTTTTTTAAAACGTAAACAAAAACAGCTGCTTGGTTCACAAAAGAAACTTTTAAAGTACTTGAAAATATATCAACATCAATGAAACACCCAGTTAAAACAAAAGTGGAGTTCTGCGAATGAGAATTAGAGGTAACTCAGTCACACCACCTTCACTTGGTAAAATATGTGCAGGGAAAAGTGAAGTATTTTCATACAATTTGGAATCCCAATCTAGATGCAAACACCGTCAGTTTGCTCCTGTAGCAGGCTTTCTGTGGACTGGTGCACAGACAGAATATCGAGTTTTAAATGTCGACATACACAAATATCGAGTTGGAAATGTCGTGACGCAGAAATATCGACCACAAGAATATCGTGGTCAAGAATATCGACTTGGAGGTAAGAAATATCGTTTTTGAAAATATCTAAGTCATTAATATCGTTTGCAAAAATATAGTTGTTTAAAATATCTTTGTTTTAATTAGTGTTATGTATTTTAGTATGTATTTTAAAAGTATGTGAACTATTTTTTTGTATAAGTATTGCTTATGTTTTTTAATATATGTGTTAAATTTTTAGTAGTTATTAATTTTATTTTAATTACATTTTGCGTTTTTTAGTTCTGTAGCGGGTTGTGTGTTTATAGAGGAATAGGGTGGGACGTAATTTAATTATAATAAATTAATTATTTTTTTATTTATTAGTATTTATTAAATTTAGATTTTATAGTGTTAATTGTGGGAATTAATTTATTATTAATTAATTGGTTGGTTGCTAATTATTATTAATTAATTAACTGGTAATTATGTTGTGTCATTTTTTAGGAGCGGGTTGTGGGTTTATAGAGGAATAGTAATTTAATTATAATAAATTTATTAATATTTTGTATTTATTAATATTTATTTAATTTACATTTTATAGTGTTAACTGTGGGAATTAATTTATTATTAATTATTTATTAATTGGTTGTTAAATATTATTAATTAATTGGTAATTATGTTAATTGTGTCATTTTTTTTTAGGGGCGGGTTGTGGGTTTATAGGGGAATAGGGTGGGAAGTAATTTAAGTATGATACATTTATTAATATTTTGTATTTATTAATATTTATTTAATTTATATTTTATAGTGTTAATTGTGGGAAATAATTTATTATTAATTAATTGGTAATTAATTATGTTAATTGTATTATTTTTAGGAGCGGGTGGTGGGGTTTATAGGGGAATAGGGTGGGAAGTAATTTATTTATAATTAATAATTATTTGTGGATTAATGCTTATTAATTAATTACAATTTAAATATGGCAATTGTGTAATTAATTTTAGATGCGAGTTGTGGGGTTTATAGTGGTAAAGGGTGGGAAGTAATATCTTTTAAATTAATTAATAAGTTGTTAATTGATATTAATTTATTAATGTTAAATTAGTTATGGAAATTGTGTAATGATTTTTAGGTGTGGGTTGTGGTGTTTACTGGGGTAGAGGGTGGAAAGTTATTTATGTTTAATTAATAATTTGTTGATCATTAATATTAATTCATCAATTCATAAATATTTATGGTAATTGTTTTTTTATTTTGTGTGTGTGTTTCAGTTTTATAGGGGTAACGTTGGGGGAGTAAATTCATTTTTATCTGTTTTAATTTGTTTTTTAATTAATTATATTTCTTTAATTATGTTAACTATGTAGGTACATTTTTTTATTTAGATGCGTGTGAATTGTGTGGTGTTATAGGGTAGGAAATAAAAAAGATTACATTTATGTAATAATTAATGTTTTTGATTATAAATAATTTCTATTAAAAATAGTTGTTTGTAAATTATTTTTAATTATTTAAAAAAAATCTTTTGGGGATATTTGTTAGATCTTTTTAACATTATAATATGTTTTTATCTTTTGTAATTTTTTTAAATTTTTATATATTTCTTTTGTTTTTTTAAAATCTTTTGTGTTGTAGTTGATATTTTGTTGGTTTTTAATTTTGAACTGACTCCAATGGGAATATTAATTTTACCCCTCTGCTATCCAACACTTTCCCTACTGTTGCACTCACTGGAGTGGGAATAGTAATTTTTACCCCTCCGTTATCCAACACTTTCCCTACTGTTGCACTCACTGGAGTGGGAATAGTAAGTTTTACCCCTCTGCTATCCAACACTTTCCCTACTGTTGCACTCACTGGATTGGGAATAGTAATTTTTACCCCTCCGCAATCAAACACTTTCACTACTGATGCACTCACTGGAGTGGGAATAGTAATTTTTACCCCTCCGCTATCCAACACTTTCTGTACTGTTGCACTCACTGGAGTGGGAATAGTTATTTTTACCCCTCAGCTATCGAACAGTTTCCCTACTGTTGCACTCAATGGAGCGCAAAATTTAAGTTTAAAGACTATTAAATATTTTAATGTTTTAATTTATAATATGTTTTTTTTATTAGATTTTATGTTATAGGTGTAAGTATATATATATTCACTGAAAAAAACCATAGGTTTCAGGGACGTTATAGTTAGTTGGACATTTCACTCGTACAAAACCAGGGGGCATATTAGCAAGACCGGCGATAAAATTATCGCCGTTTTAGCGGCAGGAAACTGCCGCTAAAACGACGATAATGGGCTTGCTAATATGTGTTATAGAATTCCAATAGAAGCCCAGGTTAGATGTCCTGCACATCTAACCTGGGCTTCTATTGGAATTCTATAACGCATATTAGCAAGCCCATTATCGCCGTTTTAGCGGCAGTTTCCTGCGCTAAAACGGCGATAATTTTATCGCCGGTCTTGCTAATATGCTCCCAGAGAAATTCGGCTGTTATAGTTAGTAGAGATAACTATAACTCGTGCCCCCGCAATGCACTGCTGATGACGTCACATATTACATCACTCATGACATGGTCAGTGACATCACTGATGACATCACTCATGACATCTCAAATGACATCACTGATGACATCACTCATGACATCTCAAATGACATCACTGATGACATCACTGATGACAACATCCAGTGAATGTGTGTTTCTTTAAAGTTTAAATATCTTTTATATATATATATATATATATATATATATATATATATATATGTATATATGCCAAGGTGTATTGAAGAATGAGTGGGTGTATAAGTGTCTGAATGGATGATTTAGTAGGTGCGTGAGTGATTGTATAAGTGACTGATTAAGCGTATCTTACTGAATGCATGGGTTAGTGAGTAAACTGTGTAAATGTCTGTATCAGTCTGTCAGTTGGTGTATTAGTGGCTGTATGGGTTGGTGAGTAGCTACATGACTGTCTATATGGGTTATTGATTGGTTGTCTGAGTATCTGTGTGGGTGCCTGAGTGTCTGTGTGAGTGGGTGGGGGGGGTGACTGTGCATAGATGTGTGAGTGGGTGATTCACTGGGTGTATGGGTTCAAGAGTGCATCTGTGAAGGGCTGTATGGGTGGGTGAGTGTGTGTATGGGTGTGTTGGTGAGTGAATGGATGTCTCAGTGGAATATGTGTAACTACATATGTGAAAGGCAGTATATGTGAGTGTTGGAGTATATAAATGACTATACGTAAGAGTGAGTGATTGTGAGAGTGGCTGTATGGATCAGTGTGTGCTTGTATCAGTGATTGTATGACAGTATGTATGTGTTAGTATTTGTATAAATAAGTGAGGTGTTTTGTGTATAACTGTATAGGTGAATAAATGGGTATGATTGATTCTTTGCATGACTGAGTAGGTGTGTGAGTAAGTCTATGGATGAGTGGCGGTGTGTGAGTGTATGTATAGGTGTATGAGTGCATATGATAGTGCTGTATTGATGAGTGACTGCATGTATGAGTTACTGTATGGGTGACTGAGTGGATGTGTGTGTTTAGACCTAGGAATCACTCAGCGGGTATGAACTAACTGCTATTGGTCAGTCTATGGTTTCGATATTGGTAGTCTGTATTTTAGATTGGGTGTATAAAAGGTTTTATTAGGGTGTGAGGAGGTGCATCAGATTATCACATGGATGATGTCATCAGTGATGTCATTTGAGATGTCATGAGTGATGTCACTGACCATGTCATGAGTGATGTAATATGTGACGTCATCAGCAGTGCATTGCGGGGGCGCGAGTTATAGTTATCTCTACTAACTATAACGGACGAATTTCTCTGGATTTGTACGAGAGATATGTTCAACTAACTATAACGTCCCTGAAACCTATGGTTTTTTCAGTGAATTTCTAAGGTTTTTTAAATGCTAATTTCTAACTATAACGTCCCTGAAACCTTTGGTTTTTTCAGTGAATTTCAAAGGTTTTTTAAATGCTAATCTCGAACTATAATGTTCATTAAACCTATGGTTTTTCCAGTAATTTTCAAAGTTTTTTTTAGTGATATTTTCTAAATTTAATATCCTAAAAATACTTTTTCTAAGTTTTTTTTGTTATTAAAATTATGTAATGTCTTGTGTTTTCTAAAATATAAATATATTTTTATTTATTTATTTATTTTTTAAAAAGTGGCGTCGCGTACCCATTGTGTACCTATCTCAGTGTGTGCGTGGATTCAAGCCGCCATATTGCCAAAGTCGTGAACGATGCGCGTTGGGTTAGCGACGGGTGCGCGTTGCCTGCCGCCGCGCAACGTCATATACGTATAGGATCGCGCCGTGTGCGTTTGGTATGCGACGTGTGCGCGGTGCCTGGCCCTGCGTAACGTCATATACGTATGGGAATGCGTCGTGTGCGTGTTTGGTATGCGACAGGTGCGCGGTGCCCCGCGTAATGTTATGTACGTGTGGGGTCGTGCTGGGTGCGCGACTCCCGTAAAAAAAAAATTATGTTTAAAAACTATATGTATAGTAGTTCAATATGTATATTAGACCAAGAGATTATGTAAACTAATTATAAAATTCATATATTTCTAATTGCAATGAAGTTATATTACTCTTAAAAATACTTTCGCGAAGTCGCGTCGGGTGCGCGCTGGTTGCGCGCCGGGTGCGCGACCCCCTTGTGGCTTTAAAAGAAAGCATTTAATTGGTTCACAAGGTTTTTCATTGTAGAAGTTAAAGGACCCCACCCATTTTTAGGTCGAGCCTCGAGTAGCGCGCAAGCGCTGCTCTGTGAGACTTATAGTTAGGGAGTTTGAAAAGCTGACCAGACGCTCGTGCGTCATGGCCTTTTTCCTGCGGTTACACGCGCAGGGCCGACATCTGTTTCCCATTATCGTGCCCAGACGCTTGCGCGATAATTGGAAACACATGCCTGCCGTGCTTGTAATCGCAGGCAAAAGGCCATGACGCACGAGCATCTGGTCAGCTCTGCAGGCTGCCGCGCTCGCTCGCCCCGCTCCTCTCTTGTTTATGGCTATCGCTGGCACGGTATCCCTTGCATCTTGCCACATCTCCCTGCAGTCAGCACGACCACATTAACTCTGTCACCCCTGTGAAGAATGGGTCAGGCGGGTAGGAGTACCGATAAGACAGGAGGCGCTCCAGATGAGCTTGGCTGCAGTCAGTGTAATGCCAAACTGGGATTTCCGACAAGGTGGAACCTGAACTGGACCACACCTCTCCCTGTAGCGGGACATCTGGCTTTCCCACCATTTGTCACTTTTAAGTGCACTGGAAGAGCACCAGGTTTGGCCAGTCTGTTTACGCGCCTGTTTTTGTTTAGGGTTTCTTTCAGAGCGCACGCACGTCACGCTCGTGGGAGATGAGGGCTGGTGTGGAAGCGGCAAATCTGCACCTTCCGCTTCCTTCCCCGAAAGCATCGCTCGCTGCACGTAGCGGAGGGGTGTTCACTGGCACTGCTCACCGGGAGCTAGAATACCCCTGTGGCAGATCCGGAGTGGGCTCTGCCACAGATGAGGGCTGGACACCGAAACAGATTGTCGCGGCTCAGCCCGGGTCAGAATTGGGTCCTGCAGTTTATGAAAGCGAAATTCTGGGAAATAATTGCCAGACTGGTAGTTGTTGCTACAGTAGAATAGATAGGTACAGGGCGGATAAGAGTGGGTGGTATCCTCAACCACGTGCGTGGCAGAGTCCGCATATTCACGGAAGATTACGGACCCTTCTTGTGATTTATGGTGATTCACTTTCAGTTTTGCTGGTTGGTATATTAGGGGTGACTTTGGGTGGAAGATTAGAGGAGGAATCTTTGATAAATTTGGTCTCAATTCTACTACAGATTGAGAGGAGATAAGATTGCAGGTTAGACGGTAAAGACTGGGTTTCTTTATCACGTTCAGTTTGCAGCAGATCTCAGGAACGCAATCTGTTACAGAGCATCTAGGGGTGGGTTCTTGTGATGAAAGAAAAGTGCTGATGCAGCTAAACAGAGTAGAGGTCACTTCAGATTAGGGCAGAGTTTTCAGCCGATTGGAGCTCAGTGCCAGTGTAGGGGTTACGCATTGCTCCTCTGGGGTGCCCTTCATTTCACTGAGGTGAAGGAGGTGTTCCAGGCTAGAGAAGTCGCAGGGGCCGTGCGTAGTGCAAGCCGAGGGGTCGAGTATGAAGAATAACCGAGGGAAATCAGTTATTTATTTGCAGTTTTATATAGCGCGAGCTCGATCCGAAGGTATCAGAGCGCTTTAGATGAGCACCAGTTGCATTACAGACTGACACATTCATTTTTAGGCACGGGGAGATTAAGTTATTTGCCCAGAATCACAGGATGTTTGAGCGTCCCTGCCGAGACTCGAACCTGGTTCCCCAGCTTCAAAGTTGGCCGCTCCCCATCCTATGTCTAGTCAGGGTGTTCAGCCCATTGACCAGAAATGAAATGTGAGCGGTCTCTTGTTGCCTGTGTATGTGGTCATAGTCACTTGAACAAGGCTTGCCATTCCCCCAAAATTGTTCACATGATTGCGCCCTGAGAGAGCGCAATCTGCCCTTGCATCGCACAGTACCGAATAAGGGTGTGGCGTAAGGCCAGAGCTGCCGACTTTGGAACTGGGGAACCAGGTTCGAGTCTCGTTGTCGACTCACCCTGTGATTCTGGGCAAATTACTTAATTTCCCTGTGCCAACCAAAAAGGTATTTGTCCTTGTGTAATATACCTGGTCCTCATGTAAAGCTCTCTAACTTCGGGTCGAGTCCGCGCTATATAAAACGGCAGAAATAAAGGCATTTGGCGCACGTTAACGTGGTGTCTTCAGGAAGTAGCAAATAGCGCTGTCCGTGCCACTAAAACGCAAGTAGAGGCATTGGCTTTATAGGCGTTTATTTTGGGGTGGGTGAGACAGTAATACATTGTCAACCCACATGATACGCTGTCCTGCTCAGGAGTGAGACCCAATCCACAGATTGTGGCATTGCCCCCCTGACGGATCGTTCGCAGGAGACAGGGCCCCGTGACCATAACACCACTCGGGGAGACGGAGTGGTTGTGTAGGAAAGGGGGAAACACATGCTTGCCACATCCACTCACAGGGAGTGGGAGAGAACGTTCACTGGGTGACTGTCTCTCAAAGACTCTGTGCGTGTGGACCATCTTAGCTGATGTGCCCTCACAGTGTAGGAGTCCTCAGAATCGCCGTGATGCTAGCAAGCTATATTTTAGTGTAAAACACGACAACGCATTTTGCACTAAAACATAGCACCAAAAACACAAGTGCCTCAAAAAACAGCTATTCGAGTTTTGGTCGTTCTCTCCTGTGCTATATTTTTGTCGTGTAATTATGCAACATGGCGTAATGGCGTAATTTGGGGACTTTTGCGTAAAAACCGTAACCTAAAACCGCCAAAGTATGCCAGCATAATTACATTTTTGCCCAGATTAGTAGTAAATGGGCTACAAGGAACTATGGACGGATGAGGGCATGAGAACAATACATGGGCTACAATCAACGGGTGCAGGAACTATGGAGGCGCTTCTTTCAAAGGATGCAGGAACTATGGGTGGGCTACAATCAGGGAACAGGAACTGTAGACAGGCTACTACCAGGGGGCCCAGAAACTAGACACTAGCAATAATCAGGGCATGGGAACTATGGGCTGGCTACAATCAGAAGGTGTAGGAATTATGGACTGGCCATGATCAGGCTACGGGAACTATATAATGGCTAAAATAAGAGGGCACAGGAATTATGGACTAGCAATAATCAGGGCATGGGAACTATCGGCTGGCTGCAAAGAGAAGGTGTAGGAATTATGGACTGGCCATGATCACGCTACGGAACTATATAATGGCTAAAATCAGAGGGCACAGGAACTTTGAACGAGCGGTATTCAGGGTGTGAAAACGATCAACAGAGTTTAATTAGATAGCACAGGAACTATAGATGGGCTACAATCAGAGGGTGCGGGAACTATGTACAGGCTACAAACAGGGTGCGGAAACTATAGACAGGCTACTGACAGATTGTGCAGAAACTTTGGACGGTCTTCAATCAGAGGGCAGGAACTATAAACCGGCTACAATCCAAGAGCGCAGGAACTGAATGCGGGCTACAGTTAGGGTGCAGGAATCATAGACGGACTAAAGTCGGGCACAGGAACTATAGCTGGACTACCAGGGCTGGATTAATCATTAAGCGAAATAAGCACGTGCCTAGGGCATCAAGGGAAGGGGGGCACCACAGAAATGTTCCATTGCTGGATTTATCATGGCCCATATGGTGCAAAACTGCAAATGGTGCAGCTGTACCTATAAAGTGGAAGTATAAAAAATAAACTTTGTTTTCCATCTTACTGTAAGTTTTGTTTCATTTTGAAAAATAACATTATATTTTATGGTTTATTGTTTATATTTTGAATTAGATATATATAGGAGCACCAAAATCTTTTAAGTGCTTAGGGCGTCTTAATGTGCCCTGCAGACTACAGCCAGAGCACAGGCACTATGGATGAGCTGCAATTAAAGAGTGCAGGAACTATAGGCGGGTTCAGTGCTGGAATTAGAAACAAGCATTGGCATAGCCAATAGGTCTTGCCCTTGGGACCTTATAACTGTTTAGCCATGCAACAGTTGATGTTGTTGCACCAAGGATATTGTGCTGCATAACTAAATACTTATAAGATCCCAAAAGCGAGACCTATTGGCTATGCCAATGCTTGTTCTCATTCTTGCTACACCATCCCTGGAGACACACTTGCTGTGTTTTTTGACCTGCTTTCTATATTTTGTGGGTGTTTTCCTACTTCAACAGAAATGGCTTCTTCTACTCCTATTGTAGATGTTCCATATGAAGAAGAGGACTTGGACCAACCTTTAAGAAAGAAGAAGGAATCCATCGTGTGGAAGTTTTTCACCATTCCAGATGGTGAAAAAAAGGTGAATGCCCGCAAGGTCAGCTGCACTCTTTGCTCAAGAGTACTGTTGAGGAGAAGTGACAAAAAGTACTCATGCGGAACATCTAGCATGATGAAGCATCTTCAGACAATTCACCCTCGACCACTGGCGCGTGAACAACTCCGACGTGTCCAAGAAGGGATGCAGCAGGATGACCAGGGAGCTGGTCCAAGCACTTCAGGAGCCTCAAGCTCCTCATCTCGAGGTCCGGACATTCGTCCTGAATTTGCTAATCTTCAGCAACACTGCATCAAATGCAAGGCTGTGGTTTGTTGTGGGGAGCAATCTGTAGATGCTGTGGTTTCTGCAGCAAGAAATCACCACTGTTACATTTTTTTTTTATGGTTGCAATGACTGTTTAATTGCAAAAGTTAAAAGTTAGTTCAGTTGTTTTTCCCGTTTTTAAAAAAAAACACCCCTAAAATATACAAAATGGTTTAAAAAACACAAAAAAATTATAAAAGCAAAAAAAGAAGAAAAAAAAGAATTCTTTTCAGAACTACCTTATCTGTTAAAAAAAGAGAAATAAGTGCATGGTAATGCCTGGATGATTCCATAAGTACATGTGTAGAGCTTGATTGATTGATTGAAAGAGTGCATAGGTAGTGCCTGGGTTATTGGAACAGTACATGTGTAGTGCCAGCTTAATTGGAGGAGTGCATGAGTAGTCCATGGGTGATTGGAGTAGTGTATAAGTAGTTCCTGGGTGATTCCATGAGTGCATAGATGGTGCCTGGGTCATTGCATGAGTACATGGGTACTGACAGAATGATTACAGTAGTGCCAGGATACTGCATGGTGATTTTGTAACTGCTTGAGTATTGGCGGAGTGATTGAATTAGTACATGGTACTGGCTGGGTGATTGAAGGAGTGCATGGGTAGTGATAGAGGGATTGCTGGACTGCATGGGTACTAACTGGGTAATTGGAGGAGTGAATCAGTAGTGTGTAGGTGGTTAGAGGTTTGCATGGGTAGTGCTCAGGGGATTGTAGCAGTGCATGAGTTAGTGCCTGGGTCATGCATGAGTAGTGACTGGATAATTAGAGTACTGCAAAGAGAGTGCATGGTGAATGTATAAGTGCTTGGGTTTTGGCGGAGTGATTGGATAAGAACATGGTGCTGGCTGGGTGATTAGAGGACTGCATGGGCAGTGCACAGGTGATTATACAACTGCATGTGTTAGTGCCTGGGTCATTGCATGAGTACATGGGTAGTGACTGGATGATTAGAGTACTGCAAGGAGAGTGCATGGTGAATTTATAAGTGCTTGGGTTTTGGCAGAGTGATTGGATAAGTACATGGTACTGGCTGGGTGATTGGAGGAGTGCATGGGTAGTGACAGGGCAATGGCTGGACTGCATGGGTAGTGCTCAGGGGATTGTAGCAGTGCATGTGTTAGTGCCTGGGTCATTGCATGAGAACATAGGTAGTGACTGGATGATTAGAATACTGCAAGGAGAGTGCATGGTGAATTTATAAGTGCTTGGGTTTTGGCAGAGTGATTGGATAAGTACATGGTGCTGGCTGGGTGATTGGAAGACTGCATGGGCAGTGCTCAGGGGATTGTAGCAGTGCATGAGTTAGTGCCTGGGTCATTGCATGAGTACATGGGTACAGACTGGATGATTAGAGTACTGCAAGGAGAGTGCATGGTGAATTTATAAGTGCTTGGGTTTTGGCGGAGTAATTGGATAAGTACATGGTGCTGGCTGGGTGATTGGAGGAGTGCATGGGTAGTGACAGGGCGATGGCTGGACTGCATGGGTAGTGCTCAGGGGATTGTAGCAATGCATGAGTTAGTGCCTGGGTCATTGCATGAGTGCATGGGTAGTGACAGGATGATTAGAGTGCTGCAAGGAGAGTGCATGGTGAATTTATAAGTGCTTGGGTTTTGGCAGAGTGATTGGATTAGTACATGGTACTGGCGGGGTTATTGGAAGAGTGCGTGGGTAGTGACAAGGAGATGGCTGGACTGCATGGGTAGTGTTCAGGGGATTGTAGCAGTGCATGTGTTAGTACCTGGGTCATTGCATGAGTACATGGGTAGTGACTGGATGATTAGAGTACTGCAAGGAGAGTGCATGGTGAATTTATAAGTGCTTGGGTTTTGGCGGAGTGATTGGATAAGTACATGGTGCTGGCTGGGTGATTGGAAGACTGCATGGGCAGTGCTCAGGGGATTGTAGCAGTGCATGAGTTAGTGCCTGGGTCATTGCATGAGTACATGGGTACTGACTGGATGATTAGAGTACTGCAAGGAGAGTGCATGGTGAATTTATAAGTGCTTGGGTTTTGGCGGAGTAATTGGATAAGTACATGGTGCTGGCTGGGTGATTGGAGGAGTGCATGGGTAGTGACAGGGCGATGGCTGGACTGCATGGGTAGTGCTCAGGGGATTGTAGCAGTGCATGAGTTAGTGCCTGGGTCATTGCATGAGTGCATGGGTAGTGACAGGATGATTAGAGTGCTGCAAGGAGAATGCATGGTGAATTTATAAGTGCTTGGGTTTTGGCAGAGTGATTGGATTAGTACATGGTACTGGCGGGGTTATTGGAAGAGTGCATGGGTACTACCTGGGTAATTGAAGGAGTGAATAAGTAGTGCCAAGGTGATTAGAGGACTGCATGGGCAGTGCACAGGTGATTGTACCACTGCATGAGTTAGTGCCTGGGTCATTGCATGAGTACATGGGTAGTGACTGGATGATTAGAGTACTGCAAGGAGAGTGCATGGCGTATTTATAAGTGCTTAGGTTTTGGCAGAGTGATTGGATTAGTACATGGTACTGACGGGGTTATTGGAGGAGTGCATGGGTACTACCTGGGTAATTGAAGGAGTGAATGAGTAGTGCCAAGGTGATTAGAGGACTGCATGGGCAGTGCACAGGTGATTGTACCACTGCATGAGTTAGTGCCTGGGTCATTGCATGAGTAGTGCTTGGATACTAACTGGGTGATTGCAGAATATGGAATCAGTCAATCATTACTCATGTAGTTTTAAAATCACATATTCACTACCTTTGCACTCCTGTAATCGGTCAGGCACCTCTCAATAGTTCACTAAGCATACATACAACTGTTTAAATAGAATCTGAACACACAGATGAGTCAATACATTCTATCTTGTTAAGTAGATAAGTACAACATGCCTGCAAGGGTAATATGTGGTGGTTTACTTTTGAGCTACATCTTGACCATTCAATCTACAAATATGCGACATCATTAAACTATACCTCTCAACAGACTTAAGAAAGAAGGCTAATCAGATATTCCAAATTCTGTAGATCTCCAATGTCTGCAAATTAGAATAATAGTATAGCAAAAACTAAGTCTCCCCGACCAGGGGTACAGCTGTATCCAGTTATGTAGTTGCCACAAAGATAAAAGGCTTACCTAATTTTAAGTCCGTAATTATTCTGGACTCAGGGTTAAGAATATGCTCCCTTATCGTAACACAACTTATGATGTTTATATACTTTCGGTTATCCGAAGATGGACGGCCTTTACCTTTTTTCTATAGCGAATATTGTCCTATATATCTCTGTGAGGTACTACATAGCGTGTAGTACCGATACAATATAAATTAATTCACTGAAGAGTTTAACAACTAGATGGTGTACGCGGTATTCGTAACGTAAATAACACGATATTACTACTATGTATGAGTACGCTTTTGAATTAGGTTTTATTTATAGCGGACACTGTACGGTACAATTCCTGCGTGGCATTACGTTTGCAGGACTGATATATTGACAAATTAATGCATTTAACAGTTTTACTATTAAACTATACACATTGTACTCGGCAAAATAATATACTACAAGATGGCCGCCATTTAACAGTGTGCTTCACATCCGGTCTGGGTACTTCCGGTCCGGCAAACTTGAAAATGAGAGCGCAAAGATGGCGCGGACGCACAACGCCGAAAGACGCCTGACCGACGGGAGTACTCTACCTTACGGTATGTCAAGATGGTGAAGCTATTTAAATAGATTAGGGTGTGACGATTTTGAGAGGTGTTGCCTATGGCCATGTGGGGTTTTGGTTGTAATTACAGAGGCCGGTCGTGCGGATATACGGATGTATATATAATGTATTATGCAACGTGATTGCTGTTACTATAGAGGCCGGTCGTGCGGAGAAACTGATAGTTATGCGACCTCCAGCTGTGTATTTTATGTACCATGTAATGTGATGGCTGGAATGATATAATAACTGTAAACCGTAGTGCGGTTTTAATTTTGATGGATACTCTAGTATACTACACTAGTGACATATTACTTACTTTGACCGCATAGGTTACGATAAGGGAGCATATTCTTAACCCTGAGTCCAGAATAATTACGGACTTAAAATTAGGTAAGCCTTTTATCTTTGTGGCAACTACATAACTGGATACAGCTGTACCCCTGGTCGGGGAGACTTAGTTTTTGTGATACTATTATTCTAATTTGCAGACATTGGAGATCGACAGAATTTGGAATATCTGGTCTAACAATAATTGATACAAGGTGAGCTGATTCTTGCATGACAAACCTATTGTATTACGATGTAGGAAGGGAGACTATTGACAATTTTTTATTTAACATTTTAATTTTTAAATAAAAAAAAAAAAATTGTTTACAGTGAAGCTCAGACAAAAACCTTCATTTTATATATTACTTGCACGGTTTATAATTATCTTTATTTTATTATTTCACGGACTATATATCTATAAAATATAACAACTTTGCCCACCTATGTTGTGACACCGGGTGATATGGTGGTGGTCGCTTTACAACACACTGAGTCCTTCATTTCCTTATTACACAATTTTGTGTATTTCAGCTTGATGGAAAATATCAATTGCTATGAGCCCTGATGAAGTCCAGTTTAATGTTAACGGACGAAACACGTGTTGGCATGATCTAAGGTGTTGTCAAACAAATGAAGAAAATTATGTACAGATGAAAATTATAAACTGGATGAGAATGAGAAATGATGTCTGAATAAAAAGACATTGGACAGTAACGACTGTATCTAACAACAGTGTATATACTATTGAGTGCTTGGAGCTTGTCAAAGAATCCCTTCAAGATGCTTTCTGTGTGGATTGTTGGGCACAGCTATGTTTTCTGGTACAAAAGGTATGCTGAACACAGAGGTATTGACAAAAACCTAGCTTTGCAAAATGTAGACATTAAGGGGCCGATTCCGATCTCGGCCGGTAGTGCTCCGAATCGGATTCGGATTTACCGGATCCGATTCGGAGCCCTGTTTCCCGACCGAATCGTACGCGGGTCCGGCCGAGCGAGTACGATGCAAGCACCCGCGAAATCGCCGACCGACTCGTACGCGGCTTCAACACGCTCCGACCGACTCGCATGGACACGACTCGCACCGCGCTATGGAGACGTTTCCCGGCCGGGTAAGTACGATGCGCGCCGCGAGCAGTCCGACCGACTCGCGCCGTCTGGCTCGAAAAAGCTGTCGGAGCCGGACTTTGGGGGTCCGCGTCGGACCCCCTGTGCGCGTAGGCGCGCGAGTCGCACACAGGGGGACCCATGGGTCCCCCTACCTGTGCATGTACGCCGCGATGCGCATGGACGCGTACCCGCTGTAGGGGCGCCCTTGTTCGCCTCGCACCCATTGAGTCAATGGGAGCCCGCGTACGCGTCGTACGACCGGCTCCCATTGACTTCAATGGGAGTCCGACCGAATCGAGTCCGATAGCATGCGAATGCATCGTACTCGTCCGGTCGGACTGCTAGGGTCCGATTCGGTCGGAATTCTCTCCGGGTCCGGCTCGGTTGGAGAGATTTCCGGCCGGAATCGGCCCCTAAATGTATTCGACAGAGAGGATTAAAGTGGCACCAATTGATGCCTTTGGTTAAAACCTTTTTGCATCTCCAACCCCCTGACCTCATGATTGTGCACTGTGGTGGCAATGACCTAGGCACATTGACTGGGGTAGGTCTGGAAATGCCGCACAAGTTACTTACTTTCGGTAACAATATATCTGTAAGAAACATTAGTAGTGATAGATTCCTT
Source organism: Calotriton arnoldi (assembly GCA_963921515.1). Taxonomy (NCBI): domain Eukaryota; kingdom Metazoa; phylum Chordata; class Amphibia; order Caudata; family Salamandridae; genus Calotriton; species Calotriton arnoldi. The sequence continues at coordinate 2,948,048 of CAWUFW010000003.1, read as the reverse complement.
ACCTTAGAATATCCCCAGGCGTCAGACTGGATCCGAAAAGTTTTCGGCAGCAGTACCCCTGTGCGTCGGTAGGGGCGTCGTGCTGCTCTGCGTCCGTCGTTGGCGTCGTGGTCGCCGAGATGACGTCGCGGGCGCTACTTGGACGCCGCCCACGCGCGCTGTCAGTTCTGTACATGACTTTCCGCGCCAGGAACGCAGAGCCATGCAAGATACTGACCACTGGTGCATTGAAACTAGGGCCCTGAAAGGGATGACCTTAACCCTAGAAATCAGTTCGCAGAACGGGGAGGATGGGTGGGGCGGTAAGGAATCTATCACTACTAATGTTTCTTATATGTTACCGAAGGTAAGTAACTTGTGCATCTGAAAGAAACACATAGTGATAGATTCCTTACCTTAGAATAGATACCCCAGCAATACCAACCCCGGTGGTGGGTCTGCGAACAAAGATCACACCAGGAAGTCACGGAGAACAGAACGGCCAAAGAAGCCGTCTCTCCGGACTTGGGTGTCCAGGCAGTAATGTTTGGTAAACGTGTGCAGCGAGGCCCACGTGGCTGCCTGACATATGTCTTGCAGGGGGACACCACGTCCCAATGCTGCAGTAGCTCGGGTGGAATGAGCACGCAGCCCCACTGGAGGTTCCTTTTTAGCCAAAGAGTAACCGGCTTTGATACCAAGACAACCCAGCGGGAGATGGTTCTCTTATGGACCGCCCGACCTTTCTTGGTGCCAACGTAGCCAACAAAAAGCTGGTCATCCACCCGGAACTGCTGTGTGCGATTAAGATAAAAAGAAAGCGCACGTTTTGGGTCCAGACGGTGGAGCCGCTCTTTCTCTCTGGAAGGATGCGGAAAAAAGGTGGGCAAGGTAATAGTCTGCCCAATGTGAAAGGCCGTAACCACTTCTGGCAGAAAGGAAGGTTGGGGCCTGAGCACAACCTTGTCCGGATGGACTGAAAGGAAAGGAGGCTTACAGGAAAGAGCCTGGAGCTCACTCACCCGCCTGGCGGAAGTGATGGCCAACAGGAAAGCAGTCTTTAACGTCAGAAGACGAAGAGGACAGTTGTGAAGTGGCTCAAAGGGAGCGCACATCAAGTACGTCAGAACCAGATTTAAGTCCCACTGAGGCATCACGAAAGGAATAGGAGGAAAATGGTGAGTAATGCCTTTAAGAAACCTATTTACAACAGGGGACTTGAAAAGAGAGGGCTGATCAGGGAGCCTGAGAAAGGCCGAAATAGCAGAAAGGTAGCCCTTGATAGTGCCCAGAGCAGAGCCCTGCCGGGCCAAAGAAAGAAGGAACAGTAGAACCTCAGAAAGAGGGGCAGAAAGCGGATCCACAGCCTTTGCTGTGCACCATGCCACAAATTTGTTCCACCTGCAGGCGTATACCACTTTAGTAGAGGGACTCCTGGCTGCCAGAATAACGTCACAAACTTCAGGAGGCAAGTCGAAGGGAATCAACTGCCGCAGCTCAATCTCCATGCAAAGAGGTGGAGGCTGGACAGGTTCGGGTGGAGGACCGTCCCCTGCTGCTGCGACAGAAGATCCTCCTGAAGAGGCAGTCGGATCGGGGGATCGATGCTCATACTGAGTAGCTTGGGATACCATACTCTTCGAGCCCAGTCCAGAGCCACAAGAATGACTTGGGCCCAGTCGCGCCTGATCTTCTTCAGCACTCTGGGCAGAAGTGGTATAGGCGGAAAGGCGTACAACAGACCGCAACTCCACTCGCGACGAAAAGCGTCGCCGAGCGAGTGCCGCCTTGGAAATTCCAACGCGCAGAACTGATGACATTGCGCATTCTCTTCGGTGGCGAATAGATCTAACCAAGACTCTCCCCACTGCTGAAAGAGACCTTGCGCCACCTCCAAGTGAAGACGCCATTCGTGATCGAGCATGCACCTGCGGCTGAGTTCGTCCGCCCTGGCGTTCAGAGAACCTGCCAGGTGTTGAACCACCAGAGACATGCCCTGATGTTCCAGCCATGTCCAGAGACGCAGAGCCTCTTGACAGAGGGTCCACGACCCCACCCCGCCTTGTTTGTTGCAGTACCACATGGTGGTGGTGTTGTCCGTGAACACCTGCACTACTCTCCCATTGACAGAGGGAAGGAATGCTTTCAGTGCAAGCCTGATCACCCGCAGCTCCAAAAGGTTGATATGGAGCCGGGACTCCGCCGGAGACCCGAGGCCTCTGATCTCCGCCTCTCCCATGTGGCCTCCCCATCCCAGGAGGGACGCATCCGTCACCACTGTGAACTCCGGTTGGGGAAGGTAGAGTGATCTGCTGTCGACCCAATGCCGGTTCGTGAGCCACCACTGCAATTGGTGTGCAGTGCCCTCCGAGATCTGGACGTGATCGGACAGGTTTCCCTGATGCTGCGCCCACTGGAACTTCAGGTCCCACTGCAGAGCCCGCCATTGCCACCTGGCATGATTGACCAGCAGGATGCAGGAGGCCATGAGGCCCAGCAGCCTCAGAGTCACTCTGACCGAAACCCAGGACAAGGGCTGAAAGATGGGAATCAGAGCCCGAATGTCCCGGACTTGCTGTTCGGGAGGATAGACCCGAAACTGCGCCGTGTCCAGAACCGCTCCGATAAAGAGGAGCTTCTGGGAGGGAATCAGGTGCGACTTCGGCACATTGATGGAGAACCCCAGCAAGTGCAGGAGGTCGGCCGTAGTATGGAGGTGGGAGACGACTGTCTGGGGCGAGCCCGCCTTCAACAACCAGTCGTCGAGATAGGGGAAGACTGACACCCCTGATCTGCGCAGATGAGCTGCGACCACCGCCATCACATTGGTGAACACCCGAGGGGCGCTGGTAAGGCCAAAGGGGAGCACGGTAAACAAAGTGCTCGTGGCCTACCATGAACCGTAGGTAACGCCGGTGGGCTGGCAGGACGGGGATGTGGAAATAGGCGTCCTGCAAGTCCAACGCCACCAGCCAGTCTTGTGGGTCGAGAGCAGACAAGACCTGAGCTAGAGTGAGCATCTTGAACTTCTCTTTGCGGAGGAAGCGATTGAGGTTCCGGAGGTCCAAGATAGGACGCAGGCCTTTGTCCTTCTTGGGCACCACAAAGTAGTGGGAATAACAATCACAACCTACTTCGGGCGTCGGAACGCGCTCGATGGCCCCCTTGGCCAAGAGGGCCGCAACTTCCTGCTGAAGAAGCACCAAGTGATCCCCTGACATGCGGTGGTATTGAGGTGGCATGGCTGGGGGGTAGTCTCGAAGGGAAGGGAGTAGCCCCTTCGGACTATCTCTAAAACCCACCTGTCCGAAGTGAGGAAGCGCCAGTGAGGGAGGTGATGGCGGAGCCTGCCGCCCACTGGCGTGTGATGGACCTGAAAGTTCGGACTAGGAAGGTTTGGAAGCAGAGGTGGCGGGGTGGTGGTAGTGGTCTGACCCGCCCGCTGGCCCCTGTGTCCGCCACGGCGGAAACCGCGTCCGCGCTGGGATGACTGTTGTGCTGGCCCGTGGCTCTGTTGCGAACGCTGTGGGGCGCCCCTTCCTGTGCCACGAAAGGAGCAAAAAGCGGAAGACGGAGGAGGGCGGACTGCGGAGAGTCCCAAGGACTTGGCCGTGGCCCATTAGTCCTTAAACCGATCCAACGCGCTGTCCGCTTTGTCGCCGAAGAGGCGACGGCCATCAAAGGGCATGTCCATAAGGGTGCTTTGGACATCCCCAGAAAATCCAGTTGTTCTCAACCAGGCGTGGTGACGAACCGCCACTGTCGTTGCCATGGATCTGCCCAGTGAGTCGGCGGTGTCTAGACCACAACGGATCATGAACTTGGCTGCGTCTCTCCCCTCTGCAACAGGTTGGGCGAGAGCAGGCCGGGCCTCCTCCGGACACTGAGACAGCACGTTCGCCACCATATCCCACAGGCAGTGGGAATAACGGCCCAAGAGGCATGCGGTGTTCACAGGCCGCAGCGCAGAGCTGGTGGAAGAGAAAATCTTCTTCCCAAACTGATCCAGCTTCTTGGATTCCCTATCCACGGGGGGGAAGGGAAGGCGGTTGGGGAAGCAGAGGCTTGGACAACCAAGCTCTCGGGGGTGGGATGTTGGGAGAGGAAAAGAGGGTCGCCCAGAGCCGGGCGATGGCGTCGGGCCACGTTCCTATCCACAGGAGCCCCTGTGGTGGGCCTGGACCAAGTGCCCAAAAGAAGGTCCGAAAGGGCTTCATTAAGGGGCAGCAGCGGCTCCGCAGAAGTAGCTGCTGGCTGAAGCACCTCTGTCAGGAAGTTAGGCCTGACGGCCACAGTAGGGAGCTTGAGGTGTAGGGCCTCCGCCGCCCTACGCAATACCACTGCATAACTGGCTCCCTCCTCCGTAGCCACGGTAGGAGGAGACAGCATGCCAAGGTCTGGTGAGGTATCCAGACCACTGGCTTCCCCCAGTTCCTCAGCCCAGTCCTGTTCAGACTCGCAGGCTGCAGCGAGAGGGTCGTCCGGCCCCTCCCAGTCCTCCCCTTGCTCCTCAGGCTGTTCAACAGGCCGAAAATAAGGAGCAGGGACATGGGGATAGAAATCCCCAAACGGCGTCGAGAACGGCATCGACCGACGCCGGACCGACGCCGCGTCCACTTCGGGGCTGAACCTGAGGTCGACGTCGTCCCGAGGAGCGGGCGGCATCAGGATCGGTGCCTGTGGGCTCGACGTCGGTGGAGGCGTAATGAGGTCAACCGGCGTCGACCGGGATCCAGGCCTGGATCCAAGGGTGTCCTGCGGCGCCGGAGCAGACAGCGATGCCGGGGCCGGAGCCGCCGGCGATGAAACGCGAGGACACCCAGGCGGGACCGTGGGGCCCGAAGGCGCACCGGCAGGACCCGACGGCCCAAAGAGGCGAGCCATGGCCGACAGGAAGTCCTGTATCTGGGCCGGAGTCGCCGCCGACCCCGAAAAGGGGGGGTAGTCGGGCGGCGACTCCATGGACTCCGTAAGCCGCGGGGTGGCACCACCCGTACCCTCAGCCACGTCGCACGACCGGCGAGGGGAAGTCGAAGAACGATGACGTTTCTTCGACTTCTTGTGCTTTGTCTTACCTGACCTAGAGTGCGAAGACTTCAATCCAGACGATCACCGATGGTGACTCCGCACGCGGTCCCTCAACCTCTCTCTAGACCGGGACCTGTCACGGCACGGAGCCGACTGCCGGGCTTCAAGCAGCTTTCGAGACCGCTCCCGCAAAGACTTCGGAGCCATGGACCGGCAGTCGGGGCACGACTTGGGGTCGTGGTCGCGCCCCAGGCAGAAGAGACACACGCGGTGCGGGTCCGTCACCGACATCATTCGATGACAGTCCTCGCAGGATTTAAAACCGGGCATCCCTAACTGCACCAGGAGTCGATATCGACTCGAATAAAAGGTGAGAAAAAGGATCTCAAAAACGTAGTCAAAAAAGACTAGGGGTACCGCTCTCTCCGGATCTGCGCTTGCTGGCGCGGAAAAATAAAGAACTGACGTCAGCGCGCATGGGCGGCGTCCAAGTAGCGCCCGCGACGTTATCTCGGCGACCACGACGCCAACGACGGATGCGGAGCCGCACGACCCCCCTACCGATGCGCAGGGGTAGTGCTGACGAAAACTTTCCGGATCCAGTCTGACGCCTGGGGATATTCTAAGGTAAGGAATCTATCACTATGTGTTTCTTTCAGATAATGAAGGACACCTTCGCAGAATTGATGTTGCTTTCCCCCAAACTGTCTTTGTATACTCTAACATATGCCAAAGACAGAAATGGAAGTGGTCCAATCAATTTTGTCCTCAGATTGAGAAAGCTAGAAAAAATGTCAATAAAGCTGTTTCTGCTTATGTCAGAGACCATAGGATGGGCTCCATCTATAACAATCTACGTTTCCATATGGATGGCATCTACAGAAGTGATGGAGTACACTTCACTGATCAAGGGAACAGAGTGTTTCTCAACAACCTGAAGCTCTGCATCCGCACTTGCATGTAGCTACAACAATCTCCCAATGAAAACAAGGGCTCTTTTTAGAGCCACCCAATAACCCAACATATAACCTAGGTTTATTTAAAAAAATCTTAATTATTTTTGCTTGGAGTCGCGCACCCTGCGCGACTAAGGGACCCGCGCACCCATCGCGTTCACACCAGGGGGCCGCGCTGAGAGCCGCGCACCTATTGCGTTCACACCAGGGGACCACGCTGAGAGCCGCGCACCCATCTCGTTCACACCAGGGGGCCGCGCTGAGCGCTGCGCTAGGGTCGCGACTCCAAACTTTGGTGGATAAAAAACGTCCACTACCATTCATTTATATTCGCCCCGGGGACCCCATCCCCCGGGGCATGCCCAAATCTTTTTTAAATTTTTTATAAAGGGGGGGACCCCGCAGCCCCCCTCCCGGGCCATTTTTGGCCCCAGGGAGCCCATCCCCCGGGGCCTGTCCTCTGTGATTGGGACCGTGGGGGTAGCCCCAATGCCCCCACGGTCCCACCGGCTCCCCACCTCCTGCGGGAGCCGGCATTACTTTTGAGCAAGGGGAGCTGCTGACATGCAGCTCCCCTTGCCCAAAAGCAATCCTGCTTTGCTTCATTGAAGCGAGAGCAGGTTTTCCTACTCTCGCTTCAATCAAGCAAAGCAGCATTTGCTATGACAGCGCAGAAGCCGTGCTCCTGCCCTGTCATAGCAAACAGCAATGTCCTGGGGGTGGGCACCCCGGGACATTGCAGGAGCCGGTCCTGGGGTGTGGCGGTCCCCAGGGCCACTGTGGGCTCCTGGAGGAGGGGCCACGCAGCCCCCCTTCCTTCATTTCTTAAGCCCCGGAGAGGTGGTGGTCCCCGGGGCTTGGGGGTCCGTAACGGACCCCCGAATTTCAATTTTTAGTGCCCCAGGGAGGTGGTGGTCCCCGGGGCTTGGGGGAGCCCCCGAGCCCCCCCACCCCTTATTTAATAACCCCAGACTCTGGTTTTTTTTGTTTTTCTCGCCCGGAGTCGCGCACCCTGTCTATTTTTATTTAAAAAAAAAAAAAATTGGGGTCCTTGTGGGACCCCCAGAGCAGGCCTAGGGGGTCAGGGTGTTCCTACCCTGCCCCCTTTTCTTGTTTTTCATCCTGTTTTTTCAACAGATTTCTTCTGACTCTGTAACCGAGTCACAAAATGGCTGCCAACAGTTCCTGGTCTGGAGTGTTGGCAGCCAATGAGAATGAAGCTCGTGCTCGGGAGGGTTCGCGAACCCACCGCGCCCACAGATATCGAAACCTTTTCTTTTTCTAATTTCTCCGGAACTACTGAACGGATTTACACCATTTAAAAAAAAGGTCTCTTTCTGAACCAAGACCTACCTTTTTGCCAAATTTGGTGTAATTCCGTTCAGCAGTTCGGGCTGTAGCTTTGTCTAAAGTTTCCTATGGAAATTAACATGGGGAAAACGCGTTTTGGGACCCCCTTTTTTTCTCGGCCCCCGCTTGACGAATCACCCCGAAACTTTCAAGACAGGAGCTGACCGGAGCGCCCCCCTAATTTTGAAAATTTCGTGAAGATTCGTCAAACTGCGCCAAAGTTATTGGCAAATCAAAAAACGCTTTTCCTATGGAAACTAGGTCCTAACTATAACTACCTACTGGCGACTGCCAGTAGGTAATATATATATACATATATTTGTTTGTACATTTTTATATATTTATAAAATTTAAAAACAAATTAAAACTAATAGTTTATTTGTTTTAAAGTAAATATATATATATATTTTACCTTTTATATATGTATGTTTAAATTCTTTTAAATTAAAGTTATTTCTTATATTTGTTAAAATATATATTAAATACAAATACATTTTTTAAAGTTAATTTTATTATTTAATTTTTCTCGATATTTTTATAGTTACCATTATAAATATAGGATGTCGATATTTTTGACATCGATATTTATGACTCGATATTTGTGTATGGGGATATTTGCGTGTCGATATTCTATCAGTGAACCCTGTGGACTCAGATTACAACCCACTATCTCTTAATCCTGAACATTGATTAAAACTAACATTTTAGTGAGATCACTAATCCATTTCACTGTCCTCGACCAATACAAAGTAAAGACAGATTTATTAGCTTTCCATTGTAATCATTTTATGTTTTACAAAATTGTCACAATTAGAATCCTCAAAATTGATGTTTTTTTTTTACATAATTAGTCAAGTCAAACATTTTTTACAACACAATGCCAAATATCTTTCACCGAATGCATTAGCACTTGAAAGCTTGGTAATCACACATATTACTAATCTGCATTCATTGTCAATTTAGTGTATGACAGCTTCTGTGTTACCTTTACAGCACCATGTACATGACAGCGCATAGAATCCTTACCCCATAAACAGCAGCAATGAAGCTAGTGATAAATGGGAAGTCAGGAATGTGCAAAAGGTTGGAGGAGCTGTGCTACTACACAACTGTGTTTTGTTTTATCTTTATCTGAAAAATGACTAAAACAGGGAGGTAGAACTCAGCATAAAGTTAATGTTATTACTGGACTTTGCCTCGAAATTTTGGGGTTCATTGACAAAGCTATTTTGTAGTCGTAAACCCTGTAAATCTGAAGAGTGCAGGGTTAGCAACTGCAAAATGGATTTTTGGTATGTATGAAAGACATTTTGCAATTTCGAAAAAGCATGTCTAGATCACAAAATAGGGTTACAAAACGATACCAATTTACAATAAAGGAGGGCCCTGAAAGGGGCTTTCATGCCTAATTACGATTTGCTATTAGATAGTTTGCAACCACAATTGCATTACCAACATTTCAAACGAGGTGGTAACTGATTTGCAAAAGGAACGGTGTCCCCTTAGGGCTTATGCAATGGGGAACTTGCCCAGAGAGGCTGCTGAGCATGGGCTCCATGCTGTAAACGCTCTGCCCTGCAATGGAATTGTCCATAGCGGTTTTTGGGATTTGATTGCTAGACTCACCCGTCTGAGGGACCCATCTTTCCAGTATGTGCTCTGATTTAACAAATAAGTGTATTCAATGAGATGTGTTCTTCTTTTGCTTGCAATGAGACCAAATGGACTAAGAATCATTTGTACAAGAAAGGACTGGCAAGACGGTGTTCTGTCGACATGGAGTGATCTGGCAAGCCTAGTCAGGGAGCATGAAGTTATCTTGGCGCTGAAATAACGTATGTTTATTATTACCCATCTCAGTGGATGGAATGGTAGAATTGGAAATTCAATTAGAAATACAACCATTTTCTCAGAACATCTGCTTATAAGTTCTGAAAATACACACATTTTTATCTGAAGAACGTGCTTTTCAATTTGGTATGCATAAATTAATTCAACTAAGCGAAAGCTTCTAATTTATTAAGCTGAGCTTCTTCCGACTAGCTTGATAGCTGCCAGTAGCTCAGGAGCTACTCGTTGGAGAAGCCTGGCTTGGAACATCTCCGGTATGATTGAGGATTGTATGTTGAGGATTTTTCAGATGTTGTTTCTGCTCCTTTTATAGCTCTCATTCATGTTTTTCGGCTTGAGGGTGTAAGTGTTCTTGCGTTATTCTTGGCGAACATATTGCATTCTACACTTACTCGAAGGGGTTTTAGTACATTGACCACACAATATCCTTGAAATGTGTTGTAACCTCTTACTCTACATTTCTCTGCCTCTGGACTATTACTTCCTATGATCTGGACAATAGACATTTGTCAATAGAGCACTGCTGTTATTCAGCCGTGGCAGAGCACCATGTAGTAACTGTACCCTTACGTCGGATGTCAAAGTTTGCAAATAGTTGCTAGCTTTTAATCTGTAAACAAGCCCAGGTAGATATGATGCTCAAAACTGCTTTGCATTATACAAACCAAAGAACAAAAATCTACTTTGAGTTGTACTTGTGTTGGCACTCTATTTACTTAGGGTTATATTTTTGCGTGTGTGCGTGAAATTGACCTTATGTGCTGAATTTTGACCTTTTGTTCCGAATTTTTACATGCCTCCCATCTACATTCCAATGCTAGAACATTGCATCAGCCGCATTGGAACATAGCCCTTGCAACAATAGCCTGGCAACATAGAATAACAATGACTCTACGCAGATGGTCACCCTACTACTTGTTTGTTTAGTTTTAAGCAGTGCTTTAAATGGGAAACAATAAGTGCAGGTACTCATTAAAATGAGCTAGAGGTGTAGTGAGGGGGCGGGGCTAAGGGCAAGACATTATGATACTGAACAACTTCTATATTAGTTGCAGCACATACCAAAACACATGAGAAAAGTGTTTATATAAACAAAGCAGGTTAACTAATTACACAAAATGAAAAATGCGATAATACGTTAACATTTCCTTTTTTTTTTTGCAATAGTTGCACCTTCTTAATGTCATACTGTTAATTGCTGTTTGGCACAATACTATAAATTTTTGAGCACGCGAACAGGAAGAAACTGAAAATACCCCAACGTCGCACCAAAGCGCTTATGGCACCAAGCAAATGAAGCAACTCATCATGACCCTCCCCAGAAGATATCTCGTCTCTTCCATCAATCTATCCATTCATTCTTTCATCCTACCATTTACCTGCTGATGTCCACCATTTAACCTTTACATTCTATCGTCTTTTCAGTCTTTCATCAATCATTCAGTTTTTCACCATTCCGTCTATCCACCCTTCATATCCAAACCTATCCATCCATCTCCAAACCTATCCATTCATCCTTTCACTCATCCATCTCTTTATCTACCCTTTCCCTCATCCATCAATCCTTTCGCTCATCCATCCATCAACCCTTTCACTCCTTTATTCTATCCACCCTTTCACTCAATCCCTCCTTTCACTCATCCATCATCCACCCTTTCATACATCCTCCCTACCTTTCATTCATCCATCCAAACTTTCACTTATCCACCCATCATCCGCCCTTTTATCCAATCATCCACCCTCTTTAACCCATGCATGCTTTCACTCATCCATCCATCCATCTATACATCCACCCTTGCTCACTTATCCATCCACTCACTCATCCACTCACCCACCCACCCACCCACCAACCCTCCCTTTTATGTTGTTTATGAATCTTTGTTGCAGAGCAGACATGTACAAACAAAGTGCCACACATTTTCTTTAAAATACCTCCTGAAAGTGTCTTGATTCTCTCTTTCTTTCTTTCACTTTTTTTTCTTACAAAAACAGGCATACACACAAACATAGCAGACACACAAAAGACTCAGGTATGATAAAAGCCATCTTTTCTCTTCACCTACCATGGCTTTTTTAATTGCCACCAGGGCCGGACTGACCGTAGCCTGATTGCCACTGCCAGGGGACTGACATGATTCCTGTGCTTGCAGGAACGCACAGGATAGTGTGAATGTGATTGACAGCACATGGCCTGAATGGACCCTGCTCTGTCAAGCACAGCCTGAGTGAGCACTTGGACATTATTCAAATGAGCCCTGCTGAATAGCTCAGCTGGGGCTCAGATCGGTGCTGCAGAAGCGGCGCCTTGGCTGCCAGAGACACGTTCTACTTCTGCTCACCAGCACAGCCAATGAGCCAACCTTTTCATGAGTACCGGTACTCTCCAGGAGCAGGGCAATAGAGAAGTGCCGGTACTCAGAGCCATAAATCTAAGAAGTGTACCGGCCCATTTAAAGCACTGGTTTTAAGGGAACTTCTTCCTTACTTGCTGTCCTGTCCACGAGCGAGCTCCCACCCCCAACACACACGCGCGCGCCCAAAACCCCCAAACACTTGCTCATCTGCAGACTTCTTCCTAGGTGTATGCTTGCTTTCTCGGGTTGAGCGCCACGGACGAGCTCACGCGCCGCCCCCTCTGGGAGGAAGGCTCTGCAAGGCGGGGGAATTCTTACTACGCAGGAAACAACGTTCAGCAGAATGAATCCGAGAAAGGGACTTTCCAGCTCGGGCCGCCATGGGGGCGCACGTGTGTTTATTTCTGGGTTTCAGAAAGGAAAGCTTACGCCTTAAAATAACAGGAGCGTAAATCAGAACAAAAAAACGACAGAAAGGGAGCTTCAGTGTCGAACCTATGTTATATATAAGCCACAGTGTTAGCGCGCCGACGCCGAGCACTAATGTAGTGGGCTACCCCGGGCTGTATGATAGAAGAATCTACTTCTTGCTCCTAAACAGACGTGACCAAGGTTACAAGATGAACCCCGTTACCAAGGAGACAGTGCTCCGGTCCTGGGTATGTTTATCACCCCATTGCGTTCTGGAAGGTTCAGTTCTGTTCACTTCAGTTGATCCAATTAAACAAAAGACAGTTGTAAACAATGGTTTGTAAGAGAAAGTCCTTGGTGGCAGAGTCAGTCTCATAAACTCATAGCTGTATTTATGTGTGACATTTTCGTAGTTTCTTTCAGTTATGAGTGACATTCAACGACCAATGTGTGACACTTAAGAGTTACGCTTTCTCAAGTAAATGAAGTCCATGGAAACAGATAAATACCAGAAATTACATCCATATGAGCAACGAGAAACTGTAAGAGGATCTTGAAACTGCTGCAAAGCACCTGAATTGGAAGAGCACTAATCTCTCTTTCGCGGGCTGAACCAGTAAAACAAGCACTGGCTGCAACCGCTTACAAATACACAGAACCCAGGGGCCTCTGCACTACATGAAGTAAAGTAAAAGCAAACAAACAAACATCGTCAGGAGAGGAAAACCTGGCTTACGCAACATGCGGGCCCCTGCACCACAACAGCTGAAACAAACAATACTCTATTATTAAAAGAAAAACGATTCCTACCTTAGAAGTCGAACCAACATAAAAACTAATTGGAAAGAAGGCCCCTGCACTTCGAGGGAAGCCTACAGCAACCCTCACAGAAAGCCAGGTCCTTGGTCTCACAACTCCGTGCTGAAGCATCGTGCTGCCCTGAGCGTCCACCTGTTGAGGTCAAGGAGGACAGTCAAACACCGGCCGGCGGCAGCAATTACTGGGGTTCCAGGTCCATTGGCAGGAAATTGAAATAAAAAACCCATTATGCTGACGCAGCCTGCGCCGAGTTCGGACCCTGTAGTGTAGTCAGACAGTCTGTCCACGTGCACCGACCTGAGAGGCGCCAGCTTCCCTACTCTGGGGGAAGGCGCGAATTTAAGATAGAAAGAATAGTTCCCATTGTGATCCCCTGCAGAAAATGTCGCACGCAGCCGCCAAAAGGTGTCAGTGGCACTAACCAAGGATGGGTGGGGTGGTGCCATTTGCTTAAAAAAAAAAATAGCAACACAGGGAAGGCACCACCCCCAATTCACTTGGCTGGCTCTACACTCACTGCTACGACCAAGATGGCACTGCAGACTGCACGAAACAGCTGTTTATAATGTAGTCAGCTGAGCCTAGTGTATGAATATTGTGATTTTTAAACGAGTGTGAATAGGAGGAATGACAAAGGAGGCATTCTGTTTTTGTTTTACATCTTAGTATAAGATTCATCGATGAAAAAACATTTATGAAACATTATAAAATGCAAGCACAGAAACAAAGTTTCTTACAATCTGCAACAATAATGATGGCAGATACGAGACAGTTACAACAGAAACACAATGTCATGTGCGCAACCTCAACATATGATACACACCGCCAAAAAGGAACTGATGAACGGAGGAAGGTCAACCAGACAAAGCCAGTACAGAGAAGTTCCACAGAGCACTACACTATAGAAACTCTAATGGAGGACATTCAAGGTCTTACTTGTACAACCTCAACAGAGGATGAACAAGGCTACGAAGGAACCGATGAACGAGGAAGGTTGAACAGATTAGATAGCTGCGAAATTATTAGTAACTTATGGACAAAATAAGTACTATATACTCATCTTTTAACGTTACTGCTCCGACAGACTTCATCAACTGGGAAATTATGGATCCTCTTCCCAACACCCCGGCACAGCTGGGCAGCTTGGCCCCTTTTTCTGTAGATGAAGTCGCCAAAACAATGGGGGAAGTCAAATCAGGATCCCCCCTTGACCCCTGCCCACATTTAATCTTTTCTCAGGCTATCTCTACTCTCTGCCCTTATGTTACGCAGCTATTTAACAAATCACTGGAGACAGCAACTTTCCCTGCAATATGGAAGCAGGCCATGGTCACTCCCTTGCTGAAGAAGGCAGGCCTAGATGTGACAAGTCCAGCAAACTACAGGCCGATATCCCTACTCCCCTATCTCTCCAAAGTAATGGAGAAACTGGTCAACAGACAGTTGTCTGCCTACTTGGAACTAAATGGCCTGCTGGACCCTTCTCAAACAGGCTTCAGGGCTACAAATAGCACCGAGGCAACCCTGCTGGCTGTCTTCGACAATGTAAGAGTACTACTGGACCAGGGTAAGTCAGTTGCCCTGATTCTGTTAGACCTGTCGGCGGCATTCGACACGGTCTCCCACCAGCTACTACTTGAAAATCTCCATGCAAAAGGGATACATGCAAAAACCCTTCAATGGCTCAGCTCATTCCTTAATGACAGAACGCAAACTGTACAACTCGGCGCTTTTTCATCCAAGCCAAAGAACTTAAGTTGTGGCGTCCCCCAGGAAGCATCTCTTAGCCCAACCCTCTTTAATGCCTATGTTTCACCTTTGGCAAAAATAGGTACCAAATGGGGCTTCGATATCTGCTCCTACGCGGACGACACGCAACTAACAATAGCTATTGGAGATGAGCACTAGGGCCAACCTCAACAATTGCCTTATTGAAATGGCAAGCTGGATGTCGGATCACTGTCTTAGGCTTAATGCAGACAAATCTGAAATTCTGCTCTTTGGCGGAGCTAACAATATCTGGGATGCTTCATGGTGGCGCCGCTCTTTAGGACACGCCCCAGCACCCAAGCAGTGCGCAAAAAATTTGGGTGTCCTTATGGACAACAAATTATCCATGCAGGATCATGTTCGGACTTTATGTGGGAAAAGTTTTGCCATATTGAAGCTTCTAAAAGACTCTTCCCTTGGATTCCTTTAGAACACAGGAGGACAGTCACACAGGCTCTGCTTGTAAGTAGGCTGGACTACGGAAATGCCCTGTTTGTTGGTATGCCAGACTACCTGTTCAAACGCCTGCAGGTGGTGCAAAACGCTGCAGCAAAATTAGTATGCAATAAGGGCAGATACAGCTCAGCAACTGACTGCCTGAAACAACTTCACTGGCTGCCTGTGCGTCAAAGAGCTCGATTCAAGCTCCTGGGGCACACTTTTAAGGCACTTCATCGTACTGGCCCAAAGATTCTTCACAGTAAAATCCAATTCTACACCCCTCCTAGATGCCTGAGGTCACACCACCAGGCTCTCGCCAAGATAAAAAGGATTAAAAAAGCTAGGGCCGGGGGACGCTCCTTTTCTTACCTCGCGGCATTACAGTGGAATGGGCTGCTAGTAGAGCTGCGGCTGGCCACAGACTACAACACCTTCAGGAAAAAACTAAAAACATTTCTATTCCCTGTCTGAGTAGTCCTTTATATTCTTAGTTCCACTCCTCAGTTCTAGGATCTGCCTCCTCAGCGCCGTGATATCCCTCTGGGATGAATGTTGCGCTCTACAAATAAATAAATAAATAAACAGACTTAAAACAGATACAGAGACATCCAGAGTCAGTACTCTAAATGTACTCTATTGGAAGGCATACAGGACCACACTGCCAGGCTTTGAGCTATACAAGACTCACAAACCAATGTTGGGAATATGTAAGGCAACCTGGGGCTGTATTACATAAAGTGCCCCGGGGACGGAATGGGCGTTTGCGCCCGCTTTGCGTGCCCCATGGGGCACTTTGGCATTACAGACGCTTGTGCAGCCCCTTCTGTAATACCGATAGCGCTGAAGCACATACAGCGCCAGCGGTATCTTCAGGGGGCGTTTCTTCATTTGCATGGGGGCATGCCCCATGCAAATGAGGGAATCCCTTTGCCTCTGCACTCACGCCCGATTACTGATGCGGGTGCAGAGGAAAAGAAGTTCTCAGGAGTCACACTGACAGAGCGCCACCTGAGAGCAGCCCTCTGGAGGGGGGGATAGGGGGTCCTATGGAGTCCCCTGACATCCCTTTGCAGGCGGGTGTAGTCACTGACTGCAGCCGCCTGCAAGGGGATCTCTAATCCCCTTTAAAGTGCAGGTGGGTTGCCGCCTGCACTGTGAAAACACGGAGTTCCTTTAAAGCAGCTGCTCTGTTTTTCACATGAATGTGCTGCCCTGGGGCAGCACGAGTTTATGGCTGCCCTGGGGGGCAGCGCTTTCCATGTAATAGGGCGCACCTTCCCTGTATGCGCATGGCGCACCTGTGTTAAGGTTCGCCAGGGCGCAACAGGGAAAGTGCGCCCTATACATAATAGGGCCCCAGATGTATTCATTTTTAACTGCCCAAAGATGGTCTCTTGGGAGGACTCCGTTTTCCAGAGAGTGAAGATGCTCTTAGACATTCAGCTGAAACCAGAGGACTATATGATCATCGCAAATTACATGTCAAATGTAACTAACTTGGGCAAAGCTGAAAATAACAAAACAAACACTAATTCTCATCAACTTCTTTGGTGTAAACAGTCTTCTGTTTATTAAAACTTTAAGGTCACCTTGTAATGAAGTAAACACGGCAGCAGGAAATGGATGAAGTAAGGGTTAGGGTTTATTAGGTACAAGGACATAAAGAAAACCCCATCCAGCATCAAACCCTGCAGCTGCCAACTGGCAAGCTGCTTACAAACTATTCACAAGATGCCCATTCCACATTCTAGGCTGCGTAGCCTAGAAACAGTAATAACATTCCATATGCTCAGAAAGGTAAGAACACTACATCACCTCCCCCTTTATAACACAACAGAGAGGAAGGTAAAAGTATACCATACAGTGACTGCAGAACTAAACAAAATCTTGATATCTAGCTGGACGTTGTATGAGCCTACGGGGTCTGGCAGAATTCTCTTGTGACTTGGCATCAGAATCCTCTGACACAACACAGGGTTGAGATCTCGCGACCTGGCATTTTGCCACTCTATTCAGGTTCCATACTTTATGATCATTGGTACGAACAGCATTGTTAAACACCTTAATCACTTTAAAGGGAATACTGAACTTTGAACCAGACTTGCCTAAGCGAGGAGATTTTATTTTCACCCAATCACCCACCGAAACACAAGTGTTCTTAACAGCTTTCCTCTGATCATACCAACGTTTTCTCTTCTCTTTGATCATTCTCTCCCTATCTCTCCATCCTTCAGTACACATAGCATCTTTGTCAACAGAAATTCTCTTCGAACTGACCCAGAAGGGACACACCTCTGTGCTAGGAGTTCTCTTCTTAAACAATTGGAAGGGAGACACACCCGTAGACGAGTGCGGGGTAAACCTGTATTCTTTCACTTTCTTCTTCATTGCTGTCTCCCAATCAGTACCCGTTGCTACAGCCTGCTGCAAGGTCTCTTTCAAAACCTTTACAAACCTTTCAACAACCCCATTACTTTCTGGGTGATAGAGAGCTGCTTTTTTGTGTTTGATCCCTCTTGATGACAAGAACTCTTCCACAATGGAAGAGGTAAATTGCACACCATTATCTGAAAGTAAAGACTTGGGGAAACCTTCTCTTCCAAAGAGAGAGTCCAAAAACTCAATCACAGAAGATACAATAGAACTCACCACTTGGATTTCAGGCCAACGAGAAAACATGTCCATACACACTAGGACATAACGGTCACAAGATTTGAGCTTAATGGGACCTAAAATGTCTATCGCCACATCAGACCAAGGACCCTCAGATTCTTCTCTCACTACCATGGGTTGTGTTCTGCATTTTTAAATTTTGTCACAACACACACATTCCGGGCAACTCCTGACTTCTCTTTCAATCCAAACATCCATGCCCGGCCACCAGTAAGACTCCCTCAATCTTTCCTTCGTCTTGACAATGCCCATGTGACTGGCATGCGCATGATTCAACAATTTTACCCATAACTCACGAGCGGGAATCAGCCTGGTGCCCCTCAAGAGCAACCCGCCCACAACAGTGAGTTCATGCTTGACTTGCCAGTAACCCTTTAATACTTTGTTACAATCTTTTTTGTCACACCAGCCATCCACAACCATCTCCATCACATTTTTCACAACTTCATCTTTCGCTAAAGCGCCCCTCCATTCATCCTCAGAGATGATACCTCCACTTACGAGGCAAACATCCACACCTTCATCAAAATCATCACCCCCAAAATAATCACACTCAGGAGTTTCCTCATCCGTTCAGCACAACCTGGACAAGCAGTCTGCCAAAATATTGGTGGCACCCGGCAAGTAGGAAACAACAAAACTAAATTCCTGCAAGGCAACAACCCATTTGCGAATGCGGTGCGATACAAAATCAATACCTTTTTTTCAAAGAGTTCCTTCAAAGGCTTATGATCTGTTAATACTTCGAAGTGACCACCCCCAAAGAAACTTCCTCAACTTGCGGATGGCCCAATAGATAGCCAAAGCTTCCCTTTCTACTACCGAATAATTACACTCCGACCCTCTTAAAGGTCTTGACATGAATAGCACAACCTTCTCTGATCCTTCAGGCTTTTTGAATAAAACCACACCTAAACCCTTAGAGCTGGCATCCGTCATTAAATATGATTTAACCCGTGGGTCGAAGCTGCTGAGGTCCTGGGCTTTGTTGAGACACATTTAAAGGTGCTCAAATTCCTTTTCACAATCATCGGACCAAATGAACTCTCACCCTTTTTTTTTTTTTTAGAGATCCCTTAGGTGACTTGTCGAGCCAGCGAAATTGGGGACGAACTTGTGGTAGAACTCTGCCTTCCCCAGGAACTTCACAAGCTCTTCTTTACTTACAGGGGTGCGAAGCTTGGAAATGGTCTCAACTAAGGCGGACTTGGGCCTAATGCCATTTGCGGATACCTGATGACCCAAATATTCAATCTCAGATACATCAAATTTACATTTATCTGCTCGCAGAGTTAAACCAGCATCACACATCTTCCTCAAGACCAAGCTCAACCTGTGATCATGTTCCTCTGAGCTGTCACCGAACACCAAAACGTCATCTTGATAAATTTTGACACCTTTGACACCCTCAAGAATGTGTTCCATAACTCTCTGGAACACCGAGGCCGCAGAGATAAGGCCGAAGGGCATCCTCAAAAACTTGAAGGTGCCAAAGGGCGTTATGAAGGCAGTTAAGTCTTGAGAAGATGGATGTAGCCTTACCTGGTGGTAGGGTGAGGTCAAATCAAGGGACGAAAAATGTTTTGCCCCAGCAAGAGAGCACAACATCTCACTAATGTTCGGCAGTGGATAGTGATCCACGACCACAGCCTTGTTAAGCTCTCTGAGATCCACACAAAGCCTGGCCTCTCCATTGGCATTTCGGCCATAACTATGGGAGAAAGCCATTCAGTAGCTTCAACCTCCTCTATAATGTTGTTTATCTTGAGTTTATCAAGTTCAATCTTCATCTTGTCCTTCACTGCAAAAGGAACACCTTGGACCCTAGATACCTTGGGGACAGAACCAGGAATAATTTTGATTTGGTGCATGTAGTTCTTGAGACAGCCTAGTTCCTTTTTGAACACTTCTGGAAAACGACGGACCCAGGCCTTAGTCTTTTCCAATTTGATTAACGGAGGGTAAATCTCTCAAGCACACTGAAGGAGTCTTATTAGGATCCAGGAATATATGTAAATCCCATTGGTGAAACCAGCTTATCAAAGAGTCACCTTTCATGGAAACATAAATCTTACCGGGAACAACCCTGCTTTTGTAATCAATAGTACCCCAGAACCATCCTAAGAGATGTATTATCTCACCACCATATCCTCTTGGCCGTATGTCAGGTTTCAACAATGTTACCTTCTTTGAAAGATTCTGATCGAAAAATTTCTTAGGAATCAAGGTGATTTTGGCCCCAGAATCAAAAAGCATCTTCACGGGAGCATCATTGATCAGCACAACATCAATAGGAGCCTCACCCTCAGAACTTTTGACTTGACAGATATTAATTTCTTCAATGTCTTCTTCAAATAAATCTACCTCCCTTATATTTTTCTGATCTCTACCAGATCTACAACATCTAGTGAAGTGTCCTTTCCGTCCACAAGAGGAGCAGGACGCCTTCCAACCAGGACAATCCCTGAAGTTTGCCATATGACCTGGATTTCCACATCTGAAACATTTGCCGAGGAAATGTTTCGAAATACTGTGTTGAACCTCATTTTTACCTTTGAAATTTTTTTAAGTAATAGGTTGACTCGGAGAGACTTGTACTGAATTGTGCTTTTTGCCCCTTCATTTTTGTTGTTTCTCTCCTTATCATTGCCCACATTCATCACCGATGCATGTTCCTTTTCATGTTGAGTGGATTTGTGTATTGTGTCCAAACATACTTTAGAGTGTTCATACGTTTTTGCAATGGTAACTACTTCGTGTAAATAGGGATTGTCTTTCTGCCAGAGATTGTCTCTTGCTTTGTCGATGCTACAACCCAACATCATCTGATCACGGAGGCGTTCTTCCAAAGAAGCTCCAAAATTGCATGTGGAGGCCAATTTTCAAAGCTCTGTAATATACAGCTCAACAGATTCTTCTCTTCTTTGCATGCCTCGACCAAAGTGATATCTTTCAAGGACTGTGCTTAATTTTGGTAAAAAATGTAAGTCTAATTTTTTTATTGCAGTTTCAAATTCATTGAGGGTAGACGAATCATTATCTGAGAGGTCAGGAAGGTGTTCATAAACCTCTTGTCCTTCTGCTCCCAGACAATGCATTAATAAGGATGTTTTCCTTTCTGCGCAAAGTGAGGTTCCGCAAACCCTGGCATAGTTTGCGAAAACCTTCTTCCATTTTAGCCATGGTAAATTAGGTTCACCAGGAGAAGACAAAAAAAAAAGGCTGGAGCAAGAACATTCTGCATCTTGGAAGGATAAAACAAAGGTGACCAGAGTAAAGAATTGTGAGCAAAACTGTGTATTAGCTGTGTGTGTCAGCGATGACGCGAATGAACTTGAGGCACTTTACTAATGAGGCAAGCTGTGTGTATCAGCGATGCAAAAAGAAAATAAACTGACACACGTAACCAGGAGAAACCAAAATTATATGCAAGTAAGTATATTATCGTTCGCGCTATATAAAACCCTATAAATAAAATAAATATGATAAAAGTATTGGCTGTGTGTGTCAGCGATGTGGTGAAAGAACATAAGGCACTTTACCAATGAGACCAGCTGTGCGTATCAGCGATGTAGAGAAAGTGGACTGACACGCGTAATCAAGAGAAACAGCTGTGCGTGTCAGCGATGCAGGGAAAGCAGACTGACACGCGTATGAACTTAAGGCACTTTACCAATGAGACAAGCTGTGCGTATCAGCGATGTAAAGAAAGTAGACTGATACGCGTAATCAAGAAAAACAGCTGTGCGTGTCAGCGACGCAGAGAAAGCAGACTGACACACGTAATGGACTGACACGCGTAACCAAGGGAACCGGCTGTGCATATCAGCGAAGAGGAGATGAGTGCGTGGGGTCATAATGCCGTGACGTCAAGGACCGGCCCACATCAGGTTGCGCGCTGTGTACAGGGGAGTGCGCACGCAGCGTGCTCGGTTTCATGCCAGAGCTCGCGCAGGAACTCGCGCCTCATCTTGCACTGGATGTCACGGGGAAGCACAGGCCTCATCTCGCGCTGGAGCTCACTGGCCTGCGCCTCATCTCGCGCTGGAGCTCACTGGCCTGCGCCTCATCTCGCGCTGGAGCTCGCTTGCTAGGCCACACTCTTTCTCACAAAATAAAGAAATCCAAGTACTCACAGGATTTTCAAGGCAGCACCCCGCGTGTGGATATCCCAAAACTTTAGGACAGAACACAGCAGTCACACACTGGTTTTACGGATCCCTTCTCAGCTGGAAACGAGAGGGCACATGTTGCGTGAATGAGCGTCCGATCTCCTTACTTGAGAGCGGATGAGGCCAGGAAGACCACACAACTGTTGAAAAGGTAAGCTTGATGTGTTGAGGTTTTCGGAATTCACGTTGGCTGCGTGAGGTCGTTTCTTCTTCCAGTCGTCGCCAAGTGTAATGAAGTAAACACGGCAGCAGGAAATGGATGAAGTAAGGGTTAGGGTTTATTAGGTACAAGGACATACAGAAAACCCCATCCAGCATCAAACCCTGCAGCTGCCAACTGACAAGCTGCTTACAAACTATTCACAAGATGCCCATTCCACATTCTAGGCTGCGTAGCCTAGAAACAGTAATAACATTCCATATATGCTCAGAAAAGTAAGAACACTACACACCTCTGCTGGAATTTAAGGTTATTTCTTCTCACACTCATTTAACACTATTAGGGGCAACATTTGTCTCTTATACTTGTTTAACTATGAGAAGAACAACTTGATCTTACTGCTCTTGTATTGTAACTTTAATTTAAACACCATGTTCTGGAGACACGTGCAAATCCACTTTAGATATCAACTGTAGATGTGTTTCCCTGTAACTTCTTGTAATGAACATGCTAATAGGTAGTCTGTGCATTACTCCCTGCTTAGTGTTTCTAGTTGTGTTTAATTTGTGACAGCCATTGCTACCGGCATTCATTTATGGAGGCTAGGGTGCCTGCCGCAGTCCCAGAGGCTGCTGTCCTGATAGTAAATTTGCTACTTGATTTTGCCAGACCAGGAATAGGTGGCTTCATTTTTTTTTTTTTTAAAACAGATTTTATTCGTCAAATAGCACATTTGTGGCAGAGCTCTGTAACCCAGAGACTTCTGTATAATAAACGTAAGGCATGATGACTGACATTTTCATAATAAGATCAAGGAAAAATGAAGAGCAATGCAGATGAAAGAAACAATATAAAAACCCCCATCCCAACAACCCCCCATTTCACTAACAACCTCCCGAGAGCAGCACAGCAATAACACATGCATCACAATAAGCAATTTCAGCACACGAAAACACAATAATCCACCGTTTGCACCAACAAAGTGAAACCTAAACTGGATTGAGGGGCCCGTTGTAGAAACCGGCTCCAGCTCCAAGCCTCAATAGTCCACCCATCGCTTCCAAATTTTAAAATGTTTATGCGGGCACCCTCTTGCAGCAAAAATGGGAAGCTCCAAGCCCATGCAAAAGTCTAGGCCATTCTTCCATGCGGACACTGGAGGTGCCACCGGTGCCTTCCAGGCCCTAGCGATATCTCTCTTTGCCAGAACAAACCCAAGCAACATGAGATGGCGTTTGTATATGTTGCCCCCAATCCCATCCCATAACATGTAGGAGCACCAGCTTCGGCGAGTGGGGAAGGTCCCAACCCAATACCTCAGAGAGGCAGGCCATCACTCCTCTCCAGAATCGTGTCAAGGAAGAACAGTGCCAAATTGTATGCATCAGGGTACCCTCCTCCCGTTTGCACCTGAGACACACCGGGGAGGCTACCAGTCCCGCCACCCACAATCGAGACCCGATGTAGATATTTAAACTGGACCAGGCGCAGTCGTATCGCTATAGCCGCCCCCCGCAGAGGTGGCTTCATTTTAACATGTAACGTCACCACTGCATACTCATTAAGTTACAGCACACTTCACTTAGTCCCAAGGACTGCTGATCTTGTTAGCAGTCATTCACTTCGACAACCAATGACTGGCAGCCTTGACAAGAAATAGGATGCACATATGATTCTTCATGATAATTAATCTCCTGGCCAGGCTCGTTTCCTGATGCTCATCTCAGCTCAGTCTCTTAGTGAAACAATCTTCTGAGCCGGACTACGAGATTTCCGTGGTGGGCCTTGGCCAATGGCAGTGGTACCTGCACATGTGCATCACTGTACATTTCCGCCCATACTTGTGGAACTGCTGCCTTTATGACATGCTGCCATGGAATGTCCCTTTGTGGCGCGCTGCCCTGGAATGTCCCTTCGCGGCGCGCTGCCCTGGAATGTCACATTGTGGCGCGCTGCCCTGGAATGTCACTTTGTGGCGTGCTGCCCTGGAATGTCCTGCTTCTTGCATCCTGATCATGTACCACAGAGTGGACTGTCCCCTGCTGCTTCATCTGGGAACACGCACAGGCAATGCCAACAGGCTTAAAAATGAAAGTGCCTTTGATTCACTGATGGGTTTCGGCACTCAATAAGTCATCATACTTGTACTCTGGCACTAATCTTTGCACTCATGTATCCATTTATCCATCCACAGACTCATTCGTGCATTCACCGTGTGATGCAACCACAATAAAGCACACAAACTCAACAACATATGCAAGATAAATTAAAAGAACACAAGTCGAAAAAAAAAATGGCAAGTTACCTTAACACAGCAACAATTTCTTTTTATCACCACCTTGGTAGCCAAGTCTTTAATTTTGCAAAAGTGGAAGTACCCTTAGGTTTCCACTTTCGACTCATGGGCAGCCAAAATTAAGCAGGTTAAGCGACGCGAAAACCTCTACGTTCAAACAATTGGGGCGTTAAAAAAAAATTCTGCGAGATTTGATGTGATTTGCCATATTAATTGCAGTATTACGACTTAGGGCACCAGAGTGTGCTCATGTTATGTAAGAGTACTTTAATTTTACATCCAAATGTCAGTACACAAGGGCGAGCCCCCCACTTTGTGAAATGGTTTTAGCTTGTGATCGCTTTGGTTATTTCTACTACTTTCATATTCATGGTATGAATGTTGCTGTGATATTTTGCTAATATGTATGAATTTTGAATCATGGCAATTGTTTTGTAATGTTCTACCTGATCAATAAAATATATATAAAAAAAAAAGTACAAAAAAGAAAACATGGTGCCATCTAAGTATGGTGGGCATATGCTTACAATAACAAAATTAAACATAGCGGCGGGTATCCGTCTTGCAGTGGTGTTTTCTACATAGTCTATCATTGCCTTAAAGTTCCAGTATGACCACCATGTTTAGAACCAATGTGTTGTGTTGGCCATCTTGGAACACTAAAACAATACACTTGAACAACTCCATTCCATAACAGTCGTCTTGTTTAGAGGAAGTAGCAGCACAAAATATGGCACATTGTAGATGAAATGAACTGCAAACAAGCAGCCCGTTAGCACTGCTGGGGAGCTGTAGCACCCTTTAAAGAAAAATTTACAACAAAAAGAGGAGAAGGAAGGAAATGAAAAGGGAACTTTAAAATAAGAAAACTACAAGACTGGCACACCATCCAGAAACTGAAGCATAATCATTTTCAGGTGGACGGGCACATGATCAGAAAATGCCATCAGAGACTGATGTGGGTGAACTGTTACCCCAGGCAGCCCACCATCATGGATGGATGCAGTGTAAATGACACTGATAGACCAATGGCAGAGCATGGCTGACCCAAAGACCCTCAATGTATACATATGGATATATATTTCTCTATATGGATGTAAGTATTATTTATTGTATTTTGTATTACAAGATCGTTGCAGACAGCTAACCATGTCAGGCCTTCCAAAGACATTCTAGCAAGAATTATTACATTGCAAATCTTATGTGCCTAAGGTTTGGCAAAGGGGATAACCTACACCAGAATACTTCCTTGCAAAGTTAATCTGAGATTTCTAATAACAAAATACCGGACTACATCCTTTAACATATTGCAAAAACAACAGACTCAAAGTTTTTTTGTTTTAACGTGTGCAACATAATGAATGAACCAGGCCTACTACCTTTGTTCTAACTTTTCGTGATAATAAAATCAGACCTATGGCATCTGAAATACTTTTTCCTAGTGAAATAATCCATTCTAAAGGCATAATCGTTGAAATGTCCCTTTAACCAACCCCGGCCTACTGTATTGAACTTAGTGTCAAGTCAAAAGTTTTTATTTTTTAATGATTAAGATCCCGACCGGGATCAACAATATAAAATGAAATAAAATCACCATAATCAAACTGAAGAGCCAAGTGTACAAATGCATAAAACATTTAAAATAATTTCAGAAAACATAAAAAAATTTAAATATATTATAACACAAATTAATTTGGGGGAGACCTTATAAAACTTACCATTTCCTCTATTCTTGTTATGCTGAACTTAAATTATAGCGGAGATATGTTACCACGTATTGAATTTAAATTTTTCCACAAGGCAACCATCAGGTTTACAGCGATAACATTTCAAGTATATACAAAAGTACTATTAGTAAAGCCAAATACTATTTCTTCTATGTGGGCCTAAGAAAGATTCTCAAAGTGCAAATCTTCTGTCCTCCCGGTCTGGTCTGTCACAGGGGCTAACCAACACCAAACAGCTTGCCTACTACCACAATCTGAGAGATTACATGTAACAAAATGCCTATCTCTAGGCTTTAATATGGAGTAGAAATCCACCCATAAATGCCTATTGACTTTAACATATGCTTTTCACAATAAATAGGTCAGGCCTACTGCCTTTATTGTAACTTTTCATAACTATCAGGTGTATAACCTGCATCATTGCCTTGTCACCATAACTATCTCAGACCTACTCTGTTGTGCATAAACTTTCCCACAAGGCAATACTTGTAATAAAATTACAAATATGTAAAAGATTAGTGTTGTCAAAACAATATAAAAATCCGTCTTAAGAGAGATTAATAAGTATTATCGTAGCGCACATCTTCTATAGCCATGTTTTTTTCGGGTGGGTCACCAACACCCCTGCCTACTACAATAATTCTTGTGATTCCATGTAACAAAATACCCGCCTACAGGCTTTAGCAAAGTGTATTAACAGCCCATCCGTACAGCCTATTGCATTTAACACATACTTTTCACTATCAGTCTGGCCTACTGACTTTGTCATAACGTTTCATGATAAACAGATCAAACCTATGGAATCGGACATAACTTTTCTCCATGATCCGATGAGGCCTACAGCCTCCATCAATGGCTTGCCAATGACAACCAACATAGGCCTCGTTAAGTGCACATAAACTGGCAACCATCATGCATACAGTTATAAAATTGTAAATATGTAGAAAAATAGTTTGAATAACAATATACAACAATATCTCAATAGGGCCTAACTAGAATCATCACAGTAAAAACCCCCATGGTTTGTCAGAGTGGGCGGCCATTGCCAACTCCTGGCCTTCTACGTCAATCTCTGAGATCATTTGAAACAAAATACCTGTCTATAGGCTGTAACACAGCTGGTGACAACCCACTGTTAAAGGCCTGCTTGCTTTAACAAATGCTTTTTGCAATAAATAAGCTAGGCTCACTGCCTTGGTCATAACTTTCATAATATACAGCTTAAACCTATGGCATCGAATATTACTTTTTACAGGACACCAATAGGGCCTAATGCTTGTCACCATAATCATCTCAGACCTACACAAGCTTTCCCACAATGCAACCATCAAACAGACAGTCATAAAATGATGGTAAAGTATACTATCTCTCCTGTGAGGGCCCCCACAAGGATTCAAACAGGGCAAGTCTTTTATATCCACAGTTTATCTCAGCGGGGTAACCAGCACCAAAATCCTTGACCACTACAGAAATGTGCAAGATTCAATGTAACAAAATCTTTCTCTTCAGCCCTTCTGACACACCCGTAAATGGATTGGTGCCATCATATTCATTTCACAATAAATACACCAGTCCTACTGACTTTATCATAACTTTTCATTAGCAAATCCGGCCTATAGCCACCGTAACCAACTCAGTGCTGCTGTACTGAGTATAAGCTTTGCTACAAGGCAAAAGTGCAATACAAGCACTCTTTTCAGTGGTAACACACAACTTTATTACAATCAAATCTTGTACTCAGGGGACCCAAAATGTGTGTGGGGTCTAAGCCACTCTCCCAGTAGAACTCTGAAAGCTCTTTTTTGTTAATCACATAAGGTCTGGCAACAGCTGCACTGTCGAGCCAGACCTAAAATGGTAAGTTGACTTGGCGCGATTTGACATTGTGGTAACAGATTTTGCTTTCGCTCCCCTAAGCTGTAGTAAGGCACCCTAAGTAAGAGTTCGAATCTTCTCTCGCATGCCATTGGGAATACAGCACAGGCTCTCCTACATGTGATTGAATGTTTTCTGTCTGGAGTATGAACTAGGCCCGGCACTGGGGTCATTCTCCCCTTAAGCCCTTTGCACAGAGCTTAATTTTAGCCGGTGGTTTCCGGTGCTCAGCACCGTCACCTAATTGCTAACACCAGCACTTATGACAACTGCCACATGGTGGCGCCGTTTGTGTAATTTAAAAATGAACACAAAAACAGTTGTTTACTAATACCTACCTCCCAAGCCATTCTTATAGCTTTGGGGGCCTTGAACAGTCTGAATTGTCACACTTGTAGCAGTGTGATGGGTAGGAGTTGTGTAGGTACTGCCAATGGCAGAGCTGACAGTGACAATGTGTGGTGCAAGCTGCCATGGCCTCCTGATGAGGGCCCTGGCACTTTTTTTTTACAAGATAAGCACTGCGTTTGCGCCCTCCCAAAGGGTGCGCTGCAACTACAGCTCAGACTCTTCAGGAATTGGGAGACTGAGCCTAACAATTGTTCGACCACATGGATGCCTGTGATCTGTCGGATGTGTTACAATGTTCCAACCCAACTGGCCTTCTAGTGGCACTACACAGTCATTTGGTAGGGTACCAGCCGATGAGGAGTCTGCTCCAGGCTAAGTAAGTCTGCAAGTTTTTATATTTCCCACAACCTACACATACACCGGACAAGGGGGGAAAAAGACAGCAATAACAGTGCTAGGTTTTTATTGCTACGCAAGGCCACTGGAATTATGTGGCAGGGTTGAGTAATGTGGCAAGACAAGACAAATTACGCAGCATAATGTAGCACATATTTTAATAGTATTCCTTCATTATTTTGTCCTTTTTAAACTTGGTAACACTGTCTGGGCATTGGTTATACATCATTATACCATTTTAATACCAAAATATAGCAATAAGCTACAAAACGATGACAAGTCCAGTCACTGCATTTTTAATAATGTTTGAAAGGTTTGAGCTAGAAACAAATTTTACTTTTGTTAAAATCTGCAGATTATGCGGCAGGTGAATGAGTATGTGGCAAACGCGCCACACATAATTATGTGAAAATTGTAGCGGCCGCACAATTGCATAACTCCAGTAGCCCTGTGTATAAGTCGTGGTGAAAGGCATGGACCCACAGAGGCCTTGGTTGTGTGCCCGATTCATGCAGACAGGATGCCAGGAGAATTGTATTTCTGAGCATCCACATAATTCCCTTTTAACTTTAGCAGGGGCTCCCAAAATGAAGCGATACCGAGGTAGCCTTTCGGTTTTTGATATTTCTTTTCAGCGCGATTGGAAAGATAAACAGTGGTCTTTCCAGTTGAGGTTGAGCTGACCCTGGTTTCTAGGGTACCCGTTGAGATCCAATGATGAAGCATGCCACTAATAGAGTGGCAGTGCTCCGATTACAATCCCCCAGTGGCAAGCCAATCAGCATGACCTGCATTGTTCAGTCCTGGCTAAAACTAGCTGCAATGAAAAAATAGGTTTCTGTATACATTATATCGATGAGATAAATTAATTTGTGATGACTGTGTTCTTTTGAGATGCAAAATGGCCCCTCGTGCATTGCAGTGCACGCACTACATATAAGACTGAATAACATACCAAACAGCCAATGAAATGAGGCAAGAGGATAATGCTTCTCTAGGTGGAGCCCAAGTCCACTCTATATAGATTGTATGACGTAACACTACATGCCTTTTCCATGTTATAGTTACCGGAGATAACTACAGCTGCGGAATTTCTGTGGTATTTAGAGTTTAAAACATTATGTTTTCACCTAACTATATACCTTTGTTTTTTTCAGTGAAATATATATATATATATATATATATATATATATATATATATATATATATATATATATATATTCACTGAAAAAACCAAAGGTCAAAGTAACGTTATTGTTAGGTGAAAACAATGTTTTAAACTAAAATAACGATATAATAAGGCAATAGATTTTTTTTAAAAATGTAGAAATTCACTGAAAAGACCAAAGGGACGTTATAGTTCGGCTCAGATTTCACACACACAAAACCATAGAAATTCAGCAAAAACATTATCCTAGGGGACCTTAACCTTCACTGGAATGATGAACCAATGCTCTAATCCAATCATTAAATGACCTCCTGCTCAATAAGAACCTCTCCCAGCATTGCAAAGGTCAAACCCACAACAAAGGCTCAACCCTGGATGCTATCACAGTCCAGGAAGAAACACTATCGGCAGTGTTAGAACCGGGGTTACCGATTCCGGCACGGTAGCATGGCGCGAGGCGGAAAGGCACCCGAAGGCAATGTGTTAAGCACTTGTGCAGCACACCCTCACACTGACTCAGTAAAGCGGACGCAATAATGTGACACCACGCCAGGCTGTTAGGTAAAAAAAAAAAAAGGTTCTTTATCCAATTGTAAATCAGCAATAGATGAGGCAGATCATTGCAGGCAACATTTCAATTCATTTAGCTTTTCAACACCATTGCGTAAATTCATTCAAGCACATTAGAACAATAAAACGTTACGCAATTAAAAGGCAGTAGCCATAACCTCATTGAAAAGTAGGTAACACTGTACGTCATAGATTGTAGGTCAGCACTTCACCTTCAATACATTTAGCGACATTCAATGAGCAAGGATTTAGTTGCACATTACACTGTAGGTGAGGGAGAACCTGTAACAACTTAGGCGCAACCACATTCAGTACAGTGGGTATCGCAAAGTAGGGAGGCCTACAACATAAGAACACTTTAACTCTTGGCAGGTGAACACAGGCTCAATTCATGTAGGTACATTAAATTCATGGGAGGCCGTAATGTGGTTTAATCACACAACATTGTAAACCATTACTATCAACATTACGGTTCTGGTGAACTTAGCTGTTGCGTGTAATCATTAGAGTCACCATTCCCTATTGCGTAGCTCTCCTTATGCAGGGCACTACTAAGGACATTTTCCTGGGCACATGGGCATGGCGTAACACACTTTGCGGGGCAGGGAACCATGCGCAGGGGGCCACCTCTGTTCACATCCAGCCACGTGCTGGTCGAGGGGCCCTTAGTTCTGGCAGTGTCAACGTTGGGGATGACCGGGGCCCCTAGGCAGCGTGGGCCCCGACCTCCCGGACTCACCAGTCACTCCGTATCTTCGGGCCGGGCCGGCTCCAGATGCCTCCTCCCCGGTCAGCCCGCTCCTCTTCTCATGTGGGGCTTCGACCGGGGGAGGCGGCGACGTC
Source organism: Calotriton arnoldi (assembly GCA_963921515.1). Classification (NCBI taxonomy): domain Eukaryota; kingdom Metazoa; phylum Chordata; class Amphibia; order Caudata; family Salamandridae; genus Calotriton; species Calotriton arnoldi. Next base: position 2,916,858 of record CAWUFW010000003.1, on the reverse strand, counting down.
AGGCAGATGTTCCTTCCCCACAAGGGAAGGGTGTCAAGATGCTCCCGGGCCTACTCGGAGCCCCACTTCTGCAGCCGGAGTCGGCCCCGGGCCTCCGTAGGCCTCGCGGGCCGAGAGCCAATCCCAGCACGGCTCGTGGGGGCGCGGCCGGCGCCCTCGTTGCTAGGGAACGCCTTCTTCACTCGGCGGCCTAGGGCGGCCTGGATTCAATTCCCGGCTCCTCTCCTCTACCGCGCGGCCTACGATACCTGCAGAGGCCGCGACGGTGGTTGCGGTCACGCAGCTCTTCGCTCTTTCGGCAGCGCCGGGCAGCGGTGGTGACTTCTGGCCGCACGGCGCTTCGCGGAGGGGTGATACGCCCCGAACAGGTACCTGGGCCACGGCAGTGATATCTTTTAGATGTAGCGCGCCTCCTCCACGCGCGGGGGCCGCGGCGGTGAATTCAGGCAACCTGCACCCCTAGGACAGCAGGGGGGGGGGCTCAGCATGGCGCTCCCCACATTGCTCGAACGGGGTCAGCTCTGAGTGTAGCGCTTGACTGTCCCAGCGCTAGCAGGAGGGGGTAAGTTGTCGCAGTGAAGCGCTTAGTGGTACAGTTAGGTTCCTCAGGTCAGCAGCCTCATGGGCGGCAGCTTCTGGTAGGACAGCATTAGGGGCCACACAGCGCTCGTAGCAGGACACAGGTTATGGGAGCTCAGCGCTTAGAAGCACAGCGCTTAGTACAAGGCACCGAGGGGTGACAGTCCAGCGCTTTACCTGGTGATCCCCCAGTAGCAGCAGCGTTCACAGGGTCCTCAGCGCTTCAGTCCCGGCGCAGGTGGTAGTGGTGTCTTTGGTTGCAGTCCCTTGGCAGGATGGTAGTTCCTGGGTTGTTGCAGTTACTTTGTGGGGGTTCAGTTGGTGGGCATAAGAGGCAGGTAGGTGCCCTGCAGGCACACTGGAGGTGGTTCCCTGGGTCCCCTCCCGCCCGCTGGGCAAGGTCAGTGGGTGAAGAGTGTTCCTCAGCTATCTCAGTGCAGCAGTGCCTAGGCCCAGTCAGTACCGGTAGTGTAGGTTTCTCTCCTAGGCCCGACAGCCTGCACTCCAACAGAGGTTCCCCCAGGTCCAGTGGTGCCCCAACTAACTAAAAGATTTCCCTCCAAACCTCTTATACCCCTAGGTCAGGTGACCCTCCTAAAGGCGGCAAAGCATAACCCCTCCCTGGGCTGGAAGGTTCCAGAAGCTTCCACCATGTCTGGCTATGAGGCCCAGAGGCGGGGACGGCATGGATACTGTATCATTATGTCCCAGCCTGATCCCGACTACTAGTATGTGTATGCAAAGGCCACTCCGCAGTAGCAGGGGCCTGTGGCAGCCATCTTATTAGGAGAGAGCACCTGCACCTCAGCACTGTTTGGCAGTGGTAAGGCGCCCAGAGACCTAGGTCCAGTAAAAATACGGTGGCAAAAATGAGGCGCAAAAGGAAAAAACAGGGCAAGACCACCCTAGGCGGACAGGTCTAACATGCGTCCCCCCCAGCCGAAAGTGGGGAGAGCTACCCAACCTCTAGGGAGTTCTCATCGCTAAGGCGGAAGAACCGAGAGAGACCGTCCGCATTGGCGTGGTCTACTCCGGGTCAGTGTTCCACCCGAAAGTCCATCCCCTGGAGGGAAATGGACCACCTCAGCAATTTGGGGTTTTCGCCTCTCATCTGCATGAGCCAGCGAAGGGGTCGGTGGTCGGTCTGGATCAGGAAGTGACAACCAAAAAGGTATGGCCTCAACTTCTTTACAGCCCAAACCACGGCAAAGGCTTCTCTTTCGATGGTACTCCACCGCTGTTCCCGGGGGAGTAGTCTTCGGGAAATGAAGGCCACTGGCTGGTCTTGGCCATCGTCATTCAGCTGCGAGAGCACAGCTCCTATGCCATGCTCAGAAGCGTCTGTCTGCACGATAAATTCCCGTCCAAAGTCTGGAGTCCTGAGCACCGGTGCGGTGCACATCGCACGTTTGAGGGTCTTAAAGGCTTCCTGGCAGGCAGCCGTGCAGATGACTCTGCGTGGCTGCTTCTTCGAAGTCAACTCCGTCAAAGGGCCCACAATGGTTCCATATCCCTTGACGAACCGGAGGTAGTATCCCGTGAGGCCGAGAAAAGCCCGGACCTCTGTTTGGGTCTTGGGGGGCTCCCAGGCCAAGATGGTCTCGATCTTGGCTTGGAGGGGTTGCACCTTACCCCGCCCACCAGATGTCCCAGGTACACGACAGATCCCTGTCCAATCTGGCACTTGCTGGCCTTGATGGTTAGACCAGCCCGTTGCAGAGCCTGTAGCACCTCCTGGAGATGCTCCAGATGGTCCTCCCAGCTGCTACTGAAGACAGCTATGTCATCCAGGTAGGCAGCAGAGAAGGCCTCTAGGCCAGACAGCACCTGGTTCACCAACCGCTGGAAAGTGGCTGGAGCATTTTTCAACCCGAACGGCATCACCCGAATTGAAAGTGGCCCTCTGGGGTGGAGAACGCAGTTTTCTCCCTTGCTCCTTCCGCCATGGCGATCTGCCAATAGCCTGACGTCAAATCGATGGTACTCAGATACCGGGCTGCTCCCAGCCGGTCAATGAGCTCATCCGCCCGAGGGATCGGGTGAGCGTCGGTCTTGGTTACTGAGTTGAGTCCACGGTAATCCACACAGAACCGAAGTTCCGGTGTGGTGCCCGGTGGGGCCGCTTTCGGCACCAACACCACCAGACTAGCCCAAGGGCTACTGGAAGGCTCGATCACCCCCAGTTCTAGCATCTTGGTAACCTCACCCTGGATACTAGCCTTGACTTTATCGGACAGCCGGTAAGACTTGGCTTTTACTGGCGGGCTGTCCCCTGTGTCCACATCATGGGTAGACAGGTGCGTGATCCCAGGCGTGAGGGAGAACAACGAGGCGTACTGCCCCAAGACCTGGCGGCAGTCCCTCTGTTGCTCTGGGGTCAAGGATGGGGCGAGGACCACTCCCTCTACCGAGCCATCCTTCTCATGGGCCGCCAGAAGGTCTGGAAGAGGCTCACTCTCCTCCTCCTCACTTCCATCTGTTACCATCAGGAGAGTGAGCTCTGAACGCTCATGGTGTGGCTTCAGGCGGTTGACGTGGAACACCCTGTGGGGTTGACGGGGGGTCTTCACATCGACGACATAAGTGGTCTGGCCTCTCTTTTCCAGGATCTCAAACGGTCCAGTCCACCTGTCCTGGAGGGCGCTAAGCTCTCCTGGCTCCATGACCCACACCTTCTGTCCAGCGTCCAACTCTACCGTCCGAGCGTTCCGGTCATACCACTCCTTCATGACGGCCTGACTAGCCTCTAGGTTGTCCGAGGCTTCCTTCCACAGCTTGGCCACTTGGCTGCGGAATGCCAGCATATAGCTGACCACATCACGGGGAAGCTTCGAGGAAGACTTCTCCCACCCCTCCTTGACAAGACTGAGGGGCCCCCGAACGGGGTGGCCATAGAGCAGCTCAAAGGGGCTGAACCCGACCCCCTTCTGCGGCACCTCTCGGTAGGAGAAGAGCAGACAGGGTAAGAGGACGTCCCACTTCCTTCTCAAGTCCTCGGGTAGGCTCCTGATCATCCCCTTCAAGGTCTTATTGAAACACTCCACGAGCCCGTTCGTCTGGGGGTGGTAAGGAGTGGAGAACCTGTAGGTCACTCCACACTCCTTCCACATGGCCTGCATGTAGGCCGACATGAAGTTCGTGCCCCTGTCTGACACCACGACCTTGGGGAATCCCACTCGGGTAAAAATCCCCATCAGGGCCCGCGCCACCACCGGTGCAGTGATGGTCCTCAGAGGGATTGCCTCTGGGTACCGGGTGGCGTGGTCCACCAACACCAAGATGAACCTGTGTCCCGAAGAGGTCGGCGGGTCCAATGGCTCGACAATGTCAATCCCTACCCGCTCAAAAGGTGTACCGACAACCGGGAGAGGTTCCAGAGGGACCTTCAACTTAGTCCCTGTCTTGCCGCTCGCCTGGCAAGTGGTGCAGGTCTTGCAGAAAGTGTCAGAGGTGACGCGCATCCTGGGCCAGTAAAAATGTGGGACCAAACGCGCAAACGTCTTGTCCTGGCCCAGGTGTCCTGCTAGTGGTATCTCGTGTGCCAACTCTAGCAGAAAGGCTCGGTAGCATTGGGGGACCACTAAGGCCCTTGATGATCCATGCACCGGAGCCTTAGGCTCACTGTAGAGGAGACCATCCTCCCAGTAGACATGGTAATTACCGGTCTCCTTACCGGTTGCTTGGGCATCGGCCTGTTGCCTCATACCTTCAATCGTAGGGCACTCCTTCTGCGCCCGGCAGAATTCCTCCCGGGTAGGCCCTCCTTCCACCTGCCACTCTGCAGGGGTCGGCAGGTCCCCCACGGGAACACCATCCACCTCAGCGGACTCCGGGGTCACCTCTGCGGGCTCCCCATCCATCTCACCGGGTGCTTCCTCCTGGACATCTCCTCGTCCAGCAGTGGGCTGGGCCATTATTTCAGGCTCCAACCCGGGCTGAGTTCCTTGTCGGGCAGCCATGGACCGCGTGACGACGCAAGTCCATCCTGGTTATCCCAACATTTCAGCATGGGCATTGAACTCTACCTCCCTCCAGGCAGTATGTTCCAAATAGTTCCCGAGCAGACAATCAACCGGCATGGCAGGGCTCACCGCAACTCTCAACAGGCCACTGACTCCTCCCCACTCAAAGGGAACTTGGGCCACGGGGTAATGACCCAGGCTATTATCAGCCATGACAACCGGGTGGAATACTTCAGGCATCACCTGCTCTGGGGACACCAGCTGACGTCTTACCATCATCATGCTGGCACCTGTGTCCCTCAGAGCCTCCACCTCCTCCCCATTCACCAGGACCCTCTGCCGGTACTTGGCAGTGTTCGAGGGTACCTGAACCCCTGGGATGATCTCTCTATCCCCAAGGGAAACTAAGGTCAAGCCTGTCCACTCACCTCCCCTACCTAGGGACAACTCCTCCCCAAGCGCCTCACTGGCCACCCCAGGGCTCTTACCTCCTGTGGGGGCTGGGGTCCTCTTTCGACACTGGGGATCCCCCTTGTAGTGTCCAACCTCCCCGCACTCGTAGCACCGGACAGTTCTGGGCTGCTGACTCTTGTCAGGGTAAGTGGGTTTCCGGAATCCAGATTGGGGTGGGGAACCTACCCCCTTCCCTTGCGGTCTATTTTGGGGGCCTTTAAAGAACTCCTTCTTTTTATCTCCCCCCTCTCTCTTCTGGGGGAAACCCTGTCCACCTTTCGGGGGGTCTGCCCCGGCTCCCTTGTGGGACACCCGAGTGCTGACCCACATGTCTGCCTCCTCTGCAAGCTCCCGCGGGTCGGTCAGCTTGCGGTCCACCAAGTACTGGCGCAGCTCCGGAAAACATTTCTCTAGGAGGTGCTCTCTCAAGAACAGGTCGTACAGCCCCTTGTAATCATCAATATTGCTGCCACGCACCCAACCCTCCAATGCCTTCCGGGCATAATCAAAAAAATCCACCCAGTTCTGTGTGGGAAGCTTGTGGCTGTTGCGGAACTTTTGGCGGTACTTCTCTGGGGTGAGGCCAAACTTCTTAAGCAGGGCCCTCCTTCATGATAGGGTAGTTCGTCTGATCCCCCTTGTCCAAGGTCAAAAGTGTGTCCCTTACTAGTGGAGGTATGTACCTGTAGAGACCTCCCCCCCAGTAGCTCTCAGAAACCCTACGGGCCACCAAAGACACCTCGTACGCCGCCAACCACTTATCAATGTCATCTCCCACACTAAAACTGGTTATCACCCCTCTAGGTAGATAGAACTTGGGCTCCTGGGGAACCCCATCAGGTACGCTGCCACCATTCAAGTTGCCTTGCGCCCCTAACTGCAATGCGCGGAGCTCTAACTCTCTCAGGCTCAGCTCATGCGCGAGCTTCTTCTCCTCCATGGCTAGCCTCTTCTCTTCTCTCTCCTTCTCCATTTTAGCAAGCTCAAACTTCAACTGTCTCTCCTCCCTCCTGTCCACCAACTCCTCTGCCGATAGACTCCCCCCTGACGCACTACTGCCTGCCCTGGAACGTCTCCCTGGCAACACATTCTCACTAATGTCTATATTCAGTAGGTCCAGTTCTCCTGGGGCGTCTACCTCCCCCTGCTCCTCATCCCTCCTTCCCCTTGGGTGGGCCGCTACCCATGCCCTCAAAGCTTTCTGAAGCTCCTCTCTCCTGGCGCCTCGCTTGACGGACACCCCCTTTTCCAGACAGAACTCCTTGAGCTGTGCCACCGTATATGTTTCTAGGCTGGCCAGCTCGAACTCCATCCTGTCAAGTGGGGACCCAAGACAACTAAGGAAGAACCTCTAGGATGTAGGCAACAGGTCAAAACAGGAGTGTGTACAATTAGGTAGTGAAGGGTGACTCGTTAGGCTTGTCTAACACCAGGTGTCTAATTACGGCGCACACTGAATCACTGTAGGGTGCTGCACAAACACCAGTCCTTATCCCGCCGCTGAACACCAATGTTAGAACCGGGGTTATCGATTCCGGCACGGTAGCATGGCGCGAGGCGGAAAGGCACCCGAAGGCAATGTGTTAAGCACTTGTGCAGCACACCCTCACACTGACTCAGTAAAGCGGACGCAATAATGTGACACCACACCAGGCTGTTAGGTAAAAAAAAAACAAGGTTCTTTATCTAATTGTAAATCAGCAATAGATGAGGCAGATCATTGCAGGCAACATTTCAATTCATTTAGCTTTTCAACACCATTGCGTAAATTCATTCAAGCACATTAGAACAATAAAACGTTACGCCATTAAAAGGCAGTAGCCATAACCTCATTGAAAAGTAGGTAACACTGTACGTCATAGATTGTAGGTCAGCACTTCACCTTCAATACATTTAGCGACATTCAATGAGCAAGGATTTAGTTGCACATTACACTGTAGGTGAGGGAGAACCTGTAACAACTTAGGCGCAACCACATTCAGTACAGTGGGTATCGCAAAGTAGGGAGGCCTACAACATAAGAACACTAACTCTTGGCAGGTGAACACAGGCTCAATTCATATAGGCACATTAAATTCATGGGAGGCCGTAATGTGGTTTAATCACACAACATTGTAAACCATTACTATCAACATTACGGTTCTGGTGAACTTAGCTGTTGCATGTAATCATTAGAGTCACCATTCCCTATTGCGTAGCTCTCCTTATGCAGGGCACTACTAAGGACATTTTCCTGGGCACATGGGCATGGCGTAACACACTTTGCGGGGCAGGGAACCATGCGCAGGGGGCCACCTCTGTTCACATCCAGCCATGTGCTGGTCGAGGGGCCCTTAGTTCTGGCAGTGTCAACGTTGGGGACGACCGGGGCCCCTAGGCAGCGTGGGCCCCGACCTCCCGGACTCACCAGTCACTCCGTATCTTCGGGCCGGCACCCGTAGCTCCAGATGCCTCCTCCCCGGTCAGCCCGCTCCTCTTCTCATGTGGGGCTTCGACCGGGGGAGGCGGCGACATCAGGCAGATGTTCCTTCCCCACAAGGGAAGGGTGTCAAGATGCTCCCGGGCCTACTCGGAGCCCCACTTCTGCAGCCGGAGTCAGCCCCGGGCCTCCGTAGGCCTCGCGGGCCGAGAGCCAATCCCAGCGCGGCTCGCGGGGGCGCGGCCGGCGCCCTTGTTGCTAGGGAACGCCTTCTTCACTCGGCGGCCTAGATTCAATTCCCGGCTCCTCTCCCCTACCGCGCGGCCTACGCTACCTGCAGAGGCCGCGACGGTGGTTGCGGTCACGCAGCTCTTCGCTCTTTCGGCAGCGCCGGGCAGCGGTGGTGACTTCTGGCCGCACGGTGCTTCGCGGAGGGGTGATACGCCCTGAACAGGTACCTGGGCCACGGCGGTGATATCTTTTAGATGTAGCGCGCCTCCTCCACGCGCGGGGGGGCCGCGGCGGTGAATTCAGGCAACCTGCACCCCTAGGACAGCAGGGGGGGGGGCTCAGCACGGCGCTCCCCACATTGCTCGAACGGGGTCAGCTCTGTGAGTGTAGCGCTTGACTGTCCCAGCGCTAGCAGGAGGGGGGTAAGTTGTTGCAGTGAAGCGCTTAGTGGTACAGTTAGATTCCTCAGGTCAGCAGCCTCGTGGGCGGCAGCTTCTGGTAGGACAGCATTAGGGGCCACACAGCGCTCGTAGCAGGACACAGGTTATGGGAGCACAGCGCTTAGTACAAGGCACCGAGGGGTGACAGTCCAGCGCTTTACCTGGTGATCCCCCAGTAGCAGCAGCGTTCACAGGGTCCTCAGCGCTTCAGTCCCGGCGCAGGTGGTAGTGGTGTCTTTGGTTGCAGTCCCTTGGCAGGATGGTAGTTCCTGGGTTGTTGCAGTTACTTTGTGGGGGTTGAGTTGGTGGGCATAAGAGGCAGGTAGGTGCCCTGCAGGCACACTGGAGGTGGTTCCCTGGGTCCCCTCCCGCTGGGCAAGGTCAGAGGGTGAAGAGTGTTCCTCAGCTATCTCAGTGCAGCAGTGCCTAGGCCCAGTCAGTACCGGTAGTGTAGGTTTCTCTCCTAGGCCCGACAGCCTGTACTCCAACAGAGGTTCCCCCAGGTCCAGTGGTGCCCCAACTAACTAAAAGATTTCCCTCCAAACCTCTTATACCCCTAGGTCAGGTGACCCTCCTAAAGGCGGCAAAGCATAACCCCTCCCTGGGCTGGAAGGTTCCAGAAGCTTCCACCATGTCTGGCTATGAGGCCCAGAGGCGGGGACGGCATGGATACTGTATCATTATGTCCCAGCCTGATCCCGACTACTAGTATGTGTATGCAAAGGCCACTCCGCAGTAGCAGGGGCCTGTGGCAGCCATCTTATTAGGAGAGAGCACCTGCACCTCAGCACTGTTTGGCAGTGGTAAGGCGCCCAGAGACCTAGGTCCAGTAAAAATACGGTGGCAAAAATGAGGCGCAAAAGGAAAAAAACAGGGCAAGACCACCCTAGGCGGACAGGTCTAACAGACAGCATGTCGACTGATCGGACCACCACATCATTCTGTTCCACATCAACATAGTGCCTCACCACCAATTGCACTCGAAAATAACCCTTCAATGGACGAGAAACTTAAGAGAAATTCCCCTAGATGACCTCAAAGAAAGAGTGGGCTCACTTCTCTCCTCTCCCCCCCCCCATCAGACAACCTCCCAACAACTGAACTCACCACCTATTAAAACTCAACAATGTACTCCATTCTGGACCAAGTACTGAAAAGGATGAGAAACACACCCTTGAGATCCTGGTTTAACAAAGACTTCAACACTGAAAGACGACAGCTTAGAGCGACAAAGACTCTGGTGAAGTAACCTATCCACAGCACACCTAGTTCAGCTCAGGATAAAACGCAGAAAATACAAAAAAACACATCACAAAAGAAAAAACACCTTCTTCTGCAGCGCTCTAGATAAGGCCAAAAACCGCCCTAAATAGCTTTTCAATATCGAACAACAAACCTCCAAGCCACCCCTAAAAAAAACCTCAGATCTCCAAAGAAGTGTGACAACTTTTCATGATTTTATCATTGAAAAAACTGGCAAATAGAGTTCTCCCTTGAAGATCACAACCAACCTTCCAACAGAAACCCTCCTCCCAGAAAGACAGATAAGAACCCCCCCTCTCACTGAACTTTCACTTGGTCAACGTGCACCCCACAGGAACTCAAAAGATGTATTTGTAACCAAGAACACCCAAAAAAACTCCTAAAACCTGGAAGGTATTCAACCCAATCTCGGAGGAGGACATTTCTACTCTGTTGGTTAAGTCCAAACCCTCCTCCCACCTTGCAGAGCCCCTCCCAGCATGCCTGGCAAAAACATCAACCATGCTCTAACCTCCTCTTTGGACTAAGATCATAAACAGCTCCCTGATGACTGGAGTGATGTCAGACTGTCTTAAACTCAGTCAAGTCACACCACTGCTCAAAAAACCGGAAGCAGACCCGAACGACCTCAACAACTTCAGACCTGTCTCCAATCTCCCCTTTCTAGCCAAACCCCTAGAAAGATGTGTTCTCTTTCAACTAAACCAACACATTGAAAACTACAATCTTCTAGACTCTCATAAATCGGGCTACAGCATGGAAACAGCCATTATGAACATAGTGTCAAGGGATTTGTATTGGTCATCCACTGACCAATGCTGCCTGCTCATACTCCTAGATTTATCTGCAGCATTCGACACGATCGACCACAAGCTTCTCTTGGACTCCCTCCAAAAGAGGATGGGCGTGGAAGGGGTGGTCCTAAGCTAGTTCACATCCTTTCTACAAAACCACTCGCAACAAATAAAAATAAGCAATCTGACTTCTGACACAAGGACAGTCATGCGAGGTGTTCCACAAGGCTCTGCCCTCTCGACCACACTATTCAATATCTACTTGGAGCCCCTCACTATCATTCTCAACCAAGCAAACATTCCCTTCCATCTATACACAGAATATACTCAGCTTTACTTGGAACTCTTCTCACTAGAGGACGTGCACCGGCTAAATGCCACCCTCAAACTAGTACAACACTGGCTATCTCGCAACTACCTAAAACTCAACCAAGTTAAGACTGAAATTCTGCTCATATTAAACTCAAAGCAATCCTCCCAAATACAAGAATGGTTAAACTCCATAGAAGCTCTTAACTGCAATCTTACCCTAACTGACTCCGCCAATTCTCTAGGAATAACCTTAGTCCCTAAACTGACCATGAAAGGTCATATAAAGAACAGTGCAACAGAAACATCTGAACAAAAACAAACCATGCCTACCGCTGAACAACCTCAAATCTGCCACATAAGCGATGGTGCTGTCAAGATTAGAATATGGGAATGCCAACATCACAGGTACTGCAAAATCCCACCTCGCACCCCTTAGAACCACTCAATGCAGCAGCCAGAATGGTCACAGGAATCAAAATATGACCACATCTCCCCTGCCATGAAAGAACTGAAATAGCTCCCAATTGAAGCTTGCTTTAGCTTCAGAACTGCCTGTCTCACTCACAAAGCCCTTCCCACTAGGAAACCAACCTACCTCGCCTCAAAACTAAAAAAGGCTAGCCAGTCAAGAAACCTAAGAAGCACCAATACCCTACTCCTTATCCAACCTAAAGCCCACAAATAAAAAACCATGGCCTGCTCTTTCTCGGGCAAAGCGCCTAAAATCTGGTACTACATTCCAGTACATTTAAGGACAATCCCCTCCTTCTTGAGCTTCAAGAGACAGCTAAAGAATCTCCTCCTTAACCGACATCTCAACTAGCAGGATGTCAAACACCCGTCAAGACATTAACTCAGCCCTTCTGCTCAACCACTGTCGTATTTCTATCTTATCCCAAATGTGTGATTATACTCATTATTTGTAATGATCATGCACTGATGTAAAGCGCTCTGATACCCCCAGGTATTGCCAGCGCTATATAAAATTCTTTAAAAAATGAAATAAGTTAGTCACCTGAGCTAACTAAGTTACGCCCCCGCAATGCACTGCTTATGAACTCACATACATCACTTATGACATCATTAGTGACATCACTGATGACATCTCAACTGGGTGTGGGTGTGAGTGTCTGAGTGGGTTTCTGAGAGAGTGCATGAGTATCTGAGTGAGTGTGCAAGTGTATATATTTTTTTTTTTTCGACCAAATGCACAAATCTGCTGCGAAGTTACTCAGGGGGCCACTCAGTGTCGCAATGGATTCACGAATCCTCGCTTGTGGAAAAAGAAAGTTTCTGGGCATTTTATAGCCAATCAGGGGTCCCTAACAGACCCCTATATTACACCCAGGGGGTAAGGGCATCTCTACCCTGCTCCCTTCTACTACATTTCATGTCAGATTTCCCAACCGGGGACTGTTACCCGATTTCTAAAATGGCGGCCGCAACATTCCACTCAGGTTGAGACCACCCAATTGCTGCATTGCTGTTGGCGCATGGATTCACAAAGTACTGCGATGGATTTGCAAAGGGTCCGCATTTCTATATATACAAATATGTTTCTCCTTTAATATCAAAAACTACTGAACGGATTTACACCAAATCACAAAAAGCACACTTTCTGGACCAAGAGCCAGCTTCCTGATAAATTTGGTGTAATTCAGTTCAGCTGTTCGAGCTACAGGCGTGTCTAAAATCCCTAAAGGAAATTGCATGGGGAAAACGTGTTTTGGGAGCCCCTCGCCCTTTTCTCGGCCCCCGCTTGATGAATCACCCCGAAACGTTCCAGACAGCAGCTGAACTCAGGTGTGTACTAGTTTTGAAAATTTCTTGACGGTTTGTCAAAAAGCGCCAAAGTTACTGACAAAGCAAAAACTGCTGTTCCTATGGAAACAAGGTCCTCACTATAACTACCTACTGGCGACCGCCAGTAGAATACATACATACATATATATATATATATATATATATATATATATATATATATATATATATTACCCATTGGCCACGGAAAGGGGGGGTTCCAAAACAAGTTTCTCATTCATTTTTCCATAGGATATTTAGCCACAGCCCAAACCGCTGAACGGATTTATACCAAATTTGGTGTAAAGCTAGATCTTAGTTGAGAGTGCTTTTTGTGATTTGGTGTAAACCCATTTAGTACTTTGAGCAATTAATGCTCAAAAACTTTGTATATATCACACCAGAGAGGAGACATGGATCTCTTAGAGAGAACTGATTGGCTGCCACCACATCAACAACGATGTAGTAGTAACCATCTTAAGACTCGGGACTTCGTGCCGAAGCCTAAAAAATTTAAAAAATAAATAAAAGTGAAATAAGACCTAAGGGGGTAGAGTAGGAATACTTTATACCCCCAGGTCTGGTGGTGGGGTCAAACACGTTTGAATTTTTTGATTTTGCAGCACATTTACAGAATATCTGCTAAGCCACTAAAATAAAAAATAAAAAAAGCCAGCGCTCCCACCAGATATATAAAATTCCCACTGGGTGGGCCAGGGCCCGGGGGAGCGGTGCATATATCATTTAGGAGAGGCGCTGGTCCCCCCGCCCCCCCAAGCCTCTAAGAGACCAGGGCAGATATTTAAATGAAGGGGAGAGGGGCACCCCCTCCATGACCCTAAAAAGGTCCCAGGGACCCTCCCCCCCCACTGACTACATCAACTAAGGGGAAGGGGGGCACGCAGCCAACCTCCCCAAGCCTTGAAAGACCCCGGGAAGAGAAACATATGATTGCTCTGGCCTGGCAGGAGCATTTTTAAATCTCCCGTAGGATGGGAGGAGTAAACATGCCTTCCCTGCCTGCAGCAGGGCGGGCAGGGAAAGCTTGTCTGCTCCCACCTGGTAGGAGCTTTAAAATGCTCCCACTAGGTGGGAGCACACTTCTGTACAGGCAGGGAAACAGATTGCTCCCGCCTGGCGGGAGCATGCAGAAATAGCTATTCCCGCTGTGTGCGGGGAAACCGGCTGAGGGGGCCCTGGTGCTCCCCCGCCACGTGGTCCTCAGCTTGCTGCTATTATTAAGACCGGTCTCAGGTGATGGTGTCTCCGGGGCAACAATAGGCTTGGTGAGGGGGGGGGTCATGCAGCCCCCCTCCCCTTTATTATGGCAATGGTTTCCTCGAGGCCTATTAAGGCTCGAGCAGGGGGGTCATGCCCCCTCCTCTTAAAGGGGTTGGTGTTACCAGGGCCCTTTATAGGGAGGGGAGAAACACAGCCCCCCCTCCTCTTTACAAATAAGTTTTGTCCCCAGGGATGGGTTCCCCGGGGCCCAAAGTGGCTTGGGGAGGGGCCTGTGCTAATGAACTGAATGCTGAGCCTGCGGCCAACCCCACACCAAGCGTGGGGTTGGCTGCCTGCGGGGGAGGGGGGTTTGACAACTGCACGCCATGCCAGACTGAAGGCCGTGCACAGCATAGGGTTGGCCATCTGTGAGGGGGTTGGCTGTGCATATGGGAACAAAATATTAATTTGTTAAAAAGCCCTAGAAATTTGCTGTAGAAAAAAAAAGACCTAAGGCTAAAGTAACGTTATAGTTAGGTGAGAATTTCAGTGCCAATGTAAGGTTTTAAACATACAAAACCATTTAAATTCACCAGTTCTAGTTATTTCTGGTAACTATAACTTGTGACTCAAACTAACTATAAGTTGCGCCCTCGCCATGCACTGCTAATTACCTCACATATTACATCACTCGTGACATCTTCTATGAAATCATTGAGAATATCTGCAACATTTAGGATGAAATTATTGATAAGAAAACTGTGCAAGGCAAGGACGCAAGTTAGTTACCAGAGAACTATAACTGGTGAATTTCTGTAGAGTTGTACGTTTATAACAGTACTACGTTGGCACTAAAATTCTCACCTAGCTAGGACGTTACTTTAACCTTTGATATATATATATATATATATATATGAATTTACTCTTCAGCAGAAGAGATCACAACCAGATCTACACATTTATTCTGTTCAATAGCCTTGTTCATGATGCACGCTTCCATATTGGAAGGTGCTTTATACAGTGTGCAATAAAGACTTACTAACACCTGTGATTCAGATACAAGAATACATTGGTCATGTCAAAATCAGTTACCAAAAATATACCACCAAAGAAAAAAGTTCATCTTTCAGATATCAGACTATTAAAAAAGATCCCGAACCAGTAGGCTACCACATTTTATCTGTCAGTAACCTATTTGATAATTCGTACCGCCATATTGAAAGGTAGTTTATATATACACAACATATAGCACTGAAAACAATTCTTTATACAAATTCGGTATGAACCTTACAAAAAATGGCCAAATCTATACATCAACAAGAAATTAAAAAAAAGAAATCAGCTCATTCTTTTGGTAATCAATTGTAAACAAATGGCTTACAAAATAAATCACGGCCTTGTGGGCTACACAATCCTATAATACATGAGATTCTATCATCCCTGTAGTAATACCAGTTTCTAATTTCTTTATAATCGGCGACTTGTGACTTACCCAGTTGCCGATTATAAAAAAAGATGTCAGAACTCGAACATTATAAGTTAATACAGTCTAGTTCGGATGTCACAATGCAGAGTCAGCAGCAGAAGTGAAGGGCAGGTCACGGAGCATTATTGGCAGCAGCTGAATAAAGAAACGAAAACAGAGGTGCTTTCCTTTCTTCTGCTCTATTTGTTTTAGCTAACAATGACAAGCAGAAAGAACACGTTTATTTTTCGCACTCCTTTAATAATTAGAGCAAAGCTAGAATCTATCTGCGTGTTTCTACACATGCCAGGCTAATAGTTTTTCCCCCAAAAAACTGACTTCTGTTGAACTGTTTCGATTATCTGTTTGCAACAAATAACAGATTTTTGATGTATCAAATTAAAGTACTCCCTGGCATACATAAGGATATTGCAAGTCACCTCGGAGTTCCATAATCTTTGGCCTGATTACTTGATATGCTTATGGAACTCCTCCGTGACTTGCAATATCCTTATGTACGGCAGGTGGTATTTTATCCCTTATATCTCAGTTCCACATCAAGTCCAAACTTCGCCTGCATCTTGTAGCATCTCGTCAAGAACTGCATCGGTATAAGCGTTCATACTTACCACATATCAAAAGAAAAATGTATTTTCTGAATATCTGAAAACAAAACAATTGTTAAAATCAGATTAAAACCCCTTTGATCCAATTGTTACTAAAACTAGATTTGAACTTGCTACATATCTGTATTTTCAAATTAGTGTATAGTTCTTCCTCCCAGTTTAAAACCCACGGTTCTTTAGAGTCCTTTGCTACAATATACTTTGACTAAATCACCACAACTGTTTTTCCCCCCCAATCTCTCCCACTGATCCTTATGGGGATACCGTTAATTACACTGTATTTCATTATATTGGAGTATGGGCATTTCATTGTATACACCACATGGCCACTTCCGCATGACAAGTGGCAAACGTTTTCTTAAATGGAGCCACTATTTTAGTTACATTTTTCCCATGGCAGCATGCCTTGCATTTATTGCACTTGACAAACCCATTCTGCGGTTTCAACCATGTAATACGTTGTATTTCTAACTTGATCTCTTTACTAGGGGGTCTCTCATAAAACGCGCTCTCCTATATGCAATAAGTGTCCTCCTAGATATTTCTGCCCCTATCACGGTATCGCTTTTCAATAGATGCCAAGGTCTATTCAGGATAGACCTTATTATTGCATACTTCTTGTAATAGTTTGTAATGAATCTACATTCTGTACCTTTGTTTTTATGTTTGCTACGGTTGACAAGAACCTCTCCTTTTAGACACGGTTTTGCAGAGTCTAGTACTTGATCTGATTATCCGTTCATTTTAAATCTAGCCAAAGTGTCTTGCTCATTCCTGATGTAATAGTCATCTATCCTGCAAGTCCTTCTGACTCTTAATTCTCCATAAGGAATGCTGGCTTTGAGTGGTTGAGGATGAAAACTGAGCATGTGAGATGCGGTTAACAGCACTGGATTGTCTATACAGTGCGGTCATTAGTTTGCCTTGTTCCACAACTAGCCTCTCATCAAGGAATTAAATTACTTCTAAACTAATGTTACAAGTAAACTTAACACAGATCATTTTTATTGATTTCAGTCAAAGCTTTTGGCCAGATCCATCCTGCCTCTCCAGATGAGGAATATATAATCTATGAAGCAGATCTAAAATTATATGTTTCGTCTATTTCAGCGCCATTGAGCATCTGCTCCTTCAGCCAAGAAGGTGAGGGCCAGCAATACATTAAGGTGATACTAGAGAATCGTATTAGAGTGCTACCATAAGGAGGCATCCGATGGTAGCACCCAAACAGTCCTGTTAGGGGAGCTATAGTAAAACTACAATATCTCCTCCAAACATTCTTGAGCAGTCTATTAACGTATTGGCTGCTCCCCCCCTGGAGATTACAGTAGAATCACAGCACTTTGAAGTGCATCAGATGGCACTCTAGGTATGCTCAAGTCTGGTTCACTTTTTAGGTAGGTTCATCCCCAAACGTACTAAAGCTTTGAAACATCCAATAATGCCTCACTGTTGTCCCATCACTCGTGGCAGTCCACATCAATGAGGAATCTCTTCAGGAATCTCCAATACGCGCTGCTTAAAGACGCGTCAACATCATACTGTGATGTAAATACCAAAATAGTGGTTGATGCCAGCTCCTTTCACCTGGTTCTTGCTCTGGTTTAACAAATTCAGTGGCCACATACTCCATCACATACAACTGGTGAGCACCAACACCCGTAATAAAATAAGGTTTCTCTGGGATGGAAGTTGGCCATTGCTCTCGGTTGTCACCAAGGCACTTCCCTGTAACAGTGTGAGCTGGTCCTTGTGGGACGAGAGGGTTCTGGTCTAAGAAAAGATTGCAGCTGTAAGTAGTATTTAGAACTCTGCTGATCCTCTGCCCAGGCATCTCCAGGCGGCCACCGTAAAGGAATGGCAAGATGCAGGGGACATTGAAGTGTATGTATACTTCTGAGTCAGTAAGCCAACACCCCAGGCTTAGTCCTAAATTTGTTTAATCACTCAGCCTCACATTGGTGGCAACAACGGTTTACAAGTGTCTCAATTGTAAAAACAAACAAAAAAGTTAAATAAAATCACCCCCAAACATTTGAATAAACAATATCAAAGTACTAGTGTGCAACTGGACTGGCTATAACAAAAGACTGGCTTTAATTGAGGGGTACGAAGACTGGCACAGGGAGCAACCAAAGACGCTGGTCATGAAAAGGCGTTTCACTGTCGCGATAATCGAGCAGGGTGGGTGATAGCCAGGCAGTCCAGCTACTGCAAAGTCCCACACAGATCTGCTCAAAGGGCAAGCCGGCCTTAGAGACTCCGAAATGATCGATACATTTTACCCAATGATACCTATACATAGGTCATGGGGGATTAATAATTGCTAGAAAGTTCCCTTTTATGTTCCAGATTTTTTAATTAAAAAAAAAAAAAAAAAAAAAAAAGACTTCCATAGAGATTATGACCTACTGACCAGGCCCAATCACATGCAATCTGCTTACTTGCATGCATTTTAGTTTAAAATGCTTTTATTAGCTGTCGGTGCAAAATGTTACAACTAAAAATCCGCTGCAGAGGATAAGGTTATCCCAGCTGTTCTTAAAACTAGAACAAGTGGTTTTAGCCCCATGAGTTGGACTACAACTCTGTGAAAAATGTCCCACGCTAACTAGCCGTAGTAACTCCTTTCATTTTTAACATTTCATTGACCAGTGCGATCCGAACCAAATTCACAGCACGGTCTGAAAAGCCACTGTTGTAGACAGATTGAAGTAACTTTTTTTTTTTGCAGGTTTTTATAGCGCAAACTCGACCCGAAGGGATTGGAGCACCATACATGAGCACCAGTTACGTTACACAAGGACACATTCATTTTTAGGTCGAGCCTAGCCGCAGCACGCATGCACTGCTCGCTCTGCGAGGCATGTAGTAGTCGAGTATGCTGTGGAAGCCTCACCTTCTCTCCCCCATATTTTTGATTGGCTGGTGTCATTGTTCTTGGTAAACGCTGGCTTCCGATTGATGAGGCTTGTTAGTCCCTCCTTGTTACCGCCCTGTCACCATTTGTTACCTCCCATGAGGACTGAATCTTTTACTTGTGGCATTACACGGTCTCCTTCATAAGTCGGTAAGCACTATTTTATTTTATTTGCAGCGCGGTCCGCTTTCACTTTAGCGGCCACGCTTGTTTATTTAATTAATTTGCCGCAGTGGCCGAAAGGGAGCGTTTCTAGTTACTAATCTAACAAGCATTTGCAATGCAATAGGTCTCGCATTTACACCAGTTTGAGCTATTGACATTGCAAATAACAATGCCTTTTATTTTTGTTTTAGTTTTTAAAACAAATAAAAGGCATTGTCATTTACAATGCCAATAGCTTAAACTCGCGTAAATGCGAGACCTATTGCATTGCAAATGCTTGTGTTTTTTTAAGCAGGACGGCCGCCCCGTAACACTGGTGCCTGCTTTCAATCACTTTAACCCAGCATTATCTTGTGTCTTTTTCAACCCCCCCCTCCCTCCAGTAAAATGGAATTAGAAATGATTAGCGAATTAAGTCATGTGAATTCCAGGTAGCACATAATCGTGTGCTAATGGGCTGAAGCTAACAGCACATCTGTGTTACATGTCATCTGTACTAAAGCCACCTGACTGGTTGTTTTCAAAAGCCTGTTTTATTATTACCACCACCACCACCACCCCCACCAGTACCACCACCACCCCAACCAGTACCACCACCACCACCCCAACCACCACCACCACCACTACTACCAGTACCACCACCACCACTACTACCAGTACTACCACCACCACCCCCAGTACCACCACCACCACCCCAACCACCACCACAACTACCAGTACCACCACCACTACTACCAGTACCACCACCACCACTACCAGTACCACCACCACCACCACCACCACCACTACCACCACCAGTACCACCACTACCAGTACCACCACTACCAGTACCACCACTACCAGTACCACCACCACTACCAGTACCACCACCACTACCAGTACCACCACCACCACCAGTACCACCACCACCACCCCAACCACCACCACTACTACCAGTACCACCACCACCACTACTACCAGTACCACCACCACCACCACTACTACCAGTACCACCACCACCACTACTACTACCAGTACCACCACCACCACCACCACCACCACCAGTACCACCACTACCAGTACCACCACCACCACCACCAGTACCACCACTACCAGTACCACCACTACCAGTACCACCACTACCAGTACCACCACTACCAGTACCACCACTACTACCAGTACCACCACTACTACCAGTACCACCACCACTACCAGTACCACCACCACTACCAGTACCACCACCACTACCAGTACCACCACTACTACCAGTACCAGTACCAGTACCACCACCACCACCAGTACCACCACCACTACCAGTACCACCACCACCACTACCAGTACCACCACCAGTACCACCACTACCAGTACCAGTACCACCACCACCAGTACCACTACCAGTACCAGTACCACCACCACCAGTACCACCACCACTACCAGTACCACCACCACCAGTACCACCACCACCACTACCAGTACCACCACCACCACCACTACCAGTACCACCACCACCACCACTACCAGTACCACCACCACCAGTACCACCACCAGTACCACCACCAGTACCACCACCAGTACCACCACCAGTACCACCACCACCAGTACCACCACCAGTACCACCACCACCAGTACCACCACCAGTACCACCACCACCAGTACCACCACCAGTACCACCACCAGTACCACCACCAGTACCACCACCAGTACCACCACCACCACCACCAGTACCACCACCACCAGTACCACCACCACCACCACCAGTACCACCACCACCACCACCACCAGTACCACCACCACCAGTACCACCACCACCACCAGTACCACCACCACCACCAGTACCACCACCACCACCACCAGTACCACCACCACCACCAGTACCACCAGTACCACCACCACCACCACCACCAGTACCACCACCACCACCACCAGTACCACCAGTACCACCACCACCACCACCAGTACCACCACCAGTACCACCACCAGTACCAGTACCACCACCACCACCCCCTACCACCACCACCCCCTACCACCACCACCCCCTACCACACCCAGCACCCCCTACCACACCCAGCACCCCCTACCACACCCAGCACCCCCTACCACACCCAGCACACCCCCGCCACACCCAGCACCCCCGCCACACCCAGCACCCCGCCACACCCAGCACCCCCGCCACACCCAGCAGAACCGCCACACCCAGCAGAACCGCCACACCCAGCAGAACCGCCACACCCAGCAGAACCGCCACACCCAGCAGAACCGCCACACCCAGCAGAACCGCCACACCCAGCACCACCAGCACCACCAACACCACCAGTACCACCAACACCACCAGTACCAGTACCACCAGTACCACCACCAGTACCACCACCAGTACCACCTCAGCACCTCTCGCTCACTAGTAATAGTAGGGGCACTGTACGAGACCGGAGCTGCAGTCAAGACCATCCCTCCCTCCCTCCATGCGTGCCATAAAGCACAGCCCGCCCTGCACCAGGAGAAGAAGCCAGGGCCCTACTACAGCTGGAGTGTTTATTAGGCCAAAGATAGCAATGACATTACGCAATGCCACACTGCACACTCAAATCACGGAGAGGGCAGGAAATAGCCCCCCCGCTCTTCCTCCTGAGCTGCGACAGTGTAATTACAGTGCGAAAGTTGTTGGAGCGCTTTGTTAGAGTTTATAGCTCGGATCATATGTAACTCTTACTGCACACTGTCTGTGTAATTTACAACACTTACACATCTTCACTGCACCATTTATCACTACTTCGAAGATGTCGCAGGCCGGTCTCTTCCTCTGATATTTACAATCTAACAAGCGGCCGAGAAGGCCCTTTATTGCAATACAATAGGTCTCGCATTTGCGAGAGTTTAAGCTATTAGTATTGTAAATGACAATGCCTTTTATTTATGTTTTTTAAAACCCAAAACAAATAAAAGGCATTGTTCTTTACAATGGCAATAGCTCAAACTCACGTGAATGCGAGACCTATTGCATTGCAAATGCTTGTTTTGGTATGCACAGGGAGATTAAGTGATTTGCCCAAAATCACAGGATGTAGAACCGACGCAGAGACTAACCCGGTTCCCCAGCTCCAAAGTTGGCAGCTCTGGCAGTTAGGCCATACACACAGCTAGTCATTTTTAGATATGAAACGTTATGCACCTGGACGCTAACAGTGTATGCATTTCTGGGCGCGAGCTCCCAGCACATCACACCTTTTAATTATGGTTCAAGTCTTCAGATTTCTCGCACAAAGCAATAGAAATGAGCATGCCATACCCGAGCCTCTCAGGTAAAAATTTGTCTGAATAGGACACACGGCACACTTCTTTCAGAGAGCAGGCTCGGCTGGACTTGTGTTCCTGCCTTGGGAGAAGCCCCAGAGTCAAGTTCAACTGGGGAGTTTCCACTGTGGTTGAGGATGCTCAGTTGGGAGGAACTACCGTGAAGCAGAGAGGAAAAGCGCTCCACACAGCTGCACCAGGGTAGCGTCCGAATGGCATTTTAATGCAAATGGGCCTGGGAATCTTGTGCCACAAGGCATGTTTTCAGATCTAGAATTAGTTCTCACGGTCAACAGTAGAAGTCTAATTAAATTTGGTTTCGAGATTATCACCATCAATCAAACTATCTACCCTTTGAAATCCTCTGACTGGACCACCAGGGAGAGAGCTGCCTCTGTGTTGAGGGACCCCTGCTTTCCTGAAGGGAAATTCACGTTTGCCCGAGAGATATTTGGATAGAGTGGTCCCCTGCACTCTTGGACATCTCCTGCGTGTGTTCTGGAAACTGCAGACAGTTTACTCTTGTGGGTCTGCAGAGAAATTTGGACCACTCTTGGAAAGAAGCCGCCCGCTGAAGCCCTGCACCGAGCCTTGGTTCTGTGGGGGGCAAGAAGAGCCTGCCAGGTGGGGGGACTTGCCTTATAAGCAGAGGTTTATGGGGGCTAAGAAGATCCCAAGATTAGAGAGCTGCTACTGGTGTACAGCACACAAAACAGGGCTAGGATTCAGTGACCTAGCTTTGATTAAATCTAAAACTCGCACTGTGGCTTTGGGCTGCCCGCTTAAATTCAAATCACAATCACTCGTGGTGGTCAACCGAAGACCTAGGCAAGCAGTGCTCGAAGAGACAGCAATAGGCTACAGCACAGGTGGAGCACTTACCCGTCTCACAATATCTGAGCTGATCGGCTTACAGCCAGATACTCAAAGCCACCTGTCACTACGTTCAACACCATCGCGACCAACTGCAGTCTAACCGGACTCACAGTTCAATGATTTGATGCCATCACGCTGCTTTGGGTCAGAGACGCGACATCCAACTGCCCATTTGTTCTTGGGTTCTGTGCCAAATGACAACACCAGCAAATGGTAAGTTCCATTCCTCATCAAGAGGATCAATGCAGCACCCTACAAGTATGGGCAGTTTCGCTGCAATTCATTACTACCACACTGATTTGACCTGATGACGTGGTAAACCTGCCAAGTACAACTAAAGCACAAGTTACTACTTGTGTAACGATCTATCTGTAAGAGACAGTTAGTGATAAATTCCTTACCTTAGAATATCCCCAGGCGTCAGACTGGATCCGGAAAGTTTTTCGTTAGCAGTACCTCTGCGCGTCAGTAGGTGGCGTCGTGCGGCTCCGCGTCAGTCGCTGGCGTCGTAAGCACAGAGATGACGTCACGAAGACTACTTAGGCGCCACCATTGCGCGCGGACGTCAGTTCTGTACACGACTTTCCGTGCCAGGAACGCAGAGCCATGCAAAAAACTGACCATTGGTGCCATGAAACTAGGGCCCTGAAAGGGATGACATTAACCCTAGAAATCAGTTCGCAGAACGGGGAGGATGGGTGGGGCGGTAAGGAATCGATCACTAACTAATGTCTTACAGATATATCGTTACACAAGTAGTAACTTGTGCATCTGAAAGAGACACGTTAGTGATAGATTCCCTACCTTAGAATAGATACCCCAGCAATACCAACCCCGGTGGAGGGTCTGTGAATGGATTACACCAGAAAGTCACGGAGAACAGAACAGCCAAAGAAGCCGTCTCTCCGGACCGGACTGTCAAGGCAGTAATGCTTGGTAAACGTGTGCAGCGAGGCCCACGTAGCTGCCTGACAAATATCCTGCAAGGGGACTCCGCGTCCCAAGGCAGTAGTGGCTGCTGTCGCCCTGGTAGAATGGGCACGCAGCCCCACAGGAGGCTCCTTAGCCAATGAGTAACAGGCTTTGATGCAGAGAACGACCCACCGAGAGACGGTCCGTTTGTGCACAGCCCGACCTTTTTTGGCACTTGCGTAGCCAACAAAGAGCTGGTCCTCCACCCGGAACTGTCAAGTGCGCTCCAGGTAGAACGAGAACGCACGTTTTGGGTCCAGACGGTGGAGCCTCTCTTCCTCTTTTGAAGGATGCGGAGGTGGAAAGAAGGTGGGCAAAGTGATGGTCTGCCCGATGTGGAAGGGCGTGACAACCTTTGGCAAGAAAGAAGGACGGGTCCTTAAAACCACCTTGTCCGGATGAACAGAAAGGAAAGGAGGTTTGGAAGAAAGAGCCTGGAGCTCACTCACTCTTCTGGCAGAGGTGATCGCTACCAGGAAAGCCGTCTTGAGAGTGAGAAGACGCAAAGGACAGGTATGAAGGGGCTCGAAGAGAGCGCACATCAGATATGTCAAGACGAGATTTAAATCCCATTGAGGCATAATGAACGGCATGGGAGGAAACGTGTGCGTAATGCCTTTCAGGAAACGGTTAACAACCGGAGATTTAAACAAGGAAGGCTGATCTGGAAGCCTGAGAAAGGCGGAGATGGCCGAAAGATCACCTTTGATAGTGCCCAGAGCAGAGCCCTGCTGGGCCAAAGAAAGAAGGAACAGAAGGACTTCGGAAAGAGGGGCAGAAAGGGGATCCACAGCCTTAGCTGTGCACCATGCCACAAACTTGTTCCACCTACAGGCGTATACCGATTTAGTGGAGGGACGCCTGGCTGCCAGAATGACATCACAGACTTCGGGAGCAAGATCGAAAGCTGTCAACTGTCGCCGCTCAATCTCCACGCATGGAGGTGGAGGCTGGACAGGTTCGGGTGGAGGACCGTCCCCTGCTGTTGCGACAGAAGATCCTCCCGAAGAGGCAGACCGATCGGGGGATCGAGCGCCATGTTGAGTAGCTCGGGATACCAGTATCTCCGTGCCCAATCCGGAGCCACAAGAATGACTTGGGCCCAGTCGCGCCGAATCTTCAGCACTCTGGGCAGAAGCGGTATAGGCGGAAAGGCGTACAACAGACCGCAACTCCACTCGCGACAAAAAGCGTCGCCGAGCGAGTGCCGCCTTGGAAATTCCAACGCGCAGAACTGATGCCATTGCGCGTTCTCTTCGGTGGCGAATAGATCTAACCAAGGCTCTCCCCACTGCAGAAAGACCTTGCGCCACGTCAGAGTTCAGACGCCATTCATGATCCATCAAGCACCGGCGGCTGAGTTCGTCCACCCTGGCGTTCAGAGAACCTGCCAGGTGTTGACCCACCAAGGTAATGCCTTGACGTTCCAGCCAAGTCCAGAGGCGCAGAGCCTCCTGACATAGGGTCCACGACCCCACCCCGCCCTGCTTGTTGCAATACCACATGGCAGTGGTGTTGTCCGTGAACACCTGCACTACACTTCCCCGGACAGAGGGAAGGAATGCCTTCAGTGCAAGTCGGATCGCCCGCAGCTCCAAAAGATTGATATGGAGCTGGGACTCCGCTGGAGACCAGAGGCCTCTGATCTCCGCCTCTCCCAAGTGGCCACCCCATCCCAGGAGGGACGCATCCGTCACCACGGTGTGTTCCGGTTGGGGAGGAGGGAGGGATCTGCCATTGACCCAATCGCGATTCGTGAGCCACCACTGCAATTGCCGTGCAGTGCCCTCCGAGATCTGGACATGGTCGGACAGGTTGCCCTGATGCTGTGCCCACTGGAACTTCAGGTCCCACTGCAGAGCCCGCATATGCCATCTGGCATGTTGCACCAGCAGGATGCAGGAGGCCATCAGGCCCAGGAGCCGGAGGGTCATCCCGACTGAAACCCGGGAGAGAGGCTGAAAGATCGGAATCAGCCTGAATATCCTGGACTCGCTGCTCGGGAGGATAAACCCGAAACAGCGTCGAATCCAGCACCGCTCCGATGAAGGGGAGCTTCTGAGAGGGACTCCGGTGCAACTTCGGCACGTTGATGGAGAACCCCAGCAAATGCAGGAGGTCGGCCGTAGTCTGAAGGTGGGTGACGACTGCCTGGGGCGAGCCCTCCTTCAACAACCAGTCGTCGAGGTAGGGGAAGACTGACACCCCTGACCTGCGCAGATGAGCTGCGACCACAGTCATCACCTTCGTGAACACCCGAGGGGCGCTTGTAAGGCCGAAGGGAAGCACGGCAAACTGAAAATGCTCCTGGCCTACCGTGAACCGCAGGTAACGTCGGTGGGCTGGCAGGACGGGGATGTGAAAATAGGCGTCCTGCAAGTCCAATGCTACCATCCAGTCTCCAGGGTCGAGGGCAGCAAAGACCCGAGCCAGAGTCAACATCTTGAACTTCTCCCTCCGGAGGAAGCGATTGACGTTCCTGAGGTCCAAGATGGGGCGCAAGCCCCCCTGGTCCTTCTTGGGGACCAGAAAGTAGTGTGAACAACCACCACTCCCTACTTCTGGCCCAGGAACACTCAATGGCCCCCTTGGCCAAGAGGGCCGTGACTTCCTGCAGGAGAAGTGCCAAGTGGTCCCCCGACATGCAGTGGAACTGAGGTGGCATGGCTGGAGGGGTGGACTGAAAGGGAAGGGCGTAACCCTTGCGGATGATCTGCAACACCCACTTGTCCGATGTGATAGTGTGCCAGTGGGGGAGATGGCGGATCCTGCCACCCACTGGCGTGGGGTGCCCCACAAAGCTCGGATTAGGAAGGTTTGGAGGCAGAAGCAGCGGGGGCGGAGGTGGACTGACCCCCACGCCGATTCCCAGACCTGCCCCTGCGGAAACTGCGTCCGCGTTGAGGCTGGTTCTGCACAGGCTTGCTGAAGGAACGTGCCTGGGCGCCCTTTCCGTGGCCACGAAAGGAACGAAAACCAGGAGTGGCTGGGCTTTTCGTGGAAAGACCTAAGGACTTGGCCGTGGCCCGCGAGTCCTTAAAACGCTCCAGCGCACTGTCGGCCTTATCGCCAAACAGGAGAGTGCCATCAAAGGGCATGTCCATGAGCAAGCTTTGGACATCTGGCGAGAACCCGGTTGATCTCAACCAGGCGTGGCGACGAAGCGCCACAGTCTTAGAAATCGCTCTACCTAGTGAGTCTGCGGTGTCCAAACCACACCGAATGGCGAACTTAGCCGCATCTTTACCCTCGGCAACAGCTTGGGACAGCACAGCGGGGGTCTCTTCAGGACACTGAGGCAACACCTGTGCAACTGTATCCCACACTGCGTGGGAATAGCAGCCCAATTGGCAAGCGGTGTTCACCAACCGCAGCCCCAAGCTGGCTGAAGAGAACAACCACTTGCCAAACTGCTCCAGCTTCTTGGAGTCCTTATCCGGCGGAGCCGTGTGGAAGGCACTCTGGGACGTCGAAGCTTGGATGACCAGGCTCAGGATGAGTGGTCAGAAAGGCAGGGTCACCGGGCAATGACGCCTAGCGACGTTCTTATCCACAGGGGCCCCTGTGGCAGGCCGCGACCAAGTGCCCAGCAAGACGTCAGTGAGGGAGTCATTAAATGGCAGCAGGGGCTCCGACGAAGTGGATGCTGTCTGGAGCGCCTCAGTGAGGTTAGTTTTGAGGGCCACCGTAGGGAGATCAAGGTTGAGCACCTCAGCTGCCCGATGGAGTACCATCGTGTAGGAGGCGCCTTCCTCCATGGTAGGCGGGGGGGATAGGCAAACCCTGGGTCAGAGGAGACGTCGAGGTCGCCGGCATCCCCCAAATAGTCCGCCCAGTCCTGCTCAGTCACACTGACAAGCAAAAGGGTCCTCGGACCCCTCCCAGTCGTCCTCCACCTCCGCCGCATGTGGCACAGACCGCAGCGGCAGGAGCCGGAGAAGGAACAAACGGCGTCGGCCGGGGCTGGACTAGCGCCGTGTCCGAATGCGGATCCCAGGTAGGAGCAAAATGGTCCTGGAACCTGGGCAAGGGCGGGACAAATGGCACCCACTGCGGCGCCGGAGCCAAGGGTGGCGCCGTGGCCGGAGCCGACGGCGCAGGATCCTGTGGCGCCGAAGCTAGATCCGCCGGTGGTGCCGACGGCCCAACAGGATCCTGACACGGGACCGCGGGGCCGAGGGCACGCCGGCGGGAGCCAGAGGCCTAAAAAGGCGGTCCATGGTAGCAAGAAACTCTTGCACCTGTGCGGGAGTCGCCGACGGACCCAAGTAAGGTGGGTAGGCCGCGGGACTCTCGAGCTCCGAAGGAGCTGCAGGGACAAAGCCCCTGTCCCCCTCGTCCGCATCCGGGGACCGACGGGGTGACGTCGGAGAGCGAACACGCTTCTTCTACTTCTTTTTGTGTCGTCTTACCCGAATCCGAGGGTGAAGGCTTGGAGCCCGAGGAGCAATGACTGGCCCCGCGACCGTTCCCTGGAACGGCCCCTGGACCGGGAACGGCGCTGGGACGAGTGCCGACCTCCAGCAGCTTCCGGTGCCGCTCCCTCAAGGCCTTCGGGGCCATGGCCCAACAGTCCAGACAGGACCGGGAGTCGTGGTCGGTCTCGAGGCAGACATCGTGGGGGTCCGCCACCGACATATTGCGACGGCAGGCCCCACAAGACTTGAATCCAGGCATCCCTACGTGCACCAAGGAAACCAAAGCTTACAGGAGACAAAAGTCTCAAAAAGGGTAGTCAAAAAGTAACTAAGGTACGTGCTCTAACTGGATCAGCGCTTACTGGCGTGGAAAAAGAAAGAACTGACGTCAGTGCGCATGGGTGGCGCCTAAGTAGTCTCCGTGACGTAATCTCGGCGCTTACTACGCCAGCGACGGACGCGCAGCCGCACGACGCCACCTACTGACGTGCAGAGGTACTGCTAACGAAAAACTTTCCAGATCCAGTCTGACGCCTGGGGATATTCTAAGGTAAGGAACCTATCACTAACGTGGCTCTTTCGGATACAAATATCTAACAACTTTATACAAATTTCTGCCCATGTGCCACTACTCATCTTAATTGGGATTCTCTCCAACTAAACGCAATTTTGTATTTTTTATATCTTAACTGCATTGCTTTTTGGTCAGCCGCTGTACACCTACCACATGCTCGTAAGATGCCTTGACCGTGCCACCAAAGGGAAGCCTCCCAGAAATCAGTCTACATTGGCAGGTCAGAAGATGTGTGCCTGGTGGGAGCTCAGTCATAAGCTTAAGACTGACCTCTTTCTCGCCCTTGCCTAGCAATTCAATCCCCAAGGTAAGTGATTAAAATCCCCCCTGTCCCCAATAAAGAAACTAGATATCCAAACACTGCTAAATTTGGATCCACCGCTGAGCTGGTGATCCAAAGTTAAAGACAATTATGCCCATTTTAACGAATTCATTACTTGTCCATCTTCCAAGCCATCATTAGCTATCCCAAAAAAAAAACAAAAAAAAAAAAAACACAATGCCTCCCAAGGCCCTAAAGCATTTGTTTCACAAAAAGTGAATGAGGACACAGATGGAATGACGGGATGAGCAGAGAAACAACATTAAGCGGATCTGGGCAAAGAGTTGGGGCCTTTTGCTGTGGAAGAATTTGTAACCCTTGCTCAAGCTCAGCCTACATTTTAAAAATCGGCCCCCTCCTTCAATGGAGTTGCTGAAAAACATGTACCACAATAAAAAAAACGCAAGTGCTAGGAACCAGTTAGTCAAGAAAATTGAAACAGTGAAAAATCTGTGAACAATGAACCAGCATCCATCTTTTTCCAGTGCCCTTGAATCAGTCTACCCATGGTCAGGACTAGTTAATCCAGCATAGCGGCTACTTGATTCGGTCTTGTGACTTGAGTCACCTGGTGACAATCACCTACAGTACTGGCTAGGAGAAGTAAACATTTGTGGTCAGAACTGAATCCGAATAACTGGAGGCATATTACATTAGGACCGCAGATCACAAATGCTATGTCAAGGGTATGCCAGAGAAATACCAAGCCACACAATACTTATAGCACGAGGCCATTTGGGTGCTATGCATGCAGTCACGCACACCCTAACAGGCCGTGGAAAACAGAGTCACTATGCCTCAATCTTAAAATGCGTTTCTTCTCCACCACTATGAGCACATGCACCTCCACCGTCGTCCCCCAAACAAGCAACTTACCCCAGCTACGCAAGATATTGAAGTTGGCGAGCTAAACTCACTTCTTCCAAGTCTCAGGTTTGTGCAACAAGAAACAGAAGTATGGGTTTCAGGCAACATTTTTTGGCCGACTGCTTTCAAAAGGCCAAAAAAGTGATCATCTGAACCACTAAACGCTGCACAAAAGCGAGTTAGGCCTTACATATTCTGAATGAACTTTGGGGTATGAACCCAGCAGTGATCCCACTCCAGTACATTGCCTAACAAGAAGGAAACTTACAAAACATACAATGTGGCCACACACAGCCGAGTGATCCATTTCAACAGGTGGACTACGTGTGGTTACTGTGCTAGACAGGTCAGTCTGGCACCTAGCAGGTGAAATGGAGTCTTCCAAGTCTACCCTCTAACCAAACCAGTAATAATGCTCTAAACCAGAGGTCTTCAAATCTATGGGGCGTGACCCCCAGGTGGGCAGTGGAGTCATGGGAAGGGGGGTGCGCATTACCCAGCCTTGTCGGCACACAAGGATTGCTGAATAGCATCTGCTGAGAGCGGTTGTACCAGACAGAGCCTTGCACTGGGAGCTGCTCTGAGAAGCAAACCTATTGTGCACACTTCTCACCAGCTAAGAAAGGGTCTTGGCGACCACGACCATTTGGAGGCAGTCAGGCTCTGCAGGAGGCCAGTACTAGCTTAATTGAGCCCAGCACGCCAGTTCATGCACCGAGTCCACAAGGGAAGGTGCGAGCTGGGCTTGGAGGGAGGGGGTGGGAGGGAGACTGGAGGGGGCCATTCTAAGCATGGGGAAAATGGGATGGAAATCAGAGGCCAGAACCACCCAACTACGAACTTTCCTGACTTCTGCCATCTCGAAATTTGTCATTTTTCCTGTTTTTTTCAACTAGTCTACACAAATACTTTTATAATGCATACTGTAAACGGCTCTTGTATTTAGAAGTGGCTTTAGATTTTTGATTTTTTTTATTGTGGTGCATAAAAAACCTGTACTGGAAAGGCTTATGGACGTCTTGTGCTAGAATATTTATATTTCCTCCTAAATACATGTTTGCCGATTATTTAAAATTTATTTATATTAACTTTTAATTTAATCTTTGCTCTCATTGAGGCATAATTCTGCCAAATATTATATTTATAGAGTGCAATTGCACGACCTTTTGTGCGATGAAGATGGTTTCCGCAGTAAAAGTATTCGCAAACATATTTAAGTAGCCGTTCCCCTACTTTCTGGAACAAGACAACTCTCCTAAGACGGTGAATTCCGATAGCTAATATGCTTCAGCTGGTGTGTCGTTCAAGGAGTGTCATGTGCTGTGAAACGGAGGCAGGGCAGACAGTTAACTGTCGGGGTGCAGCAGGTTACCTGAAAGAAATACAAATGTGCGCTAGGAGTTAATCTGCAAACATAAATAAAGGGTGCTTGAAAGCAGGTACTGGTTTTAATTGATCGAATCACTCAAAGCTTTGTGATGACAAAGACGCATTCTTTTTGAGAGGTAGTGCAAAGACTACAATTGAGCTGCGAAGTGTGCGCTTTCAATTGGAATTAGATTTGTACAACGCTTACTACCCCAGGAGGTGTTAAAGGGACAGTTTTGTAAAAAAAAAAAAAAAAAAAAATCACGTACAATCTGGGTATTACTATAATGCAAGTTTTAAATAATGACCGACATATTCACAGTGCTTTGTCACAAGCTGTAACCTTCTAGCACAAAAAAATGCTAGAATTTGCACCAAAGAATTAATTCTGGGGGTCCCTGGTTACACAGACCTCTGCAATGCATTAAACTAATAAAGGTTTCATAATGTACTATTGTGCATTTCCCACTGAGTAACAACTTTTTAAATTTATTTTTCACTTAAGCTAACCGTTATTTTATACATAGCTACCCGGCAGTGAAAAGCCCAAAAAAACCTACAGAACATTTAAATATTTCCCCACCGTAAAAAAATGATTTGCCACGGGAATTAAGGGCGTTTAAGGTTATTGATGAGTAACGGGTTCTAGAATTTTGTCAGGAGGGGGTCCTTCCACCTAAAAACTTTTGAGAAGGGGGTCTCGGCATCAAAAAGTTTGAAGACCTCCGTTCTAAAGAGCCCAAGTAAATCAGATCACAATTAGGACAATGGCATGGGTTTGTAAACTAGCACAGAACACTGGAAGCTGACCTTCTCCCAAACAAGTGGGTAAAAAGGTTGGTGAATATTCATCGTGTTAATTACTACCATCAAAATAATTCCTAATGGAGAAGCTTATCCGCTGCACTCATTTGAACTCTAGCAGCTCAAAGCCTTCGTCTATCTCCAAGTTCCAGAGATGCATGAAGGTTTCGGTTCCTATCCAACAGTCTGGAACAACCTCAGAGGCTCGTTTAGACAGGTGGCCTATCAGCATGCCAGGTCAGTGAAGGGCCTGGCACTACCCCCATTCACTGGCACAGGCAGGCCCGCCATACTTAAAGGTCCATGTCAGCCTGGCATGGATCTCTATGCTTTCAGTGAATCTGCTGGTGCAGTCAGATGCACCGAAGGCCGAGCAGCATGCTATTTTAAGGTACAGCCTACCAGACCTTACAGCTGTCTGGTTATGAAACTCATTGTATGCTAATCAGTAAACACACAGGGGCTTGCAGCTCACCCATGCTACATTGGTAGGCTTTAATGTCACCATTTCCTTCCTTCTATTCGATGGTTTTCCTCGTTTCAGCCTGTGCATCTTGTGTTTGTCCTTTCCATGGAGCATGGCCGCTCAACCGGCTGGATTCCATGGTTCTGCTGCTCACTTTCGGGAAGTCTTTTTTTCGTTTTGTTTAAGCACTCTATAGCAATGCATGTATTCCAGCTGTCTCTAGTTTACTTTTCTCCCACATCCATGTTACCGTCTCGTCCATGTGCTTCTCTTCCCCCCAGCTGTACTCGTGTTGCTCTCATCTGTGTGCTCCCCCCAAGCTCCACGTTGCTCTTTTGCTCATTTCTCCCTTTGTCACATGTTTCCTCCCTCATTTGAATCTCCTAACACCCGCGTTGTTGCTTCACCACCGCCACCCCCCGCCAACACGCTCATCCATCTTGCATATAAAAAAATACAAACAATTACGTGCTACTTCATCCATTTCAAATAGAATGTGTGCCTAAAAAATGCAGGTGCCACATCACTGCCTTTTTTGGGGTCATGTGCACAACAGTCATTATGCGGACAACATGGCTAAAAATATTAGCAAAGCCAACAGGTCTCATAAGCGAAACCTTTTGGCTTGGACAAGGATTGTTTTGACCCCACTCTGCAGTCTCATTTTTTCTGAAATTAACTCCCAAAAAGTAACCCCCCCCCTCTCCTCTCCTGAAAGAAAAGCCTCGACAAACCAGGACATTCCTCCCTGTGCGTCAGGGCTATGGAGCATTTCCTGCATGCCTGATCTTGGCTGGGAAATGGTGAAAGTCACACCGCCAGTCTGGTGGAAAATAGACAACCAGAGCAGGGGTTTCATAAGGGGAGGACTCCAACAAAAACCTAGTAGTTCTGCCACATCTAAATGGGGTACGCGAACCAGGTGGGGTTGGCGGATGAGGCATCGTGCAGTTTATTTGCCAATGTTCCACATGCAAACACCTTTACCTGACCCACAGACTCTTTAGTATAGGGCCGAATCTTGATGGAATGCAAAATGCTGAAACTTTATTTTTTAAACCTCTGGCAATGTTCTTCTCATCAGCAAGAAACCTCTGGATGTATGTGCTGCAAGCTAACTTATCAATTAAAAAACCAAACACGTTTTAAATGGGACATGTTTATTAGAAAAATACAAAATTAAGACCTACAGTGGTCCATCTTATTTTTATATAATAAATAGAAATTAAACTCTAAAAAGTGATCAAGTGACCATGCAAAATCCACCTTATGCATTTTTTAACAGACCGCTCAAAAGATAAAAGACCTACTTGGAGGTCAGAAGACAAAGATGTACAAAGATAAGGCACACAAATGGTGCATGGAATACGTAATTACAAACAGAATAAATGATCCAGGCCATCCAGAGGACCAAGCAATATACAACAGCCACATATATACATCACAAAGCACCCACAAATCAGCAAATGCTGCTGTCCTTATGAATGACATTGCTCACAAGAACTTCGAAGGCCTCAGGTTCTGAACTTGAAGTGGTTTGATGTTGGGTGACCTCAGGACAATCCGTGGCTCCCCACAGGCCTCCACAGTCGCATACTTCAGCGGTTGAGCGTTACATGCCTGCAAGAGGGTTGGGTGAAAAATGATAGGTGTTGAGGTGGGTCAATGGGAAGGTAGCGCTAGACTGACACTTAAACACGGCTGTCGAGACCTTCATGGTTTACTCTACAAACCCAATCAAAAGGATTTCATTTATTTACAAGTAAAGGCAAACTGTACACCTCTCCACACCACGATGCTTGTATGAGTGAGATGAACCTCCCCATACCCATCTGAAACTTGAAGAGGAGGACTAGGATGCAGAAATTGGTTTCAACCCATAAAAACCCAATTCTTCGCTTGCTCACCAGTACTGTTTGGACCGCTGTCATGAGCCTCCATAATGGAGACACCGTGAATTCTGGTTGAGCTGAATCAAACTGAAACCTGTGGTGCCCACCTTTTAATAGAAGGCCAGCTGCACTGGGGCAGCTAGGGTAAAGGGCTCTAGGTAGAATGCAGGAGGCATGTAGAAAGAGTGCGTATGCACTGTACATATTGCATGTGGATTATACAGTGAACATGGAGTATGTAGTGCTTTACTATATTATGTGGTACACAAGCAGGTTGGGAAGAGACTAAGACAGCAAATTGAATTTCAGGACTCCTCCAAAGCATTCCTGAGCTCCTATTAAGTGAACCACACTTTTGCTGTGGGGCAACAAAAGAAAGAGGACCATTTTAAATTGTAGTGACAGTGTGCCCTTCCTCTACTACTCCCAAAAGTCGTTAAGCTCAATAGGTTGAGAGGTAGCTGTGCAAGAAGACTCCTTTTGTGTTTGGTCCCTGCAAATCAGGAATGATTACAGTCCCAATTGGTGACAGATATGCAGTCTGTGCTCTGACGTCAGCCAAGTTATAAAGGCTTGGCCCTGGTACCAAGACTGGGCCAATCAAATCATTGCCTAAGGGATCCAGCGCCTTGTTTTTCCTTCACCCCAACAACCATGGCTGCCTTGCCCTGGAGTTGAATCTTAACTATGGCATGCAGATACTCCATGCCCTCTACCCTCGGTCCCACGGAGAATCGCCTCAGGTTTAAGGTACTTCCTCTCAACCATAGTACGGAAGGCTCCAGTATCCCTCAGGGCAGACACTTTCTTCCATTGATACTAACTTCCTGTACAAAACCCATCATGTTAGGATGAATGTGATTCATGGTCTTCAGATCCCTCTTCCAGATGTCCATTGCTACCAAGTTCAGCGCAACCGGGTCCTTCCACCCACATGTAACATGCTTGCTATCACGGGTGCTGCAAGTTCAGGGTCTTTTGACTGAAAATCTCTTTAAGTGTCTCACCTTGTGGCAAGTCACTACCTTGGAAGAACTTCCCGGTCCTCCCTTCTTGTGATGTTCCTTTCCAGACACCATTACCATTTTTCCTGGGGCCTCCTGGAGTCCCCAAAGAATTACCATGGCCCTTACCTTCTGGTTTGGAACCAGTCTGACGAGTTACTCTCCCCTTTGGCTTAGATGGCTATGGTGCTCTAGCACTTCGTGAACCCTGTTAGCTAACCACTGGTCAGCTAACACAGCAAGCATCTCTGGATCCCTCTCTGTAACAGACCGGTATTACCTAAATGGGGTAGAGCACTTCCTTGAGGTGCACGGTCATCTTCAACTGGTTGAAGACTGAAAGTTCTTGGCCTCCATCCATCTCACCCATTCATTCCAATCACACAATAGAGCATGAATGCAAATCTCACAGACCCACTCTTGCAGTTCAGGAATCTCTGAACATACTGAGCTGGCTTCAGCACAAACCACCTCATTAGAGCATCCTTCATTCACTCATATCTGCCACAGGCATACTTTGAGTCATACCTGCTCCTTCCACTGGTATACACCCCATTAAGGCAGTTGCCTCGGACACCTCATACAAGGCCTGTGCCTTACAAGCGACCTCAAAGCTCACAAATCATTCCAAGAGACAATTTGCTAGTCAGTTTACAAAGAACCAATCCCTCGAAACATCACATTTTCCCCCAGAAAACTGCGTAGTCCTCAACCAACAATCAGCATCGCATTAGTGAATTCAAGGAGCTAGCATCCAGACACAAACCGCATCCTCAGAGCTGAATTCTCAGATCTGGAGTATTGAGACCATCCAAACGGTCCTGCTGTAGATGCACATTTAGCCATAAGAACCAGTACTGTGACTCTAAATGGGTTTTGCAATGCACATCTCAAGAAAAGACCTTACAGTGGGACACCTGATCCCTTTGGTTTGTTCCCGTGTCACTGAACTCTGCAGGCTTTGCAAGTACCGGACAAAATCTACAGGAGAGCTCAAATAAAAGACAGACGCAATCTAAACTTGAAAAAATTACTGGCAGCACCACCCTGACAATGGATGGTCCACACAAGCATACAGATTTTCAAAAGCCTCCCTTGGTCACTGATGAGTTGGACCCAAGAAGAGAGTAAATTGTAGACGAAAGAGAATCAATAGGATCTAGTGTGAAGAACCTATAGCAGTTCAATGCTGAAACAAGGCAGTTGCCAGTCCTGCAGCCTTCCAAAGGCTGACAATTTAACATCACAAAGAAACGTTAGAAGCTGATGGCAGGCTTATGCCAAAAAGGTGATTTAAACCATTTAGATTCTCCCCATCAAAAATATTCTGCTCAGTTGCTTGAGTAAGAACAACCAATTGTGTTGAATGCTCTGGAGAGTTGAGATTGGAGAAGCAGCTAATAAAAAACTACATGGTGAGACATGAAAACAGCCTGGAAGGCTACAATGAGGCACTTTCATGTACTAAGGATCATCATAGGCAGGAGGAGACATGGGGACATAAGAGACATGGGCACAGGCAGTAGTATGTAGTGAAACAGATTAAATGAAGGGGTGAGGCAGGACTAAGAGCAGGCAGACAATGGAAAGGGTAATGCAGATTATGAAATTACACTAGAGCGCATGACAACAGCACCACAATACTGCTTCAAACAAACTAATTTGGAAATAAATTTAAAAAAAATAATAATCTGAAAGATCACACTAAACTAGATCTGCCTGGTTGATCAGTTTGAAAGGAGGAAGAACCATTTTTCATGTGGATGGGCTGGAGACTCAATAGGGCCTCGTAGAAATGAGTGGCCAAGGACGACTCTGGTGGGCCAAACAATTCATGGGAGGTCTGTTCTACTCAGAGTAGCACAAGGTTTCATTGTGTGACAGAACCATGAGGAAGCATACTGCAGCTGTTAACATACGTGGCCGGCGGAAGTATACAGCGTCCACATAACAAATGGAAGTTGGGTCATCAAACTCTCCTGGTCCTAGTTGGTTGGAGCCAGAATGTAATGGCGTTTGCCCAGCTGAGAGAAGGCCATTCTACTTTCACAGTGTAATCTCAGTGCTTCCCTTCTTTTTTTGATCAGTGGCAAAAAGGTAATTGCAGTGGGCTGCCCTGGTGACTGTTGACCCATGCACAGGTTCTGGTCCAGGGTTTAGTGGGCCTGAAAAAAGCAAGTTATGAACAGTTCTCACCCAAATATATGCAATCCCTCAGACCATTTGTCCTCCACTAGAATGCATGGCTACTCACTTCCACCCTGGAGCCAAAACATCATGGGGAAAGGGAAGCAATCTAAATGAATATCTCCAGCAGAGAAGGTCCAGACTGCTGGTGGATGGGGCAGGACAGGGGCTCTGGCACTGGAACATAGGGGAGATGGAGGCATCGTGGCTGAGCCCTGCACCAGCCCCTGCGGCAGTGTGGACGTAGAGACTCATTTTAAGGCAATGCTGGCTGTCGTGCTAGCAAAGCAGGTTAAGCACAAGGGAACAGAAGTCCAGCTGCCTTATAAATGAACTGCTCCATGCTATAGGTCATGAACAGGCTGCAGCTTTTGGGGTGGAGCCATTTGTGATTTTCAGGAAGACACTTGGCTAGCCTTACGCAGGAAAGCAGTGGAGAATTCCCCCCCCCACAATCATACACAAAATCATGAATCTGACATTTCAGACGCGCAGGATTCATTGATCTTTGAAGGGTCCTGGCACCCTGTCCTGTGATACTGGATCAGACCCTTAGTACTAAAGACCCAATCAATGCCGTAAATAACCCTGTATCTCCAACTCTGCGATAAAACCCCCACCCCCCGGGGTCCCCCGATTCCCAACACCCCCCCCCACCCCCAAACCATTGTCCGCCTGTTCCCAGCAACAGGTTTATAACAGTAAAGACTGATCAGAGATCTGGGGGACAGCATGGTCTCGCACCACCCAGGCTTGTGTGCTGCACCAGCACATCAGGAGTAATGTCCATCTGGCACGGAACACAGGACAAAGAAAGCATTGCCTTTCGAGTGTGTTTATATAAGGAGTGCAGTACACTTAATATATCAAATTTTACACACCCCTCAAAGTTCGATACTTGTATAGGCACGTGTACCTCGTCAGGATTGATAATGGTTTACATTTCTTAAAAAAATCCATGGAGTGCCTGAAAGTCGTAGGTCTATTCAAAGTTCCCAAACATGGATCGGAGGAGGATCGTCGGCTCCATCTTAGACAAACCGGGTCACTCAGGATTATGCGTTTACAGACCAGGATTCAAACAGGAGTGATACAGGAGTGACTACATGAGGGTCTACATGTGTTTCAGGTGTATTGTGATGAAACACTAGGCTGTCAATGGGCGGAGGTGATGAATGTACACCATGGGGAGGGTTGATATATCCCTTCTTGGTTTTGATTTCTTTACATTTTATGCATGTGTAACCCATTAGGGAAGGACTCGCTTCTTATAGGATGTACGAGGGCTTGTTTGTATTTATGGCCTCCATTGTATGATTACAGTTAATGGCGTAAGATGGTTTCTGGAGCCACACCAGATTTTCATTCTTAGTTCAGTAGGGGTAACATGTGTTTGAGCTTCTTTAATTCATTTTTCAATAGATATACCAAAGCAAAATGGTGGCCGCTACTTACTTTTACAATGCCTGGGGAACCGGATGAAAAAGGGATTCATGTGCACCTGCCCTTTTAGTAACCTAAAGACTAGACCTGCAATATTGATTTAAGGTGGACTTCAATAATGGTGGATATTTGTTCCAGAATCTGATTTTTTTTTGTTTAAAGTTCTGTGATTTCACATGAACCCATGACCACCCGATAAGACAGCTGTGCATTCAACATCGGTGGATGCAGGAGTACTTTAGCATCAGCTGTGTCCTACAGAAGTAGGCGCTTTGGCAGTCGTAGAAGCACTGATGAAACTCCAGCATTGCTGTTACTATAGCAAACAACCCACTGGGCTAAGGTCACATCTGTTCATCCAGAGTCTGTTCTACAATTCTGGTACACTAGCTGTAGACTCACCACAATCATTCCTTTAGTCCTGCTCCTTCGCCCTTTGCACTTCCTTCCCAAGCCTCCTCTCCTCTTCCACCTCCGCCTTCACGGCTTGAAGTTCAGCCATCTGCTTCTCGAACTCCTCCTTCCCGCGCCTCTCCGTGACCAGATGGAATCTATCAAGAACTATACAGAAAAATAAAATACAACTTTGATATACAAAAGTGTTCCCACTGGAAAAACACAACATATATGAAGTAAGCCTGTTAATCTGACATCTGGTATCATGAACAGCAGCTGTATCATTTGCAAGTCTGTGCTAAATGAAGGAAGAATAGTTGTACTTGGGCATGCAGACAACCTTAGTCCAAGCAAGACTACAGCCAACAGCAGCATAAAAAGGAAACAAGGGAAATGGGGTCAGAGTTCCATCCCTTCCACAGGACAAGAGTCTTCCTCCCATCTGTCCCTTCAAGTCCACCACCGGTAAGAAATGGGAAGGGGCTGCAGGGCATGGTTAGTCGGGTGGAAGCAGATAGACTCACCCAACAAATTCTTTGGTGCAAACGTTTCCGGACAGATGACACCGTTCGGTGGAGTGTTGAAGTGTGCGGCTTCATTCTGCTGTTGGAGCTCGCCTTCTTTCTGTAGATAAAGAGCAGTTTGTAACGATGTTTATTCGGTCCCTGTACTTCGGATCTGGCTGTAGACAACAAAACACTATAGAGAGGGAGTAAGGCTCAGTGTGGTCTACACAGTGGTCTCCTCCCACCAAGGGTACAGGGCACTAGAGGAATCTGCAGTTAGTCTTCATCAGAAATTCATCTTTTGAATATTCCTCAGCCCTAAAAGAGAATCCAGAAACCTTCGAGCAGTACATCTGCGCACCAGTAGCTGGCGCTGTATGGCTGTGCATTGACAATGCTCCACTCTGGAAAGGACGTGCAGGGGCTCATAACCGCCACTCCCGTGCACTGACAGTTCCTTACTCTCTGCTCCACCAGATGTGGATCCGGAGCTTTCTTTAGTCTCCGAGACAGTTTGTTCCATTGCACACTGAAAGAATTGTGTCAGTCTTCTCCCTCAATGACCGGTCAAGTCTTTTACAGGACCACTGAGGCAGATCCAAGACTTCTGCGTCAGCCATGCTCC
Organism: Calotriton arnoldi; assembly: GCA_963921515.1. NCBI lineage: Eukaryota > Metazoa > Chordata > Amphibia > Caudata > Salamandridae > Calotriton > Calotriton arnoldi. The sequence goes on along the minus strand of CAWUFW010000003.1, from coordinate 2,876,221 downwards.
GATTCTTCGATCCCTTCCAACTCCCGCTGGTACACCTTTGGGCCCCATGGAGCGGTGAGGCACTCCAGTTGGGTTACCTCTAGCGGGGCCACCCTCTACGGCAGTGGGACCCTGCAAACCAGTTGGCTGCTTCTGGGGCCCATACCAATTCTGCCTCCATAATCTACACCACCTCCCGGAACACGGCAGACTCCATCAGCGACAGAGGAGGTCGCCATTTTGCACCCAGTCGGAAAGTCGGCACAGTAACATCAACTGAGGCCAAGCTCCGTTGCTGTCGAATCACACCCTGCACCGCTTGACATTGCACCTCTACAAAGATGACCCCATACATAACATTCCTTGTTTGCCACAGACTGACTATGATGCAGATGATAACACTGGCCAACCCTACCATGAAGATAACTAGTGTGATGGCCTACCAGACATCTGACTCTAGCCCCCTCAAATCCCCAAGTCCTGCCACTGAAGAGAATGCTTCTTTTGCAATGTTCAGTCGGAGGACAGCCGAAATTCTTGACCTCCAGTTTTCCACCTCAGAGGTCAAAACCTATCTTTTGCATAAAGTTCTCCAGCCGGGGCACACTACTACCAAGCCCCTATTACACTTAAGAGGCCCTCAAGGGTACCATTTTAGGGGCATAGACCAAACCTTGCTCTGACCCCCGGGAAAACCGCTAAATTGCCCAAGGCCACCAACCGGTATCTGGGTGACCCTGCATTTTGTCTCAGCACCAGTTTCCAAAGAGCTTAGTGGTGCAGGCATTGACTAGACGGACTAATCCAAACGCTTTACGGACTACTCCCCCAGAAAGGAGTCCAATTGACTGGGTGGCTATTCTCATGCTCTTTGGGATTCGGTGGCTCAAGCCCTTCCAGGTGAAGGTGTGGTGCAGCGGCCAGGGCGCCCGACTCTGGACCATGGGGTTCACGGTTCGATCCCTGGTGCCGGCGGCAGGTTAGTCCAGCACCATGTGACTCTGGGCAATAGCTCGCTCAATCTTCCCGCTGGCCCCCAGTGCCTTGACACCCTTGGGTAATTGTGCGCTTTACAAATACTGGATTTCAGTACTGATTGTTTTCCTGAAAGCATCCGACCTGTCCTTAACCAAGCTATACAGGATGGTTGTGATGCAGCAAGTTCACAATTCATAGAGGCTCAGACACCACAGATTACATCGGGTGACCCATTGGCATCAGCGTGGCCATTCACTGCCACCCCCAGCTGCAGTAAACAGGTTTTTATAGGCGATGTCCAATTGTTCCTCATGGACATGCCCTTTGAAAGGACTTGCTTTTTTGGAGCTAAGGCAGACTCCGCACTAGAGGGATTTAAAGAGCAGGGCCGCAGCACACTCCCTTGGATTATCTGCCTTGCCAACTGAATCAGACCTACTGTTCCTTTCATGGTTTTGGCAGAGGTACTCCATACTGCCAGCAAGCACAGCTTTAGCAAGGTGCTCAGTAGTTTTGGGGCAGCGGCGTCCACCGACCCCACAGTCAAGGTCAGTGAGCCAATAAGCCTCCCAGGCCCCACCTGCCAAAGCCCTTAAGCATAGAGCACAGTAACCCAGTTGGAGGCAGGATACAACAATTCTTGCCCGGTTTGGTTGGCAGACCATAACCTCAGATAGATGAATCCCGCAGATAGTTCAGAAGGGCTCCTCCTTGCCACTCTCCCGCACCTTCCACAGTCCCTGGACTGACAGGGTACCATCTGTCAGTCTTACGACAGGGAGTGCAAGCCTTTTTGGCCAAAGGAGCTATTGAGAGGGTGCCTGAGCCAGAAGTAGGTTGTGGTGGTTATCCTGCTACTTTCTGGTGCCAAAGAATGATCGAGGCCTTAGTCCTATTTTAGGCCTACACTCGTAATGCCTTCCTCCGGAAGGAGGAATTTAACATGCTCATTGGCCCAGGCTTTGTCTGCCCTCAAGACTGGATGGTGGTGTTGAGTCTGCAGGACACCTATTTTCATATACCTTACTGCAGAACCATCGGCACCACCTATAGTTCATGGTGTCAGGACTATTTTCAGCTTGCTGTGCTACCCTTCAGTCTCAGCGCCCCTCAGGTATTCATGAAAGTGATGGCGGTGGTAGAAGCACACCTTTGGAGGTCAGGGGTCCCAGTCTTCCCCCTACCTCGACTGGCTGTTGACAGCAGGCTCGCCCTCTGCAGTCATCAACCACCTTCAGACTATGGAAAACTTACTGTCCTCTTTGGGTTCACTATAAACGTGCCAATGTTGCATCCCATTCATTCTCACACTCCATCAGAGCCATTTTGGACACATTTGGTTTTGTGCCTCTCCCCCCTGCAAAGGAGTCCAGGACTTTCAGACTAGGAGCCAGATCTTTCTGGGTCTGCCCTGGGTTTCAGTGAGGTTGACTCAGACGCTGCTTGGACTGATGGCCTTCTGAATCCTGCTGGTAATGCATGTCAAATAGCATATGCAGGCTCTGAAGTGCGATCTGAAATCTCAGTAGGCCCATCAAGAGGACCTCTCAGTCTAAACCAGATTTTGAAGGAGACTGCAAAAGACCTGCAGTGGTGGCTACTGGACCAAGATTTGGTCAGGGGCAGTCCCATTGCGACACCACCCAGAGCGGAGAGGTGATCGTTGCGTCGCTTCTGCGTTGGGAGGGTCACCTTGGTTGGCACCATGCCTCTGGAAATAGATGGACCACCAAGGAGTCGTCCTGGAGGTAAACCACTTGCCAGGATCTTTGAATGCTAGGGTGGATGAATGCAGCTTTTGCTGCCTAGCCGATCACAAGTTGCAGTTACACCTAGAGGTGGTGCAAGGTCAGCAGTTCTGCGTGTTGCAGTTTCCAAGGGGTCTCTCGCAGGAGACACATTGCACTGTAGAGTGCAAATTGGGACTCCTGTAGGTCTTCCGTATGATACCTTTTCTGCCCCGAGTTCCCTGAGAGGCGCATCACCAGTTCTGCTCTACAGGACTTTTTGGTTTGAGTCACTTCCCTCCTCCTAGGTACTGCCCTAGATTCAAAAGGTGAGGAATCCTAGGTTAGAAGTCTATCAGAAGAACAAGCTACTTACCTTTGGTAACACTTTCAGGTAGAGACTAACTGTATTCCTCACCAATCCACCAGTTCGGTCAATTGGACTCCGACCAGTGTGGTGACGCCTAGACTTGGGATTTTATTATCGGGAAAAGTAAATTTGAAGTTGGGGCTCAGCATCTGGGGTGCAGAGAGACTTACGTTAGCGCAAATTGATGCCAGCATGCAGGAGAGCCACCTATGAGGCCCACAAGTCATTTCAGGAATAGCATCCGTGAGGAACTGCATGGCGCCATCTACTGGTGCGCAGCAGCACTGTCTAAAATGTTCCATAACCAGTCCAAGGCCAGGGGAATATTCAAAAGATGAGGAATCTGTGCTTAGTTTCTACAAGCAAGAGCGTTACCAAAGGAAAGTAACTTGTTTGTTACTTTGATATGGTATCCACTATTACACCTTAACATTAAGCCTACCTTTATACTAATGTACAGAACGGACGCTTCAAACAGAGGCACAAACCGTCTTTTTTGCAGCTCTCTCCTCTACTTGTAGGTAAAAGGCAGGCAGCAATCTAGCTTTGAACACTGGAACCTGTATAAAATAAGTATAAATACAAAAATTAATTCAAACATGCAATGCATCGACGTTCTCCCGCTTTTAAATTCAAATAGTAGGTGGCATTCTAAGAATAATCTTCGAATTAAGGTAATACTCCACTGAGGACTCTCAATTTCACTCTAATAGACAGCCGTGCTCAGAGATATTCAGTGACCAAAGTGGGGCTCACCTCCTCTTTCCTTAAATCTTCCAGTTTCTTCATCTTCTTTGCTAAACGCTCTTTATCTCTGGTGTCAAAGGAGAATGGTGAAAGCTTGGATTGCCTTTGGTTTAGAGAAATTGGTTTAAAGGGTACACCATTATGTGGCTTTCTGTAATCTTTTAACGCTGGCTGTTTCTCCTAACAAAATAGAAATGAAAAAAATTTTCAACAAATTCCAATTGCCTAGACCTGCACTGAAAGTGAACATAGGAGAGCGGAAAAAAAAAAAAAAAAAAAAAAAAAACCACACAAAGTGACTGGCAAGCACTCACTCGCACCTCCTCCACCACCACCACCACATTGGCATAGCCACAGACTTTGTTTCTTAAAGCAAAGACAGGTGGCTTGGACACTATCCAGCGAGAAAATGTTTTTCCAGTAATCTCCTACAATGCAACAAGGATTAGGCCAGTCTGAAAAAAATTCAGTGGGATGTTGGAGAGATCCAGCAATTTACAAGCAGGACGTCTTACCACCACTCCCATCAACATCTCAGTTGGACAAGACCTCACAAGGAACATGCCCTTTTCCAGTCCAGGCTGCTCCCACTTCGCCCCTCGCTCTTGGATCCTTTCCTCATGCTCCAGGTTGAAGCCAGTGGGTTCAGGGGATTCTTTCATAGACTGCTTTTTGGAGTGAAATAGTTCCCCATGAAGTGTTCTGGTATCCAGTAATTGGCATTTGCATCTATAAATAAAAATGAAAGCCTCAGAAAGAAAAGTCACACAATCCATTTGAAGCAGGAGAAAAATTCACATTTAGTGGGCAAGGTTCCTAGTCCACATGGCATCTAAGCAGAGTTGCATTAAGCATACCAGGAGGAACCCAGCACAACTCTATACAAACTGTAGAACAGTAAAAGTCAAAGTCAACTTCACACATAAAAAGAAAGGAAATGTACTATTTGGTAGAAAAGATAAAGCTAAATACACAGGCATAAGAGGGCAAGATCACCCCACCTCTATTAAACACAGATCTGAACATAACCATTTGTACTACACTAGTAGAGAAAATGGTTACACTACAGAATTAATAGTAATACATGGTGTTTTTTTTTATTTTTTTAAACTAACTCCCAATTGCAATCACAGATTTTCTATAATCGTTTCATGGAACTAACTTGCACCTAGTAGGTAAATATACCCAAACAATTTGAATTGCAGATTTATTTTATCAGGGTCATGACTAACCTAATTTCATCAAGTAAGTTTTGTTTTATAAATTAAATCCCATTCATTTCTCAGAAACATTTTTCAATTCATTTCAAATCATAGTGCGCAAGTTTGAGACTGGTCAGTGTCAAACCTTTACAATGAGGGTCAGATATAGGCCCCTTCAGGGATGGAGAGAATATAAATAGCTAAAACAAATCCATATTTTACATTGTAATTATGATTGATCATAATACTCATCTGGTTTATCCTCCAAATTGAAAATACATGATTTTCTTGGTACATTGTCACTAGCAAAATATTTTAGAATTATGTTTCAACAGGTGGGATTGTGATCACTTATCGCACTGTGGGGAATTAGGAGTTGAAAATTCAGACCACTCAAGTAAAAGATGGTTTAAGTTATTTTAACCTTAAAGAGGATAGTTTCCAAAGGTGTGAAACAATATTTTTTTGATGGACGGAGTTAATCCACTTATGACATACAATTAGTCAAAATAGGTTCATTAGAGGTGGATCATGGGAAAGTTCCTTAATTCTTTAAGAGTATGCAGCTCAATGCTGATCAAGATCATATTGAATCTATACACAACTTGTTCCAACTGAAGGGTTTCTATCAGGTCGTTCAACCTCAGATTTTAAGGCTTAATCCAATGATTTTCATCCTTGGAGCAAACATGATGTGGGACGTTAAGAGGTGCAAGACTGCACGGAGATTTACTGCAACATGTCACATTTATGCATTGGGCACCTTCCAGTCTGGTTATCTGTAATGTTTAATTTTATGCTAGCTGATGCCAATTCTGACAGCCAAGAAATATTTGACTTAGTGGTGATCAAAAGTCTAGTGATCTGATAACTCACTATAGTTGTAAGGTGCTACATCCCACTTTTACAATCACTTCGTTCAGTCAGTTACTTTCATTTCTGATTTGGAAGGATACATTTATAAAAATACATACTTGTTCGGATAATGGGTAAGCATTTTCAATAAACAGGTTTTTGTAGTGATCTTGGAACAAATGTTTATATTTAAGGTGGATACTCTTAATTAACCATTCATTATAGATAACATTCCCCATCTTCTAAAGTTAGTAAGCAGTTTACCTGTCTCATCACCTTGCTATAAATTACGTTCAATTTGTGGAAGAGACTACTATACTGCTCAGACCCTACAACATTGGGATTTCCCTCCATTTTTAATGGAGTAAAACTTCCTTACTCCATTTGAGGCTAGTATCCAGTTTAACTATTTCTGCCTTTCAGTTATCTTAATCAAGCAAATTGTTGATTTTAACCTCTTTGCACATATTAAGTGTTTCCACATAGTTTGTTGGCTACCAGAATTCACATTAGATTATGGTAAAAAACTATAACCAGCTATGAAATATGGTTTCATAAACAAATGCAAACGTATGAAGGTATGTGTGCATGTTCAGAGAGCTGTATCAATTATATTGATTCTCCTAGGACTTCAGTTCATTCTTTTTCCAATTTTCCCCTCCCTTTCGGCAGTCAAGTTAATGTACTTTCTAAGCTTTGTATAAAAAAAGTGTTGGTATTCCTTATGCATGAATTTTATGATCCGTCCACCACAAACTCAAGAAAATCCTTCCAACTACCTCTGCTGTCACACCAGTAAGAAGAATCAACAATTCCGTCACACCAGTAAGAAGAATCGTCAATTCCATAACTACGAAAATATTTCTAGAAAACCGAACAAAAAGTCATACATACACCCATTACTAAAGAAAAAAGACATACCGCATAACCCAGACAACTACAGGCCAATTACAAAAGGACCTTTACAGGGCAAACTGATAGAAAGAGCAGCATTCGTCTATATGTCACCATTCATTGAAGATAATTCCATACTTTCAGACTTCCAAACAGGTTTCCGTCCAGGAAGAAGCACAGAATCTGCCCTCATTGCCATCTGGGATGACCATAAGAACACAGTTGACCGGAACAGGGTTGCTGCACTACTTCTCTTGGACCCCCTCAGCTGCCTTTTGACACAGTTGACCATGACACCAATACAAAGACTTTACGGAGCTACAAAAGTAGGGGGTCCCTCAAGAATCTATCATCTCACCCATGCTTTTCAACATCTAAATGAAGTAATTACCAGCACTGAACAATGAATTTCACCTCACATGCTATAACTATGCAGATGACACAAATACTCCTTAAACTGGAAAGCCCCAAAGACATTGAGGCAACTGCAAATTTGTGAGTTTTCAGAGCCATTGATTAGTAGATGCCATGCAGTCATCTCAAATTGAATACTTCCAAAACAAATACTCACAGGTGACGATTGGAAAAATGACCCCACTCGCCGCCTGGGAACACAGCATAAAGTATCTAAGGAAGTAAGAAACTTCGGCATTCATGGATAGCTTGGAGTCCATGGTAATTACAAAGTGGAAAAGCTAGCACGATCAGGCTTCGTTACAATAAAAAAAAAAAACTCTGCGACGCATCTTCCCCCACCTAGGTTTTCCACACAAGGTCCAGGCTACTGTAGAAACTAGATTACGCTAATAGTCTCTAACACGGATCATCTTTAACAACTATAAGACTACAGCCGATTTAGGACTCTGGTGCCAGACTACTCTTACATATAAAGCCATAAGCCCACACTTCCCCTGCCTTAAAGTCACTGCATTGATTACCGGTTGCCAGAAGATCCACCTTCAAGCTGCTTTGCATCACCCACATAGCAATAAATGGAACAGGACCGCTCTTAAGCAGTAATAAAATGAATAAATACATTCAAAAGGAACCTCCGCACAAGATTGACACCTCGCCTCAATACCCTTGCATACAAGAAAAACCATAGGTGGCACTTCCTTCTCTGTTCAAGCGGCCAAACCTATGGAACTCTTTACCTCCCCCAACATAAGATCCACGGATAACTACCTTCTCTTCAGAAGACTACTCAAGAGTTGGCTCTTCCCCCACATAACAACCATACTCAAAACAAATATACATCATATCCCTGTGTATATAAGCAGGTATTTGGATTATATATGTGTACCTAGATGTGTATTCCTTCGTATAAATGTGTATAAAAATCATGTTTATAAATAGACATTACTTCTGCTTAAGAAATGTACATATGGTTATATTATTCTATGTTTATAGGTCACTGCATAAATAAGTAAATTTTTATCATAACCATTTATCTAAGATTGCTTCACTATGGAATAAAAAAAATATAAAAACAAATTAGCTTAAAGTACAGCAACACTTGAAAGTGAGTTTATTAAATACAATTTAAATCTAGATACATTACTTATGCATATATACCTTCCATGTAGCTTCTGTATCTTTATATTTCTTTACTTCCAATTCGGCATCTCAAATTCACTACCCTATTTCTCACCCTATAAATCTCTCAATATATCCTCTACATCCATCCCAAACCCCATTCTACTAAGATGATCCCCACAATAACCCTTTCTAGTCTTTCCTCCTTGCATCATCTCAAACCTTTTACTATTCAGATCCCTCAAACAAGCCTTTCTAAACCCTTCCTTCTGACTCTTCCCCCCCGCCCCACAACTCATCCCAAACCTCCTCCTGCTATGTTCTCCAAATAAACACTTTCTAGACCCTTCCCTCCATTATCCTCATCGATCCAACTAACAGACTCGCATGTCCACCGCTCAAATTAACTTCATATTTCCCTATACAAAAATCGCCACTAATCATTTTTGGGTTCCGGAGCAGCATGCTACTCACCGAAAAACGCTTAGACGTCTTGTCAGGGGTAGTAAGCGCTATATAAATGTATAAATAGAATTACAATCTTTGTTATTTGATAATTGCACCATAATTTCCAAAGAAATTTAGGGTCTTCCCATAGGGGAAGATGTTCAGTATTGCAAGTGCTTAAATTTGAGCCAGTGGTTTCTGGTGCTCGGCACTGGTACATAATCGTCAACACTGCCACTTATGACAGTCTGTCACATGGTGGCGATGTCGGCCATATTTAGAATAGAGCAGTTTATGAATTCAAAATACATTTAAAATGACGTCAAACTATTCTTGTAGCTTTGGGGACCTGGAATAGTCTGGATTTTCACAATTGTTGGTGTGTGAGGGTTATTAGTTTTGGTAAGGTCATTGGCAGCGCTGGCAGGGACAATGGGTGGTGCAAGCAGTAGTCTGCTTCCGACGAGGGTCTTGACACATTGTTTTTTTACTAATTAAGCACCGAATTATTGCAAGCATTGACAATTTGCATTGATTACTTACAGCCAAATGGTGCAGCCTGTTTAAACCTATAGACAAAATACAATTCATGGAGGAAAACTATATGAAGAACTTACAGCCATACAAACTCCCTAGAGAACAGTTTTATACCCCCCCCACCTCATGGTTTAAAACCGCTGCAGAGCTTACCTTTACTCTTATGAAGGTGGGAATATTTTTTAATAAGCATTTCATAATTCCAAATAACCACTAGTGGAATATAGTCAGCTGGAGAACTATACATTACACTTTGCTGTATAAACAGACGGTTGAGACTTTGCAAAATAACTATCAAGGTGTCCAAATCGGCAATGTTCCCTGATACACTGCTGCCTGGGTGCACTCCAGATATATTACCAATTACTCCTGAGAAAATGCACTGCAGGAACCTCAGTGGATGCAGTGAATTTGTAAACCCAAGAACTGCTTCCAGCAGAAAGTGTGACTGTTTGGTCATTTTGTGCATAGATTTATGGAGTCTGCTAATTCAAAGCACCTCTCCCAAATGGTTTGATTAACACAGATCCTTTACTAGACAAACTCACAAACCGGACTAAGGGGTGCCATAAAATGCAGCTCACTGGTGTAGACAGACAAAATTATTTTTCTCCCAGGACGCTCTGCATTCTAAACCCTGGGCATGCAAATGAAAGTTACTTACCTTCGGCAACGATCTTTCTGGTGCATACTGGATCCACTGGCAGAATCCACCCCTTTGGGCTATTTCCAGGTTGGATCCAGAAACTTGACAGTTTCTGGATCCAACCTGGCACCATCTCAGCCCTAAACGCGGTGCAGGTGCGGCTTCACTAGGACCATAGAACGCCACCCTAGCGCACAATCCGTTCATCATAAATTTATTCTGATTTCTTCAAGGAACAGACAAGGATAGCATTAAATCAAGCGTGGACGCTCAGTGTAACAAATTAACTTGGACCCTTATAGTACGAGTGGCCTCTGAACATCCTTCAGTTTGGGAAGGTTAGTGTGAACTGCGACTAATCTGTCCGTGGATAAAGTATAAACCAGAATGATAGTTACCAATGGTAAGTAAAATTTCTTCCGATGGATACTCCTACCTGCAGATTTGTTTTAATAAACACCATGGCAGTAGCACCTCCCAGGTTATGGGCCTGAAGGAGCAGTCAGGCTAAGAAATTTTGCAGCATAGAACTAGCTAAATGGGCTACCTTTCACACTTTTGCAAACCACTATTCATTGAACTCAGAAGTGAGAAGGAATGGCCAAGTCACCACATTTTTTTTGTTGGGGGGAGTTTTATATAGCGCAAACTAGACCTGAAGGTATCAGAGCGCTTTACATGATTGCCAGTTGCGTTAGACTGACACATTCATTTGGTTAGGCACGGGGAGATTAAGTGAATTAACCAGAATCACAGCATGTTGAGCAGGACATATCAAAACCACTAGAACCACCCTGGCAAATGCTGAAGTTGAAGACTCTGCTCGTTCCTTCTTGGCAAGGGCATAACATTTTGATGCACAGTATGATCCGGATTGACTAGGTCCTCTCCTGGACTGCCTTGTTCTCTTTGCTACCTACATTTCCAACAAAAATCAGGTTGGCAGAGTTAATCTCCCTGCCTAGTCCCCCCATACGATTGAGTAGAGGGAAGATTGTAGGTAAGGTAATGAAAAGAAGATTTCCCCCCGATGAAGTGGTCACGGCCTTAGGCATGAAAGCCGCCTTCGTCCTCAAGCCCCGTTTGGGTAGACACACATGAAAGGTAGGCAAAGACAGCCTGAAACTCGCAGACCCCTCACCCACATGACAGTCTTAAAATCTAATCTGAACAGGCAACTGTCAAGTGGTCCCAATACAGCCCCCATCAAAAAGATCAGAAAAAGATTCAGATCCCACTGGGGCAACACAGAAGGTGTAAGAAACAAACAGAAGTTCCTTCGGTGATCTGATGTTATTTGGAG